>OZ021726.1:25710958-27000958 GCA_963978545.1 Linyphia triangularis | reverse complement strand
TAAAACTTAAAACAACCAACCAATATATATATATAAAATAAAAAAAATTGCTCTTTGATATAAAAACATTTGATATTTTGAAATTAACAGTGTAAATGCATGGTATTCAACAAGAAAAAAAGGTTACTTCAATTATTGTAAATCTTGCTTAATAGTGTTTAATATTGCATAAAAGTGGTTTAATTTCTATGTAAATTTGTACCGCTAAATTTTATTGGTTATGATTCAATCTAATTAAAAGCAAAAGTGCAAAAGCGAATTACATCAAACTTTCCTGCAAAACTTTTTAAATCGAGTTTGATAATGTAAATGTGAAATAAAGATATTTAATAAAAATTAAGAAGCTGTGATTATGTTTTGAATATTTAGAAAAAATAAACTTGGTGAACAAACATCATATAGATAATAAAAAGGAAACTTTTCATTCCTTTCTAAAATAAAATGTATGCTTTAATTTCTTTCTGATGTCAGATTATTTTAGTGAGATAAGTTTCACCTGTGTGTACCTTTTATTTTATGTCATGACACTTGTATTTCGTCAAAATTGTAAATGATATTGTAATTAATTTCAAGTCATAGTTATTCTATCATAGTTACATTCAAACTTCATTAATATTGGTTTGCTAATGATGTAATAGTCTAAATATGTTATCGGCGAAACTTACTCTTAAATGTTCAATAGTTTTTGTGGTTTTATTATGTAAGATAAGTTTTAAATATTTATTTTTAACACACTATTTAAAAAAAAAAAAAAAATCTTTTTTGAAATTATGGCAGTCATCATCGTAGTTTTTAATTAATACAAATATCCTGTAACAATTATGAACAAATTATGATACCTAATAGTATTATCTATTTGAAACTTATATCTATTAAATTTTAACTTATGTTTACGCGGTACTTTAAGAAAATATAGTATTAAATTATTATATTATTAAATTAAATAATGTTATTTTAATTTAAAACTTAAAACTGATGGTGAGAATTTATATTTTATTTGTGTAATTTCTATTCTGTACCTTCGTTACTTAAAATTGTAAGGAACATGAGTATTCTTTTATAAATTTGAGCGAATTATTGTTTTCAAAATCATTACTAACTTTTATTAATAACCTTTAATAGGATATTTTAAGCGTTACTTTCATGTGAAACAAATTGGAATTTGGTAATAGTGAACTAATTTAATACGAAATTAAGCTTCACTTCTATATATATTAGAGATACGGGTGAAATAAAATTCATCTTGTAGAGTTACGAGTGAAGTAAATATAATCTTGATAGCCTCAATAACTCTAAATCAACTTATACGTCCATTACTCTCAATGAATATTCTAAATATTTTCAAAATATGTAGTAATGAGAGATAGAACACTAAAACCAAATGGCAATAATTTACCTTAAAAAATATTTAGCTATTTTTGTCGATTTAGACTACGGTTGGAAATAATACAGAAAGTTGCGACTAGAAATCGGTAAAACTCAACAAGTTGGTGCAAATTTTTTTGATGTTAGCATTACATTAAATGTAGCCTAGTTATAAATGTAGTATCAATGTTTACACTTACTTAAGATTTCAATAAAAATTAACTGAATCATGCTTCTGTGTGTAATTAAATTTTAATCTTTGATGAGGAGGAGACAACTCTTTTGTGTTTCATATAACTGGACTTGTGATTTGGAAGATTTAAAGTTCAAATGCTTTCTAATTTGGACTAAGTTGAAGATATTTTCTTGGTTTTCGTTTAAAATATTTTTTAAGACAGAAAATGTTATAAAAAGGCTATAAAAGAAATGGACAGGATTAATAAGTTCTATTTGTAATTAGAATGCATTATATAAGTATGACAAAAAAATGTTTAGGCGATTAGTATTGTTCAGGATGTATTTGTTATTTAAATAAAAGAATATAGCACACTTAAAAATCGTTTAAGTATACCACAGGTTGTAACTGGTTCAACTTATTAAAAAAACATATTATCAATTCACTTACAAGTTAATTTATTTTTTTTACTTCACTTCAAATAAATATCTTACACCACTTCAAATAAGCAATATGAAAATTGAAAAAATTGGTTGATTGGTAGGAATATTTTATAACAAAACTCACAAAAAAAAAAATTTAAAAAAAAAAAAAAAAAAAAAAAAAAAATTAAATTACATACAAATATATTCCAATTTTTAAAAAAAAATTTGTATCAGTGTTAATTTCTATTAACATAAAAAGAGTAGATGGTATGTTTATAGAGTTGATCTAAATAATTATTTTCTATAATAAAATAGTTGATTATTTAAATAAACTCTTATAAAATACGATTTTCTGATTTTTTAAATGAAAATAAATTACTTTAAAACTAATCTATATTTATCCAAACGAGTCAAATTCTGTTTTTGTATAATAATAGGAAACAATTAACCTTGATCTAACAACTGATACAGATATCCTTACTCACATAGTGTTACAACATATTTAATAAAAGAGGGTCACATTTTCCATTGTAAATTAATATAATATTAAGGTGGCTTATAGCTAAGAGTATATTTTTAGTTCAAAGTCATCTGCCTATCTTCTGACTTAGTAAAATACATATTGCATAATAATCGTTTAATATAAGTAAATTAAAGTAAATTAAAAAGTTAATCAAAATGAATTATAAATTTAAAACAATTTTCTTTTACTCAATGATTTAACCTTAAATATTGACAGAAATAGAAATTAACAAGCCTTTATTTTAGTTTAAAATGTTTATAAAGATCATAAATAAACTTATGATGTTTTCCAAGTGAAATGTATTTTCTTATATG
This sequence comes from Linyphia triangularis, assembly GCA_963978545.1. Classification (NCBI taxonomy): domain Eukaryota; kingdom Metazoa; phylum Arthropoda; class Arachnida; order Araneae; family Linyphiidae; genus Linyphia; species Linyphia triangularis. Next base: position 26,998,156 of record OZ021726.1, on the reverse strand, counting down.
TTTTTAAGAATTTTTCAAAAGACAGCTTTTTAGTTTCTCTCAACTAGGAGTAAACAGTTTAAACTTTTTTTTTTACCTGGAAAGAAAAGTAATAACTTTTAACTAATTTTATTGTTATGGATTACATAAATTAGTTTGATGGATTGCATAAAAAATATGTTCTTTATCTTTTAGCGTTAAATTGTATAATTTTTCTTTTTTTAAAAAAAAAAACTTTTAATACATTTTTCTTTATAGATTTTCAGTCTCCGTATGCAAATTTTCTCCGTTGTAAAAAAGGATCAAAGAAAAAAAATTTAAATTATTAAAGTAGTTATTTTACATTATGGTTTTGTTATACAAAACTAAGACTTAATTAAATTAACCAAAATCGAATTATGCAATAAACTCAAATCTATGAAATTTGACCATCTTAATTTTTGTATGTTTATATAACCAATCAGAAAATACGTAGATTTTTTTTTTCACCCTGCATTGAATCGGTTTATGCTCAAAGTTACCAATATTTTGTTTTAGTAATAATTACCATTAGTTAATGATAATTACAATAGTTAAGTAACTTATAGTTAATTAAAAAAAAAAAAAAGCAATGAAACGAAGAAATAAGATCTATGACCTAATTTTATAAATGAAAGAAGAGTGATTATTTTATTGAAAAACCACTTTGGGTCATAAATTAATATTTTAAAATAGCAAAAAGTTGTGCAATTGTTTTTCAGAAAAAAAGTTATTTAAACCTATTAACCCTACTTTACCTTTTTAAAATAATATTTATTCATGAAATTTTATAGAGTAACTTAATAAAAAACATGACTTTAAGATATATAAAAAAAGACACTAATCGATTACTTTTCAATCATTTTCTAGTCGACCACTTGTAAAACTTCAAATTCTGCCGGTAGAAAGCTTTTTTTTTTATTTTATCTAATTTGCCATTCTCAGGGGCACTATAACTTTTGGGCAGATTCCTTAGCCAGCAAGATTTAAAAATGAATTCCCATGGGCTCTAAATCAAAAGTGTGTGTTAATACTGGTTTGATAAAGGGTCTATAACTTTTCCATCTCGCTCCTACACTGTCAATTCATATAATCAGCCATATTATATTCTCTCTTCTGTCACTGTAGTTTTCTATGGTATCTATGCATCAGACTAAACTGTTCTATCGTAAAACGATATCAAATGGATTAATTATTTGAAATCAGAGCTATTTAGATTTTAATTTTCTATGACTGATCCCCTTTCATCATGAACCTATTCAACTACTTTATAAACTTTTTTACAATTACATTTTTAAATGTTTTTAAAACTTTAATTTACTTGAAAGAAAAATATAAATATATATTTCTCCTCCCTTTTTGTCTTCTGTCCTGAGTTAAAAGTTTCTAAATACAAAATATTTAAATGCATATTTGATACTCTCTGATTAGTCCTTAAAAATAATCTTTTTATTTCATTGGAGGACTCGCGTTCTTAGCTCATACACACCTATTCAGAAATTAAAAAAAATGCAAATTCAAAGGAAGAAGGCAAAAGCGTCAAACCCTACATCTGAACTTTTTTTTTCGATTTAGGATTTTTTAATTTATGACAAAAGTATTGTTTCGATTAGTTCGTCAAAGAAAAATATTTAAATGCATATTTGATACTCTCTGATTAGTCCTTAAAAATAATCTTTTTATTTCATTGGAGGACTCGCGTTCTTAGCTCATACACACCTATTCAGAAATAAAAAAAAATGCAAATTCAAAGGAAGAAGGCAAAAGCGTCAAACCCTACATCTGAACTTTTTTTTTCGATTTAGGATTTTTTAATTTATGACAAAAGTATTGTTTCGATTAGTTCGTCAAAGAAAACTTAAAAAAAAAAAAAAAAAAAAAAAAAAAAAAAAAAAAAAAAAAAAAAAAAAAAAAAAAAAAAACACTATAGTGATATTTTAAAATGGTAATTAATTTCCATAAAATTAAAACTTCAAAAGTTTTGTTCCATTTGATTTCTCGAATAATGAATTTTCAACAACCCCACCACATATAATCTACCAACACTACGCTTTACAAAATCGATTATGCCTTTAAAATAAAATCAATGCAATTAAAACTTAAATTAATTTTCTTCCCCTTTTCTTTTAAACCAACCTATTAAGTTTCCTATTAAGTAACAAAGTCACTCACCTGCGGTGAACCCGAATTATACATCTCAGTAGAACTAACCAAAAACTACAATACCACCCCAATACTAGGTACGGATAACAGCAGTTTTGATCCAACTATTGTCAGGAAACGACAATTAAAGAAAAGGAACGTCACATTTTCATGCTCCTCTGATAGACCCCCTCCCACTCTTGAAACCCCCCAACAGAATCATCCACCAATCGGGTTGGGACCCCTTCCCCTCCCCCCAAAGAAAAAAGAAAACAAAGTTTTTCCAAAGAAAAGCGAAAATGAACTAGATCAATAGGGATTAGTATAAACCCCTATTATACAGCACTTTGTTTAAGCTTTTTCGAGCCAGGTGTCAATAAAGTGCGATTTGATTTTCGGCGGACTAGGCGATGACGTAGTAAAGATGTGGTTTCTGATTGGAGCGTATTCTGGCATGCGCAGTAGAGTCTGGAATGATTTGGGTTTTAGTTTTGTGTGGGGTAAAGGGGAGGGGGTCTGTAAATATTGAACTAAACTTAGTTCGTTTTGAGGCTCCAATGAGATCCATAGAAAAATTCATTTTGACCATTTTGATTTTAAAGTTAATTTTTTAAGGAATTTTTCCTGTGATGCTAAGTAGGGCATTTGGGTGAACAATTTTCATTTATATAAAATAAAATGTATAAAATTCACACTTTATTCAGCATTGGCTATAAAGAGTAAAAAATTGAATTGCATAATTTAAATACCATTCAAAGACAAGTTGCCTCAACATTTCTGATTTGCAAAGTTTATGTAATATATAGAGTTGATAGTGATAAATACATTGGTTATTTAATATATACTTTGAGATTTGACAGATAATTTGTTACCTAAAGCATATTGTTAGTTAAAGTGATGTGTAATTGTCACTAAATAGTTTTTGCATTTTCAATTGATTTTTTAAATGCAAAGTTTTCAACTTCTCCATTACTTTTTTTTGGAAAGCATATACTTTTTCTATCACTAAGAACTCTGAATTTAGAGTTACACTCGAATGAATTAAGTGTTTATAAACATAAAATTTAAATAAACAATGACATGTAAATTTAAAAGTTGAACTTCAAAAACACAAAATGGGCGTGGATATTTATTTAGTTATATGGAATACTGCATATTAACTAATATTGCGATGAAAATTTCTAGAGCAAAAACTCCAGAAAAACCTGTAGTTTTAGCGTAAGAAATTTTTAAAGTTTGGAATAAATTTAATAACACAACGTTTAAAATGTAATACTTCTCAACGTTTAGAGTAATAATGTTATTTCTGACCATCTGATGTTATTAAAATTTCATGCCAGTAAACTTTTAATCTTCTTTAACATCAGTAACGAAATTAAATAGTTATTGTTTTATTTTCTTAAAAACTACATCATAACAGGTTCACCCCCACATAAATTTAATTTAATATTGTAATAAAAAAATTAGTGATAAACAAAACTTAAAAATAACAACTGGAAAAAAAAATCCTGTTAATTTCTAACACATTAGACTAGCTTTCAAAACCTCATTTAATTAATCTTATTCTTCTTCAATTCACTGACTTCCAATTACACTTAATGGTGTCATTATGATTTCATGCCAGTAAAAACGTCAAAATTATTGTCTTCAAAGTCAATAACGAAATTAAGCATTCATTCTCTTAAAACTCTACATCATAAAGGCTCACCCACACAAAAATTTAATTTTATAATAAAAAAGAAACATCTATAAGCAATACATATACATAACAACTCGAACACCCCCCCCCCCCAAAAAAAAAAAAAACACCCTGTCAATTTCTAACACATTAGACCAACTTTCGAAACCTTATTTAATTCGTCTTATCATTTTTCAATTCACTAACTTTCAGCTACACTTACAGGTGTCATTAAGATTTCATGGCAGTAAAAATGTCAAGATCATCGTCTTCAACGTCAGTAACGAAATTAAGCATTCATTCTCTTAAAACTCCCTATCATAAATGATCACCCACACACAAAAATTAATTTAATAATAAAAAAGAAATAACTACAAGCAATACATAAAAATAACAACTCGGGGGGGGGGGGGGGAAGGAAAAAAACCCTGTTAATTTCTAACACATTAGACCAACTTTTAAAACCTCATTCACTTCATCTTATCCTTCTTCAATTCACTCACTTCCAACTACACTTACTGGTGATCATATCTTAAGCAAAACCCCAACATCCCCATCTCCATAGAAAAACACACAAAGCAAGCAATCCTACCCAAAACCTCCCTTAAAACCCACAATTAGATAGGTACATGCAGGTGGCGATCAGAACAGCCAACTTCTTTTAGATCTGTAAAAGCCACTCGACTTGCTACTGCTACCGTATGGACGTGGGCAGAGGTTCATCAAGTAGCATGTTCCTTCTGAGGGCCTTCCACTTCACACCATTTAAACAGCACTCGTTCTGGGGGGCACAATATTTCCATTTGTGGGCATTGTGGATGTCAATACAGCTGGTGTCTTTTGGCTGACACTTTGTTGAAGGTAGAAGAGTCTCTGGCATACAGAAACGCAGGTTAGGCAGTTTTGAATTTGTTTGTTGGGGTCGCCTAAACCCTACAATTAATCCCTCCTTTTAGAGGGGATAGGAAATAGTGTTACGATTAAATAAATATTCTATTAAGCATAAACTGTATGAAGATACTTATTTAATATAATTTGCTCAAGACATGAACGATTGTACTTAATGTGGAATGTATGTCATTGAAAATTGCATGATCATTACAGATATGAACAAAATTAGACGTGGAATCATTGAAAGGTCATTATATGTACTTGAGAATTTAAAAAAAAAAAAAAAATTATATGAATCCTTGCAAGGAAAAAAAAATGCATAAATTACATTTATACAAAAAATGGAGCACTTTTCCTATCTTTAAAATTAGTCGAAATAAGACGAAATAAACTAAATAATTTGTTATTAAATAAATTGATGTAATATAAATAGTTTGAAATAAAGATAAGTTTTGAAAGTTTTGTTATGTTACAAATTTAAGAAAAATAACAATGAAGGCAGAAAATTTAGAATAAAAAATATTTTGCCCTTTAAAAAGTAATTAATTTTAACCAAAGCTTCTTTAGTGATTCACAGTAGTTCATTAAATGCATAAATTTAAGGTGATAAGTTGGAAACTTCCTAATCGGAAAAGAATGCACAGATAAAAAAAAAGATGTCTTATCAAAATATAAAATAAAATTTAACAAGTACTTGTTAAGGGGAACCATGAAACAATAAATAACTTATTTTTGTGATATTCTTGGCACAAGTACTCTTCAAACAAACAAACATTAAACTAACTAACCTAACTAATCAATTTCACAGATTGGGCATGAAAGCTATCATTTATCGGTTGATGGCTAATAACAAAAGCAGGTATAATACTTCCGTGCTAAGCATCAAGGTCGTATATTAATTTTTTAGACAAACAGTTCGTTTGTTGTTACCAGGTTACTTTGTAATTTCTTTTACTAAACGTTAATGGTCGTATCTGCATGATAAATATTAATAAGTTAATAGGCTAGTTAATAAGTTAGCATTAACTACATGGTCAACTCTCAATTTCAACTCTCTCTTTCAACTCTCATTTTGAGCTTAGTTGCAGATATGACTTTTGAGCAAAGTATGGCAGAATAATTCCCAATTATAATATATCATAAAAATTCTGTCCAACTCTGTTGCAATTTAATCCGAGTTCGATGCGATTTGCAATGATCTACTATGTCTACCACGCTTATTTTGCATTTGCAAATCGTTTCCACAGCAAGTAGCTCTTGCAGGTTCTTTGATGCCGGAATACTCTTCTGTTCTACAGTGAAGCGTGCAGCATGGCAACCTGCTTGAATTGAATGGTTAGATATGATCAGTGTTTAATCTGGGGTACAAAATTTCTTTAGCAAAAAATCTAAAGTCACAGTTTTCATTTTAGCAAAATGCTAAAATGGATGCGAGTTTCATCCCTTTTAATTTTTAATTAAAAATAGTTAAGAAACCTTTTAGTATAAATTCATTATCAACCGTAAATATAAAACTAATTTCTACCAAATATCAACTGGAACAAAACTTTTTAACTTTCAGCTTGTTTGTTCTTTTAGATTGATAGCTAATTTTTGGATAACAAGTATGGTGATTTTACTAATTTCGTAGTCAAATGTTTTAGCAAAAGAGCAAAATGAAATTTTATAATCTCAACATTTATGAAAGTTCTTTAGAATTTAGCTAAAAAAGTACCAACAGCTTAATCCCTAGACAAAAGTTTATTTTTTTAATTTTAGATCACACACATTTTCGGATTTGTGTTTTAACTGGTTTCTGATTTTAAAACGAACAATTTCCCCAAGAAGATTTTTCTCTTCATTAAGATCTTTAAATACTTATGCCTTTGTTATTTAATTCAAATGTTCCGCAATTCTTCTATTATTTTAGTTGTGATGCATTTTAAACTAAATACCTATATTTTAGTAATGCTGACAAAATGCGTTACAGAGGTTGTTTCATGTTGTAAATGTTCTATTAAAAATTTGCGTTGAATAGAATTTTCTAATTTGATAGAGAATTTCACGGTCTAGATTTAGCATGAGAAAGTTACGTAATTTTATAATCTCGGTATTTCATCATTTTACCATTATATATTGAACACTTCCACCATATGGGACTCAATATCAGTTAGAGGACGGCGATATATCGATACGACAATATTTTTATTGATATTTCTAAAAAATACCGATAAAAGTTATCGATATATCGATATTTTCAAACATTTTTAGTATTTGGATGATCGTTTGGTAGTTCCATGTGTTTTTTCGATTTTTTTTAATTCCCTTTTCAAAAACTTCAAAACTAAAGTTTCAACTTGGCTGCGAGACAGTTAAAATGTCACCAATATTCAATATTTTGCCATACACTTAAAAGCTATTGAAAATTATCTAAATTTTTCTTAAAATCACTGCACCAATTATGCTAAAATATAACTTTTTTTTCTGTAATAGATCCATTTCAGTTGGAAAAGTAGTCACCTTACAAAAAAGGAATCATGAAAAGTAGAAATTCCTGAAAAATTTTGCCCCGAAAAACTTTGTTTCTGGCAAAATTGAAAATCAAATAAAAAAATTTAAAAAATCACGTATCGATACATCGATATTTTATCGATACATCGATATTTTGTTCTATGCAACGATGTAGTATCGATATTTATTTTGATCGATGTTTCCGACCCCTATTATCAATAGTTGATTGAGGTAAAAATATATATTCCTCATAGCTCTTATTCAAGTATTTAGCTTACTAATAGTATGCTGTAAATTATCCGAGAAGATGCGTTGCAGTGTTGGGAGAACATTTCCTTTCTGCCTCTTTATATGCTACCACTCTAAGCGATTTTAGAATTGATATGTCACGACATGATGTATTGATATATCATGACAAAACAAAAGGAAATTAATCCTGATATTATATCGTATATTGCATTACATTTACATAACATCAAACTAAATACACAAGAATATTCTTCCAATTTTTATTTGTCCTGGTATTGATAATGGAATATTATATATTTAAAGTGTTTTAAAGATACATTAAGGTTAGATAGTCGAAATTGCTGTAAACTAATTATATTACCTACAGATTTTGTAGGATGTGAATCACTTCTTGAATTCCTCCCTTTATGGGAAATAGGAAAAAAAAAGTTTGAACATCCTACATTCATAAAATTTTACATAACTTTATAAGGATGGTTAGGCAAAAACGTGATAGCCAAGCTTTACTATGTATAACTATGGAAATATGAGTACCAATTTTCGTAGTCACTCAATGGAAATAAGAGTTTTGGTAAACCTAGCATAATGAACGTTTTACTTATTTTCTATCCCTTTAAGCGAGATAATTTGAAATCGTGCGAACTTAGTTATTTCTTTCAAATCTTTTCGAAAAGCCGCACCAATTTTTGGTGCACTTGCAATATAGGAATTATGATACTAGGATAAAGAGCATTTGGATTGTTTTATCATTTTTCGATTCCTTAGGGTGATGTTTCAAATTCATGATAGCTTTCTTTTTCTATGTACAGCTTTGGGATCATCTGTAAAAATTTTAAGGTTCCAGATTTTGTGGCAAGTAAAAATGAGGAAATTCCCTTTTGGAAAAGTTTGTCCTCTTTTCTACTGTTTAAAGTTGGTTATGCAAAATTGGAGTAGCTTATGTTTTTGAACTTTGTCTCCTTTATATTTATATAAATTTTGTAGTTGGGGCTGTAAGAGAAGTGTGAGCATTAATGTTGTCAGTGAGCATTTGAAAGTTTGGCCATACTATATGCTTTAAAAATCCCAACTATATGCTTTATAAATCCCTGGCATGGTATGTCTCACAAATTTGCTTATATAACTTGTCCCATACCAGCTCTTAGCAGAGACATAAACTTCTTTGTTGTGATTGTCCTAAGCGAAAACACCTTAAACTAACTCAACGGAAGAAGTCAAAACCAACACTGCTCTTCCAAAATCCAACCCATCCATTATAATCGACCCACAAGCAGTTAAAGAAATCTATATGTATGCTATTTAGCCTTACCACTCACACTAAAACTGCCACTCAAAATACATAAGAATCCTCTCAGCATAATCCGAAATTCGCATTGGTCCTCCACTAAATAGTCAGGATCCTCCTTGTTTGTTCTGGCAACACCAACAAGCATGGGAACCCCGACCTCTGGCGGCACTTTTGTCCAAACAGATGGTACAGCCGATGTGTGAAGACAAACAAAGACATGAGACTTCTACGTCACCTGTTTCAATACTCGGCGTTTGCTCAAACCGTTGGTTTGGCAGTTTCGTGTTTCTAGCATTGCGGCCACTTATGCTTGATGGTGTATCTTCTTCGAAACGATGGCTTCTACTGGTTTTATTTTTTATTTTTCCCCATTTGTAGCTTCATGGAGAGAGGAAATAGGACTTTCAAGTGGATGGCTTTTGTGATAAACTGTCATTTGGAGAGGTTTCTCACATGTATTGAATGACTGGATTTGGAATGGGAATGGCATTTTAGGGTGCGATATTATAAGATCTTGCGTTCAAAACGTAAAAAATGTTTCTTTAATTTCGTTACATCATTTGTAGCTACTATAGTCACCCTACTAACAAACCAGCAACAATTAAAAATGGGGTAAAAGATACTTCTAAGTTTCAAACTTAAATTACCTCATTGAAAACCATAAAATCTATTTCATATTACGTTCTTTTATAACATACCGAATTCTCTTCAAAATGTTGGAATTAACAACGTTATTATAAGTGTTTCTGCTTTGTTTTATTATTATGAATATTATTATTTAAGATCTCAAAAGAAGTATTAACTTTTTTAGAACCCATCATTGGCCAGGTAGCACAATAGTATTGTCCAATGTCGGAAACAGGGTTTGCGGAAGATTGGCCAATTCTGGTGGAAACTTGAGCATCGTTCCAAAATATACGATATTTTTATTATAAACAGGTCAAAAACATCAGAAAATAGTTTTTTATTACCCTTTCGTTCTTTCTTATAAAAAAATATTTCGATTTTAAAATTTTGCATCAACATTTCAAAACTTTTAGTATATTTTATCCCGCATTGGGGGAGATTTGCCAATATTTGTAACAAGGGCCAGTTTACAACATTCCACTTCGATATTGGGCAGCGTTGTTGTGCTATTAGGGTATGGTTACGTAAGATAAGAAACATACAATGTTTTTCAAAGTGAGCAAATTATATTGTATTAAATACTAGATGAATACCCATGCCTCGCTACGAAATTTTACCATGTGCATTTTTTTAGTTAGCTGCGTGGCTACGCGTTGCGGATATCCGTCATTGGCGTATAGGTCACAGCTTTTGGAGCTTCGCTCACAGGAAGGTTCATTACTACACAAGACCAAACTCGCTTTTCGCTTTGCTCGCTTAAAGGTTCATAAACTAATTGTTGCTTAAACCCTTAATATTAGAAGCCCATCTCCTGACGAGGGGGAAAAACAACACACCAGTTAATACAATAATACAACACCCCTTTGAGAACATTTTAACACTTGTTTGTGAATAGTAAAATCTGAAGGCCAAAGCTACTTATGTTGAAATTTTCAGAGATCTAGGCCTCTTAGAAGTAGCTTTTTGAGAAAATATTAATTAACAAATTTAATTAAAAACAAATTAAAGTTTTAACATTCTTTTTGTCAAAAGTTCAATTAGAAGGCCAAAACTGCCTATGCTAAAAATTTCAGAACTGTAGCCCTATTAGAAATCGTTTTGCAAAATATTTATTAATTAATAAAAAAAAAGCTAATCAAAATTTTGACATTGTGTTTGTCAAAAGTCTAATTAGAAGGCCGGAACTACTTATGCTGAAAATTTCAGAGCCATAGTCCAAATCATTTTATAATTGTCAAAGAGTGTACGAGGATTCATTCAGATAGTTTTGAAATTGTCCTGTTGACACTCCAAGATGTGAAATATGAATGATCGTGATTGGCGAGAAAAGGAAGCATTGACCATAGGGTATAGAAGAGTTTTGAACCACAAAGAAATTTGAGTTTAGTTACTAACAAGTATTTAGTTAGTTATGTTTATGAAGAACCCAAATTTTATTAGGAAAGTATTTAATTATTCTCATAGAAAATGTAAAAAAAGAAGGGGGAGGGGAGGGAAAAAAAGAAAGGGAAAAAATGACAATGTGGAATTTTCAATATTTTATTTCATATATATAGTTAAAAAATATTCCATTGTATTGGAAATTTGGCGGGAAAATACTACGATTGCAAAAATTCAATACCTTAAATATAGTAGCAAGGTAGCAAGGAATGAGAAGAAAGAAATCTTTGTGGTTTCATTTATCTAATATTTAATTAGCTTATGTTTAAATTGAAGTTAACAAACTTTAAAAAGCAGTACCATTAGTCAATAATTACATGCGAAGCTAAACTTACTCTGTAAACCTGAGAAAGAAAGCCGTTTTGTGAGTGGATGCGTAATTACATCATAACCAGTTTCGTAGCATTTTAGTGTCACAGTACTGTTTGACTATATTTAAAACTAATTTTCAGTTCATTAAGTTATTTTTGTTATTTTCTAGCAATGGATCTGTAAAAAGTCAAACCTTGAAACTGTCAGAAAACCCTAAAATTAAGAATTTCCTTTACTCGTACCAATTCATCATTGTCACTGAACTGTTAAGAATTTCATGTTTCTTGCTTCTTATCATGCAAATACTTACTCGTCCTGTAAGTTAATAAATTCAAGTTTAATAATCACTTAAGGGTTAATACGGGCTATTATTTCATCTAAGTATAAGTATTGGTACTAAAGGTGATGTAAATAGCTATGAATTAATATGACTTTTACTTAGTTAATATCATCTAAGTAAGCGCTAAATAAAAAAATGAGTTCAAATGACATTGCAGGAGCTATGACTCATTCTTACTAAGAGAGTTTTGACTATATGATAAAATCTCACTCTTTGTGTCTTTTTACTAGACTTATTCTTTGAAACCAATTAATGAAATATTGGATTTTTATTGGATTTTTTATTTTGCGTATATTGATTTTGTCATAAATTACAGTTATTCGGGAAGTCAACAGAATGCGAAAAGAAGAGTATAACATATGCTCCTGAACATGTGCCAAAGTTGCTTAGTATTGCTGAAGATAATAAGAGCACTCATGGGGCTTCAAAAATTTGATATGGATGAAAAAAATTTTGAGTGCTAATGAGTAAAACAACGAAAGAAAGGTAAAATCTCATGAACGCCATATTATAATGCTGAGAGACATTGGAATACATTCTAGCATAAAAATAAAGGCATTTAAAAGTAATATAGTTACTCAGGTACAGTACCCCCCCCCCCAAAAAAAAACCAGAACGATGGCTATATCTTTTGTTCTAATTGTAGAAATAACAAACAAAAGGTACCGTTGTAAATCGTGAAAGGTTTTTAATAATTGTATGTAGTTTTTTTTATCATGAGGGGTCATCTACATATTAAAACAGAACCAAACTTTAAAAAGTTCAATAGCAACCTTATAATATTATTCCATATTTGGATTCAGCATTAAAAAAGAATGCGAAGTACAAAAATTCGTAATTTTCTAATGAATGGTTTGTAATTTAAATGATAAAAAGAAAATGATAAATTAATGTTAAATAAAAAAGTTGGTTTTTTGGCCATAAATACTTAAATAATTAATATATTTCAGTAATTTTTTTTTTCAAAAGGTAGTTTGTAAATGGCCAAACATAAATAGCAATCAGCTTTTGAATCAACTTCTTTTTTAATAATTAATTATTAATTAATAAAGCAATTAATTTTTTTTTTTGAATATAAACATATATTTTTTTTGCTTTCATTAGATTTACCATGGTCTAAAACCCCCCCATAATTTTTTTCTTTCCATTTTGACTATTAGTTCTCGATTTTTTAGAGAAAATGTAAAAAACGCTCACTTTAAGGGACCGTATAGTAGACGACTTTTGAAAACTATCAAAGATTAATTCAAGGTAAACTAAAGGTGTGGAAAATCGCATAACGTTCAATTATCGTATAACCGATAGTTTTAAAACTAAGAAACAAGCTTTAATAGGAAAGTGAACTAAAAAGTAGAAGATAATTTTAAATAAGTTTGAAATAAGAATAGTGATTAACAATAAATATTTATTTTATCGTAAAAAAGCGTGGGGTGCTTGATGTCAATTTTTGTAAATATTTAATGACAGATATTGGTATAAGTAGAGCCATTATGAAAATATCTTAAAAAGCACCCCACGCTTTTGTACGATAATATAAATATTTCTTGTTAATCACTCTATTCTTATTTCAAACTTATTTAAAATTATCTTCTACTGTTTAGTTCACTTTTCTATTAAAGCGTGTTTCTTAGTTTTTTAATCTATTGATTATTTTCTACTTTTTAGTTTGATTTTCTATTAAAGCGTGTTTTTTAGTTTTTTAAATTATTAATTATTTTTTCTGTAAACTATAATTTATTTTTTTTTAATTTGCTTTCTTAAATTCCATTTATTTAAAACAACATTTTTTAAGCAATTTCAATAAGTTATCCTTTAAAAATTTTACTGAATCATGTGACTTTTTCATTTTATAAATAATTTCAACGATCTAGTTACATTTGTGTTTATAGTGAAATATTTCTGTAAAATATTCATGCTTTGCTAAATACTGTTTACTAATGCCTACATTTAATATTTATTAATTTTCTAATTATCAGTAGTATTCGTTATATTTCTGCAATTACAGTTTTCGATATTTTATCTATTTCGTGTGAAGAATGCACATCTTTAATGTTGTAAATAAATTATGTTACTTTTGCGCTTACTTGCTATTTTTGTATTAATCTTAAACATGACACTATAAATACAAGTAGTTTCTATGCAATTTTAGACTAATACTTGTATTTTTTAATCTTCGTGAAACGTGCCACATTGACCGTTCGATTTCTCCCGCTGTGAAGAAGAACCTTAAAAATACCTTTCGTTTTATGGAAATTCTCCCTGAAGATCGGTTAAAAAATGGTCGAAACATTTTCGCTCAAAAGTGACGTGTTTTTCAACATAATGCATTGAAATTTGGTATATAGGGTAAATGATGTATTCTGAATCGAATGAAATGATAAAAAATAAGGGTTCGTATTGAAATTTTCGAAGATGGCGTTACTTTTACTTAGTAAACGGTCCCTCAAGAAAAAAAAATTGCATCAGATATATAGAAAATCGTAAGCAAAACATTTTGGTGCAAACCGTAAGATTCTACGATAATTAGAACCGAAGATATAGCCATCGTTCTCTTTTTTTTTTTTGGGTACTGTACCAGTTCCTATATCCATCAAAAGAATGCTCATTGTATGACTCTTAAATTTTGTATGTTCTATTTATGTTGATTAAAATTATAATCCAATAGTAAGAATTTTATAAGTAAACTGACAGAATATTGCTCTATAAATATATTGCATTGTACTATATTTACTATATATATATTACCATAGTTGCTTTAAATTTGTTATTCAATCTGTAGTAAAAATTCTGACCGTTATAGTACATTAGTAGATCTATATGAGAGATAATGGAATTCTAAATATAATTGTGGATTAAAAATTTAAAAAAAAAAAAAATAGTACAAAAAGTTTATAAAGGCGGCCAAGGCTCTTATGTCTCTCATAAATAGGCTTAAATAAAAGGGGTTTGCAAATTCCGCCTTTTTTCCTCTTGCATGTTCAGTAGTAAAGAACAATGATTAGAACTGCTGGCTAACTTTACAAGGGTATTAAATATAAGCATAGGCGTAACGAGAGAGGGGTTTTGGAGGTTCACCCCCCCCCCATTGGGTTGAGAAAAATTAACCAAATTTACTACGTTTTTCCCCCAACCAACTCTTTGTTGGTTATTAATCAAAGTATCCATTAAATTTCCTTACTAGTAATTATTCAGTGTTTTTTTAATGTAATCAAAAGCTATACCAAAGTGAAAGACATTTATACAACTAATGTACCATGTTGAACGTCTTACAAACTGTATGCTGTTCGCAGACAACTATACGCGCTACACAGGCTGGATAAGTCTTTATCGCAGGAACATAAGTGCTACAGACTTGACATCAGTCATCGACCGTTGATGTAAAGACCACAGGCGTAACGAGGGAGGTTTTGGGGGTCAACCCCCAACCCATTAAGATGAGAAAGGATTAAACACATATTCTGCATTTTTCCCCTAATCAACTCTTTGTTGATTATTACACAAATTATCCATTAAATTTCATTATTGAGATTATTCAGTGACCAGTGTTTTACTAAGGTAATCAAAATCTATACCAAACTGCAAGACTATACATGGATTTTTCACCAGAAGAGTAAACTTGCCATTTAATGTACCATTTGATGATAATTACGCTCTATACCCGTCCGAGGCTGAAGAAACGGACTCTCCATCGCGGGAAACATAAGTTCTGAGTGGACATTGCGCTGTATAGAAAACCCAAACACTAAATAATAACAAAATGTAAACTAGGGGAGTGGCGCATTGCACAACTTTCAATTACACTATAATAATCGTCAGCACATTTGAATTTGATGTGGAATAGTGTTATTACTATTTTCATTTATTTGAAATAATGGCTCTTAGTGATATTTTTACAGATAACTCTTACACGGGCAAAAGAAAAAAAGAAAAAAAAAAGAAGAAAAAAAGGGGGCCTTAATGGCGAATGTGATAATGTACTTTTTTTAATATCTTTTCTTGTTATTGAAACAGAGGAGAGGAGAAAAACGGTTGTTGATGAGCGATCCTTAAGGGAAGAGTCCTATGTTGAAGACACTCGTTTTTCATCTTTTTACACCTCTATAACACTTTTATGGGAATTTCGGGAATGGGGATGTTTGGAACATCTTAAGATGCATTATCATAGAGATTTTCATAAAAATCGTTAGAGCCGCTTTTTAGTGATTGCTAAAGAACGTGATTTTTTTTTAATGTTTTGCGCATGCGTAATATTGACGAAAACCTTAATGTTCAATGGCCCCCACTAAACTGTACTCCAAATTTGAACATCATTGGTCAAATCGTTTGGGAGTTGTGCTGACCGCGACAGACACACCGGCAGACATTTTTCTTTAGCATTTTTTTTCAGTTGGATGTTCCAAAACGTTTAGAAATGCAAAAAATTCTATTTTTTTTTGACCGAAAACAATACTTTCATTACCCTATGTTAACAAATGGGTAATTAAAAGTAATTAAAATGAGTGCAGGTAGCAAACGCAAAACTCAAAGTGAGACACTGTTTTTATTTTGCAAAAGAAAAGAGGAAAAATATGGTGAAATTACTGTTCATGTTGAGAAAGAATCGCCAGATGAAGACGAAAAAATAACAATTTTATCTGCAGATTTACAGACTCAGACGGTATTGGTATCATTATGTATATAAAAACAATAATGCAATATAAACAATAAGAGACTCAGCTATTTAGGAAAAAATATATTTAAATGTTTATGGAAGTTTCTTTAATGCTTATTTTTGGCAGTGCATGTTTGAAATATTTCGAGGGGATCCAGCTACTGAAATATTAATCCTATCTTGTTTGCTACTCCCGAAAAGTTTCTCTGAAAATATTGTATCCATATATTTTATAATTATATCAGACCCTTTCAATTTCCATGTGTTTAAGAACATTTTCCTGCTCCCCTTTTTTTTTAATAGAATTCTTAAGAAATTTACCTTATACCGTAGATTTGGACAATGGTTTGAAAACTTATTCAATAAGATGAAATTGTGTGTACATTTTTTTTTAACTCTCTCGCTCTTCCCCCCCCCCCCCAACTCTAGTTACGCCTATGAATATAAGTTGTTATTTGCAATTTCAACTTAGTTTAAAATTTCGAGATATGTTTGGATCCTACTGTTGCTGTGTTTAGGCGCAACATGGCTTTATTGTCACACTTTCACCAAGAAAACATCGTATATTAATAAATTACTAGCAATAGACTTTGGATGAGATTTGGGAAAATGTTATAAATTCACTTCTAACTCAGTTATTGTCTCTAAAAGGAAAATGCCTGAGCAAACGAGTTTGTATTGATAAACAGATATTTAAATGAAGGGTATTCTTTTTCATCCAAATCGTCTGACATGTAAATTCGAATTTTTGTGACCAAAAGTAATTTGCGAGATTTATTATTGAGATTAAAATTCATGTTGGTAGTTCGTAATAAAGAGATGAAATTAGTGAAGCAAAACAAAATTAAGAGATTTAAGAATACTATAAAACTAATAATTGTAGTTTTTTTTTTAAATACTTATTGTTCATTACTGATGCAAAACACCTACTCTAAAACAAAACCTATAGAAGGATGAAAGATCTGCGCTTTAAACCATATATAAAGTTTAATAAGACCCATTCAAGAATGATCGATCAAACAATGAAATGTTTAAGAAATCACATACATTATTCAAAAAATCCTAAATTACAAAAAAAAGCACTAATACCACACAAATTCTGATCAAGAAAGACATCCAAAGTACGAGTAGCTAAAGTGTACAAACTTTCAAGCAGCTAAAAACTAGTTCAATCTCCCAAATCCAGGTCTTTTAATGATATCAAATCGGAATCATTCCAACTTCCCCTCCAATATCCTCTACAAATCTTCCCCTGCTCAAATCTTAAATATACTTCATTAGATGCAGGACAATTTACATCCCCATCGCAATCATCAAGCTTTAAGCACATATAAGACTGACTTACATTCCAGTTTTGGAATTCCTCGGCGAATAATTCTCGAGATTCGCGAAATGAAGCATTATAAAATGACGATTGTCTTTTGGTACATCTGGATATATCCCTTCAAAAATTTCTCTTCCCAGACACATTTGATGAAAAGAAAAGTAAATCGTAAAGAGGATTATACATTTAGGTCTTTTAAGAAAACGTTTCAATACCACCATCGAACGTGTCGATTGTTCTTTTAGAGGGAAGAGCTGTGAAATAGAAGGGATTTATTCAGATATTTTAAAAGGGATACGTATCCAACTTTAAGGGGGGCATCAGTATGCAAAGTAGGGGGATACTGACAGTAAAAAGGGGCTGTGCCAATTTCGTTTTTATTTATTTCTCATTTTCGACCTTTTTTCCCCCCCACAATTGGAGATGAGGTTTATCATCTTTTGATTCATTCTTTTGCTACAGAGACGGCGGCGATTAGATTCATGTGTAGTATTCGCTTTGATGGGAACTATAATCCTGGATATATATTTTTTTCGCCCCAGAGGTATTTAGCGGTAAGGAGGGGGGGAGCAAATAAAAATATAACAACAAATAAAGTGGGTGGTGTGGAGAGCGTTTATGCAGAAAAAACAAAAGCAGAAAAAGATTTTTTTTTATTATTGCCGATGGCGATTATTCCGCAGTTGGGAGCGTTTATCGTAATCGGCACGTGTGAATTGTCATCTGAAGAAAGAGAGGGTGTGGGTGGAATTTCGAAGGGTAAGGGTTGAAGACGAGAAATTTGGTTCGTGACGTTTCGGACACAAATGGTTTAAAACAATGAAAAAAATTGGTGTCAGAAAACACTCAACTTTCTCAATGAGGGATCTATTAATAGGATCGAAACAGCAATTAACTCGTCGATATAACGTTTTTCGCAGTATTTCAATAACATTTGATTACAAAATTTTTCTACGATCAAGCACTTGGCGACTGTTTTGGCAAAAAAAAAAAAAAAAATATATATATATATATATATATATATATATATATATATATATATATATATATATATATATATATATATATATATATATATATATATATATATATATATATATATATATATATATATATATATATATATATATATATATATATATATATATATATATATATATATATATATATATATATATATATATATATATATATATATATATTGATCGATTTCAAAATTGCACTTATAAGGCCTTACCTCGTGAGTGTCATATAAAAAACAAACATTTCAATTGCATCAGCCTTTTTTTTAGGTTGAAATATTCTTCGGCAACAGAAAATTAATTCGAAACTCTGTATTTTGTTTAGCATTTTACCATTGCTGTAAATTTTTTCAACTAAAAATTATCATACCAACCATTGTTCCCTACTACCATGTTAAAAAGAATGAAAATCTCGTTTTATGAGTGTAATTACTATTGCTCCTAAATTTTATGTCCCACCTAATATCTCATTTTTAAATAATTTTTTTTGAGTCAATAAAAATATTTTCAGATTTATGGAAAGTACAATTGCTAGAGTGATGAATGGATGGGCATACGCCATCGGTGTTTTTACATTTGTTTACCAACTTGTTATGTTAATACACGTCAAAAACTTGAGATGTCTCTTATGATAGATTGTTTATATAAAAAAGGTAAGTAATTGATGGTTGGGAGTCCATTTGCAACTTTGGGTCATATTGAACTGGGGGGGGGGGGGGGGGGCGGGGGATATTTTAGAATAACCTTTTCAAAGACGATAAAATAGAAATCAAATGCAAAAAAGAGAATACATATATTAGTCATATTTAAACAATTAATTTAGCTTGGAAAGAAGTTCATTCTAATTCTTTTAAAATGTCATAATTTCAATCACTGGATACAGTGGCTGGGGATTTTATTTTATGAAACATTTCATAAAAGGTTAAGTCAAACAGAGGTTAGACATTTTATAAATAAATAAATAAATAAATAAATAAATAAATAAATAAATAAATAAATAAATAAATAAATAAATAAATAAATAAATAAATAAATAAATAAATAAATAAATAAATAAATAAATAAATAAATAAATAAATAAATAAATAAATAAATAAATAAATAAATAAATAAATAAATAAATAAATAAAAGTATTTTTTTTTTGTAATGCTCGAAATTTCAATTATTATTGCGATAATAAAAGTCATATCATGCATGCGCACATAAAATTATCCAAATCCGAACCAAAAAAGAAATGAGTTAACAATTGATTATATTGAGAATGCAATACCAAAGAATACTAATACTGAAAGTCGGAACTACCTCATTTTTTAAACTCATATTTTTCTTTCGACAACTTCACTTCAATTAGTCAGCTGTAAAGAAAAACATGCCGTACAGTTTCATGTATTAATACATGAAAAACATGTATTAATTTCCAAAATAATATTAATTTCCATCTAACATGTATTAATTTCCAAATACATATTACAAACATCTATTAATTTCTAACTGCAAAAATATCACATTTCACAAACACCATACATTATTATACCACTGACGCTCTCATCCTTCCGTGACATGACGTCACAGAACTCTGAGCCATCTAAATACACATTTCCCAATCCCGAAAACGTTCTATTAGCAGCGCCACGCGGATTACTTAGAACGCTTAGAATCCTTATCAAAGACGTGAATTCTGAAATTGTGGAAATCAAATCCTCTTTTTCCACAGCGAGGAAGACAAATCGAGAAAGATTACCCACCGCAAACTTTCGGGGGTTTACTATGCCTTTTCTTCCCTTGCTTACAATTTTTTAATACTTTTTTTTTAGATGCTGCATTTATATATATATATATATTTTTTGCCCTCCCTTTAAACCACTTAATATGCGTTGTATTCCGAAAGGCTGGAGAATAAAAATCGTGTATATCATTATCTCTTTCGCGTTGATTTTTTTTGCGGCATCTTCCCTTTCCTAAGCGCTCGGGGAAAATTTTATTTTATTCAAATCTTTCGCTTTTAAGTAAAGACGATGGGGTTTAAAGAATGAGTATGTGTGTATGGAATATTAAATGTCAAATAAATGGAAGCATTTGTATTTTTTTAACTGCTTTTTACCGGGATATTTTTTTGTAAATAAAAAAATGCGTTGTTCAAAAGCGCGTAATTTAATTTTTTTTAATATTACAATGGTATCCACATAGTTTTTTAGTCTTATCACAGAAAATGTGATTAGCCATCGATACTCTAGCAAATTATTAAATTTTTTTTTCTGAAATGCATACCAATTATGAATGGCTCAAAAAATAAATTACTTCATCGAGGGATTAGTCCAAAAACTACTGAAGTATTTTTTTTTTTCAAAGATTCATTTAAACAGTTATTTTTATGTGTTGAATGAGTACTCTTCACTCAATAATCTGAAATTAATTAAGAATTATCACACTCTTTGTAAGACCCATTTTGTGAAACATAAAAAAAAAATTGTACTAATCTTCTATTAAGCCAGCATCCAATTATAAGGAACACTTGAATGATTGATGCAACTTTTCAACTGAATTAGTGATAAGATATTCTGAAATAATAAATAAATAAATAAATAAATAAATAAATAAATAAATAAATAAATAAATAAATAAATAAATAAATAAATAAATAAATAAATAAATAAATAAATAAATAAATAAATAAATAAATAAATAAATAAATAAATAAATAAATAAATAAATAAATAAATAAATAAATAAATAAATAAATAAATAAATAAATAAATAAATGTGTCATAGCTACCAATTTAAAACAACATTAATTTATGTTACACTTAGACTTTAAAGAATTAATTCCAACTTTTTAACTGAATTAGTGATAAGAAATTCCTTATATAAATAAATGTAAGAGAATTGTGCCATAGCGACTAATTTCAAACAACATTAAATTATGTTACACTTAGACTTTAAGACTTAATTAATGTGTCAAATTATTTATGGTATTGCCACATATCGGAAGTAATTTTAATTATTGTTAATATTGTTAATTTTTGTTTTACTTTAACAAAGTTTTTCAACAATAACTTTTTTCAATAGGAATGCATAATTTGCAATCTTAAAATAAAAATTTGGATTTTTCTATGATGACGTGATTCTTCACGTTATTATTATTTCATAAACAAGATTTTTAAGTTTAGTTCAGAATTCGCAATTTTAGGGTAAGTTCGCTTTTGGCTAGTCTTAGTCATAATGAAATATTGTGTGATATTTCGTATTCAGTTTGTTATAATTATATACAATACAAAATAATAATTAGATACAAAAATAAGCTATACTAAGCAAACAATATATGTAAGAAATTTCGATGTATCATGGGATAAAGTTTTTAATTGAGGCTATACACGGGACTTCATATTTCTTGATAGTGCTTAAAATTTTATGAAAATGTTATGTTAAAAATTGTGAATTTGATAAATTGAGTGGTAATAAAGGACGCAGATTTAAGGGGACACAGTACTACCTAAACTTTTATTTTTATTTTTTTGTATTTGTAACTTTTATCCTTTATTTGAATTGACATGAAAGAGCAATATTTCATTACAGTTTGGAATACGCATAGTAATTAATTATAATATAAATGTTTATTCATAACAATACAAACTAGGGGTGTGGAGCATCTCATAATTTTCAATTACATTATATAATACTTGACGTGGATTTTAGAGTTTACCGTAATTAAATTTTCATCATTTATTTAGAAAAAATTGTTAGTATAGCGATATTTTTTGCTATAATTCTTGTAAGGTTCTCCAAAAAAAAAAAAAAAAAAAAAAAAAAAAATAACATCGTCAAAATTGTAATTTTGGCAATGTACTTTTCGATAATACGTTATAAGTAAACTGAGGGGAGAAGAAAAAGCGATCGTTGATGAAGTATGCTCAAGGAAAAAGAACTCTGTGATGAACACAATCATTTTTCAACTTTTTACGCCATTAAAGAATTTTTACATGAATTTTGGAGGTGGGGATGTTTAGAACACCTTTAGAGGCATTAGCACAGCGATTTTTATCAAAATCGTTGAAGCATTTTTTGAGAAATAATTGAAAAACATGATTTTTTCAAGGACAGCTACCTTACTCGCATGCGTGATTTTGACGAAAACCTTAATGGTAGGTCCCATGGCCATCAGCAACTCGTATACCTAATTTGAACATCGTAGGTCAATTTGTTCGGGAGTTATTTTGACCACGGACACACATACATACACATGGACAGAAATTTTTTCAATATCACTTTTTTGAAATCAGGGTGTTCCAAACCTTGGAGAAATGAAAAAAAAAAAAAAAAAAAAAAAAAAAAAAATCGATTTTTTTTTTTTTACCGAATACTATACTTTCATTACCCTACGTATAATACGTATGGGTAATTGAAAGGAAAAATTTCTATAAATCTTTAATCATTTTGAAAATTACAACATACATTGTTTACAAAAATGCTAGTTTATAAAACAGACATATTTTATAGCATGCTTTAAAAATTTCATATTTCTCTATTAATTGCAAAAAAGGTCTTAGCGTTTTGAAAAAAATAATATCAAGAAAAAGCAAACAGTGAGAAAAATTGATTAAAATTTTCATTTCTTGATATACCTCATCTTACCATCCAGCAAAAAATGCCAAATATTTTATTAAAAAACGTAGATACCGTTTTAAAATACTGCCTGCGTATTTATAAGATTCCAAACAATAATTATAGCAAATTAAAAAAAAAAAAAATTTAAAAATCGAAAATTTAGCTTTTTTTTATATCCTTTACATTAACTTCGATTTTGTGTGTCTGAGTATGTCGATGGCGGGCAAATCTGTGGAGGCCTAATTAATCCAATTTCCGTCATCCAATCAGGTTGAAACTCGGCACATAGATTCGATGTTGATGACTATATACAATAAAATTTTCACGGCTGTCACTGTCACTAAATGATCGTTTTTAAGGAATACTAATAAACCAACTTGCCGTCAACCAATCACGCTGAAACAGCATTTAACGAATCATTGAAGAAACTATTTCCTGTTATAAAAAAAAATTTTTAATAAAGAATAATAAAATTGCTTTAATCAGAATGAATAAAATATATTTGGACTTGAGCGCATAAATTCACATTCCTTTTTAATGAATAAATTTTGAAAAGTAATTTATCCCATATTTTGCTGATTGAGATGTTTTTAGTATTTAAAATTAGATGTTAACACCAAGCACATGCATGTAACAGAAACGACGCTTTGTTAATGAATATAAAAATTGGCAATGCATATAAAGGATTTATATTAAAAACTTTATTTTTATAGGTTATATTATTAAGGTACTGTGTTCCCTTATTTTTAAGGAAATAGATAATTAATTACAGATATTATCTATTTCAAAACCTTTTCGGTACAATTCGTCAATTTTATTATTTTTTAAGGGGACTGGTACCCCTTGTTTTCACAGAAAATTATAACAACATCAATTTTATATTTTTTGTATGTTTATGATCTTTAAAACCTTCGTCTCAGTCTGGCAAGTGTTTGAACTGATCCAACAAATGCAATTATTAAAAAATATATTTTTATGGAGAATTTAGCATTGCTGCAATAGCTCCATCAATGTTTCGAAAGCATTTTTCTCAGTTCGTGTTTTGAGAATTCCTACCTTACTCAAAATGCTAAAGCTCCAATAAATATAAATTAAATGACTTAATTTTTTTGTGAGTCATTCTAAAGATCTATTTGACAAAAATAGCTTTGGATTTTATAGTAAAATAAGACTTTTTTTTTACAAATTTAAATGTTGAAAGACACCTTTTTTTTACGCTTTCTTTTAGCTATAAGAATAGTTTTTTTGTTTTTCTCCAAAACTATTTTACCTATTTAAAGTCCGATGCCTAAAGAGTTAGGAGTATATTACCAGGAACAGTTTTTTAATAAAATCAGGAAAAAATATTGAAAAATGAAGAAGAAGATAGAATTTGGAATTTGATGAGTTATTTTAAAAAAATAAATTAAATTTTGAAAATTTAGAGCACAATGTGAACTTTAAAAATATATATATATATATAGTTATTGCCTAGTAATCCATCCAAATATGTAACATTTATAATTTTAAAACTTTAAATTAAGAAAAAATAGTTTTAAGCGTACCAAGTCCGGGTCCAGAACCTCCTTAGAAGCCCATGATAAATTCTACCAGTTTAGGTACACTTTTCTCGAGAACCAAATGTCCGATATGCATGAAATTTTTGCCACCTATCATTTAAATATTTGACAATACTTTAACCGGAGTTTTTCTTTCTTTCAAATATTGAAATAAACATGGCCTTTTAAAAAGTGTACAGAAAAGCTCACAAAATTTCAAATTAAAATACTTCTATAAAAAAAAAAAAAAAAAATAAAA
This sequence comes from Linyphia triangularis, assembly GCA_963978545.1. Classification (NCBI taxonomy): domain Eukaryota; kingdom Metazoa; phylum Arthropoda; class Arachnida; order Araneae; family Linyphiidae; genus Linyphia; species Linyphia triangularis. The sequence continues at coordinate 26,973,305 of OZ021726.1, read as the reverse complement.
AAAAAAACCGAGATATTTCTTCTGTTAAAGTACTTAGGTGTACCTTAAATGTTTACCCTAAAAGTCAGAATTTCATTTTTAGAAGTTTTTAAAAGAAATGTACCTAAAGATGAAAAAAATGCATTTTGAAAAAATGTGATTTAAAATTACTTCAATAGACCGGTAAGGGAGTAGTGCGTTTATTTAAACAAATTATTAAAAATACTTCTAAATAAGATATTGTAACAAATAAGGTATCATTTTGAAGGGAAGAATATAAATTTTTTATAAGCAATAATAAATTAAAAATTTCTATTTTGAAAAATTTTAAGGTTTTGGAAAAAAATTTCAGGTGAAAACTTTATAATAATCCTGTTTCAAAAAAAAATTAAAAACTCTCTAAACTAAAAATATTTCTTTCATTGTAGAATAACGAGATTTTTTTTAATTAATTGTTATTTTATAAGAAAGCTCATTTGTTTAAATTTCAAACAAACTGAAACAAGCTGGATTGCGACAGTAACTTTCACTTAAAACCATTTCTACGTACATTTCTATTACGTTACAACTAGTCCAAATACAAGATTGTGGAATTTGGCACCATTAATATACCTTCAATATATCTTTATTGTTATTAATATTTTTTACTATATTTTGAAATTGTATTGTATTTTAATTCCAAGGTTGCAAAAGGTGTTGAGATTGCAATAAGAAATAATTCATCAATTTGTAACGGTTAAAGGGGTCTGTCTACTTAGGATGCATGAAAAAAAAAAAAAGCTATCTTTATTAATTTTTTTTTAAAGAATACTGTTATGTTTATTGATACAAAACTTGTTAGACTTAACAAAAACACTCGTAAATTACAAAAAAAAAAAAAAAAAAAAAAAAAAAATAGTAGTAATAATAATGATAATATAATATATATATTTTCCTTTAAATATATATATCTTCAAAAAGTAGGTAGGTGTGCGCTATTGAAAAAATATCAGAAACTACTGAACTGATCCTTATGAAATTTTAACCACATAGTCTATACACTTATCGCTATATCCCGTACCAGAATTATTGCAAAATTTTAATTTTTATTATTTTTTTTTGGCAATAAACGCGTTTTTTAATTATTATTTTTTTGTCCGCCGTTTTTTTTTTCATATAAATTAATATTAGAGGTTTTGGGATATAGCCACTGTCACACTAAACCCAAAACCATTAATTTTTGTTTGTTTCAGATGGGCTGTAGTTCAGATTTTTTTCAACAGCACACACCCTACCTACTTTTTTAGGATTCATGCTTAGCCATTTTCACACTAAAAAAGTGGTTAAAATAAATAATTTTTTGTTGTTTTAATTTTCGAATGTTTTTGTTTAGCCTAACAAGTTTTATAACAATAAACATAACTTATTCTTTATAAAAAAATTATTCTTTATAAAAAATTCTTATAAAAATTATTCTTAATAAAAAAAAAAAAAAAAAGCGTTTTTTTTTCATGCATCCAAAGTAGGCAGAGCTCTTAGGAAAAAGGAATCTGTAATAGGTTGTCAAATTGGTGAGTACCCTGTCAAATTGGTGAGTATTTTATAGTATAATATAAGTTTGCCTTCAAACTTGTCAATGTGGAGGTGTTATTTTGTTTAAAATCAATTTGGCAGTATTTTTTTTTTTTTTTTTTAAATCGTATCCCAGATGTAATGCCAGGCTTATGCAAATCTATCTGGTCATTTACTTTTCATTAAACGCATAGAAAAGGTTACAGGCTATTGATAAGGATTTGGCGAAAAGGTTTATGATAACGCCATCCTCCGAAAAGATTGATTTTAAATTGGTGCCTATACAGTATAAACCTTGTAACTTGCTTATTATTAAATGGTTTACAGACCTTTTAATAATAAGCATAAAAACATGGATTTTTCCAAAAGGAATTTTTAAAAAAATTTTAAGGAACCAAATTTTCAAAACTATATAATGTTTAGCTTTAATTTATATCGAAGTCTATGTAGTACATAATGTTTAAGTGCTTACACAGCAAAAAAAAAAAAAAAAAGAATGTTTCATAAAACATACTATCTCTATTCCATTTCTTGTTTATAGCATCCTCAATGCTTTAATGATTGTACAATTTTGTTTGAGAACTTTTGACTTACGTAATTTTACTTGCTATTTACAAGGTTTGCTAAAACATTTTAAACCCTGTTCAGAAGCATTGCTTTGATTTTTAAAGTAACATTTCACGTATGAATCTAAATCTTTATGAATGATATAGTTTTTGCATTGAACTTAAAAAAAAAATTACTTTTTTTGCTTATGATAATTTTTTTTTTCCTATTCTTTTTTTTTTTTTTTTTCATTTTTTCAATGCAAACATTTTTTCAATTAGGTTAGACAATATTTTCAAATTCTTTAAGAAAATATTCGAGGATTTGGCTAACGTACCATCCAGAAGAATTTTTTAATCAAAGAAGAAAATAATTATCACAATGAATACTCAATTTGTAAATATGGGTGCTCCTAAAGTTTACAGACTAGCAGAATCTACAAGAGTTGCAGAACTTGCCTATAAATACAAGTTAATACTTCTGATACAAGGAAATGCTTTTGCCGTTACTTCATAATACGTTTTGGTGCATTTTCAAAAAATATCTTTAATACATTTATCAAATATAGTTGACAACTCTAGTCAATGAACTTCTTCTGAAAACATGTCACTTCTATACCAAGACTATATAAAATTTGGGCACGAGGCGTGAGGGAATTACTTTCTCACACTATTGAGAGAAAGTTACTTTCCAGCACTACTCACGGTAAAGTGCTATTTTTGCCACGAATTTTGATTAAAAATTAATATATAAAGTTAAATTTTTTGCACGTTGTTATAAAAATATAATTTTTTTTTTTATTTTCATTTCCTCAGAATCTTTCAAAAAACACTTTTTCCTCAAGACTATTCCATCCTCCTCTGTTCCATCCCCCCTTTCATTATATAAGAGTGAAAAAAATAAATTGAAATTTTCTTTACGTTATTTTGTGCATGAGAACGTAACTCTTAATAGTAATTCTTTAAAATCACTAAATAATCCTATACTGTTGCCACTTTAATTATAACAGTGAAAAAAAATATTATGTTGAAATTGAAACATTGCTCTAAGAAAATTCGTAGCAATAATACTGTAATTTCTGTATCATGTGAACAGAAATAAAGAGAAAAACAGAGTTACAGGGTGAAGTGAGTCAGTTATGAGTGTAACACTTATAGTAATCATGCAAAAGAGTTTAACGGAAAATACTTAAAATATTTGGAAATTTGGAAATAGGAAAAAAATTAAATTTTAAGAATATTTTAAGAATATATATATATATATATATATATATATATATATATATATATATATATATATATATATATATATATATATATATATATATATATATATATATATATATATATATATATATATATATATATATATATATATATATATATATAACTGAAAAAAAAATCAACTAGGCATAAGCATTCATTTTATAACGGCAGTATTTTTTTTTATTTTTTTAATCTTGATTGTGATTGTAAAGGAAAATTCCTTTGCTAGATGATTCTGAATAAGCAGTTCTAGAGCACTTCTTATTTTTATGACATCAAAGTTTGAGGAAAATAAAGACTTAGTTCAGCAAAAAAACTTCATTTGGTACTTGTAGAATTTGCAGGATAGACCTAAAATCTACTTATGGAATGGAGTAACAGTATAAAAGACGATAAAACACTTTTGATTCGAAACATTTTATTATCAAACAAAACATTTAGCTTTATGTACAGCGCCAGGCACTTCAATCTAAGAGCAGCCATTACAAAAGTTCACTGGTATCTTTGATTATACTAATATTTGGCTGCCTTACACATAAATAGGAACTAATAATTACAATCTGAACATAACAGTAGCTTAACAGTATAATTGCACGACCAAACATGTCTCACTTGTTGGAAAAAGCATATGTCAATTCTATTTTTGTTTTTGTAATTTATGAAAAAATTTCATAAAAAAAAAAAAACCAAGCATACTTTAAAATTAAAATTGAGGTTTAGAATAGTAGGCTTTCAATATCTGACCATGATTTTCTTTATTTTAATCTGTAATACGAATTATTTAAAAAAAAATATTCAAATTTATAATGGAATTTTTCTTTTAATTTAGCTTTAAAATTTTGTTTTAAGGTGTTTTTAATGTTATGTATTTTACAAAATGAATAATACTTGATGAATATTAAAAAAGGAATTTGCCTTTTAGGGCAAAAATAAAGAAGTAATTCCTATAATCTTCTTATAGCAGAAATTATTTTAAATTTAAAATTTTCTGAAACCAGTGAAAAATTTAAAAAAAAAAAACGTTTTGGATTTTGTACGAAATGAATCGATTGGGTAATATTTGACACATGTATAATTTGAAATATTTAATTTTAAAATGTAAAAATTTCAACATAATTGAGTTTAGTATAATTGCTTTAATTGATAACTTTAAAAACATTGTCACATTTACACAACACAAATTTGCTGCATGATTTTGAAAATTTTCTTTAACAACATTCATCAGCTAAAAAATCTTAACAAACTAAACTAATTTTAAACATGCGTTGCAAAAACCATCAAACAAAAAATAATTTACTTGATAAAACATCAATACTCAATACTCATTCATGAACATTTAAGAACACAATAATGAAAATCGCATTTGATCATAACTCAAAAAACTTATATCGTACTTCAACTTTTAAGGATAAGGCTTCACATTGGCAAACAAACAGATCAACTTCATATGATCTTCCATAAGTCTCTTTAACATATACCCCCAGGTTCAATCGAAACCAAATCAAGAAACTACTCTTCAGCAAAATCTTATTGACGATTCTTTGGGCACGTAAAAATCAACACTGGGACCAGAAATGTGATTGGCATCTTTCTGGGGAGTGTCACAACTTTCGAATTTTGTGAGAGTTCTTAGTTTGAATGTTCTAGATCTTCTCCGTTATTGCTTTGTTAAGGGACTGAGACATCTGCAGACGCAGCACGATGGGAAGAGGAACCAATCCATGAAGATGCCTTTGCAGTCATCGTCTGGATCGTAAGCCAGCAACCTGTGCCATTTGTATTTCTGCTCGCAGTTGCAGTCACCGTTACATTTCTTCGTCTGGACGGCTCTGAAAGAGAATAATCGTAGGTTAGAGTGATCGACACAAAGAGCTAGAAGACACGTTGGATTATAACTATACCAGTGGATCCGTGAATAGCCTGCGCGTTTAAGATTGCACAGAAGAATTACTTTTTAGGAAGTTAATCAGAATTATAAATTGTAAATTGCTCGCTTAGATGGTCCCCTTTGTGATAAGTCGTATCCCCCATACATACATTATAGAGTATCAAATGGAATTTTGTATAAAATTTAAGTTCAATTTCTCAGCAAAAAATTAAGGCAATTGTTTAAAAGGTAGAACATTTTTAAAACATTAATGCATTTATTTAATGCAGTTTAAAATACGACGAGAACAGAGAGTATCATTGCTGGGCCGCGACGACGCATACTAGAGATCGAGTTTCCTCTATATAAAATCCCCTCCCATAGAATATCTAAATACCCTATTTGTATAGTATCTCTTCTAATAGAATTATTTCCCATGGAGTATCAAAATGCTTAATATGTAGAGTATATCTTTTGATAGAGGTCCCCTCCCATATAGCGTCAAAATACCCTAGAAGTAGAGTGTCTTTTCTCATAGAATTCTTTCCCATAGAGTATCAAAATACCCAATATGTAAAGTATCATATCTCATAGAGTACAAAAGTAAGTCTTTTTAACTTCGATTTACAAACAAATAACACAAAGTGCAATTGTAAATAAACTATTCGTTAAAAGAGGAGGTCTGAACCTCTAAATTGGCCTTTAACATTAATTAATTTTGGTTTTGTATAAATGAAGAAAAGGAATAATCACAAAAAAAAAAAAAAAAAAAAAAAAACTTTCAATAATATATAAGATAATAGGGTAAGTTTATGTACAATCGATGTATTGACTTCAAGGGAATATTTATGGAGTTATGTAGACAGAGCAATTGAAGTAAGACATTGACAAGTACCGAAATTGTAACTCAGTGAATTACATTCACATTTAATAAATAATCTAAAGGCGATAAGTTTTTAATGAACTATGAAAGCTACAGCAGAAAAAAGGCATCGGGAAACGAATAAAGATGAAGACAAATGAAATGAAGAAAATGGATGATATGGATTTCAAAAATGAGAGAGTAAATGAAAAACCTCGTTTCTGCAATTCATATATACAGGTAAGAGTCTGTATTGAGAAAAATGGTATTTATTGATATACATGAAAATAACGTTAAACACGCAATTTAATAAATTTTGTGAAATTCTAAATAGTCTACTGTATTGATTTCAATAGAGATCCGTGCTTATGTCCTGTCTATAAATATATCTTTTCGAGTTCTCACAAAACGTACTCATACCACAGGTTTATAAACAATTGAATGTAAAGGATATGAATAACTGGTATAGAGAAAACAACATGAAACGCATTCTCTATACCAACTCATCTGCAAGGAACACCATTTCATTCAATTCGTTAAAAGAAGTCTTACCCACAATGCCGACCTGTAAAGCGAATCTCCACCCCCTACTTGATGACATATTTATAGCCGTTCAAGTTCTCCTCAAGTCGACATGGAGACTGGCCTCTACCCCCTTCCAGAGTCCTCCGAATTAATCAATGAAAGAGCAGTTCTCATTGTATTAAAAAATAAGAAAACAAAAATACCCCATGTCAGAAAAATTAGAAAATTCATTACTGACGAAACCGCGCCGTAGCCACAGCAAAAAAAAAGAAGAAAGGAATAACCATGTAGAGGTCAGTCGCCTCTAGGGCCCCTTGACCCCTTGGCTAGTATTCCCATACCACCCACGCATGGAACCCTTGACCCCAGCGGATTTCTTGAAAGAGCATTCTTTTGTCTACCATCATTCTAACCCCCCTTCGAAACATTCCCCACACTTATCACCCCTCCCCCACCCATTCCATAATATCAGAGATGGAAAAGCTGGCAGACAATGGTAAAAGTCACGATGGATTCCTCAGAGCTGCAGCGATTGCGGAGGGGACAGTAATTGAGCAATTACATCTTCTAGGTTGAGGCTTGGAACTTGCCGTTTTTGTGGCGAATTCGGTTGTTCTTTGTTGTGCTATCTGTAGCTATTTAATGCGGGTTTTCTTCTTCTTCTTCTTATGGAGCGTTTTCCATCTTCTGGTGAGATCTTAGATTGCGACTGACGCGTTAAAAGCGGAGGTTTATTCTCCTTTCTTTTTTAAATGGTATTTAGAGGGAAAAGGAATTGAACATTTTGGATTCATTTTAAAGCATGATTTTAGAGGGAAAATGCGTCTGATAAACAAGTATAGGAGCTGTTCTTTTAAACCAAGTTTAAGAGACGATATATATTTGATCATTTTTAAAGACTTAATAAATATGTATTTTTTAAAAAATTTAATTGTAATGGTGAAATATCCATTCATAAATAAAATTTGGGAATTCTTTAGTTGGGATATTTTAGGAATGTGGTGAATTTCATCATTGATTTAAAATGAATGATTTAATGATAATTAAGCGTTGTGTCACTATCCATAAAATGTGCATGCGATGAATAATTTAAAACTCCTCTTACTCTTTTTTGGATTTCATTGGTAAACCTTTATGTTTCTCTATTGCTCATATTTTCAAATAATTATTCTATAAAGTATTGAGCTCAAAACTTTCAGAACTCATTTGATTTGTTTTCCAGAAATTTAAAAACTAGGCACGTCTAGCAAAATATTTTCTACCAAGAATTGACCGAAAAGATAATCTGCAGAAATCCCAATAAAATCCATGAGTTTTTATTTTTAAATAATTTGTAGAAAAATTCTAGTTACCGGTTGATAAAAATAAAGATGTGTGAACATGCCACCAGTTTAGGAAGACAAATTAAAAGAAATAGCTGCTTATGTGCCTATTATTGTCGACCACAGGAACAAAAACCCCTCGATTTACATATTTTTCATTCTCCAGCGTCAATATAGTTGTATACTTTATTGTATGTTATGGTATTGCTGTTGGCTAAATGTTGAAGTATTAATGAAATATGCATTTTTCATGTATGTATGAGTATGAAATATTTCACATTTTAATTATTGAATTTAACTTGGATTTATAAAAGAATTTTCTAATCGCAAATTAGAAAACTTTGAGTTCGTTTAAACTTTGATGGATTTGCAATGCAAAAATGTTTAAGATCAACAGAAAGTTTTAGCTCATTAGTATTGGTATTATGTAAAATAATTATTACAGTTGAACTTCATTGACAAGAACTCTCAAGAGAATGAACAATTTGTTCATATTATTAGAAGTTTATGATACAACGGCAACTAAGATGTTCCTACGAAATAAAGGGCTACAATTGTTTTAATTACTTTTATACTGCATGTAAATAATCTTTCGTCCACCAACTAAAAAATTATGTTAGTTTTGATTAAATTTGCATTATTTGGTACCTTATAAGATTTTAGTTATAATAAATTGGATTATATATTAGTCAATATGTGGTTCAAAAAACCAGTTGAGCTTTGACAGTCAAAACGATCTTCTTTATGTGATTAATTTTGTTTCTAAAATATTTGTATTCCGTAAATGAAATTGAATATAATCAATAGGATATTTTTAATTTGGGTACTGTTAATGGAATGACTAGAATTTTTCGAATAGTTTATGTAATCAAGTGTCCAACATTCTATAATAAAATACGAATATCAAAAATGGTTTTTGTTTTAGAAATATTGGATAGAAATGATGGGTTAATGTTTGTATGTTCGTTTTAGAGGAATTTTCATGAAAAGTATGTTTATACTAATAAAACAAAAATAATTAAAACTACTATTCAATTTGATGAGGACAAATGAAATAGTTTATGCTAAAAAGAACAGGACACATTTTACAAACATAATAACATTATCACATTGTTAAATTAAAAAAAGTAATAATGAAAGGAAACATTAAAAAACATCGTTTCTCTTTTAAACACATGTCAAGAAATTATTTATTGACAAAAAAAAAAAAAAAAAAAAAAAAAAAAAGCATTTTTGTAAGTATATTGAATAGTAGTTCAATTATTTTTGTTTTATTCGTATAAGCATACTATTCATGGAAATTCCTCTAAAACGGACATACAAACATTAACCTATCATTTCTATCCAATATTTCCAAAACTAAAACCTTTGATATTTGTCCTTTATTATAGAATATTGGACACTTGATTACATAAACTATTCGAAAAATTCTAGTCATTCCATTAATAGTACCCAAATTAAAAATATCCTATTGATTATATCCAATTTCATTTACGGAATACAAATATTTTAGAAACAAAATTAATCATATAATGAAGATCGTTTCTACTGTCAAAGCTCAACTGTTTTTTGGAACACATATTGACTAACATATAATCCAATTTATTATTATTAAAATTTTATGAGATACCAAATAATACAAATTTACTTAACATATTGTTTTAACAGAGTTTTGCAATTCGCAAAAAAAAAAAAAAAAAAAAAAAAAAAAAACACTAATTCATTATGGATTTCTATTTTGTAAAAAGCAAAAAAAAAAAAAAAAAAAAGCCCTTCATTTACAACTATAGCGAAAGTAAAATATATGCAATATGTTTGGGAATATATTGAATCTAGTTTGAAAGAGTTTCTTTATATAATAAATAATATTAAAATTATACCAATTTTATACATAATGAAGTTCGTAAAAATAAAGTATGAAACAAATGGATTTCAAGTTACAAGATACAAAATTTATTAATGTTACTTAATTATTTTCAGTTGAATTTTAAGTTCATGGAAATCATCCATAAAAAAAAAAGTTAAACGCAAAATATACAAAAATAGTAGAAATTGATGGCTAACTGTTTACAGTAGAAATTCAGTTTCGGAGGGTAGAACACTTCTCTAGATTAGTGAAGTCAAACTTTTTCAATTTTAATAACGATTCATACTTAACAAAATGTAGAAGTGTAATTTGGTGTCCTTTGATTAAAAATATAACGAATTTTCAAAGCAATAAATTTTTGTATTTCATGTACTTAATAAACTGTCTGTACAGAATTTTGTTATTTGCAATTTTTCTTTAAAAAATAAATAATATTATGTGAGTTTATATTAACAAGGTTGGACTATATACACTAAAATCACTTTTGACGTAAAATATAATACACTAAATTATACATAGTGATTTTACTCAGATGGAATAGCATATTTATAATATTGAAAAATGATTCAAATTTCTTAGAATCTGTAAAAAGTTAGGCCTATAGACCACCAATGAAAACAAATATTAGTGCACAGTTGAGTTATATTTCGATGCAAATAAATAGTTACGTTACAATGTAAAAGTTATCTTGTATTATTGTCCGCAAACATTATATTTAATCCCTCATTACTTACAACTAATTTCTAGAGTAGTAAAAGGCTATTTAAAACAACAGAAAAATACAGTACATAAATTTGAGCATGACACAATACAAAATTAAAATATCCGTTGAAAATATCTTAAGTAAAAACTACCCTCTACCCATAAAAAAGTCTTCCATACAAATTAGTAAATATATATATTTTTTTATCTCATTCATAATTCAAATACTTGAAACATTTTCTTAAACTTATTTAAGAAAATAAATAATAAACTTCGAACCAAAGTTTACTTCTCCATTTAAAATCAAACCGACACCTCACTCCAATAAAAAACTCCGATTTCCACCTTTGATTTCATTACATTTATCATTTACAAAACCCCAAATTTACGATCATGCTTATAAAACCAAAGATTCTCATCACCCAAGAGCTTCGCTTAAAGCCGGTTCCAAGCTCGCTGATAGAAGCACCGCAGTTGGCAGTTTTCGAAATCTCAACGCAATCTCAGTTTGGAGACCTTTGACACATTCCAAGCAACAAAACACCGAAGACCACCTTCAGTAGCTTATTTCTCTGGAATACCGCACCCTTCAAAAAGCAGCCTTAAGCCTCCTAAAATTTATTCCAATCATTGTATTATTATTATTTGTTTGTGTTATTGCTATTACGGGTTTTTTGCCGCCACTGTCAACGAACGTCGAGGAACATTATGGTCTTTGATAGCTTATATTTATTATATTTTTAGCTTATCGGTTTTTTGAGGCTTGATTTTTTACTTCTCTTGGATGTGACCACACCTTGGGGGTCGCAATCATAATTGAATGCCTGCCCTCTGGCCATTGCCAATCTCTTATCGTCTGCCATTAGCCGGTGTCTTTCGCCCACAACTTAAAAGGTAGGGGGTGGACAACAAACTGATGACGTCTCGTCTGAGAGTTTTTATTTTATTTTTGAAAGGAGATGGCGGGGGTGAATAAGCAGGAAAATACGCTTTCATCCATAGGGGATGTGTAATGTAAAGGAAATATTTCAAATAGTTGGGCTATATAATAATAATCAGTTGGGCTGAATAATTTGAATTGAGAGAAATCTTGGTCAAGCAAAAGAATACATATGTTACTCTAATGAGGTTGTTTTTGTTTCTTCTTACCTATTGCTCTTCAATTTCTTAAATAACACTTTTATTCAAAGGTATAAGTTTCAAAACATTTATTGCAAGTATAATTTAGTTTTAACAAAAGTGACTTGTTTGGAGCATGTTGTCTGGAGTATGTTGTAATTTACAAATCTTCATAAAATTGTGTATACATTCCATTTAGACCACATGAAACCATAAAAGAAACATAATTTTTTTAATTAAAAAATATCCAACTATAATTTAAAAAATAGCTTCGACATTTTGAAAATGATGGCTTCATGGGCAAAAATTACAGAACAAATATTATTTTTAGTTATTACAAGCGTTGCAAATATCACTTGTTCATATTAAAAGGAGTACCTTAGTAGAATATAGTGTTTGTTCACTGGACGTTATATATGGGAAATCGGGTAGTCCGGTGAATTAAAAACACAGGTGCTACTACAGTATAATTGTAAGGCAGTTTATACATATCAGTGATGATAACTTTTACTGTATTGTTTTCTTCTTGACCTAAAATTTATTCCCCAAACTATCCTCACCAATAAAAATTTCCATATGAATCCTTAAACTCCCATATCTCCTTTTGCAGATGAAACTTTTAAATGAATTATTTTTTGTTGTTTCAACAGATGACATTTTGCGTATACCAAATTTTATTAATATATTTTCATTAGAACTGATTCTAGATGTATGTAAATAAAAATATCAAGTGCACAATTATAATTATTTATTTTCTCCAATAAAATTAGATACCCGTCAAATTTAAAAGTGGTAAAATAGTTTTCAATTGTTTTGGAAAATAATTCTTTTGCTTTTTATTTAGAACAACTTTATGAAAAATATAAGAGAGAGAGAGAGGGAGAGGGTAGTAATTGATCATTAATGCAATTAGTAGTTTAAGAAGGTAAATTGATTCAAAACAATAAATTTAATTATATTATTATATTATTATCATCCTTAATAATAATAATAATAATAATAATAATAATAATAATAATAATAATAATAATAATAATAATAATAATAATAATAATAATAATAATAATAATAATAATAGTAATAATAGTAATAATAATAATAATAATAATAATAATAATAATAATAATAATAATAATAATAATAATAATAATAATAATAATTATTATTATTATTATTATTATTATTATTGTCACCATCAAATCATTATTGTTTTCATTCTTATTATCATTATTACTTTATAATCGTTGTTATTCTTGTTATTATTATCATAATAAGCAATTAAAAGTTGCTATATGGTAAACTAATACACAAACTAACATGGAAACAAGAGAAACTGTTCACAGAAATAAAAACCCTCTTTTAGAACATTAATTGAAGTGAATTAAGATGAACAGACTTAAAATTACACTCAAATTTCCTCAATTTTTTTTTCTTGTTGCATGCTCCATTGAAAACCTTATCATTTTAAAGATAAACATAAATCGAACTTCATCCCACCGTGGCACATCTCAACACCTTTTTCCTCTTATCGTGGATTCCCATCTCTAAACTTACATCTCTCCATGTATGCATGTGCCCCTGCATCCCAGTGACTTACACTCAAATTGTGGCATACCGGGCCTCATCCTAAAAGCACGTGACAACCACCTACCGCGCTAACTAAGGTAACCAGCCGCCCCCCCCCTCCCCCAACAATAAAAGCGCAAGGGCCTGTCATCGACGAAGAAGCCCCGGCCTGGAATGTAAACAGTTGGGGTCTTTGATGGCTGCTGTCTTCTACCTTTTATATTCTTATATTCTTGTTCTTCAGGTTCTTTTAATATTTTAAAATGTGATGAAGGTTGGGAAATAACGCGGGGAAGATGGTCCTGCCCCTCCCACCTTAAAATTTCTTTTGTGGCCAAAAGATACATTTATGGAAGAGAATACTATGTTAAAGGACCGGTTCTTCTTGGATAATAATCGACGATTTATGGTAGCGCTTTCAGCACGGAATTAAGGAAGTTTTTTTTTTCTTAGTGTGTGGGGGGGGGGGGGTAGTCATGGGATCGAGAAATTTTATTGTCTGTAAAGGGGCAATTGCTATTATTATTTTTTTTTATTCGAGGTATAAAGGTTGAACTCGATTTTTAAGGCTGAATTCTTCGTGAGTGCGTGCATAAATCTAATGAAATTGTAGACAAGGACTTACAATCGTCCTCAATCTTTACAATCGATACTATGTCATGGTGAACATTATAAGGTAATAGTTACTTTACGAAATAAACTCCAAGTTTCATATTATTATTGTGACTTAATTAATAAACAAAAGAGTAATTTTTATTTATTTATTTGTTCATTGATTGACTTATTTAGAGATGGATTGAGTAATCAAGTAAGTGTTTTAGAAGTTTTAAAATATACGCATAATTTCAATTAAAGCTTATCATCAACACTTAAAAAAAGTCAAATGAAATCCAACCACGCTTTTGACAACTATAAACGCATAGCGATAATATCCATAGTGCAAATCAAACAAATCCACTTTCAAAGTCATAGTCTAATCTAATCCCCGTTTATATAGTCCTTGCCATGTCTATTCAATAATCATCACTACCATTTGAAATTCGGCATTAGAGTCTAGATAGCTCAATTATGTCATACCTTGAACACGTGGACAAACGTCTTCGCATTCAAGCATCGAGACCCATCGAGAGGAACCATCGTACATTGGAAATTCCCTAATCAACTGTTGCTTCAACCTGAGTCAACAGGGTATCCTATCTCTTAAATCCACCACGACTCCGCAGACAACTCAATTAAGGCATACCTAGGGGAACACATGACGAGTGTCATCGGGGACACAGACACGAGACCCCCCGAATTTAAATCGAGCAGACAGCCATAAACGTCCAGACACCGGTTCCAATAATAGGGCGGAAACAGCAGGGTACACCTTACCCCAAGAAGAAATTATTTTCTTCGGGAATCAGTATATCAAGTGCGCTTTTAATAAGAGGCATTCCATAGGACCCGTGTCCCAATAACAGTCTCGGTGGGACATCGTGACTGTGTGTCGTGATGACCCTAAGATAAGAGATAAGATCTGAGGTTGACTTAAAGGAAGATTTTTTTCCCGGGAGGTTTCTTTGGTGTTAAGGGAGGCCCAATTTATGGGTGGGGTTCTTGGAGAAGTGCTTGCTTTGAACAACGAAGAATTGTGTATATTTTCGATTTGGCCATAGTTCAGTTGAATGATCCTTAAAAATGCCACCAGAGCATTCGAAGACTAGAAGCTTCAGATAGATATTTAAGTTTTAGCTTGTATGCAGGATATATCTTGGAACAGTTCGATTTGATTTCGAATCAGTGTAATTCGCACGAAATCATGTTAGAATAAGTGTGAAGTGTTCTGCATTTTACCTTGTTAATATTTCTTGATGGATAGTTTCTCAAATTATAGTTAGTAGAAATGTAGGTTTCAAAATTATCAAAATGTTTTTATCAAACACTAATAAAAGTACTAAAAATTGAACTTTCGTTAGAAACATGGGTAACTACTGTTTTCTTTTTATTGACAAATTATATAAAAATTCTAACGAGAGCTGAATAAAAATATGAATATTTAAATATCTTGAACTTCTCAACTAATAAGTTTCCAGAAAGTATCCAAATTTCAGTATGTATGTTTAATTGTTTTTCCAATTTAGTCTCAATTTCACAATCCCATTTTAAAATGTATCTAAAAATTTCTTAATTTCTAGACACATTTTAAAATTTTCAAAAATATGTTTATTCCTAAATTAGATTATTTTTTTTTAAAGTTTGGAATAAATTTGCTACTTAAAATCTTAAAAGTATTTTTCTTGACCAGAGTTCATATAGACCTATATGGGTGTACTTACTGGCAGACTTCTTGCTGTATTGCTTGTTGCAGGTGCTGCGTATTAACGATGGCTCTGATTTTTCCCGCGCTGTTTGATGCCCAGTAGGGAGTTACAATCTCCACAGCTGACTCACAGGCATCAACTCTGAAAACGGAAAGTCATTTATTGATTGATAACAAAAGCATATTAACGCTGATTAGTTTCTATGATCACTCATATAATACGTCCATAAACTAGAAAGTCTTATATCTAGCTATAGAACTTGCTTATATAAAAAAAAACTGGATAACATTGCTCATCCGGATGATTTTGCATTCTTTTGAAAAATAATATTTGCGCTTAAGAAATTATCGGCACTTACTCAAATTATCACTGTAGCAGAGCTCTCTGTGATGGACTAGTATAATTAGTTTGGATGTTGGTAATGACTGAGATAAAATAGATCACGTGATGGTATATAATTAGGAAATCCTATTAATTATTCGTTCATGTCAATACAGATGGATTTTAAAGAACAGAAATTTAAATCTGGTCGAACGAACGTAAACACCTTTTAAGTATTATTTATTATTTAAATTGATTATTAATATATAATGAAGATTGTCTATCACTATTTGTTTAGATTTAATACTAAACGGTACTTTTTTTTCCTTTTTTTTCTTTCTTGTCAGTATTAGTGTATCGATGTAAAATTGGAGTTATTTTCCCCACAAGTTTTAATCGGCGAAACAGCCATTTTCAGCTGATAAAATAGAAACAAGCAATGAAAGAAAGTTGATAGCTTTTCTTTGTATAGTTCTAACAAACTTTATTAAAATAATAAGTAGAAAGGTAATAGGTTGACAAAGTAGATTCAAAATTTTTAATTTGGAGACCTTTGAGATTATAAAATCATCACTTTTGGCATACAAATTGGTCACTTGCGATGATAAGTGATCATAGATTTATGATCATAGTCACAAAACAGAAGTAGGGGAACGTTCGTTTAACTTTCCTGAAAATCTTGATGACAGAGAGTTAAACAGTTTTTATTCTGGCATTGTGTTAAATTTTCTACTTCTCTTTGAGTAACGAGGGAAATTATTTATAAAGATTTTTCTAAAATATTCTCAATTTTTTAATTAATTCATGCATTTCTTTTAATTATAAATAGTAAGTTTTGTTTTGTTAAAAATCAAATAATTTTCCTAAGTTTACTGGTTTTTTAATTCCTTTTCCATTCTCCAAGTAGCTTGCGCTTGCATATGGGTTATCATTTAGTCTTATTAATGGTTACGCTCCTGAAAATGATTGTTGTTAAGGGGAGTTGGTACCCTCTATACCCGTAATGTTAATTTGACATATTTCATGTAGCTTTTTCTCAGAAAGTACACTCATGTCCATAAATTAAGGATAATTCAGTTTTTCCCTATAACTTCTCAGTGGAGTAGCATAGACACTTGAAATTTACTTCAAAGACACATCTTTATACAACAAAACGATAATTAAAACAACTCAGTCGCAGAATGAAATGCAAAGTGTACAGCGGGACATATGCAAAAGAATGGAGTACCATTAGTGTGCAGTTGTACAGATGCACGACCAAACGGTATAGTGGTTAGCGTGCTGGCTTCTAGACCGCGAGGTTGCGGGTTCGAGTCCCGTGTAGGCATGGGTGTTTGTAAATGTATGTTGGTTTGTTAAATGACGAAATGTTTCGGCGCATTATAGCCCTCGTGTTGCTGACGGCGCCAGATAATCTGAATACAACCAACCAACCAACCAAGCATTTACATTAAAAATCACTCAACTCATGGAGTGGACTTATACTGTGAGATATGATCTCCCCTGTCATCAGTGTTTACTTAGCACTGTATTCTCATACTTAACATGAGTTACTTGATGAATTTTAGTGGCTAAATTGCTCGCCCCCCCCCCCCTTTTGAACTGTTTGTAAGTGAGGGAAAGTTCCCAATGCATTAAATCTTTACACAATGAATATCGTAGAAGAGTCCCACAAATGTTTGATGAAATTTGGAGTAGAGGAGTGATCTGGCTTACTTATAGGGGCGATACTCATATTTTCAATCCTTTATCCAAAGCAAAAGTGGAATAAAATAAACCATAGCTATCAATAAACGCGATTTTGAAACTGATATTTCACAATTAAAGACGTGTCTAAATCAAGTTAACGTAATTACAGTAAAAAAGTGGAATTTAATTATATTTTGCGCTCTTGGGGAGCTTATTAAACAAATTCAACAAATTGAATATAAAGACCAAAACTCTTTTCCAACCAAATCATTATCTTGAACTGGCATTTACCATGAAATATCAAGTTCCCACCTTTCTACAGATCCTCTGATGTCCAATATTACTCATGAGACTGACAAAATTATTTTCAGTAAATAGTATCTGATGTTAAAACGATTTG
Source organism: Linyphia triangularis (assembly GCA_963978545.1). Classification (NCBI taxonomy): domain Eukaryota; kingdom Metazoa; phylum Arthropoda; class Arachnida; order Araneae; family Linyphiidae; genus Linyphia; species Linyphia triangularis. Next base: position 26,955,421 of record OZ021726.1, on the reverse strand, counting down.
GTCTTTGGGGCAGTATGTTGACTTGGTTACATAAACTCCCCAAGAGACCAAAAGATAATTAAGTTCCACTTTTTCCCTGTAATTATGTTAACTTGATCTAGACAAGTTTTTAATGGTGATATATCGGTTTCTAAATCGTATTTATTGATACTTATGTCAAATTTTATTCCACTTTTGCCTTGGATAAGCGATTAAAAAATATGAATATCGCCCCTATAAGTAAGCCAGGTCACTCCTCTAATCCAAATTTCTTCAAGCATGTGTGGGACGCTTCTACGATATAAATTGTGTTAAGACTTGATGTATTAGGAACTTTCCATCACTTACAAACAGTTCAAAAGGTGGGGCGAGCAATTTAGCCACTAAAATTCATCAAGTAACTCATGCTAAGTATGAGAATACAGTGCTAAGTAAACACTGATGACAGGGGAGATCATATCTCACAGTATAAGTCCACTCCTTGAGTTGAGTGATTTTTAATGTAAATGCATCTGTACAACTGCACACTAATGGTACTCCATTCTTTTGCATATGCCCCCGCTGTACACTTTGCATTTCAATTTGCGACTGAGTTATTTTAATTATCATTATGTTGCATAAAGATGTCTCTTTGAAGTGAATTTCAAGTGTCTACGCTGCTCCACTGAGAAGTTATTAGGGAACAACTGAATTATCCTTAATTTATGGACATGAGTGTATTTGATATAGAAGTCTAATTTTTTTTCAGTGTATTTAGCAGACACTTGTAATTCTACTGAAGTTAGCTTTTTTTTAATTGGGATTCATTTACTTTTTTTAAATGAATTTTCGAGAAAATAACTCAAATTTGTTAAAAATTACAAGTTTTTTCTTTTAGCCGAAAAAAGCCAAAACAAAAAATATTTTTAAAATAACAACAGGATATCACTAAATATTTGGTAAAAATTTCAGGAAGCTAGTTTGCGCAGTTTCTGAGAAAAACATACATGAATATTGAAAAATGTAGTTTTGAGAAAAACGCATTTTTGAGAAAACTTTACTTGCACTAATAGTTTCCAATTTTGTTTTCAAAAAATTATTAAAAATACTTCTAGTTGACGTATTATTACGAATGAGGTATCCTTTTAAAGGGGGAGAATTTCAATTTTGATAAATAGTAACTAACTCAAAATTGATTATTATTATAAATTTTTGGTCGACTGATATTACAGGACGCTTTGACCACCAGGTTTTAATTTTTTTAATGAAAAAGGCAAGCATTGATAAAGTGCAATTATACAATAAATTGAGTTTATTCTCTTACTCTCTTATGAAATTGAAGATTTTTGTATTATTCCAAATATTTTTAAACTTGAAGTTAAAAAGTGTGCAAAGTAACCCCAGCTGACGGTATGGAATGTACCCGGAGGTTGTTTTTAGTTTTAATTATCACAATAAACTAAAATAAAAACTTATCCAAAAATATTAATCACTATACAATTTTTAGTTACTGCCTAACTTACGATATTTTTGACTAACATGATTAAAACTGAAAACTTAACATCAAATATTTTAATGTGCATTGGTTTGATTATTACATAGAATAGGAGAATATAACAATAATACAAATATCATTTATATTAAATTTGAAAGTGTCAGAGTAACAAGAAATTCAGGCACTTTTTTAGATTCATTTTAATTAAAAAGTAAACTTTATATAATACAACGTGTATAATACTTTTATAGTATTTTGTTTAGTAGTTTCAATTAAACATTCACTTAAATGTATCCTCATAAATACATGTGAAATAACAAATTGATAAAAAATTTAGGATTTTTACTTGTTTCATATCATTTTGTTTCAATCCAACTCAACATATGCACATTTTTGGCAGTTAATAATGTTTCTTTTAAATTTACAAGTATATTACTTTAAATATTGAAATTTACTAAATTATTGGGAATTTTCCTTTTACGAAACATCCCAATATTTGTCAGAAACTAAGTATAAAAATTATTAGATACATTAAAATTCTCACATAATCTTAATTATCAAATATATATTTTTTTAAATTTAGCAGGTTAAAGAAACCTTCAGCTCACCCTCAAACACTTAAATGACTCCTAAAATGACGTAAGAACATAAACAAAATTAAGATCTCGGAAAGAAAGGTTGCAAGACTACAAGATGTATTTTCGTTTCTAAAAAAATATTCATCCACAGGAAGCACTAATTAGAAAAATTTGAAAAAAAGTAATTTATGTAGTATTTATGTGAACACCAAAGGGGAAGAAATTAAATCAATTTTTCATGAAAACAGAGATACGAGAGATATGAATATTATAGGTACTGACCAAAGAAGAAAAGAGTGATTCAATTAAGGAAATAATTCCCACAAAATATTTTTGTATGTTTTTATATCTTAAATTGAGTTTCCTTCAAAGTCACTTCCAGGTGATTTGAAACCCTTGTTCCTAATGAATAAACACCATGTTCTAAAGATGGAAGTTCCGATATGCACACTAACTAGGGGTGTGGAACATCGCAAAACTTTCAATTACACTATAATACTGACGTGGATTTGTGACGTTTGTATATTTTCATCCTTCAATTAGAATAAATGGCCAGTTTGACCATATTTTTTCAAAAACTCTTGTATGGGTCTTTAAAAAAAAAATTTAAAAAAATTCTGTACTTTTTAATAATCCTTATATTATCTTTTATTATAAGCGAAACTGAGGTAACTGAGAGAGGAAGAAAAAACGATCGCTGATGAGGTATACTCAAGGAAAGAGAACTCTGTGTTGAAGGCATTCGTTTTTCAAGTTTTTACGCAATTAAAACATTTTTACTGGAATTTCGGAGATGGAGTTGTTTAGAACACCTTAAGTGGCATTACCACAGCGATTTTTATCAAAATCGTTACAGCCGTTTTTAGCAAACGTTGAAAAACATGATTTTTTCAATGGCAACTACCTTATGCGCATATACCATTTTGACGAAAACCTTAATGGTTGGTCCCATGACCGCCACTAACCCTCATACCAAATTTGAACATCGTAGGTCAATTTGTTCGGGAGTTATGCTGACCACAGACATACACATATAGACATACCTTTTTTCTATATCACTTTTTTGAAATCAGGATGTTCCAAAACGTGGAGAAATGCAAAAAAAAATCGAATTTTTCTTTTGACCGAATGCTATACTTTCATTACCTTGTGTATGCATATACATATACATATATGTATAGGTAATTGAAAGTGAAACACAAATTCCTGTGAATTGAAGCATTCAAATAAAGATGAGTAGTGAGTACTTTCATGTATATGGATACCAATGTAGCAATTAAACAGTGATAATAATAAGATAAAAGATAATAACAGAATAACTCCAAATATTATATCAGACACACACATATAGACATACCTTTTTTCTATATCACTTTTTTGAAATCAGGATGTTCCAAAACGTGGAGAAATGCAAAAAAAAAAAAAAAAAAATCGAATTTTTCTTTTGACCGAATGCTATACTTTCATTACCCTGTGTATACATATACATATTTGTATAGGTAATTGAAAGTGAAACACAAATTCCTGTGAATTGAAGCATTCAAATAAAGATGAGTAGTGAGTACTTTCATGTATATGGATACCAATGTAGCAATTAAACAGTGATAATAATAAGATAAAAGATAATAACAGAATAACTCCAAATATTCAATGAACCGATATCATTACTTACAGATGCTGTTACTTAAGTGAAAAAGGGGTCAACCTCAACATGTTTGCGTGGAAATTTGTTACAGCTAGCATTTCTTTGTAGAGCGCATGTAGGTGTATTTTGATGTAATTTAATAGGTAGGTGTATTTTGATTTAATTTGGCAAGACTTTTCATTTTAGTCTCAGAAAATGTGTAGTCGATGCCTCTTTCTTTTACGCCATCTGTCATCATTCAATCTATAAGTAATTTGGAGTTGTTTCTATTTCTATTTGTTAAAGAGAAATATCCTCGCTGGCTTACTTGTTGGGGGATGCTCCGAATGCGGTTCTCGCCCTCTTGTTTCTGCTGTGGACGGGATGTCCGTCGTACGTCTCGAACTGGTCGAACTTGAAGGCGGGATTCTTGCTGTCCTCCTCGTTTCCAAAAGAATACTCGCCCACCATCCTTTTCACCAGGGCTTTGTTCTCGTCGATGAATTTCTCGATACGATCCCTGCGTAAATACCACGAGCACATTAGGATAGGGCTAAGCGGGATACATTGGAATCAGAGGAGAAGTTGAATCGAGTATTAGATTGTGATGATTTTGCATGAACGTTGTCTTAGTTTGCTGGAATATTTCTATAATACAGGTAGTGGTATAATGTGATCGTTCAAATGTAAGATTTTATATACCACTGAAAAGCAGTGAATGCAGTTGCTCTACTACAAAAGACATTTCTTCGCAATCACATTTTACTGACTTGGTTCACGTTAACTCTGAAGTTTACGAATGACAATAGACACCCATGAAAAAATTATCGTACATACCCTAAAATAAAATATTTTGAAAATAATTTGTCAATAAATTTTTTTACTTGTAATTTATTTGTCTTCAATTTCGTTTAAGTTTCAATTAACACTTGTCTACCACTTGTAAAATATAAATTATGTACCTTTCAAATGAAGATTAATGAAACTTAAAAATAAAACGTTTGGTAGCCTACTTTGAACTCAACTCTTTAGAAACTATCACAAATTCAACAAGTAACACGAAGCAGAAACTATCACATAAGTACTTTATTGTTTAACAGATTTCAAACTGTATATTCCTATATTTTAGCTGTTAATTAAAAAATATATACCAATTCACCTCGTTTAATGGTGTCTATCAAAAATAAAATATGTTGCGATCAAGTATCTATATAAATGAAGCATTCTGGGAAAAACACCTTTAATCCTTTTTTTTTTTTTTTTTATGAAATTAAAGTTTTATAGGTATCACATGACACCTATGAGATTAACTTTACCGATATGTTTTTATTTCCTATGCAAATCATCATTGGTCCACATAAAAATTAGCCATTAAAAAAGAGTTAAAGCGCTCTTTCAATGAGTAGATAAACTGTTTCCAACTATCTCGAAATTGTTTCAAATGGATTAGGACGGAACCTTTCATATAAATACGGATAATTGTTGTTCTTTTTTCTTTAATTTAGAGTTAGGTTCTGCCAACATTTATTTGCAGTCATCCCATATTCATGTTTAAATAGTATTTTTAAGGTCTGTAAAATAAACATTCAAATGTGTTAAAAATTAAAGAAAATATTATTGACATTATTTGTTTTTACCTTTTTGCTCTCTTCTCCCTGCCTGACCGGTCTTCTGCCCCGTCCGTAGAACTGAGAGAAAATAATAAAATAAAATTTAATTTTTAAGCAATTTTAGTAATTTTTAATCTAGAACCGGTAGGCAAGGGAGAAAAGAAGCAGCAAGTGAATACTTGAAATTTTTAAACACAAACCTATTATGAGACATAAATTGAAAATAAATACACACTTAATGTAAACATTGTCAAGTAGCTTTCAGTAAAATAGATTAATACATTTTTTGCACAGTTTGGTTTTAAATAAGTATATAATGAATGTTACAAATTCATTTTGTTTCAGTCAATAGTACTTACTTACCTAAATGTAATTTCTGTAATTACTGTGACATTATAATTATATAAAAGAGGATATGTGGGTTTGATTTCATTTCGTTGAAAAAATATTAATACTTTGGGTTCGAACAAATCGAGAATTTCAACGCTTCTTAATTAATGACGTAGTATTTTTATCACAGTTTTTTCAAGCTTAGTTTATAAAGAAAAAAATAGTATAAAAAAAGTCAGTTTTGATTTTTTTTATTGGATACTCCCGTTTTCGCAACTGGACTACTATAGATTTCTGTTTAGGAGAAATAATGAAAACGGTATTTTAAATAAATAAAAAATTTCATACTTTCTTGACATTTTTTTTATAATAACTTCATTTATGAATACATCTGTTGCATCGATTGTCTAAAGGAAAACATTAAAAAAGAATTCACACTTGAATTTCACAGTTAGAGGTTGCATCCTTAAAGCAATTGATTAAAAAAAAAATCCTTAATATGTCTGCCATGCAAAATATACGCGAATAAAAGGACTTATGTTTATTTATCAATAAATATTAGATCACTTCTCAAAAACAAATTGAAATATTTTACATATTTACTTATATATATTATACTTATTTAAGGATAGAACTGAACTTTAAAATCAGCTTTTCTAACTTACACTATTGCGTCTCAACGGTCTAAGTCGCCTGTCAACATCAAAATCCAAAATATTTTTCTACTTTCACAAATTAACGCGTTATTATTTTAACTAATAGTAACTATTATTAACTAATACATAGTATTCAACAAGTTCTTTTAAGAAAGGATTTCAAGGAAGTGCAAAATGTCTTATACTTTGGATATGTGTTTCCAGGTGAAGGGCAGTAGAGTTGATTCTTCCGCCTGATGCAAGGGTAGCCTCGGAGGATTTCAGCACACGCCTCAAACCAAAGTGTCAAAGCGAAAACGGCCAGAGTCGCCTGTTGGGAACAAAAACAATCTTAGATTATAGGGAACTATAACAATTTAAAAAGTATTTTAAATTTGAAAGATGTTTTTTTTTTTTACTAGTTTGTTTATCCAACTATTAGAAGTCAGTAGCACATTATTGTAGAGACTACGATTAACTAGGGGTGTGGAACTTTCATTTACACTATAATGTTGACGTGAAATTGTGTCATCTAACGTATATATATATATTCTGTATTTGATAAAAATGGACTATTTGGCAAAATTTTATATGTTAATTCTTGTATGAGGCTTGGGGGAGGAAAAAAGGGGGAAAAAAAACCCTCTCCTCCAAAATTATGATTTTGGCGATATATTTGTAGATAATTATTATGTTATCCTTTTTTGTAAGTGAAACTGGTCAGAGAAGAAAAAACGATCGTCGATGAGGTATGCTCAAGGAAAGTGAACTCTGTGTTAAAGGCATTCGTTTTTCAACTTTTTATGCCATTAAAACATTTTTATGGGAATTGCGGAGGTGGGGATGCTTAGAACACCTTAAGAGGGCATTACCAAAGTGATTTTGAACAAAATATTTAGAGCCGTTTTTTAGCAATTACTGAAAAACATGATTTTTTCAATGGCAGCATTTTTTGACTTTGAGCCTTTTCAAAATATTTTGAGCCATTTTTTAGCAATTACTGAAAAACATGATTTTTTCAATGGCAGCATTTTTTGACTTTGAGCCTTTTCAAAATATTTTGAGCCATTTTTTAGCAATTATTGAAAAACATGATTTTTTCAATGGCAGCAGCTTTGACTAAAACCTTAATGGCAGGTCCTTGGTCCATAACTAACCCTCACACTAATTTTGAACATCGTAGGTCAATTTTTTTGGGAGTTATGTTGACCACGTATACGCATACATATCACAGACAGACATTTTTTATAGATCACTTTATGATAATTTTTATTTAGTTATTTTGTAAACTCTGTATACTTCAAAAGTAAATTCACCACTGACAACCCAATTTCGGCAAAATGTGGATTATGAGGTTTCTTAAACTACTGATTCGTATAGGCGTTTGGATATTTTAAGGATTTTTTGGATATTTGAATATTTAATTTGGATATATTAATTTAAATTTTTTTATTAATAAATTTTTTATTTTTATTCTCTCTTTTTTTTACCTATCTCCAGAATTGTATTGGTGAAGATACACATTATTTGTATCAAAATTCAAATTTGTAGCTTGTCATTGTGATGCAGGTAGCATTTCAAGCTGCACACTTCTTGTATTTTACTTTGCCTTAATTATTAGAGGATTGGTATGATGATTTGAGAAATAGCAATGTTGTAAGTTTTGTCTGGTTTCACATTAAATAGAATTGCTTTTCGAAAACCATATTAGCAGTCAATTAGGCCAATAACATTTTTTTTATGCATTTTTTATTTTTTTTAATCTTTTGAAAATCACACGTCTTTTAACGTTGATGCCAGTTTTATTACATTTTTTACTGTTTTATACACAGCCATATTTAGGGTGATTTTTAATTTTAGTGTTTGAATAAACTTTATGTAAAATAATATTTATTAAATACCAGCACCATTTCTCTGCTGATTATTCAATTTAAATCTTTACAATAATTGGATTCTTAAAAAGCAATGACTTCCAAGTAGTAAGATATGAATTATTGTGATGTATGCACTTAAAGATTGTTTCTTTTTATTTACTTTTGTATAGTTTTTAGAATGAACTTTTAAAGTAATTATAATGAAGAAATAAAGAGAGAGAGAGAACGAGAAAGAGAGAGAAACCTAGTGAGAAAGAGAGAGACTTAAGAAATTCAAGATGTTAAACGTTAATTCATTAAAAAAAATTTTTAATTGATTCATTAAAAAAATATTATGTTGATGTATTATCTAAAAAGTGCGTACGTTTCATTGAGTATATATAATTGTCCAACTTTTATCAAATGCGTTCGCGAAATATTTAAAAATTAAACTTCTTATATCCATTTTCTCAAAACTCACAATTACAAGCAATTCTCACTCACAACAACAATAACTTCCTCGCCTTTAAGAAGCAGCCATTTACATCACAAAACGTGACGAAAACAACCAACCAAAAAGCCATTTTGACTCAAAAAGCCTCCAACCCCATCTCTATCTCAATTAGCTTTGACAAAAAAAACCACAACTCGGACAAGATATTCCAAAGACAACGTTAAAAAGAAGAAACAGAGCATTCAAATCCACTAACGATGACGTACCACTCTCGCTTATTCTCACGCCTGTATGGGTCCATACCCTTGACCCCGAGATGACGGTAACTGACCGTCCACCGACCTTTTTGTTAAAAGTGAAGGGGACCACTCGGCATCCATTACAGACCTCGAACACTTTGCATGAAGTGCACGTGCCTAACCTTAAAAACCCACACCTGCTAATGCCCACAGTTGTCGGAGAGGCTTAAGTGGTTGGCTTTTTCTTTTCTTTCTAGTTATTATTATTATATTAACCCTTTGCCGCTTGTCTTTGTCTTCAACGGGAGCTCATCTTTCAGGTTCTTCTCTTGAACGAGATGTTTGTCCAGAGAGTTATTTTGGATCATCCTTTTGTTGGCGGTCTTTCTTGGTGGCATACCTGCAAGGTGGGAGGAGATGCTTCCGCTGTGTGGCAGGGCAGGGCTGACGCACGTGGGTTTATCCTGCGCCGAATTCACACGCTTCAAGGCTTTGTCTTTCGGAGAACGGGAGCTTTGAGGAGATGATTTGGTGGTCCGCTTTTGTGATGGGAAGGGTTGTAATTGGTGAGTGGGAGGGCGAGGCGTTTGGAAGCAGTGCTTTTGTAGATTGGACGGGCATTATAGTCAAGAAAGAAATGATTTGGAAATGTATAATGCATTCCCTGTGTTTTTTTTATTCTCTTGCTTTGTGCCAATGAATAAACTCACGAAAGGTGTATTTGGTTTTTAGGATAACATTAGTGAAGAAATAAAAGATAAACTAGTTTCAGTATCCAGTTTGGTTAGATTACCAATGTTTTATCAAATAGATTATTTTAAATATTTCTTTTCAAATTGAAGCTCAAACAGAAAAAAGGCGATAAAACGCTTTTTATGTTTTAAATTGTTATGGCAAGGACAAATTCATACAAAAACTTTCTCTAAAAAAAAAGTACTAATCGAGTACAAAATGAAAATTAGAGCCTTTTATTAGCATAAGGATATAAACAAATATTTAGCCACTATATATCATATTACATAATGTTGCACAAATCTGAAGAAAAGTAATTCTTTTTATCAGTTTTTCATAAGCTCGTTAAAGAAATTAAGAACCTATACTTATTATGCAAACTTAAACGAGAATTATACATAAACATTAAAAAATATCCAAGTGTAACCAAATCCTTCAATAAATATTTCGCTTCAACGGAACTTCTTTATAGCAGTTTAAAATATGTATTACTTGACTATAAATGTGGTATGTTGCTTTTGTGATTGAATAATAAATTTAGCTGAAATTTTTACTAGATGCAATGATGAAATTACGTATACTGTCTACAAGGTTTTGCTGTGTCCTTTTTAGTTGGTCGATTACATTTATTACTCTCATCATGGGTGAAGCATATGTTATGCTTATAAAATCACAAAAAGAGCACACACAAAATTTAGTGCAAATATAATATTGAACATTATTACAGCATGGTTGAGCAATATGTTATCATCAACGTATCTACTTCCCCAATACACGGCTTCACCTTCCGTACTCAAGATTGCTTACGGAAAAATCTCCCCGACACTACTACATAACTTACGTCAGTTGTCACCACAGTGATGAAGACAATGACAGTAGCCTGTACGAAACACAATCCCTTCACCAGAGTCACCCTCATCAGTTCAAACCGTAACTTAACTCCTCACGAGACAAAGCAAGAAAAAAGAGATCCAACAACCCTCTACAGAAGCCGAAACCATACATCTCCCGAAGCAGAAGCAAAAAAGAACACCGTCCAAAATAAATCCCGTTGATTTAGAGTCTCGCTGCGTATTATTTAATCCCCTCCGTTGGACACGTCTTCCTATTTCAAAACCTGGTGACGTTGAAGAAAAGTTATGATCTGGCAGTCCGAGAAAAGGTAGGAGATTATTCCCTGTCGTGTGTCCCCATCGCTCGTAAAGAATCTGCTGGCTGCTTCGGTTGATGTATGGGCCGCAAGGGAAGATGTTTCTGGGAAGGATGGTGTACCCGACTAGTTGTCAAAACAGCTGTTGCACTCTGTCTTCGAACATTGCCAGCGACATAAAGCAACGTGTTCTTCCTGACAGCTAGACTTATCGCTCTGCTTTGCGTGTCCATCTTTCGCCGAGTCGGGAGTGGGTTGGAATCCCTTACCGATTCCGAGATATTTCAGCCCTGAACTAAGTTCATTCGCCTCGGTATGTTTGGAGATAGGTATTGAATGTAAAATTCGATGGAAACAAGTCCGATATACTATTTTCCATAGATCTATCGGAATGACAAAAGAAAGTTTAAATTGAAAACCTTATCGTCTCTCTCTCCTTTTTTATTATTTTTTTATTTTTCTGACAATTGAAAAAAGTATATTTTTGAATAAATTAACTGATGAAATAAGAAACGTGACCAAAAAACATAAAATTAAGAATATGGTTTTCATCCAGGGATATACATCCACTTCTGTATCATAAGATTGTTGATAGAAAATTGTTCTACCAAAATTTTGATAGATAATTTTCCTGCATTGCAAGGATTAAACTGATAATTGATATCGGTATGTAACGCAAAAGCATTTTTGGAAATAGTAATAATCAGCATTCCGACAAGTAACATTGAAGTAGGCACAATTGCTTTATTATTGCTTTTACAAAAAAAAAAAAAAAAAAAAAAAACACTCTCCAACATATAAAAGAAACAATTGTAACCTTACGACTTTATTTGTATAGAACGGCATTATAATTCGCTTTATTGAAATGTTTAAAATATTGTAATTATTATTCAATTAAAAATCCATAATTCACGAATTTTCTTGAATGATGAAAGTACCTTATAGAGATGAATAATAATATTTTTTTTATATATATGAAGTAAATATATTATTACTGTATTTTAAAATGTTATATTTCTATAGATTAAGAAATACAGATTCAATCACTCAAGATTCAGTCCTATCTATCAAATATTGAAAATAGAATATTAGAAAGTTGAAAGATAATAAAATAATAGGTTCTCTAAGTTGAATCAAAGTATGTAAATATTAATATATTCGTTTTTATTTTCTTATAAATCCTGATTATGAACGGAGTATTAGTTATACGTAATATAATGCTGATGCTATTTCAGAAGATATAAACTTTAAATGGCTTCTGAAAATTCTCCTTTTTACAAGGATTGGCGAATATTTCAGTACAGGAATCAGCACAAATGTACTCATAATATTTATATAGGACAAGATAACATCAACGTGTTTATATAAATAAGTCTAAGTTTTCTTGAAACTGATTCAAAAATATCAATTTACTCTGAATAAAGTAATGTCTACCAATACAACAAACCTTAAGAAGGTGAAACATAGGTCGAAATAAATTCTCAAAAAGACATGACCAGAGAAACGATACCAAGGAAACGAACATCGAAACTTCCTGAACAAAAATCTTCATCACATCCAACAGCAAAGGCCAGTCAAAGAAGGCCATGTACACCCTCTCTAAAATAAGTCCCATCCCATATCCCCATAAACCACCAGAACAAAGTACGAAACCTCCCAAGATGGACCACTTTCCCACGATAAAACCTCACCAGGAAGAATAAGAAACAAAACGAAATCACAAAAAAGAAGAAGAAAAAAAGAAAAGACGACCGACCGACACATAAATCCCAACCCCTGAGGCCCGTAACAAGTGCCAGGTCGTATAAAAGCCGCATTGAAATAATAATAATAACAAAACAAAAAAGAGGGAGACAGAATTAGACGAAATAAAAGTGGACAGAAAAAACAACACAGAATGCTCGGCCATAGCCACCCATTAAATGCCGACACCATTCAGCCGCGGCCGCTTCACAACGGGAGGATTATTGTAATGTCCTATTAGAAAAAGAAGTATAATAATGGTTAAGAAGAAGAAAAAGAAAAGGTTTTCTTTCTTTCCGCCATTTAAGGGTGGGGGTTGGGGGGTGGAATGGAAGAATTTAGAAACATGGCCGAGGAACATGGGCACACTCCATAGTTAACCCCGCGGTACACCTGTCAGAGTCCAGCGCCCGGCATGCAATGCACGCCCACATTGGGGGTTGCTGGAAAGACGTGAGATATTTTATTTTCGGTAGGGTTTGGCGACTGGAAGAGATTGTGGCGTAGAAAACAAATGTGAAAATTGATACTGTGTTTGATTTTGGTATTTACTAAAGATCTTTTTGTTTATAATTAACATTATTTTTTTTTTCAGTCATGTAGACCTGATGAAATATATGCATTCTGTCTGAATAAAAAGGCATGCAATTCTATAAATTTATACATTTTTTAAGCAATGATCTCATTAATAATTGAATACGAATTTGATAATTAAAGGTATTAATTATCAATTTTGGGGCCCAATTTTTTTACTAAATTTAATACAAACAAACTTGATAATTAGTACCTTTAATTATCAAGTTTGTTTGTATTAAATTTAGTAAAAAAATTGGGCCCAAAATTGTGGATTGTATTGAGATCTTAAATTGTGGAAAGTATTGCGCAGATTACTAATCCCTAAATTATGGAGAGTATTGTGTTGAGTATTAAAAGAATTGAATTGAGTCTCAAAATTGCGGAGAGTATTGAGATGAGTATTGTTTAGAGTATTGAGATGAGTATTGTTTAGAGTATTGAGAAGTGTATTGAGACAAACTGTGGAGAGTATTTTGTAGAATATTGAGCTCCCTAAGTTGTAAACAACATTGTGTAGAGTATTGAGCTTCAAAATTGTGGAGAATATTGAGTAGAGTTTTGAGGAGGGAATTGAGACTCAAAATTGTGGATTTAGTATTTATTTTTTTCAGGTCAGTTGCATGTTTTTTCAGAGAAAATTATTAGTACTTCGTCAAATTACACTTTTACTATGCTTTTCAAGTTATAAAATATTTTTGTTTTTAAATCAGACTAAACACCTCAAATTAAGTATCTTTTTTTTCCTTCTATAATTTGATCTAAATTTAGAATAAAAGACCACTTATTAAAAATCCTATGATTTTAAAGGAATATTTTATGCCTTTTCATTAATAATTTAAATTTATACTCTAAAATGGACGAAACACATATCTATCATGGGCAAAGAGACTACTTGATTTTATTCTAGAGTACATGCTCAACCATTGAAGGTACATATACAAATATAAATATGTACAAAACAGATAATTTTTCATTTAAAAAAAGAAGAAATGAAGGAGGTTTCAAGTGGTATTTCAAACAATCAGTTGTATTACGAAGAATCGTACAGTTGTGTATTTTAACCCCTAACAGATTGTGACAGTAGTAACCAACTGATAGTTTTTATTTTTTTTTTAATTTTTCTTAAGGCGAATATCTTTCGTAGGACATTCAGTCTCAAGTTTTCAAAAACTAAGTATTAAGGGAAGCTGGTACCCTAAAATTTATAAAAATAATCAATTTTGTGTTTATTATTGTTTATTAAAATTTAAGTTCTTCCATTTAAAATGATACCTCATTTAGAAGTATTTTTTAATAATTTTTTGAATATAAAATTAAGAACTATTAGTATAAGTAAGGTTTCCTTTAAAATGCGATTTTCTCAAAACTACATTTTTCATAACTCATGTACTTTTTTATCAGAGAGCATTTGATAAAAAAGCTTAAGTTTTTCCAGTGCAATTAGAAGACTCTTGTTATTTTACTGAAGTTGGTTTTTAATTGCAATTCATTTACTTTTTTTTTTAATGAATTATCGTAAAAATCGCTCAAATTTGTTAAAAATCACATTTTTTTTTAAAATAAGCAAGAACAAAAATATTTTTGGAATAACAAAATCTAACTTCAGTATGTACAAATACATAAAAGGAATATGTGATAAAAATGTTAGGTAGATAGTTTGTGCAGTTTTTGAGAAAAAGCTACATGAGTAATAAAAAATTCAGTTTTGAGAAAAGCGCATTTTAAAGAAAAACTTACTTACACTAATAGTTCCAAATTTTATGCTAAAAAAATATTAAAAATACTTCTAAATGAGGTATTATTACAAATGAGGAGGTATCATTTTAAAGTGACATAGTTAAATAAATAGTTAATGACATAAAAAATAATAAATTCAAAATTATTTTTTTAATATAAATTTTAAGGTACCAACTCCCCTTAAAAGTGGTTAAGATAAATTAGCAGTATACATTATAAATAATAGTAAAAAGAATAAACCTGGTATTATAGGTATCGATTATCAAATAACAGAAAGGATAAAAAAAATAGCCTATTTTATGTAAAGAATATTTAAAATGCACACAAAGAGAGAATATTTAAAATGCACTATACTCCAGAAGCTCTGCCTACCCTAATTGTTCTTTCCAGTTGATTAAAGTTAGGAAACTGTTTTTCTCTTATTACTATTGCAGTTGCTATTTTTTACAAATGAATTTCTTAATTAGAAAGCCTTGAAGTAGGTAATGTAATATACCTCAAGAAATAACACGAAAATATAAATAATATCATAATTTAAAATTCGAAAAAAGAATTCTAAGTAGACTTCTTTTCAAAGATGTTTTTTTTTTTTCTTTCTTTTTTTTTTCTTATTTTTTCTTCAAGCAAAAATCCCGCCAACCTCCGACGCTAAATCACCAACAATGGCATCCCATCCCCACCCTCTACCTGCACACCGACACTTAACAACTACTAACCTCTGCCGCCTCAGTCACGTGATCCCTTGGCCCTAGTTTCCCATAGACCCCAACTGACCCCACGGGGTCAATTCTTCCAGCGCTTCTTTCTTCAAGGGCGAGACGACAGCAGCCGAAACATCCCCCCCCCCTACTCGAAAAATAAAAGAAGAAGAAGAAAACAAGAAAAGAAAAACTCTATTTCCTTCGGGTAGATTATTAGACCGGTCATTTTATGTGAGCATGCCCGACCCCCTCTATACCCGTATATATTCCACTTTTTTTTAAGTTTATTATTATTTTAACAGACCCCCTAATTGTTCGGAGAGAGAGAGAGAGTGGTCATTAGAAAGAGGGAGTCTTGATTCTAATGTGGATGCATACCGGAAGATTCTGAGAGGACGATTTTGTTTTGTGGGATCGCAAATGACGGGTTGATAGAGACAGTGGGTGTAAAAGGGTAGATTCGATTACATAGGTGGCATTCGCTTGGTTGCGCCATTACAATCATCCTTGTTGTTTGGCGAGATTTGGATGAGGGTGAGTTTGCTTTGCTGCGCGGTTGAAAGGATGTGTTGGAGTGAAGTAGAGATTAAGGGGTCATCGTGGATATAGGAATGGATTTTCAAGTTCGCAGTATGGGATTTTTTTTTTGTATGTGATATTTAGTTGATTTTGAATTAAATTCTTACTTTGAAAAAGCTTAATTTTTTTATTCAATTAGTTTATAGCGAAAGAGTTGAAATATAACTGTACTACAGGATGTTTATAATTAAAGTTCAACTTTCAAAAAGGTAAATAAAAAAGGCAGTGGATGTAAAAGGGTAGATTCAATTACATAGGTGGCATTCGCTTGGTTGCGCCATTACAATCATCCTTGTTGTTTGGCGAGATTTGGATGAGGGTGAGTTTGCTTTGCTTTCGGTTGAAAGGATGTGTTGGAGGGAAGTAGAGATTAAGGGGTCATCGTGGATAGGAATGCATTTTCAAATTCGGAGTATGGAATTTTTTTAATTTTTTTTTTTTGTATTTGATATTTAGTTGGCTTAGAACTAAATTCTTTCTTTGAAAAAGCCTATTTTTTTTATTCTATTAGTTTATAGCGAAAGAGTTGAAAAATAACTATACTACAGGATGTTTATAATTGAAGTTCAACTTTCAAAAAGCTAAAATAAAAAAATAAAAAACTAATCAGAGTGATCTAAAATTGTACCTGTATATGTTCGAAGAAGAAGGAAACGGTATGACATAAGAAGAAGAAAAAAAACTTTTTTTTTTATGCCATGTACCATTGCTTCATATCCCGTTGATTCCTGATTTGGCATAAGAAAAAATTTCATTATGCTTTTTAAAAATTGAACTTTAATTATAGTCTTTCCGGAAATTAGAATTAAGGTTCAATTTTTTAAATATGATTGTTTTAAATTGGAGTGTAACTCATTTGCTTAAGAGTGAAAAATAATAATGCAATGACCTATTTTATTAATTTGGAGAATGACGTCTATGGCACGAAAACATTAAAAAAAAAAAAAAAAAAAAAAAAAAAAAAACTTATTCTTTTTGAATATAATGTCTATAGCAATGGAGTAAAAAATACTTATACTAAATATTATTTTTATTTGGAGCATAAAGTCTATAGTGAAAAAATGAAGAATTATTATACTGCTATTTTAAGTTATAGCAAAAGTATAACAAGCTATAGCACTTACTATTATTTTTTCTGAGTTTAAAGTCTATAGAGAAAGAATGAAAAATAATTATAATAACTTCCTACTTTTTACTTTCAATTACCCATATGTGTATAAATACATAGGGTAATGAAAATATAGATTAGGGGGAAAAAAATTTCAATTTTTTTGCATTTCTCCACGTTTCGGAACACCCTAATTTTAAAAAAGTGATCTAGAAAAAATTTCTGTGTGTGTATATGGTCAGCATAACCCCCAAACAAATTGACCTACGATGGTCAAATTTGGTATAAAGGTTAGTGGCGACCATGGGACCTACCACTAACGTTTTCGTCAAAATCGCGCATGCGCATCAGGTAGCTGCCATTGAAAAAATCATGTTTTTCAATGATTTGGCGATTTAATGATGAAATGTTTTGATGATTTAAAAAACGGCGATTTTGATAAAAATCGCTGTGGTAATGCCTCTTAAAGTGTTCTAAACATCTCCACCTCTGAAATTCCCGTAAAAATGTTTTAATGGCGTAAAAAGTTGGAAAATGAATGCCTTCAACACAGAGTTCTCTTTCCTTGAGCATACATCATCAACTCATCAACGATCGTTTTTTCTTCTCCTCTCAGCTTTGCTTATAATAAAGAATAATATAAGGATTATCGAAAAGTATATCGCCAAAATCATCATTTTTGAGATTTTTTTTTGTAAGACTTATACAAGAATTATTGCAAAAAATATCGCCAAACTGGCCATTTATTCTAAATGAAGGATGAAAATATACAAACGGTAAATGACACAAATCCACGTCAGTATTGTAGTGTAATTGAAAGTTGTGTGATGTTACACACCCCTAGTTTAAAATAGGGAGATTAGATACGAGTTGTTTATTAAATACAAATTTTGATAGTAAATTTTAAGAAAATGTCATGGACTTTTTACTTTAATTTGGATAGTTATTTAAATCTTCTTACTGGTTATAAAGTAATAACGAAGTAAAAGACTTGTATTTTTTTTTCTACCCGAATAAAATTATAAACGAATCTTAATTCACTGAAATGCGATATATCTATAAAAAGTTCTATTGATTGAATGAATAACATTAAATCTGACTTGAATGCGTAGGGAAAACATCACAAACTAGCATTTGTTCTCAACTTTAATTGAAACGTCTTTACAGAAAATTAAAAACCTACGGATACAATTTAAAATTTAGTAATCGATTCAAACATTTCTTTTTTATTACTTCTCTAGGGAATTCGCCATATGTTGAAGAATCATAAAAAGTAACAAACGCCGTATCATAAAAATAACAAATGATTAAAATAACACAACTTACAAATTTAAAAACAAAACAATGCTTGGTCTCCAAACAATCAATTTAAAGCCGCTATTAAGATTATTCCTTATCGATTTCAAATTAAACCCTGAAATTAACTTAGGGTGTGGAACATCACACAGCTTTCAATTACACTATATAACGTTGGTTATTGCAGTAAAATTTGACATTGTGTTACTTACCATTTTCTTATTTTCTTTCATTTGAATAAAAATGGCTAGTTTGGCGTCCTTTGTTGCAATAATTTTTACGCGGAAAAAAAAACCATTCGCTAAAATGGTGATTTTGGCGATATACTTTAAGATAATCCTTATATTATCCTTTATTACAAGTGAAACTGAGGAAAGAGGAAAAAACGATTGTTAATGAGGTATGCAGAAGGAAAGAGAACACTGTGTTGAAGGCATTCGCTTTCCAACTTTTTACGCCGTTAAAGCATTTTTGCGGAAATTTCAGAGGTGGGGTTGTAAAGAACACCTTAAGAGGCATTACCACAGCGATTTTGAACAAAATCGTTAGAGCCGTTTTTTAACAGCTACTGAAAAACAGGATTTTTTCAATAGCAACTACCTTACGCGCATGCGCGATTTTGACGAAAATCTTAATGGTAGGTCCCTGTGGCATCACCAACCCGCACACCAAATTGGAACACAGTTGGTCAATTTGTTCGGGAGTTATGCTGACCACATACATACACACAGACACATTTTTTCTAGATCACTTTTTTAAAATCAGGAGATATATTCTCCTGTATATATATATATATATATATATATATATATATATATATATATATATATATATATATATATATATATATATATATATATATATATATATATATATATATATATATAAACTGTACTTTCCGCACCTGTACTCAGCATTCTCGAAACTTACCTGGAGCACCAGCTTCCAGTATCTGTGAGAAAGGGCCCGGGGCCCGAAGATGAAATAAAAATTGCGGCGGCAGTAATAATAATAAATAATAATAATAGTTCTGACGAGAAAAAAAAGCATGGATGAGAAAAATTCAAGGCGGGGCAGAATTCGGTATGTCACACATACCATCCAAGTTAACAGCTCGACTCACGATTTGGCCCCGGGCGCGGTCACGATTCGCTTTTTGGCAGAGAACTAAGGCATAAATTGGTGACTCCAATATTGTATTTTTGTAGGGTATCGAAAGAGGGTTGGCCTTGGGTGTTCTTTCATTCTACTTCCTCCGGTCTATGCTTTTTTTATTATTGTTCATCATTGTTTTCCAATAGGCGTTTTGCTCAACTCCCACGTGCAATCGAGTGACCTATGCTCGCTGGAGATGGCCAATAAAGGTGGTCATTATAGGGGGATTCTTTGGACTTGTTTCTTGTTGATCGGTTTGGTTCTTCTTCTTTATGGTTATATAGACCTGCTGTAGCACGTGTTGGACTAAGTGGTGTAATCGAAGGAGAACTCAACATTAGAATTAAGGGTGGTTCAATAACATAAAATTATTGTTTTGTAATTATTCTGCATCAGAAGTTCTGGTTGGTCTGTTTTATTTGCTCAGTTCTTCTATCATTATACTACTTTGATTAATCTGTGCTATATCTAGCCCAATTTATCGTATTGCCTTTAAAACTTAGACTATTGAAATCGAATACAAGAGGCTAAATAATATAAACTGTTTTTTATAACAACAAGCAAAAAAAAAAAAAAAAAATCAGAACTTATGGCGAAAGTAGCACTTTACCGCTGGGAGTGCTGGAAAGTAACTTTCTCACTCTAGTGATAAAAAAGTGCTTTGCCGACCGCCTCGTGTTCAAATTTTATACAGTTTTGGCATTGATCTCTACTACAACTTCTGGATTGCTTATTAGCGGTTTCTGCTGTGCAAGTATATGATGTCAATTGAATACTTCCCCCTATAATGCTTTGAAATAGGTTGCCCATAGTTACAAACAAATTTGAACTAGTTTTGGGGGAAATTGATAGAATAGATTACTATGGTGATTATTAAGCCTTCTTCAACTTCAAGTCAGTAACCAAGCATGCGCTATCCAGAAGTTGTAGTACAGATCAGTGAGTTTTGGTATACAAATGACATTTCAAGAAGAGACTCAGTGACTGGAGTTGCCAACATTAGTTTATATATGTAAAAAACATATTTCTTGCGCTTGATTATAAAATATAATGTGTGCATCACATCGGAAATACTTTTTCGAATTCTGCAAATTATTTGACGAGGGAGATAGTTCGATTCAAATAACCATTTTACCTCGTTTAAAGAAGTATTATTTTCCCAATTAGTTGCATAAACAACTATTATGTTATTAAATGGCCTTAAGTTTAGTTCCATAAAAAAAAATTCAAAGCTTTAAAAAGATAAACTTTTTAGAGCGTTTTAAGTAATGAATGTAGAAAGGTGATTGATTAGCGTTGTACCCTTCAAAAACTATCTTTGGTGACACAAATGCAGGAAAAATGTAAAAAAAAAAAAATATTTAACATTATTTAAGGGTTTTGTATACGGTCATTCTTTTGGTTTTGGTATGAAAAGAGATCATTTAAAATTAATCTAACTTAGTAATTATATTTTGTTACTGTCAAACCAAGGCCGAACTGGATTGAACCAGGCCGTGACAATTAATAGTAAAGAGTGGAAACAGCCGCAGTGGACTAGTGGTGCTGCATTCCAACCAAAACAGTAGCATGTGTTTTCTTTGCTTGGTCAAATACGAAAACTAATACGTTACTAAGAGGACAAAATTACTTTATTTTTAAAATGCAAAAAGAACACGGCCAATATTGCCAAACGATAATATTAACGAATGAAATAAATTTATACACAGTTCACTCGCGACAATTTATTATTCATATTTCATGCAAATATGATGTCAGAAGCCACACTTCATTATCATTTATTTAAAAAAAATTTGCTTTTTGTTGATTACTACGCATCAAATATGAAACTTTGATATCTATTTTCAGAATTAAGTTGTTTATTTAAAATAAGGCCTATTTTTGAATTTTATTTTCATTACTCTTTATGGAAACAGAGTTTGGAATTCTTTGTCGTATTTTTAAAAAATATTAGAAATTATAAAAGTTAAATTAAAAAGTCGTCGTTGGCAATTCTCGTGATTTCAGAGTTGGCAGCCATGGATATTTTTATTTTAGCTGGCGTTCTAAAAAATTTTCATCCCAGTTTTTGATTTAATTTTTTTTAATTTCTAATATTTTTTGCAAATAGAATTGATATCATCCTCATAGATTTACATTTATTAATTAATTTCATCATCATTTAAAACCAAACATGGTGAATTGTTGCGTACCACACTGTACTTCATATTCTGGGAAAGAGAGCCGATGTTAAATTTCACGAATTCCCCTTGGATCCGGATCTAAGACAATGAATCTGCCTTATCGACAACGAATCTGCCTGTCAAATTTCAGCGCGATTGGATGACTGCAAGTTTTTTTTTTAGTATACTGAAGATAAAAGCGTGTGTAAAAGCGACCTTTTAGTGACAGTGACACCTCCCGAAACATGATATAATGCAACTTTAACGACAACGAATCTACCTGTTAAATTTCAGGGTGATTGGATGACGGCAAGATGTTTTTTTTAGTATCTGAAGATACAAGCGTAAGTAAAAGCGACCTTTTAGTGACAGTGAAATTTGATAGAATGCCCCCGAAATTTGATAGAATGCATTGTCATTGACATCAAATCTATATGCCAAATTTCAGCCCGATTGATTTACGGCAAGTGTGTTAATATCACTATATTGCAGTTTCAATTCTGGTTGGATTGCAGAGCTCCCTTGTTTTGTGGGAGAAAATGGAACTAACAACTTGTTTCCTTCGCTCCCATACACTTTTGAAAATTGTCACGGCCTGGAGAGTGCCTTAGCGCTAGTTACAATCCAGTTCGGCCTTGGTCAAACGAATCACATTTTACGGTTGAATGGACAATTCCCACATTTTTTAAAAACGAGTGAAATTAGTTTATATTTATGAAGAATTTCTATCTAATTCCAAATATTTAAACAAAAGTTCTTTAAAAAAAATGTTATTTAAATATTAAGAAAAGAAAATGCCCCAAAACCGAGCCAAAACCAGTTCGATCAAAACACTCAACAAAAAATCTGTGACGTCAAAGCTTCCTTCCTTTTCTATGGTTATCGTGAGGTTTCTGCCAAACAGTTGGCTTTGGTGGACCACTGCCATATCCCGTACAGATTGGCACGATTTGCGAGAAACTTGCAAAACTTGTTTCCGCTGCCACATTTCAAGCCAAGATGTTTAGGAAGTCTTGACGTCACATTTAATTCGAGTCGAAGGAATTGTTTTCTCGCCAACGTGTAACTCGAGAACTTTGATTGAAAATTAAAAAAAAAATTAAAAAGCGCACTGAGCAGAAATTTTTTTGTTTATGGCCATTTCGAAACATTTCGAATTAAATAATAATAATAATAATAATAATAATAAATGCGGAAATTGTCCTTCGGTTAATAAATATTATTCTTCGTTTCCACTGAATTTTAATAAATGTTTTCAAAGAAGGGTGTGAGTACGCAGACCTCTAAATCTCTATCTTCGCAGAGAATGCTGAGAAAATAAATATATATTAAGAACAAAACATTTGCTTATAAATAAAGGAGAAAAGAAACCTATTAATTGCAATTATTAACTTTAATCACTAAATTGTGATCTGTGAATTTTAATATTAGTTTCTTCTAGTTCAATGAGTCATGTCATTAAGTTTATATAAGTATATTTTAGGTTTTGTGATTTTAAATTTCATCAATTTAATTTTGCGATATAAATGTAATACACATGCGAGCTTAGTTGACATATTTTTTACACTTCGCAGAGAAAGATAGTTCGTAGTTTTAATACTTCTTTATAGTACTTCTGCAAATCTACAGAAGTTTCATTCAAAATAGAGACATAATTTCCATATTTAAAAATATGAATTGTGCACCAACTTATCAAAATTTTGGAAAAACAATAAAATATATTTCTTTATATATATTATGACAAATTAGTAACAGAAAGTGTAGCGCATTTATGAGTTAGTTTTTTTTTTATTGATATAGTGTTACCATTTATTTATAGTACCATGTCAAGCAAAAAGTAAGCAATAATGAATTCAGGAACTGCGCCCAAAATGGCTCTAAAAAGTTTTAAACGGCTTTTAAGCGGGAAAAGTACCCATACAGGGTAATTTATTTAATTGAAATCATCCCCTTCTTAATGAGACTTATATATTAATTTTAAAATGAACTTTAAGGTCAATGCTATGTTTTGTGTGATAAAATTTTTTCTAGTATTACAAATAATTTTTTGGAGAATTAAGCATACCTAAAAGTGTTATTGTCCATGTTTTCTATTTGAAATGGGATAATATTGTTTTTATAATTTATTATAAAACAATAATTTATAAGTTGTGCGTTAGAAAACGATATTTACACAATGATTGAGGGAATGTTTATGACGAAAAATAAACGTAATGATGTTTTAAGTTATTGTAATTTGAAACTTTTTGTGAAGTCAAGATGTTTTTAACAAACTATCTCTGCAATAAAACTGTTATTACCTAGATAAAACTAGCAATTATGTAAAAAAAAAAAAAAAAATCTCAATTGTACAAATCTATAAAGTGAATGGTTAAGTAGGACAAAAATGCACTGTGTATAGTTTTTGTAAGAGAACCTCTAAAAATACTTTTATTTGAAGTATCTATATATATAAAATTGAGTGTTTGTTACGTCTGAACCTTATACAAATCCACAGTTTTGCACCTAGAGGTACGAAATTCGGTACATAGAAGCTTTAGTACATGGAGATTGTAGAGATCAACTTTTAAATTCGATTAAAATTTGCTTTTATTGAAATTTAATGACATAAAAAAAATTCTTGGAATGGCAAAGATTTGCGCCCCCCCCCCCCCCGTAATTTTTTTAATCATTTTTATGTACTACAATCGTCTCTCCGATAAACGATTCGAATATTATTGTAGCTTTCCAGATATTTACTGTCAATCGAAGATTTTACTGCAAGCGCGATTTTGGCATAATTTTACGCAATATTCTAAATGTAAAGATAACGGCTAAGATTATTAAAATTCTCCAAAAACTTCAAATCATTTCTACATTTGTTACTTTTTCTTTTTTGCATATATATATATATATATATATATATATATATATATATATATATATATATATATATATATATATATATATATATATATATATATATATATATATATATATATATATATATATATACACATTAATTTTATTTATATTCATTTATGTTTTAACTTTAAGTTGGTAGTAATCCTTTAGCCAAGTACCAGATAAAAATCGCCAAAAGGAGACCTAAGTAATCCAAATTAACAACTTTCAAATAATTTATAATTTCTATATTTAGTATTGACGATACATTTATGCGCCATTTAAATGAGTAAACATTTAGGCGTGACACCAACTGGTAACCGCATAACGAAAGAGTCTTAATAATTTATATTTTAATTTAATTTTATAATTATTAATGTTTTAATTTTCTTTTAGTTACGGTGTTTTTGCTTTTTGCGATTTTTCTGATCGTTAAATGAAAAAAATCGCCAAATGCCTTATACTACATCTGTCCCACTTTTTCTTAAATGTAAACTTCTATGTCGTTCAACGAGTCCTCAGCAGTGCGGGACCACATAGCTAGTCTTCAATAAAAGTTAAAATATTCCTAAAAAAGAGGCTACTCATCGAATCAATAATTTTACACCCAGAAAATTTAAAGAAATAAGCAAAATCTCGAATATTTTTTCTGAAAAATTAGAAATATCAAAATTAAGAATAAACACTTAGGCATGGAGACGTTGTGGCGGTCTCGTGTTTAAATAACAGATAAAGCTTCTGTGCACTGGAGTACTCTTTTGCTCAGAGGTAAAGTAAGCGGCTCGAGAGCCAAAGGTCCACCGATCGAGACCCGGTTCCCGCAGAAGGCCAACTACGCATTATTTGCCGGTGTCAGTTAAACAGAAAAGAAACCAAGTGGCTGCCAATCATTATTCACAAGTTGTTGCACCACTCAACCTACTGCTATATCCGAAGCGTCTACCATAAGAGCAAGTTTAGCTGACGACAATGGGTGAGCTAAAATTGCCGCAGATTTCAATAATTCCTTAGAGATTGTAAAGGCATTTGACGCTTCGTCTGTCCACTCAATAATTCGATTATCATTCTTTTTGCTGTTTTTTTTTAAATAATCGTATAATCTTGCTTGGTGGTGAGCCGCTAGAGTTATGAACCTTCGATAGCAATTTATAATGCCCAAAAATCTTCTAAGTTGTTTGACTGTTTTGGGTTTATTGAAATCTTCGATGACTTTGATTTTTTCTTTCGTTGGGCGAATTCCTTTTAGAGACACAATGTGGCCAACAAAATTTACCTCAGGCTGAGAGAAGTTGTATTTCCTAAGATTTAATGTTAACCCAAATTGCTGTGGCTCGAGAACAAAAGGTCGTCCGATCGAGACCCGGTTCCCGCAGAAAGCCAGCTACCCTAAATTAGTGACATAGGACAATTGAATTATGCTGCCACCTATCGGCATCTTCTGAAATACTGCACGACTTCCACACGATTATCTTGGCATCTTTGGCGACTCACCGTCAAAACGGCAATCGGGCGACTCACTGCCCCACGCGCTCAACTCACGCGCAGGCAACTCAATCGTTAGTCTCTTCGCTACTCACTGGGAAGAG
The DNA here is from genome assembly GCA_963978545.1 of Linyphia triangularis. Lineage (NCBI taxonomy): Eukaryota > Metazoa > Arthropoda > Arachnida > Araneae > Linyphiidae > Linyphia > Linyphia triangularis. The sequence goes on along the minus strand of OZ021726.1, from coordinate 26,929,237 downwards.
GCTATGTGGATGTCTCGTGTTTAATAAAACAGATAAAGCTTCTGTGCTCTGAAGTACTCTTTTGCACATAGGTAAAGTAAGCGCTCGAGAATCAAAGGTCCTCCCATCGAGACCCGGTTCCCACAGAAAGCCAGCTACGTTTTAACGTCACCTATTCTCGACGAAAAAATCTCGAAATGGTAAAATGTATTGACACGAAGTTCGTTTCCAGAGTTTAGCTTCAGATATCTTATACATACGCAAAACTGTAATGTTTGGAGTGGCTCAGACAATGGGATAAACATGGAGCTTTACCTTTATTATCTATAATAATAAACCAAGCTGTGTGTCTGACTGTCTGTCTGTGGCTCTGTGGATCTATAGAAACCTACTTAAAATTGGAGTAAAGTTCAGAAATTTTCAGCATAAGTAGTTTTGGCGTTCTAATTTTAAGCATCATAAACAGAATGTTAAAATTTTAATTAGTTCTTTTTAATTAATTTTTTTAATTAATTAATAAATATGTTACAAAACGATATCAAATCGGGCTACAGCTCTGAAATTTTCAACATAAGTAGTTTTGGGCTTCTAATTGTATACAACACAAACAGAATGTCAAAATTTTAATTAGTTCTTTTTTAATTAATTTTTTGAATTAATTAATAAATATATGTTACAAAACGATGTCTAAAAGGGCTACAGCTCTGAAATTTTCAACATAAGTAATTTTGGCCTTTTAATTGGACTTTTAAAAAACAGAATTTTAAATTTTTATTTTGTTCTTTTTTAATTAATTTTTTTAATTAATTAATAAACATTTTACAAAACGACTACTAGTAGAGCTACAGCTCTGAAAATTTCAACATAAGTAGTTTTGGCCTTCTAATTGGACTTTTGAAAAACAGAATTTTAAATTTTCATTTAAATTCTTTTTAATTTTTTTAATTAATTAATTAATTAATTAATTAATTAATATTTTTCAAAACGATATCTAATAGGGCTACAGCTCTAAAATTTTCAGCGTAAGTAGTTTTGACCTTCTAATTGGACTTCAGAAAAACAGAATTTAAAATTTTTGTTCAGTTCGTTATTAATTAATTTTTTTAATTAATTAATTAATATATATATATATATATATATATATTACAAAATGATTTCAAATAGGGCTACAGCTTTGAAATTTTTGACATAAATAGTTGTGGCCTTCTAATTGTATTTTTGAAAAACAGAATTTAAAAAATTTTAAATTTTTATTTTTATTTAATTAATTAATAAATATTTTACAAACGATTTGTAATTGGGCTACATTTCTGAGATTTCACAAGAAGTTTTTGCCATCTAATTGGACTTTTGACAAAAAGAATGTTACAATTTAAATTTATTTTTTAATTTATTTTTTTTATTCATATTTTCACAAAAAGCGACTTCTAATTGGCCTAGAGCTCTGAAAGTTTCAACATAGGCCATTTTGGCCTTCTAATTTTGCTTTCCACTAACACGTGTTAAAATAATCTTAAAGGGGTGCTGAATTACTGTATTAAAGGGGGATTTTTTTTCTTGACAATTGAGAGGCTTCTAATATTAAGGCTTTACGTAGCAATTAGATTTTAGTGAGTGAAGCGAGCTTATGCTTACGCAGCAATGAACCTTTCAGCGAGAGAAGCTAGCCTATGCTTGCATAGCAATGAACCTTTTAACGAGTAAAATAAGCCTGTATTCATGTGTCCATGAACTTTTCAGCAAACGAAGCGAGATCGATTTTGCGTAGTGATGAACCTTCCTGCGAGCGAAGCACCAAAGACTGGGTCCTATACACGAATGACAGATATCCGCAACGCGAGGCCTCACAGCTAGCTAAAATATTGCACATGTTAAAATTTCGTAGCGAAGCACGGGTATTTAGCTAGTGTGAAATAAAATTTCTGCTCTGCCCAAATCAGACTTCATGAAAGTTGATCTAGATGTGCATAATAAACCATTCCTTCACACCTTGGTTACAATAAATCAACGTTTTGAAGCAACTTGACAATGAAGCAGATAAAATAAAATGGCTAAAAATTTATATCTTCCTGTGAAAACTTTAATATTCCGACGAGATCTACTAGTTCAACGGACCTTTTTAAAATGCTTAAAAATTGCGTACAGTTTAAAAATGCAGCCAGTCGCACAAAATTGAATAACAATAGACGTATAGTTTTTGTGAAAAAAATTAAAAATGAATGAGGGGACAATGTTTATGAGTTCATCTTAAATTAAATTTCACCTTAAGCATGTTCATGTTGAAAGAATTAAACCATTTGATTTCCAAATCAATTTGAAAAGGGATTGACGAAGCAGATCACATTAACAAATTATTGATACAGTTCTCACATGGGGATTGTTTTGTGCCTTTTAAATGAGTATCCTAATAAATGCCTGAACACTAGATGCCGTCTTTCTCTTATACATAACTTTGAGCTTACGTATCATCCTGTCGACCGTTGGCGAGACAAAATAATCACCAAAAGAAATCCGTTAAACCGTCGGACGGATGCCCAGTGTACCAAGTTGGGCTACAGAAGAGGTCAGGCTGTTAAAAATTTTTGCCAACAACAAAAAGTTTGCCAATGGTTGACGGGATAATATCTAATTTCCAGGATAATTTCCGGGATAATTCTAAGTTTAAAACGCATTAAAAATAATGTGGCGAAAATAAGATACTCAGGTGACAATATACTTAAAAAATAATAGACTGATAATTTAGGAATTCGAAAGTATAGTTCAGGAATTCGAAGAAATGGTTGGACAATTGTTTTAAGAACAATTCCTTACAGCTATTTTTACAAAATTTATAATTTTATTCCATTTTCACTCAAGAAAATGGGTATTCAAAACTTGATAAGACTTTCGAATCTGATGCTGATTCTGCGCCAAGTTATGGTGACCTTAGGCATTTCACTTGTTGGTAAAAATTGGCAGTGGATAATATTTGTAGACGAAAATCCTCTTGGCGTCGAATCCTCATCGGATTCGGAAGTTTAAACGAAAGTGTTCGCTTTGTATACAGTTATCAATTAACCTAATTCAGTGTGAATGAATTTTTTTAAACAGGAGAGAAGAGTTGAAAATATTAAATTATATTAAAAACAAATAAATTCTAAGAAAAATTGTACAAGAAATGATATTAATATACGGCAAAAATGTTTTCAACTATCTGTGTATATGTTTTGTTTCTGTTTGCTAACTGACTATTGCTTTTCAATTAATTATATGTTTTATAAACTAATTATATATTTGTAAGTTTCTGTATTTTTTAAATAAATGTAATTACGCACTTTACTTTCATGTTAACTAAACATTTTTTCAAGAATTTATTTTTCAGTGGTTTATAGTAATTGATGTCGACATTAAACATGTTTTTATTCTTAAAATAAAAATATTTGTATTTTATATATGTAAAGATATTTTATAGTTATAAAACTTTTGAAGAAATCAGTTAAAACTTTTTTTTGGCATCAAACTGTATATTCAAATGAGTTGTTTTAGTTTTTTAGTTCTGATTATAAAAATTTGTATTTAGTTAATTTTACAACACCAGTTTTTATCGATGTTAAATTATTTATAAAAATAATAACTCAAACAAAAGCCTACTCACTAAACAGTTAAGAAGCCATTTCCTTTGTGTCTGTTTTAATGAAAAAAGCATTTTATGTCTCAGTTTCTTTGATTGCAATTCACAGTCAAATAATAAAATATAACGTAGAACATAAATAAAGACTCTTAAGTAACTCTTCAGGTCAGTTCAATTGGAATTCTTTATGTTGCCACTAGCGACTCTTAAACAATTAACGAATAAAATGAAAAAAGAAGTTCCCAATTTTAAGCTTCCCGATCTTTCGTAACACGCGATTAAGATCAAGTGAATCATCATAAAACTAATTAAATTCAGATAATCTTTTTATCTTATTTTTTATTCTACCCATTAGTTTATTTGTCTTTTTTCCCCTTCCTTTTTATATCGTTTGCTTTAGCAAAACCGAGTTTGCCGCCAATTTTACGATGGAACATAACTTTGGAAGTCTTGTTACATTGTTCGTCGGATGGACAACCAGTTTTCTTTTAGATAACATTCCGTGTATTCTACAATTCTGTTGTAGGAATCGATCATAAATATTCTGGATTAACATCTTGGAGCAAAAGAGCGGTGAATCCAAAATGGCGGTGAGAAAGAGAAACGTTTAATCTAATTGGTGAGTGCGGGTTCTATTTATTTGTTCTCTTTATACAATTATTCTGTTGTGTCCTTTGAAAGCGGCCACATTTAGGAAGAGTTATTAACAGAGCGGTCCCTCTATCAGCTCGTTATTTTTGCTCAAAAGCCCTAGAAAAAAAGCGTTACTTGAAAGAACAAATAGAATAATAAAAAAAATGTGTCTGACTATCATGACACAAAGAAAAAGGAAAAGTTATATTCTGGATTGCATCATGTTTGACCTCCCAAGTGACTGTTGGTTACATTTCTGAGTTATTTCAATTAACAGCGTAAAAAACAACAGAACTAAATGCTTTTTCGGGATTGCCACAAAATTACTCTTTGCAGCAATTTTTCTTTTTTTTGGCTGTTTTTTATTTGTTCCATTTCTTTGTCTAAGATCTAACAAAGATAATTACTAGTATGTACATTGTTCCTTTATCAGTACGTTATTGCAATTCGTGTCCGTTTTGTTGACTGGATAGGCTTACAATTGCAGTCGTGCCTAATTCGTGGTAACCCGAAGGATATTTTAAGATGCAACTTGTACTCGAATTAATAGATAATCGGATATGGTTTGAATATTCACTGTATAAATTCCAAAGAATACTTACTTTTATGTTCACATCCGTATTATCAAATGTTTGTATAATTAAAAGAAATCGTGCGATAATACTTATTGTAAAGGTTTTACGCTTTTGTAAAATGGTTAAAATGCATTATCTGGTGTCATTGATAATTCGCCAAATCTAGTAAACTGAGAAGATTTCTTACTTTGACGTCACCAGATATTTGGGTTTGCCTAAAAATTCGAAAAGCGAAAAGTAGCACCATATAACGTATTTGAACCACAATGTCGATGAAAGTAACCGAATTTGATAGAAAAATTTGCTAACATGTCATTTAAATTGATATTTACGTATTTATATTTACTATTGCCTCTTTCGGTAGATTTCTTATCCATGTATTTGACATATAGACTGAGAGGCGACTGCAATTTTTGCACCCCATCGAACATCATTCTGAATTTTTTATAGAAATTAGAGAAAAGTGAGTAGATTACGAATCCACTGGTCTGCCGTGGTAAAAATATCCAAAACTGGTCAAAAATCGAGTTTTAATAAGTTGAACTAAATCCAATTGCCAAATGCGCCATAACTTGCCAAATAATGAGCATTTTTTTTTTTATTTGGTAACCCTCACTCTTTAATTTTCAATTAAGAAGGTTGCAGACGGTTCAGATATCTGGCGACGGTCTACTTGCATCTATTAAAAAGGAGCCAAGTTGGCAAAAAATATTACGTTACTCATGACGTAACTGATGTCGCCAATGTGGCTTACTTTTAAAAGATATAAGTTTTCCGAGCCAAAGATCAAAAATCGTTTGCGCTTTTTCTCATTGAAAATCAAAATGAAGTGGGTTGCCAGACGAATAAGTTTGTTCTATTTTTGGCAGGTTATGACATATTTGGCAATCGGATTTTAATTCAACTCATTCCAAGTCGATTATTGATCAGTTTCGGCCATTTTTGCCACTGCAGACCAGTGAATTCGTAATCTTCTCACTTTTCTCCAATTTTTATAAAATATTCAGAATGATGTTCGATGGGGTCCAAAACTTTCAGTTGCGTCTCGGACAAATATATCCTATGGCAAATTGAGATAATGCCACCTACTAAAAATTATAATTTCTTTGGAATACGATCATGAATTGATATATTTAATTTATTATTCACCTCTTTTTACTTTCAAACACCTATATGTAAAGATAGGGTGATGAAAGTATAAATTGGGGGGGGGGGGGACGTTCCCCCCTCCTCCCCCCCCCCCTTTAAAAAAAAAAGAAGAAAAAGTGGTCTGGAATTTTTTTTTGTCAGTGCGTCCGTGGTCAGCATAACACCCGAATGGATTGACGTTACGATGTTCAATTTTTGCATACAAATTACTGGTGGCTATGTGACCTCCCATTAATGTTTTCGTCAAAATTGAGCATGCGCATAATGTAGCTACACATGCGCGTAAGGTAAAATGTATGCTTCTCAGTAATTGTCAAAAACTGCTCAAATGATTTTTATCGAAATCGCTGTGGTAATGCCTCTTAGAGAGTTTAAAACATCCTCACCTCTGAAATTCCCTTAAAAAATGCTATATGGGCGTAAAAAGTTGAAAAACGAATATTTTCAACACAGAGCTCTCTGCCCTTCAGCATCGCTCATCAACGACTGTTTTTCCTCTCCTCTGCATCACTTGTAAGAAATGATAATGTAAGAATTATCGAAAAGTATATCACCAAATTCGCCCTTTTAATGTTTTTTTAATATCCCTATAAGAATTATCGCCAAAAAATATCAATAAACTGGTCATTTTTTTCTAACAGAAATGAGAATTTAAAAACGGTAAATGACATCAATTCACAACAGTGTTATAGTGTAATTGAAAGCTGTGCGATGTTCCACACCCCTAATAAAGCCTGCACCAAGTCTTAAATGAAAGTATTTAAATTGAAAATTCATTTGAAATTTAAAATAGTAATACAAACATTTAAGTTTAATTATATACACAACAATTTTGCGACATTGGAATTTTCTCTTACTTAAATACTTTTAGTACAGGCAAGTTAGGACATAAAAAACAAAAAATTGGTCCGTTCCTAAAACTTGGCAGAAATGTTAAATTTGTCATGAAAATGAATAATCAAAAGAGTCTATAAATATATCTAGCAAAGAAGGGTGTGTTTTTTTGGGATGGGGGGGGGGGGGAGAAGGGAATTTTATAACTGAAAAATTCATTTTGGAACAATCTCGGCATGTGACGCATGTGTTTAGTGTCTTTTTTTATGCTGAATCGAATGAAAAAAAGCAAGACATTATATAACTAACCTATGAAAAGTTTTAGTCCATTGTCCATTTTATAGACGAAAATTCATGTAATATAAAAGGATAGTTATATCGACTTGTTTTTTTCCATTAGATTCAGTGTCAAAAAACTACTTCACACGCATGTGTCACATGCTATTTATTCCAAAATTAATCTTCAGTTTGAAAAAAACCTCCCTCTCTCACACTCTCAAAAAACACCCTTCTATTTATGCTAGATATTTTTAAAGACTCTATTGCTTCTTTATTCTCAAGACAAATAAAACATTTTTGCCAAGTTACATGAACGAGCCAATTTTTGATTTCTTTGTGTCGTATTTTACCTTTCCCCTCTTTTTACATGTGTTTCCGTTTATAAAAAGAACTGTAATTTTTTCTACATTGGTTATATCATCTTTTTTTTTTTTTTTTTTTCCTTTTTTTTTTTTTCCTATTCAATTCAGCATTACAAAGTACTCTAAAAACATACATAGCATGCCTAGATTTTTCCAAAACTAATTTTTCAGTTATATATTCAGTTGCAATGTGAATAGACAGCCACAGCAGCCACAGTGATAGTCAAATGTCGATTGCCGCCAGCCTTTTAATAGTTCTCCGATTATTTTCTCTTTCAAGACGTAAATATGGTATAGTTTCCAATTGAGAGAACTCTTTAAAAAGTACTTAACGAGTCCGCTTGAAGCTCTTGCACACACACACACATTGGTATTCTTCCGTTAGCCGTGTACCAGATAAAAAACGCCAAATTGCAGAATCATGCAAGTTGACAATCTTTAAATTATTTGTTAACGAGAGAAAAAATCTCCAATACAACCAACTCTGTATCAAAAACCAAGTTCTTGTATGCTCGGTGGTAAAATGTAGTGAACTAACAAATATAGTGAAGTGTAACTTGATTGAATCAAGATAATTTTCAGTAGCGAATTTTGTCTTCTATTACGAGCCTTTCTATTGCGAGTTTTTCTATAATGAGTAGTATCAAAATGCCAAACAATCCGATCATATTTTTCAAGTTCAATGTTAGTCTGAACTTCCGACTCCTGTGCGGATCCTGCGCCAAAACGATTATTGCCAACTAATGATAGCATCCATGATTATTTTTAATAGCAAGTGAAAGGCTTTATAGTTGCCGCTATTTGGCGTTAGTTATAAATAAAGTTTTTTAGAATTCTATTCGTTATTTAAATTTAAATTCGTAGTAATCCATCATTATTGACTTTCATTTAATAAAACAATTGGCAATTTTGGCGGTATTTTTAGCGATAACCATTACAATGGCAAAAATAAATAATAATAATCACCAAATGGACGATATTTTTGGCGATAATTATTACATATTCCTTTTGGTAAGTGAAACGGAAGAGGAGGCAATGGAAATGGGAGAAATCTTTGTTAAAGACGCCCTTTGTCAACTTTTTGCGTCTTTATCGAAGGTTTACTGAAATTTTGTGAGTAAAAATACTGAAAATACATTGAAAGATAGTACCAAATAGTAAAAGGCGTTTATTTTGGTTAATTTCCAAACACATAACTTTTTTGTGCCACTCTACCACGACCATTATTTGTCCGTATACAAAAGTTGCACACTGTAGATCAATCCTTTCTGTATCTATGTGGAACACAGACACTGAGACAAGCACACATAAATATATATTTTCTAGACCACTTTTTACTTTCAATTACCAATATGTATATATACATAGGGTAATAAAAGTATAGCATTCGGTAAAAAAAAAAAAAAAAATTGATTTTTTTTTTGCATTTCTCCACGTTTTGGAACATCCTGATTTCAAAAAAGTGATATAGAAAAAATGTTTCTGTGTGTGTGAGTATGTGTGTCTGTGGTCAGCATAACTCCAGAACAAATTGACCTACGATGTTCAAATTTGGTATGATGGTTAGTGGCGGCCATGGGACCAGCCATTAAGGTTTTCGTCAAAATCACGCATGCGCATAAGGTAGCTGCCATTGAACAAATCATGTTTTTCAATGATTGCAAAAAAACCCAGCTCTAACGATTTTGATAAAAAAAACGATGTTGTAATGCCTCTTAAGGTGTTCTAAACATCTCCATCTTCGAAATTCCCTTAAAAAGGTTTTAATGGTGCAAAAAGTTGAAAAATGAATGTCTTCAACACAGAGTTTTCTTTCCTTGAGCATACCTCATCAACGATCGTTTTTTCTCCTCCCAGTTTCGATTATAATAGTATATCGCCAAAATCACCATTTTGGGAATTTTTTTTTTTTAAAGAACTATCTCGAGACTGACCATTTATTCTAAATAAAGGATGAAAATATAAAAACGGTAAATGACACAAATCCACGTCAGTATCATAATGCAATTGAAAGTTGTGCGATGTTCCACTCCCCTAGTTTAAACTCGAGACGTTCCAAAACATAAAGAATTAAAAAAAAAAAAAAAAAAAAAAATGTTTTTTACTGAATGTAATATTTTTATTTTTCTACGTTATATAATAGACAATTTCTGCATTTTTTAATTTAAACAAAAGTTCTTAAAAAATTAATTATTTAAATATTAAAAAAAGAAAATGCCACAAAACCAGTCCGATCAAAACACTCTACAAAATCTGTGACGTCAAGAGTTCCTTCCCTTTCTATAGTTATCATGAGGTTTCTGCCAAATAGTTGGCGTTGATTTGGTAGACCGTTGCCATATCTTGTACAGGTTGGCGCGATTTGCCAGAAATTTTCAAAACTGGTTTCCAGTGCTGCATTTTAAACCAAGATGTTTGGGACTTTTTAACGTCACATTAAATTTGAGCCGAATGAATCGTTTTCTCGCCAACGTCTAAAAAAGGAACTTTGATTGCAAATAAAATAAAAAAAAAAGCTCATTGAGCAGTAATTTTTTAAAAAGGAATATCTAGTGACCCACTTCATAGTCTGTACGTTGATTTTTTTTTCAAAAACGAACATCACACGTTTTCCCCGAAGAAGGTTTTATAGCCCAAAATGAAAGTTTTTTGAAGAAAAAACTTTTATCATTAAATATAATTTTGCAATTTTTTTCCTAATAAGGCTTGTGTGAAGGGTGTGCTTATTTTCGATAGTTGTTACTAATAGTAATGAAATCAAGGTCAATTCGAGTCAGCGGCGTAGACAGGGAGGGGCCCACTGGGCCCGGGACCCCCCGAAATGATTAAAAGTGAAAAAAATTTATTCGATTTTTTAAGTATCATGATTGTATATTATTTTTATTTATCAAGTTTTATTCGTTCTTCCTGTAACTCTAACTGCGGTCTTTTAAAAACTTAACGATATTTATTTCAAACTTATGAAGAACTTCTAATGGAGGAGCTGTTCTTTTCCGACCGTTCTCAATGGCGGCCTAACCCTCTCCCTCCTTGACCTTGTTGAATTAAAACTATCAAGCAGATCAGGTTCGAAGTTTCGTAGTTATGGATAACTATTAATAAAAAATTCCACAGTATTACGACGAACACATTAATTTTGGCAAACATCAACTAATCTTTCGAATACGAACAGATATTATTATTTTTAGAATTACAGATATTCTTTTTAAAACTACACAAGAGTCTCCATGTCAACTCTCGCTTTACAATTCGTAATCGTTGCTACTAATTTGTATAAGAACATGGTAAGTAATTAATAAGTAATTTTAAAATATTGAAAAAATATACTCGAAATTTTTATTGCAATAATATTTTAATACTTTGATAATCTACCTGATAGAAAAGTGCACAAAGAAATACCGTTTAGACAAGCATTTGCACGAGTTAACTTATTGCCAACAAACCAATGTGTAAAATGAGTTTGTATGTCGAATTGATATTTTGAAGTGGGAATTTTTAAATTATAGTTTTACATATAGTAATTACAGAATAAGTTTTTTAAAAAATCAGTCATTATCCTGTTATTTTCAACTCTATCATCATTATTTCCATAAAACAAGAACTTTATGAATAAAACAAGATTTTTATAAATGAAACTATTGTGTCCTATAACTTTTAAAGAAAGGTTAAAATAAAATAATATTTGGTGTAATTCAGCTGTGTCTAACCCACGAAACAACTGAAATTTATTAACACTAAGAGTACAAACCAAATTGCTTACATGTGTGTTAATTATAGTGTCTGATTTGAAGCCCCGGTTTTTATTTTTAATTGGACACTAACTGTTTTTTCCCCCCTTCTTTTTTTTGCCCTTCTCTAAGCTAAAGTGGACTTATACAAGAATTCTTTAAAAAAAAATTTTAGGTTAAAAAAGCCATGTTGTTAAATTGGCTAGTGAGAAAGTACAGAGATATGCAAATTCTTATGGATTGTCCTGAATTTTTAGGGATTTGTTTCTGAATTTTAGAAATATTTTGTGTTATTAGCAGGTTGAATCGTTATAGTGTCATTTGGTATTCTATTTATTAACATTTTAATTTAATGTGTAAAGAAAAATAACCATTTCTGAATATTACTAAAAGTTGAAGAGGGATACTTGTGATTATTAAGGAGATCACATGTCTACAAACTGAAGTTGGCACCTCAGAAATTACTAAGTATACAAACCCAAATTATTCATTTATCATGATTTACAATTTTTGTTTCGCCCCCCCCCCCCCGAAAAAAAATCCTGGCTACGCTACTGATTCGAGTTGTATTCAGTTTCAAGAAATGAGACAACGGACAATTCCGGCATTTTTTTAAAAAAAACGAGGGAAATTCTTTTATAGTAATGATGAATTTTTTCTAATTCCAAATTTTCAAACAAAAGTTCTTTAAAATATTAGTTATTTAAATATTAAGAAAAGGAAATGCCACAAAACCGAACCAAAACCAGTTCTATAAAAACGATCCACCACAGCTGTGACGGCATGACATCCTTCCCTTCTCTATGGTTATCGTGAGATTTTTTCCAAATAGTTGGTGTGTGTTTAGCCATATCCCTCACAGGTTGGCGCGATTTGCAAGAAACTTGCAAAACTGGTTTCCGCTGCTGCGTTTTAAGCCAATTTTTTTCAGATGAAGTGACGTTACATCGGATTCGAGTCGAATGTGTCGTTTTCCCCGCCAAAATCTAACAAGCGAACTTAAGTTGTAAATTAAAAAAAGGAAAAAGCGCAAAGAGGAGAAATTTTTGTATTTATGGCCTTTTCGAAACATTTAGAATTGTATAAAATAATAATAATAAAATGCGGGAATTGTCCAAGTAATATATTCAAACATTCAGTGCCAAGAATTGAAAATAATAATAATAATAATAAAAAATAAAAAATAAAATTAAAAAAAAAATTAAAAATTGTAAAAAAAATAATCAGAATAGTGTCAATTTACTACAATTAACTTTCAGGTTTTGTAACCTGTCAGGACAATAAATTCTTCATTAGCTTTCGATGATTTATAGTAATAATGTTTTCGAGAAAGAGATCTTTTAATATATTTTCAATTCTTCAGTGAAGTATTAATTAATATTTTTTTCAAAGCATTAAAATATTTTGAGATCTTGGTAATTGTTCCATCAGAAGCATTCACATTATTTTCGATTTTAAATATTTGAAATATTTCAAAACTCTGATATTTGTCCTCTTGTTAAGATTTTATCTTTACCCTCCAAATTGACGCTGCACACACTTAGGGAAGCGCATATGAGTAACTTATAACTCAAAAGCACTTTTTCATTTTCAAGCAGATGGAGCAAATTTAATTGTTGACTTGTTGCATACAATATAATGCTTGGTAATTGGTGGACTTACATTACCAAGAATAATTTTCCAAGTTGGGACATAGTTGAAAACATAAATCTCAATAGTGTTTGCCAAGTCATCATTGAACAGGTAAGCTCTATCCAGAAGGTGCAGTCAAATATTAGAATTATAATTTCCGATTTGACGGGTTTTACGCTAGACTACGTCACCTTCAAATACTCTACTATTCAGAAAAATTCAGAATTCAATATTCAGAAAAATTAAATGCACGTTTGTTATTGACTGAAAAAGAAATTTCGTGCATGAAGTCTATTTAAAGATATATAGTTTGGACTGATAAGTAATAGTAGGGTTTCCAGATTCTCACCATAATTGCTTACATAAGTTCAATTTCAGTATTTAAAACAAAAATAAAATATAAAGATTTATTTTGTTAATACTAAGGATTAGCTTAAGCGACTTGCTAGATTATTGTAGCAATGATAACGAAGAATACATGGCGGTGATAGAAATCGCTTAAAATCAGTAAGTTTCGTTCATTAACTTCGATTACAATACGTTACGTTTCTATTCGATGTGTTACGTGCTATAAAATTTTACCATAGAGTTTAATTTACTACTGTGTTTCGATTTAAACATCATATACTTTCATTCAGACCTGATGATGTAAATCAAGACTTTAAAAACATCCACTTACATCTGGTTGAATTTAAGAATGAAAATTTCTTTTTTACAACTTTTTTTCCCCCTGTTTTTCTTTTTAATATTTACTCAGTGTCTGGCAGATTTTTTTTTTTAAAATATGATTTTATTCAAGGACTACTGTTAAAAGAAATTTACAAAAAAATTATCGAAGGGCTCTAAGGAAGTCTTACTGGAAAGTACCTCACAAATTGGGGACTGTTCGTTACAGGTCAAATTTTACTCATCAACCAACTTTAATATTTTAATAAGAAAAAAACAAAATCTTAGAGCGACTCGATTCATTTCAACAAAGAAAACACGCCTCGGCTCAAAACCTTTAATTTATTTCCAATCAAAATCTCCACCTCAAATGAAAATACTACACTTATTTCTACCCAGACTTTTCATCAGATATAATCTCTGACCTTAACCATACGCCATAAAACCAACCTCAGTTTGATAAAAACAGCAATAGTGGAGGGTGAAGGGAAAAGAAGAAAAAAAATCCCCTCTATAACTAGGCAGTGGGAGCAAAACATACCACTCTATGTTTTTCTTACGTGTTGAAAAGCGCTAAAAGAACGCAACAAGAAAAAATACTTCCTGTCAAATTTACCAAGAACAAATGAGAATTATAGCTATAACCAGTGCACTCACTACAAAGGGAAAAAAAATCTTGCCTGTTTAGTGCGGTTCCCTTTGTAGCGGCATAATTGCTACGCGGTCTGAGATCTGTCGGTTTGCTTTACTTCCCAAAAACCATTCCTCCCCCCATTTTTTTTGTAGTTTTAAGCTAAAGTTCGTGTCCAGGAGGACGGGTAGGCTCGTGCACGAACCGTCTTCCACCTGTAATTGGTACAGGAAGAGGGTGCATACCGTAAACGTAACATTGACGCCACACCATCGATTGTCGTCAAACCGTAATTTAGTTTGGGCCTAGGGAATTTCGTCTCGAGGCATGCAGAAGCACGTTACGTCAGAACCAATATTCTGCGTATGACAAGGTGATATAGTTTTTCTTGATTAACATTGAAAACACTATACGCCATTGAGTGTCGTCAAACCGTAATTAAAGTTGGGACTAGAGATTTTCGTCTCAAGGCATGCAGAATCATGTTACTTCAGAACCAATATTCTGGGTATGACAAAGCGATTTTCGTGGTTTTTCTCGATTAATATCGAAACTATTGTACGACATCGTTGGTCGTCAAACCTTAATTTAGGTTAGGACTAGAGATTTTCGTCTCAAGGCATGCAGAATCAATTATTTTATGTCAGAACCAGTATTCTGGATACGACAAAGCGATTTTCGTAGTTTTTCTCAATTAATATTGAAACCACTATACGACATCGTTTGTCGTCAAGCAGTAATTTAAGTTGGGACCAGAGATTTTCGTCTCAAGGTATGCAGACGCATGTTACGACATTGCCAATGTTCCGGATATGATAAGGAGATCTTCAAAGTGTTTCTGTATATAAATAATGACACCACTACACGCCATTGATTTTGTCAAACCGCAATTTATTTTGGGAACTATGGATTCCCATTTTAAGACATTTAATGTGTGCAAATGTATTTTTTTAATTGCATTCCCAATGCCCTCCTGAACATGGCAAACTGATATTCACTACTTTCTATTAATTAATATTGAAACTACTAAAAGCCATTGATTGTTGTCAAACCTTAATGTAGTTTGGGGTTAGGTATTTTCGTTTCAAAGTAAGTTGGAATTTCATTACCAATATTTAGAGTATTGCAAACCGATCTTCATTGCTTTTCCACAAATTAAATATACACCACTTATCGTCAAACAATTATTTATTTAGAACACAGGATTATTATATCAAGGCGTTCTGCACTTTAATTGCTAATATTGTAAGTACATAAAAACCATCTTCAGCAAATTGTCGTCAATTGATATTTAAACCGCAACATCATTATTAAACTATAATTTAGCATTCTCATTTTTTGCAAGCAATAACTCCCCCCTCCCCAATTTTATAGTTATTTTAAACAAGCATTTCATCATGTTATTTCTGATTAACACATTGATGCCACAACTTAGATTGTTTTCAAACCATAATTAGAGAACAAGGTATTTTTCATTCAAAACATATAGTTATTCAAAGCCCGGAGAACCATTATGATTTTAGTTTCTATACTATGAATATAGTATGGCGTAACATTGTATCCTATGAGTATCGTGGTGCATTTGCGTAATATAGCGTACCATTGAAGTCACATTAGAATCGGAGACACACGGGGATATGTTATTACTTTATTGACAATATTGTCTTGCAAACCAGTCTTCATCACATTTCCATTTCTTAACTTTCGTTCCAGTAGGCTTTCTTTGAAATACATGATTAAATTAAGTAAAGATACTTATAAAAAAGGGTAAAGTAATGTTGATTTTCTACGCAGTTTGCAGTGACAAATTTGAAGTAATGTATACATTCTTCTAACCTATTAAAAAATGGCAAAACAAAGAAGGTTTGAGCTAACTTCCAGAGAAAAGTAAACACAGCTATCGAAAAATGTAGAGTTAAATAACTTAATATAATAACAATTAGATAAATATCAATTTTTACTTTTGTATGCTAATACTTTATTAGTTTTAAACTATGAATTTTATATTCAATCATAAAAGTTGAAGGTTGTGATTTCTAGAAAATTGATTTTGGTTAAAGCGGTCGTATAAGTATGTAATTTTTTAAACATCTGTGCCAAAAGTTTAAAAAACGAATTTTTAAGGAATCATTTCAAAGTTGCTGTGCCCGCTTCAAACACTCGAAATTATTCGAATTTACATGGCAATGCATTGGAAGATTGGAATAAAGCTATACACACATTTAGTGTATATATAACCTAACGATAACCAAAAAGTTTTTTTTTTTATTAAAACTTATAATTTTTTCCAAATTGTAAATGTTTTTTAATTAGATTGGGTTTGATACTATAATACTAGAAGAGTGTTATTAATAAGAGATTTTTAAAAAAAAGTTTGATATTAAAAAAAAAAAAAAAAAAATCTATCCCCTCTTCTAATTGTGAAATTTAAAAAAAAAAGAAAAAAAAAAAAGTTGCTTCTTAAATGATGACGTTTTTATTAAAATAAGTAACACTTAAGTCTTTTCCGAAAATATTACTAGGATTCAAAATTTAAGTATAACCCATGATTCCAACAGCATTATACTACTCAGTGATAAGTCAATGTACAAATAATAATACAATAGAAAATAATTTTAAATAATTTCATTATTTTTTTATAATTAGAAAATTAGAATTAATGTTTGTCACTGAAAAAACATCATTATCTTGGCAGATTGCATTACACTCAATAATTTAACTACAGATGGTAACAGCGTTCCATTTTTTTGTGCCTATTACAAGAACTTGTATTTTTTTAGTCATCTGTATGAATAATTATTCTCAATTTGAACCGTTTTCTTTTTTGTGGAATTGTGAAGTTCTTCGTCATCAAAGTTATGTTTAATTAGAATCCTTTTCCTGGCATCTACAGAAAGTACTTATATTAGTATAAAATTGTTTAGATTACAATTTAGAACGTATAATATAGTCTCCTTTCAGAAAATACATACATTTACTTAAATTTTTTTTAGCAAAATGGGCCAGCTTCTAATTATGTAGGTTTAAAAAATATCCTCAACATCATTGTCCAGGCAAATAAAGTAGACAATGACAGCAATACCAGGATATTGATATTTATTATTTATTCAAAATATAATTAAAATAGATATAAGTTTAAAAATACTCGACTACTCTTTGAATTAAATTTATTTTAATTAGTAGTTTTTTAATGTAATTGGATTTTATTATTGACAGAGAATAGGAGGAAATAGTGGACTAATTTCATTTTTTTAGCTTTATTTAATTATTTTTTCAGTTATGTAAATCAAGAATAAATATTTGATTTACCAAATATATCTATAAAATGCTTTTGCAATTCAGTTCCCTCATTTAAAAAAATTATCGTATCATGAGCAACATTGTCTTGACATACAGATTTTTTTAAAAATATTTTTTAATTATCACAATTAACAGATTTTTGCGCTGCTGGTACTTTTTGTTGTCATATAAAGCCTAAATAATAACAAAAAAATATATAACATAACATTTATAGCATTCTTTTTTAAATTATGTTTTAATATTAATAAGTTGTCTGTTTTGGAAAATTAACTCAATGACTGACTGAATTAACAATCTATAAGATACTTTCTTCCAGATTGTATGCATACTTTTTGATAATCACAATTTGTTTAAAATTGATTGTCAGTCTGTCCTTGGTCCATATACCTAATCCTTTAGTTTCTGGGCCACAATATTTGCCGTATGGCTTTATAACATAAGATTTCTTATATAACATAAGATATAACAAAATTTGAAGAAAAAACCACTTGTGGTTGTTTTATAATTAATTTCTTGAAAGTTTTTATAAGCTGCGTTTTTGAAAAAAATTATCCATATAAACAAAGTTTTTAATATAAATCCGTTTTAATGCATACAAACTTATTTAAGAGATTTTAAGCTAAGATCTTTTATGATGTTTATTCCACGATGAAGAAAACCATTGATTCCTTGCCATTAACAAACTTTCTTGGTCCCCAAAATTTGATAAAATCGAAGTTAACGCAAAGGATTTAAAAATATCTACAATATCAAATGAATACTTTTATTCACGTGACAACAGAGGCTGACAAAATAGTGACATTCAGATTGGTTTCAGTTTTCGATGCAATTCAGTTGATAAGAAAATTGAAAACTATTGGTATTCAAATACGAAAAAATATTTTATCCACCACTTTATTCTCTCACCTTCTCTTTTATTTTATGACCTTTATAAATATCAGCTATTTTCCGTTCCTCCGATGAAAGCATTAGCGAAATAAACACTAAATCTCTTACCTGCATCCGCGTGGTTATTTTACACCGCAACATTTTATAGTACTATCATCACCCACACTCTTAACCACGATAGGCGATTGAACTTAGGAATCAGTAACAAATCTACACTCTAAATACGTAAAGATATCACTAGTTTGTTGCGTAAGCTTGAAGGATATGCGGTTTCTCAATGAGAAACCGCAAAGGACATGGCTATTGTTTGACAGTGGGTATTAAAAGAACTGAAGAGTAATAAAAGAGGATGAAGTATATTAATATTCTCATCAGGAAGTTCAATAGGTAATAGATGATTGTGTTAATCAGTGACTGTAGAACGACTATAGAAACGTGTGTAAAAGCGGAAATTTAGTGACAGTCCCCAAAACTTGATATAAAGCATTGTCATCAATAACGAATTTATTTGCCATTTTTCAGATTGATTGGGTGACGACAAGTAGGTTATTTAGACTTCCATAGATTTGTTTGTCACAAACAAACACACAAACAAAGTCGCAGTTGAAGGATTAAAAACTTTGAAATGTGTAATAGAAAATACATATCGATTTATTTTCCTTTCAAATTAAGTCAAGAGGATCCGACACCTTAACATTTTTCAAAATATCCATTTTGGAGTTTATTATTGTTTATTAAAATTTAAATTCTTCTATTCAAAATGATACCTTATTTGTTACAATATCTTATTTATAAGTATTTTTAATAAATTTTTTTAAGTAAGCGCACTATTCACTTACTTCCCCACTGACGTAACTTTAAATCACATTTCCTCAAAGTGTTTTTTTTTTTTTTTTCCATCTTTCGGTACATATTTTTCCAAAACTTCTAAAGATAAAATTCTGATTATTTTAAGGTAACTATTTAAGGAGAAGAGAAGGAATAAGAAATATATATATATATATATATATATATATATATATATATATATATATATATATATATATATATATATTTTTAATAGAAATATTTTAAGTTGAAAATTTTTGAACCTTTTTGGACACTTTTAAAAAAAATCATATTTATTTCAGTTAAAAAAAAAAAAAAAAAAAAAAAAAAAAAACCTTGTGTTAAAGTATTGTTAAATATTTAAATATTATGTGGCAAAAATTTCATGCATATCGGACAGTTGATTCTTGAGAAAAGTGTACCTAATCTTGTAGAATGGAATGGAATATAACTTGTAAACATGTTTCTATGGAGATGCCGGACCCGCTTAATAATATATTATAACGGTGTTTTTATACCAGGTGAACAAATTCATATGCTTTAAAGCAATGGTTTGGTATATATTGTGGCAAAAAAAAAACCATTGAAGAATTAGGTATATGAGGCAGTGACAGGATGACGAACTTTCTACTTTCTTAAACCCTTTCCTACTAGTACTTCAAAATTTAGACTTTTTTTTAGACCAAAATGTATTTCGGATTCAGAACTCTTCTATGTATAGTTACGTAACTTAACAAGAAAAACAACACCGTACCATATTTTCTAGCTAAGTTCTTTGAGACTTACATTTCACACTTGGCCTTAATGTGAAACGTAATACTCCTTAACGTCTTTCGAACGTTTGGAATTCAAGCATTAGTTACGTAAAAGAATAATGGGAATGAGCAACCGAATCTTAAACTCTTTTATGGAAATAAATTTGATTTCATGGTATATTCAAAAGGTTTTGTGGAAACGGTCATCGTGCTAATCCTAGTAGGTAGGAAAAGACGTAATTTAAAGCGTATGCAGAATGTTTTTTTTTGGTAAAGAGTGCTACATTGTAAATACGAAGTAAAAGTGTTTTACGAGGTGCTGTAAAACGAGCAATTCAGTGAAGAAAACCTTTTAAGGAGTGGCGAGTAAGTGGCGGTAATTGAAAAGAGAACATTTTTAGTAACCTGCTTGTATGGAGATTTCTTGTGTTCACCTTTAAACGACCCATACTTTAAACTAGAAAAGGAAAAGTCGGGGGGGGGGGGGTGTTATTTGTGTTATTGGACTATGGCATTTTAATTTTTACTTTAACTTCTGGCTGTTATTCAGAACGGGTTAATATTTAAAAATTTAATCCATAAATTATTTTTTTTACTTTAATTATTTTATATGCGTTTCTAACTTTAACGTACAATTGCAAATTATTTAAGTTATTTTTGCTCAGATAGAGTTTTCATAGTGTTAGTCTACTAACCCAGGTTGCACAGAGTTATTGGCCAATGTCAGAAACAGGGTTCTGAGGAGATTGGCCTGTCCGTGTCGAATCTAGAGCTTCGTTCCAAACTGCTTACTATCATTTTAAAATAATAATAATAAACATGCTCAAACCATCACATAACATACTTTTTATCCATCCATCCTTTATTGTATCACTATATTTCAATTTAAAAACTCTGCGTCAGCATTCCAAAACTTTCAGTAAATTTTACCCAGCACTGGGTGAGATTGCCCAAGATCCGTAGCAACGGCCAGTCTCAAGCAGTCCACTTCGGAATTGGACAGTGTAAAACCGATATTGGCCAGCGGATTTGTGTTATTGGGAGAAAAGATAACCATTGATTCCGACTAACTTTTCTTTTTACTCAAAACGATAGAATATACTGTCGTCGAGTATATGTGCTAATTTCAGCTAGATTGGATAACGACAAGTCCATGAATTAGTCTTCCGAAGCACCATTAGAAACTTTCAAAAAAGCGGCCTTTTATTGAAAACCCTCGAAACTTGATAGATGACATTGCCATCAGCAAAGAATCTATTTCAACTCGATTGTTTGACGACGTCGGTAAATTAGTTTGTTATGCATCAATATAAGCGCATATAAAAGTGGAATTTTAGTGATACTCCAAAAACTTTACAGTGGAATACATTATTTTTGAAACTAATTAATTTGTCAAGTTTCAGCTCGATTGGATGATTGCAAGTTGGTAAATTAGCAGTCCGCTGTTTTTTCCTCCACAAAGAAATGAACAAACTCGTAAACAAAGTCGAAGTTAATCTAAAAAATTTAATTTTTTTTTGTAGAAACACCAATAGAGGAATGAATAAGATTGCAAAGAAATTTTTTTCAGTAGGTGTGCATCCTATCAAGCCAGATAGTAGTAAATATTTAAATCCCAATCATCTCTCATATTAATTTATTTAAAATAAATTGTGTAAAAAATGAATTCAAGTCAAATTATTACAGGTGTGAGGATTCATTTTTAAAATTCAGGAAGTTTTATAAATAATCCATCTGTTGAGTTTTTTCACTAATTAGATGGATTATTACAGGTCACCACTGAATCTAAATAGTTTTGTAATAGTGTAAAAGGAATTTTTTTAAATTAAATAAAAAATACTTTTGTGTTTTTATGAGGACATTCTTGTTTCTGTATGTTTATAAAATATGTATTAATTAGATGAGCAAATTCAAAGTTTGCAAAATTAATGCCTATAATTTGTTTACTCTCTATGAAAAAGTAAGTCAGATCCAAAATACATTGCAGTGTAATTTTTTTCTATAACAAAATTGTTGATTCATCGTTGAAAGATAGTTTTGATTTTTTTTGTTGATTGGAAACATCATGTTGCTTTGGTATACCTATTCTTATTTCTCCGTGAAGCATTTTTTACGTTGTAGTTTAGAGAGACTGTTCTTTCAAATTTTCTTTAATACTTCAACAATACATTTTTTTTTCATTATATTAGATAAAATTTATCTGTTTTTAGTAACTATATATAACAGTCTAAAATAAAACAATAACTGAATTATGTACAATAAACAAGAATTTACAGAACTTGGATTTTCGCTTTCAACCAGTCTCTAAATCCGATATTGAACTTTGATTCTTGGAAATCAAATCAACTTTCATAACACTGATTATGATTGATTCCAATAACGTTGATGATTGTGATGATTGAAAACTTTAATACCGAATTAAAATGTAGGTGAGGTAATGGAAATCATTTTTTTTTTTTTTTTTTAAATAAGCTGCCAAAATTTTCAGCAGATGCTTTAAGTTAATGTTTATATGGAATACGACTTAATTTTCCCAAAATTTTTGTTGCTATCATGTTCAATTACAAATCAAATTATAAACTTTGAATTGAAACTTTATTAACTTGAAATGATATCTTTCTGCTGATTAAAATTGAATAATTTTTCTAATAGTTACTAACTATGGGAAGGGAATAAACATTTTAAAGTAATTTTATATTTGAAATAAAAATTAATTTATGAGTTTAATTCCTTAAAGAAGTTTCATAATTTTAGTAAAACGCTATTTTTTCATAAATGTCGAATATGATAGTTAAAGGTGTTCAAGTAATTTTGGTTTCAAGACAACGAAAAAATTAACCAATGGAAACTTAATTAGGTGAGATCACAATTTTACTATTAACTATTTAATAAGCTCATTAATATTTTTGCGGCTGTTTTAAGTAAAAATCATACTGAAATTGTGTAAAACAAGTTTTACTGTCTGATTCAAAATTTAATATAGACTCAAAAGAAGGTTTGAAAAGTTGAAGCAGTAAAATTCGGACATGAGAAGTATACTCCTATTTATAAATGTCATATTTTGTTTTCTTGCTTGTGTGCATTCGTTAATATCTAAACAACAAAATAATAATTTTACTGTAAAATATCAATTATTTCCTATAATAAAGATTAAAATTGTGAGAGGGTTAAAAATAACACAGGGATTTGAAGAAAAGCACAATTTGTTTTTACGATGCTTTTGTTTAAAATATTTTTGTATGTAACCCCTTTATAGTGACTATATATTATCCTAATAAGATATGAGTAATTACACATACATCTAAATACCTCTAATTTAATGAAAATACTTGCACCCTCAGTTTTTGAACCGTTTGGTTTTTGTCACTATATTAAGATGCATCTTTGAAAAAAATATAGGTGATTGATAAGCGTTTATTAACTTTAAATTAGGTATTAATACTTCGATCATATTTCTCAAATTCCACATTATTAACTTAAAATAACCAACAATCATAAATAATCAA
The DNA here is from genome assembly GCA_963978545.1 of Linyphia triangularis. NCBI lineage: Eukaryota > Metazoa > Arthropoda > Arachnida > Araneae > Linyphiidae > Linyphia > Linyphia triangularis. The sequence goes on along the minus strand of OZ021726.1, from coordinate 26,905,882 downwards.
TCTAACTTCATCTCGTGATCTTCAAACCCAAGTAGCTTTTCTCCATCGGGTAAAGACAATAATTATATTAATATTTTCAATAAAACAAAGATTATTATATTTGATAAAAGAATAATATCTTTGATCAAAGAATAACATCTTTAATCAAAAGAATAATATCCAGATATTATTTTTTAGCACTGAATATATTCAAACTGTTTAAAACGCTTACAGATCTGACTTTATATAGCAAGGGAAGTTAAAACTTAAATGATACTTAAATTTATTTAAATTTAAGGTCGTGTCTTCTTTGCATTAGAAAATTAATTAGAAGTTTTATTTTGTTTTTTCATTTTTTAATTTCATTTCTAAGTTTCATGTTCCACCTTAAAATTTCCTGTTTTAATTTTTTTTAAATAAAATTTTACTATTTTAAATTACTTACCTTGCAAATACGTAAGTTTTTTATACGGTTCATTTGTGTTTAAATCTGATTTTTAGAAGAATGTTAGACTATGATTTGTAATTCTATTTTTGTTATGATACAACTTAAGTTAAGTGTGCTTAGGATAAAAACTCAATAGTTATAATGAATTGCTTCTAAAAGCTTAGAATATACATTCGAATTCGTTTTTTTTTTTTTTTTTTTTTTTTTTTTAATTATTAGTAAAAAATGTGTGATTTTGATCAATAAAAATTGAACTGTTATCTAAAGATTTTAGCATTATAGTTTGCATTCATAGTAACGAAAATATAAAATCATACAGCATTTAATCGCAAGTTCTTATAAGAGAAGGAATGATCTTTACAAGGGGTTTCCTTAGTTTTCTCCAAAAGGATATCTTTTGGAGGTCTTTTTTTTGGGAACGAAGTTTTAATACAGGTACTAAAAATTTGAAATTTTTTATGGCATTTGTTTCTAGTTGTATAAGTTCTATAGATTTTAAACTAAGATATATCATACATATCTTTATCAAACCTTTAATTATATTTTTTGCACAAATAAACGTTTTTTTTTTTTTTAAATAATGATTAAAAGTTAAAATGGAGAATTATAACTACATGTAGGCTACAAAAAATTAAATTGCAATTGTTGCTGAAACTGCAAAGGTAAAGATCATAATCTCAATTACATTGTATTTCGAAAGTCGGTGATTTTAATTTACATTGTATTTATTATATATTATGGAAATATTATTTTTATATATAAAATCAGGTGCATAATAAAGTCTCAATTTAGACAGTTAACACTTTACGAAATAGATTTGTATTTAAAAATCCTTAAAACTATTAGAATACTGTATTATATAGCATTAAACTATTTCATAAGTTATTATTATTTTCTTCGTTACGTTTAATAGTTAATTAAGAAATGTTAACTCAGTATTAACTTAATACTTTTTAAGTCCTTTTTTATGCGAATGGGCAGAATTAAGTTATATTATTTCCAAAGATACTTTTAAATCAAGTTATTAATATTTTTTTTAATTTATAATAATATTCCACTTAAATGTTGTAATGTTTATGTTTAAATTGGAAAAAAAAAAAAGAAAAAAAAGTATGCAATGCTGAAACGATTCAAAAATCAAGTTTTTTAATAAGATGATATAATAAAAAATGTCTCAAGTCAAGTTTTTAATTTAAACAGCAAAAAACTATATAAAATTCAGATAGATGGTATTAATTTTTATTAAAAAGTAAAATAAAATGAGAATCTTTAGAAATAACTTAATTCCCCACTGCTTCAACTAAGAATACACAAAGGACTTCAAATACATTTTATATTGTGTTAACACTTTCATTTATTACCTATTAAACTTCCTGATGAGAATATTAATAAACTGTATCCTCTTTTAGTGCTTTTATTCAGTTCTTTTAATACCCACAGTCTAACAATAGCCATGTCAATCCCTTGCGGTTTCTCATTGAGAAACCGCATGTCCTTCAAGCTTACGTAACAAACTAGTGATATCTTTACGGATTTAGTGTAGATTTGTTAATGATTACCGTACTTTCATAAGTTCAATCGCCTATCGTGGTTTAGAGTGTGGGTGATGATAGTACTATAAAATGTTGCGGTGTAAAATAACCACGCGGATGCAGAAGAGAGATTTAGTGTTTCTTTCGACGTTGCTTTCAACCGGAGAACGGAAAATAGTTTATATTTATGGGTCATATAATAAAAGAGAAGAGGAGATAATAAAATGATATATTTTTTTGTATTGAATACAAATAGTTTTCGACTTTCAAACCTCTTGAATTGTATCGAAAACTAGAATCAATCTGAATTTCACCGTTTTGTCGGTATCTGTTATCATGTGAATAAAAATATTCATTGGATAATGAGGATAGTTTTGAATCTTTTCGTATAAACTTCTATTTCGTATGTGTGTTTGGAGCGGAATATTTTTCTTAGGGCTAATTAACCCAGTGAAAAAAGTTTGTTAATTGGCAAGGAATCGACCGTTTTTTTCGTAGTGGACTAAACACTATAAAAGATCTGAGCTCACAATCGCTTGAATAACTTTACTATTGCCCATAAAAGTTGGCAATGAATATAAAAGATTTATATTAAAAACTTTGTTTTTATGGGTTAATGTTTTATTTGCATAAGTCTGGAGAGTTATGATATGGTGGAATTCATAGGAATATCAAATACAAAACCATTGTGTGTGTTTTAAATAGGCAGTGCCGTGCTTTATTTTAAAATGAGATATAGGTAACCAATTCATATTTTGTAAATATTTAAAGAAAGGGAGAAAATTAATTATCGCAGATAATAAATTTTTGTAAAAATTTTCTGTAACATATTTATTTTTATTTGTTTTTTAATATTAAAATATTATTACATTTAAAATACATTAATTTTTAATAGTTAAAAACACTCTCGAATTATAGTCGAGTTTGTTCTGTTTTGATGGAAGTGGGTAGTGTGATTTTAAAAGTGGGTAAAATAGTTAATATTTTTTCTATGGTTATACTAAGGGTTTTTAAATAATTATATTAACTTAAATAATAGTAAAAATGGTTTAAACAAGTTTTTCAATGAATAAACTCTTGTATTTCATTGATTTTAAAATTTATTGTTTTATGTAACGTAAGTTATCAGAAATGTGTTTATTTTCATATGATGTTAAAAAAAAACTAAATAGATATTTGTTAAAATAAATTTTTCTTACTTTTAGATATGTAGTTAAAAACTTTTATTTCGTATATACTTTTTATAATCAATTATGCGATAATTAAAATTTGCAACGTAGTTACCAAAATGATAGAACTTGAGGTATCGATGGAGAATTTTCCATAGAATACTTAGAATACTAATAAATTTTAAATGAAAAATGAAATATTTATTTACTCATGATTTCAAAACAGTCCATAGTAAAAATAAATAATTTGAATTAATTTTTTTTTGCTCCTAGGAACTTCCTCAAGTTGAGTTTTAATTGCGATGTTATAACGACTAAACAATCTTTCTAAATAAGCCTAAGCATATCGATTTAGAAATTTTTAATATTATATTAATTACCAATATTGATTTTACATTTTGATACTGCTAATATGTTATTGGAGTGCAGATCTTAAAAGAAATGCAAGAGTGCTAATAAGGAAACAAATTATTAATAAAGCTGATCATTTTGTGCTGGCGGCTCAAAATCAGACAATAAGATTTACAACTAAAAAAATATGGATCACTGCTGGTGGAAAAAATTCCAAGTCAAAACTGACAAACCTATTTTTCATAGCTAACACAATGCAGAATATTAGAATCTCTATTTAAATGTTTTGTGTCTGAAAAGCTTTCTTACGGCTGAATATTAAAATATCCGTTTAAAAAATTTGTGACGGAAAAGCCATTAAATTTCTTCTAAAACTACGTAAGAATAAAACATAGAATCTTGAAAGTGAATGATTAATATTATGATTCATTATGACGATTCACTGTATCCAAGTATAATAACTGTCACGAAAGATGACTTTAAAAGCAGTGTGGTGGTTTCAGCATTTTATTACAAATCTCAAAGTTGAAATAAAAGATTGAAATGAAACTGGAAAGAATCCAATCATCCATATGATTTTTTTTTATAAAAAGAAAGATTTGATTCATAAAATCAAACAATATGTAGTAGTGGGCATTATAAATTAGAAGAATAAAACCTACTACTTAAAGATTGAATATTCCTTTCTTTTTTATTTATCTTTTTTAATTATAATATTTTTTAAATTTTGATAATTGTAAAATAATGCAAATTATACACAGAGCATTATAGTATTTTTTATAACCTTTTAGTAACTTAAAGCATAAGTTAGTTTAATAAAAATAAAGCAAATGGTATATCATATCTGAAACATGCAAATGTGTAACGTAAGTTACTTTTAATTAAATTTATATAAAATAAATAATTTATGAAAATAATTTTAAATTGCATAATTGGAATTCTTAAAGATTAAAGAAAGGAATGTATACAACTTTAAAACACCAGAATGTTAAAAAGAACAGAATTTTATTAAAAACTAAAAGAACTTTTTACTCTATTCCTTTTCGGCGTAACTTAAGTTAGCACAATTAAACCAATTTTATAGATTTTAAAAATATCATTACACTATTAAAATTTTGATCCACCTTGCACTAAAAATTGGTTCCCATTTAGTTGCAACCAACATTTGGTGCTTAGTTTCACGAGTTAATGGTTTTACTTCAGACCGAAAGCACCATTAAATCTTGAAACTAAACACCAAATGTTGGTTGCAGCTAAATGGAAACCAATTTTTGGTGCAAGGCAGAATTTTTTTTTAACAGTGTAAAATACTTTAATTTAGATTAAAATTCAGGTTTTTATTAGTTGATTTAAGAAATCAAATTAGTATTGTACTTTGAATTGCTCTTTGTTATTATATTTATAGAAACAGTTAACTGAAATTGGCCAAATGTAACGTAAGTTACCATGGAATGACCTTTACAATAAATATATTTGAGAGGAAGCACATTTCCAAAAAATATTTTTCAAAAATTGAAGTATATAATATTTTTTTTTATAAGCTTTACAAAGTTCCAAGCTTTTACAAAACGATTTTGTTTTGTAATCACCGTACAAAGAATCCTTATATTCCCCCCCTAAATTGTTATGTTGTGACCTTTCAATGAAAAAACAACTGAATTTTTATAAAGTTTTCCATATAGCATGCAGAATTCCTGCTATAGTTATTAAATATTGAAAGCCCTGTTTACAGTAGAAGAAAAATTTTGATGACAAACTTCTCTGTATTTATTTTTTTGAAAATTGAATTTTTGAAATTTTTTCAACACTTGTTTTTTAGTAAGATAATGAAACTCACACATTTAATATATAAAAACATTTATGGTAAATAATTATTTAAATAAAATATATAGTAAACTATACACTGGCAATCTGATTGTTTAGCTTTTTATTTAAAATTGACAATTTCAATTAACTCGGGCACATTTAATCCCACTTATTTTATTTTTTAAATCAATGTCTTCTAATATCGCTTTGTTTAATGATCATTATATAATTTGTGTTTGATTTTATTGGATTGTATAACTATAAAAACTGTAGCTAATTGATAAATAATTTACAAGTATGAAATAAATAATGTTTTTTCCTTATAAATCCATCAACTCTTCTCAAATATAAGGTTTCAGTTATGCATAATCACTAAAATGTGTTCATACCGACCCTATTTTTCATAACGTTAAAAGCTAGGGGCGTGAAAACGCTCAACTTTCAATTTACACTGTAATACTGTTCACTAAATTTAAATTTGACATGAATTTATGTAATTTACGTTTTCGTTTGCGTATATTCATTAATTAAAAATAAATGGCTCTGTTTAGTGATAGTTTGCCCCCCTCCCCCTCCCCCAAAAAAAATCAAAAATAGCGAAGAAAGTTGGCGGTTTGTTTTTCAATATTTATTGCACTATCCACTCGGGTTAGTAGAGAACTTACAGAGTGAAACAAAGGAGGAACTGTTATTGATGGGGATTGCTCGAGGGAAAAGGAATTTGTGTTCAGGACATTCGTTTTAAGCTTTTTACTCCATTATCAAATTTCGGAGGTGAGGATGTTTAGAACACCTTAAAAGATATTACCACAGCGAATTTGATGAAAATCGTAGAGACATTTTTTGACAATTGTTTGAAAAACATAATTTTTTCAATTGCTGCTACCTTATGCGCCTGCGCAATTTGAATAAAACCTGACAAGTCCCACGACAACCCTTAATTCGTACGCATAAGTTGAACATCGTAGGTCCATTCGTTCGAGAGCAGGGAGTAGGTTATTCGTTCAGGAGTTATCATAGATACACGGACACACATATTTTTTCTATACCACTTTCTTGAATGTACTTTCCAAAATGTGTAAAAATGAAAAAAAAAAAAAGGGGGATTTTTTTATTAAATATACTTGTAATTAAATACTTTCAGACTTCTTTTCTATACATGTTTAATTACAATAAGTACAAGTATGTACTTATCGTAATTAAATTCGTATATTCTTAGTTATAAACAGACTAACAGAGCGTTACATAGGTAGTCTCATAATAGAGCTCAGTCTTTAAATCTCCTTCAAAGTTGCCCAATTTTGACTAGACTCATTGATTATGAGGTACAGAAATGTTCTAGCTCAAGCATAGGACTTTTTAATTATAAAAAATAAATAAAATATTTACAAAAGATAGACATAAAATACAGAAAACCTAACAAAATGTTTCTTATCAACATTTTGTTACATACAATTATAATTATTTAAATTACTTTTAATTGTCTTTAAATTTTGAAATTCTTTACTTCTAAAACTTTTTCATTTAGAGTTGATTCAGAAGATACATAATTAAGCATCGAAAAGTAAAAAATTTTGCTAGAATGTAACAATAACAATAGATGTGCACTTTGGACGAATTACTTTTTAAAGACGACAAAGTAAATTATTCTAAATTGTTAAACAGTCTGAACTAAAATAGAAAATAAATAATTTTTAAAGTTACTGGTAGACATTTTTAATCACTTTTTGATACGTAAATTTACTTTTTAATAGCTATTTCTTTACTTAACATTTTAAATAAATTCATGCTTCAGTTTAATTTTCAGGAAATAAAACTGCAACGAAACTTTATTTAAATAGGAATATCAGAAGAGGAACCTAAACATCATATCTCCAACAGTCAAAAACTAAATATTGTCCTTCCAAAAAGCTTGTATAGTTGGACAATGTCACTATTTACTATCAATCTTTGCATAACTTATTCGTCTACCTTTCTTTTTAACTTTTTTTTTTTTATTTATTGTTTAATATTAATGGATAGTACATGTATGAAGTCTTTACAAGGTTAGAAGTTTCACATGAAAAAAAAAAAAAAAAAAAAAAAAAAAAAACCAGTTACATCATGTTTTTTTTTTTTTTAAATTATCTTTATTTTATCTATATTTAATTTTTTGTAACTATATTTTAAATTTTTTTTATCTATTTAATATATATATTTAAAATTTTATTCGACACACACACAGAATTTTGTCATTTGTTTAAACACTAATAAATCTGGATAAGATTTTAATTACATAACAAACAATTTTGTGATCGTGGTTTTGTGTATTTCAAATAATAAAATCACACATTTGTCCCAAAACTTTTTGAGTGATAATTATTTAAAACTGACATAAATTATTCTTTTATATTTTACAACAACTATCGACGAAAGAAATTGCAGGAACTAAATTACATCATTCAATTAACAGAAATTACAATGTGATGCATATCGTCTATATACTCTTAATGAGACATGACTAAATATGACATGTTGGTAATTGGACATTTTGATAACGATATCATTAAGATTTCTATTTTAAAAAGGGTTTTGTTAAGAGTTGTGTAGTATATGGAAAAGTGTGAGTCTGGTATAGTCCACAAAATAAAAGATATTATCTTCAAACATATCAAGAGCAAATCCAGATAGTTTTCTGTTCACCGATTTTTTTTTTAATTAAAATATGTTAAATATTAAACTTTTACTTATAGTTTGAGAACTACAAAAACAAATTTCAAGCAATAGTCAATTTCTGGTAAATAATCGTTATTGTTACAGTTTGAAATTACCATACCATAAGCTAAAATAAAGAAATCATTTAATAACAAAAGACTTTGCCTTATGCTTGAACCCCGCCTTCCCTCTCGAAATTAGGGCCAGGAACTGACATACCATTGCAAACAAAAAACAAAACCACGTGACACACACAAGACAAAGAGAGTCAACACTAACCTGCAAGGCGATCATGGTTTCAAACGTCCTCCCCCTTTTGTTTACACTCTCCGCACACACAACACACTCTCTCTTTTAACTACTTCGCTCACTCTCAATAGCGATCCGCAACCTTCAGACTGGCAATTCTACACTTCGCCATGCAACGAACAATCGACTTCTGAGGCAGAATGCTTTAGCAGGTGCTTCCACAGACCCATAACATCCTCCCCCCCCCCTTGACTAAAAAAATAAAACAATAAAAAAATATAGATTGGCAACATCTCATCGCATCTTTCTTTTTTTTTCAGGTGGGAGGAGGAGGACGAGAGAATCGTCTGAGTATTGATTCGTCCACTAGAGGGAGTGCTAGGCGGTGCCTAGGCAAGGGGGGCGGCGTGGGAAAAAAACTGGACGATCTTTTCCTGCGGATTCTTTTTTTTTTATATAACGAGTTTTTTTGTTCTTTTAATGTTCGTGATTGTCTGCTCGTGAGTGGTGGGGGGACGGGGGTGGTAGGAAGCTTCGGTCAGTGTGGTTTTGGCCCCGCCTTGGCTTTCGGGTTGGACGATACGGGGTTTTTCCCGCCTACGGATGCGGATGAGTAAACGTTCTTTTGTTCTTGGGGATTGACCATGAAAAGACGTCTGGGAGAGAATTTTCTTTGTTTCTGCCTGAGCAATAGAAATGTAATTGGCAGGTGCTTTATGGTTGGGGGTGTATGCGGCTTTGCATATCTGTACCAATGTCAATATATTCAGCTTGGAGAATGCTATGAAGAAATGTAAGCGCCACTTGCGTCTATGCTAAAGAGTTTTCTACGTTTTAACTAATACAGAACAAAAATTAATATATTTTTTTGTTCAGGCATTACATTTTCCCGCCATGCCCGAGTTAAAAATACCAATATTAGTATTACATGTTTCAAGGTCAGATATGTCCTTAAAAAAATTGACAAATTGTAAGTTTAAAATATCTCGTTAGAATGAATTGATTAAAGTATTAGTAAAAATTTTAACTTGAGGTTAACTGCAAAAAAACTATTTTTACTGGTTGTAACAACCATCAATGCAAAAGGGATCGATTCCGATTGATTAAACTTAAAGCACATGATTGTTAAATGCACTTTATTTGTTTGTCTGATTTTTATTCGAATGAAATTTTTTTAACGGAGTATTTCTTATTAGTTTTGTTTTGGTTGAAAATTTGACTGCTCTTATTTTCTTTTGAAGTTCTCTAGACTTTGCACTAGAAATCATCGAATGTTATTCAGCTGTGTTAAAGGTTTATGCTATAAAAGTCTCATATTAGATATAAAGATACAAACACATATACAACCCGAAATACTACTTCGAAAAGTGGGTATTTTATTGATGTATAATTATGTGGCGTCTAGAGGGAGTTATAAAAAAATACATCCAAGAACACCTCCCAAGTACACTGGCTCAGGCTACCAATTGTGTAGGCATACTTGTATCGCAGTTTGACCTTCCTGATTCAATAGAAGAACTGCATTAAATAAACCACATTTTTCGTGATAAATGAATCCATAATTGATAATAGATGCGTTTGAAGAGAGTGACAGGCCATAATTTAAAAAGAGTAATAACATTTCTCGTACTTCATTTAGTTTTACTTTTTAAAAAGAACTTTATCGCCAGGAAAACAATTTGAAGTTTTTCTATAACACGAGTAAAATTCGTCCTTATTTTGTGACAACTTAAGTTGGTAATTACAATTTCGTAAAATTAGGATAAAATGTAAAATTTTAATTGTTTATTTTCGAAATAAATACATTAAACAAAATTCTTATTATAAGACGAAGAGATTAGTTCAATTTCAATCCGCATTTCTTTAAAAATAATATATTTTTTTTTAATCATAAATGACATAAAACGTCTAAAGATCCATTCCATTCCTTGACCTCTCATAGAACTGAGGGATAGCAGTAAAATGTTTTTGGTTAATAGACTGAGAGGCGACTGCAATTTTTGGACCCCATCGAACATCATTCTGAATTTTTTATAGAAATTAGAGAAAAGTGAGTAGATTACGAATCCACTGGCCTGCCGTGGCAAAAATGACCGAAACTGGTCAGAAATCAACTTTTAATAAGTTGAACTAAATCCAATTGCCAAATGTGCCATAACTTGCCAAATAATGAGCATTTTTTTATATTTGGTAACCCTCACTCTTTAATTTTCAATTAAGAAGGTTGCAGACGGTTCAGATATCTGGCGACGTTTTACTTGCATCTATTAAAAGGGAGCCAAGTTGGCAAAAAATATTACGTTACTCATGACGTAACTGATGTCGCCAATGTGGCTTACTTTTAAAAGATATAAGTTTTCCGAGCCAAAGATCAGAAATCGTTTGCGCTTTTTCGGGAGTTGCTCACTTACGGTCTGCGCATTTACGGGCAAAGGGGGAGATATAAGATAAACTACAGTTAGCTGCGGGACCAGCAGGGGACGATAACAAAATATCTTACGTACTTTTAGACCCAAACTTTTACTATTTCCTGGTACATGTATTTTTCTTTTTCTTTTTGTAAATTTTTTACAAAAACTTCCGAAATTTATCAAATTACCAAATTGTGGTTATATGGTACATATTAAAACTTCTGTGATCTCACTTAACGAGGTTTAGAGAAATTCAGTAAATACATATTTTTATCACGAATTTTAATATTATTATCGTAGAAACTTTGTATGTTCTCGCCAATTGGGGACGTAAAAAGGTGCGCAACAAGGGATATAAAGACAAGTAACTATGTAGAGATAATATATAATATTTACATAACCTCTTAAATTATTAGAAAGTCCAATTAAACATTATATTTAGAAATAAATTACATTACATTGACATACTTCAACCACCACACTTTTGCATGGAAGATATTAAACTTTTACGTACTTCGCACATGTTTTTAAGAAATATATTAAAAAAAATTGTAGTTTTCGTGAACTTTTGAAATTTGTTTGTAAAAACTGGTATAAAATATAAGTTTAATACTTTTAGTATTTAAGTAAAGAATATTTAAGTATATATTTCTTCATAATATGTGTCTGTTTATGTAAAATATGTTATAAATACGCCTAAAAAGTTTCAAAGTAAAATACTTGATATCTTTAAGAAAATAATCCATTTGCAAGAAAAATCGGCTTTTTGTGATAATGGCGGTTTTATTATACAGAGTTGATGTAATTTTCCAAAAATATTTATTGAGTGCATGATTAACAGAACCATTCTATTATGTGTCATACAATTTTTCATAATATCATATAGAATATTTTATCAACCGCATGCTTCATTATTAAATGCCATTAATCAGTATTTTTTACCATACAATTTTAATCAGAATGTTTTGTCGTATTATTAATTATAAAATAAAAATACTGTTTGAATTGATTGAAAATATCTGAACGTCAATTCATACAATATGCTTATTAGCTACATATTTTTGAATTAATACTTAATACCTTTACACATTTATGATATATATACTATAGAAAATATTGTCTTTGCAAACTCAGTGTCATTTTTTAAATCCAATTTCCAAAATAAAATCCAATTTACGAAGTTAAAATGCTCCAAGTACAATTTATTTGTTTCCTATAAAGAGTAGTAGAGACAAGAGTTCTGAAATAGGCGTTGAATCAATTATAAAATTTAGAACCAAACAATGCAATACGTAGACATAGTTATTAATAAAACTTCTGTGATAATCAGTCTTTAAAATTTGAATTTGAGTAATTTGTCGGAGTGGGGATAATTTTTGTCTTTTTAGGGCGTTTTAAAAAACATTTAATTTTTTAAAAAGCATTTCTTCATTATTAATATGCAGTGAAAAACCTTGCATTCAAACTCTTTAACTTAGAAATTAATTCAGTATTCTACTAGAAAGAAATATGATGAATGAATAGTTCAAGTTATTCGTCACTTAATAGGAGTTATCGAGAATTTGATATCAATTTACTGTTGAATTCTTCTAATATCCATTGTATTTATCCAAATCCTAAACAATTAAGTTTTCTCAGCCCGCATTTCTAAATTTGAAGTAGCTAAACAGCTATCAAACATTTGATTAAAAAAATGTATCTTATCTGAAACCAGTTTTAGTTGTAATTAAGGGGATTATTTATATCCTAAAATTTCAAATACAATGATACTGCTTTGTTTTTCTGACTTAATGTTTTATAACCAAATCACTATAGTTAATAAATTATAATGCACTTGCTTAAATATTTTGTTTTTGTTCTTGGACTGGTGTATTTCAAATAGTTGTGAACATTCCAAATGGATGGATTTGTAGTTAACATGGCGTAGCAGGATTTACGTTATGTCCAAAAATTACTTTCTCAGTCATTAAAAGTCTGTAAATAGTTTTAACTTGTACTAGGCATATTTCCCACAGTAAAATTTTTCACAATTTTAGTAATTTTAATCTAATAAAAGATGCTGAATTAGTGCAAAATAGGATTGAATGTGTCATGATATTTGCACTTTTCCTTACATAGGCATAGATAAAACATTTTTATGGTTAAACGGCGTGTTAAATAATTTAAAGAACACATTCTTACTGTGAAATTTCCCCACCTCCTTACAATCAGTTTTTTCGAAAATATTTCTTAGTTTCTGATAAAATAAAAACCTTTAAATATTTCTGAATAATTCATTAGTTTTACAATTAAATATTAACTTTAAGACATACTGTTCTTAAAAATTGCAGCTAGAATACAAAATGGCTCGTGAACTTTTTGTGATATTTATGTTTTATTACCAGTTATGATTCTGTTTAATTTTCGAATCAAAATGTCTAATTCATTAGAAAAATAATAACCAACTCAGACGATTTCATGTGATCACCCAATACAGCACCCCCCCCCCCCCTCTCCCCATTCTCCTAAGAAAGGCTGATCACAACTCTTCGCGCAATTTTTCTTGGCCCCAGAACACTGAACACCTGCTACTGGCCATAAAAACTCAGTGATGCCCGTACTGACCGGAACTGTTCTCGACCGGATCGGGGGTACATTCGCTTTTTCTCATTGAAAATCAAAATGAAGTGGGTTGCCAGACGAATAAGTTTGTTCTATTTTTGGCAAGTTATGACATATTTGGCAATCGGATTTTAGTTCAACTCATTCCAAGTCGATTTTTGATCAGTTTCGGCCATTTTTGCCACGGCAGACCAGTGGATTTCTAATCTACTAACTTTTCTCCAATTTCTATAAAAAATTCAGAATGATGTTCAATGGGGTACAAAAATTGCAGTCGCCTCTCGGACTATAAGTTTATGTTAACATTTATCGTTAACCGGTTAAAATTTATCGTAAAAGAAGGAACTAGGTTCGATACTAATTGCATCAAATATAATTAATAATGATACGGTGCGCCCAAAAATTAACACCCGATCTTTATTAAGTATGAATATCTTGAAAACTGTTACTTATGAAGAATTGAAACTATTTATTTGTTTATTAGATAGTCAATGAAACTCTGACAGTGGTGGTTTTCCAGTGGCGCCCGTAATCGAAAATGCTAGAGCAGCCGGAAACATGCGATTCCCCCCTCCCCTTCCCCTCCCCGGCCACTATACACAAACAGTTTTCAGTCATTCATGAACACAAAGTTTATAATCCTTAATACTCAAACTCAAATCAAAGTTTCCTTTCAATTTTTATAAAATTAATAAGATTAGGAAGAAAGAAGAAACTTATTTTTGGAAAACCAAATCAATCCTTCTTTCTTTTAAACTTGCGATTCGTTCAATGTGACAACGTCTGAGAATGGTTAATCTCTTATATCCCAGCACTATTCCAAACTCTCTTTTGAAAACTCTCTTCCGATTTCCGTCAATCCAATGTGGCCAATAAAATAATTTTTGTAAATAAAAAATATCACATAATCACAGGAAAAGCTCATACGAAGATGTCTGAAGTTTACGATCATGATGAGGTGTAGCTTATTTTCTTTGATGAATCGACAGTTTTTGTGTTGGTCTATATTTTTTAAGCAGTTGACGTTTTTCATTTGCTTGCCATCTTCTAAAAGGATTTTCAAGCAATTCGCACATTTTAAAATACAAGGACTCCATGTTTCAAAATGGTTAACTCAATAAGTAACAAGACAAGGCCTGAGTAAACTTACCCCCACAACTATTTCCTTTTGGAGGGATTCTTAGAAACGTTCGGTTTCCTATCACTATACTCACCAACGCTGATTCAAGCTCATCCAATCAGTTCATCGAAGAAAATTAGGGAAATATATTATTTTAGTTTTGAACTAATAAATATAGATGCAGCCCTGCTGTACTTGTAGCACCCCACGAGCCACCACTGCTGTTTTCTGAAATTTATTGACTATATAATAAATATAAAAATAGTTTTAATCTATGAACAATGATTTTTGTAATGTTCATTTATGAAGATTCTGTGACCCTTGGACAAAAATCCCCTTTGTGCACATTTTGTTATATTAGCCCTAATATACATATACTAACTTAATGCATACCACTGTAAAAGAATTGTACAAAAAGCCGTTTGTCAACGATTATTTTCATTCAAATTAGTTACGAACAAGCAAATGCATAGAAAGTTTTCTTTGATAAATGAGTCCGTATCTTTAAAAACTCGTTGCTCATAGTAAATAAGTGTAAACTATAGTAATCATACCTCAAGTAGCAAACCTATGTTATGTCCTCGCGCCAGTACGTTAGTGACCCCTAAGCTTTTCATTGTTAGCCCATGATGGATCTATTCACGAGGCGAGGGATATTTCAAGAAAGATGGATGCTTCCAATGTATCAGTGCTAGAATCTGACTTTTTTTCAGAAAAATACGAAGTGGAATTTTATTTGGTGAAACTATTTTTTCTGAGTTCTCTCTCTGAGTTAGCTATTTCGTTTACAGCTATTTACTTTAACCTAAAAAAAAAGGGCGTTAGTTGCATTATTTGAAGAAGGTTTTCATAATTGAAGTTAAGTTCATAGTTGGTATGAGTTAGTAGTGTTACATTCATCGTCATAAAGTTTTGTATAAATTTTATTGAGAATATAGCAAAATGAAAAAAATAAGTGTCTTCTAAAGTTTTTGCTTTGATATGGAAATATGGATTAACTTATATAAAAGTTAAATTTATAAAAAAAATAAGTAGTTATGTTTCAGTTTTATATTAGTTGGTGCCGAAGTTATATGGAAAAATTATTATTTTAACTAGGTAAAGTATACATTTATAAACCACTGAACCAGGACGTGCTTGTACGTTAGACCTTATAAATGAATATTTTACCTAGTTAAAACAAATATTTTTCCCATATAGGTTTTCTATAAAACATAAAACTAAAATATAACTGCTAGTTAAGATTCGTAATAATTTTACAATTCTAATCTGTTTACGATTAGAAAAAGAGCCAAAATGTCCTATGCGTCATCCTGAGAATTATCCTTATAATTTTTTTAAAAATTTTATTTTTAGTTTTCGTGTCCTTAAGTCCACAACAGAACACATGTAGAATCCCCTCAAGATTGCACGATTGAACACACTTGAATACAACTAGTTCAGCGGTTAACATGAATTTTGAGCGGAGCTAGTTCATATTACCTAAACATAGATATATTAGAAAAGAAAAAGAAAAGAAGAAATGGAATTAAAAAAATCAAATAAGATTTTTTTTTCTCGGTATAGATTTGTTTGGTACCAAATGATAAATACTGTTTTTGTAATTCATCACACCCCTTTAACGCGAGGTCGATGTGGCCGCCGAAATTGTTCGTGTAAATCGAATTTCATGTTAAACGAAATAACGTTAAGTTTTAAGTACGGAGAACTACTTTTACTTCGTGTTAAATTGAATTTCATGTCAAGCGATTTCACGTTTATGGAATTTGACTTTATTTCGATGACACAATGCTTAAGTGTTACTTGATATAAAAATCATCTAATAATTAAAACAATTAAACTGCCGGTTCTCATCTTTAGAATTGCGAAACTTGCAGGTATAGAAAAATTTGAAAGAAGTGAGTTAGGTAAGTGACTATATGTAATTTGCCGAAAACGCTTTTTGATTTACAAGTATATCTTAATTTCAAAGAAATAAATTCATACCTGTCAAATAAAACTTTCTATATTCTGCTTTAATTTTAAACTTACAGGTAGATAATTATTAATTGTTTACAGCAAAACTATTATTGTTTATAAAATATTTTAGATTAGAAAAAAAAAATAAAGTTCAAACGTTTAATATTTGAGTTAATTGTAAATAGCTGGTTTCAAAGCAAGTTATGTCTGCAATTTTTTTTCGCAAGCCCTGATATCGTTCAGATTTCCAAGGTTTCTTTTATTTTTCATCCTAAATTATTTTAAAACATCAGTTCGCTATTAAAAATTATATTTAGAAACAAATAAAGTTTGGGCTTCAATATTAATTATATAAGTCGTTTGATAATTACTACGTAAAATAAACAGTGCTAAATGCACTTATATTTAAATATCCTCGAGGCTAAATGGGTCAATCCTTAAAATAGTTTGTAAATGAAGTAACAGTGAACCTGGTGATACATTCCAAAAAAGGTACAAAGTGAATGCTTACGCGCACTGAAATCGGTACGGAACACAAGGTGTATAAATATTTGCACTTGACCGATTTCTTGGAATAATTTTTCCATTACCTCAGTAGTACGCATACAAAATTTTATGAATATCTGTTGGTTACTTTAGGTTCCAATGGCTCTAAACAAGAGAATGTCCCTATCTACACACAGTAGGCATGATGTCAATTAACAGTAAAACTATTTTAAATTAATTACCACCAAACAGTGCTTAGAAATGTAACTCTGTCAACTTCTCAAAAAATTAATCTGTTAGTTTTAGAAAAATAGTGAACTTTAGTTTTTTGTCATTATTCAACTGCAAGCTCACTTAGAGCGTGAAAACATCAGAATATTTTATCGCTCATATTTGAAATGTTAATATAATTTGCAAATACCTATTTTATTAATATTTTTTAATAGATGTGGTTTAAAACAAGCTGTTATATTTGAATATAATTTGGCGCAATGGACAAGATAATGGTCAAACGACTTTAGTATCTTTTTTATTATAAATTGCAAAATATTCCTTGAATACCTTTATTTCCATTTGAATGCAAGTCGCAACGTTTGGAATTGGAACATTTTAACCTTTAACTGCTGTGGTTAGGTGGTTTGAGGTTTTTGGTGCAAGAGCAACACATGGTCTATATTAAGTCAAATAAATTGGTAAACATCAATTTAAAGTTTAAGAAACATAGTATCAGAAAAATTTATATAAAAGTCAAAGATGAGATATTTTAGGGGATGGAAACATTCCACAAAAAATGTCTTGCGGTCTGTCAGACCGCTTACAGCAGTTAAAGGTTAAAACCAATGTTATTGTTTAAATTGTCTGAACATTATTTTTTGTCGCCATCAAATTCTGAACTCTTACTGTTAATGTGACATGATCTCCTATGCTTCGCCACTGATGTATGTGAACTTTTAACATTCACTAGCTAAAAATTAAATATTTTAGCATGATATGAAAGTTTAATTTCAAAGTATACTCAACTTTCCAAATTTTTTTTTTTTTTTTTTTTAACATGAAGTTTTCTTGTTTATTTAATAGTTTTCGATCTTGTGTTATTTTTTAATACCTAGTTACTTTTGTTGTTTACGTTACAAATTTATTTATACCGTAGTTTTATTTGCTTTGCATACTATCTGTAATAACCTCTTTAGAAGGAAATTTACTGAAGGTTCTTGTTTTACCTCCTGTTTATATGCCTAACATATTACCAAAGAACATACATTCTCACTAACTTATTGGGTGTTGAACTAAAACTAAAATTAACATATAAGATACTTTTCTATACAAATAACGATCAATATCGTGAGAATTTCAAAACACAAGGAATAAAAATGAATAACAATGGTCACCGATTAAAAGGTAAGTTTCTACAGTAAGCTCTCTCGCGTTTACCTACTTCTTCTTTTGAGGTTATTATCGGCTATTTGTGTTTGAATTATGGGTCTTGGTTATTTTTATGGCAGTAGATTTTATGATATGCTCTCAAAGGTGGTCCAGTTCATAAACGAGAACTGATTCTTAAAGGTCTTTATTCGAACGGCGGCACCCTTTTAAGTGATTATTATTATGAAGGGGAGAGGAATATTAAGAGATTCCTGTGAAAATGGTCTTGGGACAAATTAAGAGATATTTGTAATATTTCTGCGTCGTTAAGAACTGTTTCTCCGTAGTGGACTCTTTTGTGAAAGAGAGACTAGAAACCTACTTATGTACAAGGTATATTGTTAATTCATAATTAGAATGTTGTATTTTTTTTTTTTTTTTTTTTAATTTTGAGAAGATTTTGATAATATTAGGCTATTGATTTATAAACTGCAACAAACATTTCATATAGTATTTTGGCCTATTTTTCCACAATTCTGTCTTTTAATTCATTCAATGTCATTGATTTTCTGTCGTATATTTTATCTTCAAGGTATCGCCACAAAATAAAATTCCATTGGCGTCAGGTCTGGAAAACGGTGAGGGTATTTTATGGGACACCCTGGCCCAATCGGCTCACCTGACGGCTGTTGGGATAGCGCTTTAATTTTGCATGCCAAAAGTGCCGGGTTCGAATTCTGGGTTAAGTATGGATGTTTGTTACAGTTCGGAATCCACGTTAAGCTGTAGGTCCCGGCCTGATTACCCGTCATTGTGCGGGGGGGGGGGGGGAATTGGTCTTTGAGCGTATAAACCAACCAACCTCGCCCAATCCATCATGTTTGGAAGATTATCATTAAGATATGTTCTTACATTGCAATGAGGACTCCAGCAGCTTGGAAATTTAAGACACCAAGGTCATGAGCAATAAGTATATCGTGGGTTCGGTCCTGGCTACGCCGAATACTGGTATGTACGATAATAAGGGCTGGTGTATATTAAATAGACTGTAGCCTCAATGTCTTCTTGTTGGCGTGATGGAGTTGGAGAGTGGTATATTTGACCATGTAACCTTATCGTGGTTCAAAATTACGATGTTTATTTGGCTGTGATAAGCACTTCTAAGTGGCAGAAATAGACAGTCAGAACCATGCAAACTAAACTAAATATCACGATGAGATCATGGAGGTGCTCCGTCCAGTTACAGTTATGTAAACATATATAATTCTCCATCTTCACCAAAGTCCTTTCGAATACCAACAGTGCCTTTTCGAAGAGTGTATATTTTTGAAAACGTCCTGTGTAATAGGCAACTACTGTGAAGAACCATCTAGAATCAGTTCACGTGAGAATATCTTCATATATTAAGAACGCATACTATTTAGGCCATAAGAGAATTATATCTGCAGTATAAAAATCAAAGTTCAAACTTTTCAAAGTTCAAAATACCCAAAAGGTTGAAATATGGCGCCTTCAGACCCTTGATAGAAGTTAACTTTCTCACATAGGCAGAATCATGTCATCAATTTTTCAAATACATGTTTTATGTAGATATGAATATTTCTACTGGATATAGACTGCTTTTAATAGAGTCCGTAACCTTAATCTTGTCAGTAATCTTAACCTTGTAGTATTCACATGCTGAATGTTCTTCCGTAACAGGTTTGTAAATGTTTAATACTGGAAATGATGTGATATTAATCTTTTTGGTTAGTTATATGTTGATTTGTGTATACATTTTTACCTCTATCCATCCAAATAGATTATTCAGTACATTTATTCATTTTTTGTGTGTGTAGCTAAAACCATCAATTTTAAAAATGTTGCATAATCTTTTCAACTTCTTCTCTTTTCTCATAATAACGATGTGAAAAGAGCTAATCATGGTAAGTGCTTATTTAAAAAAAAATTAATTTTGAGATACGAAGTGAAAATGTATGAAATAAAACTTTGGAAAAAAAAAATTAATAAGAACTGTAATAAAATTTGCAATAAATTCTTTCTAACCAGAATTTGCGATTTTTCTACAGGTGATCAATTTTATGATTGCCTTTAATTTGTCGCTAGATTATTTTAGACTTATAAAAATAACAACTTGTTTCATTGTTTTTAGTAGCTTTATACACTCGGAAAACTATCCTGCTTTAATTATTTTTACAATTATAAAAGAAATTAGAAATCTATTTAAAATTATAAGGTAATAAATAATAAAAATCTATTGGAAATTGCTGAGTTCTGACATAGTTAATTTGTTACATGGGTAGCATTTCTTCATGCACCCAGGCCAAAGATCTCAGTACATTTACCTTATTGTGAACATGATCTCTCACGTTTGAAAGTCTTATTGCTGCCTTCACCTGTTTTTACAAAAGAAAATCCATCCTTTTAAAACCAGCGCAATAAATAAAAGGCAGATAATAAGTTTTCATCACGTTACGGTCACCTCAAAGCATCATTTGTGGACCGTCCCAATCGAAAAACGAAGCATCTCTGTATAATGATTTTGAAAGAATTCAAAGGTCAGAAGCGAAGAAACTCAGGGGCAACTGCCATTATCAATCACACATGGCCCAGGAAATACCATATATCCAGTCTCACCAAATCCCATCCTAAATGGCTTTTTTTTCCCCTTTTGCCTCTGGTATATTACCAACATCCATTGTAGAAGGATCGTAATTTAAAAAAATACATGAAAGTATTTATTATGTTTGTCCGTGAATTGGCGTTAAATGGTTTATTTTCAGTTTTAGTGTCAAAGTCCCCAATATTCTATTCATCTTTGGATGAAGCACGGTTTGAGGAGAAAGTGATTATGGTGGTGGGATTTTTTGGGAAATAAAATCGTGTTTTGAAACGCCATTGTTGTTTTTTGCAGGGAGAATACTTGTGTCTTCCTGAGTCATTGGACTGGAAAAAGTATTTAAGAGAATTCTAAAATGCGAGATGAACAAGGTTTTTTGGATGATAAAAGCGAATAAATTCTTCATGATCGTGCGCTTACGTTAAAATGAGAATAACAATAAGAACTTGAATATTGTATTGTTCTGAAATATTGATTAGAGATTTCATTTTTTTTCTTCGAATATTTTAAGTTCACAAAGGAAAATGCTTTAAGTGAAAATATTTTTCAGCCAAAAATGATGAATGACCTTTTTTTTTCTGAAATAAATCAATCTCCTGTGAAGTGTAGGTGTCAAAATTTTACATTCATATAATGAAAGAATTTCCGCTTTATGAATCATCAATAAAATGAATTCAAAATATTTGTAAGTCTTGTGTTTTTCAAAAGTGTAATATGACCATGATGGCTTTTAACTATTTTTTAAAGACTTAATGTATGATTCAAGCTCAAAGGTAGAAATTTTTGTTTTTCCGCTTCTTCACAGAATAGTAATAGAAAACATAAATTATTAAATAAATGCAAGTTATTCCATTTGTATGTTTTTTAATATATTTGATTCTATAAAAATTGGTCTTTGGCTCAAGTTTGCTTTAAAATCAGGGAAGTGGCCGCTAATGGTAAGTTGCCTTTTATGACGCACCTCTGTACTTCTTTTAGGAGGTTAGGGATATAACCTTTCCAACTTTTAGCATATCCAGCTGCAGTTATTCGGGGTTTGTAAAATTTATCAATACAGTTGGGTAAGTGACAAATTAATAAATAAGGTCAAATAGAAAGTATTTAGTCTTTTTTTTCTATATCCATTCACCGAGCAATATTACATTAAACAAAATTGGTCCTTATATATTATCGCATACAACTAAAATGCAATTTGTTATCATAGTTACTCACCTATAGTTATTTAATGAATTGAAATTGTAGGTGAACATAATATGATTTACTTAGTCTTAATAAAGTACATCTTTTTTAAGGAAAAATGTGCACAGGATGGTTAATCATATTTTTTCGCCTGTGCCTGCATAACTATTGTAGTTTGGATAAATACAAGATTGAAAGCTAGATATAATTAAAAAAATATTTTTTATTCAAAGCCAGACCTACCTTATATATAAAAAAATGCATTTTCTTAATTTAAGATGAGTCCCCAGGTAGCACAAAGGTATTGACTAATGTCGGAAACTGGAAAGATTGACCAATCCATGCCGAAACTCGAGCATCCATTCAAAATACACTATTTTTGAGAAAATAAACATATCAAGACCATCACAAAACATATTTTTTACTTTTCCATCCTTTTTTTATAAAAATATACTTTATTTTTTAATTTTAAAACTCTGCCTCCCCATTTCAAAACTTCCAGTATATTTTACTCATCACTGGGTGAAATCGGCCAAGGTCCGTAGCAATGCCCGATCTACAAAAGTCCACATAGGTATTGAACAGTGTTGAATGATATTTTGTGGTACTGGAGTCTAAGAATATGTTTTCAATTTAGATTCTGCGGAAGAAATATTTACAACACAAAACCTACTTTTCATTATTGTCTAAGACAAAGTTTCGCTTTTTTTTATATCTACTTTTAGACACTGTCAAAAATTAGGAATTATATCAAACATAGTTTCATAAATTATATAACTATCAAGAAAAAAAGTTAGAAAAGTTATCATCTAAAAAGTTAGAAAAGTTATCAAAAGAAAGAAATCTCTCATTTTCATGCTGTAAAAAAGTCTTAACAAAAAGTTCCCAGTAGCATAATAACTATAACCAATATCATATGACATTGGCCGACCTCGATGTGGAACGTTGCAAACCGGCCGTTGTTAAGGACATCGGCCAATCCCGCCCAATCCTGAATGAAATATACTGTAAGTTTTGAAATGCTGATGCATAGTTTTAAAAATTGTAATATTTTATTTATGAAAAAGAACGGCGAGCAAAAAATATGTTTGGTGATGTCTTTGACATATTTATTAAAAAAAAAAGCATATATTTTGGCCTGTATTGGTCAATCTTTCAGAATCTCTATTTTAGACATTTTGCCAATACTACTTTGCTACATGGGGTATATCGTTTTCGGCCACTTTGCTTTAGCAGATAATTCTGAATAATTTTTTAAGATCATGTATTCTATTCAACTTAAAACAAATTTAAGGGTTTTATAATTCACTATTACCCATTAACCTTGTTTTTTTTTTTGTTTTTTTTAATAATATATTGTAAAGTGTTTATGGAAGGCATTTTTGCTGTTATTTTCTCTGTGAATATATCTGTACTTTTAAATAAGAGCAAGCAATGTAAGAATCATAATTTCCAAAATTCGTCATGTACTTTAGGATGGATCTCTCTTCTATGAAAAAAAAAAATATTACTAATCAAAAGAAAAATAACAAAACAAATTAATTTTAGAATTTAATACTGCCACTAGGGCCTTGAATTTTCAAACAAGATTTAATTTTGGTTAGAATATTTTACACTCAAAATAACTGTTTTTACAATATAAATACTAAAAAAGTTATGATTAATAAATAGTTAGTTGTACAATATACATTGCAACCTTTTTTGACCCAATTCCTTCTCCCGACATCACCGTTGAATCAGTCCAACAATCCTGTAGAGCAGTAATATTGCTATAGACGGAGGGACAATTCTAGCTTTTATTTGTCTCCCGTTTTATCCTTCCACTCTCTTTAAAGTCGGAAGTGTTACGTTATGGAATCTTCCACTCTTGGTATAACACGACCACGTGGCCCGAACAGCAAGTACTGCACTATGGCAAAGTTAAGAAAATACATGATTTGGCTTAATTTGGGTCTAGCTCTGATTTCCCAACGAAAGTGTTTTCGACCTGCGAAAACGCAATAAGGTTCGTATATTGGCCTTTCAAAATAGAACAGAAGCAAGGAGCAGTGTATTTATGTACACTTTCCTCCACGTGCAAAGAAGTTGAAAGTAGAAGAGCAGAGAGAGTTTCAAGAAGATGTAGAAAATACCTGAAAACAAGCTATAAGGGGGGGGGGGGGGGAATCGTTCATACCACGATAAATTACGACTCTTCTTAAATCTTACAAAACAAGAAAATACGTTGAAAGCTATCGCAAGCAGATTGACCCTTTCCGAAAGAAAGCAAATGCGCTATTCGATCTATCGACATGTACTTGTAAATCCTTTGAAAGTTGGAGCTGTAAGAAAGAACGGATTGTACTAATGAAAAAGCGACGATTTCTATTAGACCAACGAACTAAAAGGAAAATCATAATCGAGGGCCACTGGATTGGAAATTTTTCTCCAAAATGCGCGAAACGAAAATAGAAGCAAGGGCGATGTGAGAAGAAAAACAAAACACTGATTGATTCTTCTAGTTTAATGGATTTCAATTATGGATGTGAACGGAAGTGGTGGATGTGCGAGCATTCTTACTTTTCTACACCATCGGCTATCATTGAAATGAGCTCAAAATGTTTACGACGTCATACTTGTTGCGGCAAAATATCCAGTCGTTGCTAGAACATTGGACCGATTTGGTATTTCCGGCCGAACAGGAGCTGCCATTGTACAATGCAATGTATCAAACGTTGTTGACAGAAATAAAATTCAGCAGGAGAGAACAAAGGCAAGAGCCATTGTATCCTCTCAATCAGTTGTAAACGATTATGACTGTGGTCACTTTGGTTTATACTTCGATGGATGCAAAGATATGACCCTATCACTAGAAGACTACAAAAGAAAAGTCATAATAAAAGAACACGTTAGCTTGGTTGAAGAACCAGGCTCCAAGTACATCGGCCACGTGATTGTAAATTCTGAAAGAATGCAAATCATTGGAAAACACATCGTAAGTTTAGTGTCAAGCGTTAACAATGGCATAGATGTAACAAAGTTGATTGTGATCCTGTAGTGCAGTAATATTGTGTAGTAGTGTTGCAACAATTGTGTAGTAGTGATCGGTTGCGACGGAACATCTGCAGGTGTTTTATGAAACATGGAACTGATCCTGAATAACAT
This sequence comes from Linyphia triangularis, assembly GCA_963978545.1. NCBI lineage: Eukaryota > Metazoa > Arthropoda > Arachnida > Araneae > Linyphiidae > Linyphia > Linyphia triangularis. The sequence goes on along the minus strand of OZ021726.1, from coordinate 26,880,772 downwards.
AAGGTAATCAATGTCCCTTTTACTTGAAAAATTCCGAAGGTGTGCAAAGTCAAACGGTCTGCTACAACCCCAATAATTGCAACGAATAATATCCGTATCTTCAACTTACCAGCTTTTGACCTTTGTACGACAGATTATGTGAACTTGATTAAGTGGGGAATGTGACTCCACTGATGGAACGATTTAGCGATGACATGATTTCAGAAGCAATAGAAAACCCAGCAATCATTCCAACGGCAATACTTCCTATTATTAAGAAGTTTCCCTGCCACACTCAAACTACAGAAATAATAGTCAAAATAGTAATGGAAGTATCTGCTGTTTTATGCGGACCATATGAAAGAGATGGGTTTTTAGGAAGTCGCCTGGTATCACGAAGCCTCATACCAGTTTTTAACACCAAACGTGATTATCGTCCACTGTAATAACGATGGTTTTTAGCTTTTTCTTTATTTAATACTTACGAAGCTGTTATATGTACCTAAGGTTTTTTTCTTGTAACCATTCAGTATACGTCCTCTCATTCCAATAAACCTTTAAAAGTACTAAATGCCTGTTTAACTTCAACAAAAGTCACTTTGACTTTTACCATAAAACCTTAAATACTGAACATCATCCGCCTTGCGACTGTACTTAACCTAAAATTTAATTTTTTATTTCATTTTTTCCCTATTCAATATACATCATAACATCTTTTCCGTATAGGTAGGTTTTGAAATTCTTAAGAAAAAAAAATTCGATTGACTTTGACTTTTTGTTGTAAAAAGATCTTATATACCTAAACTTCATCCCCTTGGTGGCAGTAATGAACCTAAAATTTAATATTACCATTTATATATACACAATAGAACATCTTTTCACCGTAAGAAGACTTTGAAATTTTGGAGAAGAAAAAGAAAAAAAAATTCCATGCACCCTAATGTACACGGTTGAAAAGTTTTTTTTTTAAAAAAACAACCCAAGTTATGGATGAAATATTTTCGAGTTATTCGAGGCAATCTTGTAAATGATGATCGTATTTTTCCCTGCCTTGTTCTTCAAAAGTGAATACGTTGCAACTTATCACTCTTACTTCAAAGTAGAGATATACAATATAAATGAAATCATCAACAGGATTTTGGGAAATTTTTCTCTTCTAATTCTTACTTTGAAGTAAGTACTAGCCGAGATGGATAGTATGAAGACATTCTTTATACGTCTGACATTTTCCCTATAGAATTCCATCTGAAACTAGGCGTCATAGCAGCCATTTCCAAATCATAGGTATTTCCCTTCTATCTATGGATGTTTAGAATTTTTTTTTTTTCATTCATATTTACAGAAAGTGTTAAAAGTACTTACTGGTCTAAAATTGATAGTTTGAGGCAATTTTATGTATTTAAAAAAAAAAAAAATCATTTTTACACATTTAAATAAAGTCCAAAATACTTGTCGCCGACCAAACGGTATAGTGGTTAGCGTGCTGGCTTCTAGACCGCGAGGTTACGGGTTCGAGTCCCGTGTAGGCGCATTATAGCCCTCGTGTTGCTGACGGCGCCAGATAATCTGAATACAACCAACCAAAATACTTGTCTAAAATTGCTAGTTTAAAGACAATTTATTTTCTTTAAAAACCCAACTTTCTCCTTTAAAATCTTTCAAAACCTAATTACTCCAGACTAAATATAACTAAATGACAGATATTCCTTTTCCATCTGTAATTAGGTAGTATTTTGTGGTTTTCATTAATATTTACCTAAACGTTCAATGTACTTATTCACCCAAAATTGATAGTTTGAGAACAATTTCTTTTACAAGACCAGCCTTTTTTCTTTAGAATCCTTCAAAAAGCAGGCGCTCAAGACCACCCATAGCCAAGTCCCATGTAATGCACATCCATTCATTCCTGGTTGGTATTTTTATTAATTTTCATCTACGTATACATTCGCATACATAATTAATGTGCTTTACTAGCCAAAGATTGATAGATTGAAATCAATTTTTTTTTACAATACCCAATAGTCTTTATCCGAAAACTACTAAAACTAGGTATTCCAGACCACCCGTAACTAAATCACAGGTATTCCCCTTCTATCCATGGCTGAGAAATATTTTCTGATTTTCATCTATGAATTTGCATAAATGTTAAACTCATCTTCCTTTTCCCGACTGAAACAAAAAAGTATCTTTCTCTCGTTAAAATATGAAGGTTGATATTATAGTATAAGAATCACGCTATCGTGATCAGCTGCCTTATTGGTAGGTGAAGTATCTGCCAAAAGTCTCACGATCTCGTCAGCCCTTCCATGCCAAATCGGAAATTTGGTTTTGATTGAAGTAAGGCTACAAGTGGACGGTATCATAGAAAGATACAAAACTTTACGTGAGAACATCGGTAATGTATCATGGGAAATTAGAGGATTAATTGAATTTTTTGCTTTTATGAATTACTTGTGGATAATGTAAATTTGAAGGAGTTATCTGATTTTTTTACTTTTATTATGATTAATTCACAAAATATGTTCTTCTTGATGGCAAATTATTATTTCGAAAGATATATAAAAAGGGAAAAGATTTAATATTTTTTTTTTTTTTTTTTTTTTTTTTTTTATTATCGCTAATAAGAATATATGGCTATTAATGTACTTGTAGTGTTACAAAATTTTATAAGAAATGCAAACTATTTGTTTGGTTTAATTTTTACTGAGATTAATTTATAAGTTTCTTTTTATAACAAAATATAGAGATATGATCAATTATTTAATTATAATATTATGTGATATGGATACAATGTATGGTATTTGTTCGGTATAATTTTTACTACGATTAGTTTATAGATAGTTTATTTATTCTTTTTTTATGATAATTTGTAGTTATTAAATACCATAATCATAATTAGATGAACATTCTAAAGACATTTAGATACACTAGAAGTACAGAGCCGTATGAAAAATCTGAATAAATCAACAGGTTTGGATCCTGAAAAGTTATTACATATTCACAATTATACTTCTAGATAACATTTATAAAAAAGCTATTAAATATAATGTGACCTAAAACATCTTTCTTGACAATTCAGCCTTTCATGTTAACTTTCATATAAATTTCCAAAGTGCTGTATTTCTATCAGATGAAGAAACTTACACTGCAGTTTTCTTCTTAAAATATTATTTTAATAGTATGTGCATTAAACTTTACAAAGATAATTTTGTTATAATAGAGTAGTTTATTTTAGTTATTACTATTTAAACAATTTTATATTAAAATAGCGTTTTTTTTTTTTATTTAAATTTGTGACTATTTTTAATTTTGTAAAGGATCCAAAACTAATTCTTCAACTTACATTTTTTACACTAAATATATAAACCCATAAAGATTCAAAGAATAACTTTTTTAATCATAATTAGAATTGTTTTTAAAAAGTTTAACTCCAAAACTTTAAATAAGATTTCACCAATTCTTATTTTAAAAAATTCTAAAATTAAAAAAAAAAAAAAAAAATCATACATAAATAATTAAAAAAAATCATACATAAATAATTAAAAATAAATAAATAAAAATAAAGAAATATATTTAAAAATATAGGTAAAAATGTTAACGCATTTATTATATGCAGTTCTAGAGTTAAATCGATTCAATCTTCAAAAGACAGTGAAAATATCATCAAGCAACAATTTGACTTTTGGATAGTTTTGGAATTAGAAACTGTCATGGTGCTACTTATTCAATATTAAAAAATTTAAATGAGGCCTAGTTTCGCTTATAACTTCTTTCAGCTGGGATTTTTCAATATTTTTTTTAAAACAATAAAATAAAATTGTGAAATTTTTTGCTAATTTAGTGTTTTATACCTCCTTAAACTGTTTAAAACAATGTAGATATATAAGGTTTTCTCGTCTTCTTTCTTATTCCCTTTTTTTGGTCTTTTTATTGCAAATAACAGTTCCTATTTTGTTGGATTTTGCTCTTTCATCACGAATGGATAAAGGGGAATCTGAGAATTTTTCCCAACATCTTGAAATTTTATCGTATTAATGTTTTGTTTTACAAAGGATACTGAATTTCAATTTCTCTAATAAACTAATATGATTTTTTTTTATTTGTAACACCTGTTGTTTAAGATTATACCGTCAAAAATCCTATATACCTTTCTATTATATTTTGAAAGCACATTCACTTCTGTAAACAAAATATCTATATTTTCTCAGCATCCAAACAACATGTTAAGGAACATACAATGCGTATCACTAAAATATAGTTATGGATTACTAAAATATGCTTAAATGTCATTACCATCCCCATGCCTAAATTTTGATGTCCTCAGTATTTTTTGAATATTTTAGTGATGCATTTTTAGATTCTCATTCTATCAATATTTTGAGAAATTAACTATATTTTTAGTAGATTTTTTATGTCAAATATGAACATTACTACTATTTTTTTTTTTTTTTTTTTTCCATTTTACAAAAATAGTAGCTATACAAAATTATTTATTTTATTTAAAAAAAAATAAAAAATAGTTTGGTGCATTTAACTTAAATTTTATCTTGTCCATAATTATTGACCTAAAAGACTAATACAAGTACTGTATTTATATGAATTCTGCATGATTTAGGATGATCACGATACTTTCTACCTGATTTACATATTTAAACGTAATTAATTTTAAAATAAATTCATATGTTTCAAAAACCTTGATAGTTTTATTAGGATACAATTCTAAACTTTCAGAAAATTGCCCAAATGTACTGTCTTTCATGCAAACTTATTTTGGCTTTTTGGAAATTTTGTAGTTTAAAACGGGTGCTTTCGGAAAATAATGTGCGCAAGTTTTTGTTCTGTATAAAAAAAGGTTAGTTCTTCAATTAATTTTTAGTTAGTTTGATCCTTCTTCTATGCTGATTTACTGCCACACCTTCAAATAACTTCCCTTCCAGCGGAAATATATGCCTTAAATGAAATCGTTGAATTTTGATAATTTTGCAATTTAAAACGGGTGCTTTCGGAAAATGACCTGCATTAGCAAAATAGTGCAGCAAACTGTCCCATTTCAACTAGACCCATTGCAATTTTTTGACTATTTTTTAGTCTAATCAGCGTTATAATAAATAATTTAGCTATTAAGTGAATATAATACATTAACTTTTACTTTTCGCTATAATAATCGTCTATTGAAAATTGCTTTAAGTCCCCAAGAATAAAACACTTTATTTATTACAGTGTCATTTTACTCACTTGTAAAAAAACATTACCAAGAATTATTCTTTACTGGGTAATCAGTCGACTGCTGAAAATGCAAGCTGAGTGGTGATTAGTTGACAGGGCACCTAATATTCTCCTTAACAAATTGCTCAATATAATGAAAACTTTAGAAAAATTATAATGGGGAAACGTGCCCCAATATTTAACCTGCCCTGATATCACCCTAATGTTTATATTTCACTCATTGTTTCTTACATTTGGGGGGGGGGGGGAATACTCGTATTTAGTTTGATTTTAAGCGTTACATGTGATAGCCCTGTTTATATCAAATACTTATTATAATTTATTATTTTACACCTGTAGAGACATATTCAAATAGTTTATTTGATTAAGTATAAAAGATAAATCCATATGGTGCGCACCACCTTTTCTCCACATTCATGTTATAAATAAACGGGTTCTTAAAATGATGCTCTTCATAATGGTTACTCCATAGATCGTTTTTCAAATCGCATCCATCATTGTTTCATAATAAAAGTTTCAATGCATGATAGGTATAAAAGAAGCAATTTAGATCCCTAATCATTTCCTTTAAACCAAAACAATCAAAGCGATAAAAAGAAAACTTTTTTTTTTAAGTCTTATCTTTTTAACTGCTACGACCAACACTTAACAAACCACCCGATCAATATCTCCTTTCCGCCTCCAAATACCCCATAACACCCGTTGATAGAATCCCACATACCATAAAATAAACACCACCAGACGATAGAGTTCTAGAGAGCACCCACCCCCACCCCCCAAAACAACACAAAAAAAATCCCCCACCCCCCCTCACAAAAAAGCCACTAATACCAAAAGACAAGAAGAAACAAAAATGCAGGTAAAAAAAAAAAAAAAAAAAAAAAAAAAAAAACGATCTGAGAGGTAAAAAAACTGAAGTGAAGATGCACCTTGTGAGACAAATCGTTCGACCAGCCCTTGGGGTCATCAGGAAAAACAGTAACTACCCCGCCACAGAGCGGTATCTCACCAATTCCGTCCCACCCCGATTGGTAAAGGGGGGGGGGGTACCATAATTGCTAGTCTCTAACTCCCCCCCCCCCCTCGTCTTTGGAATTCCTTGGATGTGTTGTAATCCCCCCCCTCACCTGCTTGGGTATATGTGTATTATATTTGCCCCCTCTCCCCCCCCCCCCCTTAAAAGAATGCGTTTCTTAATACGTGTGGCCTTATCGTCAGCTTCCCACGCTTTTCGGGTGAGTGGTATGATGATGATGATGATCATGATTTGTACGAAGGAGTTTATTGAAAACTTCAGCACCCCCTTCTCTTCATGCCCATTCACACTTGGCAGGGTTTCTCAATTAACCCCTGCGTCTTTACTTAGAGTCAGCAAATAACGCCAGTTTATTGTTGGATAAAGTGCCGAAATGGTACTTAGCCAGAGATATTTTGCATGCCATTCAAAACGTACTCTCCGAAAGAAAGTGGAAAGTGTTGAAATCAAGACAAGAATCACCTTCATTTGATCGCTTCGATTTTTAAGAAGCCAAAAATATTTCTATGGGAATAAAGTGGCGGGGGAAATATACATACAATAAGTTTCATACGAATTGTGATGGTCTCGTGTACAAATAACAGAAACAACTCCTAGACACCAGATATATCTTTTGTCTAGTGGTTAGCGCGCTTATCTTCCGATCTAGGAGTCCTGCGTTCTACTTCCCGTTAGCGCACATTGCTACATTGGTGACCCACATATTCAAACACATCAGTGGCGCCATCTACTGCACGACTTCCACACTACCACCTCAGCATCTCTCTGGCAACTCACTGCCACACGCAACGCACTCAACACACACTCAAGCAAATCAATCATTCGTTCCTTCGCAACTCACTGGGAAGAGGCTATGTGGAGGTTTTGTGTACAAATAACAGATGCAATTCCTAGACACCAGAGGTATCTTTTGTCTAGTGGTTAGCGCACCTGTCTTTCGATCTAGGAGTCCCGGGTTCGACTCCCCGTTAACGCACATCGCTACAGTATCAATATTTTTTTCATCCTAGCACTCTTAATATAATGAATTTACTACTTCGTACTGTTATGAATTTTATCTCTAGGGGAACAAGAGACAGTGGAATAGAAGAATAAATCTTTTTACCATTCAAACAGAATTGTTCATTTCTTTAAACAACAGCAAAACACATTTAAGCTCATACCATAGCGTCTAGTCATCCGGTAACAGCAGAAAAAACTCAAACCTCCTGCCGTTCTTTTAAAAAAAAAAAAAGGTGCATCCCCAGCAGCTCAATTCTAAAACATCAATAGACGGAACTGGACTGAACACTGATACATTCTCACTCGAGCTTTTATAGGTTAGTGACATTCTACAAAATTCTAGAAATATCCAGATGAATCTAAAAGTTGTCACTACTTCAAAGCTTGTATTTACAATATCATTTACAATTTTTATATTATTTAAAAAATATACTTAAAAGTTATTAACCGAAGTAGAATAGAATTAGAATTTACTAAACATTTATATTGTGTATAATACTCGATGGTAATAATATACACACGTTTCCTACTCCTTAGAAGATAACTTGAATGATGATGATGATGCTAAGAATGAGTTGGATAATATAACTTATGGTAAAGTTTATAAATTAAAAACTTAATATTAGTTCACTCTCAATAATAAAATATTTCTTGAGGTATTTAAAAAAAAAAAAAAATCCTGAACATTTTTACAGAGGTCATTAAATAATTGTTGATATATCATTTAAAAAATTGGTTTTTAATTTGAAAGTTGAATATTATAACTAACTGCTTGGTCACAATTGTGCATGTTGCGAAAGTAAAGCTTCTCTTAAATGAATAATGTGTTGAAAGACTATATTTTGTAGAAGGACTTGAAGAAGACAAAATTTTACTCAAGACATTACGTTTCTACTTTTTGAAATTTGTGGAATCGTGTATTAAAATGTTTCTAGTTATTTTATTTTAGAGATTTGACAAAGCCAAATTATTTTTCTCCAGCGATTTAAGTTTATTCTACTGACTAAAAGTTTCTTATGTTTTAGCAAATCTAAATATTATTTTTGATTATTTCTTTCTTTTTTTTTTTTTTTGTATTAATTGATGGTTTACCACTTAAATGGTATATGCCTTTAAAAACTAGTTGTTTATAAAGTTTAAATTAAAACAAGAGAAAAAATATTTTGTAAAATTTACTATTTTTTTTTCAAATAAATTTTTTTGAAAGTTTTATTCATTAAAAATCCTTAAAGGGTATTTGAAAAGGTCTTCTTACGAAATACCCCGATTCAATAGAGGAAGTATAATAGGGGACTGCATCCATTCGTTACGACCTGGTGGTAAATATAAGGAATGCATTATTATTATTACTAGCTAAATACCCGTGCTTCGCTACGAAATTTTTATATGTGCAATATTTTAGCTAGCTCTGAGGCCTCGCATTGCGGAAATCTGTCATTCGTGTATAGAACCCAGTTTTTGGCGCTTCGCTCTCAGGAAGGTTCATCTCTACGCAAAATCGAGCTCGCTTCGTTCTCTGAAAAGTTCATGGACACATAAACACAGGCTTATTTCACTCGTTAAAAGGTTCATTGCTATGCAAGCATAGGCTCGCTTAGCTCGCTGAAAGGTTCATTGCTGCGTAAGCATAAGCTCGCTTCACTCACTAAAATCTAATTGCTACATAAAGACTTAAGGTTGCAAGCCTCTTCCTTGTCAAGAAAAAAAAATTCCCCGTTAATACAATAATACAACACCCCTTTAAGATTATTTTAACACGTGTTTGTGGAAAGCAAAATTTGAGGCTAAAACTACTTATGTTAAAACTTTCATAGATCTAGGCCTATTCGAAATCGCTTTTTGTGAAAAAATTAATTGAAAAACAAATTTAAAATTTTAGCATTCTTTTTGTCAGTCCAATTAATTAATTACTTAATTAACTACTTGTGTTGAAAATTTCAGAAATGTAGCCCAATTACAAATCCTTTTGTAAAATATTTGTTAATTAATTAAAAAAAAAAATGTTTTTCAAAAATCCAATTGGAAGGCCACAACTATTTATGTTGAAAGTTTCAAAGCTGCAGCCCTATTTGAAATCGTTTTGTAATATATAAATTAATTAATTAAAAAAATTATTTAAAAAAGAACAAAATAAAAATTTAAAATTATGTTTTTTAAAAATCCAATTAAAAGGCCAAAACTACTTATGTTGAAAATTTCAGATCTGTAGCCCTATTAGATATCGTTTTGTAACATATTTATTAATTAATTAAAAAAATTAATTAAAAAAGAAATAATTAAAATTTTAACGTACTGTTTTTGATGTATACAATTATAAAGCCAAAACTACGTTGAAAATTTCAGACATATAGCCCAATTAGTAGTTGTTTTGTAAAATGCTTATTAATTAATTAAAAAAATTAATTAAAAAAGAACAAAATAAAAATTTAAAATTCTGTTTTTAAAAAGTCCAATTAAAAGGCCAAAACTACTAATGTTGAAAATTTCAGAGCTGTAGCCCTATTACTATTTGTTTTGTAAAATGCTTATTAATTAATTAAAAAAATTAATTAAAAAAGAACAAAATAAAAATTTAAAATTCTCTTTTTTAAAATCCGATTAAAAGGCCAAAGCTACTTATGTTGAAAATTTCAGAGCTGTAGCCCTGTTAGATATCGTTTTGTAACATATTTATTAATTTATTAAAAATATTAATTAAAAAAGAACTAATTAAAATTTTAGCATTCTGTTTGTGATGTATAAAATTAGAAGGCAAAAACTACTTATGCTGAAAATTTCAGAGCTCTACTCCAATTTTAAGTAGGTTTCTATAGATCCACAGAGCCACAGACAGACAGATAGACAGACAGACATACACACAGCTTGTTTTATTATTATAGATTAATTAAAAAAATTAATTAAAAAAGAACTAATTAAAATTTTAACATTCTATTTGTGATGTATAAAATTAGAAGGCAAAAACTACTTATGCTGAAAATTTCAGAGCTCTACTCCAATTTTTAGTAGGTTTCTATAGATCCACAGAGCCACAGACAGCCAGCCAGACAGACAGACAGACAGACACACAGCTTGTTTTATTATTATAGATTAGTATTATTTTCATTATTATTAGTATTATTAATCTGTCCTTTCCGTCAAAAATTAGATCTTTCTGCCCTTAAAGTCTAAGGAATAGACTGTCACCTAAATGTTAAGGTTTTAACAAATAAATTTCAGGGTAAATGAAAAAAGTTAAATCTAGCTACAAAATTCAAAAATGCTACTATTTACTGGGTTTTTCTTTAACAATAGTTTGTAGTTTATCTCTAGAGAAAGTAAGTAAGATAAGTAAAGTAAGTAAGTAAAGTAAAGTAAGTAAAGAAACAAAATAAAAAAACAACAACATACAAATAAATGAACGAACGAAAAAATAAGTAAACCAATAAATAATAATAAAAAAAAACGTGGTTGGGTACTAGCAGTGTCTAATTTGTGCAACTTTTATTACGTTGCGTTGTAAAACCGAGAATGATGTTTTCTCAGAATATAAAACAATACTTTTCACACCAGTTTTCTACAATTATAATCAATAACATTTTATTTTTTTGGGTCAGGGAATGCAGTGTGAATCGGAAAGTAGTTTTTGCTTCAGGGCAGGGGAGAAAAGTAATGGGTTTGCAGAACCTCAACTAATCTATTTAACCTTAATTTTGTTTACCACTAAGTTATTTAGTGTAGATGTTTTTCTTTTCGGCGAATACCTGTCGGCGATTTTTTTTTAAGATAAGTTTACGATTAGTTAAGGGGAAAGTCAATTTTTTCCCTTCATTTTTTGGCTTTTAAGTGTTTCATATTACATTATCCAATAGATACTAATTTCTTATATATTTTTTTGTACTCACTTCAGTAGTTTGATGTCCTAAATTTCATATGAAACTGTGTTTTTAGCTTCTAGACATTACTTATGTAGTGCTATATTCTACTCTATATCAATTTAGTATGCATGCGCAAAGACTATAATCTATAAGCCAGTTTGTCTGAGGTCAACATTCTCAGACAAAACTATAAACTATCGAGACCTTGTGCAAAGTAATAAAAACATGTATTTAAGTGGCATTATAGTAACAATTACTGACCCAATCCAAATTGTTTCTTAGTTTTAAGTGTACATGACTAATTATATTGATTTTTCTTACAGCAGGTACTTGTATATTATACAAGTACCTGAGGAATGTATCGATTGAAAAATAGAAAAACCGGAAATTCTTATTTAATGGTTTATGTTCTTCAAAAATACTTTTTAGTTAAAGTTTATAAAGTCAAGACTTTATTTTGATTAAGAACCTTCCGAAGGAATATAAAAATATAACATATTATTATTTTTGTCACTTAAATAAGAATTTAGATGTGCTGATTAGATTTTCATTACAAGGATTGTACAAGAGTTACTATAAGGTAGAGCATCGTTAGATCAAAAACTGTACGGAAAGAATTACTGCTTTACTAGAGGTCAAGTAAAGAAAAACTTCATCCGCAATTACATTCCTAATGCTAGAAAACCAAAAAACTCCCATCAGGATGCACAACAACTTACTTTGTAATAAGAGACGGGAAAACCAGTCAAGGCTCGATCCTGATACCGCTAGCATGCTGGACGAGTATTTTGCCTAACTTATGTGAATCCATCAAGAATATCGAAGTACAATATCGAATTGTGAAACGTTTTTAAGAGAGAATTAGAGTACAGTAAATCAATGATTTAAATTATTTCCTTAAAAGACATCGTCGTATACAATAGTTTTAGGTTAAGATATGCAATTTTTCAATGAAAATTATTATGAACAGAGCGGGAAGCATATGATTTTTGTTTTTCAATTAAAATAAAGATTTATTATATCGAAAATGCAAATGGAAAAAAATATAAGTGTACGCAATTTTAATTAATTCTTCCTTTCTTGAATGAATTGTTTTTCGTTGTATATCCTGCCTTCAGCTTGAGAAGAAGTGCAATTTCTCATTGTCCCCACTATCCAATGAGAAATTGCATTTCTCTGACGTATCTTGAAATCCCTTTCTGATTGTCGCTTGAAAGAATAACTTCCTATGCAAAAAATACAATTGAAAAGAACTTTCATACTTACTTTTACGTATGAATTGTTTTTCGTTGTACATCCTGTATTTTTTTTGTTGAGAAGAAGTGCAATTTCTCATTATCTCCACTTTCTAATGAGCAATTGCATTTCTCTGAAGTATCTTTAAATTTCTTCCTGGTTGTCACCTGAAAGGAAAACTTTCTGTGCGAAAATTGCAGTTAAAAAGAGCATTAGTGTACACAATTGTGATTCATACTTACTTTCATGAATGAATTATTTGTCGTTGTACATCCTGTATTCTTGTTGAGAAGAAGTGCAATTTCTCATTATCTTCACTTTCTAATAAGAAATTGCACTTCTCTGAAGTATCCTAAAATCCCTTCCCGATTTCCACCTGAAAGAAAGAGTTCCTATGTGAAAAATGCAAATGGCAAAAACATTAGTAAACTCAATTTTTTTGCATACTTACTTTCTTTAATGAATTACTTTTCTTTGTACATCCTGTATTCTTTTTTAAAAGAAGTGCAATTTCTCACTATCTTCATTTTCTAATGAGCATCTGCATTTCTCTGAAGTACCTTTAAATTTCATCCTGGTTGTCATCTGAAAGGAAAACTTTCTGTGCGAAAATTGCAGTTAAAAAGAGCATTAGTGTACACAATTGTGATTCATATTTACTTTTATGAATGAATTATTTGTCGTTGTACATCCTGTATTCTTGTTGAGAAGAAGTGCAATTTCTCATTGTCTCCACTTTCTAATGAGAAATTGTATTTCTCTGAAGTATCTTGAAATCCTCTCCTGGTTGTTATCTGAAAGAAATACTTCCTGTGAGAAAATTGCAAATGAAAAGAGCATTAGTGTACACAATTGTGATTCGTACTTACTTTCTTGAATTAATTGTTTTTCGTTGTACATCCTGTATTCTTTTTGTGAAAAGTGCAATTTCTCATTATCTCCACTTTCTAATGAGAAATTGCATTTCTCTGAAGTACCTTCAAATCCTTTCCTGGTTGTCACCTGAAAGGAAGATTTCTTGTGTAAAAATTGCAATTGGAAAGAGCAGAAGTGTACACAATTGTGATTCATACTTACTTTCTTGAATGAATTGTTTTTCGTTGTATATCCTTTAATCTTTTTTAGAAGTGCAATTTCTCATTACCTCCAATTGCTAATGAGATATTGCACTTCTCTGAAGTACCTTGAAATTTGTTCCTGGTTGTCACCTATAAGGAAAACTTCCTGTGTGAAAATTGCATTTAAAAAGAGAATTAGTGTACACAATTGTGATTCATACTTACCTTTATGAATGAATTATTTGTCGATGTACATCCTGTATTCATTTTGAGAAGAAGTGCAATTTCTCATTATTTCCACTTCTAATGCGAAATTGCATTTCTCTGAAGTATCTTAAAATCCCTTCGCGATTTCCACCTGAAATAAAGAGTTCCTATGTGAAAAATGCAAATGGCAAAAGCATTAGTAAACTCAATTTTTTTTGCATACTTACTATCTTTAATGAATTGTTTTTCTTTGTACATCCTGTATTCTTTTTCAAAAGAAGTGCAATTTCTCACTATCTCCACTTTCTAATGAGCAATTGCATTTCTCTGAAATACCTTTAAATTTCTTCCTGGTTGTCACCTGAAAGGAAAACTTTCTGTGCGAAAATTGCAGTTAAAAAGAGCATTAGTGTACATAATTGTGATTCATACTTACTTTTATGAATGAATTATTTGTCGTTGTACATCCTGTATTCTTTTTAAGAAAAAGTGCAATTTCTCATTATTTCCACTTCTAATGCGAAATTGCATTTCACTGAAGTATCTTGAAATCCTCTCCTGGTTGTTATCTGAAAGAAATAATTCCTGTGAGAAAATTGCAATTGAAAAGAGCATTAGTGTACACAATTGTGATTCGTACTTACTTTCTTGAATTAATTGTTTTTCGTTGTACATCCTGTATTCTTTTTGAGAAAAGTGCAATTTCTCATTATCTCCACTTTCTAATGAGAAATTGCATTTCTCTTAAGTACCTTGAAATCCTTTCCTTGTTGTCACCTGATAGGAAGATTTCCTGTGTAAAAATTGCAATTGAAAAGATCAGTAGTGCACACATTTGTGATTCATACTTAATTTCTTGAATGAATTGTTTTTCGTTGTATATCCTGCGTTCTTTTTGAAAAGAAGTGCAATTTCTCATTATCTCCACTTTCTAATGAGAAATTGCATTTCTCTGAAGTACCTTGAAACCCTTTCCTGGTTGTAACCTGAAAGGAAGATTTCCTATGTAAAAATTGCAATTGAAAAGTGCAATAGTGTACGCAATTGTGATTCATACTTACTTTCTTGAATGAATTGTTTTTCGTTGTACATCCTGCATTCTTTTTTAGAAAAGTGCAATTTCTCATTATCTCCACTTTATAATGAGAAATTGCATTTCTCTTAAGTAAATTGAAATCTTTTCCTGGTTGTCACCTGATAGGAAGATTTCCTGTGTAAAAATTGCAATTGAAAAGAGCAGTAGTGCACACATTTGTGATTCATACTTAATTTCTTGAATGAATTGTTTTTCGTTGTATATCCTGCGTTCTTTTTGAAAAGAAGTGCAATTTCTCATTATCTCCACCTTCTAATGAGAAATTGCATTTTTCTGAAGTACCTTGAAATCCTTTCCTGGTTGTCACCTGAAAGGAAGATTTCCTGTGTAAAAATTGCAATTGAAAAGAGCAAAAGTGTACACAATTGTGATTCATACTTACTTTCTTGAATGAATTGTTTTTCGTTATATATCCTTTAATCTTTTTTTAGAAGAAGTTCAATTTTTCATTACCTCCACTTGCTAATGAGAAATTGCACTTCTCTGAAGTACCTTGAAATTTCTTCCTGGTTGTCACCTGAAAGGAAAACTTCCTGTGTGAAAATTGCATTTAAAAAGAGAATTAGTGCACACAATTGTGATTCATACTTACTTTTATGAATGAATTATTTGTCGTTGTACATCCTGTATTCATTTTGAGAAGAAGTGCAATTTCTCATTATCTCCACTTCTAATGAGAAATTGCATTTCTCTGAAGTATCTTGCAACCCCTTCCCGATTTCCACCTGAAAGAAAGGGTTCCTATGTGAAAAATGCCATTGACGAAATCACTAGTTAACTAAATTTGTATGCATATTGTTACGAATTTTTCCACTGAGGCAATGATGGCACAGTTTTCACGGTATAAAAATATTTATTCTCTCTTCAGAAAACTCACAAAATTTATTCACAGGCAACAGTTTAATTACTCTCAAGTTTCAACACAAGCTTCAACAAAAATAACTTCGAATTCAGCGATTATACAAGCTCTCTCCAATAGGTTAACAAAGCGATCAGCTTTCAACGAAGTCTGAAGTCAATCTGAAAACTTTCCCTCTCTCCGGTCTTTAAATATTTGGCGCGAGAGAATGTTCGCGAAATTTCCAGCCAATTCGTCGGAAAAGAAACATCTCGAAACTTCTCGATTGCTTTAGGTGTTGCCACCTTTTTCTAAACTGTATAATCGCTATTAATAAATAAAACATACAATAGAATAACATAGAACATAGAATAGAATAACATAACAATAGAATTTTAAAATCATACGTCACTATTTACAATATATACAGACAATTTGTGCAACAATATTTACTCTTTTGAATGAATTGTTTTTCGTTGTATATCCAGTATTATTTTTGAGAACAAGTGCAATTTCTTATTTTACCCACTTTCCAATGAGAAATTGCATTTCTCTGAAGTGTCTTGAAATCCTTCCTGGTTGTCAGATGGAAGGAAGACTTTCTATAAGAAAAATCGAATTGAAAAGAACATTAGTGTACACAATTGTGTTGTGATTCATAATTAATTTCTTAAAGGAATTGTTTTTCGTTGTTTATCCTGTCTTCTTCTTGAGAACAAGTGCAATTTCACATTTCTCCCACTTTCCAATGAGAAATGGGCCTCAAGCAGCATAAACTTTTATAAGATTGGAACTTTAATTTTAAAAATAAACTAAGTAAGCGTACCCTCTTAAAAGAGTCACAACCGAGAGCTGTAATTAGGGGTTGGCCTTTTTTTATATACCACTGTGTTTGTAGCTGCAAATTTTCATGTTTACGATTTTTTTTTATTGCCAAAAAGTTTTTTGGTGTTTTTGAGGTTGGTTGTTTCTCTATTTTTCAAAAAAAAATTTGTGAGGGGATATCACAACTTTTTTAAAAAACACTGGCCACTTCTATTTTTGAGTTTTTTTGTTTCATGATTTTTATCTTTATCCGAGACGCCTTTTTCATTCTACACCAGGTCAGTCATGAGAGTTTCATCATCATCCCTACCCATACATTTGTCCTGCAATTTCTCATGATGATCCATAGCAGATACTAGATCGTTTTTGCACACGTCAAACGCCGTGGTGTTTGTGCATTGTCATCGACAAAAAGCCTGTCGGCCAAGTTTCAACTCGATTGAGTAATTGGTTAGTTTGTACGTACAGTGACCTATTTTTATTTATAATAATAAATAATCAGCAGGGATTTACAGCTTAAAGTGGGTTCCGAATTACAACGAACATCCACATCGAACCCAGGATTCGATCCCGGGACCTTTAGCATGCAAAGCCAGAGCGTTAACCTAATTAAAAATTTATTCTGTTAAATTGTTACAAATAAATATTACAAGTTTTTTAAAATCTAATTATTATAAAAAAAATTATTTTAATCATACCAAGCTTTATTTTGGTTACATACAGTCCTACACAAAAGTTTAGACACAACACAAAATTGGTGTTTTATAAAATAGTATTAAGACAGAAGATTTAATCTTTATATCACTTAATAATATGCACGTATTACATTCAAAATAGAAATTTGAAAAAGAAAAACAAATCTGTAGCGAATTAGTAGCAAAAATAACAAAAACGACAAAAATCCGTCACACATAAGTTTAGGCACAAATTAAATGAATTTTTTTTAATTTTTATAGGCAAGCGAAAAGTTTTAGTAATCAATTAAACTTTCAAGTTGTTTGATCCAATCAAAAACACGGTTTTTCATTAAAAGCACAAGCTTTTGCAAGGTTTCAGGCTTGATTCCATACTACGCCTTTTAAATGTCTTCTTTAAGTTCAAAAATGATGGAATACTGCTTTCCAAAGGTATACAACTTTTGTAAGAATTCTCTATACATTTTCAATAGGATGACTGTCAAGACTATTAGCAGGCCAATCGAGAACCATGATTATTTTGGCTTTAAACCACTTTTTCGTTGACCTGGATGTGTGGATGTAGGCATTGTCTTGTTGAAATTTCCAGTTAGGTCCTCTTAAAAGCTCACCATATGGTAGTATGTTACTTTCTAAAGTTACCTGGCAGGTCTCAGAGTTTGGTTTTCCTTTTAAAAACGCTAAGGAAGTTTGGCCGTTGAATCCAAATCCTCCCCCACACCATGACTGAACCTCCACCTTGACGTCGGCTAAACTGAGTTACATGATCTTTATGAAGATCATGCCAGTACTAGAGAAAATCTTTCTGGACCATATTTTTCGTCACTTAAGACCACCTGTAGCCATTCGTCACTGTAAGATGTGTGCTGCTGAGTACAATTCAGTCTTGCTTCTTTGTGATGAGACGGCAAACGCGTCTTACGGTTTAAGTTTAGATTTTTTTAAAAACTCGCATCCCAAAATTCTTCTACGTACAGTTTCCCATGAAACTGTAATGGAAATTATATTTTTGATCTGATTTGCAGAGTAATGTTGATTTGAAGCCAGTTTTATAATTTGTCTATCATCCCATTTGCTGGTCGTTCGAGGCCTTCCAGATCGCGATTTTGGTGGATATTGGTCACCATGTGCTTAGACTCTATAAATAGCTCTTTTAGAACGATTTAATGCAATTGAAATATCAGAAATGGATTTATCTCTAGCCATTAGCTTCCAAATTCTTAAAATATCTACATAAGAAAATTCCGTAGATTTCGACAACATTCTAACCAATGAAAATTACTTCAAACCTTTGATGGCAACTTAAAGACACTCCTCTTTGATGATGCAATCACTTCCTCTCAAGAATTTACATAAATCTTACGTTTGTGCCTATACTTTTGAGGCATGGAAAGTTTGAAAAGTTTCAACTTATTGATGTTAGACAATTTTATTTCCTTTTTCCTTGAAAGTTTTTACCCTACACTTTTTCCTTATAGCTTTAAGAACACTATATATTTGGAAGAAAAAAAAAAGAAAAAAAAAAAAAAAAAAAAACTAGTGAAAATTAAATGAATACTATTGATTTTCGTGAATTGCCTCTGTGACTAAACTTTTGTGCAGAACTGTATTAACCCAATGATATTTGAGACCATTTAAAATATTTTCCTAATTACAATTTTTGTATTCCCTCTGAAGTTATAACTTTGATGAAATACGATTCTACGATTTCATTTTACAAAAGAAATTTAACGAAATACACACATCTTTAAATACAAATTCAATTTTTAAAATTGCATTTTAGCCAATCACTTTGCGTGTTTCATTTAGTTCCGTTCTAATGAATTGACTGTGAAGTCGTCACGCTTAACCTCCACATTTACTTTTATTACATTTTGTATTCAGTACAGTATCTGGCTTTATTTTTAGAAGAAATTCATTGACTGGAGTTGATTTTGTAGAACATTTAAAATAATCGTAAAGCAGGTCTTGATTGAGTAGGTTATTAAATATACTCAGTAAATAGTGGCCATTAAGTCAATCATTCGCGGTTCAAAACCCGGTCGGCTTAATTTTGCGAACTTTAACTGAAATTTCTGGAAATTAAAATGTTTTTAAAAGTTAACGCACTCTAAAGTTCTACAGAAAAGTGATACTTACTGTCGATTCTGCCTTTTTAAAGTTGGCTGCAAAATGACCGTTTCGTCTGATTTTTCATACTTTACATTATTTTTTAATGCGCATGCAATAATATATCAAACTTGTTTAACATGCCCTACCCTCCCCTAATTTTTTTAATAACTTGTCCTTCGTTGCATATATCTGTTATATTATATTATATACTTATCAATTAGTCATTTTCAATATCAAAACTTATTAGGGGGACTCAGTACCCCCTATATCCACAATGCTTAATTGTCTATTTTTGATGTACCTGTTCTTGGAAAGTTCTTAACAAATGAATTTGAAAGTTTTATGTATGTTAAATAAATCTTCTGCAAGATACTGAAGTTAATGTTTGGTAAAAGATATCATCAGCAATTTGTTTTTGTTTTTTTGCTAAATTTTAATCAATCTTGAAATTTATTTTAAGAAATACTTTTTTTTACAAAGATTTGATATTCAGAAAAACAAGTAATCAAACAACAGGAATCTTTTTTTAGCCTCAACTTAATTTGTAGGTTATACAAGTTCACAAAAACCACAATTTCAAAAAAAAAAAAAAAATAATAATAATAATAATAATAATAATTATAGTGTATCTCTACTAGTTAGTTAGAAAAGGTACATTGAATTTGAAATATCACGCTTAGAAAATATAAAAGCTTAAAGTTAAAAAAAGACACTAATGTTGTCGTTTACACAAATGCAGTTCAGCTCTGTTTAAAACACTCCATCAGTAAGTTTTCTAGTTTATTCTGTTTGATGCATTTGTTGGAAAAGGGTCGTATGTGTCGAATAATATATAGGTTGAGACTTACTATTTCACTTAGTCCAACTTATTGCAGAACCCAATACGCATTTTTCTTGTAATATCTTTGAATGATAAAACAAATGCTGAGGTGGTATTATTGAGATATGTAATTGTTCAAGTTTACAAATGAAATAATATACTTTGACTGCATTGTTGGCATTAATAGAGGGAAATTTTAAAATTATCGATTGTTATAGCAGTGTAGGATTTTGTTCTCCCTGTTTAATTGTTAATTTTGGTTGCTCTTTAGACTGTTTACAATACCATTATTTGTTTAATGGTACATTATATTAAACTAATATATTTTAGTTATGAAGTAATGTATATTACTCCACAGTTATTTTTAAGTGTTATTAATGGTTTGTCAAATATTGAGGAAAATGTTATCTCAATTTTTGAAGTTATTAATAGTTTATGTTTTAAAAAATGAGAACAATCTTCGTACCTAATAGAAATGTATTAATACGTATAACCTAATTTATCACTGATTATATTTGAAAATACGTATAATAATATTTTTTCTAAATATACTAATAACATCTCTTCTAATCTGAAAAATCAAGTTCAATAAAAACAAATTGAATTGTAAGAGTCACTGTCATTAAAAGATATCTTCCACCCTCTCTCTTTTCTAGTGCATCAGGTTCAGATACCAAGCATAGGAAATTCGATAACATTTAATAATATTAATCTTATCCACCAATAATAACACACTTCATCTAGTTATTATGTAGAATAACTGGATGTGGCAGTTAAAATGTAAAATATATTTATACTCATTACCTAGTTGTTCGACAAAATAACTAATTATTTTAAATTAGCTAATAATAGTCAGTTAAATTGTAAAATAAAAAAAACACAATTTAATGGCATCATACAAAAAACACAAAGTTATTTAGAATGTGTTGAAGAATGGCAACAGTTCGAGTGTTCCACTGAGCTAAATATTCGAATCCTTTTACACACTCATTCTACCACTAAAAATAACTAACCGTAGACCTTTATTGATGTATGATCGAACATTTCACTAGGATATGTTACGAACTTTAATTTAATTCCTAAACTATATTCTATGTTTAAAATTAAGTCGTTTAAGTTGTTAACAAGTCTGACATCAAAGTGTGATACTGTGTAAGATCAACTTCCTGCTTCAACAAAAGGCACCAAGAAGAATTTCGATTGTGAGTACACTTATTCCTAGTTTCTATCAAAAGATTATGGGACTGAAGCATTTAAAGGCTTTATATTGTTTCTCGAAGTTTATATTATACTAGAAGCTGTATAAATTGTTACTGGTTAAAAACTTAAGAAATAGCAAATCATGTAGGTTTCTAAAGATGCATATGCTCAAGTCGAAAAACTAAATCTCTCAAACTGTTCAATATGGAAATTTAAAATAGAAATGACATTGATTGATTCGTGAAAAGTTGGATAGAAGTGTATTCAAAGACATTTCAGAAACACCAACAGTAGATTGGTTAGTTAAAGATAAAATGTTCAAAGCTTTAATTTGTTTGTATAAGGCTTTGTTTGTATTTGATGGTAACCAAATTATACACGTACCGCATGAAACAACGGTAAAAATAACATTGATTAAATTAAATAAAAATAAAAAAATAATAAAAAATCGCCAACGTTCAAATTTATCTAATAAATTGTTCCTCTTAAGAAAACTGTACAGTATACATTCCCGTGATACTCAAAGTATGCAAAATCATATAAATCACGTGATGGAACTTTCTGAAAGAAAAATATATATATATTCAAGAATCCGTTTGTATAAGCTTGAAGAATCCATTTGCATGGTCGATTTTACAAAAAGAGACTAATTTGATGTGCTGTCCTGTACAAGCTTTACAAGTTATCCATTGTTTTTAAAAAAAAATCACCTATAAATTCAATAGGGGATGGTTTTATTCCTTTGACCACTTTGCAAAGTTTAAAATTTTTAACTTGAATATTTAAGCTAAGTTCAATTTTCTTATTTTATTCTAATCAGTATCATATGGTTTACCATGTTTAATTTTTTGTAAGGTCCTAGTTGTTAAGGTCCCAGTTATAAGTTTTTATGTGAGGATATGTTGGTTACTTTGTTTTTTATAATTCCCTTCTAACGAACCATCACTAGTCGATAGCTTTTGATTTCAATTACACTTCTAAAAAAAATACACTCATTTTTCTTCTGTTATCACTTTATTATAATTCTTCTGTAACAGAAGGAGATGATTTTTAGAACTGCTTTTTAACTCACTTTTGCCAACCAGAACAGAAAAAATAGAACACCGAAAAACTTATTTAAATGCCACTTGCAAAGAATAAACTTTTGTAATTACAACAATTAAAATAGTACCAAACTATAATTATATAAGAATTAGAATCATGACGCGGCGT
Organism: Linyphia triangularis; assembly: GCA_963978545.1. Lineage (NCBI taxonomy): Eukaryota > Metazoa > Arthropoda > Arachnida > Araneae > Linyphiidae > Linyphia > Linyphia triangularis. Next base: position 26,858,376 of record OZ021726.1, on the reverse strand, counting down.
AAACAGTTTTTTATTTTTCTTTCACGACCGTCTTATAATACTGATGAAGCATGTTTAGCGATGTATGCAGAAGTTTGTTAATTTCTCAGTAGGATTTTATATTAATTTTAAATTCAACCGATCTGTCTAGAATCATTTACCCCTTTTCTTGCAAATCTCTCCTTATAGTCGATGCAGACTCATCGTCTAATGTGGAAATTTAGGATAGAATGGTAATACTTACCTACTAAACCATTAATATTGGTAAACTTACTACTTTGTTAAATGACGAAGAAAGTGCTGGAACTGTTAAAACCCAAATACTAACTCAGATAACTAAATATCAGATACTTAAGTCAAATGAGACATATGCCTATTGACTTCTTTTTTGTGTGGATTTAACTTGCTTTAGAGGGGGATGTAAGGTATATAAAAAGTATTAGAATTTAAAAAATTGGCATTTGATTCTTAATCATTATATTAATCAATGAAAAATATTATTACTTAACTTTTGAATGTAAGCTTGTATGAAGTCTGCAATTGGAAAGAATGCTATTGGGCGATTCTCCCGAAACAGGAAAAATGCATATCACAGCATTACACCACTCTAAAAAAAAAAGTGCGAAAATAATGAATTAGGAACTTTTTCATGTTTTAGGCTAACTTTCTCATCAATGGAATATTGAATTTTTCTTACATAAATGTACTAAAAAATATATCAAACGTCCAAAGTTCATTATCCTAGCTTGTCACAAGAGCCATCTATGCTGTTATAAATATTAAATAAATTAATAATAAAACTAATTTTCCAACAACAATTAATTTAATGGATTTATAATAAAGTGTTTATACAATGGAAAATAATTAAAAATAATTTCCTTTTTTATTTTTATTTAAAAAATTACTAAAATGCATGTCCACTGAACAAAGCATCATAGTCCTGGCATAAAGCATTACACTCAATATTTTAACTACTCAAGGCAGTAGCATTCTATTTTTTTTTTTTTTTTTTTTTGTCTAGTCCAAGAATTTTTATTTCTTTAGTAAGCTGTATGAATAATTATTCTCACTTGGCACCATTTTTTTACGGAATTTTGAAGTTCTATTCCATCAGAATTATGTTTAATTCGCATCCTTTTCCTGACATCTACAAAAGATACTAGGTGCGTAAAAAAATTATAATGCTGTATAGAATACCTAATAAAGTCACCTTTTAGAAAATATATACATTAACTTTAAAATTTTTAAATGGAATGTGCCTTTTAATGGAGCTTCTAATTACATAAATTTTCATCATTGTCCTGTTCATTATTGTGCTGGTATATAAAGAACACAATAACAGCAAACCAGGATAATGATGCTTGTTATTTATTCGAAATATAATTAAAATTCATATAAGTTTAATAGTACTCCACTACTATGTTAATTAAATTTGAAATTTTATTTGTCATTTTGACTGTCATTTTTTTTATTTTTAAATCGTCTCATTTCAAACACTGCCGTATTATGAGCACCATTGTCTTGGTATAGAGATTTTTTTTAAATACTTTTTTCTTCTAATTAAAAAAAATTTGCGGTGCTGGTATTTTTTTTCTTGTTCTATAAAGCCTTAATGATAACAAAAAATATATAACATGCATTTATGGTATCCTTTTTAAAAAAAATGTTTGAACATTGAAAAGTTGCCGGTTTTGGAAGAATAACCCTATTGTATAATATTGATTCCTACTTACTGTTCCTAGAGGATTTGACCTTCATTGTTTATTATATTTCTTAAATTGTTTATTATATTTCTTAATTCTTATTTAAGGAAAGGAAATGCAATTTCACGTTCCCGTCTTTTTTCAATGTGAAATTGCTTTTATTTGAAGTATCTTTAAATTCGTTTCCAGATTGTTTCACCAGAAAGAAACATTTTTTTTTTTTATTTTTTTTTTTTAATTTTATTATTATTATTATTATTTTTTATGAAAATGGTATTTAGAAAGAATACTAAAATGTTCACAATTATGATTGGTAATTACTATTTTCAATGACTTGTTCTTTGTTGTTTTCATGCCTTTTTTGAGAGGAAGAAGAGCAATTTCTCATTGCCACCTCTTTTAAAAAAGAAATTGCATTAATTAGAAGTACTCTGAAAGCTCCTCTTATTTCTCACATGAAATAAATATTTTTGTGTGAAATATTGAATTGTAAAGAAATCTAGTGTACAATTATGATACCTACTCATTTTTATAGGATGACTTGTCTTTTGCTGTTTATTGTGCCACCTTTTTGAGGTGAAAAACTACAACTTTTCATTACTACCATCTTCGAATGAGAAATTCCATTTCTTTGAAGTATTTTAAAATCTATTATTGATATTTATTTTAAAGAAATATTGTTATATGAAATATCTAATTGTAGAAACTATCATTGTACAATTATGAATCATACTAACTTTTCCTTACTGACTAGCTCTCAGTTGTTTTTTCTATTTCTCTTCGAGGGAAAGAAGTGCAATTTATCATCGCCGCCACTTTCCAATTAGAAATTGTATTTCTTTGAAGCTTTTTCTCTTCATATTCACTCTACAGAAAAATGTATGGTGCAAAATAGAAGTATGATATTCAAGTAGAAATGTACATTTTTCATAGTATACGAGTGTAACTTTTTGCCCTTTCAAGAGTAAACTGATAAACTATTAACGATTTTTAGTACCGTAATCAATTAAAGTATTATATCATATAAAGCTTAAAAAAGCTAACAAAATTTCTAAAACCAACTTATTTAATAGAAATAGTCTAAAACGTTCGGTTTACTTTATCATATACGTTACTTTATGTAGTTTTTATAAACTATTATATTGAAATATAAAGATAATGTTTTGTTTCTTCACTAGATGTTGACTTTTTTTTAGCTGTCTATTTAATCAAGAAACAGGCATACCACACTGAATATAAACTAGAATTTTTTACTATGTAAGTACTAACTATGAAGAGGTGGGCCTTATAGCCAGTGTAGTAACGTTGTTTAAATTCTAGCTTCCTATTTACAGAATTACAAAGAATTGGGGTTTAGTACAAAATAAATCCTTTTTGTTTTTAATTACCAATTTAAAGTTTCAAGTAGAATTTTTTTTTAGTAAAAACAGGAATACTTGGAATTTAAAATATGTTTTAATTTTTTCTCTTTTGTTACAGTCTTAAAAAAAATAAGATTTTAACTTTGGTATTGCCAATGCTAGAAATAGCTGAAAATCAGAAAGCTGAATTTTCACGAAATAAAATATAATTTTTGTTCATCGTAACTTAGAAAATAAGTGGTTGATATAGTAAAAACGATAAAGTATAACATTTTGTGAAATAAAGTCTAGAAACTCTAAATGATAATGATCTTTAAGGACTAGAGCTACTGTGTAACGAAGACAGCTTGCCAAATATGAAGGTCCATTTTATAAACCGTTATATAACATGTGCTATATGATTCTCATAAATATATATTCAATACTCACAAGTTCATGTTTTTATTACTTTACAGAGAATAAGATGGGCTTCGTACTGTTGGATCTGAAAGGGGAAACTTGATGGCAAATAGTACAATCTGAACTAAATATTTACAGATAAAAATGTGTGTATTTATAGATTTGAAACAAATGAATATTTTTTAACAGAAATTGAATTCAAAAATAATTTTTATAAAAAGTGTTTCAAACTATAGATTTTCCTAACTTTTGAATTTCTTACTCATTCACTTGTAGAAACTACATTTGCTTAGCATATACGAAAGTAAATAAAAGCATAAATTTAACAGCATTTTAAGGTTGACTTTCACACATCAAATATGAAATTATTTAAAACACTCAATAAGTTTGTACATTTTATTGTTCGTAATGCTATAATTTAAGAGAAGATAATGGGGATATATGCGTGTCCAAAGCAAAAATAGTAGCACTTACCATTTTATATGACTCAACTAAAAAAAAAAGAGTAATTCAATGCGTATTTATCTTGTAGATATTTGGCTAAATGAAACAAATGATGAGATGGTATTATTGGGATGTAATTGTTGAAATTTACAAATTAAATAATATACTTTGGTTATGTTTTTAACATTAAAAGGTACATTTTAGAAATTATCTGTTGGCATAGTATGAAATTTCGCCTGACCCATTGTTTATTAGTTTAGTATTTCTCTCTTAAAATACACAATTTACTATGCTATTATTACCTTGAGGGTCTTTTAAGAACTAATGAAGTTGTTAAAATTTAGCTTTTAAAAACTTAAACTGGTTAACGTTTCATTCAATAGCAAGCACCAAATAAAAAAGTGTTAAAACACATAATATAATTCGATTATTCTCGAAAACAGCTGAATAATCAATTCTATAAAGATAATAGAACAACCTTAGTTTGGATTTAATTATTCATTTATTAATTCATAAGATAGTACATTATCTACCAATAAGTGATTGGACACCTGCGATAAAAGAGATAAACACAATTTATTTATATTCAATAGGCGGTAGAGCCTCCACCTGAGGCAATTACAGCCTTAACCCTTCGAGGCATGCTTTCCGCAAGTGTTTCAATGGCATCGGTATTTCCCTCCGTATGGCTTGCAGATGACATGTAAGTTCTTTCACCGATTTTGGACGGTTGCTGCAGCCCTTAATTCGGTGATCCAACACAATCCAAAGGTGTTCTACAGGATTCAAGTCTGGACTCTGGGCGGCCTGTCCAGTCGGTTCACCGCGTTGTCTCATACCAATCCATGATGGACATCGCATAATGACAAGTGGCGTTGTCATCCTGGAAGTAAAATGATCCAACCCGTAAAATTACCACAGCGTAGGAAGCACATTGTTGTCTAGAATAGTGAAGTATGAGTCTGCGTTGAGCCTACCATGAATTGGGATTAGGATCCCTGTCCATGCCATGAGAGACATCCTCATTTGCATGGGTGTCCAAATACTTATTAGTTGATATTGTAGAATAAGCTATGCAGGCATGCGTGTGGGAAAGACGTCAAGGACAAGCATTCAATATATGATAAAATTTATTTTGTCATTTTGACAATAGGAATGAAATTTAACAATTCAGAAAAAATTTGTTACAGGATAATACATAATAGTCCGAGAGGCGACTGGAAGTTTAGGTTCATTCTGATTATTTTATAGAATGCAGAAAAATGTTAGTAGATCATGATCGTCAAAAAAAAATTAAAAAATCGTCTGCGAACTTCTTAATTGATAATTAAAGAGAGGTGGGTTAGCAAAAAAAAAAAAAAAAGAATGATCGTTTTATGGTCAGTCTTGAGATATTTGGCAATCAGATTTAGTTAGTTACTCTCATTAAAAGTATATTTTTTAATAGTTTCGGCCCTTTTTGACCCGGCAGACTAGGAGATTCGTGATCTACAAACAGTTCTCTACATTCTATAAAAATTCAGAGTGATGTTCGATGAGGTACTTCAACTTGCAATCGCCTCCCAGTCTATAAGTATCAGTTGAAGCTGCAAGTCTGACTTCACTGTCGTCAATTGAGTCGACACAATACATTGCTATGTCCTGTTTTATGTATTTTTTAAGTCACTTTTATCGATAAAAATTAGACTCGTAATTGAAATTGATCCAGCAATATTGAGTCATTAAAAACCTTGTATTTATATAAATGGGAAATAATATTTGGTCGTGTGTATACATTTTAGCATTACTACTTTCAATTACCAATATGTTAACATTGGATAGTGAAAGTATTAGATTTTTCTTTCCCTCTACGTTTTGAGACATCCGAAATTCAAAAAGTCTTCTGAAAAAAATGTGTGTGTGCGTGTATCCGTGGTTGCATAGCTCCCGAACAGATTGACCTACTATGTTTAACTTTTGATTCTGGTTAGTGGTCATTGAATCTGTGAGACCTGCCATTAAGTTTTCATCAAAATTGCGCAACTTCATAAGATAGCTGCCAACGAAAAATCTATGTTTTTAAGCAATTGCCAAAAAAAGGACACCAACGATTTTTATCAAAGTCGCTATTTTGATGTTTTTTAAGGTGCTATATAACGTTAACGGGTGATGCTCAAGATAAGAGAACTCTGAGTTTAAGACATTCGGTATTCATCTTTTTACGCTCTTATCGCATTTGTACGGAAATTTTGGATGTGGGGATGTTTATACATCCCCACATCCAAAATTTCTGTACAAATGCGAACAAATAAAAGAAAACCGGATTCCTTACAAATAAAAGAAACGTCTGTTTCTTTTATGTAGCTTTTCCAAGAAAGAATAATGCAATGTTCATTGAAAAACATATCGCCAATTTCGCCTTTGTAGCGGAGTTTTTTTTTTTATTTTTCAATGTTATAATTATTGTCAAATGTATCGCTAGACTGGCAATTTTTTCAACATAATGAAAACAAGAAAACGATAATTTACAATAATCCATGACAAGTTTAAAAGCAGTGATCAGCATTAAGTGTAATGATAAGTTTTGCGATGTTTCACACCTATAATTTTTTTAATGTAATATTTTGTTTTTGTTTTTATACGATTAAAATTCATTATGGTTTTTGGTTACATTTTATGTTTGCGTTAAAGATGTATTGTTCTGAGATAAGTATTTTAAATCGATCAGTTAAGATTTTGAATCATTATTAGTATTTTACTGAGTTAAAAAAAAAATTCATTTGAAAACAAAATTAAGAACTTGACATACAAAATTCACATGGTTCTTTTTAGAAACAGATGCTATACAGCCGCACTATAGGGACGAGACAAATTTTATTGGCTTATGTTTTCCGATGTTTTGTACTTGTTAAAATAATACAAAGCACTTTTGAGTACGCCAATTAATAACGTCATTATTATTTCTATGTCTTCAAGATTTTAAATGCCCATTTGTTGGTGGCTGGATTAAATTTAATTACGAATCTAACTTCATTCAATAAGAGTTAGTCCAAAAATGCATAGATCCTAGCAAAACTATAGATTTTTTAAGCTCAATTTGACTTCATCATTTGCATCAGCCTCTATCCTCAATTACTTCATCTTTATTTAAAAAAAACTTAGTATTTTTACAAAAAAAATCTCTATTTTCATCTTGGTCAATATTGATATTTAATACAAATCAAACAGTAGTTCCGATATGCTCTTTTAAATTCATTTATAAAATGATGGGGACAAAATAAGTCTTAATTAATAATAATAATAATATAACCCATACATTTTTTTTTAATATAAATCCTTTATATGCATTGTCAATTTTTATATTCATTAACAAAGCGCCGTTTCTGTTTCCAGCGTTTACTTGGTGCTTGTATCTCATTTTAAATATTAAAAACACCTATATCAGAAAACTATGCGGTAAACTACTTTTCAAAATTTATTCATTAAAAATGAACGTGAATTTATGAATTCACATCTAAATACCTTTTATTTATTCTTATTAAAATAATTTTATAATTTAGTGCTAACAGTGTCAGCTCCTAAATTTGATAGAATGCATTTCCATCGACATCGAATCTATCTGTCAAGATTCAGTCCGATTGGGTAACGGCAATTGGGTTAATTAGCCCTCCTCGGATTTGCCCGCCATCCACATACCCAGTCATACACACAAAATCTAAGTTAATACAAAGGATTTAAAAAATGCTTTATAAATATAAAAAATTGTACGAGGTATATGGTTTTTAAAAAATCCAATTATTTATATTTTGTATTTAAATTTAAAATTACGTTTTAATGATTTCATGACAAACAAACGGAATCAAAATGATAATACCGAATGTAAGAAGCCTGATAAGCAGTTCTTTAAAAGAAGTAGAAAGATTTAGACAGTGTGAGTTTCATGCACGGTTTCAATAAAATCTAATAAATATAAAACTTTCAAGTAAAATTTAGTTGCTTTAAAATAAGTTTCCTTCTAAAGTCACTTACAATTCTGTTGCACAACAGGTCAAAAGAAAAGTCGATATCCCACTTTTGCTCTAACCTTTTCAATTAAAATGATGACCTATCAAAAGAATGAAGAAAATCACAAACCATTACTCTCAGATATCAATTGTGAAACTTTCCTCAATTCTTCAAACTAGAACAAAATGGTAAAAAAGACGTTGCATTACATTGTTGTGTTCATTACAAAAGTCAGCACTGTAAGAATAACCTTATTAGCTTTTTTCTATAAAAAAAAAATAAAAAAAAAAAAAAAAAAAGTGGAAGGAAAAAGATTTTCAGTGATATTTTTCGTAGCGCGTTGTCTCTCAAAATTGTGGTTAAGAACTTAAAACATTTTGTCACCTTTATCAAAGCAATTAAACTGATTTTAATCATAGATGTAGGAATCTTTCATCACTTTCATTCACCACCAAGAACATCCACTCCAGTACAGAAAGGAAATAAAAATTGAATTCAATCAGCGAATAGGAATCGAGATGCTGTGTAGCAAAACGTCGGATTCGAAATTCATATAAAATTAGTTTTACAATAAGTTTACATACAAAATACTTACACCACCAAACAAAACTTTAGCATCTATTAGTTTATTTTTAATAGCATATATACATGAAATTCACATGACATCTGTACGTATCTTAATAGACAGAAAAATTTGTACGTATCATAATAATAAGTGAAACAACAATCTCAATTTTAAATGCAAATTATATAGTGGAAGTAATATGAAAAAATGAAATATCATCAGCTGTAGAGTCGCATCCCTGACAAAAATTTAAAAAAATTTAAATATGAAAAGGAATCGTTTAATTTAAAATTGTGTAGTCTTCCTCAAACCGGTGTTGCTACAAATTTGATTAAGATACAAATTTTGAAATATGAATTATAAAATAGTGGCGTTTTATTTTTTCTTCAAAATTCCGTAGAATGGCATCTATTATTGATCTATCTATATCAGGTCAATGGAGATATAAAAGACAGGCAATACTTTTCCGGGCGTTCCGGCAGGGCGGAACGCCCGGGGGATCTCCTCTCGGGTGTCGCTTTCCTCCCGGCCGGAGGTACAAGAGCTCCTAACCCGCAAGGGTGAGTTCTCCGATCTGGGCAGTCCAATAATGATTTAACAAAATCAGGTGGAAATCGGTATTTTCAGCATACAGCTACTGATTTTACTTAAGATGCACTGTTTAACTGTTCGAGGCAGACAGTTAAATTTCATCCCTTAAAATGCATACGAGTTACGTAATAAAAAAAATCTTCCTCCTCCCCATCATTAATAAACTTTTTTAAATATTTTATTTTCCAACTATTAGTTAAAAATTAATGTATCCTCTAAGATATTGTTACGAATTTATGTATATTTGTAAATATTTCGTAGCATTAATTATGTAAAAAGATAAATTTATGTATATTTCGCATAAGGCAGTGCAATTGTTTGACTTACTTTGCTCTCCTGCAATGTGATCCTTAATGCTTGAAAACGAATTTTACAGAGATAATGCTGGGAAGCGAGTTTTACAAAGAGCTGGCCATTTAACATTATGGTAAAGGCAATCTCGCCAAATTGGCAACGGTTTTGACGACATTTTTGGTTCCCATGTACATATATAGGACTTTTCGACTACGATCTGGAAAGTCCTCCGAATTCCTATCTCTAGAAGATTCACGAAGTATTGACTTCCTATATAAGGCCGGTCGTGATTGGAGTTAGTTGACTGGAGTTACTGAGTTAGCTGTCTCTCAGCGAGCATTCAGAGAGTTCCGAAAGTGAACTGTATTGCATTGTCTTTTGCGGAGATTTTTAGCAGTTGTGTTGTCAGGTTTTTAACTGCTGTTTTGTGCTCTATTGTTGTGTAAAGAGCTGTATTGAGTCTACTAGAACGAGAAGTTCTGGAGTTGTAAGAGAATCTGCGAAGAGTTATATCGGAATAAATTTTCTGTAAATTTTGATCTGCTTTGGCTTCAAATCTTTCGAACCCATCCACGCAACAATATTAAAAAAAAAATTTAAAAAAAAATTTAAAAAATGATTTTTTTTTTTTTCTTTTGGAAACTATCCAATGAAATTTTCACTGATTGAGAAAAGTAAAATAATGCAAGTTGTTCCCAATGCAAAGTGTCATGAAATGAAAAACGTCCATCTATTCTATATCTTTATAGGCAAGACGTATTGTTCTCATGGTTAAATTTGTAGCACTCCAAAACAATTCAATCGATATTTTTGATCAAGATGCTATTTGAAAGAACTTATTCTGCAAATGTGATAAAAGTGAAAATAAAATAATTTAGTAATTAGTTTTATTTCAATATTTTTAATTATTGTGTAATCAAACAAGCTTCTACTAAAGTAGTATATTTCGATAATCTTATAAATGGCAATTTTTTGACGTAATAATTGATAAATTCGATAATTTTTCGAGGATCTGTTGCTAATCTGATAGTTTTTCGACAACTCTTAACAAGATTTGTGTTAACACTTTTCATACATGACTCGCATTTCTTACATGTTAATAACTGATTATTTATTTTTAATTTTTTGCAAGATTGAGTGTCGTGATATTTAAACTTCGAATGCCAGTTTTATATTTTCGGCAGTACCGTCAACGTTAGTAGCTGTTTACGCCGCGTCATGATTCTAATTCTTATATAATTATCGTTTGGTATAATTTTCATTGTTGTAATCACAAAAGTTTATTCTTTGAAAGTGGCATTTAAATAAGTTTTTACGGTGTTATATTTTTTCTGTTTTGGTTGACAAAAGTGAGTTAAAAAAAGAAAAAAGCCGTTCTAAAAATCTTCTCCTACAGCTACGTAAAAGCATTATAATAAAGTGATTACAAACGAAAACTGAGTGTCATTTTATAGAAATGTAATTGAGATTAAAAGCTATCGACAAGTGATGGTCCGTCAGAAGTGAGCTATCAGAAGCGAATACCGTATTTTATCGTTCATAGCGAATATCTTGAAATTTATAGATTATACTAAGGCGAAGTTTCTGAAACACTGACAGAGATACTTCTTTCTCTCATATTATTCGGTATATTTTATGATATACCGAATAATAATTTTAAGATTTATTTCGGTATGTTTTTATGTATATTTTTAAGATTTTGTTTTAAAAACAAATGTTGCTAGAATTGTTTTTTGGTCAATCAAAAGGTTAAACCTTTTATATTTGATTTCCTGGATAAGACAATGACCCCATGTCATTTCATTATATTTGTATATTGATTCTTAGAGCTATAGCTCGATCTAAAGTTCGGGGTCCGACGAGCGTTAGCAAGCATGGGACGTACCCTTCTAGTGTACACTTACTTTTAAATTAAACTACTTATACCATATGACAGATTATCTGTCACTGAAAAGAAAAAAAATTTAGTGGTTGAGAGATGATCCATCTTCAGCGACACAAAACTTGCAAAAAACATAAAAACTTGTCAATTGAATATTTGGATGACTGATATCAATGCAAATTTAGCTGCATTTTTAAAGAACTTGACAGGGTTTAAGCTTTAGAGATCTAGAAATGCAAAGAAAGAAAACACGAAAAGATATGCTCTGATAACAAATGCATCAGATAAGTTTATTTCCAATTCTTTTGCATCTATAAATTGACCTCCTCGTGAACCACCTGTGGTTTGTGATCCAAAGAATGGGAAACACGCGTTTCGATAAAAGATTTATCTTCTTTAGCAGTTATAACGTGAACAAATGATAAACGAGATATTTAAAATGGTGTTAAATGTTATCAGTTTATTGTACGAAAGAGTGTGCATATTTACAGTCCTAATAATCCTTTTGGTAGTTTTAACTACCGTTTTAAAAGAAAACTTTTTGTTGAAAAAGAAAATTAAAAACTTTTGTTTGCATTTTATTAACAACTAGCTGAATACCTGTGCTTCGCCGCGAAATTTTACCATGTGCAATATTTTAGCCAGCTGTGAGGCCCCGCGCTGCGGAAATCCGTCATTGGTGTATAAGCCCCAATTTTTGTCGCTTCGCTTGCAGGAAGGTTCATCGCAACGCAAAATCGAGCTTCCTTCGCTTGCTGAAAAAGTCATTGACACATAAGCACAGGCTTACTTAACTCGTTGAAAGGTTCATTGCAATGCAAACAGGAGCTCGCTTTGCTCGATGAAAGGTTCATTGCTGCGTAAGTGTAAGGTCACTTAGCACACTAAAAACTAATTGCTACGTAAAGCCTTAATATTAGAAGCCCATCTCTTGTCGAGAAATAAAAAAAAAAATTCTCAGTTATTAACTATAATACAACACCCCTTTAAGAATATTTTAACACGTGATGTTTGTAAAAAGTAAAATTAGAAGGTCAAAACTACTTATGTTGAAACTTTCAGAGCTCTAGGCCTATTGGAAGTAGCTTTTTGTGAAAATATTATTTAAAAATTCATTAAAAAACAAATTAAAATGTTAACGTTCTTTTTGTCAAAAGTCCAATTAGGAGGCCAAAACTATTTGTGTTAAAAATTTCAAAAATGTAGCCCAATTAGAAATCATTTTGTAAAATATTTGTTAATTAATTAATTAAAAAACAAATAAAATGTCAAAATTCTGTTTTTCAAAAGTCCAATTAGAAGGCCAAAACTACTTATATTGAAAATTTCAGAACTGTAGCCCTATTAGAAGTCGTTTTGTAAAAAAAAATGTTAATTAATTAAGAAAATTAATGAAGAAATAACTAATTAAAAATTTAAAATTCTGTTTTTCAGAAGTCCAATTAGAAGGCTAAAACTGCTTATGTTGAAAATTTCAGAACTGTATCTCTATTTGAGGTCATTTTGTAAAAAATAAATTAATTAAAAAAGAATTAATTAAAATTTTAACATTCTGTTTGACATACATAACATTAGGAAGCCAAAACTTCTTTTGTTGAAAATTTCAGAGTTCTACTCCAATTTTAAGTAGGTTTCTATAGATTCACAGAGCCACAGACAGATAGATAGACAAACAGACACACAGCTTGTTTTATTATTATAGATACGCAAACGTTAACAACAATACTTTTTACCACTGAACGTACTTTTACTTTCAATTACCCATATTACATAGGGTAATGAAAGTATTGCATTCGGTAAAAAAAATATTGCCTTTTTAACATTTATACTTGTTTTGGAATGTACTGACTTAAAAAAAGAGTGGTCTATAAAAAATATATGTGTGTATATGATCAGCATAACTCCTGAATGGATTTACCTACGATGTTCAACTATTTTATCAAAAACAGGTTGCCAATTTCACAGTTATAGTTTATTTGTTTGTTTATTTGTTTGATTGTTTGTTTGTTCGCTAAACTGACCAATTTTTTTAAATATCAAACTAAAGCGACAAATTCTACAATTCCACAACAAACTTAAATTCAGCAACCAGTACTGCGTGTAATTGAAACACATTATATTTACATTTGCTAAATAAAAAAATTTAAAAATTATTACAAGTCCTCTTAAAAGAACCACAAACCAAGTCGTTAATATCAGGAGGCTTCAAATGTTTTGATTACGATTAAAATCGAATAGCGTCCAAATATTTGTTAAGCTAAAGAGGTTTATGACATAAAACTATTAAGCTAAAAAGATTCATGACATAAAACTACAATAAAACGGAACAATGGATTAAAAAAATTGAGTGTTCAAAGATTTTAGTTACTTTCGATTGAAATTGTACTTTTAACAAAAACGTTATATATAGTGGCTTCTTAAACTATCATTTACTTCTTTGTTTAAATTGATGCTTTTCCATTATTAAGAAATAAATTCAGAAACACTAATAGAAATCCTTTCTTCAAAATCAACTAGATGCTTGATTCTTTAAAAAACAAACTAGAAACCTCATAGTTTATAGGTTAAAATTTTAAGAATTTTAAATTTTGATTACATAAAATGCAATAATTTTAAAGAGTACAAGAAATAAAATGCTTTTAAACAAATGAAATAGTAAAAAATAAAAAGAATGAACAAAACTTGAACAATTTTATTACATTAGTTTTTTTAAATTCGTGCCAATTTCTCGTATAATTTTTATTTCCCAAAAATTTGGCCATTGACATAAAAGCACAGCCAACCTAAAATCATGGCTAAAACCTATATTTAAGCAAGTTGAGTCAATTCTATATGATTTTTATTTTATCTTCATTTTCCCATGTTTTTTAGTGTTACCCAACCAAGGTACTGTTTTTAACCCTTTTCCAGCATTTGTCCTTTGGAGATATTTCTCTTGACAGTTCTCAGTGTTTTGTATTACTTTGGGGTTTTGATCGTTTCCTCTTCAATTGCATTGTTCTTACAATTTCTCCGAGTTTCCAAGTTAAATTTGCTTTTTCCAACTTCACTCATTTTAGGGTACTTTCAGTTTCATTGATAATTTTATTATCTCCCAGTGTTCTTCAGTTCAGTATAGCACCTCTTAGATTCCAAAATAAATAATTGTGGTGTCGCCATCTATTGGATATATCATGAGTATATTTTGTAATTTTTTAAAAGTACATTTAGTAGAATGTTCTTCGGTGTTCATTTGATTTATTTGGTAACAAATCAACTACACAGACTTATTCTTCAAAATTAGAACAAAATTAAAAAATAAATATTCAAGTGGAACTTAAAGCCTAACGTAATATTTTGCAGAATTCAGATGCTCTTTATTTGACTTTTTCAGAGTAAGGGGACATTACTTTTTCCCAACGTGTTCAACAAAGTTCACTGTAATAGAGGAAATATTTAATAATAAAATTTAAAATAATTTCTTTAAAAAAAAACTACATTGTGCATCGCTTTTTCATAATCACGTTATAAACCACAAAATATTTGGATCAAACTACATGGTTTATTTATGAAAAACCATTATTCGATTAAATATTAAAATATTGGTTTGTAGAAGTCATCAAATATTATATTGTATGTGGTATTTAAAAAAAATCATTAACATCTACACGATTTTGTTAAAGTTGTACCCTTTTAGTTAAAGATTTTTCTTCATTTTAATATTAAATTTAGTTTTTTTTTTGCTAAATTTTTGAAGATTTAGTTGGTTATTCAAGTGATAATTATTTTTTATTATTACATTTATATTATCTCTATAATTATATAAAAATATATAATTAGATAAAAATTATTTTCATATTCACCCAATAGATGGCGACAAATTATCTTTGACTTTATTATTTATCAAAACTTCAGACAAATCATAATAGATGGCAGCACTATCAAGATTTTTTTCACGAAGAATAGCTATGATTTCGAATTGTTGATTGTTGAAACCGAAAAGATAATATATTGAGAGAAAATATTAATTATATATATGATTAAAAAAACCTCGGAAGTTCACATTTCATTTTTTAAAAAAGTGTTTCATTATTAGAATGTATTTTTAATTTCCAAAATCATAAAAATAATAATTTATATTCTAAGTTATCATAGAATGGTTGCAATATATCATGCCTTCATGCGAAGGTGTATTAACATATGCGAAAGGAAAGAGTATAAGGGCAATTAGAGACGATTTTTCTGTGACTCAACGGCTGCACAGAAGAAAACATCAAACTTTACGGCATAGATATTTTTCTTACACGTAATTTTAATTTTTCCCAAATTGTATGTGTTTACTATGTAAAACAGAGTTATTCACTATATGACCCGAAAAAACTTTATGAAGAAACGTTCACCAAGATGGTTTTCCTCAAGAATAAGTACAAAAATTACTTAATTGAATTATCTCAATTAGACGATTTATTAAGATTGGCTGGAACAAGTACTGCGACAGGCGTGACTATCATAAAATAAAACAATTTCTACCGTCATCGACTCACAATTGATGTCGGAAAAATCGGAGGAATGGAAGTATGATGGAAATGTCTTCATTAAAATTAAGGTCAAGTCACATTTTCACGTTGAAACAAAATATTGACTTCTTTTTTAGACTTCGATTAACGTAATATAATTACTATTTTATAATTATTTGAAGAAAAAAAAATAATAATCAACTATCAATTATAATTTTATTGGGATATTTTTTATTTTTTTATTTTTCAGTTTTCAGAAATGCTTTATATTATTAAATCAAAAATAGTTAAGTATATTTATTGGCGTTTTTGGTATAAATAATAGCTCCAACATAAGTTCTTCGGCCTGTCTATATAAGTTAGTAGCGAACGTTGTGCTAAATGGACAGCAAACGCTCTAAATTCAAGGAATTAGTGCTTACATTGGTACTTCGACCATCTTAACGATGTTGCAATTCAATACGTTTAAATAGATTTGTGAGACCAATTTCGAGAGTTTTTATGTCATCCACCCACCCATTTGATGTTTTTGATATTAATTTATACGTGTATTTCGTTTATTTTTTCTGATATTAATTTATTTGTTAATAGGTGTGTTTTGAGAGAAAATTCTGGAGTGGCTTGTACCAATAATACGATAACGTTGGAATACAACATGTTTATGTACAATTGCGAGACCAAGTTTGAGAGATTTTTTTTATCCCATCCGCCCACTTGATATTTTTGATATTATTTTCTTCCTAACCTTGTGAGACCTCATCAGAGGATCTTCCGTTCTGGTGGACAAAGAAGTTCATAAATTAATTATGAAGGATTCAGAAGTGTCCAAGCTGTGGTCGACTTCCCTGATTGGCAGCTTGGACTTCCTCTTCATTCGCTTGTGAACTTGAGCTTGTCTCCTGTCCATGGGCTCCTCTGAATCCAGGACCACCTCAACCTCTCAAAAGAGAGAACTGTCCAATCATTTCATCTTCACCTCGCAATTCATAACTCACTTTTAATTGTTGATGAATCAATCAAAATCAAATTAGCGCAATCAAAAACCTTCTTGCATAAAATAATTTCTTTTACAACAGAGAAAGTAAACTTCATTGTTTACAACAAAGAAATGTATCTACATTGTTAAAGCTAAAGTACCTACATTGTTAAGATACCGAGTAACTGTTGAGTGTAACTGTGTGTGTTACTGTGGGTGGAACTATTTATCATTATAATTGTGATGAGAGAGAGAGAGAGAAATGAATAAATGATTGTTGAAAAGGAGAAGTAAAGTTTAAAAACTGAATAATTTTTAAAATATAAATATTTGTACACTGACTCAAAAGTTCCCAGGAATTACATTGCTGGAATATTATTATTAAAAAATATTTAACTAATATATTTTATTGTCGCAAATTTGTAATGGCAACTTTTTCAACTATCCTGCCATTTTTAAACATTACTCTATTCTTTGATTTTATGTTCCGCTAAAATCATATGAAGAAGTAGTCATTTTTATTAATAGCTACTTCTTTGGGAATCTCATTGATTTGGGGAATCTCATTGAAATGGAATATCTCATTGATTTCAAAGAATATGTTTTTTTATTTTTAAAAAAGCTTTTTTTTTTTCCGTGCCATTTATTTTTAATATTCTCTTCGCCCTCTTTCCCTTATCAGTGAATTAAAATCCAAACCTACCCAAGACTGAAGTAGAGAGGGAGCATGTTGGAACAGCGTTTCACTACTTTTCTATACAAAAATAATACTTCGGTCACATTCAAATGAAATTTCTGGTAAATGTTTGGAATGCGGTGACACAGCCTAACCTACTATTTTATTTTACACTGTCACTAACTTTTTTTTTTAGTTCGTTATTGGTTGGTATTTACAAAAACCAGCTCTCTCTTTCTGCACAAAAAGCAAATCCTCCCAGACCATAACTCTAATTGAAAATGTATGATTTTGCTTTGTATTTAATTGGCAATTATCCAGTTAATTAAGGAACGTTACTTCCTGCTCGCTAACGCTCGTCTACCACCCAGGATTAATATGCAACCTTTTTTTAGTTCCCTTTGCGAAATAGATCGTTACAATATTACCAAAATTTCAGAAGCTTATTGTCAATAGGACAAATGATCCTCCTCTTTATTTCAGATTTGTCACTATAATTGTATATGAAAACTTACTTTCTAATTGTAACTTCTACAAAATATATCAAAATGGCTTCCTTTATAGTTAGTTACTTATGGGTAAATTCACTTTCAAAAGTGCCAATGCCGAATACATTATCCATAGTTCAAATTTATTTGGTAAAAATAAGCTTTGTTGCAATTTTTGTAAAAACTTTGTTACAAAGGCATCATAGTCACATTAAGCGAATAAAAAAGTCTCACATAATGTTTGAGCTAATTAAAAATATTTTGGCTCAAAATGAGTTGAAATATGAGGAATAATCAATACATTTTAAGGATTCAGAGATCATTTTTATTCTATCTGTCATGCGCAGATGTAGAAGATACCGTAATCGTTAAAAAAATCTACGATTTTTTTAAATATTTTTTTCAGTCTAGTATCAAATGATGATTTTTAACAACTGATTATTCATCAGTTCGTCTATCATGCTAGAAAATGTACTTTTATAAGTCAACTTAATCAATTTGTATCAAAAATGGCAAAAATTTGTACAGTCATTGGACTAATGAAAATTCAAGTATAAGAAAAGCGCTAGCAAAATTAAAATGAAGTGTGTTCGTTTCTTCAATTTGGAAACAACAAAGACTGCTTGACATGACAATGGGTTAGTTAAAGTAATATTAAGCTGGATTTACACGCTACCAGTCGGGCCTCCAATTTAGATCGCTAGTTCTGTGACGTCAGCTAAGCGACTGTTGCGCCGTCTATCGGTGATGACGGGAGAGCTCACGTGATTGGTTGATCGGAGCGTGGCCTCCGATATTATAGAAGGCCATCCCACTATCACTATGACGTCACCGGTCGTGGATACAATCGTCCTTCCACTTAGTAAAGAAAGGCATACTTTTTGTTTAATTAAATATATTATAGTCTTCGTTTTACGTTTTTTACAGATATTCCAAACAATTCTATTGTTTTATTTCTTTGACAATGTAAAAAATAAAATTATCCCTATATCTTAAAACATTAATTTTGTATAACTTGAGGTTCTAAACTTCATCCATTCCCTTATAAGTACGATAAAGTATAATTTCTGTTCGTTTTTATGATTTTTTTTTTTTTTCCAAAAGTAATTTTTAAACATTTCTAAATGTTTGAAATGTGAAAAGAAAGAAGAAAAATATTAATTCAAAACATTGATATATACAAGTGATAAAACACAACATATATACACAATAAACAAAACATAAACAGTATAACAACTTAAATATCACAACTAAATTCAAGTCTCATATTTTCAGAGAAAACCTACATTTGGAGGAAATATATATAGTACACACTTTTTTTTTTTTTTTTTTTTTAATTCACAATGTTTGTCAGGACATGCATGTATTGTCGCATTAGAAAAATTAATCTTGTCTAGTCTGCTTATCAAATGCCTCTTTTGAATATACAAAATCATTAGGATGAAAATGAAGCTTGCATACCTTAAATAGAGGACAAAAATATGTAAACGTGTCTATCAAATTTTCAACAAAACAATACATTGAAATAAGAAAAAGTTCCCACGTTTAATTTTTATTTTATGTTTGTCGCTTTGAAAGGCTAGTAAAGGTTGGGAAAAACTTTTAAGTACGGTACGGATTCTGCGCCAAGAATTGTTTTCATAAAACCGCGTCAAATGATGTCAACCTTTAGTTGTTTACAACATGTTATTAAAAAAAAAAAAATGACGGCGGCTGCCATTTATTGGCGAAAATCACTTTGGCGTAGAATTCGTACCGTGCTTGGAGTTTTAATCAAAGATTGTTTCGTAAACTTTCATTTGAATAATAATAATAACAAAAAAGTTGAAGGCGAAGAAAAGTTATCACTATCATAAATAGTTAATATTTCTTGTCAGCACATTAATAACAACTTATCAAAAAGTTATACACTCATATTTAAAAACATGTTAAAGATTTTATTAAAAAGTTACACTCACCTTGCTGTATTTTTTTGAGAAAAAAAAATTTCGATGTATCGCACGCCACCATTTTTTTTTCTAGCACTGTCATCGGAAGGGAATTTGAACATAGAAACTTTAGCATCAGTTCTGGAGTTCCCGTTGCACTTTAGAACTGAACAAGGGCTCGGCATTTTGTAAATTTTTTACAAATATTAAACGTATAAATCGTCCATAATAACCATCGAACGACTAATAAAAGCAGAATTTGAAGATCAGTGTATCCACTTCTAAATAAATTTTAGCTCGAGCTAGCTTAAACTTTTATCCACGGCTGATGACGTGAAAAGAAAAACATGGCGTAGTTGGATGGCCTTCTTAATATCGATGGTCACGATCGAAGTCGCCGGTGCCAGTAAATAGAAAATGTTTGTTTTAGTGGAACCAGTAGCCTGGTGACGTTACTGACTGGCGATCTAAACTGGAACCTCGACTGGTAGCGTGTAAATCCGGCTTTAATTTGTTGGGTTCGATTGACTCCTTCTTGGAATTGTCTATTTTTGTCTCTAATTCTATATTGTTAAAAAAAAAAATCGTCTGTATAAAATTGTAAATAGTGATGAATTTATTTTAAACTTTTATTTTATCTCATTTTATTCTGCATATAATTGTAAATAGTGACGTATTTCTTTTAACGTTCTATTTCATTTTATTTTATTTGTTAACGGCGATAATACAGGTTAGAAAAAAGTGGCAACACCTAAATCAATCGGGACATTTTGATCACGTGATTGGTTAACTAGATTTTGATAGAAATTTATGCCTCGAGCTTGTAAAAGAAATCGAAAAAATATGACTAAATTTTCACTGTGTTCGAAGTTGTATGTACCGTAGCTTGTATTGAAGCTTGATAGCTATTGTTATGTTGCTCGAAGAAGTTTTTTGAGCATCCGAAGGAAGAATAAATTATAGTTTTTATTTAGTAAAAGCTGTGTCATTATTTCCTTTGAGAAAAATTCGTAACAATATTCAACAATGGAGTTTATGTTTGGCGGCCTGACAGGCAACGCTGTTGCCTAGAAAAATGGAAAACGCGTTTCTGTTGGGATTAAATATGTAGTGTGATTGGCTGTAATGATTGAAATGGATTTGCTAAATACCCCTAAAGAATGGCATGCATAAGCTCCATGAATACAAACTTAATCAAAAGTTTTAATTTTAATAGTTGATATCAAAGAATATTTTTATTTCCTATGAATTTATTTAATGATTATATTTTTAAATTTTAGTTTCTCCACTAATGCAGCGATAATTTTCTATCTGTGAAGTCAACATTCACAGCCAAAACTTGAAATCGAAAAAATTAATTTATCGCCAAAATTATCCCCAAACTCTCCAAAATAGAGATATTATTTGTTATTTAATATTGCTAAAATATCGTCGAGTTGGATTTCCCTACCTAATTGATATCTATTACCTACCAATCGATATATATCTCCTTGAATGAGAAAGTTCCGAGTCTCTCCAGTCACATAATTTTTCCTTTCAAATAGAAAACAAAGATAATTCATTTGTATGTTATGCGAATAACAAAGTAAAGTAGCATTGAAAGTTTCTTGGATTTTTAGTCAAATGTTTTAGACTAAATCTGTATAGAAAAAAGTAAAGTTTTTCTTGTTTATATTAATAAGACACGTGATTGGCTTTTTGACATTACACGATACTGTGCAAAAAATTCTCAAAAATATATTGGATTTTGACACATATATTCTGAAGGAGTTATTAACTCTTTGCACTCCAGTGGCGCCTCTCAAGCGCCACACGATTGGATGCCAAACCATGAGAGGACCATTAGGTGTGATGCGGAAATTCGATACAAGGCCAATGACTGTGTTTAGTTTCTATGAAGCAAATCCATAAACACCAACCGAACCTAAAATGTTTCGAGTCGCTGATTCCTCCGCGCGAAAAAGGCCTGGAGTGCAAATTGTTAACATTAGAAATGTGGGCAATATAATCGAGGTTATTTTTTACATTAAAACTGAATTAAAATGTATTTATAAAAGCAATTCAGGAACTAAGATAAAATTTATTGAATATTAGAGATACTGCATTTAAGAAAGCCGTGTTAAACTATTATGGTAATAGTTTAGAAGACAGTGCAAGTGATATGATTTATCACAAGTAGTAATTACACTAACAATTATTGTTTTGGCACATATTTTTGTTTATTGAATATCTTTAGTAAATATCTATAAAATTTTAGTTAAGTTTGTAAGAAAAGATGAATGTTTTGCAAACCAGGGATTGTAAAGTGGATGTTTTTCGACCATTTAAATAATAATTTGATTTTTTAATAGGTTTTCGTTTTAAAAACAGATCGAATTATAATATTTTTCATTACGCTTGCTAACTTAACTGCTGTAAAATTGTTCTTCTTGTATCAATTTAGATCCTTTTGCAAGCCCTATTGGTTCAATGAACAATTGGTTCCTATGAAATGATTTGACGAATTAAGTAAAAGAAATATATGTGATTGCTATCATCCAAAAAATCAGAACTTCTAACAATACCAAATTCCGAAAACATTAAAATCGGGAACAAATAAAAATACTCAAAAACCGATAAATTATGAACCAGACCAAAATCACTATAAAGAGTTACCTTAATCACTGACTGCTCATTCTGTAATGCTATAAGATAGTACCATGTGATTGAGATTAATTAGATACGTGTGAAATTTTTCATTTATTTCTGTTCACTGGATATAGAGATTAGAGAGTTAGAATTTTCTTTTCAGATGAATGTATAAATTTCGACGCAATTTTCTTTTTCACAGATATAAATAAAGTGGCAACAGTGGAGGATGGAATGGACAATTCCCGCTTTTTTATTTTTTATTTAATAAAGAGAAATAGAGCCATAAAGAGAAAAATTTCAACTCAAGGAGCTTTTTCTTTTTTTTTTAATTTGCAATCAAAGTTCCGCTGTTAGACGTTGGCGAGAAAACGATTCATTCGGCTCGAATTGAGTGTGACGTTAAGACTTCCCAAACATCTTGGCTTGAAATGCAGAAGCAGAAACCAGTTTTGCAAGTTTCTTGCAAATCGTGCCAATTTTAGTGACATCACCAATCAATTCGTTCGGAATTTTCTTTTCTCAAGATAGTATATCCGCAATATCAGACGTACAAACATGTATCTCTAATATATATAAAATCCAACGTCTGTCTGTATGTATGAACGGCTATAACTCAAGATCTATTGAACTGATTTGGATAAAATTTGTGTCGATTGGTAGATTATTGGATGCGGATTCTACAAAGGTACACTTTTACTTCACTTTAATTACACAAAGAAAGGTAATTACACATAAAAACTAATTTTTACCGTATTGCCGTCTGTGCTTTAATTATGTCTGAGTAGAAAGTTTCTTCGGAAATGAAACAGTTGGCAACAGTTTAATGTAAACAAATCAAACTTTTAATGTGTTTATAATGCATCTTAAAAGAAAATCTTCTTAAGGGCGGAAAACAGCCGATTAATACACAATACTACGAGGATTTTTTTAACTTTGTGCATGACCCAAAGCCTTTAAAGGGTGTTTAAACCTTTTGACGACAACAAAAACAGCTTTTTTTGCGTAATTTTCTATATGCTCTCAAATAAAATGTATGTTCGCTATTTTTAATAGATATTTTTACACAGCTTAATGTTTATTTCTTTCTTGTAAGTAATAAAAGTAAAAAACAGAGCTGTAGGGGTCGAGTAATAGAGCGTGAAAACATTCTCAGACATCCGTTATAACAGCGGACATCTCAACTGGGGATAACTGCACGCGGCGACCTATTCTGTCCTTTGTCCGGGCTATTCTTCCTGCTGCAACAATGCCCGCCGTTCCTTAAATGAGGGGGCGTACTGCTTGACTTGTTGACGGCTAAACCCCATCACAACAAAACACCCAATTTGTCCATGGAAAGCGGGTTAACGGAGATTGAAAGGTTTAGATTGGGTACGCAGAAAAGTGCCAAGTTGGTAGATAATTGCTATGTTGTGTATGCAGATGAAGTGAGAAATTATATTGACAATGCTTGTAGTTTCGATAATTAGAAGGTCAAATTGATGAAGAAGTTTATCGTATTATTTTAATATTTGAGTTTTGTAACGACAGATATTTTGACTGCTGAAGGAGGCAAGTTACATGTAAAGAATACATAGGTAAAAAAAAAGCATACCAACAGTTACTTTTTAAACATACATATCTTCATGTAATTTAATCCTTCAATTATTTATTTTTTGTTTAAATAAAATATTGTTGTTCTTGTTAACTGAACGAAATTGCAAGATTCTCGGGCAAATAGCTTTTATTATATTTTTTTTTTTTAAGGCACATATTTTCAAAGTTCTTTGCAAACGAATTAATCGAAATTTATTAAAAAAGTTATTCAGTTAGAGAGTTAAAATTTTTATTTTAAATAAAGTAAAATTTGTAGTAATAACAACAAAAGACACCACAACACAAAAAAAAATACATGATTTTTTTTCATAAATTCCCCTTTACAAAATATTACCTAGATATAAAAATAAAATAAAGCACTCACAATACAATTCACATATATATTTCATTTTATGTATTTCAATTCTTATTATATGAACAAAACATATCAATAAATTTACTTTAATCACAATGCGTTGGCTGTCAAGTTTGGACCTAGAAAATACAAAAAATATGTACTAAAAGAAATACTTAGAAAACTTAATACAGAAAAAAAAAATGAAAGGAAAGGAAAAAAATTATGAAAACTTTATAAATTTTGCAGCATCTAATTGATTTATATTCGTCTTGTTCTATAAGATGTCTTTTGTAGCAACATTTTATTTTTAAGTTACAAAACATTTATCTGCTATGGGTGCCACCAAGAATGAGCAAAGGTGTGTGCTTGCATTCCCCTCTACCTTCCTAGAACTTAAAAATTTAAATGTAAAGTTGAAAAATGTGGTATGAATGGCTGGAAAATAAAGATCTGAAAGAGGTTTTGAAGCATGGAATAAGAATTTATTATAATGCTGTTTTCTAACTTTTCATTAAGAGATTCAATTTAAACATTAAGGTTTGAATAAAATTTAATCACATTACGATCTGCACCCTTTGAAAATACTGAAATTATTGTGAAACAAAAACAAAATTCTGGAAAATAAAGATTTAAAAGAGGTTTTGAAGTATGGAATAAGAATTTTTTGCATAACTGTTTTTAAATTTTTCATTAGGAAATTCAATTTAAACATCAAAGTATGAACAAAATTTAGTCACATTACACTTCCTGAAATGTGTGATCTGCACCCACTGAAAATACTGAAATTATTGCGGAAAAAAAATAAAATTCAAATTTCAGTACCATTTTTGTAATACGAGATTCTTCTAACCCTCGATTATAGTGTCAACTTGGTTCTTTTCTCCTATATCCATAGACATCTTTTTTTTTTTAATGGAATGCTGTGTAAAATGGAGCGAAAGTGAAATGAATGCCAGCAAACAGCTATGCGTCGTCATTCCCGTATTCAGGGTATTGATATATGGGCGCGTGGGTCGTTGGCAGCTCGTAAACACTTTTGTTGATGTGTTTATTCCGGACAACAAAGAATTTATGGGGCTCGGCAGTTAAACATTTTACACCTTGTTGCATCTTTAAAAAACACACACGTTTTTTTGAAAGAAATTGTTTGTTAATTTTTATGAATTTTTGAACGTTGATTTCTCGGATGGATATTGGTTGATTTAAAAATAATTATGTACGTCGTGATAAATAATATTACAAGTTTTTTTTTTATTCTTGTAAAGTATTTTTTTTTTTTCGTATTAAAATATTTTGTATTATTATTTAATTAATGTAAGAAATTACTTATATTTAATTGGGAAATAAAGAAATATCTAATGTTTTATTTTAAACTTATAGGGAACTGCTTTCTAACACATAATATCTGTTTATAGTGAGGAAAAATTTTACTATACTAAATCTTTAATAGTATACAGACATTTTTTTGTTGTTGTCATAGTACAGTACATATTTTAAGTCACTGATGACCTAATAATTATTGCTTACTTGGATTACTTTGAACGGATGCAAGTATTTGGTGCCAGAAAAGTCAAATGATCTGTAACCATTCTTATTGATAATGAAAGTGCAGAGGGTTACAAAATAAAAAAGAATGTTCATTATTTGGATCATTATGACATATTTGGCTTTTGGATTTCATTCAGTTTATTCGAAGTTAATATTCGAACAGTTTCGACCACTTTCTCCCTCCAGAAAAACAGTACATTTATTATTTACTAGAATTTTCCGATATTCTATTTATAAAAATTCAAAATGATGTTTGATGAGGTACAAAAATCTTCATCTGCCTCTCAATCTACAGCTTTATGATGACGCGAGTTGGATGCTACAATTAAGAAATTGATCGAAATATGTATAATATTTATTATTTTCAATTACCCATACTGTAATGAAAGTATAACATTCGGTAAAAAAAAATCGATTCTCTTACATTTCTCCACGTTTTGGAACAAGCTGATTTCAAATAAGTGGTCTAGAAAGAAAAAAAAAAATGTCTGTCTATATGTCTGTGTGTACGTGGTCAGCATAAATCCCGAACAAATTGACCTACGATGTTGAAATGTGGTGTGTCGGTTAGTGGTGGCCATGAAACGACCTACCATTAAGGTTTTCGTCAAAATCGTGCATGCGCATAAGATTAAAATAATGAAAAAATCGAGATTTTCAGCAAATGCTAAAAAATGGCTCTAATGATTTTGATTAAAATTTGTGCTCATACCTGTTTAAGGTGTTCTAATCGTCCCCTCCTTTGAAATTCCCGTTGAAATGCGATAAAAACGTAAAAAGTTGGAAAACGAGTGTCTTTTACACAGAACTCTCGCCCATCAACAATTGATAATTTCTGTTTTACGCACATGAAGGACATTGTAATGTCTATCGAATAACAACGCGCCAATTTTGCCATCTTGGTGGGGTTGTTTTAATTAAAAATTATTGCTAAAAATATCGCCAAACTAGCCATTTTTATTTAAACGAATGAAAATATGAAAACGGTAAATAACATCCTATCAAATGTTAATGGCAATGACCAAGACTATAGTGTAATTGAAAGTTTGTGCGATGTTCCACATCCCAAGTTATAATTGATTAAAAAAAAATTAACAGATTTGAACTTCACTGCGTATTCATCAAGAAAATATGTTCCACTACATCGTACCCTTGCTAGAAAAGTAAAACACTCAACTTCTTCATTTTTGAATTAAAGTGTAATTAATGCATATACTAATCATGCAAGCTGGTTGAACGGCATAAAATGGTTTTCAAGTTGAATTTAAGTTAAAACTGACTTGCTCCATTTGTGGCGACCTCAAATAACAGATAAAACTTCTGTGCAGAGGAGTACCCTTTTGCACAGCGGTAAATTATCTGCCTCGAGATCCAATGGTTTCGGGATCGATGCACGTCTCCCGCAACAAAAGCTGCTTACGCTTTATTAATGACCCGGACTAAAACGAATCATGCTGCCATCTATCGGCGTTTCTGAAAGGAGACACTACATCGCAACAAGCGATCACATACAAAACTCGAGTGCAACACCACAAAAAGCGGGCATAACGATGCAACAAGCATCCCAAATCTCCAACTCCGATCAGACGTTGATCAGTACAACAGTATCGCTCCTTCGTCTCTGGGAGGAAGCTGTGTGGCGACCTCAAATAACAGATAAAACTTCTGTGCAGAGGAGTACTCTTTTACTCAGCGGTAAAGTATCTGCCTCGAGATCCAATGGTCTCGGGATCAAGGCCCGTCTCCCACATGAAAGCTGCATACGCTTTACATTCTTCCAGCTTTAAGTCCATGTACCCTATGATTCTAAACATACTCTATATTAAAAATGAAGAATTTTGCATTGTTTCATTTTTGTAGCAAGGGGGCGATAAGTACGGATATTGTTTTGATACTCTATGATAGGATATTAATTATAAAAAAGTGTTCCCCAGCGGTATGTACACAACGTTGATGCAGTTAATACCGTGGGTACAGTAGTACACATTTTGGAATTGGTCTAAGAAATCGAAATATGTAAGCTCATAAGGATATAGAATGGAATCCTATTAATTTATTTAAATTGTTACAAGACAGATTTTCAGGATTTTGAATTTGATGCAAATAGTAAAACTAAGGGCTGTCAATACAAATGAAGGGTATAGTAGAAAAAAACAGAACGGAAACTTATCACAAAACTGAAAAATTGTACATGTCAGATAGTAGCATTTGTAAAAGGCATATCATTCTGCATTGCTATTTTGGTAATGAAGGTGTGAAGTCACAAGAAATAGGAGGAACATGTTTTGTTGTTTTGGGGTTAAGAAAGAAATCCTAGTAAGGATCGTTCCTCATACTCACTAAATTAGAATTTTCTAGCCTAATGCATTTAGAAACTACTTTGTATAAAACCTTTAAATGTGGCGAGTATGTGCGAAAATGATCACTTAATGAAGCGACATAAATTAAAAACTTGAAAATAGCTTGTAATATATATTATTTTATGTTTGAAATCCTTACATCAATGTATAGGCAGTGGCTCCAGGTGGCTTTGTCATTTGCAATTTTAATTTTCATTCTTAATAGGTAGACATTAAATGAAAATTATTTATGTCCCTTTATTAAGTGATCTTTTTCGTTCTGATTTACCAAATTTCAAGGTTTTGTATAAAGTAGTTTCTAAATGCACTGGGCTAGTAGATTGTAGGGAATAATATTTGCTAGGACTTTTCTCTTAAAAGAGCGTTGTTAAAGCAAACTGAAGAAGAAAATAAAATGTGTCTTCTAAAAAGATTGCCATTCTCTTTTAGCTTTCTATCACATGTGAGAGTGACTTTCGGTTGCCATAAAACTATTATTTATAAAAAAAATAAAAAAAAATAAAAAATGAAAAAGAAAAAAAAATTAATATTGTTATAATATTCTTTTCATAATCCGTATTTTTATGTCTAACTTTACAATAATTGCAATACTTAATTGTTATTTACTGTGTATTTGAAAGATAATATTTTATACTTTCTTTTACTTTAAAAATCGTACTATTTTGTTAAATTAAGTGTAAGCCACCTGACATATGTCTCCCTTTATCTCTTCGAAGAGAAGCCGTTTTGGTTTTTCCAATTATTTGAAAAATAGTATGAAGTTAGTCAGTATTCGAGCTGTGTATATAAATAAATATGTTGCTGTAAAAATGTGATTATTAAAAATGTTCTAAAATGCAAGAAAGAGCGTTTTTTTGAAACTTTTTTTTTTTTCTTTTTTTTTTCCGTTTTATCACTAATGCCCTTCATTTTAAAAGCATAGCTGCTTAAACAGGAGTGAAAGAGCTGCTATACTGTCTTGATGAAACAAGTGACTGTTAAATTAATATATAATTAATGTAATAAGCAGTGAAATAAATTTATTAGCTTTAGAAGCCTGTTTGTCATTCCCCAGGTTGCATATCTATATTAACCAACAAAGGTTTTACAATCTTGAGCACTTCTGTCCAAAACTCGAGTATCATTCCAAAAGACACCATTTTGTTAAAAATAAACGAGTCAAAAACATCACAAAACATATTTTTGCTCTCCGTCCTTTCTAATAAATATAATATTTCAATTTTATAACAATGCATCAATATTCTATTCAAAAATCACTACATATTTTATCCATAATTGGGCGAAATTGGCAAATATCTGTATCCAGCTGCCGATTTACAACGTTCCACATCGGGATTTGGACAAAGTCAGCAATTATTGGACAAAGTTGAGTTATTGATGTCATCATTTTTGCATATACAATCCTTGTATTAGCATAGTTGTATTTCGTTTAAGTACTTTGCACTTTTCGTTACGGAAGCTTTACTTCAAGGCTATTCTGCATGTTCCATGGTCAACACTAACCCGTACCAAATTTGAACATCGAAGGTCAATTTGTTCGGGAATTAACCTGACCACGTACACACATACGCAAGGACGCACAGTCAGACATTTTTTCTATACTACTTTTTTGAAATCAGGATGTTCCACGATTTGGGCCTTTCAACTCTCAGCCAAATGAACTCCCAAGCAGTTAAAAACCTAAAAACATATTCATAATTCAGAAATAAACCCAACCGACAAAACTAAAGGTCAACAACACATGAAATCTCATTATTATTATCTTTACTCCTATACGACGATTGTTACACTCTCAAAAAAAGTGTACACGACACTCCTGATAAAAATCCTCATCATCTCCATCACCACGTGTCACTTTTCACAACTCAAAACAAATAGCACTTATGACAAGTCCTCCCCCCCTCCATTCTCCAACTTGTTTATTCTAATTCCACTGGGGAGAGGGGGGGGGGTAATAGAGCGCTGCAAAACGAACCTCCAAAAAGACATCTTTCCCTTTTTATCACCAACCCCAATTTTTTTTTTTTTTTAGGTTTACTCTCGCGACACTAGAAGTTGGGGTAGGTCGGAGTTCACAGCTGCAAGAACTATTCACCGTTATACCCTTCGCTTGATTCACGAGGGGATGTTCTTTTTTATTATTATTATTTTGTTTCATGTATGTTGCTTTTTTATCGTCTGCGCATTTGTTGTGCCGGCAGCGGTTGTGGTTCATTAGAATCACTCGTCGCGCAACAACAAGTCAATAGGCCGCAACATTCCTTTTGGAGAAGGAGGAGACGGGGGGGGGGGGTAATTTGTATGGGGGTGGTAAGCATTCCTTGGAGTGGGTGGAATATGATATCTTGTGGGTTGATGTGATATCATTTTTGGAGTATGTGGGCAATGAAATGGTTCTATGAACAAAAGGAGAGTTAAGTTTAATCTTGTGTACTCTTTCGAAGAGATTTTATCAATCTTAAGATCCCCAGACTGCCAGGTTTAAAGATATTAATCTTAAAAGTGGAGGATGGATCGATATCATTCATTATATTTGAATTTTTGACTTCTGGTGGAACTCATTATTGAAGATATTCCTTATCTTCTATAAAAAAGAAACCAGTAGCATATATCCGCTGGTCAATATCGGCTCGACACTGACCAATCCCGATGTGGACCGTTGTAGACTGGCCGTTGATACGGATCTTGGTCAATTTCTCGCCCAGGGCTGAGTAAATCATACTGGAAGTTTAAAAATGTTAATGCAGAGTTCTAAAATTGAAATGTAGTGTTATAAGAAATGACGGAGATGTAAAAAATATGTTTTAAGATGTCCCCCCCACCTTAAAATCATGTATTTTGGAACGATGCTCGAGATTTGGCATGGACTGTCCAATCTTCCCAGAACCCCTGTTTCTGAGATTGGTCAATACGTCTGTGCTAACTGAGAATAATAATCTTACATCTCTATAGAAGAATAAAAAATCTCACTGTAGATAAATACACAATGTTCTTGTGTCCCCTTTTGATGAAAACAAAATATTCTTAGGTCTCTATTGAAGAGTGAACAATATTCTTTTCTCACTACTAATATTAAAGTCTGTTTTTGACAGACTTGAAAAAATAATACAGAGGCAATATTCGACAGTCTAATTTATATCAAATATACAACTTAATGCATTCAGCCCTTTTTTTAACATCCTAGTTCTAAAAAGTCGGAGGAAAAACATTTGTACCATTATCAGACACGCTTGAACCCACGGATTTTTAATATTATCTATAAAAGGATACACATCATTCTTTTATCGCTATAGAATAATACTATTTTTGTCTCATTATAGAAGAATGCACAATATTCATTTGTAACCACAGGAAGAAAGATATTTAACAAAACTATTACTTTTTCTTTTTAACTTTTTAAAATTGTCTTCTTGTTAACATATCTATCAATAACTTTAACATAAAAGTCATATTTATTAAGTGAAGACAAGGTCTAATATTCCTGTTTAACCACCTAAAACTACAGTTAAAGATACTTAGTTAAAAGGTAAAATATTTATTACAATATACAAATTAAGGTTTGAAAAATTATATCAAACATCGTGCAAACTGCACGTGTGCGCATGCGCAAAGAAAGGAAATGCAAACTATTTCACCCCCCTCCCCCCCCCCCCCCGATAAAAAAGATATACCTTAGAATAACTTTTTTACACTAATAGGCGTTCACATGACCGGATAACAAAAATGTGCACACATCTATATTTATTAAGTATCCTAATATCGGAATACATCCAAAAATTACGAAAAAGCGACTAAAAATTGGCAGTAAAAGTAATAGACTGAGAGGCGACTGCAATTTTTGGACCCCATCGAACATCATTCTGAATTTTTTTATAGAAATTAGAGAAAAGTGAGTAGATTACGAATCCACTGGTCTGCCGTGGCAAAAATGGCCGAAACTGGTCAAAAATCGACTTTTAATAAGTTGAACTAAATCCAATTGCAAAATGAGCCATAACTTGCCAAATAATGAGCATTTTTTTTTTATTTGGTAACCCTCACTCTTTAATTATCAATTAAGAAGGTTTCAGACGATTCAGATATCTGGCGACGGTCTACTTGCATCTATTAAAAGGGAGCCAAGTTGGAAATAAACATTACGTCACGGATGAAATAACTGATGTTGCCAATTTGGCTTACTTTTAAAAGATACAAATTTTCCAAGCCAAAGATCAGAAATCGTTTTGTGCTTTTTCTCATTGAAAATCAAAAGGCAGGGTTGCCAGACGAAAAAGTTTGTTCTCTTTTTGGAAAGTTATGACATATTTGGCAATCGGATTTTAGTTCAACTTTAGTTTGATCAGTTTCGGTCATTTTTGCCACGGCAGACCAGTGGATTCCTAATCTACTCACTTTTCTCTAATCTCTATAAAAAATTCAGGATGATGTTCGATGGGGTCCAAAAATTGCAGTCGCCTCTCGGACTATAATGAACTTGTTTGAGTTAAATATATATTTACACAACCAATTGATTCAAATAAACAAAACTTCTTGCTTCGAATATCGAAGCAAAGTGAAGTGAATCAGTTATAGTGATGGGCGGTTTCCGCGCTTCAAGCATTCCGAGGCAGCAAAAAAAAGCAAGGGAAAACCACCAAAAGTAAGTTAAAATCTAATATCTTAAAATTGCGGGTCTATTTATCTAAAAAAAATCTCCTTACACTCTTAATTCCATGCTAGCTTTTGAACTTTTTAAATCAAATAAACTTAAATTAAAGTTTTAGAATTGTGATTTGTTGAAACATTGAAATACAAATTCAAAAATTCAAACTAAAAGAAACTTTGGAAGTTTGAAACCTTTTTTGATAAAAGCTTCGTCGATTTTAATAAAGAATACATTAATTTATCACAAGAAGATTTCAAGTGGTAGCTTATGTTTCAACACTTTCCTACAGGAAATTTTCAAGAGTGAAACAATATAGAAATAGAAATCTCGCTTCCCGTAACGTGTGCAACACCAACATGATTTCGTATTTGAGTGCCTTGTTGAGCATCGAGGGGTTTCGTATTATAAAGAGGAAATTTGCATTTGGAATGCAGGTGTTCCAGTAAGGATTAGTTGACGCAGATGTTTCTATTCTGGGTGAAAAAAAACTTGGGTTGAAATTATTATTATTTTTCGAAAATCATATAGTACTTTATTTATTGCTTGAAAAAATTTCCAAATATGTAATTGTGCAAATCAAGAAAATTGAAAAAGTGTTTAGGATATTGTTTTTTGCAATATAAATTTTTGTTCATAATGCGATTTTAACTTTTAATTTAATTGAAGCGAAATAGGTACTTGAGATGTCCTCCACTCATCAAGTTATTAGTTTTTTTGTAATTAAGATCAGTTTAAAGCATGCAAACTAGCCACTTAAAATATTTGAGATTCAATAAACTTTTGTGCAGGGTATGGATTTCTATCAATTGATACGAGTGCGGCACCGTACAAAAACAGATCCTTTTCCAGCACTAAAGTGGGTGCAGTGTTTTCTAAGTTTTGCCCTTGCCCCACTAAAACTAAACCAACCAGCACCACATGGAGGTAAGAAACTTTCAACATATTAAATGAAGAATTTGGATAATTTTAAATCAACCAAGAAATTTATAGTACATCATAAATATTGAGAAAATAAGAATAGACGTTAGTAATAGTGAGCAAGTGATGGTTAGCTTTGTAATAGATTTATATTTTAAGGGCCACTTGTAATATGCTATAATATTTTAACGTGGATTACAGAAAATAGATGAAAGTTTTTTCAATTACTATTTTATACGAGAGGGTTTATGTTAATGTTTCAGAATGATTTTTTTTATATATATTTACCAGCAACATACACTCGAAATAGAATAACAATCGTAATGACCTTTAGTTCTGAAGGATACTGGCAATAAGCTAAAATTCATTCAAGATGATCAGAAAAGTAGGGTATATTTTTTCAATTATCTTTTTAAGCTGTTCCCAACCTTTTTAGTAGCGTGCTAGCTTCTAGACCGCGAGGTTGCGGCTTCGAGTCCCGTGTTAAGCATAGGTGTTTGTAAATGTATATTATCTTGTCTAATGACGAATGTTTCGGCGCATTATAGCCCTCGTGTTGCTGACGGCGCCAGATAATCTGAAAACAACCAACCAACCCAACCTTTTTAGTTGTGCGCGCTTCAGTAATTAGTGGAACATACTGTACAAGTAAGATATAGCAATAATTTTTTTTATAAAGAAAGGAACTTTGCCGTATTCACTTTGCTATCACAACTATACAAAAACTAGTGATCAAAGTTAAAAAAAAAATTTAAAAAAATGGGATTTTCGACATTGTTTTCTTACACAAGAAAGTACCTGAATTAAAACTGGATAGTTTTAGCTATGCTGTTGAATTCACGTGTTTATTCACTCGTTACATCATCAAAAAATACAATCGAATAATTAGACTGTTAACAATCGAGTGAATCAATTGTTCTCATCTCTACCCATGAAACTCTGATACTATTTTTCTTGGTTTAGATTATCGATCAGTGTCCACGGCCCTATACTACGCTACTCACGGCCAACATGTTAGGTTGGTTGGTTGGTTGTATTCAGATTATCTGGCGCCGTCAGCAACACGAGGGCTATAATGCGCCAAAACATTCGTCATTAGCCAAGCCAAGCCAACATACATTTACAAACACCTATACCAACACGGGACTCGAACCCGCAACCTCGCGGTCCAGAAGCTAGCATGCTAACCACTATACCGTTATCCAACATGTTAGGAACTGAATTATAGATTATTAATTAGATAACTGATGACGGATTACTTTTTTTTTTTTTTTTTTTTTTTAAGTTGCTATTACATTAACACAAGTGATACATTAGAAGACAAAGAGCTCGCTTCGCCAATACTAAAACAAATCTATACACAACTAATAGTAGAACAAGACACTATCAAATAAATAATCGATGTCCTTTGAAATCGAACTAGATCATCACCCTGCGCCATCAGGAAGCTTTGCACAATCACAGTCAGTTAACCTTCCATACACTCCAAGCGTATGCACAATCTCACTCGTCTATAAATCACGTATTGTACGATAGATCCAGAGCGTGCAGTGGGATGACACAGGGACAAGACACCATCCAAAAACAACCCCACTATATAAAAGGAGAGGGGGGCTAGATATCTGTAATCCACCCCTGCACACGATTTATCACGATCAGGTGGAAGGGTAAGTATTATTCTTCCACTTGTGCGCACTGTACCCGGGAAAAGGCTGTGTGCCCGACACAGAAGGTGTCTATTGGGTCTATTCTCACTGTTGATCCCTGTTATATTGTCGGACCCGGGCAGATTGGTGATGTAATTTTTCTCATATGCTGCTCTTTTTTTGTGTTGTAGGGTGTGGGAGAGAGGAGGGAGTTTTTGGATAGATCTTGAATGGTTACTATGGAGATTGGTGATTTTTCTCTCGCTTTGTTGGTTTTTTAGACGGATTTTTATTGGGGATATACTCGAAAAGAGGTATTGGATGAAGTGATGTTTGGTATTGTGTGTATGGGGAACGGGCTGAATGAGAAAGTTTGGTAGGTAAGAAGATGTGATTTAAAGGTGCTTTTGCTTAGCTGAATGTGGGGTTTTAGGTATGAATACGAAATGTTTTAAAGTTTGTGGTTTTTGTAAGAACACTTCACAATTGCCTTAGGCTAGAAAGTTGTTATATTAAGAAGAACGATATCATACAATCCATCCTACCAAAAAAAAAAAAAAAAAACTAAAATTCTCAAAGCGTATAAAATTTTCAAAGACAACTTTAGCACTTATTTACTCACTTCGCTTTAACTACATATTACTAATTTACTACTACATTACTTCTTCTTTTATTGTCCTTAATTTAGTACTTAATCATACGTATCATTCAGTGAGGATTTTATGTATGACGTCAGATATTTATGCGTGTCAGAGATTGAATTCGCAGTTCTTTTTAAAAGTAAGTTCATGTAGACGACTAAAAATACAAACAGATCAAGTCCAATTTTCTCATCTAACTTTTTATTTTTGAGTTATATACATCCATGATACAGCTAGACAAACTTTATAAAACAACATAAAAATAAGAGAAGATTTTTCAATTAATTACAAGAAAAAAGATCTCTACGGTGTGATTGTGTCGATGTATGTGAAAGTCAACTTTTTCTAAAAAATATTAAAGTAATCGTGTCTGAAATTTCAGCCCTTCATATGTCAAAGCAAACTCTTGTGTAATGTATTTATCGAATGCCAAGTTTTGAATTAAGAAATGGAATTCAAAAGTGTGTATTAAAATGTCTGTGGAATGTCCCTGTTTCCTAAATGTCCATCACAAAATGGTAAAATTATTACGTTTGAAAAATTTCCCTAGTACATCAATTCAATAGGACGAGATTCCAAAATCAAAGCATTCGAAGTTTTCTAAACATCTGCAACAAGGTTTTTATATTGAATGGGAATAATGCCAAGTGTTCAGGCTTCTTATAGTCCGAGAGGCTACTGCGAGTTTAGGTACCTTATCAAACATCATTCTGAATTTTTTTATAGAATGTGGAGAAAAGTAAGTAGATTACGAATCCCCAGGTCTGCCGTGGTGAAAATGGCCCAAACTAGACGAAAATCGACATTGAATGAGTTGTACTAAATCCTATTGCCAAATATTCCAAAACTTGAAAAATAATGAGCATTTTTTTTTATGTGATAACCCATCTCTCTTTAATTTTCTATTAAGAAGATTGCATACGATTCAGATAATTGGCGGCAGTCTACTTGGATCTATTAAAAGTGAGCCAAGTTAGCAAAAAATATTACGTCACTTATGACGTAACTGATGTCGCCAGTTTGGCTTACTTTTCAAATGTGCCAGTTTTCCCAGCCAGAGATCAGAAATCGTCTGCGCCTTTTATCGTTGAAATATATAAGTGCTGTGGGTTACCAGACGAAATTTTTTTAAAACTTTTTGGCAAGTTATGATCTATTTGGCAATCGGATTTAGTTTAACTCATTCAAAGTCAATTTTTGACTAGTTTGGGCCATTTTTGCCACGGCAGACCAGTGGATTACAAATCTACTAACTTTTCGCCATATTCTATCAAAAATTCAGAATGATGTTCGATGAAGTACCTAAACTTGCAGTCGCCTCTCAGTCTATTATATTTAGAGAATTTGTGTAACATCTGAAACATCTCAAAGGTTATGATTGCATAGTTATTTTAACTTTATATGGGCCAGCGGTTCCAAACATTTTTATTTGTGCTAACCACCTATTTTGTAAAAAAAAAAAAAAAATTGCATTATTTTTTCTGTCATAACTATAAGAACACAAAAAAATTCTGGAAAAAATTCCTGGTTGTTGCTAACCATCGAGTGACTCGATTGTTCCCATTTCTATCCCTGCATTTCTTGAATATTTATCTTGGCTTAGATTCTTGACCAGCTTCTCGAGTCACTGCCCATTGCCACGCTACTCACTGTCCATAGGTTGGCAATCGTTGATATGGTTCATTCTCTGAACGTTGTCACTTCTAAAAACTAAACTAGGGGTGTGGAACATCGCACAACTTTCAATTACACTATAATACTGACGTGGATTTGTGTCATGTGTGTATATTTTCATCCTTCATTTAGAATAAATGGCCAGTTTGGCGATAATTCTTGCATGGGTCTTAAGAAAAAAAAATCGCTAAAATACCATTTTAGCGATATACTTTTCGATTATCCTTATATTATCCTTTATTATAAGCGAAACTGAGAGAAGAAAAAACGATCGTTAAGGAGGTATGTTCAAGGAAAGAGAATTCTGTGTTGAAGGCATTCATTTTTCAACTTTTAACGCTATTAAAACATTTTTACGGGAATTTCGGAGGTGGAGATGTTTAGAGCACCTTAAGAGGCATTACACAGCGATTTTTATCAAAATCGTTATAGACTTTTTTTAGCAATAATTGAAAAACATGATTTTTTCAATGACAGCTGCCTTATGCGCATGCGCGATTTTGACGAAAACCTTAATGGTAGGTCCCATGGCCGCTACTAACCCTCATACTAAATTTGAACATCATAGGTCTGTTTGTTCGGGAGTTATGTTGACCACAGACACACACACAGACAGACATTTTTTCTAGATCACTTTTTTGAAATCAGGATGTTCCGAAACGTGGAGAAATGCAAAGAAATCGATTTTTTTTTTACTGAATGCTATACTTTCATTACCCTATGTAAATATACTTATGGGTAATTGAAAGTAAAAATAAAAAATAAATAAAAAATACCCTTAAGTCAACATACGGATTTTACATAACGCTTACATATTCAACTTATGTAAATTGACTCTAAGTCTAATATTTTACAATTTTCTAAAATGAAGTTCCAATTTCAATGGTAAATGGGGGGAAAAAAAAAAAGAAAAAAAAAAAAAACGATAAACAGCAATACTCTTGACTGAATAATTCAAGAGAAAAAAAAACCGCTTCTAATCAAACTGATCTTCCTCCGAACAGCAGCCGTGTGACCCTGGAACGCGTGTTTCGGCCATCCGTTACTCTAGCCATCCGTTGCTAAAGTAACCGATAGAAAGCAATAGAACCTTCCCTCTACGTAATATATTAACAGGGCTTACGGTCAGGAATTGAATTGAATAACCTCTTCACCCCTGAAGATTAACAAAATGATTTAAAAAAATATTTTACTGTTTTATTGAGTTATTTTGTTGTCAAGGACTATGAAAATTTTATTTTTGTATTTATAAGTTTTTTTAGGGGGCCTAAAATTTTAGGTACCCGTATGTGGACCCTAGTTTTCTATTACACAAAATAAAAAGAATATTGCAATTGATAAAATGCTTGTAAAAGAAGTATTAACATGTTTTAATTAAACTTTATTATTAAACACTTTATTTTTTAAGTAATTGAGAATATTTTCATTACATTTACTTTGAATGGAACTTTTCAAAGGAATTATTTTTCTGCACACGTAAGTAAATGTTTTGGACTTGGTGCACATTACTCTCGTTCTAGATTTGCACCCCACCAGATGACATTTGTATGCATTTTTGTCGTCCATGTACCTGGGTAGGTGACCTATATTATCAAATTGTACATCCTTTGGAGGACGATGAACAACTATTCTTTGCTTTAACGGCACGGGAAATTCTTCTTTAGAGGAGTTAGACAGTTTGCTTGGAATTCCTCTGCGAGAACTCCCAGATAAATTTCCGTTATACTTCAATAAGGATAAAGCAATAATCATTCTATGCTCCAAAAGGGGCATGTATTTTTTTATGTCATTGCTTTTGTGAAAGCGCACATAATAAATCCAGCAATTAGATATTGCTAGATCCACAAAATGTGTAAACATATGCACAGTCCATTTCTTTGTTCTTACAGCACAACGATAGTATGCTAAATATCGATCATAGAAATCAGTATCTCCCTATCGAAATATTATACATTCGAATTACAGCAGGCTGTGGAATGCTAACTTTTTTTTTCTCCTCTGTAGACAAATCACTCTGTTGTAATTATGCCTGAATTTCATTTGGAGTCCATAAGCCTACAAAAAATAATTTTGTATAATACTTTAGAATTATACTTAGTCACTACTATACTGTATACTCAAAATTATGATTTTGTATTAAGTTAATGTTAAACAAAACAAACACTAATTCTACTTCTGCACTTAAAACATAACTAAGTTACTATTATTTTTGCTAAAAAGTTCTATAATTTAAAAATGTAAATTCCAGAATGTTTTAAACAACATTAAATTAAATAATAAAGTAGTAAACAAACACTTTACATACACTCTGTGCACTTACACCATAATACCTCATCTTACTAATATTTTGTTTTTGTTAAATTGTTCCAAATTTTAAGTGTACAATGTTCTAATATAATTTTAGGACAAATTAATTGAGTAAAAACAAACTGTTAACATGCTCATACATTTAAACAATAATATTTTACTATTAAACAATAATTATTTACTAATTTTAACAATAATTACTTATTAACACATTTTCATCATATTACAATAAATTCAGCCTAATGGACGAAGGTACACAAATGTGTACCCAATTATAATTCTTGACCCAACTTTTCAATAAAACATTTTTACAAACAAAACTATTCTAAGCAGATGTTGAAAGATTAACTTACTTACAAATAATTTTATTGGATCTATAAATAATATTTAAAATACTGAAAATTACTTACGTTTTCGACTTCGCTGAGATATCGCCATTTTCAGAAAATCACTTTTGTAAACATTTATTTCTTGAGGAAAATTAAGCCTTTGATGCCCTCTATGATATTCATTACGAAGCTCAGATATCCCCAAATGTAAAGGTGAGGTTGAAATTACAAATTTTTCCACCATTAAATTTTACAAACACATTATGATTTCCACATATGTGGACCTACGGAGTGAAGAGGATAAAAACATTTCGTTGTTCGAGTCTTTTTTTTTTTTTTTTTTTTTTTTTTTTTATGGACTTCCCCTGGATTCTCTTTTTGGTGTTGTAAAAGATGAAAGATCGAGAACGATTTATTCAGTTTAAAAGTGTGGTCATCAGTATTTAAGTTGATGGACATGTGTGTGTGGTTGTAGGATATCATACCATGTATTTGATCAAGTCTGTGAGTTGTATAATTAAAAAAAATATAGCTACTATTTCCTTGTCCCGCCATCACAGGCTCTGCTTGAAAATAAGCATAGGTGAAAATGATAGAGGTAAGGGTAATGTTGTTGTTTTTTAATCAAAACTATGGAGAATGATTTGATTAATTGTTCTTATTTTATAATCTTATATTATAAAAAATTTATTATTTTGTACAAATTGAAACGAAACTTCGATTTGACTTTTAAAGAATTTGAGTTCATTAAAGTGGTGAGAATTATTTGAGAATTCAAATCTGCATTAACTATTAGATGATTTGAACCTCAGTCAAACTGATTGGAAAAGAAAATGGTAGATTTTTAAATGCAAAATTTTTTAGAAAAATTGCGATTTTTTTTCTATTTCAATGTTAAAAACAATTCCATTAAAAAAAGCTATGTATTCGAGAAATTAGATGGAAATTCATAACATTAAGAATTATATTACGAACAATTTCCAACCATTATTTATTTTCTTGTCCCCATATAACTCGAGTAATCACTGTTCAAAAATATGCCCCAATTATAAAGAGTTAAATGTTAATTAGTTTATTAATTTTGGAACAAAACAGATTTCTTTTTTCATTTAAACGTCGTTACTAATTATGTACTTTTAAGTGCAAAAAAATCTGATTTCTAAAATGATAATTAAAAAAAAAAAAAAACGTGGAAAGTGTGTGTGGTTGGATGACGGGGGGGGGGGGGGGAGGTTTTTTGGGAAGTTACATGTTTCCGACTACACTAACATTTTCGACCTCGGGCCGCCACTGCTGAAGAGTGTAATAGAATGACTTTTGGATAAAAATGTTCTTAATTTAATGTTTCCCTATTACCCACCCCCTATTGTAATAAAAATCAGCAGTTAAATGTCCTATTTCTAAGTATAAATATATTTTACCATTTCATTTCAGGTATATTTGCTACACTGACCAAAACCAATTATCAAAACGGGACAAGAATACCAAAAATCTTCACAATTTATGTTCAAGAATGCAATAAAATGACCTTTGGATAAAAATTTTACTTCTGAATTTAATGTGCCCTATTATCCATTCCCTCTTGTAATTAAAACCAACAGTTAAATATATATACTTTTTATCATTAAATTTCATATATTTGTTACTCAGACCAAAATCAATTACCAAAAACGGAACAAGAATACCAAAATAAAAATTCTCTAACAATAAGAAGAGAAGAAAAAAAAAATATCCAAGACCATATCTTCCACCAACATCAACAACTTCTGTTGCCCTATGGCAAACTAAAACCCTCCAATGTTGAAGACATGCTTTCACGCATTAACACTAGCTGACAGATAAAACTTAGGACACGTGCCCATTCCAGTGGCGTACAAACGCGCGGCGCAACGTCTGGGACCTCGTATATGGAAATCTGGGACTTAGCACCTTGAAGCGTGTCCTATTCTGGAGGGGGAAGGGCACGTGCCCCCTAAAAAAACGCGTGATTGACGTGCCCTGGGTCACGTGATCGACACCTCCCCCTTCTCGCCTCGGCTCGTCAAGATCGTGATGGCTTAATTAGGGTGATGGCTAATCGAATTTATGACAGGTATGAAAGGGAGGTTACTCAAAATTCGAGTGTTATCTCTTGTATTGCAGACAGTGTGTTTCTGTGGACGGTAATTGTCTTGGTCAAGTCAGAAGTAGACCAACGTGGAGACTTTTGTGGTCTTTTAAAGTGAAGAGTTGTCTTGCCATTTTACCATGCTTATTGTTTATGCACTATTTTCCTGATTATAGTATAATGCAACATTAAAATAAATGTACGTCATTTTAACTAGATTACTTTTACGTTAACCTTTATTTAACAGCCTTTTTTTTACGTACTTGCTCATGTCCAGATGACTTTAAAAAAAAAAAAAAAAAAAAAAAAAAAAAACTTCAATTTAGGAATATTTAAAGGGCTTTTTTTTGTATTTAGTACTACTATAAATTAGTAACAGAGAGAAAAAAAATCAATTCATTATTGTTTTACAAATTTCAAATTTTACATGAAATTTTGATGAGCTATTTCAAATCTTGAAATACGAGGAAAGGAAAACTTAAGTTTTATTTGAAATAAATTATGTATAAATAAACTTTATACTGGTATCTTAAGCGTATCCTACTATATGAGAAATACATTCATTAAAACTATTTTTAAGGATTATCGAAAAATGAGTTTAATATTTTCGACAATTTTACTTTGCTCACTTTCAAACTACAGGTTGTAACTCATAAAATAATCATCTAATCTTAATTTTTTTTAGTATTTGTCCTATATAAGAATCAACCAAATAAATACAGAAAACTTTATAGTTTATAGGGTTCATCTACAATTGCTTGTGTTATCACATTTGAAGTTAGCAATGTTTACCTGAAAATCAATTTTGAGAAAAACACTTTTAAACTTTTAACTTCCAGATACAATTTACAATCGGTTTCAAATAGTCATAAATTGTGTTCTAATTGAGTTGAAATAGTTGTAGAAGTTTAAGGATTTGGGTAAGAATATTTATGAATAATATCGTTTTTGTCAAGTTTCATTGAAAAAATCAACATTTTTCATGATAAGCAAATATTAAGGTTAACTAGGTAATGTAAATAATGAAATATTCAAGTGTGTTTCAGGAGATGTTAGAAGGCCCAACCATT
The DNA here is from genome assembly GCA_963978545.1 of Linyphia triangularis. Taxonomy (NCBI): domain Eukaryota; kingdom Metazoa; phylum Arthropoda; class Arachnida; order Araneae; family Linyphiidae; genus Linyphia; species Linyphia triangularis. Next base: position 26,814,801 of record OZ021726.1, on the reverse strand, counting down.
GAACAAAAAAAATTACAGTTACGTCTATTGATTTTTAAATAGTAACAGTATGGATCGAAGTGATTTTTTTAAAGGAACAGCAATGTGTCTCCTCGAATATTTTTTACTGTTCGTTAACATTTCTATTGTCTGTTGTAGTCCTTTAAACATACGATTAAATTAAAAATAGATATACTATTCCCTTTTAAGAATTTCTAGATTTTACGAGTTTTATTTTTACTTTTGTGAACCCTTAGAAAATGCACATTAAATTGGCCGCCTAAAGAGTAAAATGATTTTTAAAAAAATACTATGCTGAAGCAAAGATATTATAATAACCCTTCGGGTTAAAGATGGCAAGCTTCCATAGAGATAATGTAAAATACTTGAGAGCACATGACGTCATTGCAGGGTTTCTACATTGGCAAGCTTATCGCTCTTTTTGGTTTCATTTGGCGATTACATTTTATGGTTTCCCAGAAATCTTTTATCCAAAAAAAGAACAAATCTGCCAAGCTCATTAAACTTTCACTTAAAAAATTTACACACCCAACCAAATTTTTGTTAATTTATATTTTTAACTAAAATAATTGAATACTTTTTTAAACAATATTAATATTATATTGAACCACTACAGCAAAAGTTCCATCCTGTAATGCAATACGAATCCTAATATTAGATTTGGGGTTTTTACAGCATATTCCAATATTGGTGAACTTTTAATAAGTTTTCGTAAGAAATATGAACATCAAGAATTAATAAAATTACTAATTACAAAATCAGTGAAACACATTCTAGAAGAAAATGATTTAGATAAAGTTTCCATGCATTCTTCGAAGCAGTACATTAGGAAACTAAAAAATATCTGGTTATTGAGTGCGAGAATTTAAAAATGACTTGCAACTACAAAAACCAATATCATTTAGCATGTACTAGTTTAGAAGAATTTACTAACAGTTGACAATAATCATTTCGATTTATTAATTCATAAAATAAAAAACCGCAATGGTAATTGAGAATGGCGTCAAATTTCAAAAAATCATAATAAACACATAATAATTGCGTGCATTTATGCAACTAACAAATGATAAACATTCTTTCAAGTGATGTCAAAGTAATAAAAAAAGAAAAGTTCATTGAAAAAAACCAACTATATTTAACATAAAAACTAGCCTGCTGAATGAGACGAAAAAATAAAAACAAACGATTAAGAACTCTAACCATCAAGTTTCATCACAACCACCAACACTGCAAAAAATGTCCTGTTAAAATTCTCTTACGAAAATTCTATAATCTTCAGAACACTACCGAAATTTATTGTGCACAAAAGCAAACAATTTGAACAAACTTGAATAAATAATATGTTACTTTGCAAAGTAGAATCCTCCATTTTTGTTCTGCTATTTAAATCTCCCACGAATTCGACGAAATAAATCTGATGTTCTTATTTGTTTGTTTAAAAAGTACGATCGCCAAAGTAAGAACAAAGCTCTGCGCATGTCTGGAAATCGGAGCAATTTGGCGAAAGTTTTGTGCTCTCAACTATGAAAATCCGCGAGATGGCAGCACTTACGTATCGGCGAAGCTTGCCTTCTTAAAGTTCTTTGGCTGAAGTAAGCATATAAGTTTTTTTTATCTCAAACATTTAGAGTTGTTTACTGAAATATGGTATTCAACGCGAAATTATGCATGACGTCGTCTCAGTTCATTAAAGCGTTACTAAATGAAACATGCATTGTGATTGGCTAATGAAATATGAAAATTCGAATGCATCTTTGAAGATTTGTTGAGATTGGTCACAAGCACGTCCCAAGTGTTGCCATTCAATGCAACCCTACTCCTAATAACGCTGTATGGTTTATTAAATCTTTATTATTACAACTCCAAGTTATCGAATTTTTATTTAACATTGAAAAGTAACGAATTTTTATTAACATTAAAAAGTAACTTTCAAAATTGGAACGTCTGGCTGTACGTAAGTTAAGCTTTGCATACAACATTGTAACTGTCCCTATTGTTTGATTTCTATAATCCACCTCCACATTTCACCTCGAACAATGCTATCCTAATAGGTAATTCAAGTAAAGAAGTATTGAGACCAATAAGGTCTTAATGTAGTGTTCATTTGGCTGCTACACAATCGCGCCAAATTCTACACTTCCCGCAGCAAACCCTCCACGTTAATCCAATTTAGTAATCAAATCCCGTGAACAATAGTGTCTGGCAGATGTTTTTCAGACGCAACCCGGCTTTTGAAAAAACATGCCAGAAAAAAAGGGGAATATGCCAAACAGAAGTGCCAAGACGTGGTTCGCGTGCCGTGAGAGTTAAGTCTTTATTTATGCCATTAATGAAGCTACAGGATGAACAACGATGATGTTTCCATCTGCTTTTATTACACGAATCGCGGCTTATTTGGTTGTCAGGTATGAAGGGAGATTTCTTAATACCTGATAATTTAGACTTGGGAAAGTAGGTGATGACGTAGTAACGATGGGGTTTGGTGCTTGAAAATGTAATTTAATGGGGTTTGATTTAATGTTTAATTTTTATTGGGACTTCGATGAATGATTTCTGGTGGTAATGCGAGTTGTTCAATGCTCACGGTTCTTGGTTTTAATAAAATTGACTTAACACAAAAAAAACCTAAAATGAACTAAATAAAAAAACTATAAAATTATATTAAATCATATTTTGTGGTATGGGATTTTAAAGTACTTAACTCATTATATTTGTAACAGTGTTTAACTAGTGAATGTTATTTTGCAAGAAATAATTTAACTTAAATCACTGTGGACTTATGATGGGATAAATATGACGTCACACTTGAATCCTCAATCGAATAATCTAAGACAAACAAAATTCATTTAAATTGTTACCGAATTCATGTTTCAACAAACATTGTAGTGCAATGTTTCGTGCTTTGCTGTTTTGGCCAAACTTTAAGGTTTTGCAAAAAAAAAAAAAAAAAAGCATTTATTTAGTAGATCACGCAACACTACAACTTTTGCGTGCTTTTTATCTGTGGCAGTTTCTTTGAAGAAAGCGCCACAAAGCAGAGGGGTGTTACCTGCATTAAAAACCATGAATGAATCCCGTTAATTGAGTCATCAGTAGAATCCATCTGCTTGTGAGGAGGAGGGGGAAAACAAATCACAGGTAGGTTAAAGACCAAAAGAGGGTGAGGGGCGGAAGTGATTTCTTTTTCAATAAGGTGAGGGGAAAATCTGCATCTGCATCCATCAACTATGAGAAGATAAACGATTCTATTTCCTAAGTTTCAGCTACATTGCTCCTAGAGTGTTTATCGATTGCTGATCGATTCAGACTTGTCTGGTGGAAAAATATAATAAAAATAAAAATGTGTAATAGAGTTTTAAATAAAATGTTGAATGGAAATTAAAGGGCACGTCTCCTCTCTTGTAGGTAGTTCCAAATGTTTTTTTTCTTTTTTTTTTTTTTCTGGCGAAACATTTGAAAAGCCTTTGTTAGAGAAACAACATCATAAAATAACATTTGACTTCAACTCGAAATGAAATTTTAATTTTAAAATATGCTGAAATTTTTAATGGTGTTTTCGTTACCAAAAGCATTAGGAAGGCAAATGGATGTTTCACTGACGATATTTCGGTTATTTTCAGAATAACTCCACAATTCCTCTTTGTTAGTTTAAAGTTATCATTTGTTATTTTTCCCTGTCGTATAAAAACAGCCTCCCAAGTGTCACTCTCATGTAGTATTTTGTGTTGAAGTCCAAAATCTTGTGATTTTCAAAAAAAAATTGTAGAAATAATAAGCATGCAATGGGCAATTCCCACATTTTTTTTATTCAATTCTAAATGCTTCGAAAAGGCCATAAACATAAAAATTTCTGCTCAATGAGCTTTTCTTTTTTTTAATTTGCGATCAAAATTACCTTGTTAGAGGTTAGCGAGAAAACGACTGATTTCCTTGGCATTGAACGTGATGTAAAGGGTTCCCAAACATCTTGGCTTGAAATGCAGCAGAGGAAACCAGATTAAATATTTGGAATCAGAAAGAAATTTTTCATAAATATGTACTAATTTCACTCGTTTTTAAAAAATTCGGGAATTATCCATTCTAATAGGATATTTAAGGCGATATTTATTGCAATGCCTAATAGGAAGTTACAGTATTAGTGTTGACAAATTGCGAGACAAATATGAATATGAATTTTCAATATGAATAATCAAAAGACGAAAACTTCAAACACCGTTTTTTAATTTGTAAAATTGAGGACGGTTGTAGACTGGCCGTTACTATGGATCTTGGCAAATCTCGCTCAGTGCTGGGTAATATATATTGGAAGTTTTGATGTATTGATGCAGAGTATTAAAATTAAAATATTTTTTTATGACAAAAGACGAAGGGGTAAACAAAAAAAGTTTTGTGATGTTTTTGACACGTGTATTTTTAATCGTGTATTTTGGAGCAATGCTCGAGATTCAGCATGAATTGGTCAATTTTCTCAGAAACCCTTTTTCCGACATTGACCGATACCATTGTACTAGCTAGGAAGCTACAGAATAGAACGATAATACTCTTTATTTAATAATATTTATTTAATTATCATTTAATAATCAATCTTTAGTATTCATTGTTTTACAAAATCTTGTAAAATAATGTGATCAGCAGCTGTGTAAAAAGACATCTTAACTACACACTTCTTGTTCTATCAAGAACTGAAACGGACTTCTAAATGCTAATTACATCCACAGATGTCACTCCCTTACCCCTTTTGAACACTTTCAGCAAAGTTCAAGTTCTGGTCGATATTTAGCTATCTTATTTATTCTATTGCCCTCTCCAAAACAATTTGTAGGATTGCAGTATTGACAAATCGCAGGGGCCATAGATTGAATAATTTATGAACGTTTTAATTAAATAAAGAACAGAATTTAATATTTTCAATTATTAAACTAAAATAAATATCCCTATCTGAATTGAAGGGATTTCTCATTAACAGCCCAGTCTTTTAAAAGTCCTGTTATGTAACGTTTCACCGTGTTTGGAACTTTTGAACATTTTCAGAAAGTTCAAGTTCTTATCTTTGTTTAAAAAGCTTTATTTCTACACTTTCTATCTCCCAAAACAATATGTAAGATTGCAAATGTTAACGATTTGTAGGGTTCATTATAATGTTAATAATCGTACCGAATTATGCAAAATGAACGTTTTAATTAAAGAATGAAATTTATACTTTTTGAATAAAAGGTTTTCTATTAAATAAAAATCCCTTCCTAAGTTGAGTTGATTCCGTATTAAAATCCCAATACCAAAGATGACCCGTCAAAATTCTTCATTTTTGAGTTAAAAATTTTACAGAATCACAGAATTTGGACTTGAATTTAAAAGAACGGCATCAATCCTTTTCAACTTGAATTTAACTTTTAAACACTATTGTACCGCTCAACCAGCTTTAGCTACATACAGTCTGTGATTCTGTTCTCACTTTTACTCAAAATGAAAAATACTAAATTGTATCAGGTTGCATTCTATTTGTAGCCAGGTTGCGATATTACCAAATTTGCCTGCATATGAGAGATTAGAAATAAAATAAGGGGCTTCGTCAACAAAAAAAAATAGATCAGAGCTCATTTTTTTCCATATCGAGGCTATCCTGCCATCTGCAAGGTTATAGCAGTATAGTTTAATCCCGTGGAATCCTCTGGCACATTAAATATCATTGTACGTGAGATTATGAGCAACCATTTACCTCATCGCTGATACAAGCCCTGAGACTTGAAATTCTAAATCAGCTTTTCCGGAGAATTCTGTAAAACTGACTCTGATCGTTCTTTGACGCAGCCCTTCAAATATTTTCGAATGATAAACTAAAATAAACATTTCCTAAATTGAGTTGATTTTCTATTAATATCCCAATTTCGCGGTCTGTAATGTATCACCACGCTTGTCTACCAAAGAAAACTATTTCACCAACCAGCAAAACATTGTCCAATAAAATAAATAGATCAACAGCTGGCCCAAGATTTCAAACCACACAATCGGCCGATCAAGAAGTGAAGCGGACGCACAAATACCAACAGCATTTCAAGATGTCATTCCCTGATCCCTTTTGAACATTTTCAATGAAGTTCCAGTTCCGGTCTCTGGTTCGAGTGTCTTCCTCTCCCCTTTCCTCAAACAATTTGTTGGATTACTGGGCATCCAGCAATTCTTGGAGAGCGAGAGACTATGCTTAATGGGTGACAGTGTTAACAAATTGTGGGACAGATGCTCAACTAAATCATTCTGGCAGTCTGGCTTGAAGATGAGTTTGAAGGGATTACGGGAATTATGGCTTTTGGTTCGCTTTGCTTCCGAGGGACAAGGCTAGATTTTTGGCTCTTAATTTGGCACGAAAAGTTTACCGTCTGCTGAGGTCAAATGTAGTGATAAAATTTAAATTATGTCGGTGGAGATGGCGGAAAGTTTTGTGGTGTGTGTGTAATAGATTCGTTTGGTGTGTCATGTTTAGTTATGGGACAGATTATGCGTGAACTCATTTCGGTGTCGTAAATTGAATTTTGGTTTTCGTTGGAGTGTTTGAAATGCGAGGTTGTTAATTTTAACTGTAAACTGAGTTTAATTCCGGATTCTATATGTGAATCCTCTTTCATCATTTTACAATCTCAAAGGAATTTAAAAGTGAAATAAATTAATTATAATTAATTTGGATTACATTATTTAATGATTTTCATCTCTGATATTAATTGAACTTACAAATAATATTTGACTTCAATAATTTTATATGAAATGCTTGCATTTTAAAGAATTTTGGAATAGTTTTTTTTTTTTTAGCCTTATGTACTATATTATTCCAAAGAATATATTCAACTTCATTTTACAAATTTCGGAATTGCATACTTATTAAATGAAAAATTTTACGATAAGTGAAAACTCATGAATCATTAGAATTTATTTAATGTATGGTACCTAAAAAAGAAAAACTGTCTATAAAAAAATTGCCATACTACACTATATTTAATTATTACTTTAATTAAGAAGCCTTACTTATCTAATATTCTTTTATTTCTTCTTCTATATTCTTCTAACTTAAGCTAATATTCTTCTAATATATCTATCTAATATTCATAAAACCGTTTATTAAAGAAAGCTCATTGATGCATGTTTTCTTAAATTAATTAAATATTTTACCGGGTATTTCAAAAAACATAATCATTGAAATCCTCTCTGACATTGTAATAAACAGTTAAAAAAAATATAATGTAAATAGCTTTATTCCTGCTAACATAAATTACCTAATCTCAGAAGAGAATTATTGAAAATAACTATAGACTCAAGTCCTCAAAATAAACCACCTCAAAATACCGTCGTAAACATTTCTGCTTTCTTAGAAAAAGACGTTAAAAACACCGATAAATATGCACAAAAATTCCTTCACACACAGGTGTTCATTTTGCCGCAACTAAAACCACACTTATAACTTCCTAAAGTATGTTATTCATGCCATAACACCCACTAAACCCTACTTACAACTTCCTTCACACAAGTCGGTAGTACTGAAGAAAAAGTACACTACTGACCTGCAGCTCGTAAAAAATCTGTTGAAGTGACTTAAACTACGCTCGGATAGTGCTAAAAATTCCTTGTTGTGAGCTTAACGCTTTTTCTCTTGCATATCTTGCACCCTTAACAGCTGCAAGTTCGAAGATTTATAACAGTCACTTTGTCAATCCCTCCCCCCCCCCCATGGATGGTCCCGCGTCGGGGTCGTGTGCGCCCTTAATAAGTGTTTAGAGCTCTCTGTGTAAAGCACCCTGGGCTACTTGTTTAAACATTGAACTGTTTAACCCCGCCGGTTTTCGGCCTAAGAACTGATTAAGTAAAAAAGGACAAGAATGGTATTTTGTGGAGGAATGCTGTTGTAAGTTTATGTTGTGGAAGCGTTGTATTGCGGTAGCCTTTGAGTTAATGTGGTGGTTAGTTAAAATGGTCTTGTGTAACATAACTAGAAAACCATAAAATATATGCTTAAAATGAAGGCATTGGGTATTTATGTCGCTTTCTTTTAATAGTTGGGGATATTACAATTATTATACTGTTAAAAAAACATGAAACTGTCAACTACAAGTTCTCTATTTTAGTTGTGTATATGATTAGTAGGTCTTATTTGTTGACTGATATCTACTGTTTGCTTTATCCGTTTAATTAGTAAGTCGATAAGATTATTTTTCATTAGTTAAATACTCTTTAATCATGTGGAAGAATTTGTTTCAGAGTATTAAAAATGGTTCAACTTTTTATATAAAATAAGACGAGTTATTTTACACTTACCAATAACCGAAGATCAACGTATTTTAATTCAAATACAAACAGTTTTATACTTATCAATGGCATAGAAATCAATGTTGTACAATGTGTTAGAATACATAATTTTTTTAAATAAAACCGGACAATTTAAACATTCTTTTATAATTATCTTATTCCTTTCTAAATTCACTTTTTATATCACAGTAAATATTAAATGTGATTCCCTTCCACTATCACTGTATCACATTTTCATACAAAATTGAGATTTTCATTTTAAATCAACCTCAAATTTGGAAGTATAAATAGAAATTGGAGTTAGGGAGATCGAAATTTTTATACAATATTTTTCTGGGGCGTATTATTATTTTTCTTATAAGAAAGGCAAGCTCCCATTCAAGAAAAGTTTGTGTAGTTTTACACCAAACGTTTAAAGAAAATCATATCCTTTACATTTTTTGTATATTTATAGTTTAAAATATATGTGTTATCTAGAGAATTCGATTACAATAGATTTAATGAGTTTATAACTGTAAATTCAAAAGAAAGTTTAAAAAAATTAAGAAGTTTAAAGAAAACATATTGAAGGGAAAACATTTGAAGGAAAAAACAATGGGAAAATAGTGCAAAAGTAAGAAGATTACTACACCCTACAAATATATAAGTTTCAAAACCAATTAATGGAAATGATGTACCAGCAAAATTTTCTCTTAGCAAAATTTATTTCTGTACAACCTAACCACAGCCAATTTTATGATGATTATTCTAATCTTAGTATTCTTAAAATTAATAGCACTCAGTAGTTGGATATTAATATTTCTCATATATTCCAAGTAACAAAGTCTGACTCCTGTCGAAACTTTTATTGTACTTAAAGTTTAAGAGAAGGAAATATTTTCTATAAGTCGTACAAATATCATATTTGTACCAAGCCAACCATTTTTTTTGATAACTGCAAAAAGTAAAATAATACAGATAAAGATAAATGATGGCACAGACGAAACCCAGATATAAACAGGAAACAGAAGCATATGTGCCCTATACAAAAAAAAGTTGGGATATATGAAATATAGCCCAAAACTTTAGCAACAAAACTCATTCAAAATACTCTTCACAAGTCATTTGTGATTAACATTCCATTTTTTGCCAGTCCCATAGTCCTCCCTGTTAAAACCTTAAAGGGTCGCATAAATTCCAAACAACACAGTCCTGTCAATTATACAACCGTTACGTGGGCCTGATCAGACTGTTTCACCACACCCCACACACACATTAAAAAAAAATCCAGTTCCAAAACCATCCATAACAGGTTATTGATGAACTTCATTTTCATTGTTCACCAAAAGATCAGCCTCAAGCTTCCGCCCCCTGTTGACGGAAAGTGAAACTGGATACATTTTTCTCTAGTCCATTGTTTTGTCTCCGAATGCCGACTCTTCGGGACTTTTCAGTATTTACATGAGAATAGGCGCGTTCGCGGGTTCGACATTAAACGATGAGTGAGGAGGACAATGGGATGACACCGTCATGCCATTTTGGCCAGGGTTGAAATGGTTCCGGATTCATCGCATATGGAGAGATTTTCGATCGCCAAGTTTGATTTTATTGAATTAAGCCTCGTGCTGATGTACAGAATTTAATTATGTCCAAACTGAACTGGAAGAGGCTTTCAACTCATTTGGAGAATGATTTGAGGTTGTTAAGTAAGAGCCACCTTATATACATGCATTTATATTTTTATTGCCAGATTTGTTTCACCAGACTGTAGGTATTGCTGGTTAGTCAAAGTAGGTAAGATGCTAACTAAGGTAGCTTTTTATTAGCTGGTCAAAAAAGAAAACTGGAGTATCATCTTTCGAATTCTGTTTCACTTAATCCAAACTATAAACTCCAATTGATAATTCGCGAGTTTTCCTATAGTTAATTTATAACTTTTAAAATCTAATAATATCACTTCATTTTTAACGCAACAACGGCAAATCAATTCCACTATTTTTTTGCAAAACATTTTAATTTATTATTCTTAAGAATGCATGTCGAAACAGAAATTTACAATATGGCAAATGGACTTTATTGGAAGCGATATTTACATCTTATAGCAACAATTGGGACACTCTTGTTACCAATCACAGTGCACCTTTACAAACAAATTTGAATTTTCAAATACCATAAGTCAATCAAAATATATATTTTATTTTCTCGCGAACACTTTAGTTGACTGCCGTGTATCTAAGCTTAATTTATTTTTACTTATTTGTACTAGTATAAGTCATGTGGCATTGGATTGCATAAGATATGTAACTATATTTTAGTTCCTCATTTACCTCCTAGTATCAGTAATGACGTTTAATGGCGGTTGACTATATAGTAATTACACTACTTTAGCTTAGGGGAGGATTCAGTGAGATTTAATTCAATCCCGCGAAATCAGGTGGACTATTACCAGTAATTCCTCTTTGGTTTATTCATTGTTAAAATGAAATGTATGATCGATAATGCCCACACATGTTGTTTTACCTTTGAAATAAAAAGTGGTGCCATGTATAGATAGTTCTCAATTTAGAATCTTCTTGTGCATGGAACTTTAGGCATTTAACTCAAGTCTTCAATTCCGAATTTATCAATATGTGAGTCGCAAACCAAGAAAACATTATAAGTCATTCTTATCAATGAAGTACATTGTCCAAGTCGTGATTTTGTCTTGAGCTACATCTTGAAGCATAAAACGAACGTTACCTACTAAAAAAACCTCTTTTTTTAAAATTCCCATTCTGAATATAACATCTCACGCACACAGACATGCACTTAAAATAACACCCATTTTATACACATTAGAGTATCGCAAAACAAATGAAACATAAGACATTAAAGAAGCCTTTGCCATAGTTACAATGGAAGAAGTGTTGGAACCTTTTATTAAAAGTAATATTAGATATGGTTTGCACAATGTATTTTTCACATAAATCAGCACTATCAAGGGAGTGTGTACTAAATAAATATAATTAAAGCCCCCAAATTAACCTTCTAGTTACTTTTTCCACATAATTTACTCTATTATTTAAATAATCTAAATTATATAAAAAAAAAAAAAAAAAAAAAAAACTCAGCGAAATTACATATTTTCAAACATTTTATAAATGATCCATTTTATTTTCGTTCATCAACAGAAAATTCTAATTTGATGCTTTTAAATTAATATAAAATAATAAATGGTTATAAAAATAGTCGATTTAAATTTATTTCAAAACTCTCCAAATATAAAAGGGCATGCTTTTATAATTATTTTGTATGAATCGCAAAATTTAGCTATTCATTTTGTTTCATGAATTCTGTAGCCAACTTGGCGATGTTGCGACTCAGAATAAGAAGTAACAAACCTTCTCTTCGCCAAACCATGTGTGGTATCATTTTTTAAACTCATCCTTTTGAACATGACGGCCCGCTCTTAAGCGAATGACAAACGATGACACCCCCTGTTGATCCCTCGCCACCCCCCTTCATATGACCCCTAAAAAGACATCTGGTATCACAATTACACTCCACACATAAATATATACCCCCTTCCCCCCACTCTACCATAAAAATTTTACTCTATTACTAAACATAAATACTGTAATCTCAAGTTAATATTATGGAGGGGGATTTAAATACTGGTTAAGTTTCAAAGAAATCGAAATACGTCGATACGTCGTAAATATATTTATAGAAGGAAAAAAAAGTATTGTCGAAATTGAAGATCTTGAGCTATCTCTAGGATTCTTCAGAAAGGACTAAGCTATCTCTAGGATCTTTAAAAAAGGACTGAGATATCTCTAGGATCTTTCAGAAAGGACTGAGCTATCTTTAGGATCTTTCAGAAAGGACTGAGCTATCTTTATGATCTTTCAGAAAGGACTGAGCTATCTCTAGGATCTTACAAAAAGGACTGAACTATAGATTTTTCTATAGGTTTTTCGTAAAAGAATTTTTAAATGACATACTGTGAAAGACAGAAAGAGACTAGTGGTATGTGGGATTGACAGGTGTGGGAAGTTGAAATACACCGGTTTGCAAAATTAGTTACAAAATTGAAATGTGGCAACAATAATTGTACAAACTGAATTTACCGGAGCTTGTTTATTGTTTCCTTCATAAAAGGCCCTATGATCCCTTTACTTCATAGTACAGCACAAACGTTCAATTTTGCAGAAATACCGTGGTGTTGCAACACACAGACCGGTTTTCGATGCGTTATATTAACCAGTTTTTTATTTACAAATCTGTCAATAGGAAAATGGGCCTCATCAGTAAACCATATGCAACCGTCATTAAATGTATTCCCAAGATTCAGTTTTAAAAACCGGTGTATTTGAAATTCCACAATTGTCTATCCTAAGTACAACTTGTCTTTTCTTTTTTTTCTCACTGTTTCTAAGTTCTGTCATTTCAAAGTAAGGTATTCTATTTGAAAGGCCCCGAATATTATATAATAAAATACAGTTATAATTATATTTTTAATAGTTTATGTATAGTCTGTATTTACGATCTTCATTTAATTTTACTTACTTATTCCTGAAGTCACAGGAAAGAGATATATTAGAATATAATAAAGAGCTGAATATTTGTACTATAATTGTTATCTTTGAAGCTTCAATTGTGAAATTTTGAACTATTATGTAAGATTTTTTTAAGTTAAATTATATTTGGTTCTCATAGTCTTAGCATACTATACGCAGACATACTTTTCTTTATGTTGATTTGTAGATTAATACACAATATAGGCGGTACCAAACAGAATAGCTTTAATTATAAAATCCCTTCAGGATTATTTTAAAAAATGATACAATAGTTACATATTCCATGACATTTCATACACTTAACAAACCCTTTTAGATACATAAAAGAAAACAAATAATTTCCCCATGACTCAGCACATTCAACTTTTCAAACACACCCAGTCACCGAACCATCCTTTTCCAACTACTTTCATTTCCCCTGTTCCCAAAATTACCACAAACACCTCCTTCTTCTTCCCGGCTTTCGGACATTTTAATTAAAGGTTCCTGGGCCAGAGGAAAGCCTTGCCGTTTTAATGATTACTGAGGTCTTTGCGGAAAGACTCTCTCTTCTCACCCATAAGCCCTTCCTTTGGCACAATAAAAATTAAAACTCAAGAATCTTTTCATTTTCGTGTTTAGCCCTACCTCCTTCTCTCCTAGATTTTGAGAGCTAAGGAACTTAAGCCCTGCGCTGTCTCTTGCCCCAGAATGAAGCAGAGTTTCTTGTCATCTTTTCTGGGTAGGCTTGATGCACCACTCTAGTTGGGGTTGCCAAGGAATTCTGGAAGAAAAAGGAGCCAGGATTTGTCGCCTTAAGTTTGGGTTTTGATTTTTTTTTTAAAGGTGGATGGATAGGTTGAATGAGCTCTTAATTAGGATATAGTCTAAATTTTTAGGTGATGCTATCAAAATTCAGAGTTTTATCCTCTTTATCCATCAGACTGAGCTGCCTTTTTTGAAATACTGGCTATGGTGGGAAACTTGATTTTTTTTCTTTTACGTAAATATCTAGTTCTGATTTCCAAGACTCATGTTTGATTTTATAGGTTGAATGAGCTCTTAATTAGGATGTAGTCTGAATTATTTCGTATTGTTATCAGAAATTCAAAGTTTTATCCTTCTTATCCATCAGACTGAGCTGCCTATTTGTAATACTGGCAATGGGGAAAATGTTTTTTTTTTTTTTTTTTTTTACGTAAGAATCTTGTGCGGAATTCATAGACTCATGTTCGATTTTTTTTAAAGGCGAATGGATAGGTTGAATGAGCTCTTAATTAAGGATATAGTCTAAATATATTCATGATGTTATGAGAAATTCAGAGTTTTATCTTTCTTATTTATCCGATTGAGCTGTCTATTTGTAATACTAGTGATGAATTTAAAAAAAAAAAAAAAAAAAAAAAAAAAAAATTATGTAAGAATCTTGATCAGAATTCATAGACGCACTTGTTGTGGGAAGTGTTACATTCCATAAAGGTCTTCTTTTCATGATAATGTGATGAAAAGCGTTTAAAATTCTTAAGTTAACAATGTGTTTCGAATGTAAACTTTTTTTAAAAATTCAAATATTTTTAATACGTTTTATTACACTAAAATGTTGATTTCATTGAATTTAGTTAAAATAACTACAATCAAAATACTTATTGTAATAATGTAATTTGGTCCAAAATTTTATTTGGTTCGGATTCGAAGCAATTACTATGCCAAAATCCAACGGCAACTTGAAAATGTTATTATCATTTAACTATAATTACTGGTATAATTAAAAAAAAAAAAGTATACAGTTTTGATATAATATTAAAATAACTGTTTAAGCCTGGGATTTTAATTCATCAAGATGATAAAATCAGTTTTTTTGCACATCTGTAAAATTTCAAATTGCACATTATAATGTTTAGAAATAGATGACTCCTATAGAAAGTATGGTATAATCATCCCAAAATTACGTATATTTTTTATTCTCAACCTGATACCTCAAGCTACCTCCAACAATGCAAAATCTTGATGGTATCTTTCTGCATGTCCATTACTCAGGAAACTATCTGGCATAAATTTGAACCCGCGGAAAATATTTTAACGAAACTCTACGGGTGTCCTGGGGTTAAGAGTTTTAGCTAACATTGAGGCATATGATTTCGTCTAAAAGCTTAGAAATCAATACTTTTCTTCTATTTAAAACGACAAAATTGAAAAATGGTTGCTATGACAATAATTAGCGAAACTACAAACAATAAATATAAAGTGCTATAAATTCAGTATCGATTTTATTTTATATTGCAAAAAAAAAAGTTTTATTTCCAATAAACTAATTTAATTAATTAAAATATTTTTTAATTCAATTTCTATAATAATGTGGTAATAAGCTTATTTAAAGTCTATATCCATCTATCTGTCACTACGAGGTCTACCTAGAAAATTCCGTCCCTCCAGATGTTATTATATTTCTATTTTTTTAAATTTTTTTTTAATGAAAATTAGTAGTCACAAAAATTTTAGTGAAAAAAATTGCATTCAACACTGCAATTTTTTCAAACATAAAAAGCAGGTCAAATATGTAAAGAAATGTCTTCACATGAAAATGTGCAATTCAATAAAATATGCGAAACGATCACTTTTAGTTGTTAAAGTAATTTTTTATTATCTTAACAAAAGTTAACTTAAACCTATCTTAACAAAATATTTTGTGATAAAATACCTTGAAAAATTTAATATGGTACATGGTATCGTATTTCATTAAAAAAATGAAGAAAATTCTATATATGAATAGAATTTTTATCTGAAATATGAAACATTTAACATGTAATACTTTTCAGTATATTTTATCTCAAAATTTTTTTGTTGAGGTCCCTTTTTCAAAATTAAATTTTTTTAAATTGGATTTGAAAATTGGATTTTTAAAAGGATCAAATTTCTCCTAAACAGAAACCAGAAACGTGTTAAGACCTATCTTCTTCTTCATTTTATCATTACCAACACTAAATGATAAATTAAAAGCAAACAGACTGCACGAAAATATAATTTAAATAATTAATTGTAATTTGTAAAAGGTAAAAAAGAACAGTGCAAAAAATTACAGTAAACCTAAATCAAAAATAATTTTTTGGCAATTATGTGTATTTTTTGCCTAATAGAATCTATTCAGTATTAAATTAAAGAGTTTGTACAACAAAAAAACTCAGAAGATCATGATACATTTTCCAATTAGTGTGTATTTTTTCATTTTAGCTCTAGGTGAGCTAAAAAAAAAAAAAAGTCACTGTGGTTTAAATTGTATCTCCCAAGGCTAAAATCAATGTTAGTATCATAGGTTCTTTTATATAATTTAAACAATATTTTTTATATAAAAATTGCACTATACTATATTTTACAGTGGCACAGTTCAAAACTCAATTTTATGCGTAAGCTATTTTTTTTAAGTAACATTATTTCGGGTACATTTATATTTTCTGTCATCAAGACTGTGTCTTCCAGGAGGAATGTTATTGTAAACTTCCCCAACAAAAATTTAATACGTCAATGAAGCGGAACGGCCCATAAGCTAAGTCGCCAAATCTTGGTATCTCACACCTTATTCTTCATCCTCCACTTCCTACCCTTTTCTTCGCATATTTTTAGAATATTTTTTTCTTCTTCCCCATTCTTTTCTCCTCAAGCCCCCCCTTTCCCCAACCTCAAGAGAGTGGGGGTTAAAGCCCCCCTACAGGAAGCATAAAGTGGCCGAGTAAATGCAATTTTGGCCAAATTAATTTTATCGCGAACGCCCGGACTTTATTCAAATTATACCCCAGTTTTCCCGAACGCATAAATTAAGGGGTATTACAACTTCCCCTTGCCTTGGCTTGGAGATGGGGAGGGAAGGGAGAGAGGGTTTAGGAGAAAGGAAAAAGAATGCGTTGTGGAAAACCGGGAGTGAAAAATATATAAATAAAAAAATTAAAAATAGCTCTTCCTTTGTGGATAAATAAGTAAGGAGTAAAAAATAAAATGGAGGCTAGCCTGTGAAAAATGAGGCGAAGGTTTAGCAGTGGTGGACATTTTGCTGGAGAGAGCATTTGTCTTCATCAATGTATTTTTCTGCAGCCGTGGCTCTTCTCTGCTTTTGCTTTTTGTCTGTTTTTTGTGTCTTCTTTTCTGGAGCGATCTTTAGGCGAGAAGCATTTTGTAGCACTGAGTTCCTTGGAATATAAAATCCTGCCGGATAAAGTTTTAACTTGAGCCTTTGGTTTCCCTGCGAGAGACTTTTTTTTTTATTTAAAAAAAAAGTTATATTTTTGGGGAATTTTTAGACCGGACGCATTTTGTATTTTTGTATTTGAAAGGAGGGATGTTAGGGGGCTGTAGTAGTGTGTGGAGAAATATATATAAAATTCCGTCGTATCTAGGTACTCATGTGGTCTAGCGCACTGCGGAAATCCCGAAGCTGAAATGTTTTTCTTTTTGATCTCTGGTTTGTTGGGGGAGAAGAATGTATTTTGTTCTTTTGAAAGATGAATGAGAGTGAAGAAAGATGAATGTGTGTTTTATAAACAATGTAGCAAAGAAAATACTAGTGCAAATGTTTCTGATTTTTAGAAATCAAAACAACTTTTAAGTATTGTATATAGGAGTATTTTTGTATTGCAAGGAAACGGATAGAGAAGAACGTATAAGTAAACATTGGGGGAAAGAAGGTCTAGAGGGGATTTTATTAAGTTATTTAAATTGATCAAAGATGGTGATTTCTAATTTATTGAGTGCAATAAGAGTAACAGGACTGAAGATAAAACTGACCAGTTATATAAATAGCATTTTAATTTAGAGAAAATATTTTACAATCGAGTGATTGATACATGAAACTATCTGCTAAGCCACATAGTGAAATCTGCAAGAGTAAATATTTGTATACAGCCGGATTTGAATTGAGGAATTGTAAAGAGTTAAACTATACTAATTTAAAGGGTCCTAAGACTGTAGTTTGTCGTAATTTTGAGATGTTAGACCTCACTGTTGTAATGAAAAGTTTATACTAACACTCTATCGGTCTTAGGTTAACGTTTTCAGATGAATCTACAAATGCTAAAAAGACACATGTGTTATAGATTTGTCAAATGAAAGGTTTCACCGAGACGAGTTCTCATTTCAAAATTTAGCCGGAAGTACCAAAAATGGTGATCAAAATTTAATTTGGAATTCGTTCACCCTGAACTGTAAGTGATTTTATTACTTCAGTAGCACAAAGCCGCTGACCATTTTCGGCTCGACACTGGTCAATTCCGATGTAGACCGCTGTAGACTGGCCGTTGCTACGTATTTTGGAAAATCTTGCCCATTGATGGTAAAATACACCGGAAGTTTGATGCCGAGTTTTAAAATTGAAATATATTGTTATGAGAAAAGAACGAGGGGTTAAAATATGTTTTGGGATGGTTTAGATATGTTTATTCTTTAAAAAGAAATCGTATTTTGGAACAATGCAAGAGATTCAACATGGACTTCTCAGTGTCCAATCTTCCCAAAATCTTCGTTTTAGACATTGGTCAATACCGCTTTGCTTCTTGGGTATACTTAATGCATCAGTTTGAAGGTGCCGGTTTGTAGGATTTTATAAAATTCAACAGAGAGTAAAAAGATACCACAGTACAAACTGAGTATTTAGCGATGATATTTTTTCCGTTTTTAATTTTAAAAAAAAAACCTGATTGATTGTGTGTTTGTTGTCTTAGGCAATCAAAACAAGCAGAAGCGGTCAATTAGTGACAGTTAGTTTCATAATCCAACGTGTATTTTTATTTGTATTATTGATGAGATTTGGTTAGTTATTGTGTTAAATCTTCTAAGAAAGATAATAATATATCTGTTTCAATCTTTAAAAGCATATGTTGTTGCTATTTCAAGCACACAATAATTTTTGTTGAAGAATATAAATATTAGTAAAGGCGAAAAAAAAAAAAATTCTCGTTATTGAATAGATCGGTTTTTCGGAGTTTAGACCTCTTTTTTTTTTCAACATTCAAAAATGCATTTTTTTATACTTTTAAAACAAAATGCTGTTGTGTGTTTCCTTTTCACTTTTGTTTAATCTCCATTATTTGTTTGGTGATAATTTTGTAAAAAAACTTTCAAAACTCTAGTCGAATAAAAATCATATATTTAAATGCTGTTGTACTGGGATTTACATAAGATATAATATTAAAAAATATGGTATTGTTGTTTATTTTAACAGTGAAATGGGGCAAAGAACTATGCTTGTCTGACACTTTTACATACTAAGTGCAAGAAACAGTGCGAATTAAGTTGACGCAAAATACTTAAAAACTTTTTCTTGTTAATTTTATTTAATTATTTAAACAATAATCTCAATCATTTTTAAATTGATAAATATCCATGAAAATGTAATAAGATTTTCAAACTTGGTATAATTAGAGAAATATAAAATAACGTGTTACAGAAAAAGTATTTCTCGTTGATCAATTTGAAATATTAATTTTTGACTCTCAATATTAAGCGCATCATGTGTGATGGTTAACTTCAAAAAGTTTTTAAAAGTTATTTATTAAAATATATAAAACTGTATGAAATAAAACGGGTTCTTATTAAACTTTTGGAGTGAGAATTATCTAGTTGTCTGATGGGAGATTTTTCACTTTTTCCCATGTTATAGATGAAATGCAAGATCTCTTGGAATACCTTCCTGAAGGCGTTTTATTTTCAAACAAGGACTACTTTCATATTTAGACGTAATCTACAATTCCTGTTATCTTTTAGCCATTGAAAGTTAAATAATTCTAAATTTTATTAAATTTGTAATAATTAAATTTTCTTCTTCAGTGTAAGAAATTTTATTTAAAATAATTCTAGAAACTAAACATTTAAGAGACTATATTCATTCCGCATAAATTCCCAAATAACAAGTTATTTCATTACCTAATCTATTCCATTGCAATTTTTTAAAGAAAAATTCATATCTCACTCACTCACAGATGCTTCTTGTAACACCAAATCACAAAGTAGACAAACCAAAAGACACAAGTCCCCCCGTCAAGCCTCTAATTAAAATAAATGGTTTCAGAAACAAACATTGAGAAAAAAAACTAAAACTAAAACTCCCTTTCTGCCTCTTCGGAAAGGATGTGGGGTGATTTTTCACAATGCAGTTATTGTCTCCTATTGTATTAGATGAGACCATCCCGACAATAGAACATAGTGATGGAAAAGAGTGTTTACCCTTCCAGCAATTATTCTTCATTTCTTAGGCTATTCCCGGGGAGAGTTTACCTTTTTTTTTTGGTCGTTTGTTTACCTTTTGAATTGAAGGCGTCTTTATTTGCTTTTTTTTTTTTTTTTTTTTCTCGTTGTTAAAGTGGAATTTTGCTTTCCTGAGAAATGGAAAATGGTGTTTGAAAGGATCCAATTGGAAATGATGTTAGAGGAGGAATTGAGTTAGAAATTGGAGGAATGGTGTGTTATTGGAGTTTGAAGTGAAGAGGAGAATTGGTTTTGTTTTAATTTAATAAGTTTTGGGTGGCGGAGTTTATGTGGTGTGGTTAGTTTTGGGAAAGAAAGTGGTTGTATGAAAATTGATGCTTCTTTTGCGTATTTGTTTTAAACTTTGAAATCGATAAGGCAACAATTGATAAGAATTCTAAAAGTGAAGATATTAATAACAAAATAAAAAAATAAAAATATTTCGTGGTTGGGTGTATAGGATTAGAAAAATTATAACATCGTTAGTTCTAGCATTCTTTTAAAGTAAATATACACTTTAGGATGCCATCATAAATTGTATGTAATAAGTTCACACCATTAAATCTTTCAGGTTAATAAAATTGTCGCAAACATGCCTTAATTCTATTTTTAATTTTAATGTCTTAGTTTTTATTTTTAATAATTAATGTTAATTTATATAATACTAATCTATTATGTTAGACGAATATGTTAAACAATTCTGAATTAATATAATACTAATCTATTATGTTAGACGAATATGTTAAACAATTCTGAAAATTTGAAAGACAAAAGTAACAAAAAACAGAAGAAATGTTTGTTAATTATTTATAATAGTTACAAATAATATAATTTAATACAGCTTCATAGATTGAATTAATGTCATTTATTATACACTCTTTTAAATACCAGTTTTTGAAAACAAAATTATTTGAATTATTTATTAAAAGTTAAATATACTGTTATCTTGAATTCAATTTATATGCTATCTAATTTGGGATGTATAAGAAATGTTGGCAATTATAAGACTAAGGCGTTAACTTCCAAAAGTTAAATCGCTTGTTATAATACATGCTTAACAGTTTCTTGTAACCAATATTAAGTTACGAACTATAAAATTTAATTCTGCGCTGAAGAGAGGGTTTTTTTTTTTTTTTTTTTTTTTTTTTTTTTTTTTTTTTTTGAGCAGCACAATTTTAGGATTGAAAGCCAATATTATAGTTTTACATATTTGTGACAATTAGAGCAAAATAATACTATCCTGTTATCAGAACTTGCATCTTTTCGGAAACGTAAAAGATAAAATATTCAAAATTATGTTTCAATTCCCTGTAACAACTTTACTTCACTAATTAAAACAATTCGAGCATTTTTTTAAATATCATATAAAAGTTAGTGCTCTGCAAAAATAAAACTATCAAACCATAATTTTGTTAGCAAAATTTGCTTTAAAAATAATTTAAATAAAAAACGTATCAATATAGAAGTAAGAAACTAACAAATGTATCTTAAAAGTCAAAAATTCTGTCTAGATTAATTAGAAATATTATTTTTGACATGATTACCGATTAACTGGTGCAAAATTATACAAGTATATACAATTTTATCAGGCTTTTTAGCATGTGTTATGAAAGAACGTGGTTGTGAAAAATCCATTCACGTTTAACAGCATTTCAAGAAATGGAATTTTTACTTTAGACTACTTTTTTAAGTTTAAATTTGCAACAGTTTTTATCAATGTTTTTTTTAAATCCAAAGTCTGTATTTATTTAAAAGTGATCAAATATATAAAAGTAATATATTGAAAACATATTTATATTTCTAAAGTTTTGTGTACTCCGTAGAATCTACAACATTTGGATGAAAGTAATGGAATGGACTTCAATGCTTTGCATATAGCAAATTTCTTTTATAATCAATCTTTTATGTAAATCAAAAGCATTACTTGAAAACCTAATAACCACAATTAAATATGTAGGCAACTTTCTCACAAACAGCATAAGATAAAAATAAATCACCCTTTTATTTTATTAAAATTAGGTACTACATACACATACCCATTTCTATAAGCCATTGCCAACTTATAACAACCACAATAACTTATTATTAATCAAAACAAATACAACTTCTCGAACTTAATGACTTCATAAGTTAATCATAAACCCCTTAAATAGCAAAATCGCAAATAAATGTAACCATAAGCCCTACATCTTATTTGCATACATCATCCGGGCATTTATTTTTACGCCGTTTTTAAGCAGTCAATACCTCACTCACTATAACATAACCGGACCATAAAACGTCATAAATTCGACACAGACGTCATTCTGCTTTACCGGACATGCAAGAAGCCTAATCCGGATTCCCGGTTGTCCGGGCGGTCCCGATTCCCCACCTATCAGTATCAGGGACCGTTTTCTGGTTCGTTGGGTTCTGGTTCGGGCAATTATGAGGGCTGTCAGTTTGAGATATGTAAGGTCCTCTGCTCATGGAAAGTGCCCGTAATAAACCAATGGGATTAACAAATGGTAGTTTGATATTGGATGAGTGCTCTTTTGATGCGTTTTGAATGTGGTGTAGTGTTTTGTGAATCTGGTTTGTTTTGCTGTTGATATATTTGTGAAAAGGGTATTTTGGGGTAATTATCATTTAAAATATTTTTAAACATACTAAAATTGTATTTTCAATTTAAAAATGATAGTTTAAATTAATGTCTTTAAAAATGAAAATTTCAATTTACGCATTTAAAAATGGTAATCTTGATTAGTACAATTAGAAATGATAATTTCAATTAATATATATATATAAAAATGGAAAATTTCAATGAGCATATTTAATGATAATTTGAGTATATTTACTGATTATTTCAATGAGTGTATTTACTGATAATTTCAATGAGTATATTTAATGATAATTTCAATGAATGTATCAAAAAGAAAAATTTCAATGCTTATATTTAAAAATAATAATTCCAATAAGTGCGTTTAAAAATGATAATCGAAATTTCAACTAATATATTTAACCCTTTTAGTGCCGAACGTGCTACACTTACGAAAAGTGCCGATGACGATATATCGTTGCACAAGCGCTGGCGCCTATTACGCATCACAAGACTTCTGTATTTCAAAATAACTTTATAAAACGTTATAAATGGTTCAAATTCCTTGCATTACAATTAAAAAAAATTATTTATTAGAACTATTTGTTATGTTTTCGGCTGGTTGGTACCGAAGCACTGTATACGCTAGAGCGATAACTATTGAAATATAATTGGTATGAAATTATTCTCCCTTTCTTCCACAATACGCTGCGTTTTGAATTAAATATCCTTTTTATGAGCATTTTTCCAACTCCTAGTAAATTCGTCAAATTCCTCCGGTTATTTACGCACAGGCATCCGTTTTCGCGGGGCATTAAAAGGGTTTAAAATGATAATTTCTATCAGTATATAATTTAAATTAGAAAGTTTTAGTGAAAAATTGTTAAGAAATAAACGGTAAAAAAACATGAAGTATTTTAATACTTTGGGATGCCAAAGATACCAAATTGTGAAGAAACTTATACTGGCGTAACTTAACTGAAAACCTCTGACAATCTCCTTAGCGTTAACCAACTCATAAGGAAATCCGAAAACAAACTTTAAAATCAAACAAATTTAATACAACTACGATATGGTCAAAAATACACGACACAGCGTCCTCATAGAGGTAGGATTACATAACAACATAAATTTGCATGACTGAAATAGATTATTAAACAAAAATATAAACTTTGGTGTCAGTTCGAATCATACAAAATTTTCAACTTTTATAATATTTGTTAAATTTTAGATTTTTATTATGTTTTTAGAATCATATTCAAAAACAAAGCATCAGTTCCTATCACTAAAGACGTTCTTTGGTGATTTCCTTGTAAAATAATCATTGATAAACGAACATGCATTCAAATAGCCTTGGTCGTGATTGAGTTAAGTATTATTTGGGAAATTCTCTGCTGTAAGCACGAGACATTTTAGCTCTTTTTCTACTCATAAACAAATTAGTACTCTAAAATTTATCAATCTAGCAATTATGCTTTTGTTTTATATATCTCTACTTGGTAACAAAGTTACATGGAAAAATAATTATTTTAACTAGGTCCAATATGCATTTACGATATAAATGCATATTTGACCTAGTTAAAATAATTATAACCAAGTATTATGATATGCTTTCATTTTATAACTATTCGATTCATTATTAAATTTATAATTCTTATCTATTTACGAGTAGAAAAAAGAGGCAAAATGTCCCGTGCTTCAGCCAGAGAATCGCCCGTGTGTGTGTGTGTGTTTAAATCCAAACTTCGTGTCTGATCAAAAAGGAGTCGGTTATGTTATAGGTGTCATACAACTTATAAATTCCTCCCTAATTTCAAACTCAACTTATGTGCTTTAACTTATCCTAAGTTAAGTTTATTAAATGAAAGAGATCTGGTGTAACTTAGCTTATATTGTGAAGACTAAGGTTTAATGTAGGTCCACCTTATAGATTATTAATTTAGCATATTTTCTCTTAAAATCAGTCATTAAACTTTAAAGTGGAAAAAATGTCTAAAAGAGTTAAAGTTGTTTCGTATTTTATATGTTAGCGACTGTACTACTCAAAATATGGAATGAACTTTTGTAAACGGGCTTCGAAAAAAAAAAATTCTTTTGTAAAATATCTTTGTGTTCGAAAATAAATTGTCATAGAAAATTCCTTTCCTAATAGTTAGTTTGGAATCAAAGTATCAAATAAATATTAACGAATTTAATAAATTTAAAAAAAGAGTGGAGTCTTAACTGTTAATAGTTATAATCACTTCGATAGTAATTAACTAATTTTTTTTATTTATTTATTTAATAATAATATTTATAATTTTAATTTCAAATATGATTGACAACTAATATAGTATATGGCCAAACGAATTTTACCTACGTTAGTAACAAACGTATTTCGTGTTTCAAAAGTAATCCATACATTAACAGTATATTCAATTAATTCAATAAATTCAGATGAGTCTTATAATATCCCTTCTTGAAACTCGATAAATTCACCACAGCTGGCTGCAGTAACCATTTCATCGTCTGTCATACAGAAACACACATACATATAAAACAACGAAATAATATGACTTTCTAAAATATTCTATATTCAGCCCTTCAAATTGTTGTCTAGGGATCTCTTGCCATCTGGACCCTTTGATGTTTGTAGAAATTTACAAATCCAACTCCAGAATAAACTCGCAACCTCATGTATCCATTCTCAAGAGACGAAACTCAAAACTAACATATCGCACAACAAAAAAGGACAAACCTACATTGAAGACTTTTATACAGAAAAGGACCAACTGCATATTCGAGCTCCAGAAAAAGATACAACTTTTACCAAATAAATGACTTTTACAAATAATTTATTCCAAGAATGCTAGAAGATTGAACTCTTCATTTCATTTCCTTAGAAATATTAATAAAAATTCATTTAATTCAAAAACTTTGTCTTAATCCTTTATATTAGCTTCGATTTTGTATGTTTGTTGAAGGCAAAATTTTCGGAGGACTAACTGACCCACTTGCCGTCATCCAATCGAGCTGAAAATTGGCAGATAGTTGTTGATGATAATGCATTTTATAAAATTTTGGGGGTAAGCAAAAAAAAAAGTTAGTCAATGAAATGGTTGATGGTTTCCCAAAAGATCATAGAAATGTGCCTTTGGAATGGGGCGCATTTCTATCATCTTTTGGGAGACTGTTATTTTAATTTTTGGTAGTCTAAAATTGGATTACGACTGTTGAAACACAAGATATATCAATTTAAAATTAAGACAAATTTCTGAGGACATAATGCATAAAAATGCAAAAGAGTAATTCTCAGAAAAATGCACTAAAACTTATCGCGGCAATTTTTTTCACCACTACATAAGTTGGATATTTTTGTTGCAATGGAATATATTTTAATGCAATCAAAACTCTTCAAAACAAGTAATATAAATTTAAAAATATTTTTTATTCTAAAAAAAATATGTCCACGGACATGATTTGTCATGTCCGTGAACTGTTGCAATCTCAGGTTGCTTGCTTTATCCGTATTTTAATTTCACTTCAGTTTTCCTTGATGTCTTTATTTTTGTAGCTCTAAGGTATGTTAAGCAATGTTATGCCTAAGTATAAAACTTTTATGAGTTGTAATTTAATTACAATTATTGTAATATCGTTTGTCGCAAGATTCATGCTTCATGTCCGTGTACAGTTGATAATAATTTTTAAGAAGTCAATTGTGTTATAGGAAAGAAGTCTAACGTAACCATTATGGTTCCAATACACATTGTGTATTCTATTTTACAATGCAACAGTCATATTATATTATTAAGCCTAAGTATAAAACTTTTATGAGTTGTAATTTAATTACAATTATTGCAATATCGTTTGTCGCAAGATTCATGTGTCATGTCCGTGTACAGTTGATAATA
This sequence comes from Linyphia triangularis, assembly GCA_963978545.1. Lineage (NCBI taxonomy): Eukaryota > Metazoa > Arthropoda > Arachnida > Araneae > Linyphiidae > Linyphia > Linyphia triangularis. The sequence continues at coordinate 26,788,300 of OZ021726.1, read as the reverse complement.
ATTTTAAGAAGTCAATTGTGTTATAGGAAAGAAGTTTAACGTAACCATTATGGTTCCAATACACATTGTGTATTCTATTTTACAATGCAACAGTCATATTATATTATTAAGCCTAAGTATAAAACTTTTATGAGTTGTAATTTAATTACAATTATTGCAATATCGTTTGTCGCAAGATTCATGTGTCATGTCCGTGTACAGTTGATAATAATTTTTAAGAAGTCAATTGTGTTATAGGAAAGAAGTTTAACGTAACCATTATGGTTCCAATACACATTGTGTATTCTATTTTACAATGCAACAGTCATATTATATTATTAAGCCTAAGTATAGAACTTTTATGAGTTGTAATTTAATTACAATTATTGTAATATCGTTTGTCGCAAGATTCATGCGTCATATCCGTGTACAGTTGATAATAATTTTTAAGAAGTCAATTGTGTTATAGGAAAGAAGTCTAACGTAACCATTATGGTTCCAATACACATTGTGTATTCTATTTTACAATGCGACAGTCATATTATATTATTTACTTATGAAATAGCTGCAACTGTAAAGATCGTACCGTTATGACTGTGGTCACGATAAAATCAGTTAAGAATAATAAAATACTTACTATTAGTTACTTATTTGATAGTATTAGATGTACACATATCAATTTAGTAATCTCATGTTTATAAATCTTAAATTTCCTTTGGAACTAAACAATAACAAGGAAATCGACATATCCGTGAATATCATCCTATGGAACTACTATGGACGATCTCTATATATCATCATACGATCTTTGCCAATGTCATAATTCAATATAGTAATTGAAATTTTTTTAAGCGTTTAATAATTTCAATGGCTTTTTTCTCGAGCTGCTGAAATATAGCGTTTAGTGGAGAATGACCCAAAAATATTTCACTCAACACTTTATCTTTCTAATCTTATGAACTGGTCCTTTTCTGCAAAAAATATTATTTGCAAAAGATTGGGGGAGGGGGGGGGGGAGTTCCCTTTCTGATCAAAGACACCCCTCACCGCTCAAACGGCACGGAAAATGAACCCGGACTGCTCGTGTGCATCCGCCTCAATACACCTTCAAGTTTCGGTTTGACTTCTTGGCAGCAGTGTGCATCAGACGATAAATCGGTGAATAAGGACTAGGAAATCGGTGAATAAGGCAGTCGGCGAAGGGTGCAAGGGGAGGTACAACTCTCGTCCCCAGGGTCGTGACAGAAGGGGTGACTTTTGGCACTTGTTCAGTTCGAATAGAATGGATGGAAATCCTCCGGGAGGTTGTCGAACAGTTGGGGAGTATCTGGACGAGTTTGTTTGGAATGTGAGATATCGGTTGTGACGGGGAGCTGTTGAAATTGATTTGGAATGTGAAAAGATGATTGCTTGAACTTTTATTAAGTTGTGGATTGAGGATCTATTGTCTGTTAACGAGTAAAAAACTGCATATTTTAAATTGTTTATATTTACTTAGATTTTATTTGCTTGAGTGTTTGTGGCGGGCAAAAGATTCGGAGGCTAATAAACCCACTTGCTGTCATACAATCGAGCTGAAGCCGACCAAACGGTATAGTGGTTAGCGTGCTAGCTTCTAGACCGCGAGGTTGCGGGTTCGAGTCCCGTGTAAGGCATGCGTGTTTGTAAATGTATGTAGGCTTGTCTAATGACGAGTGTTTCGGCGCATTATATCCCTCATGTTGCTGACGGCGCCAGATAATCTGAAACAACCAACCAATTGAGCTGAAACTCGGCATGTACACTCGTTGTCAAATGACATTGCAATCAAATTTTGAAGGCAAAAAAAAAAGTTAGTCAATGACACGGAATGACTATATTTTCTTCGTAGAGGTTAAATACTATAAATATTAAGCTTATAATAATAGCTTAACTAAGCTTCTATTGCACATAAAAATTGACAAATCGTATGAAGAATCATTAGTAAAATGCTTTTATCAGTGAGGTGGGTATTTTTCGTTTTTTTATGTTTCAGGAAATATATAGCGTGTGTGGTGGTAAACACAGTATTTCTATTCTGTATTGAAGTTTTCCTTGAATCAAATTTAAATATGTGAATTAATACGCAATCTCTATTTGTAATTATATGCGTCAAATTTTGATAATATATAAGAAATATTTGTGTTTGAAGAGAATATAAACTCAAATTTAGTAAAAAAAAATACATATTTCATTCTAGTGTAAGTAAGGCTTGTTTCTTATTCTAATTATAAAAGTCGGGGGAAAAAAGAAAAGAAAAAAAAAATGTGCATTTTGAGGGGCAATAATAAAGGGTTCATTACCAATAATTATGTTGTTAATGTCCTATTCTTGAATAAGCAAAGTGACTTTGCTGTTATTTTATGAGGAGCTAATTTGATCTACTGAAATAATAAATTACAGTGCTTAAATTTGAGGAATATTAAGTTCTTTTAACATAAATTCAAATTTATAATTCTACCTCTGATTTTTAATAAGGTATGCTTTTATCAATTTCAAACGTTTATATTCATTATCACTCGTACATGTCCATTTATTTGTGCATGGTTTAACTTTGGCTGCAGTGTTTGGTTAGTTTCATATTTCTGGTTTAAGGGCAACACGTGGACTATTGACTCGCAGTCTGTCAGATTGCATACAGCAGTAAAAAGTTGAGTCACTTTTTAATCACTTATTAATCGACTCAAAAAGCCAAATTAAAAACTGCCTATATCTTTAAAAACTACAATCAAATTTACACAAAATTTTCTCTATAGATAAGTTGCCTAAGCAGAAGGACTCATAAAATCCCATTATAAATTATATATACACAGAATTCCAACTGAAAAAACTGCCAACAAAGGAGAAGCAATATTTTCAGCGAAAATTATATTCTTTGGAATGACATTTATTCCCTCCAGCAATTTTTTAGCTTCAAGAGCAAGCGCACAATTCATTTCCAAAACCAAATCATGCGACAAACAACAATGATATTCTCTTTCTAACTCTATCTTAAAGTTTAAAAAAGGGGGGAAGTTTTATTATTTAAGACAAAAAGAGAAGACATTAAATCCAGCCGCTTTACTTATAAAATCCACTTGCATTCTAAAAACGCCAGATAAACCATTCGAATGGAACACTTTGGGTCCATTTTATTCTCAAGGAACGAATGAACCATACGATAAAAAAAATGTAGAAAAATCGTCTGCTAGCAAAGAGGAAATGACTTCTTCCTAGAACCCCTCTTTCCTTTTTAATTTGGAGGATTTAGAGTCGGGGAAGAAGTGAAGTCAAGAAACAGACGAGTTCTTCTTTTCAAGTGGCTTACAGTTCAGAGTTGTCGCTTCATTTTAGAAGATGGATTTCATCTTTATATATACGGCAATGCGATTGGCCTTTCGTTGTTAGAGATAAATATTTGCTTTTATTTAGGACAGTGCATTTGGTGGTAATTTGATGTTTTGTTCGACTTTAATATTTATCAGTCTCCATTTGGTGGAGGTTTTTTTTTAACCAAATTATAGTTTGCGTTTTAATTTCCTCTATTTGAATTTTTATATTTTAAATCAAACATTGGTGCGTAATATTTGTACTTAATCATTATAAGTTTGGCATTTTTGAATAAGGTTTTAGGGACTTATTTATTTTATTTGATAATAAACCTATGATTTGGATGGGACTATTTTTATAATTATGACTAAGTATTTAATTAATAACACTTTGAATTAAGCGATTGAATTTATTTTCGTTTGTTTCCAGATGTGATGAACAAATATTTAATAAATATTTAAAAAAAAAAAAAAAAAAAAAAAAAAAAAAAAAAAACGTTAACAATTCTTAATTAAAAAACATTGCTTGAATTTGTTTAATTTTTTTATTAAAATTAATGAGTATAAATTCACACTATATTGCAAAAACTGAAAATTTAGGTGTTTCTAAAAAAAAAAGGGGGAGGGTGGAGATTTTACGAATTGTCCCCTAAAACCTTTGAAAATTTAAAAGAAAATTCATTTTAGTGTTACTTCTTTTATGAGCAATGAATGAATTTCAAGTTTTCCATGTTTTTAGACGAATTTTATCTTGAATAGCATAAAAATGTACGAACCATTCCACACATTGTGCGCCGCACAATTATCGGTGATGTTCAATTGATCGACTTTTTATTACAGTTTTATACAAAATGGTATATAAATTATCGCGTTTACAAAACAAGGCTACTTTATTCTAATTATGTTGTTTACAATTTTGTTTATTATGAAAGCTCATCATAGCAGTTTTCTTAAGTTCGGTAAAGACCTTCATAGTTCAGTCTGTTAAGGCAGTAGTTTGTTAACTTGCACGTTTTTTTATGTCTTTATCGGGAATTGTTTTATGTAAAAAAAAATTCAGTGGTTTTATTTTTTTAGTATATTATTATTGACATCTAATGGATACCAAAAAAATTGATTAATTTTACAACGTTTTATTATTATTTTTGGTCAAAGTAGATGTCTAAAAAAAGGTACGTAACTGGACCTGATGATTCAGCTTTTGCGACATCTGAAATAAAAAAAAATCGAATTGATTGTTAATCTATGGAATTGTCCCTTTGGAACTAGGATTATTAAATTTTATCAAAAAATAAAAAAAATGGCGGATTTCGAAAAATAGAAGTGATTTTTTTCAAGCACAATCAGGCTGTGAAATGAAAAGTTAGAGATGGAGAGGGGGGGGGGGGGATCCTAGTTCCGACGAGAACTACTGATGTGTAAAATAAAGTGTAAAAATTTCAGAGCCAATCGGTCAAATAGAAATACCCCCCCCCCCTCCTCCTCCCCTGGATTGACCGAAAAAACATTGTTTCGAGAAAAACGCGTTTTAAAGTTTCAAGAACAGATGCTCAACAGCAACGAGACGTTCACAAATATTCATTATAACTTCATTAATATTTCGATTTTCTGTCAAAAATTTTTACAATGCATTCGATCAATATATTTTACTTTCGAAATAAGTAAGGGAACAAAAAAATTATCTGTAACAACTTTTATAATTTTATTTAGGTTCTTCATAATGGACTGAGAGGCGATTGCAAGTTCATTTACCCCATCGGAACATCATTCTGAACTTTTTGTAGAATGAGGAGAAAAGTTAGTAGGTTATTAATGTACTGGTCTGCCGGGGCAAAAATGACCAAAACTTTGCTAACAGTTGATTTTGAATGTGTTGAACTAAATCCGATTGCCAAATATTTCATAACTTGCCAACTAATGAGCATTATTTTTCTTTGGTAACCCACCGCTTTTTAGTTTTCAACGAGGAAGAGTGCAGACGATTTCTCCTCGTTGGCGAAAAATATTCCCAACTTTTAACAGTGAGCCAAGTTGGCGATAAATATTAAGTCATCAGTTACGTAATATTTATCCATTTTTGCCTCCACCGACAAACACATTCATATTTTACTAATTTTTTTCCACATTCCCCAAAAAATCTTAGAATGATGTGTGATGGGGTAACTAAACTTTTAGGACTATAATGCATTAGGACCTTAAAAAGCCGTCTAGATTAGAAAGGCTTTGTTAAGCCATCTTGCTACTTGTATGATTTTGTATTTACCATCGAGATAGTCACTAAACTAATTGTAGAAAACACTAAAGATCTTTCTTGTAGGAAGGTAAAATATAGTATAGCGCCTAAAATCCAATAAATATTGTTTTTCCTAGCAAATACAGCCATGAGGTGAATAAAATTAGTTGATTTTTACTTTTCCCAATCCCAATTATTTTCTTTTTGTAGAATCACACAAATTAATATTTATCGCTTATTAACTATCATGCTGAAGAAAAGTTGACCATGCACGCTTCTATTGTAATTGAAACAAAATTTATATTAAAGACTTTAATCAGTAGATGAGTAGATATACATCCCTTTAAGAGAAGTGCTAACTCCCTTCATTTATAGCATATTTAAAAATTATTGTACTTTGAAAGACTACTGCTTAAAATAACTCAAATTGAGTATTTGAATAGAAATCATACTGATTTTGGATTACTTATATGATTATATGAAATGTAGAAAAGTATGGTGCTTGTAGAATCATATATAGTTTAAAACCTTAAACGCTTTTCATTATTAGTATCTTATATAACAATTTTGTACTTGTTGGTTTTTCTGCTTTATAATTGTTTAACTTTTTCTTCACGAGTGCATGATTTGATGAAAATTCATTATATGCAAATATCATAATATAGATATGTATTAATGCACGAAAGAAAATATTTTAAGTACCTTAATGAACCCTTGTTCACCTAAATCTAAATTTGCAGCAAATGAGAATGTGGATGCGATCCATTCCAAAGTTATAATACTTAAATATAAATTGTGAGTAATGTTATACTTTAATGAAGAAACATAATGAGTGTTTTACTTCGTATGTTCAATTTACAATGTTCCTATAATCTTTATGTCCTGTAAGAGCGGAATATTGATTGTAAAAACTATGGGAAAAAAATTCAGTATTTTATGTTAACTTCTATTGGTTTCATGATATTTGGCGTCAGCATTGTACCATAAAGGAAGAAAATCTAATGTATTTTACTTCTTTGATTAATTATTCTCAAACATTTAGTATTCTGATTATCTATGTCGACTCGTTGTGATACAAAATATTTGAAAATTTCGTATTTCATCAGTTTAATAGATTCTTTCATTAGGTAAAATAACAGGTGTAAAGTTCTGTTGTTTTTATCATTGAAAATTTATAAGTTAAATTAGTTATGTGGATGATAAAAATCTTGAGGCTTATTAGCTGCACGTATTTAGCTAAGCAAATGGTAAATATATATTATCTCATGTAGCAACTGCACTCTATTAAATCTGTGATAGTAAAATTTAAATTCTTGGGAAATAAATTTATTGAATGCGTATACGATAGTGGGTATTTCTAAGCAATAATTGCGAGGCTTTTTTTTTTTTTATTAAAATGACAGCTTTATATTTTTTTATTGATAATATACAAAATAAATACGTTATAGATAATATGATTAATTTAGATATTACACATAATAAATAGTTATTATACGTAATAAAGTTATTATACATGATATTATACATAATTACCCGGTTTAATATCCAAATCGATCATATTATCTATAGCATACATACTTTAAAATATACGTACTTTCCGCCAATTAGTGGTTTGATGAATTGTAATATCTAAAATTACTATTTATATTCATTGCAATTATCGATATTATTTATTATAACACTATATTACATATTTCCTATATTATTCCTAGTTACAATGTTAAAAAATATTTTTTATTTAAATGCTATTTTTCTTGAATAAAATTTTAATGTAGTTCCTATATGTGTTTATTGTCATTTTCTTTTTGGTACCGACATACAGATTATTTCTTTACTCCATATTACATAAACAACTTTTACATCATATTTAAATTATAAAGATTTTAACAGTTTCTCGTATGTAGTTCTTTCAATCCTAGAAAAATATTTAATTTTTTTTCCTATTCCCATTTCAAGAACAAAAAAGAACACAATAAATGATCTAAACGAATATTTTTATTAATTTTTGTACACACAGAAAATCTCATAAGAGTGATTTCAGAGAATACTCTGTTTAAACAGGGAAATATCTTTGGCATGATGATTAAACTATATTTACATGAAAAAATTAATAAATATGATATGTTTCAAACAAATAAATAATTGTTTTTCATAATACATAATTACGGATAAAACGAAAAAAAAGCAACATTCTGCTTATCTTTTTGCATACAGAATAATTAATAATAATCTGATAATATATAGTTTCAAATTGCAATAATTTCAAGTTTGATATTAAGTAGATAGGATCACGCTATTGTATCACCTTTTTCCTTATTAATTGGTAAGGAACTTGAAAAGTTCTGAATATTACAAAGTTTTAAATTAAGTATTCATAAAAGTATTTAAATTAAACTTTAATTGATAAAAAAATTTAAATATTTATTACCAAAATTTGAACAGTTTCTTAGAAGTTAAATGTAAGGGAGTAAATGCTTTAATAAAATGTATTGAAAACATAAAAAGAAAATTGCGTGCAATTTTATATTATATTGTGTAAAACTAAAAAGTGGTATATTTATTTAGTACAGCAAGGCTGTTCGAAATATATAAAAATTACTTTATAAAATAGGTTTCAATGCATAAATAAAGTAAAAACTATATTTCTTTGGTTTCATTTATTGCATTTAATGACTAGAACTTGAAATCGAGAAGACTTTGTTAAAAATATTGTTAAAAAAAAACATTGCACATAATTATAAAACGCAAACACAAGTTTCCTTGGTTAAGCATTTGGTGAAGTACTTTCCACTCGATTAAAATGACTATTCAGAATGGGATGTAATAATTATTTTGCAGCACATCGAAAATGCAAGAATTTCTGTTGAGTGCAATACAAGAGACACAGTTAATATCATATAGGAAGTCTGTGCTAAATTTAATAAACAAATTTTAAAAATATTTAAAATTTTAGATCAATGACACACAATTTCTGACTCTCTTTGTGTTAAAAAAATATCAACTATATTTACAAATACAAATCAAGATCTTAAATATCCAGATATGAATACATTAAAATGATTCTTTTTCAAACAGAAGTTGTCCCTCTAATTGTATATCTCTAATAAATACAAATCGAAAAATGCATAAGTTCTGTAAAAGGAATTAATTGAACCAATTTAAAGATTAAAAAGATTTTGTAAAATTTTAATGGTGATTGAAATATAATATTTTGCTTTTAATATATGATTTATAAATGGTATTTGGCATGAAAAATTAAAAGTATCAAAGTTATTAAATTATTTACGTTTATCCATTTTTCTGTATTTTATATTTCCTCCTGTAAATATATTTAAATTAAAAAGGTATTTTTGCAATCAAATTAAAAACAGCTTACAATTTTTTAATAAGTTATGTAAAAAACTCGTCCTAAAATTATTTTACTTAATATTATCCATAATTAAAAAATTTTAAACTAATTTCGCTTGGTTTTAAAATCTATTGATAACGACAAAACTCAATAAATAACAAAATAATACATTGGTATAGTTAACTTTTTGTAGAAATTGAGTTACATTTTTAAAAAAAAATTAATAATAGAAACAAAGGAACTTTGACTTGCATAAAGCATGGAAATGCATTTTGTATATTATGTGATGATCCATAAAGTTCTAACATTGATTATTATGATAAAAAGTAATCTGTAACAATATGAACTAAATTGTAACATTCCTGTAATGAAAGATCATTTTACAACATTGTTGATGTTTCATGCTTAATGTATTGAAACTTTAATAATATAATCTCTAAAGCAGAGCAAACATAAAGAATGTATTATTAAATCGATTACATTCACAAATTATTGAATGGGTTACTAAGTAGTATAAAAGTTGTAAAATTAAAAAAAAAAAACATTCGATTGTAATTTTGCTTTGTAGCTTTAACATTTCAAATATTTTAGTGAATTTTGTGCTGAAGTCACTTTATGAAAAATGACTAATTCGCTTAAGAGAGTTAGCTTTTTTTATTGATAAAAATGTGTAAATAGTGCTATTGCGATTATGCGGTTTTGAAACTCTAACCAATTTAGCACACAAAAAAAAGCTTAAATATTTAAACTAAAACATTTTTTAATTCCCAATGGTCTCAAAAAGGACCAATCTCGGAAAACTAAATTGAAACTAATTCAAAATTAGAAGTATGTGTTCGATAAAAATGCAATTCATTTATAATACAGGTTGACGTCTCGGTAGGTCATAGTAGATTGTCACACATAAGAACTCTATCTTCCTCCTCAGCGAACAGTCGCTACAAGTTTATAAGAGCATTCTGTCCACCTAAGATCATACTTTCGTAGTTTCCACTAATAGATCACCGAAAGATTCACCAAAGTTACACTGTCACAGTGTCATTTCATTGTTAGTCAATCACTCAACCTTGTGTAGTAACCATAGCAATCATTGTATATTTTCATCAGAAGTGAGTTCTTCCAGAATTAATCAGTAGTGGATCGCTCCACTATCAACAAGTAGTGAAGATTTTTAGTAGTAGCGAATTCCTTCGGTACATACTAGAAGAAACCTGCACAAATAGTAGTTCGCTGCTCTATTGCACCATTACTTGAAGTAACCACCATCAGGAGTGGTTTCCTACAGTAAACAGCAGTACCAGTAGTGACCACTGCCAGTGCTGGATCTCTTCAGCATATATCAATAGTATCCACTAGTAGTCGAAGATGCTTGTACTGGAAGTGGATACCTCCAGTACCAGCCTTTAGCAACCACTACTGTGTGTGTCCAGTTTCCACTATTATCGTTCTTTCCAGTGCCAATTGCCATTCTGTCCATCTAATATACCGACTAATCTCATTACACCGTCGTTCTGTCCACCGTGGCGTACTGGCAAGGTGATAGTGTGGGGGTTTGCCTCGGTGACATAGGGGCGTAGGATCCAAACCCGGCAGCAGTATGCTGCTTGGCTTTCAACCGAAGTGTGGCTATGCTGGAAGTCATGGTAGAACACTGTTCGCGGTAGACATAGGGCGGCGTAGGGGTAGCATAGGGACAAGGCGGCGCTGGATTGCTGAGGCTGTTCACAGGCATGCTTACGCTGGGCATGATGCTGGAGCTGGTTATGCCCTGTGGTGACGACGCGTTGAAGCAGCCCATTCCATTGCTTGGCGTCACCAGAGGGTTTACGTTGACGGAATTGAGTCCTGGCCACGGAAAGCTCTTTGCGCCGAGAGGTGAGGGTACTTTGGCGGCCCAGTTGTTGTAGGTGGAGTAGCCGGAATAAAGGCTGTCGTCGAAGGGTTGCATTAGGCCATTGAATTGCGTACTGAAGCCGTTTTTGAGCTCTGCAGCCGCGTTGCGTTCCCGCTTCCGCCACTTTGCTCGGCGGTTTTTGAACCACACCTGTGGGAAGAAAGGGATAAGTGTTATTAATGAGTAGGTTACATGATATTATTAATCATTAGTGAAAGAATATATATGTTAGAGTCCATCAACCAAAGGAACACCTGGATAGTCCTTCTTTAATATTAGAATTGATTTTATGAATTCATGGATATCAGTAACTAATCCTTTCCTTACTAAGCAAACATCATACGGTATTTTTATGATACGTGGAGGTAATATTTGTATATAGAAAGCAATACGTGGAATTAACATCGTTTGGTATTATATATTATCGTATTTTCTTATTATTCGGAGCCTAAGGTAAGTGAGATTACGTTGATTTTTTCAAGTTATTGAACATGGTAAATTTCAACTGAATTACTATAGAATCAATTCTTTTCTGATGAAAGATGGATATTTTATGTATAACTTTTGTTTTAAACATACGCACAACTCAGAGCAAAAGAAAAAGCTTAGAATTTCTAATAGATTAATGCAATTAGAACTTGAAATTTATTTAAAACTAAATCTACCGACATTTTATACAAACCTGTTGCTACCAATGGTGGTCAAATGACCGCTTTTCAAATAAACGTTATATTCTTTTCCAGTTGATTACAAATAATACAGAATTTAGCATAGGCAATAAACCACAAAAAAAAAAAAAAAAAAAAAAAAATACTATGTAATAATAAAAAATATTTAAAAGTAATAATATTATAAGAAAATGAAAACCTCGAACTTAACAATTTTGACTTAAGTTTCCAAAGCGGTCATTTGACCACTCTATGGTAAGTTTAGTGTTAAATATACACATCCATACATGCTAACGTAAATAAAGTAAAAACTTTTGCAACGTTCTGAAAATATTGAATTAACTTTAGTACTTGTTCCTAAATTTAAACAAAATTCCGAACTATCAAATCTTAATACCAGTTAAAATTCATCTTTGGATGTGCTGAAAGCATAAGCACATTCTTTTTTCAGAATTTTCTTTTCTGTTGAAAATATGTCATTACAATCAAAAACACATTTAAATATTTTTAGAGTGCGCAATTTCTTAAAAACTACATCACAGCACATCTGTCAGTAAATAGCTTTCATTTTCTAGATGATTATTCCTAAATAAAAATTCCTACCACAGAAAAACAAAAGCAAAAGATCCTCAACCATCTAAAAATTCGAAATCATTTGCACATATATCTCGAGAAGCGATCAAACAGTACTACTTCTTCCAAATCGAACGCAAACGATATCGCCCGCGTAAATCATCACTATGCAAGAAATAGCCGTCTCAGAAGATTACGACTGCGATACACGAACATAGTCGATAGAAATGCAGCATATAATAATAATCCAAAAATAATGCTCCCCGTCGCCAATCCGCGAATAGCGAAACATTCCGAAAAGATTATTCCAAAAGAGCATCACAAACCCCATTACATTGCCTAGAATCAATGACAGATGGCTGGTTGGTAAGATACACCATTATATATCCTTTCCATTTCTCAAACTTGCTTGCTTTTAGCCATTATTCGAAACTATTGGTTCCTTAAGCCTTCGCTCGCGCAAAGACCATTATATATTCCTCTACCGAGCGAGCCTTAAGTTGTTTCTTCTTATTTTCCTTCCCCTTCTCGCAAATCTCGAGTCGGAGGATCTGGCAACTGCTCTGCAATAATGACGTCACATCGCGCCGGTGTTCTAATGAGAATTTAAGTCGCGTTCTTTCTGTCTATCAATTGTGTTCGATAGCGTTCTTCTAACTTTATACATAACTTCCATGGGCGGAAGAGGGATTTAAAAGTATTTTAGAGGACAGGCCGTAAAATAAATAAAAATAACAGGGGAGAAAAAAGCGCACAAAGACGCGTGTAAAGATCGCTTTTTAGAAGGGATGAATAAATATTAAAAAAGAGATAATTCTAGAAAGTTCCGGACGACATTTTTGGCGGTGATGGACGAGCCTAGCACAACGGGTGGCAGCTCCCCCTAGTGATAAATGCAGGCTTTTAGCCCTTAAAAAATGCTGTTTCTAAGTTCCCATCAGATTTTTCTGCGAGTACGGTTACAGCCTTTTGCGAGTCTAATTCATTTTTTAGTTGTGTGTGGACGACGCTAATTCCCAAATGAATGCGCTGCGGAGTTGCTCGCTTAATTAGATGAAAGAAAGTGGCTGCTAATTAGGAAGGAACACCGACTAAAAGTTAATTTAAATTAAGGGTGTGTTTTATGTTTTGTGTAAAAGGAATTTCATTTTCTCTTCAGTTAAATCTTTCGTTATTTTTATTCCATTTCGTTGAACAACGACCCTCTGCGAAACTCTACTTGGATTCTTTTTACAAGCTTAATTTTTGGATTTAAACTTGTATCTAACTTGTAGTATTTTTTTAAAAGTTAACTTTAAATTAGTTACTTTAAAGAACATTACTTCAGCATCTTTACTTTCGAAGAAACATTTTATTTCAATATCTTGTTATGAAGTCTGTCCGAAACAACCCAATTTGTACTTGGCCCAACAAACATTAAAAAAGGTTTTATAAAAGAAACAGTTCGTATTCTTTCTCTGTAATCTTATTATGACCAAAACCAAATTTACTTACAGCAGCAAACAAGAAGACAGTTGTTAAAGGGACATAAAATGTTTAAAAACGTTATTAAATAATAATATAAATTAAACGCAAAAGGAATTTTAAATAATGCAGATAATTAAATATGAAACAATTAGTTATCGTTTAAAAAAAGATATGTCCAGTGTGTTTAATTTATCCAAATGTTTAAAAATTTAATTGTTAAAATAATTTTCAAAAGTTAATTCCATGAATTTTAGGATCTGAAAGTAAGAATAGTTAGACTATTTAAACGCTTTTTGTTTTCCTAATTATTTTTAAATATATTTTGAAAGTTAAGAGACAGGCCAAATTTGTAAAGTATACATCAATTTAAAACAGCAGTAATTGTAGAATTGCTTTTGTCATTCCATTTTCTGTGTAACAAATTAGTTTCAATTATTTATTCACATTTTCCATCAAGTATGATGAATATCTATAATTTAAAGCAACGCCTTACCATGAAAATCTTCTGCAAAAGTATCGGTAGTTTTTATCCTTTATTATCCACTCAGCAATCTTTTCAGAATACAGATAATTTTTAAATATATTATAAATAGATCATAGAATCACAACAAACTCATACAAGATCAGTATACATTTTCCGTAATTGGCAGATTCATCAAACATTAAAAAAAAAATCTCAAGTGAAAGAAATTTAACATTTTTACTGAAACAACTTGATTGTATATCTATTCTATGTTTACTTTGATGCTATTATATATAGTTTACAATGCATTAAGATTGCAGCTTTAAAGAACAACATATTGATATCTGTTTCATTTCGCCTAACTAACACTCAAATTCAAGGCACCACAAATTCTTACTAAAAACAATACATCAATGGTACCAGAAAAAAATTAAAATGAATTTTTCTACACATTGAAAAACCTACTTCAAATACCAACAATGAAAATCAGTACCATCCACAGCCTCAACCCTTTACCCACCACAACCTCTCTCCCCTAAACAAACCATTAATTTGAATATTAAATTCAACATACCCCAACCGGGTACTTAAATATTCATATCGAACAACGAACCGTTGGTTCCTGGCAACGCACCTCCCTCACCAACCTCCAACAAACTCTACAAAATCATCAGCTAATTAAAATATATCGTTCCACAACGCATGAAAAATTTATCCACACTTTTCACTATACCGCAAGTCAAGGGCTTCGATTAAACTAGACTCTTCGTTATTTTAAACGGCTTTATCCTTTGTTGCAGGAAACTGCGGAACCGTAATTCCGGTAATAAATTGCATTTATTACTCCGAAGTTAACATTCGATTACTTTGGTAACTCGCTTTTGCGGAGTAACAAATTACTTTCTAGTAAGGAGTTAGGGTCTGGGGTACTTTAAATTATGTATATACTTACGCCTATTTCTGGTGAGAGAAAGAGAGGATGTTTCGTTATGTACTGTGCTGGGAGCGATCCTTGAGGAATATTTTTAAATAAATAATCTTGTAAAAGAAAGAGATAACTTATAATACGTCATTGGAATGAAGAGGTATTGTTTTGGTTGCCGTTATTAAAATAGAATAGAGTGCATTTAGAATTATCGCCGTGATTTTATTTTATTATTTTGAAGACTATTGTATGAGAAACTTTACAAGATACGTTCACTAAAATATCATACGATTTGCATATTTCAAATATTTTAAGGTTATAACCATGGTACTGTAAATTGTTATGTATCATTAGTGCATTATTTTCTGGATAGTAAATCCTTAAAATTTACCAATTTGTATATAAAATTGATATTTTATATGCTGATTAATACACACATGAAATACTGTGATTTCTTGCATTGAATATTTAGTGACCCACTCCTATTTTTCCATTCTGAATAGTCAGAAAGAAATATGTTAACTTAATAATGGCATCGTAAGCTTAATTTTCAAATTGAAACTCATTTGCTTAATTCATCCTCATCATAAGTAAGACCTTTCTCCAAACTTTTAATTTAAAACCTTCATTTCGCTCTAAACCCGACAACATACCTCACTACAAAACTGACTTCAATAAAAACTCTTTAACACAACAATGATGCCATTTTCACCCTATACGACCTTATTATTTACATACTGCATCTCTTTACAATGAATATGCAGTGAGCCATTCCTATTTTTCCTTCTGGTCCGCAAGAAAGAACTAAGTGTTAATAACTTAATAATGGCATCTTAAATTTAGTTTTCAAATATAAATTCATTTGTTTAACTCCTCCTCATCATAAGTACCCTTTTTTTTTAAACTCTTAATTTTGATTTTGAATCTTCATTTCGTCCTAAGCCTAACAACATACGTAACTATACAAAACCTACATCAGCATAACAACGACTCCACTTCCATACTAAACGATATTATCATCTATACCTGACATACTGCATCTCTTTGCAATTGATATGTAATGTCATTCGTATTTTTTCTTCTAGTTTGCAAGAAAGAAAAATGTCAATAGTTTAATAATAGAATATTAAACTCGGTTTGCACATTGCTTTTCCTCATTTTCACAGTCTCATCATAAGTAAATCCCTTCTCTGAACCCTTAATTTCACTTTTGAATCTTCATTTCACACAAAGCCTAACAAGATACCTAATTACAAAATCGTCTTTAACAACAGCTGTTCAACACAACAATGATTCAACTTCCATCCTTCACTGTTAAAAATTTTGTTCCACCTTGCACCAAAAGTTGATTTCCATTTTAACTGCACCAACATTTGGTGCTTAGTTTCATGGTTTAATGGTGCTTGCGGTTTGAGGTAACACCATTAAATCGTGAAACTAAGTACCAAATGTTGGTTGCGGCTAAATTGGAACCAACTTTGGTGCAAGGTAGAATTTTTTTTTAACTATGTAGGCAACCCTGTCCTCTACACTTGACTTGCTGCATCTCTTTGCAATGAGGCATTCCTATTTTCCCTTCTGGTTTGCCAGATCGAAATATGTTTTAGTAGCTTAATAAGAAAGTATTAGACTTAATCTTCGTATATAAACTCATTTACTTAAGTCATCCTCATCAAAAGTTAATCGATCTGTAAACTTTTAATTTTGAACCTTCATTTCGCACTAAGCCTAACAACATTCTTTACTACCAACATCAACTCTTCAACACAGCAACGACTCCACTTCCACCCTAAAGAACCTTATCACCCCACACCTGATATACTGCGTCTGTCCAATTGCCCCCAACTAAAGATATGCCCACCTCACACAACAAGGCCTGCTATTCATTATCAGTTAGTAAAATGCTCGACTATTCTCATTTTCCGGCCATAAACTCTCGTTCTCCCAACTGTTTATTCTGCGGCAGTGAGCAGTCGCCTGTATAGTTGTCATAACCGTGTGACATCTCTGGAGACCTCGTATATATCAGGATGAGAACGAGAAGATATCATCTGTGATAAGGCAAAGGTTGTAAATCAATCGTCTTTCGAAGAGGCTTTGTTCCTTGATGGAAGTTATTGTTTCTTCAAGGTGAGAATCGGGGATAACTGATTGGGACCCGGAGTTGATGTTACAGAAAAGAGGTCAGTTTCTGAGTAAAATATCGTACCTGTAACATGGCGAAGCCCGGTTATCCGAAGAACATATTTCATTCGACGTTTATCAAGTATTTAAAACTGTAGACGTTATAAGACGCACGTTGAAATATTATGAATATAACAAACACTATAATTTAATACACACAAATGAAAATTATTTCTGATATGTATATGTATGAAATGACAAAAAAAAGAAAAGAAAAAGAAGTTGAAAATGAAATTTTCTTAGCATAATTTTGTGCATGAAAAAGTTGTTATTGACCCCATCTTACAGCGCTACAGAGTCAGCGATGTTCGTAACTCTTGTAGAGAAATAGAGAAAAGTTTGCACGAAACCATAACAATTGTATAAAATAACCATAACAATTGTATATAACCTATTCTGAGTTAACTAGAGGGAATTGGATTACTTTTCTTCTATGAAATCCTAAACTTATTAAGAAGTATTTGGTAAAAAATAACCGTTCATTGGAGATTGGTCACTTTTGAATGAAGATTAAAAATTAAAAATGGTTATTGTTGGGAATATGCGTTCAACTACTTTATAACCCAAATGGTAAAATAATTTTAAATATATTGACTTGTAATTGATTTAGCATTTAATTTAAATCCAAAATTAAAGTTTCTTTTTACAACAATAACAGCTATTTCCATAAGCCAAGAGTCTTAGACTATTTTAAAACGACATAAATTTAACCGTTTAGAGGAAAATGTTATAACTTTGCCTACAAAAGACTGCAGAAGTATTCTTTTACGGAAACAATGCATAATGTGATAGACATTAAGTATAATAAACAACCAGACATAAACATTTCAGAAAGTGCCTCTTCAACATTACGATTTACCCCACTTATTACAAAACGGCAAATATTTTTATTTTACTCCAGACTAACTACAAATTTAATGTATGCAGAGAACAAACATCAATCCTTAAATTCACTGAACTTAACTAACTTTCTTGAAGCCACAGTTTTTCTTTAAATGTTACTAGAAACAAAAGGCTCTACTCCATTAAAATATATTAAATATTTTAACTTTACAGCATTCAACTAGCAAACAAGAAACATTCTGAAATTTTTAATTTACTGTTACATAGATTAAAACATATGCACGTATAGTTCATTAAAAACCAATTAACAATTATATCATTGATTCAAATGCAATTCCACTCCGCTTACAAATACAGCACGAAATCTATTTAAAAGTAAAACAGTGAATGTTATTCCAGTTACAAAATTTACCATCAAACAACATTATTAATTAAAAAACTACAGTTTGATCTTAACCAAATGCAACTACAAGGTTTCTTCTTGCGTAACTGACACTAGCGAACTGGAAATTCAAGCAAGTACTCCAAAAAAAACCTCTTATCGAATTTTCCCATCCAATATCGGAAAGATCTTGATCATAAAAAAACAAGAACATCGAAAAAAAAAATACCCTGAAAATCGATGTTCGCTATATCTATCCTTTCCCATTGCTATAGCAACCAAAGTGACGGGGCTTATCGAAGAAGGGGGGGGGGGGGGGGGCGTATAATTTACGACATGCCCTCCCTTTATAATCGTCTGCTTCTAGTATCATTCTTACTGAGATACTTTGCCAAAAATGCTTTATAAAGTGTGTAAATATGTGTAAATTGTTCACTTGTGATCAATTGATTTGTAAATGTGTTAAAAAATATGCGTCGCAAAAGAATGAGACACGAAGAGGATTATTTAGAATATGCTTACTTTTTTTCACACTTTTGCTACTTTTGAGAGAGTTTAAGAAGTGAACATTTTATTAATATTACTGTTTCCTGCTAAGAGGAAACCTTAAAAAGGTATATATATATATATAGAAACTTGAAAGGACCAATAAAAACTTCTTTAGAAAAAATCTGCAAATGAGGACTAAAAATGGAAGACGACCTAAATATCAAAAAATCGAAAATCGTTTTTTTTTTTTTTTTTTTTTTTTTTTACGGAAAGATGTCCTAAAGACCAAGCTAAACAAAGTGGAGAACTCCCAAAGAGCGAACTCCAGTACCAATAGTTCAGATTCAATCTGAAGTATGTACTTAAGCATTGCCTTAAGTACCAGATGCGATGATTTTTCGACTCTTCTGAAAATTTTTCTTTTTGGGACTTAGGTCGTTTACCATTTCTAGTCCTCAATTGTCATGATACGGAATCAAACTAGATGAGAACTACGCTGAATTCCCCAGACGGTACAAAAACTAAACTTAAACCAAACCGAAGTCCAAGCAAAATTCAAGTTGGCAAAAAGGAGGTTGTTTTGTTAAACCATTTCAAATGCAACTAAAAAACTGTCCAGTAAAATCCAACAATTACATCCACCAATTTCTGTAGATTTAAAATATATACATAGACTCATAATGGATAAATTCACCAAGGTAAATTGACGAAAATGATACACCTTTCTGATTTTAGTAGAGAATTTTCAACTTGTGATATGTATTCCAAATTTGAAGCAGTATTAAAAATT
Source organism: Linyphia triangularis (assembly GCA_963978545.1). Classification (NCBI taxonomy): domain Eukaryota; kingdom Metazoa; phylum Arthropoda; class Arachnida; order Araneae; family Linyphiidae; genus Linyphia; species Linyphia triangularis. Next base: position 26,768,735 of record OZ021726.1, on the reverse strand, counting down.
GTGAAAGTGTATTACAAATACAAAGTTTTGGACTTAGTAAAATGAAAAATATCTTATGCAAATGTGGTTTTAGTTGACCTAAGAAGAGAACACACTATTAACCATACCAGAACCTCATTTTGAGAACCTGGTTTATAAAGAATAAACTTTAATTATCTAATGTTTGTTGTCGTTTTTCAAATTGCATTTATTTTATTTATATTTCCTCTTATAGTTAGATAAGTATATCGATAAAATTCTCATGATTACCATGTTTCCAGTTTTACACGTACAAGAAACTTGTTTGCTTGAAGAAAACCCATTTTAACAATAACCGATAAGAGGAGCAACACATTTTTTTTTTATTTATTCATCAATTTGTGACTGAAAATAAATTACTATTGTTGTCAATAGTTTAAAATGCCTCATATTACAGATAGCTTCAATAACCAATTGGTAGATAGTATTCTATTCCTTCTATTCAAAATCATTAGGAAGAATCATTTAAAGGTAACTTTCAAACTTAAAACATTACGTAATTTTGTTAGTATTTCTGAACTTCGGCTGTGAAAAAAGAAACATTACGTTGATTTAATTGAATATAAACTATCAACTTAAAAAAAAGAGCGTTACACAATGTTATTAACCCTTTGAAGAACGAATTTCGATTTCCGATTTAAAGGACATTTGGTGTGAGTAGAAGAATGATTGAGTATACTTCCTTTATGAAAAAAAATTAAATATATATATATATATATATTTAATTAAAATATATATATATATATTTAATTAAAATATATATATATATATATTTAATTAAAATATATATATATATATATATATATATATATATATATATATATAATTAAAATATATATATATATATATATTTAATTAAAATATATATATATATATTTAATTAAAATATATATATATATATATATTTAATTAAAATATATATATATATATTTAATTAAAATATATATATATATATATATATATATATATATATATATATATTTAATTAAAATATATATATATATATATTTAATTAAAATATATATATATATATATATATATATATATTTAATTAAAATATATATATATATATATATATATATATATTTAATTAAAATATATATATATATATATATATATATATATATATAATTAAAATATATATATATATATATATATATATATATATATATATATATTTAATTAAAATATATATATATATATATATATATATTTAATTAAAATATATATATATATATATATATATATATATATTTAATTAAAATATATATATATATATATTTAATTAAAATATATATATATATATATATATATATATATATATATATATATTTAATTAAAATATATATATATATATATATATATATATATATTTAATTAAAATATATATATATATATATATATATATATATTTAATTAAAATATATATATATATATTAACTTTTGTAAATGATAATTTCTACTAAGTGATAATTACTATTAAGTGTTTCTCTGTAAAAACCAGTCGGCGTATAGAAATAAAAATTTAAGTGGTTTCTGTGTGGAACCACTATGCCTCAAAGTGTTAAGAGCAATTATCTATGCTCAATATATTTTATTTAAGCATACACAATCTCACTTCTAAGAAAATAATTAAAGAAAACTTAAGTAATTCTTAAAACATATATTTCTAGTGAAAATGGAAAATTCTTTGAAATATAACTACGTACAGATTTATAAATGGCCATTATTTCTTTTCCTCAAAAAATCAATAGAATATTTTAAGTCCTTTAACGTAGAAAATTGCAAGAACTTCATCGGATTACCATTTTAGAGTTAACATACGAGATTTGGTAGTACTCTTGTTTGGAAAAGATACACATAGCATTTTATAAAATTCAAAATAGTAAGTTGATTTCATTTACGTTTTCAGTGAAAACTATTAAATTTAAGCAATTATATAAAACTTGTGAATCTTAAATATGACTTCTAAATCCTACTTTCAAATTTAAGAATCCACCTATTGAAGGCGACCTAGCTTTATTTTTGTAACAGTTTACAATAACTGAATCGCAATTTTCGAACAATGTCTTAGTTCCATTCAAACAATTCCTTTATCCATCCTTTCCTTCCAAGTGTCCCAATCATCACTTAATGCATTCTTAAAATCAGCGTGCACGAAACCAAACATACTTGCTGACTTGGGTACAGATTTGTGTAAAAATCAAAGACAATCCGAAAATTTCGCAGACTTAATCACTGCAGAAGCAATTAAGAAATCGGCGCCATTTGAATAACCTCACTGCATCAGCTAAATGGAAATCGAAGCCAGTTGCCATCCTTTGCATGTCAATTAACACTTCGCGCAAAATTAAAGACAATTCGACGTTCAGAAGCAGCTAGCGTTCAACCTTTCGCCTCGGAATATAACGTAATTAGAAACTTAAGACTCGTTGCCAGCTCTGTGATTAAAACTCTTTCTCGGGTTCGTTAATTCCTATCGAAGCCTATGGATTAGCAATCTGTCGAGTTTCAAAAAGGATTGAAAACAGGGGCACAATCACGAAATACTTTAAAGGCAGCCAGTGTTTATACACATAAATGCGTCTTTTAGAACGTATGAGGAATGGAATAGATTTATAAATATTCACCAGTGAGTTCTACTCGTGAGTCTTTGTGAAAGAGGATCATTTGAATAATTAAAGAGTGCGGAATGGGGTGTGTTTGTTGCAAAATTTAGGATACTTAAAATCTTTCCTCTTTCCAATTTAAATTTTGCCAAAGATGAACGGGCTAATTTTGCGTGGCGTTTGTATACGAGAGTTAATTTGTAAACTCTACTTTGAGAGTGTCAACAAATAATAGGAGGAACTGCGAATTTCGTCTTGATTAGAATGAGAATCTTTTCTGGATATTCTTCTTAGTATCTTTCGCACTTGTTGATTTGATTGCTTGGCTGGTGAAATATTTGTTTAAACCTCCCCGCTGTTTAAAGATAGATTTGAATTTTATCTTTAGTAAGTGACTGCTTGGAAAGGATATTGCAAATAATTGAAATTCAAATTAGAGTTTGAAGCTTCATAAATTGTTTTCAGTTTGAAAAGGAAGAAATATCATGAGGGAATATTTAGATTTCAACAATGAAATTTAAATATCACAATGATATATCCTGTAAAAGCGGATTTAAAAGGAAGATATTTCAATTATTAATATTTAAAATATGAAACTCTCTCTGCATATTTAAGAGTAGTAGAAGATGACAAGGAGCAGGATGCAAAATGATAAACACTAATTTCCAACTTAAAACTAATTATTCCAAGCATTATGAATTAGCGTAAATTAAATACTATTCTATTTTATAACAAAGATTAAAATATGCTTGAATTTTAAAGAGAAAGTATCGATATTTACGAGTTTCATATATTTAAATAATTAAACGATGTGATATCCCAGCTTTTACTAGTAAAATGTTGGTTTAACTATTGTTAAGTAGTAAGAAGCTCTCATTTTTTTATGAGTTCTGCCTTTTTTGAAAAATTATTTTTGATAGCATTCGTTTGTATAAGATTTGTCATCATAAATTGAAAACTGCCAAAGGACACAAGGGAAACGAAATCTTATTAGGTATTTCATATACGAAGGTCAAAACTGATAGATGGTGATTACAAGAAAAACAAAGTCAAAGTAAGTATTAATCGTCTATTGCAAGATCAACCAATACTTTAAGGCGAAGAAAAGATGAACTCAAAATACTATGCAGGTTGATTCACGTGTCCTTATGGAGGGACGAATAAAAAGTTTGGATTTTAAGTTCGCTCTTAATATTCAAAACAAAAAATATAGGTTTTCTTTTTAAAATCTTTTTCTTCCTTCAAAAATTAAAAAACGATGTAAAAAAAAATTTAACTTTTTGATTAAAAATGTCAAAAATTATTTTCATTTTCATGTGTGGACATATTTATAGATCATTTGCTCCAAACAAGCAAATGTGATATTACATTACCAATTTACTTCCCCGGAAAATAAATACCCTATATCTACACCACGACGCATTCCGTGCGCAATATAACAACTCCACCACTAGCGCCATTTGCCAAAAAGAAGAAAAGCTGCCCGCAATCCAATCCAAAGCAAAACCGCACACCAAAGAAGAAGAAAACCAGAGGGACCGAAATCCATTAAAAGAAACAAAAACACCACTAACGGTATTATAAGAATGAGAGACAGAAAAGAAACAAGGAAAATGATTCCACAAATAAAAAAAAAATAAAAAAATAGAAAAAGAATCATCAAAATTGCTCCTGGCCGCATAACCGAAACCCGTCAGCTGCTTAAGCAACCTCAATCCTCAGGGATTTGATGGCTGAGATCCCATAATCCGAGTCAATGATACCTTTTCTGCAGTTTTCTGCCGTAATTAGAAGAGTTTTCTCTCCTTTTTGGAAAAGCCCTCTAATGCAGGACGGGCTTAAACACATTACTATGCCTAATTAAACACACTCCTATGCTTTTGATCAATGGTCGCGGAGGAAGGTTTCTTCGCTTTGATTTCTGCCATCAAGTGATAGCTTGTTGCGCAACTTTTTGACATCGAAAGAAAGACTTTGTGTCTGATAGCTTGGAAGGGTATTTGTCCACTTGTCAAGCATTAAATAATATTAGTTTTTCTGTTTGGATATGGATACTTTTTTTTAAATACGTTAGTCTTAATCATTTTATTGGTGTGACCAATGAAACCACTTCAGAGAAAGAATTTTCCGCTGTTTTTTTTTTTTTTTTTTTTTTTTTTTTTTTTTTTTTTTTTTTTATCTTCAATAGCTTGTTGCACAACTAAAGACGGGAGTTTTTGTCCTGTACGGTAGCAGGGTGTTTGTTCACTTGTCAACTATTAAATAATATTAGCTTTTTCTGTTTGGATGTTGGTATTTTTAATACATTATAGGATTAATAACTTTATTAGTATGTTCAGTGAAATAATTTCAGAATTGGATTTCTTTACTTTGATTTTTACCTTCAGATAATACTTTTTGCACAACTTTTTTGAAGTCAAAAGAAGGACTTTGTGTCTGATACCTTAAAGGGGTGATTGTTCACTTGCCAAGCATTAAATAGTGATAGTTTTTCTGTTTGGATATGGATACTTTTTTAAATGCGTTAGTCTTAAACATTTTATTAGTATAACCAATGAAGTTACTTCGGAGAAGAATTTTTTCGATTTGATTTTTTTTTTTTTTTTTTTTTAGATGATAGCTTGTTGCACAACTAAAGACGTACTTTATGTTTGGAAGGGTGTTTTTCCACTTGTCAAGTATTAAATAATATTAGTTTTTTCAGTTTGAATATTGGTATTTTTATTACATTAGAGGATAAATAACTTTATTAGTATGTTCAACGAAGTAATTTCAGAATTGGATTTCTTTGGTTTGATTTTTACCTTCAGATAATACTTTTGGCATAACTTTTTGACGTCAAAAGAAGGACAGTGTGTCTGATAGCTTAGAAGAGTGTTTGTTCACTTGTCATCCATTAAATAATATTAGTTTTTCTGTTTAGATATGGATACTTTTCTAAATGAGTTAGTCTTAATTTCAGAATTGGATTTCTTTACTTTGATTTTTTAGATAATACTTTTTGCGCATTTTTTTAACGTCGAAAGAAGGACTTTGAGTCTGACAAGGTAGACGGGTGGTTTTCCAATTGTTAAGCATTCAGTTAGAGAAAATATATTTGTATATTTGAACTATTTAAATGCAATAGAATGTTGATCACCTCGTTATCGTGTTTAATGAAATAGTTTCACAAGAGTGTTTGCTTTAACTTCGGATAATAGATTGTTATGTAACTTTTGACATTGAAAGAAATATTTTCTGCTGGCACTGTAGAAGAAGAAGAACGTTTGTATACTTTTTGAGCTTTTAAATTAAAGGTAGTATTAGTTTTCTTTTTTGGATATCAGGTTTTTAATACTTTTGAATATTAACCACTATATATTATTAATAAAACACTGTTTTTAATAATCGTTCCAGTAAAGGTTGTTTTGATTTATCCAATCAAGTAATACCTTGATGTGCAACTTCTTTTACATCGAAATGAAGACTTTGTATCTGGCACCGTAGAAAGGTGTAACTTCACTTGTGAAGCATTACATTAAAGTTTTTTTTTTAGAATATTGGTACATTTTTAATGCCGTAGTATTAATCACTTTATTATTATTCTTCTTTATAAAACGCAATAGGTTTTTTTTTAATCGTTTCTGGGGGATATTTCTTTGATTTGATTTTTATCTTTAAATGAGAGATTAATCTTCAACTTTTTTTGCACCGACTTGCACTGTTGAAAGATATTTCTACGTATGTCACGCATTCAATTGTTGGCATTATTACTTTCTATAGGTATGGACGCTAAGTTTTTCCTTACTGCATTGCAGTCTTAAATACTTTACTAGTGTGCTTACTAAAAGGAGATTTTTAAGTTCAATAAAGCACTTTAAACTGAACTTACTTAACATGCTGCTCAAACTTAAATCAGAAATTGCCTGTACAACTTTCATAAATATTACGTACATTGCTAAGTAGCATATAATGCACATTACCGTTCATTTTATTCAATGGTTTTCAACATGTATCTACACAATTCTACATGTATTTAAAAATATTCTAGAAATCTCTAATAATAAAACAAAAAATCTGTCTGCGACACTATTTTTGAGACTTTATAGAAAGTGACTTCCAATATGTGCAGATCTTTGACAATTTAAACATCAGTGAGTTTGATCTTTTAATTGGGCTTTTGACGAACAGAATGTTAAAATTTAAAGTAGTTTTTAATTAATTTTATTAGAGTTCTTTTTATAAAGTGTCTTCCAACAGACGTAGAGCTCTGGAATTTTCAACAGCATTTTTGACCTTCTAATTTTACTTTTCACAATCCTAATGTTAAATTATTATTATTATTATTATTATTTTTAATTTCTTATTGTTTCTTTAGAAGGTGACTTCCAATAAGCATAGATCTCTGAGCTAGCTTTCCAATGAAAATAGTTGTCGCCATCTAATCTTGTTTTTCACAAACACAAAGTTCAAATATTCTCAGAGTGGTGAGGGGGAGTCAAGGTCTTCATTATTGTATTAACGGGTAAATTTTCTTTTCTAGAAGTGGGAGGGGGGGGGGGATGGAAGTCTAAGCGAGACTGTGTTTGCGTAGCAATGAAACTATTAACTAGCGAAGCGAGCTTGGGTTCGCTTAGCACTGAACCTCTTAGTAAACGAAGATAGTCTATTTCGCGAAGAGTTGAAAGCTGGGACTCATACACAACGATGAATATTCATGATGTGTCCACGGTGGTAGTTATTAAGCGTATTCAACACTTATATAAATATAGTAGATGCCGATTTCGGTGGTTGAAATGTTTCGTTATTAAGAAAGCAATGTTTTGATACTAATTTAAAGATATGTCTATATTCTTTGATGGAGAAGACTTAGATAAAAGTTCTTAAAAACGCTACCACATCTCTTATGATAACCCATCGAGTATTTTTCTGAATACACAGATTCTGTAATTACATTACTATGTCCGTCCAGTGACGCACACTAATATCGTAATTGTTTGGTTTTTTATAGTTTATTATTTAGAAAAAAATTACCCTTTGTCACGTCGTACCTTTCACGAAACACTTTGACAAAGAAAAAAATTAACACATAAAAACAGTTTTTAATTTAGATATTTATATGCAATGCAATATTTCATGTGCAATTGCAACTTATTTAAGTTATTTTTTACTCAGAACAAGTTTTTAAAATGTTTGACTATTGCGAAGAAAACCCTCGATTCTGTGCTATTCACCAATTTTTATTTACCCCCAAAACTTAATAGAATGTATTGTCATCAACAACGAGTCAATCCGAAAAATTTCAGCTCGATGGCATGATAACAAGTGGTTTAATTTGCTTTCCTAAGGTTTACCACAACAAACAAAATCAAGTTTATAGAAAGGATTTATAATAAAAAAAAAATTATAAGATTAGGATTTTGGAATTTTGAATCGTACTTTAAAAAATATATTTTATATAATTTATGACATTTCAAGCCTTTATAGATAGTTTTGTAGGGTAGTTAGGATAGTTTTTTAGGTTGTTTCGGGTAGTTAGTTTGGTTTTTACTATCAAAATTGCGTAATCTTATACCAGTACAAAGAACATAAGTTATATGAATTTCAAGTAATAGTTGTAGCTGAGAAACAAGGGGTTTGAGATTTTAGGTGGTGCTATTTGAGGAATCTATACACATACTTTATAGGTTTTGTTATAGGTATTTTATTTAATAAGACAAATTGACGCTTAATTATAATTTTATTTGTAGATTGCGAAATTTTCAATAAACAAAACAGTTAATAAACAAAACAGTACATTCATCATCAAAATGTCCAAATTAAGATTATTTTTCATTTATTAACATCTATTTAAGACTTGTTTACTATTACCCTAAAAAATTGTTTCTTTATAAGAAATTACGTTCCTTATAAAAGTCAGACCAAAATTGAATGATAAACATAGGTAAGATATAGTAATATAGTAATTGAATAATTTTTATAAATTAAAGCCTTGAAGACACATTCCCTATTTTGTTACATAAAACCTTGGAAATAAGGTAAAATACGTTTTTGTTTATAAACAAGCTCTTTACAATCTCAAAACAACATTTAATAGTTTTCAAAACAAAAATGTTTTAAGAAGAGAATAAAAAAATAAAAAATCCCTTTTTATTTAGCATGGGATACTCTTCTCCTAACATACACTCCTTGAGCAGGGAAGAGGGTTCTACAGTTTACAGAAGTTAAAATTGAGTTAAATTTTACTTTTACTGTTGTTTAAATATTTCTTTTCATAAAAATGCTCAAGCTTGAGAGGTCAGTGATATAAGATACTCATGAAATTGGAAAAGTTAGGGAAGTTAGTTCTTTTGAGAAATGTTTCCAAACTGGAGATAAGAATTATATGTTACATCCCAAGCTATTAAATTTTGACTAACTTTTTAGCTTAACTCAACAATTCAATTTCTGTTTCAGTCAATTTTGTTTTAACACAAAGCTTACACGCCATCCTTAAAACATCACAACATTCATTTTATTTTCTCACTAACTCTGTGGATAATTTTTTTTTTTTATTATCGAAAGCATTCCTAAGAAAAACATTGAGCCTAGCGACTCCAATCCGTTAATTCGAGCTAGATAACTTTTATGGCAGATTTCAAATTTAAATAATAATGACGTAATTTACAATATTTAACCAAACATTCCCTTTATCACAGAAAATACAAAGCATCTTATCTTCAAGATTTATTCCACTCACATCACCCATCACAGAGCATCATCATCAAGCCCCATCACCATACTCCCATCCACCAAATCCTCATAATAATAATAAACCAAAACATATAGACACCCCTCTTAAATAAACACTTTAAATTCCCGGCAAACAGGATGACAAACATCTCCACTCCACGCCTTGGCAGCCAATTATAACTCCCCAGCACCTCCAGCGTGAAGCCAGCAAGACTCCAGCGGCTTTTATGTCAGGCACGTTTAAAGCATTAGTCTGTTCTTGTAATATATAGCCCGCGAATACACCGAGGGGGGGCATCTAATGATTTCGGAATCACCATAGAAGGCAACCCCCCAGTTCTGATTTAGAAAACGAGGGGGGAGTGCTCATTCCTTGTACTCCCCCGCCACCAACGACGTCTGAGGACAGTCGCTGTAACCGCGCGCTAGCTCAAGCGTGCAGAACAGGCAGGCATATCCCAATTTATCTTGCTTTATTTAAGGAACCCTTTATAGGGGTCAGCGAGCGTTTCCCGACATGGGCTCAACCCTTTGGGCCCCACGTCCCTTTTGTCTCCCACCATTCATAAATATTTAGAATTGTCGTCTGAGAAGAAAGACCCAGTTAATCCAAGGGATGACCACTCTGCCCCCCTGTTGGGGGCGGAGGGTGAGGAAAGCGACAGAAAAGAGAAATGAGTTAAAAGTGACTCTGCCTCCTGGTTTATTTACCGCCCGGATAAATGCCTCTTTTGGAGGCAATTTTAAAAGGAAGGTTGTCTGGAAGAATTAGCATTGTTGAAAACCCTTTCTGGGGTAAGTGCAGGCGGCATCTGGTTTCACGGTAGAGTTTGTCTAAGCCACATTTTGCATGCTACCTTGTTTAATGGCTTTTCGCCGGAAGACGACCCTTTCAGGAATTTTCTGTCTGTTTGAGTTTCCGAGGACCTTTGTTGGGATTTTAGAGTTCTGTTATTATGCAGGCGAGTATTTCTAGTTTGAATTCCGAAGGCTTAAACGAATACTTTCGAAGAAGTGAATTTGAGATTGGAATTCTCGATGCTGTAACTCTAGAAGATGCTCTTGCACTTTCTGAACGTTAGTTTATGCAGAGAACAAGAAAGCTGTATTTGTAAAGAGAAGTTTGCTTTCACAGAAGTAGTTTTCATACTATCATTCACCGTAGAAATATCTTTAGTATTTTATGTAAGGTGACCTTTCTTTCATATTCAAATAAGATAACTATTACTTGTCTATTAAACTAGTTTGACTAAGATTTTAAATAAAGTTTAATTGAGACTCGCAGTAAATTTTAAAGCTGATGATTATGCATTCTATTGTTAAAATAATCAATGCACAGGACAATACACACACTGATTTGTGTTTTATAATTTATAAATTAAAATTCCATATCTAAATTAATCACCTATAGATTTGAATTTAGAGTTTGCTTAATAAAGTTACAATAGTTGTACATTATCAATTGCAACTGAAAATAAAGAACTCTCAATAATTGTTGTCAAAAAGAAAACATAATTTGTCTAAATTATAGTTATCAAGCAGTGTATGTTAATTGCTTTTCATTACTCATCAAGTGCACATTTGCTTTGTAACTTTGTATACAAGCAAAAAATATTTGATATCAGAATATTTATATTTTCAACTGTACTAGAGAACGACATAAATTTGTTTGCAATCAGTTCAATAGGTAGAAGGATAAGAATATTACGTATCTATATGCATATGCTCATATGCTAAATAAATATATTTCTACCTATTCATATTTTATTTAATTCTTACCATTCGCTTTCGCATAATAGAATAAAAATAGTTTGATTGGTTACATCAATGGATTTTGCGTGTCATTAGAACAACTCGAGGTCAAACAGCATTACAATTGTCGGGATTAAAAGTAGTTAGGAAAGTCTAAATAAAGTAAAGAACTTATTTCAGGCACTTTTAACAGAAAACCACCCCATATTTATGTCTCTAAGGAGGGGAAGAAAATTCTCATTCGCTAACTAACACAAAACTGGAAGCCAGAATCTTCTTCTTGTCTAATAATTACTACTTATAAGTCCGTCATCGTACTATAATTATCACGGTACTGTATTAGTTCTTATGCTTTGAGACCCATTGGGACTTTATAGTGTACTTCAATGAATTTCGTTCTTTAGTTGAGGACAAGAAATGGAAAATTACCAAAGTACCAAAAAAAAAAAAAAAAATCGAAAATCTTTTTTACGAAAATTTTTTTTAAAGATAAACCTAAACAAAATGGAGAACGTTCAAAGTGCAAAATCCAGTAGCAATAGTTCAAATTCAATCTGTTTTTTCATTTTTCGACTCTCCTGAAATTTTTTATTTTTTGGTCATAGGTCGTTTTCCATTTCTAGTGCTCAATTGTTGCGTGGAAGCACAAGCTTATTTCTCTTTGGAAAAATTAAGTATTTAACAAAGTTAGGGCATTCTTTAAAAAAATCAGTTAGCAAAGGGTAAAATTAGATATTGCAGAGCGCAGGATGATTCATATCCTCTTACTGCCAAAAACTATGTTCTTCCGAGATAAGAGTTCTGCAGAAAACAAATAGGAAATCAGAAACTGAGTTATACAAAGACAAAATGTGCAAAACCTTTACACTAAACTCATTCGAGCTTTGATTAGGACGTGGCCATCTCCCCCAAAAGAAATGACAATCAAAAGTCAAGTAACAAGAAAAATAAGCAAAACAAGCCATGGCTGACACGTCAGCTCTAGCCAACGAAATGACCGATGGAAAAGAACAATAACACGAAAGGAGGTGTTCAGGGAATACAAGCTCCCTCCACCACTTTTGTGTCCAGAAGAAATCTTCCGGATCTCCCAGAGGGACAGAAGCAACAAAAAAAAAATCTCCCCTAAGATTAAAGCTCAACAGAGCAGTGCAAGATTTGATGCGACAGCCTAGACACAGTGGGACGCACAAATTTCTACCGGACAACTAACTAGTCCACGCGAACGGGGAATCTAAGGCTATGTATGTATAGGGAAAAAAGAAACTTCCAGAACCGGAGTTGTGTTGTTCTGCTCCTTTTGTATTTTTCAAGCTGTCCGAGTCAGATGCCTTTGTTCATCAATATCAACTTCGGAGATGAAAGTCTTGGTGGGGGTGGGGTGGGGTGGAAAAACAATTTGGTGGATTGAGGAACAGAAGTTCGGACATGTGGTGCAACGTCCCTAGGGGTGGATCACTAATACGTGGACTGTCATTCATTTCTTTTGCTCAACCCTGTCTTGGATATATGTGTCGGAAATCAAACATTTTTCATTCTATTTGTAAATTAATGTAAGAAGGATAACTGATGTGTCTGGGATGTTTTTGAGGTTGTAGTCCATTTAATTAGTAATTTATTTTAACTCTGTATATAGTTTTGTAATTAGTCGTCATTATCCGTATATTCAAAATATGTAACTAGCAATAAGTTTTAGCGAATAGGACACCTTTCAATTTGAAACTTTAACTTTTAGAATGCCATTACATTTGGTAGAATTCATTAATTGCCATTCACTTCTGTTACCCAACCCTTATCAACTATTATTTAGATGTTGGATATGTTTATTTGGAAATGAATGTAAGAAGGGTTACTGAAGGCTAGTTGTAATGCATTAGTGTTTGGAGTTAGTAATTTTTAATCCTTCATAGCCATTATGAGATGATTAATAAAATGGCTTGATAAATTCAAAGGAATCTTTTAATGTATAATCTATAAAAAAATATCGTGATATTTCTATTTCAGAATATCTTAAATATGTTTATTTTCACTAATTTATCACGTATCAATCTACATTCATATCAATAAATTATCCTAAAATAGGAAATTAAGCTGGATCTTGAACAGGGCAATGCCACACTCTTCAGAATATGTCAATCACTCAAACACTTTCCCTAAATAAATTATAAATAATAATTTAATCTAAAATTCTGGATACATTTTATCCCAACATGATATAATACTGACCGCTTGTCCAAAACAACCAACCACACAAGCTTTGTATAACAACCACATATGCTATCCTCGTAATATATTCCAACTCAAACTAGGTCCAAAATTTAAACTCTACCCACCCCTAACAAAAATCCATCAAACAAATCATTCTGGTCAGAAACAAAAAGCTCGCCAACCCCAGACCGCTGTGGTCGCACCACGTCACACGCTTTGGCGTCCGAAAAATATTAACTTTTGATTGGAATTGACGCCAAGGACTCTTGATAAATGGCGTCGCGTTATTGGAATCACCCGATGATTGGAGGGACGAGGCCGCACGTGCGGCGGGACGACGGGCGGCAATTGTGCGCCCTCGTCTCCCGTCGCGTCCGTTATTGCCACGGCGACTGATAAATATCGCAATAAAAAATACGCCCCTTTGCTTCACTTCTGCTCGACACGGGTTAAGGATAGATGATATCGGGAGGTTGTGTCAGCGATGACAATGGATGGACATTGGCAATATGGAGTTTTCAGTTAATGTTAGCCGATAGGCGATGTTTATGTGTTAATATTTCGTAGTGGAATGATGGATGTTTTGGTATTTGTGGAATGGTTATTTGAAATTGATATTACTATCGTTATAGGGTAAAGGTTGTTCTAGTCATTCAATATGTAATGTATATGGGACGACACGACTGAAAATGACTATTTATCGTAAGAATTTTGCGTTGTTTTTTGGTTTTAGTGTATATTAACTATTTATAAATAACCTTTATTTATACAGCGCACCTGCAGCAATATCTGGAAACTTATGGCAATGTTATTATTAAATAATTAATGCAAAATTAAATAACCAACATTATTTTACTATTTAATGAGTTTCTGCACTGATAAATGTTAAATTTCGCTATAAAGAAATCAGCCTTTCATGAACTGTTGTTATAAATATATAATCAGAAGTATATATCAGTGAAACTATATAGTGAAAATAAATAAACGCATGGAGTTTTTGATTAATGCTGGTGTAAATTCTTATCAGTTAATGTATTTATGTGTTGGTATTTAATAGTATGGAATTCGGGGTATTGTGGTATTTGTGGAATAGTTATTGAAAGAGATATTACTCTCGTTCTAGAGTATTTGTTTCTCTAATAAGTATTGGTTAGGATTTAATAATAATAGATTACTAGCGAGAAAATTAAAATAGCCATTTATCATTGATATACGGTTTGTTTTATGTATAATTTTTTTCTTGTATTTTCTGAAAGAAGACCAAAGGTTTCATTATATCTCGTACCGAAAAACATAACTGCCTTTATAAGTTCAAAAGTCCTAAATCCAAAAAAATTCAAGTGCATATTTCAACGTTTTTGCGTTCATCCGTTGAAATTATACATTTTTTTTTTTTTTTTTTTTTTTTTTTTTTTTTATAGTTGTACAGGTTTGTATGGCCTATGAGCTTGAACCATTTAATGAAATAAAAAGATTATTTTCAAAGGACAAATCAGAAAGTGTGCCAGAATATACATAATGTTTTTTGGATTTAGGGTTTTTTAACTTATGACGGCAGATAAGTGCACGATAATCATGGAAATATTATATCTTGATATTTCGAGTTCATTTAACTGGTTCATATTTTTCTGGATTAGAGATTGATAAGTAAAGCAATAAAAAAATATATATATTTTATAAAGTGCGGTACAACATGAGTTCTAATTAGGTAACATGGGAATTGTTTCCTCAATGTATAAAAATTTTCAACATGGGGTTTCAATTATAATTTTCAGTGCAACAAGTTTAAGACTACATAAAAATTTATTATCTTTTGTATTAGTAAAACATCTATAGCCGTTTTTTCTATCTTACATTAATATCCTTTACCCTACAATGGTATTCCCAAATTAGACTTTAGTAAATTTCCCGCATTCACTATATTCCCGATTCTCTCCTAACAGACGTAACAAACCCTATTCAGGAGTACCATATCAATCTTTGTTGCTAATTGAGCGTGCCCACAACTTGGGACATCTGCAAACGGATGAGGTGTCGAGAGTCACAACCAGTCCCGCTCTTTGCCCCCCACCCCACTCTCCTCTTCAACTCAAATGACTAGACCACCTCTGGGGACATCCCCCTTTGTATTTTGTTTCTTAGGAGGAAATTTTTGACAATCGGTACATACACATTTACGTCTATTATTTTTTTTATATTTATTGTAATATGAGAGGAAACTCTATAACAGTTATCATTTAAGAAATACTTTAAAAAACCTAGCAACTGAATCCATAAAACAACATTCGAAGATTCGAAGCTGATTTTCTGTTACTTAAGAAGCACATACTAGGGGACAGTTGCTTTTAAAGGTTCCTTCGGAAAATGTTCATTCCTTGAATTTTAAATTGCCGTAAACCGAGTTGACTATGGGACTGACGGGGTTATTTTGGCTTTTGAAATTCCCGCCAGCAACATACTTTATGAATTGGCGCTTAATAGCCTTTACTGCATAAGTCTGGAATGATCTATTACCTCGAGTCAAATATTTGAAGCTGTAGTTGTAGTGACGTTCGTCTGCCGTTCATCTTGCTTTTTTCCATTAGTTGGGGAGTTATTTGTTCGTGTACAACTTTCACTAACCTTCAAAAACTGGAAACACTTCACTGCTGACAGATATGTATATTTGTATTTTCACTGTTTGGTATCTATTTCGAGTGCTTTTTACACTTTTATTTCTGTTATTGTAAATGTTTATTATTTATACTAGAGGACAGGATGAGTTGAGCTCACTGAATATGCTGTAGGAACCGGTTCCGCTATCATTGTAGAGTATTGAGTGAACTCAACTCATCCTGTCCTCTAGTATAGTGGGGTAGCATCGGAACACCTAAGTAGGCCCACTGTGTCAGAAAACAAAATACCGAAGGGATGGCACCAAGTATACACGCAGCAGCTACAATGATGAGCGTTAAGTTTTCTCAACTCAGAAGAGCACTTCCAGCACTTTGAAGACTGTATCTAACTGTATTCAGTTATTGTGTTTCAGACTCTTCTCCTTAGTATAAACACCTCCATCCATCTCACTATATGTAGTTACGAATTTCGGAATTCTTTCCTTAGTAAAAGAAGTTTTTGAAATTCTGATTCTTATTTGAATCCCACCACTATAAAATTTTAGTATTCTGGAATTGCCTTTATAATCCTATTGAAGAATCTATTTTAACGTTTTACAATTTTTGAATAACTGATTTCTCTCCGTAATCTGTATCCCACAATCCATCTCACCGCTATACAATTTTTTTACTTCAGATTCTTCTCCTTGGTCAAAACATCACTATCTACCTCCCTATATGCAGTTTTTGAGTTTCAGATACCTCTCTTTAATCTTAACACCACCATCTGTGTCACTGTATGAAATTTTTAAGTTTCAGGCTCCTCTTATTATGTTCTCAGTATAAACATCGTCCTCCATCTCACGGTATGCACCATTGTAATTTCAGACTCCTCTCAGCAGAAAAATAAATATTTGAATTTCGAACTCCTCTCCGTAGTCTGAATTCTTCAAACCATCTCACGCTGTACAATTTTTTAATTTCAGATTCTTCTCCTTAGTCTAAACACCACTATCTCCCTATTTACAGATTTTGAGTATCAGATTCAGTCCATCTTACTGTATGCAGCAATGGAATTTCAGACTCCTCTGCG
This sequence comes from Linyphia triangularis, assembly GCA_963978545.1. Lineage (NCBI taxonomy): Eukaryota > Metazoa > Arthropoda > Arachnida > Araneae > Linyphiidae > Linyphia > Linyphia triangularis. The sequence continues at coordinate 26,751,750 of OZ021726.1, read as the reverse complement.
TAGAAAAAGAAATGTTTGAATTTTGGACTTCTCCCGTAAGTCTGACTCCCATAATCCATCTCACAACTATACAACTAGCTTCTTCTTCATAGTCTAAATACCACTATATATCTTCATGTACACAGTTTCTGAAATTAAATATCTTCCTGTATGCAGTTTCTGAAATTAAATATCTTCCTGTATGCAGTTTCTGAGTTTCAGACAGCTCTCTCTAATCTAAAAACCATCATCTATATCACTATATAAAACTTTTGAATTTCAGTCTCCTCTCCTTAGTCTAAACATCGCCATCCATCTCACTGTATGCAGTTTGGGAATTTCAGACTCATCTCCGTAGAAAAAGAAATGTTTGAATTTTGAACTTCTCCCCGTAGTCTGACTCCCACAATCCATCTCACAACTATACAAATAGATTCTTCTTCATAGTCTAAACACCACTATATATCTTGCTGTACGCAGTTTCTGAAATTAAATATCAAGACACCTCTCTCTAATCTAAAAACCATCATCTATATCACTATATAAAACTTTTGAATTTCAGTCTCCTCTCCTTAATCTAAACATCACCATCCATCTCACTGTATGCAGTTTGGGAATTTCAGACTCATCTCCGTAGAAAAAGAAATGTTTGAATTTTGAACTTCTCCCCTTAGTCTGTCCCACAATCCATCTCACAACTATACAAATAGATTCTTCTTCATAGTCTAAACACCACTATATATCTTCCTGTACGCAGTTTCTGAAATTAAATATCTTCCTGTATGCAGTTTCAGACACCTCTCTCTAATCTAAAAATCATCATCTATATCACTATATAAAACTTTTGAGTTTCAGTCTCCTCTCCTTAGTCTAAACATCGCCATCCATTTCACTGTATGCAGTTTGGGAATTTCAGACTCATCTCCGTAGAAAAAGAAATGTTTAAATTTTGGGACTTCTCTCAGTACTCTAAATACCACCATCCATCACACCACCTTAAAGTTTTTCTAATCCGGCCTCCTCTTGGTAGTCCGAATTCTGTTACAAATGACTTGGTGACATTTTCAATTTCTTCCTCAACATCTCTCCCCCTCTCTCCTCTGTATTCCCTCCTCTATTCAAGTCTACAATATCAATCTCTGCTACTAATTGAGCGTGGCCCACAAACCAGGCCCATCTGCAACAGTTTGACAGTAGACAGTGTAGAGAGTCAGTACCAGTCCCGCACTTTGCCCCCTAAAAATGACTCGTTGCCCCCTCTGGGGACAGACCCCCCATGGGTTATGTTTCTAAGGGGGAGTTTTGTCATTCCACCGGTTATGATTCTCATTAAGTCCCCATTCTTTTTTCGTTATATTAGCTTGTTGGCCCTTTTGTTGGATGTAGGGCCTTTTGTTGGGGCTTGGCGAGGTGTTGAATGGGGGAAGGGGGTTATTGGAAGTTTTGTGTTGGTCTGATTTATGAGGGATACTGTGATTATTTATGGGCTGAGTTTGATGTTATGAGGATCGAATAGAGATCGGTTCATAATATTTGAGTTTGAATAGGCTTTTTTTTTATGGATTTTGAGTCAGATGCGTTGTGTGGGCACCTGTGGATGTAAAATTTGGAAAAGGGGATTGTAACTTATAAATCAAATGATTTTTATTGTAGGGGTGAAGAGATTGAATGGTTTAATATGTAGTTATAAACTGAACAGTAATTGTGTTTCTTATTAAATTTATGGAAATACGTTCTAAATTACCAAAAATTCAGCTGGGATTAGATTGAATAAGGTTCACCATTTTTAAATTCTTTATATTAACTTGGATTTGTTTGGGTACAGCTGCCGGGTGATTCCGCAGAAGCTTAATTAACCAATTCGTCTTCATCTGATCAGGTTGAAATTGGCAGATAGATTCAATGTCTATGACAATGCATTCTATCAAGTTTTTGGGAGCTGTCACTAAATGGTCGCTTTTACTATAATCGTTTTGAAGTACTAATAAAATCCATTTAACCTATCATTCTTGAAACTCTTTCCTGTTGCCAAAATTATTTTAATCAGAATAAACAAAAGATAATTGGACGTGAATGCATTGATTTACTATGGAATGTGGTCCAGTCGATTTAACTTTACGTAGTAACTCTGTAAGGGAAAAAAATTTAAACGGTCATTGTTGACACTCTTTCCTGTTTCCAAAAGTGTTTTAATCAAAATAAATTTAAAATATTTGGACGTGAATGCATAAATTCACATTCATTTTTAATAAATAAATTTTGAAACATAGCTTGTCTCATATTTTGCTGATAGAGATGTTTTTACTACTTAAATTTAAATGCATATACCAAGCACACGCTGACAACAGAATCAGCGCAATGTTAATAAATAAAAAAAAATGGCAATGCATATAAAGGATTTATATTAAAAAATTAGCTTTTTGGGGTTATGTTATACGCTCAGGCATAGCGATAGTAATTAAATGTCTTTAACAAAATTTAAAGAAAAAATTACTGGTGATTTTTTTTTTTTTTTATAATTATTATTATTTTATGAGCTAATTTAAAAAAAACTCTTTAAAGTATTATAAATAAAAAAAAAAATAATAAAAAAAAAACCTGTTCTTTGCTCTCTAAATTTTGTCCATAGTCTTTTTATTACTTTAGTAATACCTGGTATAAAAATTCCTGAAGCAAAACTGCGGCAGATATTGTGGAACAAAATTGAAACATTAGGTGTATGGGGCAGGAACCGATCCTTCTTAAGTATTACGATTGAGTTGTTTTCGTTCAACTACATATTAATACATTCGAAATCATAAGATTATTTAGATATATTTAAATATAGGCTATTAACTAATAGTACGTTAAAGCAAATCCATCAATTAATTGTAAAAATAATTGAATAAAAAAACGTAATTTTATTTGAGAAACATAAAACTATTATTAAAAATTTAACTTTGTTAATAAAAAGAAATAGTGAAATTTAGTAAGAATTTAAGCAAATATGTTTAAACAAAATCTAAGTCAGTCATATTAATAAGAAATACTGTAGGAATTGAAAATTGTTGACAGTTGAACTTTATACTCAAAACTTTTTATAACTCACGTCGTTTCGTTTGTTTAGAATTGTTATTGCCTTTCCTGCAAATCGGTATTTTCGTATGACAGTCGTTTACAAATGAAAGTTACGTAATTGTTTGTGGAGCTTTAATTAAGCTTTATCATTTTATTATAATTGTCATTTTTCTGTATACAAAAAGTCTATTTTTAAACATGCTTTTGAGGTAATAGTTAATGGTTGTTTTTAATAGTTAATCCAGAAACATACAAATGTAAAAGAGTAGCTATTTCCAAAAACCTCATAAAAGTTTCTTTAAACAAATAACCTCTCAACGTAACTGACGACAAAAAAGCACTAAGCCAATTAAATTAAATTTTTAAACAACAACACATCCAGGTACATCGCAATAAATGTTTAACATAAAAATGACCCTTATAACTACAAATCACTTCCCATATAACTCATAAAGGCGAGTCATAAACACTCCATCAAATTATACTCATTAACAAAACCAATAAACTTATATTCACCACTCACCACAGCATTGCATCCAAACCCGCACAATGGGCTAAACACCATTCAAATCGCTATCCTCCAAAACTCCCTATTTTACCAAACCTCCCAGCACTGAAACAGGCAGACCAGGAGCTACGAAAACTCCGGAAAGCCTGCAGGGGATAGTATAGAAAAAAAATACCACCATTCTGTTTTTCATTAGTAAGTGAAATATATATTCTTCTCCTCGACCCCTGTCATAGTCTCATGGGAGACATTTTGTGTCCGGGGTGGTTGTGTAGCAGTTATGCCGCTATTACATGGATGATAGAGGGACAAAAAATTACTTTTTCCCCGACCGGGGTTTCCAACTTCGGCGGGGAAAACTGATTTTGCTCGGCGAGACGTGGAGTTTAGGTGTATTTTTTTTCCAACTGGAGGTTCTGTATCTTCTTTAGGCCTAAAGGGAGGTGTCAGTTGTGACAGAAACTTGGGTATGGGTATGGGCTGGGTTGAGATCTTCGGCCATTTTGTACCACGAAATGGGGAAACGTTTTGACTTAGACGTAAGGATCTGAAGTCCTTTTAAATGTAAAGTATAAGGAATGCATAAATGTAGTGAATAAGATAATTTAAAACATCCGTAATGTAGGTATTTGAAATGTAAAAGCATTGTTAATGTTTTTGTTACTATAAAGCGGTAATATTATACTCACAATTTTTACTACACTTAGTTTATCCCTTAACGACCAGAACACCATAAATAGTTTTTGATCCTAATTGGACAATTTCAGCAGTTTTCAATTTTTATGAAATTTATATTTATTTTTATGAATTTTTAGGAGAATACATCGCCAAATAAGAATCGTGTTCTTCATTTATGTCCAAAACTATCTTGATTTTTTTTTTTTTTAAAGATTTTAAAAACCTATGAATATTGGTATTGAAATAATTAACTAAGGATATAATTTGACAAAGAATTAAGCAAAATGTACTAAGTCAATTTACACTGTTGGTCTGAGAGGTGAACTTCGTGCTTATAGATAAAAGTATTTTTATTATCTTTTCGAACTTGAACTATTTTGTGTTATTTAAGTACATAAATTTAGTATCTCTTTTAGGTCAGAATGAACTAAAAAAAATCCATATTTTCCCTTAAAACTTCATTCCGCCGTATTTGGAACTGAAGAACAAAAAAAAAAACTACTTGACAGTCCTTTTGTTTTTCCACGATGATTAATCTATTGTTTTTGTAAAGTTAATATTTTCCCCTGGGCAGGAAAATAAATATAAAAAACGGACTTTAAAACAACGTTTCGCAGTTATTTGATCACCGTATAGCAACAACCATAAATATCTTTATTACCACACTCTTGATAATAAAATTGCACGCCTCTGAAATTTTAAATAAATATCCTTTGAAAAATAAAAATTTCAAGCAAATAATAATCATACAACAAATACAAAATCAATTCAAAATTTTACACTGTCAAACAACAGCTCAATCCGACTCGATTAAGTCAAACTAGTGACACAAAATGGCAGAAATGTCTGTCCTACCAAATCCAACCCACCAACACACAAACTTCGTTCGCAAATTTATGTCCCTGTCACTGGCGCTAAAGTCCGATTTATAGAGTTGCCAAGTATTCCAGTCCAAAGATACTACATCACGGAGTTTTTTTTTTCTACCACGGCTTCCCCACTTCCTTCTTTTTAAGCAAAAAGGGGGCTGGGAATGGAAAAAAAGAACACCAAGAAAGACAGACGTGATCCTTTGCCTTCGTCTTAATTGACGAATGTTCTTCTCGCCCAGGTATGGCAGACGAGGTTTTTCCATCGTCGTTTGCCTTTGAACTGGGATTCTGAGGAGGTTTTTCGGTTTGATCGTCTCGAAAATTTCTATTGCTTGCCTCTGAAATGTAGGGAAGAGGTTTATGTGGCAGTCATTGAAAATGGATCTACAGCAGTTGCTAATAGAAGTATAAAAACAAAAGAATTGTTGTGACGCAGAATTGATGGTTTTTGAAAAATTTATTGATAAGATTTGATATTAAGGAGTTTTATTCCTGAATGTTGGATAATTTATATTTTATTCTACTTTAAATTTAAGATAAGGTTCTAATAAGGTGATGCTGATCATAAAATTTTAGACTTAAGAGTTGATATGCTTGTCTTCATAATGATTGGAGAAAGTTCTTCTTTCTCATGTATGATAGATGAAACGTTTTCTTCGCCTTTGTTGTCTTTGAATTGGTTTTCTGATAATGCTTTCTGGTTTCATCGTTTGGAAAGCCTTCTTTTAAAATGTCGAGTAGTGGTTTATATGGTAATCATCATTGAAATGGGAATATATAGTGGTTATTGAATATTCATATGGTTGCGATTGCTTGAATAATGTTGATATAGAAGTGTTGTTTGCTAGGTTCTTTGTTAAATTATCTAATAAGATTTTATGAACAAATAAACACTATCTTTAAAAAAAAATCTTAATTTCTTTTCTTGTGTAGTAGAATAGTGGTTTATAATATAGTTAGCATAAACTGGGAACAAATAAGAGTTGATTATTTATACAAGAATAGACTGTAAACGTAAAGAAATATTGCATCAACTTGTAATTAAATAAAAATAAACGATTTTTGTAGAATTTTCAAAGAATTTTTTTTTTATCTCTTTTAAAATTGAATGATAAGATAATAATAATTTTGGTTGGATGTGGAAGGTGGAGCTTTACTTTTGTCCGTTTACTGACATCAAATTCTTAAAATGGTGTTTTTTTTTTTTTTTTTCATCCCCCCCAATTTTATAGTTGAAAAAATACCAAGTTATCCTATTAGTTATTTAACATGGAATTTTTTTTTTATTTGATCAGTGGAAAAATACTGGCTATATTGGCTTGTAGATGTAATGTAGAGTTATGGTCACAAAAATTGGCTGGCTGAAATCATCAGACCATTTAAAAATAAATATCGTAACTACCGCAGAGATGTTTTTGTTATTTAAAATAGGCTTGTAAAATGAAGATAACGTAAACTTGATAATTTAAATAGCTCCCCATAACTTGAAGATAAGACTTTTTCTCTTGATAAGATGCAAAGTACCTCAGGCAACTAAGAAATGTAAAACTTTTACGTACTAAAATTCGCAAATACCAATTTTTAAACTTAACTTATTTTTGAAGTACAGATTGTAAAAGAGACACCGGAATATGTATAGATTCCGTGATAATATGGTACCGAAATATATTGATGTGGTAGTATGTGTTTAAATGTTGTGTAAAATATATTTATAACATTTTGTAATAAGCAAAAATTGTTTTATTTGATCGATGGAAAGCTTTGTATTGATTTTTCAAAATTTAAAGTAAGAGTTGATTGCTAGGATTAAGGAAAAATATTGGCTGTTTGAGTTTAAGGATTATTAATTTATTGAGTAGCTGTAACTATGATAAAGATTACGTTTGAATACTAATTAATCAATCTTGTGGTGAAATAAATTTAAATATCTATTATAAGTAAATATATATTTGCAAGTGCAAAAGCGATGTATAACAGTTTTTAAACTGGATACCTTTAAAATGATTAGAGATAAATTTCATACGTCCTTCCTCTAAAATGCATAGAAGGTAAATAGAAAGTAAGGTACTCCTGCAACTGCAGAACTTTAAAAAAAATATCATTTGCTATTTATAAAACTAAACTGACTGGTATTTATAAATTTGCTTTGCTCAAAATATCCTTCAACGGTACAACTCTATAATTTCCCATTTGTTTAAGCCGCGTCATGGTTGTAATTCTTATAATTATCGTTTGGTTTAATTTTCATTGTCGAAATTACAAAAGTTTATTCTTTGCAAGTGGCATTTAATTAAGTTTTTCAGTGTTCTATTTTTGTTGTTCTGATTGATGATTGTGAGTTAAGAGTCGTTCTAAAAACCTTCTCCTTCCGATATAGAAGAATTATAATAAAATTATTACAGAAGAAAACTGAGTGTTGTTTTTTAGATTTGTAATTGAGATAAAAAAAAAAGCTATCGACTAGAGATGGTCCGTCAAAAGTGAATTTAATCAGATATAACTAACACTTATTATTCATAATTTCTAACAAAAGTGAAAAGCAATCATTCCTTTCACTTATCATTCAAATAAGTCTACCACACCCAATCCACAACATTATTATCCCACCAACACAACAACCTTCCCCCCACCCACTGCAATATTAATTCAACAGGCACATCCGAAACAGTCACAGTTACATTCCTAACCTCGCAAATATTTACCACCTCTCCAATTTTTGGTCATCACGAAATTATTCCTCCGATTAACTCCTATTCCACGGTTGTCAGTAGCAACGGTAGAGGGCGCCCCAATCCCACCATAATCCTCTTCCTTAATCCATGCTCTCCCGAGTTAATCTCGTTTTTAATCTCCAGTTGTCCCTCTCCTTTTCTCTGCAGAGTTGAAATGTTGAGGTGGAGTAATCAAGGTGCTGCAACAATGAAGACTTGAGGGGGGGGGGGGATTGCCAACCTCGAAGGGGGGTATTTTGATAGGGACATTTGTTGGGGGTGTTTGTGTGTGTGCATTGGTAGGAATTGATCAATTTCTTCTTGTTTCGATAGGTAACGATAGGTGTTGCTCTGTAAATAAGGATGTATTTTGCTATACTAATTTCACTGAGGAGAATACTACTATCTGTTAAACATTTCTGTTCAGCGTGGTATAATTTAATAGTTGACGAACTTATGGCTAGGAGGTAGGAAAAGCACCTTGCATTCGAGAAATCTTGAGTTTGTTTCCACGCATTGTCAATTTGCAATATTAGAATTCTGATATAAGTAGACACAACGGAGATTGGGACGGATAGATTCATTTCGGTTGTAGTTTAACGTGTATTTTCTTTCGAGACGCAAAGGATACAAATTATCCATTTGTGAGATCTTTTTGAAAGACATTCTACCTAAAAATCTGATAAGGATATTTTGGAGCTGTAGTGCTCTCGTTTAACTCTTTTAACTAGGAAAAATTTAATATAATACTATTATTAATGTAAAGTACACAGGAGTACCAAGTCTTGGTTAGTTAAAAACTCAAAAGGGACATTACAAGAAGGAATGTTATTCAACTATCAAGAATTGGGGAATAAACAATCCGAATAGTTGCATACAAAAAACCTTTTTCTTCTTATTTCTAAAAATAATAGGTTTTAAAAAATGGAAATCTATTTATTATTCATGGATAACAGAAAAACTACTTTGAGTTGGTTAAATGATATTAATTTATTTTTTTAACTAAACATTCATAATTAGAAATAGGCTGGTTTTTTTTCCCCTTTTTTTTCCCCTCTTCTTTTTTTTTTTTTTTTTTTTTTCTTCTTTTTTTTTTCTTCTTCTTTTAAATAATTTTGTTCTCTGTCTAGTGTAGCAAGTTAATAAACACACATATGTATAATTGTATGGTTGGTAACTACTGTTACGGTGTTTAAACAAAGTACACGGCAAACTAAACTATTCTTTCTTGTTTAGCTAACTATATTAATTTTTACCGGTATATATAACATTAACTAAATATACCGATATTATATATTATCTGCGATGAAATTCCGCCCTGTACTAACACGATCACCATACTAATACCATGTTTACTATCATAACACTTTAACAACAACTAAGTGATTAATATATTGTTAAAGTGACTCAATTCTTTGATATTATTCATGTGATAAAAAAAAATTCCATTTATTACCAAACATGTCTTATCGAGTCAATGACAATTAATTGTAAATCTGAATTATTATTATGCAAATATGATAGAGAGACTTTGTAATATTAAAATGTTCTTTATTATTATATAAAATAATATCAATTATTAAAGTTAAGTCCATTTTACAAATTCATTCAGATCCATTTACCAAAGACACTTTATTTGACACTAAGCTAACCAATTGGACACCACATCATAATAATTTCTAACAAGACAGATCTATATGTTTCCTTATTATTATTATTATTATTTTTTTTACTTGTGAAATCAGAGAAATAAAGTATTATTGCTTTATATAATTACGAATATGTCACACCTTCAAACTCGAAATCACGTGACTTGAATATAATATTTGAGAAATAAAAAAAATCTACACAAAGATGCTTACTTTTCTATGAATTTTCCGTAGTTCTTACTAATTTTTACATCTTTTTGCGGTTTATCCATAGCCGATACACTTACATTTCGATGAATGAATACGACATATAATAATGACTATTACATAAGCGTACCACTCAGCGAAAACAACGCAAATCTTGGCAATAACGAAAGTATCGGCGAATTTCAAGAATATTGGCAAAAGATTGAAAAAACATTATTCGTATCGGTATTTTTCGTTGGTTTCAAAGAAAGCTCGTAAAACCATAAAAATCTGTAAGAACAACGAGAAATAAAGAGAAACAACATGAAATCCTTATAAAAGTTGGTATCTGTCAGCATGTAAAAAGCTATGAAAGAAAAAACTACCAATAATGTGTTCAAGCAATGGAGAGTGAGAAATATCATTTAAGAACGGATAGTTTTTAGTATTCGCAAACAACCCCAACTAAACTATTACAGATTTAAACCTATATCTAACTTTGGGATGTTTTCAATACATGCTGAATCTTTCATTGCAATCAATTTTAACATGGATTGTTAACAAACCACAAATCAACTAGTCTGAATATTAATATAATATTAGTCTAAATGTTTGCAAATATTAAAATCATTGTTGGAAATACTAAATTAAGACCAGTACTTTATTATGAGTTTTCTCTTCTCAGACTGAGTGTAAAAAGTTTTGAGAGTAAATATTTTGTGCTTTGGTTGTTTAGTCTAAAATGGTAGGGATACAGACGTGATATAACTTATAGGATTGGGTAATTTTTAGGATTTGTAAAAATTTTACTAATGAACGAAATTCGCATCAAAAAAGCGGAAATACCCGTTTTCGCGGTTCTTTTTGTCAAAATCGGAAAAATTTGAGTATTTACGAGCTACCCCAGCTAAACTACATTGCAGACTTTAACGTATGTCTAACTTTAGGATGTTTTCAATACATGCTAATACTTTTATTGGAATCGATTTTAGCGTGGATTACTAATAAACGACAAACCTATATATTTATATAATATTACTCTAAATGTTTGCAAATACGAAAATCCTTGTTTCTTCTTTAAAGATAACCTTATGACGTAAGGGGTCGTAAAATAGTGTTGTTGAATCATCTTAATTACCTTACTATGCAAGAAGATGCGTATTTAAGATTAATCCTTTATCGCTCTGAATAAACATTCGTGCAAAATATAATCGCCTTTTATCTCTTTGTCCCCAGGCTTACATCATGTTGTAATTTATCATATTTTACAGCCGCTGATAACTTAAAAGTATTTATGTTTTTAAATATCACTAGAATTTCTACAGTATCATTTATTCGCCATTATATCGTGCGATAGAGTCTGAAGACTGATCTCATGATTGATTTTAAACTTCTTATTCTGAAACAAGTTTTCTAAAAGAAACTAAATAGAGTAAAAAACAGTATTACTGATATTAATGAGGGGACTTAGTTTACCATTGAAAAAATTCTAGATTTTCTTCTAGAATAAAAGTAGTAGTATTATTTATAAGGGAACTTAGTTTACCATAGAAGGATTTCTAGATTTTGAGGTGGTGCAATCATTTCAAGGAATAAAACAAAAATAAGGAATAAAACAAATTTCAAATCAATCAACACCAAACTATTTTTCTGATTTTCATAAATTCGCTCAAACTATTTACTAGTCTTGCATTTTAAAATATTTTTTCATTACAGTAGAATAGTCTTTTTGTATTACACGTTAACATTTGAAGTTCCCCCTTTAAATACTGAAACAACTTATGCCCACATTAAGAAACTTTTAATATTACGTAAAAAATTAAACTATTTATCTATGTCTCACTTCAAAAAAAATTTCAAATTTTTATATATATATATATATATATATATATATATATATATATATATATATATATATATATATATATATATATTACCCTCAAACTTCAATTAGAATTTTTATATTTTTACACTCGATTTCACTTTTGAAAACACTGTCCACCATTAATAAACTAGTTTCTCGAGAGACGACTGTAAATTTAAGTACTGTGAAGTAATGATTTTCGGTGAGGAACATCATTCTGAATTTTAGATAGAATATAGAAAATGATCTACCGGGAGAAAATAGCCGAAACTCTTCAAATATATCGATTTTGAATGAGAACTAAATAAGATACTCATATATCTCATAAATTACAAAACAATGAACATTCTTTTATTATTTGGTCAGTTTCGGCCATTTTTGGCCTGGAAGACCAGTATATTCATAATATATTAACATTCCTCTACATTCTATACAAATTTAGAATGATGTTTGATGAAGTACCTAAACATTCAGTCCCCTCTCAGTCTATGGATAAATAATTCAAAATATCTGATTTCCATTCTCAAACAAGTATTTCAAAAGAAATAAAAAATGTATGCATAGGATAATTATTAAAAAAATAATAATAATAATCTTTTATTAGTAACCAGACTCATCCATTGAATTCCCCCTCCTCCCTCATCTTCTCGCAGTAAGCTCTGATTTGAAAAACGAGTAAACACAGCGGAGATAGTAACACACACACCCTTGCTTCAAAAATGATACAACTCAAAATTCTTTACTTTTGAGTTAAAGAGTAGAAAGACAGACTATATGGACTTGAATCTGGAAAAACGGCATAAGTCAGTTTCAACTATAATTCAATTTGTAAGAAATCTTGTGTCGATCAGTTTCAAGTACTTCAAGCTTCGTAAAAAATCAGCAAGTACTTCAAGCTTCTTAAACAATCAGCAAGTACTTCAAGCTTCGTAAACAATCAGCAAGTACTTCAAGCTTCGTAAACAATCAGCAAGTACTTCAAGCTTCGTAAACAATCAGCAAGTACTTCAAGCTTCGTAAGCAATCAGCAAGTACTTCAAGCTTCGTAAGCAATCAGATTCAAGTACTTCAAGCTTCATAAACAATCAGCTTCAAGTACATGCTATCTGTGATTCTGTGCAAACTTTTACTCAAAACGAAGAATTTTGAGTTGTGACACTTGCACAGCAAGAGTTTGATATGTCCCCCATTTCTATTATTGGACTTCCTGGTGTAATTTCTCAACTACGAGCCATGCTCTAACGAATTCGGCAAAGGTCAGTTCTCGCCAAAAAAAAATCTATCAACCAAATCATGACTTACCCTAACCCTCGCCTCCGTGAGGTTTGTCCACATGGCTATCTCCTCCCTGGTGGACATGTCCGGATACCTGTTCCTCGCAAAAGTCGCCTCCAACTCTTGCAGCTGCTGGGAGGTGAAGTGCGTTCGTTGTCGACGCTGACGCTTCTTTTTCTTCGGGTCGTCGTCGGAATTGTTGTCTGCGGGGGAGTCGGCGGAAGCGACGCCGCCGCTGCTCTGGCTCGGCTTTTCGTGGTGTCCTCCGTCTGAAAAGAGAGTTGGTATTGATTACAAAACTGGAGTCGAAACGTTAAGTTAAGACCAGTATTTTGTTATGAGTTTTCTATTCTGAAGACTGAGAGTAAAAAGTTTTGAGGGAAAATATTTTGAGTTTTGGTTGTTAAGCCTTAAATGGTTTGGAATACAGATGTGCTATAGCTTGTAGGATTGGGTAATTTTGCTGAGTTGTAAAAATCTTCGATTAAAAAAAAGGGGAAATACGCGTTTCCAATGCTTTTCTACAGGTCTGGAATTGTTAATAATGTGATGTACAAAAAAAAATTTGGCACTCGAATAATTATTATAAAATATATAAATTGATTTTTGAGAGGTATGATAAAATGGTTTGCAGTAAAGTGCTTTTTATAAAAAGAATTGTTTTTAAGCGTAAATTAATTTTTAAGCATAATTAAATAGACTTTTATTTGATGGAGGTTACTATTTTTTTCCCCCTTCTACACAGAAATAAAGAAAGTTGTGAAATGAAAACCAATCAATTCCCATATTCAAATTATATGCCAGAGTAGCTTAATATATAGTAATTTAGTTTAATACATAACATATAATGGAAAATATTTCCGGTGGAAAAGGGTGGTTGAACCCTATGACCCTCCCCCGCCCCTCCTATGGATACGGCACTGAATGATGAATATTGCAATTTAACATAACACTCAAAAATATATTATTTTTTCTCAAGAAAAAATTTTCATGAATTTTGCTGCCCCTGTTTCAAAAGTGTTGCAGTAAAGCATAACTCAAACCTGAAGGTAAAGACATATTGCAATAATTTCTTTAACACAAAAACATGGAAAAAAAATTTTGATGGTCATCGACAAAGACGGTTAAACAAATGTGTTTTCTCGTTTAAGTCAGAATATTTTTTAATTCATACGAAACAAATTATGGCTATAATTAAATTGTAAGTTAGTTTAGACTGTAATCTAATAAATAACTGAGTAAAATAGCAAATTTCTCCTTTTAGTTATCTAATTTTAAGCACTTGCGAAACTAGAAGGTTGTAGAACATATAAAACTACATATTGAACTAAAACAAATGCATATTTTTAAAAAAAATTAGTTAGTGATTAATAATTAATAATGAATAATAATTAATTATTTAATTATTAATGTGTTTAATAACTTCCAAATCATATAACTAAAGCAATTGCTGTTATTTTTCGTGTAGACTAATATATGCGCTTTGTATACATATATATATGCTTTGCATAGTCAAATACATATAATTCCCATGGACTGATATATATGCTCAGTATATACAGTTATATATGCTTTGAATCAAATATATATAATTCGTATAGACCTGATATATATGCTCAGTATATACAGTTATATATGCTTTGAATCAAATATATATAATTCGTATAGACCTGATATATATGTTTTGTATAGACAGATATCTATACATATTTCGTATAGACAGACAAACATGGAAGTGACTTTACGAGCGTTCCATTTTCCAACTTTTGGAAACTAAACAATAATAAAAAACATTCTAGAAACCAAAAATTCATTACATAACACATCCCCCCAAATCTTCAATGGCCAGTTTTCTTTAAAACAAGACATCCCTTCCCATCCAGAAAAGAAAAGCATTTTCATTTCAAGAGCCAGAATCTCCATCTCTCCCAACGTAACCATGGCAACCACCTCCTTCCTCTTGCGGCTCTTATTCTCTTCCACCGTGGTCACAGCAGTTCCCTCCCCCAAGACCCCTCCTTCCCCAAGAGGGGGGTGGGGGCTTGTAAAGCGATAAATTAAAGGCCTCCTCCAGAAATATGAATCTCAGTAGATCTCTGTGCCAGTTTTGCTGGATGTCACCGGTCAACTCTGGTCGTTCGTCAAAATGCCAGGAGTATTAATTGTTGAGGTTTATCGAAATATGTGTCTGTGGGAGTTTTGTCGGGTATTAATTATTTATGTGTGTTGGTCCCAAACGTACTTTGTCTTGGTGTGAAGATAGGATGAATATACCACTATCTCCAGAAATGTTTCCTCAAGTGTGAATTTTCCAAGTTCGTGCAATGCGACAAATGTAAGCGATTCCAAGAAAGGGTAATATTGGAATGATTTGTTTCGAACGGTAAAGTTTCGGCAAACTTCGCATGAAATTTTCAAAATTGTCATTTATTAGCTTTAGAATATGTTAATAGAGTCTTATAACAATGGGAAACTCTTATAGCAATGACTTTGTTATCCACCTGGACTTTTTTTAAGTTTTTGATAAAAGGATGCTTAGTAAAGTAATTATTTTAAGGTTACTTTAATTCTCTACAAGTATGATTCTGGATAGATATCTTTGAACTTCAACTCGAAATGGAAATTTTTTTACTTCAGTCTATATTTCTTGAGGTTTATCAAAAGGAGAATATCTATAAGTTTTGTAAGATAGTAAATCTCATGTATAATGAAAAGTGTTTTGACACTTAAAAGTACATAAATTTTTAACAATACTGTCAAACACTGGAATTATTATAACATTAGAAATTTTAACAAAATATTTTATCTATACCTTCATACAATGGTAAGATTTCTACTATTTGTTTTGACAACAGAATGATTTTAACTTTAAAAAGTTCTAATGTCAGAATACTGTGGAATCTTTTCATTATTAAATGGTTTTGTTTGAATCTTTTTTTTTTCTGGAATATGTCTAAAGTACATTCTAACAAAACAAAACATTTTAAAAATGCCTTGAAACAATTTAAACCTTTATAACAAATCTCTTAAACAATGAAAATATTTCTAACAATCATACAAGTGTATTATTAGTTAAGATAATATGGACTAGTGTAGGAGACAAGTAAGAAACAGATTAGTACAAAAATACTTCTTATCATATTTTTTTTTTCGTTAGAGCTTCTAATTGCTTTTAAAGCAACAAGGTTAATATTACTTCTACCACGATATTACAATATATTTTTTAAAACGCGTGTTAAAGACTACCTAATTATAAAACCGTATGCTTAGAGAAATGAAATAAACTCTTTCGATCAACGAAAAAGATTTACAATCAATATATACAATTATCAGTATATCATTTCCACACTTTTTTATAAATATTAAATGTATGACTAACTATACAAAATCTTGCTCTATAATTCATTTGAACTGAAACAAATGATTTTATCAAAATAAAATTAACTTTATGTTTATCACTTTAGAAATGAAAATATATATATGAGTTGAATAATCTATTTGACCAAGACAGATAAATTGACCCAAGATTAATACTAAATGCCCAAAGTAGTAAAAAACCAAGACAGTTGTCAAAGGATCAATTATCATTTAAAGTAGTAATAATTTTTTATTTTCAGGTTTTAAATTTGATTAAAAGATATTAATGATAGAAATTTTATTAGTTCCAAGTTAATGGCAACGTTAAAATTATAGAATTTACGAATAGTATGCAATAAAATATAACGAAGCACAATAATGAATTGATGCTACTTATTATCACGTTCACAAACCGAGACAAATACTATATTTCAATAAATGCATACGTTACAAAAAGACAAATTCAACAACGAATATTCGTAATAATTACAACTAAATTTCTTTTTGCACTTTTAAGCAATTAAATCCTCTCTCCAACTGACTTCTATCAAAACAGTTACAACGATACCCTTTCTATACAAGTTTTACCCCCTACCGACTTCATAATTTAATCCACAGCAATTACAGAACAGTAAACCCACAGAGGGAAAACCCATTCAACAAAACAAACAAAAAACTTAAGAAAACAGAATCTTCCAATTTCCACATCAACTATACAGCATTCGGCGCCAAGCGTTCTTGAAAACTTTTCCCTTAAACTTAATTTTGAAAGCTTCACCGATTTCAACTCCTTTCCAAATCCCTCACAGTATATTACAACCCTTCAAAGAATCGGCGGCCTTCCATCTTGGCTGCTTCATCGCGGTAATTGATACACTAAAACGAGGCGTTCTAATCCAGCCTAAAGCCCATTAAAGTTTTAATTACTTAACCAGAAGGATTTGGCATAATCTAGATTTTGAATTAAGGGGTATATTTTTTGTTATTTTCTCCGTAGCATGATGTAAAGAAGCTTATGCTTAAGTGCCTGCGTTGTTTGTATGAAGTTGAAGCCAAAGAGTTGGTGTCATAATTGTGTCGTTTTGATTCTTCTAAATGGCTCCCTGATGTGTATTTTGTGGAAAGATGCGGGGTTTAACATTTTATTTGTGTTGTCGGAAAATGGGGATATACTGTGTAGGGTGGATAACAGAAAAGTTTTGGCTTGAGTCCTAAAGAAATCCGTATGGAAATAACGTTCATTTGTATAAAATTGTAAACATTTACATTGAACGATGTGTTTAAAATATGAAGCTTTAATTAGAACGGTAAAATGTATTTTTTACTAAATCCTAAATTCAAAAATTGTAATGATGAAAAAAAAATAAAAAATGCGTGAGTTGTATGGATTGTAAAAAATTTGCAAAAACATAGATTTTTTTTATGTAATAAAGAAGAGTCACAACACAACTGTTGTCTTTTGTTTTTAAGGCGTTCATTTTGTATTACTTGTATTATTACTAGAATATTTGTCAAATTCAAAGACCTAATTCACTCACCGGTTTCCCAGCAATAACATATAAAATAAATTAAAGAAAGTTATTTCGAGTGAAAATTAAATTTAATACCACGATGTTTCCAGTAAAAAATTAGCTGATGTCTCAATTTACTAAGATTTTTAATATGTTCTCAACGTCATAATCAAAAGTCCATTATCATCACTGCAGAGATAGTTTTATTAAAGCCAAGATCACAATCAACATTTCTGAAGAGAATACATATACTTTTTTGTTGTTGTTGTTGTTAGAATACATGCACACTTCGACGAAAGAACAGTCTTCTATTCAGAATGCTGACTGTTATAATTCGAGACATCCCTGTTTCAGAATTTTAAAAGTACAATTTTATTAAAAGTCCTTTCTATAAATTTTTTTGTGGTAATTATTAAGGAAAGGCTTTTGTATATTGAACTGCTATATTTCGAGATGTAAGTTGATAAAAAAAAAAGTGAATTCATATACTGAACCAGAGTCATCAGGGAATAAAAATAAAAAGAGTCTTATCCTAGGCAAGACTCCCCCATCCCTCCCACTTTTTTAGATCGGGGAACTGGGAGATAATTGCCTTGAAACTCATTCAAAGGTTATAAAGACCGTTTAATTTACAAATAAAAAAAAAATAAAAAAAAACTTTTTCTTACTAAGACGTGTTTTTTCCCCTTTGAATAAGAATATACTGGACAAGTTTAGCTTATTTTACAGTAGTAGAGAAAACAATTGAAAAGATTATCAATTAACACTGAAGAATAACTGGAATTATATACGTCTTTGTTTTAAAATTAGGTTGGAAGGATAATGAGATTTTATGTGATGAGGAAAAATTTATAAAAAATAATCCATAAAAACGTAAACACCTTTTTTTTAGAATGTACAAAAACATAAATCAAAGTTCATTTTTTTTTCTCTCTCTCTTCAATTGATGCCCGTAAGAAGTAGGAATAAAATTAATATTTTATTAAATAAAAAATATCAATTTTATCCCCCGACATATAAAAAAAGGACAGTAAAAAGTTAGTTTTTTATTTATTTTTTGTTCCTCTAATATTCAGCAAAAAATTTCATTGTACTTCTTTTAATTAGGATTTTATCAGCTTTCTTGAAGATTACTATGCTAAACTGAAATCATACACGAAAAGGATTAGGTAGTATATAGTTAGAAAGCAGAGCTTATATAAGCTTTAGAAAATTGTATTTCATCCTCAATTAATCTTAAATATTTACGAAATTTTCGAAAATGTGATTTAAAAAACTTGTTTTTTTTTTTTTTTTTTTTTTTTTTTAATGCTAATATTTGAAAGAGGATTGCAAATTAAGTAATATTGAATTTTGTGATTTGTAGGATTAATGTTTTGTGACATCTTTTACAGATAAAAGTTGTTTTTGAAGATAAATTGATGTGAAGATCAACTGATATTATTTTTTGGTTTTGGTAACAGTAGCATGGATTTTGAGACATAGTGATTTTGGAAAGGATTAAATTTTGAATATGACGAATAATCCTGTAAGCTACTATTGTCCATTAAAGGATCTTAACACTAACTATATCTACAATCTTTTTAAGATGCAGATTCCATATAATAAGAATTACTATTTTTTAAGTCTGGAATCTTAAAAGAAAAAAAATTGTCATTAAAAAACTAATTTTCAGGAAAAGTTTTTTTTTTTTTTTTTTTTTGTTTTTTGTTTTTTTTTTAAGTTTTACCAAACAGTGTAAAATTGTCTTTGTTTATACTGGTCTTGTCTTGAGACTGATGCTTAGTGAAATCAATTAAGAAACAAACAAAATTAAAATTTGAATATCCTTAGAAATTCAGAGAAATTCTTAAGACTTCCTTTAAGTTTATTTGTTTAAATATTTTAAACAATTAGTGGTTGGTTAAAAAGGAAGGTAAGCCTTACTTTTCCGTCATATCTAATTTCTATAGCATTATTAGAGAACTAATCGAAACTATAAATCGAAGTGGGGTTCTGTTTGTTTGGGTGTCTACCTGAAAGACTTACTATACATTCCCGCATCTTAACACTAAATGTATCAACAATCCTTTTAAGATATAGAATCTTTTTTAAAAAAATACATGAATTGTTAATATGATAAAAATTACTACTTTTAAGTCTGGAAGCTTTGCTTTTTTTTCTGAACACTGTGATTAAAAAACTAGTTTTTTTAATGGTTCTGAACACAAAAAGGTTTATATTTTTTTTTATACATTACTTGCCTTGAAAAAACAAGTAACAAATAAAATTAAATTTGAATATCTTTAGGAATTCAAAGCAATTGTAAAGATTTTCTTGAAGTTTGTTTATTTGAATATTTTAAATTATTAGTCGGTTAAAAAAAAGGTGAGACTTTTCTATCATAACTAGTTTTTATATTTATACATTATTAAGGAATTATTCAAAACTATAAAACAAAGTGTGGTTCTGTCTGTTTATGTGTGCGTCTCTCTGAAATACGCACTGTACATTTCTGCAATTCAAGTTTATGCGTCGCGAAATTTATGCAGTTAACTATATTTGGGATTCTTAACTAAACGCTTTCCCAAATTAAATGTTCTTTCATTCCATGTTTATGAGACAATTCAAACCCAAATTGAAAATATATTTAATCCCATCATTGTCAAAAGTATCTCCTGTTGTCAACTTCTATTTCGAAGCTAAATAAAATGTTTATACGAATTAAAAATATTTGCATTATAATTCACAGACATTTATGAAAAACAATGGCATGAGAATCTCTCATTTGTACAATACTCTTAGTATTTTGATCTGTACTACTTGGCAAGGAAAATTATTCCAAATCAAAGAGTTACTACTTTACACCTAGTGTGTGTTAATTAATATTACAAATTCACTTTGTATAATTTTTGAAGTATCGATAATTGTTAATCATAAATCTCGAAACTTGACGGAATTTTTCTCTAGCTGTGTTTCTTTTTCTAGCTGACCATTGCTTAATTTGCAAACAACTTTCATCAAAATTTCCTAGATTTGGGATGAGAAATGAATTTAAAAAAAATATTGATTAAAATTTATAAATAAAACGAAGAGTTTCAACACAATTTTTTTTTTAAAGTTTTCATAACCAAAATTTGTGTGATGATTTCAACTCCAACCCTACAAATTTTTTCATTTGACTGCTTTATGAATTTTACGTTAAAAGTTGACAGCAGTCCAAACTCTATAGACTTTTTGGACTGTAATGGAAGGAATAAACTAGATAAAATACTCCAGTATCCAATACAATAAACAGTTAGAGTCCTCGTCAAGAATTATTGTTCAATATATTGCGATATGGGAAACTGAAAAACAAGCTATTTTCTTTACAGTTTATATTTTGAAATTTGGTCTCTATATGACTTCTATTCACAATTGAGCTAAATTTTGATGGGGAAGGCTGTAAATGTATTTATATCACAATAAAATAACATATATGTTTCTCGAATGTTTACTTATACGTAATCTTAAAATAGTTATTTTAAGTACTGAAAATTTTGGGATTTTTCTTTTATTGAAAACGCAGAAACCTAAGATTTTTATTCAATGCATTAAGCGTAATTTTTTAGAAGAAAATGTTTTAATGAAAAGACTACAAATGTTTTTTTATCATTTGAAACGTATAATTGTGACTTTTAAAGAAGTGCACAATTTTTTACTTACGAAATTTTGAGTTTTTAAAACAATTACAAATCTTGGTCTGTATAAGTGTTTGGTTATTGAACAAGATCAATTAATTTCTTTAGTATGTGCATTCACATTACTAAATGGGGTCACTTATTATTTATTTCAAACAGCAATTGCAAAAAAGAGATAACTCAGATTAGTTTTAATCATACCAGTAACATTTTAGTACATTTTTCAAACTTTTCCACTGATCATTTTGTACGAAATAATGTTAACACATTTTGATCCGAATTAAAATTTCACAGTTTAAAGTAATGTTTACGTGTAAAACAAATTTTATACTTGTTGGTATCTACTTATATAGTCATGTTCCCAGAATGTAAAATAAAGTGTTCTACAACAAAATGTGATGCAACTTTTTTTTTTAGGGGGGGGGGGGTATATTGATTTATTGAAAATAAGTTGCAGACGAAACTTTATTATTATCAAAATAAATGTCAGAGCAACAAATTAAAAAAAAATATGTGGTAATTTTTATAATAATTTCTTACATAAAAAGTGAAAATTCTAAATTAAATACTTAAGGACAAAATTACAAAACCCTTCTAAGTTTTTTTTTTCTTTTTTTCCACCTTTTTTAAACGATTTCTTTTAGCTTTTAGATTCAGAATGGCAAGAGGAAAATCGTTGAATACAAAATATGTACAATGACATACAAATCGGATGTAAAATTTTATAGAATCAAGTTTTGTCTGCAACTTATTTTTAATAAATTAATATACCAAACACTGGTTTTTCTGCACACTTGAAACAAAGATTTGTCTTTTACTTAGTTCCAGTGTTCCATTTTTCAAAATTTTTTATTTTGAAAGGATCAACTCGATTGCCTAGATTACTCACAAATCATTCAATTTAGACATCTTTCACAACAAGTACCAAGTACACAAGATGCAAATTGAAATGTTCTAAAATAAGACACTAAAGTTTCAATGTGTTCAGACGCCGAATGTTTAAATTTTAAAAAATTCTTAATTTTTGAGATATTTGTGATGTTTGATATTAGGGGAATTTTCAGACTGTTGAAATATCTTAATGGGTAGGATATCCTTATTCAATCCTGTCAGTTGGAAGCTAAAATCATTTTATAAAAGTTAAAATGCAATTTTAATATGGTTATCATATTTTAAATATTCATTAATTAAAATAGTCAAAATCAGTGTTTAACCTAGAGTACACAATTTCTGTAACAAAAAAGCTAAAATCACAATTTTCATTTTAGCAAAATGCTGAAATGATTACGACTTCCCTCACTCGTGATGTTTAATTTGTCAAAACACTTTTTATTATAAAATCATAATTAATTTTTAAATATAATGCTATTTTATACCGAATTTCAACTAGAAAAATACTTCATCTTACATGTTCTTTTAGTTCGATGACTATACGTAAGATAACAAAAATGGTGGTATTACACATTTTGTTTTTAAAGGTTTTGGCAAAAGAGCTAAACCACACTTTATTATTTTAGCATTTAAGAAAGCTCTTAAGCATTTTGCCAAAAAAGCACCTACAGCTAAATCACTGGTCAAAATAACTGTTTGAAATCTTTACCAGTGTGATATACACTATGATGATGATACTTCTCTTTGTTGACCATGTTTCATCATCTTCGGGAATTTAAGACACTGCAAATGCTCGTGTCTTAAATTAAAATTCAATTTGATGTCTGAATAGAATCGAGTGCCCCTTGGGTGTCTTATTTTAACACATTTCAATTTTCAAAACTTTATTAGGCAATAAAAACATAATTAAAAGCAAAATCCTTTCACACACATTAACCTTTCCCACGACCCAAGCATTCCACAGCGCAACATAACTGCAAATTCAAACCATCCACAAACGACCCCGAAAAGCAGGATCGCGTGTCGACCGGAACCCACAGCTGCATGCGACCCCTCCCACTCAAAGGGGTCGCGACTTTTCTTTCTCTGTCACCGGCTAGTTAAATCTCCCCCACAACAGAACGGGGGTCAACAACACGTGCTGTTAGAAAATAAAACAGTGGTGCGGGTTTTCGTGTAGGTAAATAAGTCACTGTCTGAGATGATGGACTTAGATTTATGGGGTTAGGGAATTGGAGAGTTTTTCGGTCCGTTTGTGTAAGGAGAGATTAAGGCTTGAGCTACTTTTGGTTTTTGGCATTTTTGGATGCAAAGTTTGTGAGGGTGGTGTTGATGTATTTGGATGTTTGTCTACAGGCTTGTTCTTATGGTCTTGTTTGTCCGGTAGTTGTTTGGAGAACATCAGTTGGTAAAGAACTATTGAATAAGTTATTGTTATAAAGGAGTGTGCAAGGGATTAGCTTTAATAATTTTCTTATTCTCAACAAACTCCGGACAAAAACCTTTTTAAATAGTCTCCAGTAACACAAATCCGCTGTCCCATATCGGATCGACATTGGTCAATCCCGATGTGGACTGTTGTAGACTGGCAGTTTCTACTGATTTTTTCCAACCTGCTCAATGCTGGGTAAAATATACTGGACATTTTGAAATGTTGATGTCGAATTTTAAAATTTGAATATAGTGTTATAAGAAAGGAGGAGGAAAAAATGTTTTGTGTGATGGTTTAGACATGTTTATTTTTGTAAAAAACCGTGTATTTTGGAACGATGCTCAAGATTTCGCATGAACTGCCCAATTTTCCAAGAAAGGCTGTTTCCAACGTTAACCAATATAACTGTGCTATCTGGGTTTGGTTAAAAGGTTCTAGGGCAAATTTTTTTTAAGTCAAGAATTATAGTACAAAATAATGATATTTTCAGTATGCAACCATCGATAAAATGTTCTGCAACAATAATTAATGCAACATCGTTTATCAAATTCTTTCACAAGATATTTCCGAGATCTCAATTTGAAGTATTTTTATTACTTTAAAACTTTAGGAATCAATCAGAATATTGTTCTTTTAAAAATATTGGTGAGCAGAAAATTTAAAATTGCCATGAGGATTCCTAACACTTCTTTACAACACAAATATTTAACAGTTTCGAGTTAAAGGTACCAAATCTAAGTGGGAAACCGACCGAAAAGTTAAGTAATAAAAATACTTTCAACAGATTTGTTATGTAGTTTGGGACATTAAGTTTAAAATGTAACTTTCTAACAAAAAGTTGATGTCAAAGTTTTTCTTTATAGCACAAATATTAATCAGTTTGGTTTGACAAATTAAAAATGCAGTATAGGACTCAATATGCAAAATTTATTTTTTCCTATGAGTAATTTTCAACTATAAGTTAATTTCACTTTTTTACTGGGGTGATCAGGATTTTGATGTGGTTTCTTTTTTAATTCATTTTGTTTACTATTCCATTTAATAACATAATAAAATAAAATTTGTTTTTTAATGTGTATGTAGTCATTCGAAAAATCGCAAGTACAGTATGCGACTTTTCTTTACGAAAAAATAAAATAAGGCTGAATGTCTGATTTTTTAAACTGTTTTTTGGAACATGAATGGTAAAAAAATCGAAACATTGGGAGCATTGAAAATTGAACTTGTAGTTATTTATCTAAAGTATAAATGCTTCCTTTTGTCGTATGTGGTTTTTGTTTCGTTTGTATTATTAAATGTTAATTAAAATTTCAAAGCCATTCTTAAACAGAGCATTAAACTCAATTAAATCACAATATTTATATCGATTTATTGTGAATACACTTAAATGAAAAATGCGTCAAAGGCGTGATTTTTTTAATGAATAAAAATACATCTCGAAATCATTGTATTTATTGCGTTTTTGGTTTTTTCCTTCGCCCCCCCCCCCCCCCCCTTTTTTCCCCCTGGTAAAACTTCTTTGACCATGCAAGTATAATTTACAAGAAGGACGAAAAATAAGTAACCAAATCTAATATGTAGACTATCAAGTCTTCTTTAGAGATTAGTAAATCACATTGTGTTTCAATTAATATCAAATGATTGTATCTCTATCATGCTGACAATTCATTGCAAATTATTTCTCTTTGCAAATAGACTTCTTGAACATAAGATGAAAATAAGACAAATTACTACATCATTGAAAATTTTCTCTGAGATTAATACCTGAGAGACCTTATGAAGTTTTTGTTTTATATAATAGCGCAAGCGGATTACGTTAATGTGTAATTAATTTCTGAGGTTTGTAAAAGTTTAGACAAATCTGTTAATTTTTTACTACTTAACTTTAAAGTAATATCTTTGACAAAGCCAATGTGAACAAGGGCATCGACTGATGAGATTTGTTTCCAGATAGATTATTTTTTAATGAGTTAGATCGCTTCTTTATTTTATTTATTTTTTCCCTTATGTTGAAGATTTTTTTTTTTCTGACTAGTAAATAAACGAAAATTACACTGGTTTTTAGTTATTTCAAAACGTGATTAAAATTTATGTTTTTCATGAGTTTAATTTGACAAACTTTTTAATTTTTTTTCCTTAATTGATAACCTTTAAAATATTTTTTTTAAAAGAAAAGTGTAGATAGTCAGAAAATAATTTCCTGTGGTGTCCCGACCACGTACATTACACTTCTGCTACTATTGTTAAATGTATTTACTAAAAAAGATGCAATAGTAGGGGACTAGTAGTTTTATAGTAATTTTAATAGTTGGGGTAGCTGTAATAGTAGTTTTAATTGTAGGGGACCTACTTTCTGTAGAATCTAATACTCGGTAGTAAGTAATAATTTGTAAACCTGACCTTCAAGCTTAATGTTTTGAATAAAAATGACAGACGTGTTATTTTGAAAGAAATTATACTCTACAAATTTTTTAAGAGAAAAAATTTCACTGTTAAAAATTTTGTTCCACCTTACACCAAAAATTGGTTCCCATTTAGCTGCAACCAACATTTGGTGCTTAGTTTCACGATTTGATGGTGCTTACGGTCCGAGGTAGCACCATTAAATCGGGATCCACCAGATATATATTACGGAAGTTTTATAGAACATCGTCTGCGATTATTGTTTAATATTTTTGACTGACTGCATAGTTGATTTATTTTGTATATTAATATTTCTAATTATCCGCAAACAATGAAAACTAACAAAATCATATTAGTGTTATGGACTTTGAACAAATGGAGAATTGTGTTCGCAATGCTTAAAAGTATTCGGAACTATTCTTTTGAATCGTTTGTTAAATTTCAAAATAAATGAGCTAATAACAAATGTCGCGAATGACAGCAATAACTTTACATGACTTGAAAATTCCTTTTAAAAAGAATTACCTTGCATAAAACAATTGGTTTGAAAAGAAACAAAATATCTTGCAAGATCATACCCGATAAAAAGTCATCGAGGATCGAATTTGATCCGAGTTAAAAATTGAACCCCCTCCCCACTCCAATAAAGCAAAATCCAAATGGTAAAAAAAAAAATCTTACCTCTCTTTTTCTTATCGGACGCTGAATCGGGCAAGTGTGGAGTGGTCGAACACGTGACCCCGTGGTCAGCGGTCATCCCTGCCCTTTGCACCAGTGGGGACTGGTGATGGTGGTGATGATGATGATGGTGGTGCCCCAAACTGACCATGTGGCCTAAAGGCCCCATTGGGCCCCCGAGCGAAGTGGGGTCCGCCGAACCCACAAAGTCCTGCAGGCAGAGCGTTTCGTTCAAAGTGTCCATCTATCAATTAAGAATGCCACCCTGGGTTAGAGCAAAAGGTGGGGAGGGGTGAAGAAGATTACAGGCTGGTAGTTAGGCGGGGCATACTCTTTCTTCCCTTTTCAAATCTCAATAAGCCTTTCCTTTTCGCCTGCGGATCAAGCTGGATTTGCTGGCAGGACGGCCGGATAGATCTGGATCTTCTGGAGCGGTCGTTTTCCAGCTGCTGTGCTTTCCAGAATGGTGGTAGTTGTGAGCACGCGGCGCGGTAAATCCTGCCCGATTCCCCTGCTACCCTTATTGGTGGGATGGGGTGATTTAGGCTACGCCCTACATTAGGCCACGCCTACTTTGTTAGTGTTACGTCATGTGTGGGTATGACGTCAGGTGATGTTGGATGGTTGCGTGATGTTGAGAGGGAGGGGCTGCAGGGGCGGGGTTTGATGGGAAGGGTGTTGTTGGGTTTTTGAGGTTGGGGTTCGGTTTGTTGTTGCATCACGTGGGGATAGTTCTGTCCCCCTTCTCTTTTTGGAAGTTTCAGGTATGTGACACCGTTTTTGTTTTTTATGTTGTTGAATATCTTTTCAATTCGCATGTTTTGAGACCACGTGGATTCGACAGGAAGTGTTTACTTAGAAATTCTCTAACGTCATCGTTTCGGACTTTGGAAATGGACCACTGCATCAAGGACGTTGTGTTTAGGAATTATTTCATATTACTCGATATTTTTTAATTTTTTCCGTAAGCAATGGAAAAGGATTAACTGCTATTAATTTTCCAAACAAATTAACTTTTTTTTTAATAACCCTACAAAAGGTTACCACTATTTACACAGATAATAAAAATGTCTTAATTAAGAAGTTGACGATTAACTTGACCTTTAGATGAATGTTTCTAAAATTTCAACATCATGCAATGTCTGAGGAACGGCTGTAGTCACTATTAAATTACACGAATTTCGTTTAAATGTTAAACGAGATTAAAATATTATTTTGTAAAGTTTTCAAAGTCCCATTTCCTATTTAAAACGAAGATTAACTCCTCAAAGTATTTCAGCAAAGTACCCCAAAGTACACTTGCATTCTATAAAGCGATTATTTGATCATTAGAAAATGTTCTGTAATGTACCATTTCAAGATATTTGAACCTCATTATCATAACACATTTAATTGCGGGGAGGGGGTTTACTATTTATTATAAGTAGTATTACAATATGCATTTATTTAGTTTTGTAATAAAATATACTGTAGAGTAGAGAATAAAAATACGGCAAATTATTATCGAAATTAATATTTATTTTAATTATTCTTTAAAGGCCCTTATTCATGATATATATTCCAAAGCAATTTTAAAGGAGAAACCTATTTTTTAGGGGGAGGAAATTGCATTTTTAGGGGATTTTTTTATTATTTATACTGTAGAAATACCTATTTCTGTCATGGGAGGATTGAGAATGGACATGTTATTATTTTTCCGCAAAAAAACTACTTTTAAATCATAAACTTAAAAGCATATACTTTTCGTGAAAGAATAGTTGATTTTAGAGCTCTGTTTAAGAGAAGGGATAGATTTTTTAGAAAGAAAAAAAATGCTTTAAAATAATAAATTTTTATACATAGACTATTCTTTCTAGGAGAGGGGGTTGGATTTTTTCGAGAAGGATATAATTTTCAGAGCAAAAGAACATTAAAATAAGTAATGTA
The DNA here is from genome assembly GCA_963978545.1 of Linyphia triangularis. Classification (NCBI taxonomy): domain Eukaryota; kingdom Metazoa; phylum Arthropoda; class Arachnida; order Araneae; family Linyphiidae; genus Linyphia; species Linyphia triangularis. Next base: position 26,723,114 of record OZ021726.1, on the reverse strand, counting down.
AAACATATTTATATTTTGTAAAGGAAAGAAAGCAAGAATTAAATCTTATTGAATAAAAGATAACGTTTTTTTTTTTTTTTTTTTTTTTTTAAAAGCTAGTTATGTTTGAACACAGACTAATTTCCTTTATTGAAAGGGTATATTGGATTTTTTTTTTTTTTTTTTTTTTTTTTTTTTTTTTTTTAGGGAGGGAAGTGCATACTTTAAGTTTTTGAATCTTGCAATTTGTGTAAACGAAACCTTTTTTCGTGTAGTTAAAAGAAAAATATATTTTTCTCTTTTGAAAGGAACATGAATTTTCCACGGGAAAATAGTTTTAAATCAAAAAATGAAGTTGAAAAGATATTGGATAAAGTAAAACTAGAGAAATGAGAAAGTGAGAGATCTAGAAGTCCTTCCCAGAAATCTTAATTGTAATACTCTATTGGTAGCTTCCAAAGTAATTAGTTGTAGGAAATAATTATCGATTTCATGTCGAAATTTATACTAAATTAAAAATTAAATTATAATTGAAACATCATTCAACAGTGCACTCACTATATACCAAAAAATTTTTAAAAGAAAGAAAAAAAAAAGTTGACATTATTTTTTGTGGACTCCCCTACCCCTTCTCCTTCTCCCCATCCCCACCCAAAAGCGAAAACCTTGACGCGTCGTTAATTGATCCGAGTGTTTTCAAACCTTGTTCATGTTGAAAAGAAAACTGTTTCCTTTCTACTAGTTAATTGTTATTTAATTAATTGCTATAAATTTATTGTTATTATAAACGAAATTTAAAAAAAATTTCGTTGGGGGGAGGGGGTACTTGTCACCAACTTTTGACCGTCCCCCCACCTTTTTTTCCCCACTTCTACCACTGGTGTTATTACCATTTTCATACTTTTATTCATTTAAAAAGAAAATACTCAGTTTGGCAATATTAAGGTTTTAATTCTTACACGAAGAAGAAAAAAAAGAAGAGAATTTAGCCGATGTACTTTTTTGATACTTTTCTCCCAAGGAGTTGTAAGTGATCTAATATCTTATAAGTGAAACAGAGGAGAGGAGGAAAACGGTCGTTGATGAGCGCTGCTCAAGGGAAGATAACTCTGAGTTGAAGACATTCTTTATCAACTTTTTACACCTTTATAAAAAAAATTCGGAAATTTCTGAGATGGGAATGTTTAGAACACCTTAAAGGCATTACCATAGAGATTTTGATTAAAATCGTTGAAGCTGTTTTTGGTGATTGCTGCAAAACATTTCTTCATGTTTTGCGCTTGCAAAGTTTGAACATCGATGGTCAATTCGTTCGGGAATTATGCTGGCCATGCAGATACATAGATAGATATTTTTTTAGACCATTTTTTGAAGTCATTATGTTCCAAAAAGAGGAGAAATGCAAAAAAAAAAAAAAAAATTGTACTCTTCTACGTTAATTAGCAATATTTTCACTACACTATGTTAATTATAGGGTAATTGAAAGTAAAACAGCTGAAATTTAGTGCTGATTAGTTAATACATAAAATATTTATTTTTGTTGCGTATTAACTCATCAACATTTCATGTTTGCAATCCCGAATTTTTTTATATTTATTACAATTATTACAGTAGGGTTACTTACTTAAAGTTCTTTTCTAAAGATAAAAAAAAATCCTAGCTGGCGACTTTAATTTCTTAACTTAGGAAAACATCATTTAAAAAGAAATAGATTCATCATTAGTCAAAAGACACTTCAACGATAACTTGGTGTATTCTACAAATAGAATCACCTACAGAGCCTTTTAAAAACCACAAGTGTTGGTGTAAAATTTAAATAGAAACCTCAAAAGCTATACATAGAAAAACTCTGTAACAAAATAAACGATCCCAACCTATTTTCTACTGGCGCCATGCAATTTTCACAATCTTCCTAGCGACAGTTAAGCTAAAAATCGTCTTGCACGCAAAAGGACTTTGAAGATTATATGATATCACAATGACTGAGATCTCGGATTCGAAAAGCTTTAGTGTGTTTAACTTGCAATCACGGCGGAAATTTGCTACTAGAACCACTGCAAATAACTGAATAGCAAAGGAAAGAAGTAGCGGGGTGAAGAAATGTTTGTGGGATTTTCGTAAGACTGATAAGATCTTCTCTAAACAAAAGATTTTTAGAGTTGTTTGCAAGATGCTGTAAACTTACTTACACGATTAGTGGATTATTTGGCTTCTTTTTTTTATGAAGTGAATATAAGAAGCAATTTAAAAATAATTGCTGCGCTACAGTAAGGGAATATTTATAGAATGTTCCTAAAAAATAATAATAATATAATAAGAATAAAGGAACTGTTTATAAATGTACCATTTGCAGCGTTCTACTTGAGAAACTGAAGAATTTTATTCCATCAATTTTCAAAAACAGCTACAAAGTTGAGTTGTTGATTGAAAAACTAAAAGAAGAAGAAAAATGGTCTGAGCATGTTGCATAAACTACATAACGATGCTTTCAAAATAACCACCATTTCCAACTACAACATGGTTCAATTGAAAGATCACTTTGTAGCTTTTGTACATGTTTGTTCAGATAGGTTTTTTTCATCTTTTTTTAATTTCTCACTCAACATCTGATGAACTTTGAAACTATTTAAAAAAAATGATGAATACAATTCTATAGTTGCCCAAGTAGAATGCAGCAAACGATACATTTCTATCGTATGTCCCAGGGTTTTATTTTTTTAATTACTATTTTTATTCTACAGCGCCATCTGTTGATGAACTTTGTAACTATTTCTTAAAATTGACGAATAAAATTCTATAGTTGCCTGCGTATAATGCAAAAAAAAGGTAAATTTCTATTGTCTTCCGTGGATTTTTATTATTATTATTTTTAATTCAACAGCACCATCAGTTGGTGAACTTTGCAATTATTTTGTTCTTTTTTATTTGATGAATAAAATTCTATAGTAGCCCAAGTGGAATGCATCAAACGGTAAATTTCTATCGTCTTCCTTTTTTTATTTTTCCAATTTTCAGTTCTTTTTTGTCACATCCTGTATGTATCCGTTATTATGTAGTACATTTCAATGAGGGTACATCTTACAAACATCAATTGAAGGTCGAAAAATGTTTTGAGAAGGAGATTTTTAACTATCCAATTTTAAAATGAAGGATACTATTTGGAACTTCTTTGCAACTTTAAATTTGGTTGAGTTTTAAAGTACTATTGGCTGTGTGTGTGTATGTGTTGTTTTTTTTACTTGTAGTTCAAACCTTAAAAATTTGTTTATATGGAATATAAAAGAATAATTTTCACACATAGTTGCTGTGTAGTTCACCTTAAGAATAAAATTAGATTTCTTTAAAATTATGCATTTGGACTTGTTGGTGAACTAGTACTAGTTGGTTGACGTCATCAGGCTATACAACGGAAAACATTTTACAAAACATTTACGTTAAATTTGTGTCATCGATAAATTTAAAAGGAGTCTCCTGGCAGATTTAAGGTTTTACATGAGAAGGAATTTTTTTTTTTTATTTTTTTTTATTTATTTTTTATTTTTTTTATTTTTTAGTTTCTAATAGAGACCAACATCAACTGAAAAATTTACGAGGCCACTCTATACCCTAAATAAAGGAATCAGGAACCCGAAAAGAAATACAAGAAAGAAAAAATAGTAATAATATCAGAAAAAATGCAGCAGTCCCCTATTAACACCAAGTGATTGCAATATAAGGTTGTTGAAATTATACTTTTATTGTTTAGAATCACTTTTAGGCAGTAGATCTTTCATCAGATCTTTATATTAGTACTACTGAAATCATCGGTTAATAACATCTAAAAATGAAAAATAAGTATGTTTTAAATTTCACAATTGACACTTAAAAGTCAACAATAATATAAAAGGAATACAAAACTTTAAAGATAAACAATCGAATAATGTAAAACTTCATTTAAAGTTTTCTCCAATAAGGTTTAGGCTCAGTCTGTAAAGTTATCTTCAATAGAAGTCCTTAAAATGTAACATATTTCAATCTTGTGCCGAATTTTTTTTCTTCCGATTGTATTTCTTCATGATCTCAATAATAGAAATGCAACATTTTTCGAAGATATGTTCATTACTACACGATCCAGTTGGCTGAAGTTGAATTTCGGCAACATTTTATGAGATGAAGTTCGGTTGAATTTTATTGTAGAGTCTAAAACCGTATACTGAATCAAATATGTGATAATTCAATATCTGTTAAAGCCTTAAATACAAAGTTTTTTCAAACAGGATATCTAACTTTGGAATGGCATAATGACTAGACACTTGAAAGACAAAGAAGAGACAAGTGGTATGATGGATAGACAGTTAAGGAATTTTAAATATACCGGTTTTAAATATTGAAAAATGGCAACAAATTATTGCAAAATCTGAATAGAGTGGAATGAGTTCATCGTTTGCATCATGAAAAAGTACTCAATGATCTATTTACTGGATAGTGCAACCCAAATCGTCACTTTTACATAATGCAGTGGTTTTGTAAGACACATAGGCGGGTTTTCAGTACCCCATGTAAACCCGTTTTATTTATTGACAAATTTGTCCAAATAGAAACGGGCCTCGTCGGTTAACCATGTGCAGCCGTCATCAAATTTACTCTCATCAATCATTTTTTCAAAGTGAATATTTTTGAATTTCCATACCTGTCCTTCCAAACATAATACATGTCTCTTATTTCTGTCCCTAACCGTTTGACAGTTATGTCATTTCAAATTTAGAGATTCCTTTCTGTAAAACCCTGTAAATACATTGCCAAACATAAAAGTAAACTTCAGTAAATGACCAAACGAATAAACAAGAATTTGTCCTACAAATAACTTTCCTATGGCCATTGTGCTCTGTTTTTGTTCACAACTTTTACTTTGTTACCCATATGTGTGCATAGGGTAATAAAAGTATAGCAATCGGTCAAACAAGAATTTTTTTTTTTTTTTTTTTTTTTCTTTTTTTTTTTTTTCATTTCTACACGTTTTGGACCATCATGATTTCAAAAAAGTTGTCCTGAGAAAATGTCTGTTTGTGTGTCTGTTGTCAGCATAACTCCCGAACAAATTGATCTAGGATGTTCAAATCTGGTGTGAGAGTTAGTGGTGACCATGAGACCTACCATTAGGGTTTTTGTCAAAATCGCGCATGCGCATAAGGTAGCTGCCATTGAAAAAAATCATGTTTTTCAATGATTGCTAAAAAACGGCTCTAACGGTTTTGATAAAAAAAAATCTCTATGGTAATGCTTCTTAAGGTGTTCCAAACATCCCCGCCTCCGAAATTCTCGTAAAAATACTTCAATGGGGTTAAAAGTTGAAAAACGAATGCCTTTAACACAGAGTTCTATTTCTTTGAGCATACCTCGTCAATGATCATTTCTTCTTCTCTCCTTAGTTTCACTTATAAGAAAGGATAATAAAAAAAAAAATTGAAAAGTATATTGCCAAAATCATCTATTTAACGAATTCCCGCCCCCCCCCCCCCCCACTCCCTTTTTTTAAAGACCCATCAAGAATTAAGGTGAAAAATATTGCCAAACTGACCATTTCTTCTAAATGAGTAATAAAAATAAAAAACGGTAAGTGACACAAATTGACATCAGTATTATAGTGTAACTGAAAGTTGTGCGATGTTCCACACCCCTAGTTTTTCTTCAAAAATTATATTAAAATTAATTTTATTAAATGTTTAGACAATCAAGCCTTTCGAATATTTTTTATCGAATATAAAGGTATATAATATAACCTGCGATTAAAATTGCTCCTCAAAAGTGGAAAGCGTACAGCTAATTCTCCAAGTTTAATTGTTTATCGTTTATTTTTTATTTACAGACCAAAATTATGTACAACTTTTTCTTGTCGTTAAGTTGAAAATATGAAGTTAGTATAGTACATTTCAATTTCTCAAAATAAGTTCAAAAAGTACTTTCCAAAAAGATTTCAATTTGCCAAAAGCTTAATTATGTTCCTCTATTCACCAGCCAAAGATTTTTGTAAAATTTCATTGTTTTTTTCTATCTCACATTTTATAAAAATTAAGTTCGATTTCATAACACAAAAACTCCCAAAAAATAAAGTAACTCTTGAAATTAAAACCCTTCTTAAAACAATCATTAATAATTTTAGAATTTAACTTATATCCAAAATTGCAAAACCCTCAAACATTTTCCTCCCTCAAGAAACAACAAACTCACCATCTCACCAACCAAAACTTAATAACCCTACCATCCATCAATTTATACGCGATCCCCGAGTAAAGAACCTTCCTTTCCATTTCTATATTCTTTTATCAAACAAACGAAAGCAAAGCCAGTCTTTACACACGAATTAAAGAAGAAAGAAAAAAAAAAAGAAGAGAGAAATCCTCAACTTTGCCGCTCTGCTGTCCGCATATTAACCCGAAACGATCCGTTAAAGCCGTCTTGTGCTCCAGACGGAATCAAATTGCCGTATCAATTAGGTTAAAAATTAAGTCATTTTGAGGATTACAGCTCGTAACGGCGCTTATTTTAAGAACTCTGGATTTGGAGAGTGAGGCGAAATGACAGATGTTGGCTTCTGGTCATGGGCTTTGAGAGAGACTTGCGGCGAAGTCTCTTTAAACTCGGATGACTTAAGTCCAGAAAGAGGTGGAAGGTTGCGATAGAAATTAGGTGCTAAAGGTAAAAGTGGTACATGTAAGAAATATTAATTTTGACAATTATTGGTAGGATAGTACAATAGACAAAAAAGTCTGAACGATGGTTATAAATTAAAGTTCTAAAATTATTAGGATATATCTGTTTAAACCCTTGTGTCACGTTTGCGATTTTGAATAGTTTTGTACAAAATTTTCTTTTGGCAGTCGTCTAATAGTTAATGCAAAATGTTAAAAAACTACCATATAAACCCTAGTTTTTCACATTAATTCACATGATTTGAAATACTTTATAAATTCAAAATTTCGTTTATGTGCACTGTTAAAAATTTTGTTCCACCATACACCAAAAATTGGTTTCCATTTAGCTGCAACTTACATTTGATGCTTAATTTCACGATTTAATGGTGCCACCTCGAACCGTAAGCACCATTAAGCACCATCTACATTGTGTTGATGAATAAGCCAAATGTGTAAGAGCGAAAATATATCAATAATAAGATGCATAGTTAAGATTCCGGAGAAAAGAAGTGACCATGCAGTTATCTCATTTCATTTCGATGTATGTGCTTGTAAGTATACGTCCACATTAATATGAAGCCATTATAACATTATTATATCCTTTTTATGACGTTTTCACTTACTCGCTTTTATTTTAGCAACTAAATGTCAGAATTGAAAGAAAAAACTTCTGGACGGGTTTTCATTTCTGGTGAATATAATGGAGTTAAAAAAATTATGAAATAATTATTTTATTATTCAAAAACATTTTAATTGAAAATTTTGCATGGTTTTTGTGTTGACTAGTGACTGAAAAGAAAAATTAATAATATGTATTAATTATTTTACTTTTATGATTAAAAAATTATTCAAGTTTTAGCATGTATTGCTCACTTCCTTTCCAAAATAGAAAGGAATATTCATCAATTAAAAATTCATGATTACTTGGTATTTTGTTTATGAATGATAAATCCAAATATGGGATTATACGATGAGGTTTCCCTTTAACATTTTAAAGTTTTAATCACTTTAAAAATATGTGTATGTATAGAGTATGTTTGTATGTATACAAATGTACAAGATAACAAACTTTTAGCATTTTGCCTTGCTTGAACTTAGTTTCATGGCGAAACATAGACACTAAAATGCATTGGTAGAGTCCGGTAACATGGTGTAAAAAGATGTTCTTTACAACTTGAAAATTCCACAAGTTGATATTTTAAAGTAAAAAAACATTCGTTGCTGTTCGTTAAAAAACAAACGTTCGAGCTGTCTGAATATTTGGTTTCGTTGTCCTCATCAACTTTACATGTAAATATTAGATTTTTTTTTTATTCAATCATTTTATTTAAAAGAACTTGCCTCTTTGCATAACAAATAATATAACCCATAAAAATAAAGTTTTTAATATAATTCCTTTATTTGCATTCCCAATTTTTATATGCAATTACAACTTCTTGACCTCAGATCAACTTTTCCTTGGGTTTGACCACTAAGAACAAAAGTTCCATTCCGAACTATTTATTAACTTAACTTCTTTTTAACCTCAAAAAATCTTGATTGAATATATTGTAATCTACAACGAGTCCCACAATATACGAAAGCTGAAAAATCGGACGTAAGGCAATAAAAACACATTCTTTTATTTATTTTGATTAAGAAATGTTGGCAACAGGAAAGAGTTCGGTAAAAAGGATTTATTAGTATTCCGAAGAGATTATAGAAGAGTGTGTAAAAGTGACCTGTCATTGAGAGTGACAGCCCCAAAATTTGATAGAATTCATTGTCCTCGACATCGAATCTATCAGCCAAGTTTTAGACCGATTAGATTAAGGAACGTGAGTTAAATAGGCCTCCGCATTTTGGCCGCCATCGACGTACCCATTACATACACACATCCATCCACACACACACTAAATCGAAATTAATATAAAAGATTTAAATATGGGGCGAATAGAACCAGTTACAAATGTATTACTTCCATATGTTCTGGTTGAAATACAATTTCTTTTTCAATACTTATTCTAAAAAGGAATAGGCGAAACCCTTATAAACGTATACTTTAAACTTATTTAAATTATTGTCCTATTTATGTTGAAAATAGAAAAAAAAAACTGTCATTCAATAAAAGAATGTAACTGATTAAAAATATTATTGTAGTGTCCTTATTTTATAAACTGAAAGAGTTGATAGTTCAATATTTACATTGTAGAGTACATGCACTATTTATATCTGATTCTGATACAACTTTTATTTTTTCAATGGTTTTACATATATCATAAGGATTCAATGGCATCCTCAATACTTAATCTTGGCAGTTACTATTCTACATTTCTGGTTACCAACACTCATATTTTTATGCTTCCCACAGACCACACAGACTTTTCAAAGACCATGATATTTGTTTTAAAGAAATATGCCTTCAGTTCCGAACTTTTATGGGCTCACCTGATGGCTGTGGGAATATTGCTCTGGCTTTACATACCAAAGGTTCCGGGTTTGAATACTGGGTTAGGCATGGATGTTCATTGTGGTTCGGAATCTACATTAAGCTGAAGGTCTTTGCCTGATTAGCCGTTATTAGGCTAATACTATAAGCCGTTATTAGATGATTATTATACGTGTTTAGTTTTAAATTTTGATGTATGTTATTGAAATGCTTATAATTATGGCCGTATTGTATTGTTTGGTTTTAATTTTTAATGAGTGTTACTGGGCACGTATCTGCTCAGTTCAAAATGTTACTACTAATTGGAAAAATAAATACCATGATTTTTCAGATAGTTATTGATACCCTTCCTAACTTATTATTAAAACACAAACTTTATATCTTTTTTGATCGAGTAATCTAAATTAACAATTATGATAAGTAACTAAAAGGAAAAAGGAGGGAAAAAACATCTAAGTCATTGAAATACAGTTAAAAAAAAGCAGCCGCTTCTTGAAGCTGAAATATTGCCAATATATCCTGATATGTAAATAGAGATGTGCTACCTATCAGTTCCGGTTTTGGTTGTATATTTTGTTTATCTGATATGAGCGACGGGACATTGACGAACACGCCACGCCAATCAGCTGTAACTTATCTACACGAAGATGTCGGAAGAAACATCTAAGACGCTTCAACCAACACTATTCCCATTTCTATTAATATGTATCAGAAGATATTGAATGTTAACTTGTGTTATTTGCACAATGTTTATTATCTGGTTTCTTTCACCACTGGCTTTAAAAAAAATGTCATTGAACTGGTTTTATCGAACAATTTTGGTTTTTATTATTAGCTATCAATAATATATTTCTGTATCTCTGCTTTAAAAGAAAATACTTTCCACTTTTTTTATTTTCAATTGCCCAATCGTTAACATACGACAGTATTGCATTATGTCAGATAAAATACGTTTTTTTCTGCTTTTATTCTACACCCATTTTCAAAAAGCTGAGTTTAAAAAAGTGGGCTAGAAAGTGTGTTCCGTCCGTAGTCAGCATAACTCCCGAACGGATTAGCCTACGATGTTCAACTTTGGCATACGAGTTAGAGGTGGCCATGGGACCTGTCATTAAGGTTTTCATCAAAATTGCGCTTAAGCATAAGAGAGATGCCATTGAAATATTTAAGTTGTTCAGTAAATGCCAAAAAAAAAAATCGGCTCGAATGATTTTGATCAAAATCGCTGCTGTTAAGGTACTCTAAACATCGCCACCTCCCAAAGAAATGCGATTTAAAGGTGAAAGAAGTTAAAAAACGAATGTCTTTTAACTCACAGTTTCCTTCACTTGAGCATCGCTCATAAATGACTGTTTCTCCTCCGTTTTATTTGCAAGAAATTATGATGTAATATTTATCACAAATTTCGCCATTTTGACCGGTCTTTTCCCAATTCATAAACGAATGCATTTGTAAATGTGAAACTTATCACCAAACTGCATTTTTTTTTTTTCCTTTCTTTTTGTTTAATGAAAATATGAAAAAGAAAACGGTAAATTATACCAATCCATGCCAAATTTAAATATATTGACCAGTATTAAGTGTATTTGAAAGTTACGTGATGTTCGACGCTCCTAGTTTCTTATTCGGTCGATATGATATTGTTGTGATATTAAGCGTGTTTCTCGCTGCTTCAAGAGCATTCCAAGCATAAATGTGGTATCTGTATTTTTTTTTTGACAAATTTAATTATTGGCAGTAGGTGGTTCTCTGTTATTAGTTTTGCATAGTGAGTGAAGTTTAGTGGCCACAGCTTCACGGGAAATATTAAAAAAGTTCAATAAATTATGCAATAAGCTGAAATCAACTAGTTATTAAACTTTAAACCGCCATTTCTCATTTTCAGCTGAGTTGCAGGTATGACTTCTGTGCTTAGTATAGCAGTATAACACTATACTAAGCAAGGTTTTATAAGGGAAATATTAAGACTAAACAAAATTAAGTTATTTAAAATTAACTGGAAGTTTCTTTAATGGGTCTGAATTAGTTGATTTAAAAAATGTATCTGTGAAGTATTCTTTTCAAAATTTTATTCAGTGCCTTAAATAAATTTCATTGAATATATTCGAAGATTTTAAAATAGTTTTTATTTTCAGTATGTGTTCAGTAAATTTTACTCTCTTTTCGGGACGTAAATGGCTTAGCAATGGAGAGAAGGCCGTTTTGAGATGCTGGCTATTGAAGATGTTATAAATCATATTTGAAAATAATATTTTCGATGAAAGAAGGATGGGAGGAAGTGATGTTGTATAAAATAATAACCCTATATTATCCATTCGAAAATATTTCTGTTTGCCTAATTTTTTCTCCTTTTAGTCTTGGTTCTTATATGTGTATTTTTTCACTGCGATACAGAATAATGATTGTATTGTATATTCTTAAATATGACAACTTTTTTTTTTTGGAGTGATTTTTGACATTGACTTAGTTGAAATGTATAAAAGAAATGTTCTTTTACAAAAGATACTAAACAAAAAAAATTCACAATTGAGTCAAACCTTAGGGGTCCTGATTTTAAATAGTTTGCGTCGCTCTTTAATGCAGGAAGGAGAAAACATTATTTTAACACATTGATGCCCGGCAATTTTACTGAGAATTTATCTCATGTCGCCGGCTGTTATTTTGTAATTGGTCAAGTTTGGGACCCGAAATGATGGGAGCTCCAAAATTTTCAAAGTTGTTATAGTTAAATTGAATACATATAGGGTTCTTTTTTTAACATTTTTAATTACGTTTTGAACACAAATAAACAATAAACTTAAACTGATTTTAAGTAGCAGTCGTTAAACAACTAAATCTCGGGGAGGGGTGGGAAGAATAAAATTAAGGGTTATATTTTGGTTGATTCTTTGTTGTGTTATTTTGGACTTTAGAAAATGGTTATCAATAAGTTTGCAGACTTAAGACGAAAATCCTTCCGGCAAAACACTGTCAATATAACTATTGGGCACCCTCTCCAAAATTTTGTATAGGACCCCGAAAACATGATGTGCTTTGGGCCCCGAGGGATGCAAGTCAGGCCTTTAACAACGCAATAAAAAAAACAGCGGTAATGCTGGGAAAAAAAACCCGCCATCACGAGTATTTGGCCATGAAAACACGAGTTGTCTCGTGATCTGTCAACAATCTATTAACAATAGGGTGATTGATAAATGGAACTGTTTGTCAGTGGATATAGTGAATTCAATTGAAGTGGGTTGTTTTAAGAGAAAATTGAATATTTATTGGGTGATAGATTACATGATTTCTATTACTTTTAACTTGACCAACCTTGCTGGACTTCGCGCTTGTAGTTGGTAGACTTCTTTGTTGTTTGTTATTTTGTTCAAAATTTTCTACAAACTAGTTCTGAAGCCTTCAAAGTCATGGTTTTGTAAGATCACAATGAAAAAAAGGAGTATATTTTGACTTACCTGAATGGTCATTTTAAGTGGATTCCGAATTTCTCCGACTCATTTCGACTTTAAATTAAGGGGGAATGTCATGTTCTTAAGTAAAAATTATGGTTGGCCCTGTTTTTCCGTTCGGTGTTGAATTTTTAGATTATCATTATGTTTTCATGTATGTTTCCAGCTTTGTGCATTAACATTCAATTATGTCTTTTTTTCATTTATTGGCCGTTTTTATTTCATTATTGCTACTGTTACACTGATATGGATTTACTATATTCCTTTGTTAATGAAACTGATAGAGTTTAAAATTCGTTTAAACCGGACTAAAAATTAGAACTTTTTGCAGATGAATAGCGAATTTTTTAAAGACAATTTTGAATTTCTGAAGTTATTTGTTTAAATTGCTCTTTGTGAAACCAACTTCAAGTTATAGTTCCTTGTCGCATGCTATGTATGAAAAATAAGTATGAATTAGAGTTACAGGATTCATATGTGAAAAAAAATTCAAATTTTGTATATCAACAAATGGCTATGAAAAAAAAACTACTAAAACTAAACAAAACTAAACTCAGTGGCGTAACAGCCCCGTGGGTGGGGGGGGGGGGGCTTGGCTTGCTGTGTCCAATTTAGCTTGCTTGATCATGGATCCCGGGGTGCCATACTAATAAACTATAATGACTATTGAAAAACTATACACCGTTCATTTGAAAAAAGACTGACGGAATTCGAATATTTTTTCTTTGTGTTTTGCATTAGATACGTTTTTAAATCATAGAGATTTTCTGGAAAACAGTATCATAATTGAGTTACAACATTTTAGCTAAAAAAGAGAGTGGGTATGAGGAGTTAACTTGATATCTCTAACAACTTTTCCTGCAAATGATGAATTACGCATTATCTTTCATCGAACGATGTAAATTTACACTACATCTCCAGTTGTAGAAGTGGGTAAAAAAGTGTGGGGGATGCCCAAAAATTGATGACAGGTGTTATCCCCCCCCCCTCCCCCCCCCCCCCTCAAACGATAAATTTAAAAAAAAAAATTGTATCTTATAATAAAAATATTAGCTTGTAAGGAAATAGTACTTCCTAACACAATGAACAAGGGTCCAAAATGTGTTGTTATTTTAGTGAACGTTCTGCGACTTACATTTTTTAATTGGAAGTTACCAAAGTTGATTAAATGAAGTGCAATAATTCAACATTACAAACATAATTATTTATATGGGTTTAAATTGTGCTTCTAAAAGTGCATACTCTCAAGAAATAAAATTAATAGAGAATTCTAATTTTTTTTTAATTATTTTTAAAAAAAAACAACAGTTATTGTCTTTATATGAAGCAATAATAGACATTTAACTTAAAAGAAAGTTCCTCCAAACTTAAAAGTTTACCAAGAGTAACAAACAGTATTTTTTAATAAAAATACTTGTATTACACTACTTTGTATAAAGATACATTTTTATAATTGTATGATATGTATAATAATGCCATAGATATTTCTTTTTTTACATTTCAAAACATTAAATAATTTTTTCTCTGTATCACTACATTTAAAGGTTAATGATATTTTTATTTAGTAGTTTTTAGATGGAATGAGTGTTTTTAAAAGTGGTGGATGGATTTCAGAGATTTTAGAAGTGGGAAGACGCATGGGTATTTACTTAAAAAGCGGGGAGACGCGTCACCCCGCATCTACCCTCACTTCTAGCACTGTACATCACTTGAACACTACCACTCAACAATTTCCAAAACTACACACCATAAAGTTACAATTTAAATTCCAAATACAAATGCTAATCCCCTAACGGGTCACAAATTAAAACCCCTTCTATCACCCTCTTAACCCACTCGAACCCCAAACATGCAACAAAACGACCATCCAAACCCATTCTCTCAAACAAACACTCGACACAAGATATTCGATCTAAAGGTGCATTCATCCAGACACTTGACCAGCCCCCCCCCCCCCCATCTTCACTTCCAAGCCGTTGCCAAGGTAAATAATATAGACGCATAGCCCCATCATTGATAGACCGTGTTGTGCAATAAATTCGGCGCCAATTAGCCCACTGTAATGAATGCACTCAGGTACCGGTTAAGAGACCAAAACCTTCTAGCAGCCAACCCATCTGATCCTCACTCTGATGGGCGATCGTTTGCTGGGGGGGGGGGGAGGGGGAATAGAGGGAGGGTGGAGGGGCTTAGGGCGCCACAAAACGGCGGTCACGTGATCTCATTTAAATAATTTCCTGCTCCCCCTTCCCCCGTTATACACATTTATAGTGGGTAGAGGGGTAGACAATGTATCGCCTACACAAAGCCCCTAGAAAACATTATGCGGATACGTTTTCAAAATCAAACGCGTTAGAAGGGCCCTAGTGGTTGAATGTATAGATATATATGTTATCTTTTTTTGCGTGTGTTTTGTATGTGTTTTTGTGTTGAGAAGAGGAGATTGTTAAGGAAGTAGGGATGGCAGAAAGGGACCAAGATAGTGGGGTGGTTTTGTTTTTGTTTTAGAAAGGAAATTTCGAATTCTGGTTTTTCCCTTTTCGGGACGGAAATGGTTTTGGAACGCGGAAAGGGGGCTTCGCTTTTGAGATGCTGAGCGTCTAAGATGTTATGAATCATATTTGACGATTGTATTTTGGATGAAAGTAGGGTGGGGATGGGATGTCGTATAAAATAATAACCGTATATTATCCATTCGGAAATCTTTCTGTTTGCTTATAAAGTGTTTTGTGTATTTTTGTATTTTTTTTCAGTGTGATAGAGAGTAATGATTGTATTATCTGTTAAATATAACAAGTTTTTATTTTAGTGAGTGTTTTAATGTATATTTTTTTTTTATCATTAACTTAGTTGAAATATAAAAAGGAAATATTTTGATGCACTTAAGCTTCAGAGATGTTAAACAGAGTAAAAATGGTAAAACATTTTAAATTCAATTGTATTACCGAGAAAAACTACTGAAGTTTTTTAAACTATGTCAATGATTTAATTTTAATCCTAAATAAGAGGTTGTGTTATTACTTTTTCTTTAATCACATGATAGAAAAATTATTTTTAACATCGTGTTTAAAATGTATAATATACTTTGTTTGTAGTAACAGCGTATTAGTAATAATTGGTTTCAGCATTCTCACCAATGTAATTACCAGTTCATTAGTTTACACACAATGAGGTTTTTTTTTTTTTTTTTAAAAAAGGCTTTTTCCATTTATAAGTTTTTTTTTTTTTTTTTTTTTTTTTTTTTTTTTTTTTTTTTTGAAAAAGATTTTTTGCAGCTATATTTGATTTCCATAACAGAAATAAGAATATTATAGAAAATTATAAAACAAATCACAAATTAAAATTATAAGTATATTCCACCGCAGTTCAAATACTCTTAATATGGACAGTATATATATTTTTTTATCTTAGTGAATTTGAAATCTAACTCTGTAACTATTTTTCCCTGTTCTGACGCTGTTAAATCGAAAATTTTCCTGCTTCAACAAAGTGTAATTAGCTCATCTATTTTTAATCTAATACTGATTTTGCCGTATTTAAATTGTTTTAAACAAATCACTTGCTTTTATTTATGAGTGTTCAAATGTAAGATTTTTCGTAATGCATACATTCGTTCCCGACATCTCCGTTGTAAGTAAGCTTTTCTATGTAGTTTATATAATAAAATACCAACTTGAAATAAAAAGAACATCTTTTTCCATGCATTTAAAAAAAGAAAATAGCGAAAGTAATTCTTCTCAAACGGTTTAAATTTCTGCTTTGGTTTGTGAAAGGTTAATTTTGAAATTGTTTTATAGAATGGTTTTATTTTTTTAACCCAGATAAAAAAAAATTAAGAGCTAAAGTTCGAATAAAAACAATTAAAGGATATTGACGATTCCTAAAGATGCTTTCTCATAAAACATGCATTGGATACTACTAAATCTTCTACAGTCAAAGTCATGATCCTGTAACTTAAGTCATGGCACTGTGGTTATATTTAATAATGCTTCAAATGTATAGATATATCTCACCAAATTTTGTTTAACCATTTAGTAGAATGCATCATTCTATAGGGTGTTCCAAAAATGACTGACACACTTGAAAAATGAATTATAAAAAAACGCGAAAGTAATGTACCATTAACTGCATTCTATTTGGGAAACTAAATTCATCCCATCAATTGCCAAAAATAATTTACCAACGGACGGCGCTGTTAATTGAATTTATATATATATATATATATATATATATATATATATATATATATATATATATATATATATATATATATATATATATATATATATATATATATATATATATATATATATATATATATATATATATATATATATATATGTTGCTCTAACTACAAAACGATGTTTTTAAAATAACCAACATGTGAGGCAACAACATGGCACAATTGAAAATTCGTTTTATAATTTTTGCAACATGTTCAGATCGTTTTTTTTCTTCTTTTTCCGTTTTTTTCGTTCAACAGTGCCATCTGTTGGTTAACTTTGTAACTATTATTGAAAATTGATGGATAAAATTGCATAGTAAAGCAAGTAGAATGTAACAAATGGTACATTTATATTATCTTCCGTTTTTTATTTATTTTTAATTCACTTTTGAAATGTGCCATTCCTTTTTGAACACCCTGTATTTAACCACCATGTGTTCATATTTACCATGCGTTTATTAAGGACACCCTTTCGAAGGATCAAATGGCGTAAACCCACCTGAATTTGAAATTGAAATTAAAGTGGTAAAATTTACAGGAATAAAAGAAGTAAAATATACGTTTTATATTATTTAACTGGACAGAAAATAAGGCCATAGCAATTTAGTAATATTTCAGTACGAAATCCAATTATCAGTTTTGAAAAGTCAAAGTTAGCATATAAACTAAAAACTTTTTTCAACTTGCACTCCTGAATGCGATCTGCATCTTCTTGCAAATTATCTTGCTCAACTGACGCCCATCCATGTGTCACATCTATTTCTAAAATTTATTATTTCATTATTTAAATAATGTACCTCCCATAAAACATTCGTTGTTCTTTCTTCGTTTGTTCTTAAAAAAAAGAGACTACCATCATTATTACTAGTCACAAATGAAATGTTTCTCATTTCGTCTGCTCCATAAATAAAAGTCTCAGGAATAATGTCGATGTTTTGACTGTCTCCGAACAGGAAGTGAAATTGCTCTATAAATATCATCGCTCAAAAAAATAAAAACTACTGCTTCTCCTCCTCAAAACTTAAGATTAATTCAACTCATCCCAATAAATTACTCTCCTAGTCTCTTAAGTCTTGCGGGAAGCTTACTAAGCTAGCATTTTCAGACTGAATAAAACTCTCCCATTCCAGCAACCCTCCTCGACCCGTCAGCTGCCCACGTCACTCCGGCATCACTCCCCTTCCTTCCTCCCGTCAATGACCGGCCCGTAGTAGGCTTAAGGAACGCCACAAAACAAGGTTAGAAGAAACCAGGCGGTTGCCTCTTAAATATTACCTCTGATGAGAAATACGTCACTAGCTTGCCTTTTGATAATAGTGAGTAAATAATTCGTTACTCTGTAAGCGTAGAACTGCTTTTCTTCAAGAGAAAATTCAAATAGCAACTATTTTTACGTTGTATTATACATTGAATCTAACATTATTTTTGTATTGTTAATAATATTGTTTAGTTTACAGCAAATGCTAAAATTTATAATTTTGTTTAGCCATGCAGTTTTCTTACCTTCACAATCTAATATTTCGTGTACAAACAAAGAAAAGGCTGAAAGAGCTATTTTCATATACGGTTAGTTTTTTCGAGTGCAATACCGATTTAGTACCACTTTTTCCATATCCATACTACAAACACATTACCATTATGTTTTTCAAAACATAATTTATGTCAAACTATTTCTCTGAAATATAAAAGTTTATATCACAAATAGTTCTTCAACGAAAGGAAGACAAAGCACGCTCGTTTATTGCATTAGTACTTAAGAAATAACTATGTCTAGTATATCAATTTATGTTAATTAATTTCGAAACCAGTTTAAAGGACCATGGCAAGAAATATATCCCCAATTTCCCATTTCAAATTTAAATCCCTTTCAGTATTTAACTTTTCTTGAAATATTAAACGTACTACCTATTACAAGTTAATGCTGCCATAGCATCCACTGGACTACTATACATTCAGACATTCCACCAATTCTGTACCACTATCTTCTCTATTAATATAAAAAATTAACCGTTTTTCTAATTAGTAAAAAGGAAAATATTGACTTGCAATTACAACAAACATTAGTAAACTCATTGATGTCATACTTGATCTTGTTTTTATGTAATATTTCGTCAGTTTTACTAATTAAGAAAATATAACTTTGAAAGACTATACCGATCACTTCAACAATTAACTTCGTCAACGTTTACGGTTTGATCGTTCAATAACTCTCCAATAACCCGACCTTCTGGTGACATCATCCGCGATTGAAGTCGCTACTGAAAAAGATAAGATCCAGTCCTCGCAACTCCACCAACCTTTCCCCCCAAAGACACAAAAAAAAAAACACTACATCTGGCTGTGTCTGGTAGAAACAACACTAATAAATGATAAAAACGAAACAAACGAAGCAGCAGCAAGAAAAAAAGAACTAAAACGAAACAGCCCCGATCACAACCGGTCGGTCCAGGGGCTTAGCCCCCTGGATTATGCCCGGAGCTGGGTGATATCCCACGGCCTAGCTTAGGGCTTATCAGACCCGGGTATATATCGGGGCAATTTGGGGATGGCTGTGGAAGATTTTGATACTGATTTGATGTTCCGAGCTCTACCAGGGCTGAAAGGGATTGAGGGCGTCTTAGGCAGAGGTCGTAATGCCCCTGCGAAAAGTCGAAAATTTAACTTTCTTCGCAGTAAATACTTTTGCAGAGATCGTCTTCGGTCTGTGGGTTAAGATGCGGTGGGAACGATCGACGATAAAGGAATACGATGTAGCACTCTGGAAGTATATCGCGTGTATGATCTATTTGTTCGGTAAAGGAACTTGAGTTTGTTTTAGTTTCATTGAATTATTCTATTGCCTTTAGCAGTGGAAGTTGCATATATTGAGCCGCACGCAGCAAATCATCCCGGCACAAACGTTTTACTTCTCATTCAGCGGTTCTTTGAAACTTCATTATTTTGATTGTGGTTGATTAAATAATAAGATCTTTTGGGTACTTTTTTTTTTTTTTTTTTTTTTTCGTAACAGGAAGTTTGGCAATTATAAAACTCTTAGATTTTTGCCAAAGGGACGTAATTAATGTTATCGACTTGAGTGCATATCCATGACATCTTTCCCATTCGAAGGGACTGTAAAGTCTCGCATATTCTCTACTAGCAAAAATAAACTGGCCAATATCGCTTGATATTAGCCAATCCTGATGTGGACCGTTGTAGACTGGTCGTTGTTACGGATCTTGGCCATTCTCGCCCGGTGCTGTATTAAATATATTGGAAGTTTTGAAATGTTGATGCAGGGTTTTAAAATTGAAATATATTTTTATAAGAAAGGATGGAGGGGTAAAAATATATTTATTGGATGATTTTGACTTGTTAATTTTTTAAAAATCGTATATTTTGGAAGGATGTTCGAGTTTCGCCCAGAATTGGCCAATCTTCCAAAACCCCTCTTTAATGACATTGGCCAATACTGCTGTGCTACCTAGGTTTTTATTATTGTCTCGTCGATCGTGGACGTACTTTTTGTTGGCGGTCGACTGCGTGAATTATTGGATTGACCGACTATTTTATTCATTGAATTTAAATAAATATTAGATTTTAAAAAGTTTAAAATACATTATCATCATAGATTAATTACCGCACAATTACTGGAAATGCTCTAAGCTCTATATACGGTCCTTATGCTCTATATACGGCTAGATATAGATATACGGCTATAGCTCTATATACGGCTATGTATTTATGAATTCAATAATAATAATGATGGTGGTGATATAAAGTTATTTTTAATAAATAGTTTATGCAGATTTGCAAAAAATTTTGGTAACAGGAAAGAAATTCCACAATTGGTGATCGAATATTTGTCCCCGATAAAATGTTCACTAATGGTCGACGGAATTACACGTATTATAAGTATAATTTTTTTAATGCGTCTTTACTTTCATCATTAATTAATGGAACATGTTGTTTATATGAGTGATGATTGACAAATCTGTGTTATTCCTATACTTCTAATGCTATGAATCAGATGCTACCAACGTTAAGGTTACAGTGAGTCACCAATTCAACAAATATATAAAGCTAATATCCCTCTCTATTTATTGGTAACTTTTGAAAATATTTTTAATAATTATATATTGTAAAGTTGGCATCTCCAAGTCTTCTGAAAATATGTCATTTCTATACCAAGAATATATAAATTTGAGCACGAGGCGTGAGATAAAGTACTTATTGTAATGGTGTAATAAAATATTTCTTTAAACCAAATGCAAAAAAATGAAAAAAAAATTTTAATCAAAAAATCATGACGAAAGTAGCATTTTATAGCCAAAAAAAAAAACTTGATTCCACTAATACAATGAAGTTCTTCACTGCACGCCTCTTGTCCAAATTTTATTTAGTTTTGGTATAGAAATGACATATTTTCAGAAGAGAATCATTGACTGGGGTTGGCAATATCTTAATATATGTTTATATATATTGGAGTTAATTACATATTTATATGTATTAAAAAAGATTTTTGCCTGTGATCATAAAAAATATTGTATGAAATATGCCCGAAATTACTTTTACAAACTCGATAAATTATTTGACTCGTGCTATCACACTCATCAAATAAGCATTTTGCCACGTTTGAAAAGAATTTACCTTTCCAACAAGTTGCATAAATAACTATTACTGCCCGCCTAGTGATGAATGTTACTTTTGCAACAACTTTTGATTAAAGGAGTTTAATTTTTTTTTTTTTTTTTTTTTTTGCACGTTGTTAAAAAAAAAAAAAAATTGTACGACAAATTGTTTTCGAAAATAAAATAATAATGTCTTGTCGAGTATTTCAGTTGTCAGGGTGCCAGATCTACTCTACATGATTCCAGCTGATAAGTGAACTAAATAAAAAGTTAAATTTTCCAGTCCCCTCCGCAACAGCTTGTTTTTATTTTATAATTAATTTATTAAAAAAAAATTGCTATTGTTTTACTAGCTTATCCTAACAGTAGGACTTGATTAAAAATATCTGAAAAAAACAACATAATATTCTTTTCATTTTTTAAATAAGAAATAAAAAAAAAAAATGATAGAAAATATCCCCTAGGGAACAGACTAGTTACTACGGAATTGCCCTTATCGAATACTTTAAGCGAGAAGATGTAAAAATATTGCAACAATGTCTTCCTGCTAAGTCGCCTGACGAGAAAAGAAAGTCTTGCGACAGGAAAGGATTCCAATGCTATAGAAGATCGAGAAAAGCAACTGAGAGAGCGAGAGTATTATAGATGATTTTCGAAAAACGACGCCATTTTGATATGGCTCAGTTTGGACTGAATTTGTGTAATGAAAGGAGCCAGTTTCGTAGGCGCTCCTTGTAATTATTATCTTTTGTAAATATATCATGTAACTCTCTAAACTTCATCTTAAGATTCATTAAAGTACTTAAACCTTCAAGAATTTTTTTTAATTATTTGAAGTCTGTGATTTAAATTACCCTTCAGCAATCACTTTTATTTCATCCACCATTTTGTTTCACCAAAACAAAATACTTCCATATTTTACCGACATCGGATGATAAACCATTAAACAACTTTGAAACACAAAAACTGCTTTACTATAACACATTTTTCGGAAATAATTTTCTGAAACGTAATAAAAACGCGTTAAACAAGAGTTTTAATCACACATCACAAATACAACATAATAAGTCACATAATCTAAAGCATACAACCACTATCTATTTACCCACTATCCATCTCCAACCCATCCCCAAACACACGAACCCATTACCATGACGCAACATGTCTCTAAGGACCACCAATTTCTATGCCCACCCATAAAAATCCGAACTGTTTTGTTATCCTTTAGGACAACAATCGAAAAGGCGGTCAGCATGTTCATTTGAGAGTACACACGACCAGAAGGGACGAATTTGTAACACCCCCCACTCATAATAGAATGCAAGTACGGAGGATGCAGAGGAGGAGAAAAAAAATATGATCCCACTTGCTTGGGCTATTAATTCTGCATCCAAACATCTCTTTATCCTCGGATCATCCTTTTCATCCTATTAGGACGGTGGCGGAGAATACAATGCGGGTTTTTTTTTTGCTGTTGGATTTGTGCCCCATTCTTATGTTAATCGAAGAATCATGGAGAAAGGTTGGTAAAGTTTGGCGATGGGTTGGGGATGAGGTTGACTGGTAATCGCAGTAAATAAGTTTTGTTGAAGGTGGAATAATACTGATGTTGAAATGGAAGGTGAATTTTATTTTTGTAAAAAAAAAAAGGAGGTTCGTTGAATCTCAAGAGCAAAAATTGGTAAGTACAAAACAAGACCCATTCTACTTATACAGGGTCTACAAAACAGGAAGTTAAACTTACGAAACAGTGAGAGACAAGTGGCAGGTTTTTAGACAGGTATGGAATTTTATATACTCCGATTTGCAAAATTAGTTACAATACAAATTGTTGTAAAATCTGTGTATACTGGAACGAGGTTATCGTTTCACACATGAAAAAGGACCGTATGATTCCTTTACTGGCCCAAACGGTTACTATTGCTGAATGCGGTGAATTTTCAAGGCAAACAAACGGGTTTTCAGTACCTTACATTCAAGAGAATTGTTTATTGATAAATAGGTTCAAATGAAAATGGGCCTTACCGGTAAACCATTTGCAACCATCACAAAGCTTACTCCCATTAATCGATTTTGAAAAAAAGAAGCATGTTTAAAATTTCATTCTTTTCCATCCAACATGACCCCCCCCCCCCTCTCTCTCCTCAGTTATGAAGGTTCAAATTAAGCAAAAACATAATAAAATTGAAATAAAGATCTCCTTTTTATAATATTTCAATTATTTTAGTTTTATTTTAGTTATTACAATTGGAATTGCATTTTTATCCTTCAAAATAAAAATTATCCATGCAACATGGAACATAAGCCTCTCGGACGTTGTACATTACTATTTTTGTCAATAAATTTATAATTCTAATAAAAAAAAATTGTCCTTACGTCATTTTCTATCAACCCCTCCCCCCCCCTACCGTGGTTTCAATAATTTGTCTAATTACTAATTCCCTCATCAACATCACGTTAATTCAAATACATATACAATTGCTTAGCGCAATATGGTCCTAGCTCTTTCTCAACATCATTTCGTATTATTTAATTGGAGAACTCTTTTTTTCACCAAAGGCTGCAAGCACAACAACACAACGAAGTTACCTATTCTTTTCCAATTGAAAATCTCAAATCCCAGCGATTCACACCTCCTTCCAGGATGACTCGTCCTTGGACACGAGTGATTGTCATAAAATCTTTCTTCCAAGAGACCCAACACCTCTTGTTTACAAGGCCCATTTTCGGTCCTTAAACCCAAAATCTACAAAGACCTATCTTGCTAAGAAAATAAAAAAAAAAATAAAAAAACCTGTACTCGTCCGACAAAAACAAACACCATCATCTCTTCTTATTCGAAAGCAAACGACCGGAAATCGAAAAATGGTTTGTTTGCATTGAATTGTGGACTGTAATCTTTCAGGCAATCCCCACTTTTATTTCTTTTTCTATCAACGTGCAAGTGTGTTTTATAAGAACCTAAAGGAAGAAGCATAGCACCTTCCGCTCTCAGGTCGTACGTTTTTCGATTCACGGCGGCTACAGAAAAGTAAATCTGCAATGATGAAAGAAAATCTCTGGAGTGAGATTAAAGCTTTTGAAGATCTATAGAAAGCCTTAACCCCAACCTTCTTTCGCCTTGATAAAGGGGGCGGCCTTACGGTCTGGATTTAAGGGCCCTTTGCTGGGGAATGAATTCTTGTAGGAGAGGAAAGTACCCGAGGAGATATAGGCACATCCAATTGACATTGAACTTAGGGACGGAAAATAGAAATGAAAGGTTCTGGAATTGGTTGGGGATTGTGACTATCTTTTTGTACTGTTCTGAATGATTGTTGCAGTGGAATTGGCTTTGAGCGGAATGTCGAGAAAAAAAAAAGTTTAAAAGAGTGCTTATGACAGTGTCAAACATTTAGATTTGATGAACTTTTTACTCTTGACTAAGAACCTATTCTGCCAATTTCTTTGGGATATTGGTTATTTGCTAATTAGCATCTAATGAGCGTTACATAAATTTTGATGGGCCCAGTTTTTATATTTTATATAGTTGAAGACCCTTTCTATTTTCTATTACGGTTTTGTACCAACAGTGCTGTTGATTTTTTTAAAGCATAGTTATAACGTATATTTTGTATCCGTTTCTATAGTAACCTACCCTATGCGTAGGTATATAGATAAGATTTATCCAGTCTAAAACTCCCACATTAAGATCTTTAAAAAGTATTTCATCTTGTGTAATTTGATTTCAGTATTTAAAGTGAATCTTGGACTATTCTTATAATAAAATCCATCTCAATGTACACATAGTATTAAGGCGATATAAGAGGAGCACAATCTTTGGACTATTTTAAAATAGGATAGCAAGAAAACGCACCGATTGTATTTCCTTTACGAAAAAAGCGAAAAACAACTACCATAAAGTTTGCAAAACGGATCGTCCTAAAATTGAGAAACATGTTCCCCAATGTTATCATATAGCTGTATGGTGACCGAAGAACACATTTCTCAATTTCAGAACTACCCCATTTTTATGTCACGAATAGTCCATAATTTCAACCACAAATATCTCGGTCAATTTTACAGATAACTTCATGAAACTTTTTATAATGGTTTTGTCATATTATTGTGAACCTTTTTGCCGATCTCCTTTAATTTTTAATTATTTTTTGAAACTTCCATAAATCGCTGCTAGGGACGCTGTAATATGTCTTAAAATAATTAGCATAGTCACTGTATTATAGGTATACGTTACTTCCCTGGTTATACAAGACATTGTTTCAAATTTAATGAGCTAAAAAGGACATAAGGAATAACCCTGTATAATTTTCAATATAAAATATATGTTTGCAATTATACCCTATTTCCTCTTAACCTTTTCCTGAGATGAATAAATGCATAAACTATTTTTTAATAAACTTTGATAATTGAGTAAAAGTAAGGAAATAAAAGCAGGCGATTGTATTATGTTTTGGAAAACTAACCCAGGTGAACTTGTGATAATAATGGTGTATGCTCGAATGTGAGACCTTCTCTTCCTTTTAACTGTATGAGATGAATAGATTTTACTCAACTCTAACTATCTCGTACAGTAAAAAATAAGAGAACGTCTCCCATATGAATAAGCACCATTATTACCAAAAGTTCTCTCGGATTAAGATACAGAAATGTCCAGCCAAATACTAAATTTCATAATATGTAATGGATATGACCTTTGAAGAAAGAGTGCATGCAATTGAGACGTTACAGATACGAAGGGAGAACACTAGAGGTCGGAAACATCGATCAAAATAAATATCGATACGATATCGTTGCATCGAAAAAAATATCGATAAAATATCTATATATCGATAAAAGATATTTTTGTTTTTTTTATTTGATTTTCAATTTTGCCAGAAACAAAGTTTTTCGGGGATTTCTACTTTTCATGATTGCTTTTTTGTAAGGTGACTACTTTTTCAACTGAAATAAATCTATTACAAAAAAAAAAAAAAAATATATATATATATATATATATATATATATATTTTCTCTTAATTGGTGGAGTAATTTTAAGAAAATTTAGATAATTTTCACTAGCTTTGAAGTGTATGGCAAAATATTGAATATTGGTGAAATTTTAACTGTCTCTCAGCCAAGTTCAAACTTTAGTTTTGAAGTTTTTGAAAAGGGAATAAAGAAAATCGAAAAAATACATGAAACTACAAAACGATCATCAAAAAACTAAAAATGTTTGAAAATATAGATATATCGGTGGCTTTTATCGATATTTTTAATATCTATATTTTTTAGAAATATCGATAAAAATATCGTCGTATCGATATATTTCCGACCTCTAGAGAACACTCAATATTGGGTGAAAAAAAATTCACCGTCCGAATACAAACTCTTCACATATTCTACTGGTATATTTTTCATGCTGAGTTCACCCTTCTTTCCCTTTCAAAATACCCAGGGAATGATACCAAGCTACAAATGGAACTGCCTTATGGAAAACTTTTCAAACGCGTTTTTCTGACAACCACATTTTGTTGAGCTTGCCCTTCGTTTCCGCAACGCCTCAATTGTTTTCATTAAATGCTATAATTCCAGAATATTATTAAGTTAAACAAACTATTTCTTTGTTTCTTGTTTAATATACATTAGTCCATGGACCGGATATTGCGATTGTAATTATTCAAATTATTTTTAGACTAAAAAAAACCCTCCTAACTACCCGACTTGAACAAACTCCATTATCCAATTTCGCGAGTTACGCTTGTAAACGCCCTATCCTCCTATAATCTCGTACAAAACAAAAAGAGTCATATGTACTGCATCAACCTTAAATTCCACCACTAACTTCATCTAACACGTATCGCCATAACTTTTAACACCGAAGGACCCACCTTATTGCAGCAGCACCCCCATTTCACCGCTACTCTCTTACAGGGGCGCGACTCTTACGGCAACAGGGGAGGGGGTCTTAAGGATTAAGTAAGAAGCAGGGGCGGCACCGTGGGGCGTTCGATGATGAAGTTTATTCGACCGCTTTCACGTGGAATAATCGTCATCTAAATGCATCACGTAACCGAGCCAAAAGGACCATAAAAAGCAAAATTCTCTTCGCCGCGGCCATAAACTTTGGCGCGGTTAGGGGTTGCTTTGGCGGAGGTGTAATGAAAGTATGTAGGGGGCGGTGGATTAATCGCCGATATGGATTCGAACCCCCAGTAGATGTCGTTTTGTAGAGGACATCAGTTGATATAGTGAGTCTCTTGAGACTTTAAAATTTAATGTGATATTTTTTATCTGTACATGGTACACACGTACAAAATAAAAGGATTGTATAAATATATATTTATTCAAAATAGATGGATAGATAGGGATAAACTTTATTAAATAAAATTAATAGGGATTAAATCTTGCATCCATGTACGTATTAAAGGCCGGATGCGGTGTCTTTATCTTAATGTAAAATTGGTAACTCAACTAGAGGTCGGAAATATCGATACTATACCGTTGCATAGAAAAAAATATCGATAAAATATCAATACATGATTTTTCAATTTTGCCAGAAACGAAGTTTTTCGGGACAAATTTCTACTTTTCATGAATTCATGCCAAAATTGTTTCAGTAAATAAATTATATTATCAATCAAAATAAATAAAATACATTTGGATGTCAATGCATAAATTCACATTTATTTTTAAAGAAGAAATTTTGAAAATTAGTTTACCGCATATTTTGTTGACAGAGATGTTTTTAATATTTAAAATTCGATGCAAATTCCAGGCAAACGCTGGCAACGGAAACTCCGCTATGTTAATGAGTTCTAATAAATGATCTTATCTTTCCATTCCAATATGTTTTCTTTTTGGTTAGGGTGCCATTTTAACTGTCACTCAGCCAAGTCCAGACTTTAGTTTTGAAGTTTTTGAAAAGGGAATAAAGAAAATCGAAAAAACACATGGAACTAAAAAACGATCATCAAAAAAATAAAAATGTTTGAAAATATCGATACATCGGTGACTTGTATCGATATTTTTACTATCGATATTTAAAATATCCATACAAATTTCATCGTATCGATATATGGCCGATCTCTATTCTCAACAGTGGTGTTACTTGACAATAGGAAGTAAGTTGAAAAAGCAACTTCTTTGATTCCAAGGCAATGAACGCGAATGTTTTATAATTAAGTCGGATTCAGTTTAAGTAGGTCCTTTGAAAAATATTGTATGTACTTCTTGCACAACATTGCTGAAATTTCCTCTTTTCGAATTGTTCAATGGTTAAATAGTTTGAACTAATAAATGGTTAATTGTTTTAAGCATTTATGTTATCGGTATTGGAAGAATTCTTGAATAGTGTCTATCCCTGAATGGTGTTTCGTCGCATGTAAAATCTTTGAGATTTTCCTTATGGAAAATGGTTAGCTATCGTTTTATTAAAAAGTAAACAGCATTTTTTTTTTTTTTAGAGTGGCAAGACATATAAATTATATGTATTAGAGAAGAGATCAAAGGACAACAAAGTTATTTTATACATTTAATGCGAGCACCATTTGTTATGCGACAAACATCAAATCAGTACTTTATTTCTTGCCCTGCATATTATAATTCAAATTTGAACTTATAAGAGACAAATGGAAGTTCCTTAACTTTTCCATTTTGCTATGCAATGAGCAGAAGAAAACATTACTTTTTAAGTGCAGGTGTTTCCATATTTGCTGTATATCTGCTGTAAAACTTCCTTAAAACAGCTTTGTGTTTTAAATATAGTTATATACCATCCTTAAAATTGCTAAAATAAAATCTGAATTAAAATACATACCAAGATTCTTTACTTTTCAATTACTATGCATTTCGCTTCAGGAAAATAATTAGTTGTATGTGATGATATTATTTTCTAAGGGGAATTTAATGTCCATTTTTACTAGATTAAAATTCCTAGAAAATAATACCATCACATTCAAATAATTATATTCGGGATGTGAAAATAAATATTAATTTAAGTTCTTATATCCCCGGTGCATTTTCTTCGGGAACATTTCAAATACGTAATATTTTTTTAAAAGGACAAATTTCTTTTATTTGACACCTACCATTGATTCGTGCGATACTGCATTCACTGTTCCCATTTTCTTTATCACAAGTGGTCCTTTTTTTTTTTCTAAGCCTGTCTAGTGTCTCTCTTCAAACGATTGAAGAATGACAAGCCCCGTTTGTAGGTGTTTTCTACGACCACTCGTTGAAAGAGGCGCTATAGTTCATGTCCCAAACTTCGCATGCTGAATTGACAAAAAAAAGTTACAAATGGCGAATGGGAGTTTGCATTTTCTTAGAATTTAGCTAGTTAAATTTTTTTTTTAGATAAATCTATTTATATGCACTTCTCAATGCAATTAGGCGATACTTCGGTTTTGATAAAAATTACTAATATAAACGGTTTGTAGTCTAAGAGAAATTGAGGATAAGAATTCAGAATATCAACATTATCACACTTATAAAAACTTTGCTAGGAGCGTTTTTCTGTAATTTTTAAAAAATAACGACGTTTTTTTAGATAATAGAACGCGAAGTTTATTGTAAGACCGTCAATAATCGTTTCTTAATCCCAAGTTTCAATGCTTATTATTAAGTTTTTAATATTTAATATTTCTTACCTTTCCAAATTATCGCGTTAAGAAAGACAATGCGTATTTTAAGATTTTTCAAATTATCATTCACAAATTTACCCTCTCGCCCTTCTCTCCCCTCTCCCAGTTATTTATTACCCTTCTATGCAAGTTGCACTTAAAAAGAACCATCCTTTTAAGCTCGAATTTTTTACAACACAAATTTTAGTACAAAAAAAAAAAAAACTTCTAGACATGGATCATATCTCAACTCATTCAACTTTCAAGAAAACAGGACTAAAGCAGGACCTTGTAACATGATTCACAAGAAAACAGTGGTTTGAACGGAAATTTTTTAAGAACTTGAAAGCAAACAATTCTCCAACAGAACATAACTTTCTCTCAGGACACAACTTTCAAGTAAACAGAATCCTGTAACAGAACATTAACAAAACCTTATAATGGAATTTACAAACAAATAGAGCCTTGTAACAGATCTTAGTAGTAAAAATAATCTTATGATAGAACTTAACAGAACCTTGTAATAGAACTAGCAAGTAAACAAAATAATAGAACAAGACTTATAAGTAAAGATAATTGTGTAACAGAACTTAGAAGTAAACAGAACACTAGAACAAGACTTATAAGTAAACAGAAATATGTAGCAAAACTTAGAAATAAACAAAATTTTACAACAGAACTTTGAAGTAAACAGAATTGTGTAACAAAACTTAGAAGTAAACAGAACTTAAATAGGACTTGCAAGTAAATAGAACCTTGTAACAGGAATTCAACAAAACCTTGTAACATAACTTGCAAGTTTGCTGAACTTTAACTGAACCTTGTAACATGACTTAGAAGTAAAGAGGACCTAGTTTAAGGTACACACATCTCTCGATACACACCATCGCCGATCAATAAAAGCAACAATAGAACAATCATATATCCTCGCCACAGCAACAATTCAGGAAAACAAACATGCAAAACTATCATATATATATTTCAAAAAACCTTATGCAATAAACTTCCATTATAAATACATTTTCATCCGGTATACCATTGTCTTCTTTAAGAAATCGCAGTGTCGAACCATTCCCTCCCCCCCCCCCCTCTCTAAAAATGCCTGATTGGCACAGTGCATCCGTGGAGAACCTTCCTCTTCTCCCGTAATGGCTCAGGGGCTTAAAGTGGGATTTGGCAGGGAAAGGGGCGGCCGCAATTGCCGGGGCTATCGACCCGAAGCATTCGATATACCTTCTGTTCGAGTAGCGATTCGATCGTGTTTCTTCATTCGATGGGGCATTTCAATGGGAGGAAGATCTTTTTCTGTACTTTGGTTACCTTCTTGATGTGGACGTTTCTTTCTTTGTTGAGTTGAAGTTTTAGTACTGGTTATTTTGAATTGGTTAAAGATATAGAGAATAACATAGTAATGTGCTATTAAAAATATTGGTTTTATTGGGTACACTTTCTTTTATACATAAATGTTCCATATTCGCGTCACAAATAGGAAAAATCTCGGAACTAAACAAAGAAGGAAGCCTAACAATGAAAGATCATCTTTCGCCCACTTTTAAAAGAAAAGTTTACATAGTGCCTACTCATATAATATACCAGTACTAAAGTATAGAAACACCTAGCGAAAATATAGCTATCTGTGCAAATAAGTTTTCCCTTAGAGTATTTACACAGAGAACCCGAGATGGGTGCTTACTCGCATAGTGTGTAGTAAAAATGAAACCATGATTCTCTATGAAGACGCACATAGTGGACTGGTCGGTTTACCGTTTAATTTTACCTCGCACTATGCAAGTATGCGAGTAAGCATCCATTCCGGGTCCACTGTGTAGGTACCCTTTGGTCCTTTAGACTTGTATTAAAACTTGATTCTGTGAAATATAAGGATCATCAATCACATTTTCTCCAGTGTTTTTTTTGTGTGTGTGTGTGTGTGCTTAAGATAAAATTATCTAAAAAAATCCTTCTGTACAGATCATTGATTTCATTCTACAATTTTGTCATGCAGGTGCAATTTTGTATGAATACTTTGCTATCATGACTAGTAGTTGTACTTCTCGATAACTTTAAGAAATTTCCAACACTTATTAAAGTACCCACAAGATGACCGCAAACACTCACTTTTCCAACACTATAGAGTAAATTTTCCCTTCGTATAAAAGGGAATTTATTTCATCAAACTGCGTTTGATAAGCCCTTAATTTGTGTGTTGTAACTTCGTTACATTTTGCATGTTCTCATTTAGATAGAAAAAAGCTGTTTAATATTGTTTTCAAACGTTTCACACTCCACAATGTTACTAAAGTATTTTATAATCTTGTTATTGTAAATGCTCTAGTAGCATACATACACTTACCAATATCATTCAACATTGACCAATCCCGATATGAACCGTTGTAAATCGACCCCTGCCACGGATCTTGGACAATCTCACTCAATGTTCGATAAATATATACTGGAAGTTTTGAAATGTTGATGCACAATTTTAAAATTAAAATATTTTTATTAGAAAGGATGGAGGGTAAAATATTAAATTTTGTGACATTTTTATTACATTTATTTTTTTAAAAAATCGTGTATTTTGATTTTTGAGTTGCGGCCAGAATTGGTCAATTCTCCAGACGCATGTGTCTGAAATTGACCAGTGCTGTGCTTCCTGGAAAGTCAGTACCATTTAATGACAAGTTATAATGAAGCATAGTTATAAACACGTGAAATTATAAATAAATCAATAGTATAAAAAAAATATATCCTGAAAAACTACATAAAACATTAACGTAGGACATTGTATTCTACCATTAATGCTCACCTGCATTACAATAGTCATGATTTTCTTTTCAATTGAATGTCTAATGTAAAAAGGGGTCATGTCTAATTTTCCATGTTTCTTTTTTTTTTTTTCCAATTAATGTTTCAATTGAATTGCAAATCCCAGAAACAAGCATATCTAAGTTTATTAAACTTTGGTATGCTGGCTTTTATTATTTTGAAGCAACGAAGCAGAGCTAACAGACTCCGATCTCAACAAGACATTTTTCAGAATAAAAATACGCCAGCTGTCAATCAGTCGCGGTTGAAGTGACGATAGCAGAGAAGAGTATGGCGACAGTGAAAGTGACAGTTAGAGGGCTTCCTGATGTCCCTGACACATACACTGCCTTCTGATAGTAGCAGTTTTACAACTCGGAAAGAAAAATAAGGAATCTGCGAAACGTCAACAGTGGTCTGTGATATGGTTTTTAAGAGGCGTTTTTTTTTTGTTTTTTTATTGTTCGGGGATGAAATGCTGCTGGAGGTTTGAATTAGAAGAAATTGTGTTGAATTGCTTCTGCGTAGTTTTGGCGAAGTTTTCAAGAGGAGGTATCTCTGGAATCGGATTTATTTAAAATCTAAATGAACTGCTAATTGAAGAAATCTGTAGTTATTGAGCATATTTTTATGTTTTCTTTATTAGAATTCTAATTGAAGAGTCACTTTAATCGAAGATATTTCAGTTGATTAAATTTGAATGGTAGGTATTTTAATATGACTATCTTAAATCGTATTTTATTTGAAGTAAGAAATTTAGTGTTTCTTAAATAAAAAGAACTACGGATAATATTCATATTCCTAAAATTTATTTAATATTATTTTCAAAACCTATATTTTTTGTGTGTTTCAGTACTTCTTTGTTTATGAGATACGAGAAATGTTGACAGAACTCCGAATGAATTTGTCGATATAAAAATAAATTTTAATTCATTATTTTTGAATTTGGATTTAACCACACCGATATTCTTAACCATATTTTAAACTTTTAGTGCCTACTTTTCAGAATTTGAAGATTTTTATGCAGAAATTAAGTTTTTTTTTTTTTTTTTCTTTTTTATATATATATATATATATGAAATAAACTTATACTTAGGAATAAAATGTTTAAATGTGTTATGAATTTGCATAAATGTTGCCATGGAAAGTTTAGGGTAACATTAAACAGTTTGACATTAAAAAAAAAGTTAATTTCTGAATACTTTTACTATACTTAATTTTCCTTATTTGAGGTATATTAAACCATTAGTTTCATTGAAACTTCTTAAGTGTGTAATTTAGAATTAACCTAATTATTGTTACACATATTTTCATAATATATCTTATTAACAATGTTATGATAATATTTCATTTGAGTCATTTATTTACTTAAATGAAATTAAGATGAATGAATTAATTACTATGTTTAAAATAAATTACTTAAAGGAAATGTGATTTTATAACACTGATCAGTTATACAACGCTAATTTTCCAAAATTATTTCTTTCAAATTAATCAAATCCTTAAACGAAACCGATTCTCTCTTTACCTCTTCTCCTTTTATCATATCATGCCCTAATAAGGACTATAATTCCTTATTTTTTTAATTGTGCAAAAACAGACGATCAAACTTAAAAATCTCAATTAAACTTACAACAATCCTCAAAAATATCATATCATGCCCCAATAAGGACTATAATGCCTTATTTTGTCTATTGTACAGAAACAAAAGATTAAAATTAAAAATTTCAATTGAACTTTTCTCACACGAGATTTTATTTGCATTCCTAGTTCATTACATTGTTAAGACTGATTTTTTTATACATACACATTCATCTTAGTGCTCATAAGTTATTTAAAGTATTGAATTTTTACATTCGTCATGCAATTCTTCAATTAAGTAAAATTCATATTACCATAGAAATTGTAAAGAAATATTATTTTTAGAGGATTTTTTCAAAATACATTAAAATTTCTTCAAGAATGAAATTTTTTAATATAATATACAAAAAAAACGGCTTTCAGAACTGGTTACCCTTAGTTGATTCTGCCAAATGAATGGTTTGACAATGAAAGCGCTAATTATAAAATATAACTGTTATTTCCAATTGCATGTTTTAATATACTGTAGAAACTAAAAAATTAAAAAATATCACTACACTAATTATTTTTAAACACCAACACCAGAATTTTCAAAACTCTTTTACTTTTCTGCGCCCCAATTGGATATTTATTAGCAAATAAAAATGTCTAAGAAGTTTCTAAATAATTAGGCTAGATTTTTAAGCAAGATCCTTATAATTATTAGCACTATTTCTAAAATATTTAAATTATTTTAATGAAATAGGCCCTACTTTATCATTAAAAAGATATTATATAATATCTAGCAAAGGAACCAAAATTTTGAAGTAAGTAAAGGTTAATTCTGTAGTAAAAACAATATATTATTTATACATACTACAATAATACAAACTTCTCTACATATTCAAAAGGATTCAATGGAAACTCAATCGTTTTAAGTATGTATAAGTAGAGTATGTACATTTGCATTTTTTTTTTTTTTTTTTTATATACATATTTGTATTTTGTTTTTGAGTAAGTATATTTGAATTATTTTAATGAAATAGAACCTACCTTATCAACCAAAAGATATTAGATAAGATATAGCGAATGAACCGAAATTTTGAATTACATAAAAAATCATTCTATAACAAAAAATAATACTTAATTTATACATACCCCATTAATGCGCATTACTCCCCTATTTATAAATACTCAAAAGGATGGGGTAGGATTCCAATCTTTTTAAAGATGTATAAGTAGAGTATGTGTGTTTATATTATTTTGATATATTTCTATTTTGATTTTGACTGTGTATATTTGAATTATTTTAATGAAATAGAACCTCCCTTATTAACCAAAAAATAGTAGATAACATTTATCGAATGAACCGAAATTTTGAACTACATATAAAATTCATTCTATAATAAAAACAATATAATACTTATACATACTCCACTAATACCCATTACTCCCCTACCTATGTATACCCAAAAGGATGGAGTGGGAACTCCATCTTTTTGAATATTACACAAAAAATAGCACACACACAAAAAAAAAAACTCGACGAAAAATCCCGATCTTTCCCAATCATCACACAAGCTTTTCTCCACATCCCTTTCCCAAAGATACGATTCACAAAACACAGCGTAACGTATACAACATGGGGTCTTTAAAAGCACGACAGCTGTATAAATACGGACTTTGGAGATTGACCACGCATAAAAAAGACACAAAACTCGATAAAAATTTGTATAGCTCCTCCCGATTGAGTTACTGGGGAAACAGACAGGTTTATGTCACACCCTGAATTCCTCAGCTTGGACTTTTTGAGACAAGTTTCTTTTAGTTTAGTTTCTTTTTTGCTGATAAACAACAATCGGGTGGGTGTGGGTGTTACATTTATCTATTGACTTTTCTTCCAGGGAAAGGAAAATGTTTTTCTGTCTGGATGGATACTTTGAAGCTTCCTTGACGTAACCTTGTTCCTCGTCTGCTTTCTGGGAGTGTTTTGGTAACTCTGTTTTTTGGTGGTTTCGTGACATGTTAGTAGTAGATTTGTCAGATTTCTCGGCTTTAAGACTATTGATGATTGATAATTTTGGCTCCTTATAGATAAAGTAACATTTGTATAGTTAAATACTTTGTTGAACTTGTTTTAGAGTGCGTAACGAGTGAAATTGAAGATTAAAAGGGTTCAGATATCTTTCTTTGTTGGAATAAGTGATGTAATGTTTTGAAGATACTGCTTTGAGCCTGGCTATGTACTTCGAAAGTAAGTTCGAATTTTTAATTGTTTGAATGAACGAAGCCTTGGTACGAAAAGAATAAATCCTGTATTAATATAACTGAGTATTTTAAAACAATAAAATTTAAAAGTTCATGGATATAACTTTGTATAAATCACAGCAGTGTGTGTATGTATGTGTTCGGTTTTTTTAATAATCTATTTGGATCTAATTATTCTGAAATATTTGAGATATTCTGGAAAGAAGTTGAAGTATCATCTAGCCAGCCAACTTATAAATGACCTTCTTTCACTAACATATACAGGTAGTCAAAAATTTAGTTGTAAGGAAGTTTGTATATATATATTAAAAAACCAATGTCTGTGCAATATTATATATATATATATATATATATATATATATATATATATATATATATATATATATATATATATATATATATATATATATATATTGCCCAGAAATTAGTTTTGTAATAGGCTCTAACCTTTATCTCAAAAAGTCAGGAAAATAGAAAACCAATAACCCAATACAGTTAGTGTGATCAGTCTAATTTGTTAAATGTGAAGGAATTGATTTAAGGTCTTTAATATTCAAACCATCGTAAATTAAAAATAAAAATGTAACTAGCTAAGATAACAGCTGGTTAATAACTGGTAACCTCCGAAGGAATATTGTATATAAAATAAAAATAAAAGATGCAAGTTTCATCATACTTGAGTTATTTCTAAACTGGATACTCAATGCTAGGATTTATTCAATTTTATCATCTTCCTTCATTTTATGTCCTGCTTAGAATTCTACGATACAACTATTCACATTCCAAATGGAATCTTTCCACAAAGATTTACAGAAAATACAAATAAATTTTTTATCGTAGGTGGTTTCTCAATAAAACTTTTAAACTTATTCCACATAAAAAATTTAGTAATTATTGACTATTCAAAAATGTTTTAGCTACATAACTATAATTTTTAAATTTATAAATTATTTATTTCAATAAATATCTTTTTAATGATTTTTACTTTCGTTTTTCAGTGCAGTGTTAAAAACAAAAATGTTTTGAATGAAATAAAATCTAACCATATAATTACATATAATTACATATTATTTTCTGGATGGTTCTTTTTGTGATTGTCTTTTCTTCTCCTTTTAAACAAAAGAAAAATTTGTAGCCCTTAAATTTGTAAGTAACACCAATTTAAAGGCTAAGATCTACGCTTCTCATAAATAGTTTATTTATATTCCCACATTGTGTTATTTATTTCAAAATTTAAGTAAGAAATAATGTAAAATGTTTTGGAAATAGTATACAGTAGATGGCAGCACTAAAGAAAAAAGAAATTGCAATAGAAGCATGTTGAGGAAATTTAAGGAATCTTATATGTCTCAATCTTATAAGCAATCTTAAATGCTCAGACTGTGCATGGTTCAATTAATTTTAATGAATATTAGATCTGCTTAGTTTAACATAAGTCTTTCTTTTAGGTAAAAACTAGTTTCTCTTAAATCGAGTTAAACCTGTAGCATAGTTTATGATATGAAGAAAGGGGACAACTTCCTCTCTCTACAAACTTTCTTTAAAATCACAAAGTTTCTAATAGTTGATGTATGAACGCTCGCAGTGCCTGGAACGCCTACCATTAAATTGATTTGAAGTTCATTGTCACGAGATGCTCAAAATGCCAGCTTTGCATTTACCCAGTACCAGCACTGGAATAAAATAATTATTGGCCAAGTATTAAGCCCCCTGTCGTTGGACACGGCAGAGTGATTGGATGATGGGAGTTGACGTGCTAGAAAATAGAAAATGTGGGATTGATTGGAGCCGCCAGCCAGAGACGATCACGTAACAAACAGCTTTTCTTTGTACTGGAATGAAACATTCATATGGTCTGGCGTCTAATGACTGGCATTATCATCTGGCACGCTGTCTGGTAACGTGTAAATCGGCCTTAACATCCAACAGCGGTCGAACCGCCACATTATTCAGAGTAAAACTACGCTCTACCAAACAAATAAGTTCCCAAAATAACCACTCACATGAGCGCACTAAACTTTTCAGCAGGACTTCGCACACTATCCCCAACGCCACCCCAAAATCAAATCTGCTTTTGAAGTGAAACAAAAGGGACAAATGTGAAACTCTGGAAATGTGACGGTGGTGCGGAAGAAGTTTTGTAAATGACATGTCTGTGTGCGCGTCCGCGATGTGACATCGCGGGTTTTGGCTTATGGATGGCGGCGGGTCCCATCAGTCCTTCCCCCCCCCCCCCATCACTCTGAATCATCCACGTCACATTACCCATAAGCCCCCTGGATTGAAGCCCATCTGAGCCCCCTGGTCGGAGAAAGGTGCCGGGTTGCTAGATGAAGAGATGCATTGCGGATATTGGCGGATTGTTGTTGTAAAGATTTCGTTTTGCTTATGATGTTCGTTTCAGGATTCAATCATTAGATTAGAAGTAATGCAAAGGAAGAGTTTGATTTAGTATTAAATGACAAAACAAATTATTAGAATTTACATATTAAGATTACTTTTTCCCGATTCTCAAAAAATATTTTATTGGAAAATTAATAAAACTGAAAAGGGGAATGCCAGGTTTACATTTTGGTAAATAATAGTAACTATTTAAATGAATGAAATTTATTGAACTCTGAATAACTTTTTACATAAATATACTGAGTATTTTAAATTACTTTGGAGGTGAAAAGGTAGTAATATTTTCAGATAATAAGTTTTGATATTTTAATAGTGTTAAATGCAATTTAATGATCTAAAGTCTGAAAGAAATCAAATAAGTTGAAAACTTTGACATATAACAGTATTATTGGCAAAAACTACTAATAGGGAAATGCTAGTGTTAAGTCAAGATTCAATTCATATCAAAGAAAAAGTACTCCACAGCTAAAATGTTTTAAATAAGTTTGAATATTTTTGTGTTAAGTTTGTACTCAAATGCAATTGTTCGTATGAGACAAATTTTCGATGAAACATTGCCATTATATTTTTATTCTGAGCATCATTTTCTTTCTATTTGATAAAAGCCTTTGGATAAATCTGATTTTAATAAAAAAAAATTCAATTCTGCTATTTCTAAATACGTATCTTAAAAAAATATGCATGAAAGTATATAACAACGTTAAAACCTTATATAACAACGCTAAAAAATATTTATATTACATTTTTTTTAATCTTGAATTTACTTTAATTAGAGCAACAATAATGGTTTTAAGAAATAAATGCATTCAAACAAAAGCTATTAAATTAATTTTACACTAATTATCATTATTAGTTTAAACTATACCATTTTTTCATCATCGTTTTCCATCCTTTTACCAATTTTCACATTTTTTCCACGAAAATTTTAAGACATCAAAATGGGATTTAATTATAATCTTATCTACGAAATTCATTACCAATCAATTCCCTTACAAAATCCCAATAATTAACGTTGCATTTGGCGAGCATCGACTCCAAACTTCTTCGCCAAGCTCCTCCACCATTCGGACTCCCTCCTCCATCCCAGCAACCCTACCCGAGAGAGATCTGTCTCGGATTTGACGTTGCTATAGCAACCGATTCCGGAGCTTCGGGTTGGTTGGTGGCTGGCAATGATTTGTAGCCTGTTACGACTGTCTGAGCGCTAAATGCCGGACAAACTGAAATATTATTGGAATGATAGTGCTGGTAGTTAAAAAGTAAAAATCGCCCGTCTTTTATTACTCGAGTTTTCTCTTAAGGTTTTAATAAAAGAAGATGTATTTTTATCTGTAAGCATATGCGTAAAAGGGGAGATTCTAAATATGTAGGCTTTTAGGGTAAGGTGGATCTTTCAAGAAAGATTTAGGGGGACCTAGTTAACTTTACTGTTTTATCGTGAAATGTTGGTGTTTTATGCAGTTTTTGGGTACTGAGCGTTTTTTAAAGACGGTGATCTAGTCTATGTGCATATATTGTAGGATTTTTTAGGGAAATGTGCTTGTGGGAGAAATATCTTAACGTATTCCCGTTCTATTTTTTTTTTTTCTCCTCCCCCTCGTATTTCGTTTCGCACTAAATGCGAATGTCACAAAAAGGATTAAATTAATTATTTTATTTAATTGATGATTTTATTTAATAACTGTTCATTTTTACGGTTTAAATTTATCTAATTTTTCAAATTCTGCAATACCTAAAATGAAACTAGTCATATTCTTATCATGACTAAATGAATAATGATATGTATTATCACATTACGTATCATTTATAATTTTTATATTGCATATCATTTCATCTGTAAGACATAATATTAAATATATTATATCATTACCTTATATATCATTTAATGAATGTGATATTTATTACCATATTTATATGGACAATTCTCTTCTGTAAGCACGAGACATTTTAGCTCTTTTTTCTACTCATAAACAAATTAGAATTCTAAAATTATTATGAATCTAGCAATTATGCTTTTATTTTATATCATATTACTTGGTGACAAAGTTATATGGAAAAATAATTATTTTAACAAGGTCATATATATGTATTTATATTGCCTAAAGCACGGGACACGTCCATGTCCCGTGCGTCAGACGATATAAATACGTATATGACCTTGTTAAAATAATTATTTTTCCATATAACTTTGTCACCAAGTAATATGATATAAAATAAAAACATAACTATTAAATTCCTCTTAATTTTAGAATTCTTATCTGTTTAAGAGTAGAAAAAAGAGCCAAAATGTCCTGTGCGCCATCCAGAGAATTACCCATATGATATTAAACTATAACAAAATATTTCATATTAAGTATAAATATGTATTGAATGGCTCGTTAAATATATAAATATCAACCAAAAGTGGATTTTCACACATGGAGTATTCCATACCCAATTGCTGTTCCATGCAGGCACGAGCACATCACCTAATTTAGAAAAAATAACAGATTCATAGATCATGACAAGAAGTTTTCTCAATGGTTAAAACAGGTAATCAGCATTGACCCTATCACCCCTGAATGTGTTTAAATGAATGTTCATTTTTGGGAGTGATTATTTTACTTTGAAATTATCAAATAACATTTCTAATTGTATTTTAACTAAAACTTTGTTTTTCTTTCAATGCTATTACTAAAACCTATTTGAAGTTTTAAAAACATTAAAAAGGAAACATTAAAGGGACTTTGAAAACTTAGTCCATTCATCTGGAAAAAGATATGTTGACCTAATAGGAGTCGGGACCAAGTTATTTTACGATTAACTAGAATCTTACATATTTGAATGTATTTCTTTTAAACTAAGGTACTTCAATAAACCAAAATGATTATCCTATAAATTATTCATAGTCATCTTTTTTTAATTTTCTCACAATAAGTTTTGAATTTATTATGAAATATACTTTTTGGCAGTTAATTAGATATTTTGGCACAAATTTTTTATCAAGCAACAGAAATGTTAAATTTTTAAAATCCTCTCAACTTTAATTTTTCTTTGAAAAATTATTTAGTTGTTTTAAAGAAATTTTAATTGGTCGATCTTCGGGTATATATGTACTAGCTGGGAGTCAAATTTAATTTTTAGCATTCAACTAATTCCTCGATTCAAGTCTGTTCAAAATTTGTATGTGTTCCGCTGATAACCTTGGGGTACGAAACAATAAAAAGGCTTCATTTTCAAATATATTTTTACATGAAGAATGAGTAAAATATTTTATAAATTTCTACATTGTTGAAAAACATCTGTTCAACTAAATATTTTCCTAATTTTTTCAAAAACAATTATTTATTTATATAATAATAAAGTATTATTTATATAATAATAAAGTATTATTTATGAATAATACTTTTATTATCAAGTACAAATCTATAGTTATTAAGTATGAAAAGATTAAAATATTACATTATTTCCTTAAAATCATTTTTAATTGAGTTTTAAAAGATTTCAAAATGAGTTACTCATTTCTATTAGTTACTCCTTTGAAAAGAAATCCTGAATTTCATGTCATCGTAAAAAATTTTGTTCTTCGAAATAAATCAAGACCATAAAGTATAAACTTTAAATTGATTTCACTCAATAAATCTGTATGTGTATTAAATAGAAGCATGATAAAAGTTTCGAAATTGTTTATTTCCGATGTTATTAATTTTGTAGTCTTGGTATTAATTTTGCCTATTAGTTGCCTCATCATTATTTTATATTTCTTATTAAAATAAATTGTAACTTAATTTTTAAAGAAGTTTAAAGTATTAATCAAAAATAAAGTTCATACAAAGAACTCGTATACAGATTTTGGGACCACTTTGCAAAATCAACAAAAACATTAATTCGTATTAATTGCACTTAATTTTGTACTTCTCCAAATTTTTAAAGAAGATATCAATATCACGTTTAAAAAAATGTAGACATTTTCATACAACTGAAAAAATATCTTTGGCCAATTAGAGATGAAAACTCTAGACACTCCAAACAAACTTTAAAATTTTGTCATAATATACCCAAAAATGTCAATTGAGCATTTAGTTTTCATTTAAAATACTTAAAATTAAATTACTCATAATCCTCAGAAAATTCAGATTTAGAAAAACTAGGGAAGTTTGATCCTGATTCGAAATTTAATTTTGTGTACTTTTTAATTTAAATTAATTGTAAACTGTTTCCTCTAACTTGAACTTAAGAATTTGTTTAAGTTTTAACTAGAAACTTTAAAACTGCTAGTATTTTTATTACTTATAAAAACGAAATAAATGCGCTGTAACTGTAACCAAGCACCCTTAAATAAAGTCAGTTGGGTATTTTGCTCTCTATGTGATCATTGATGTAAAAAATATAAATGTGGAAAATGACCCAGATATGTACAATAAATAATTCTGTCAGTTTGTTTATAAACTATTTTACAGTAACATGTTAATTTCAAACGAATTTAATATGTTACTGTAAAATATTAGTGGAAAATTCATATAAAGAGCAATTTGCTTGATGCTGAAATTGTACATATAACCTGGTATAACTAGATTATTTGAATTATTATTATTATTAATTTTTTTTTAATAACTAACGGTTTTGCTGTGTTTATTGTAATTTGCAATGAGATGCATGTAAATTTACTGTTTTCTAAAGCATATTGCAATAAATATGCACTTCTGATTTAACTTTAGTTAACAACTTGTTATAACTTAATTTTTCAATACGACAATCATCTCTAACTTAGTATGAATGGATACTCTGTAACAGCAACTGCATCACATTTAAAACCCTTCTTAATATGGATAGTAAAATTGCCCAGTATTCCTTCTCTTCACTTCTCCTTTTGAAACTTTTCCTTTATTTTCACTGTTTTTCTACTTTTATGAGAGCACTTCAATGCTTTACTTTCTTTATGAAATCCTTTCGCAACAACAAGATCACTGCTATCTTCTACAACTTTAAAGTCTGTTTTTAGAGTATGTTTTGTATCATGACTCTTCTCCTTTTTGTAGCCATTTAAATAAGCTTTACTTACAACATGTAGTTGAATAAATCTTAAGCGCTTACAAAGTAATTAACTTACAAGTGTAACTCAATACTTACATGATAAAAAAAAAAAAAAAAAAGATAAAAAAAAAAAACAATTTTAAAATCTTTACAATTCACTGACAATTCTTAATTCTGTTGCATATTATATTTGATAAAAACCTACCTTCATAGTAAAAGCCATAAACTTTCAAAGTAAAATGATAATAGGATTGAAATTCAAGTATGGCTGAAGTCTTCTCTACTGTCATTAAACCCAAGTCTCACTACGAAATTTCTGTAGCATAGCATAATATATATTACCATCGAAATAATAATTTATATTTTTTAATTTTACAATTCTAATCTTATATAATTAAAAACTTTACCTTTAAAATGCTTCCGAAACAATAAACTAACGTAAAGTTTCTCTCGATAGAAATTCAATAAGAATTTGGATGTTCAGCAATTGAACAAGAAAACAAATTAAACAATTGGATTGAGCAATAGAATTAAAACTTATAACCAACTCAACTTGTTCAACGTCTATACGATGTCTAGAAATTCTTTTTGATAAATCTTTACGATAAACTAGGAATCAAAAAAGTTATCTCGTTTCAAAGTGTTTGGGGCTCACTTATTATTCACTATTACAATTAACTTAGTATTTTTCACGGTTTAGTTTACGATTTATAAGTAATATATTTCATCGCAATATTATCGAACCGTCATTCCTTTACTTTTTTTTTTCTAGTAATGGGAAACTTCTTTTAACCAACTATATCACATAAAAATGTGTTCTTATTGTAAATAACTAAAACTCTATCTATAGC
This sequence comes from Linyphia triangularis, assembly GCA_963978545.1. Lineage (NCBI taxonomy): Eukaryota > Metazoa > Arthropoda > Arachnida > Araneae > Linyphiidae > Linyphia > Linyphia triangularis. The sequence goes on along the minus strand of OZ021726.1, from coordinate 26,678,255 downwards.
ATTCACATTTTTCCCTCTATTCTTTTAGAAAAATACTTGATATATTAGTATTTGAACAAGGTTCTGTCATTAACTGTAAAAGTGAATTTACAAAATTTAAATACTTCATATTTATATAAAAAAGCTTTTGATGAACTATGAATTTTACATATTTTGGTAAATAATAAAATGGTATTTTTATGTGATTCAACAAAGATCTGCCTATTATATTAATACAGTCAACCCCCGTTAGCGTGAAGTCGATGGGACCGCCGAAATTGTTCGCGTTAACCGAATTTCGTGTTAAACGAACAAATTAATGTTAAGTTTTAAGTACGGAGAACTGTTTTTACTTCATGTTGAAAGGAATTTTATGTTAAGCGATTTCACGTTAAAGTAGTTTGACTTTAGTTGTAAAGCATCATTTTGAGAAACATAAGGCTTCACTGTAAATAGAATTTATTAAAAATCGTGCTGAACAGAATAATTTAGACCAAATAAATTAAAATATTCTAATTTAGAAACATTGCTTTAAAATATTTCACAAAAAATGTTTTAAATACTTTTAAGCATCATTCGAATTTAAATGCTAATTTTATAATATTGATCGATTAAGTCACTTTCTAAGCAAACCGTGGAATGTGCCTTCAAGCCGATTAAAACAAAATGTAAAATCAAGTAAAAGTTATAGATGTAAACATAAAGTTTAGATGTAGATCAAAAAGTGGAATAGGGTCTGCATGATCTTAATTACAGACTCTAGATAAATTAGTTCACTTTCGTTTTATGTGTTTAATGCAAGTTTATTATTTTAACAAGGCTCTAATAGTTTTGGTTTATTCTCAGTTCGTATAAAATCAATAGAACTATAATATTTTCAGGAATATTAAAAAATGATAGACTGTGTATTTAATGATTGAGCATATATATAAAAAAATACATTTCAGTTTTCACAAAATAAAATGTTTTGTATTTTTTAATTATTATGTATTTTTTTTATCTATACTCAATCATTAAATACATAATCTATCATTTGCTAATATTCCTGAAATAATCATAATTCTATTGGATATAGCTTTTGCAAATTAATATATACTATTACGTATTTCCAACTTCAAAAAATAGCTTGTAAGTTTGCCTTTGGTCGTATATATTTCATACATTAAGAAATTTTGGAATAGAAACACATTTTTTAAGTAATAAATAATCACATCAAATAAGATACAACATATTATTTTAGAAAGGATTTTCATTAAATTTTTTGAAGACTTTTTTTTATCAAATATAACTAATACTATTTAAATTCATAAATAATATTTACATTGCAAAATTTATTTAATGTATTATTAATAGTATTGAGTAATAAGTATTATTTTACATAAAGGAACTGAATCTATGTAATATTCTTATTTGTATTGTCATTCTAAGTTTCAGATTTGGTAGACATATCGAATAATATCAACCACAATTTAAAGTATTTCAACTACCGTAATACATGATATTACTGCAGTTGAAGCACATGTCTTAGCAGTAAAATACTTTAAATTGTAGTGTAATAGTGATAGTGAAAATCTTAAAATACTTTACACTCTTAATAGTAGCTGAAATATAGATTGTAATATAAAGTCACATAGTATTCAATTAAATCTAAATACTTGTTTTATGCATAACTGTTTAATAAGTTAAATAAAATCTACATTTTAGTGAATATGAATCCTTTAAACTAACATGTTAGCCAACTTAAGACTTTTTTTTTTTTTAAATAAAAACGCATTTCACACAATCTAAACAGTTTCAACAAACCAAATTCCCTTGAAATAGCGATTGATGAACCATTAAATACTATAAACAAAACCAAACGTATTTCCTAACTAAAATAAGATTAGTTGATACTAAATTATCCAGGTATATCAATTCAATAAACATCCACATCATTCTACATTTCAACCTAACTCACCATACCCCACAATTCATTAATAACAGCATCCCCCAATATGAATACAAAAAACAAGGCTTCAGAAACAAGGGAAGCAAAAAAAAAAAGCCCGATCACTGTCCATCCTTATCTCCCGCATCCCTCCATAGTCACTACGGCAGCCGCAAGTCTACAACCACCGGTAATCACCGCTCCCTTACACTTCCCCCTTCCCTCCTTTCATCCACGCTTGCGACTTAATTATAGAAAATCCAGGCAAGAGACCGATGCTAACTAATTAAGGGATCAAGACTTTTCGGGGAGGGGTATCTAGAATCTCTTGAGAGTCTTCGCTTCTGAGTGGGGGAAGGGTATTTTCTAGAGGGATTTCCTCCTCTAAAACGTTGTTCATCATTAGGAAGAAGGATGGGAGAGTCCATTCTGTTCTTTTTCCTATCCGTCTATCAGAGGGAAGGAGGGGGTTTGGCAGTGCATTTGTAAAAGTAACGTAGATTTGGAAGTGAGCCTCTGCCGTATATCATCGGCGCTATCGCCGGTAGATTTCGTTTCGGTTTTCCGTCGCTGCTTTAGTGAAGTGGGAATGTGAAAGGAGGGGGGTGGGGAGAGTGAGAGATTTTCTTTTGTTTCTAGGCTCGAGTTTGGTTTATAAATTTATTTTTATTTCATAACTAATTTAAAATATCGTATATTCTATACAATTATCTAATAATATATATGGAAAAATAAGATTATTACTGCTTAATACTATGCATGGAATTTTGTTATAAATATATATTGAATCATTTAATGTTTAACTTTGACATATTTAATATTGTAATACGTAAAATACTGCGATCGCCGTGCTTTGTTATTTAAAGTTTGATCAAAGGATTAGTTAAGCGTTTGAAAATAATTAGGGCTTTTTTTTTAATAGCCATTTTATTTACTTTTCCATAAATCATAAAATAGATGTGAGTGTGTTTGCTTCTTTGTGGAGTTGATAAATCATAAAGTAATATCAATGTATTTTTGGCATTGTAAAAATAGTTGGTGCTAAAGCTTATATTTTTAAGAAAAATTATGTTTTTAGCAATATTTATTCCCAAAAGTAAAAAATAAATTTTTTCTGTGTTTAATCTATAAAACATTTCTTAAGATATAATTTGCAGCGATAAAAGATATTTTGCTTGAGTAAAATTATCTTTTTTCAATATGAAAATGATTTTCACCTTTATATGTAATCTTCAATTTTACAAACACTTAATCTACTTACTTACTTTGCTCAAAGAGTAAATCCACTCATCTTTATTTATAAACTATAATTTTTTTATTTAGAGAGAAACATGTTTCTGGATTTCTTCACATATATCCATAATATCCCAATTTAACAAAGGTAAATATTGAAAAATCCCACACAGTTATATTTTCTTGTTAGAAATGATAGTTTGTTAAATGACATTAATAAAACTTCGTATTTGTACTGCTGAGACGTTAAGGTACATATCTCTAAAAAATAATTAAACTATTGAAATGTTTGAAATTAACCATTTAGGACAATATTTAAGTACAACTTTTGGATAGCTTGTACTTAGTTACAGACTTGAAGCCAAAGAAGTCTTAACAATCACCATAGAGATTTATATTATACACCATAGATCCTTAACTAATTAGAATATATTTTTTTTAACCATGGGTAACATTTTTCATAGTATAAATGGGGAGGGGGGGGGGGAGTATTCAATTGATTTCATCTGCTTTGTAAAGGAGGAACTTCTTTTAATTTATCTAGAAGAGAAGTGGTAATTAGATAGCAGTGTTGTGAAGGACAACAACTACTTAACAGATACTCAGATTGATTGAATTGCTTTCTTCTTAGTCTAATACTTCATTAAAAAAAATTCTGATCAGATGTAGCACATAAAATCAACTTCAATATAAGCCCTTAGGCTGTCACATTTCCATCTGGTGGCAAAAATTGAACTACTATTTATTTTTCCGTCAGGTATCTATTTCCCTTTGTCTGAAAAGACTTTATATTGAAATGTATCGAGATTTCTTGGAAAAGGTTTTAATTTTTCTCTTAGTGCAATTTTTGCATTGCTAAACATCCTTTATACCAATTTTATAAAGATTTGTTCTTGAAAACGGTGTTGCATTTTCTATTAATGCATCTTTTTCTCATTGTGTCAAAAGCATTTATACCAAAATTGATAAAAATTTCTTATAGAAAAAGACGTGTTTTTTTTTTGTTTTTTTTTAATTATTTTTTATCTAAAAGTATTTTTTCATCGTCTAAAAAAGTATAGCAAATTTTGTGAAAGTTTGTTTTTGAAAACGTTGCTGATTTTTCTCTTACAGTATGATTTTTCGTGATCAAAACAGCACTTGAACCACATTTTATTAAAATTTGTTCTTAAAAACGGTGTTTTTTCCACTTCAGGTATCATATTTGCACGTTCTAAAGAGCATTTATATCGAATTTTACGATTTGTTTTTGAAAAAATGCTCTAAACAGTTACAGATTAACTATGGTGTCCACTCTATATAGTTAAATTATATACATTTCCAAAAAACAATGGGTATTTTCAATAAAAAAAAAAACGCACCACTACCATGAAAACAAACAGAACTCCATCGAAATGTTCATTTCACCGAGCATTACTTTGTTCCAACTGCAAGATTTCCAACTCCATTTTTAGTTTCCATTTCTCTTTCCCCTCCTTATTTGAAATGACCACCGGTTTTTATTTATGTTCCATCTTCCAGGTTGTATCCATTTTCGCGGTGTCTTACGCGCGTGCCGTCCGATAGTACAGTGATGTATGGCAGGGGCAGATTACGGTGGCATTTCGGTATGGCCGGCACATTGGTCAGCGACGATTGAAAGTTCGCTCACGGAATGAATAGAACGGATGGACGCATTTATATACTGGTTTGTAAAGCGAAGTGCTTTTTTCTTTTTTTGTTTATTTATTTGTTTTGGTCCGACTGTTTTTTTTTTTTTTTTTTTTTTTTTTTGTATGTGCGTGAGTGAAATTGTCGTTTTGGAAAAAAATGGGGTGGAGTTTCATTTGAAATATTTCATTCAAATATTGCATTTTTTACGTGGTGATCTTTTACTGAACAACCAGAGTGGTCTGCAAATCAAGATCAGTTTTTCATCTCGATTATGTTTATTTTTATTTAAAGACTTTAATGTAATAATAAGTTAGTATTCTTAGGAATTAAGATTTAAAAGGAATTCACGAAAAAAAGTATGTTATTTAAATTTTTCTGTTTAAAATAGTTTAATTTAGACTGGCTGCATAAAATTTAAATTTAAAAAAAAAAAACATAAAAATACTTTCGAAATTTGACTACACTAATACGATATTTCATAACTTTTCAATTACTAAACTTACGCAATTTATAATTTATCACAAATAATCTTATTCAATTTTGATAAAAGAAGTTTTTGTGATGTTATTCACGACTACCTATATCGTAATCAAACTATAATTACTTATTAAATACAGTGTTGTTTTTAATTAAATTACGTTATAATGCTCAGGAGTTTTAGAAATTTGTCGATATCCCTTTTTAGTCTAAGTTCTCTTCTATAACTGAATAAAAATGCTTTAAAAGGTCATTTATATGAACATCTATATAGCTTTGCGCATCTATGTACGTTTTAAATTTCGTTTCAAACACTTTATAATATACTTCAATTAAACATACAAGAAGTCTAATTTAAATGGAAAAAAGAGACAGAAAAAAAAAATCCTCCCCGGAAAAACAATTTCTCTGCAAAAGGTTTTTATAGAAATAATTTAAAAGTTTTAATGTTATTTTAAACATGGGAAAAGAAAGCTAGAAAATAACACAATAACAATAAAAAAAAACCTCCTCCGTTATCAGAAGGTGGTTTCGCTCCCCCCTTCCCACCTCCGCATATGCAAATTGAAGTTGAAGCACCACCTGCGTTATTCCAACCTTCATTTCCAAGAGCGTTTATCAGAAGAGCTTAATTTATATTCTTGAATAGGATACCATTGGAATAATAAGGGAAGGAGTATAAAACAAATGTGTCTGGTCTGAAAATTAAAATCAGGTAATCATATAGTTTTCTTAATTTATAGTATTATTAATATATCATCAAACTCTAAGCTGTTATAGTGATTGAGGTTTGCTATTTGCTCTGATCTGTAATCTGCGTTAAACAGTCGCTTTGGTATGCCATGCAAAATTAAATAATTAAATTCAAAACTTACGTTTTCATACAGCTCCAAACAAAATTAGACGCAAATGTATGGGCATTTCCCCCAAAAGCTTCCTTATCTTCATTAAAATTCGCGCTATTCAGCAGTTCAGAATTAGTTAGCCAAGAAACTAAAAGTGTAGTTCTTGCGTCAGAATGTATTCAATCCAATCAACAGAGTAAAATTTTTACAGAATCAACAGAACAGAATACCTTAGATAAACATCTTGTGTTTATCTAAGGTAAAAATAGGTTAAATATGTACTTCATTGATAAGTTAAATATTGGTATTGTATAATATTAGTAATAATATCAAATAGTTACCAAATGGTTGACTTAGTATCGATGTTTATAATAAAGTCACATATTGAATAAAAATTAAAAGATAATTTAATAATATGAGGGAAAGCATAAGAAACTACTTAGCTATTGGTATCTGAGTATATTAACATATAATAGAACTCTAAACTTAAAAGTACTGGTAACAGAACTGAAGATACTTATTTTAAAGATATTTTTAAGATCACTTTGCACCACAATTGTTGCAGAAAATCACTATTTTCCTCTTGTTCAATATTTACTGCTATCTTTCAGGGAGATATTCAACTTTGGAAATGTAAATAAATGTATCCATATGGTAAGAAGACTTAACGACTTCCAAAAAACAAATGTATTCTACTTTAATATCCATTAAAGTATAATTTTTGTCGATTCATGTGTTCTGTAAATTTTGAGATTTATTATTTTCTTTCAAGGTACTGAATGTTTCTGCATTGAGAAATAATGTAAAAAAAATAGTGAAATGTAGTATAAACTCTTTTACTATCCTTTTCCAACTTTCGCTATCGTTTTATCAAATTTTTCATCAATGTTATACCTCATTTTTAAAATCCCCATTAACTTGAAACTTGGCTTAAACCAACGTAGTTATAATATGACTGATTATGCACTATTCAAATGTAATAATTAATAATAAATTATTTAAAATTGTTAATAACAAGTACAACTAAATATTTGTTGACTATGATTAATAAATGCCTCCGATAAATGGTAAATTATTTTATATATATATATATATATATATATTAATTGAAAAAATATCATTTAAAATTTAGAAAAAGGGTGAAAAGACCCTTTGGAAATATTTAACTGGCAAACACTGGACGCTAATATTATTAACGTGATGTAGGACAAAGTGTCTTAGACGAAACATGGCCTCTGAGTTAAATTAAAGTTGTGCTTTGTGTTGTTATGTTTGTTGTGTTGTTATGTTTGTTGTGTTGTTATGCCATTGTAATCGTGATATTCGTTTGGATCAGCGATATCCACTACGCGACCCGCAGGCCGGATTTAGTCCGAAACGGATTTTTCTGCGGCCCACCGGCACCAGAGAAGATATATAAAAAAAAAAAAAAAAAAATCAAATTTCACTATATGTTTTTTTTTTTTTTTTTTTTTTTTTTTTTTTAACATTATTGTAATTTATCCAAAATAATATGTGCTAACTTTGTAGAACTGAGTTCTCCACTAGTGTCCGAAGAAACTATATTAAGAAACTTTCAGCAAGGTGGTTTTCATCAAGAATAAATGCAGGAATAACTTATTTGGACAATTTATTAAAAATTGATTGCAACAAATTCTCCGAAAGACATCGACTCTATCATTAAATAAACTGAACGATTTCGACCACCATCGTTTTACTATTGATATGAAATAAAACGGAGTAATCTAAAAGTACAATTAAAATACTTTTATTAAAAGTTGGGTCAAGTTACATTGTCACGTTGAAACAATAGATTAATTTCCTTTATAGACTTTGATTTACTAATAATGAAAACTATTGTTTTTTTAATTATTTAAAAAAAAAAAAGAATAAAGTATCAATTGTAACTTCATAAAGATAAAAAAAAATTCCAGTTTTCAGAAATGTTATATATATAATAATTATAGATACATTTTTTGATGTATCTGGCTTGCAAAAAGCTCCATCATAAATTATACAGTTCGCCTCTAAATGTTAGTGGCGAACGCTGGTTTGAATAAAGCTTAATTACACATATTAATACGTAAATAACTTATGAAAGACTATTGAGTTGCAAAAAACTAAAATCACCAAAGAAATCTTTCAGTGAAAGTACTAATAAGTAAAAATTAATTTTCAATTTTTTTAAATACATTTTAATTTTGAAAGTGAGTTGAAGTTGTTAATTTTAAGAGTGGGATGATCATATAAAAAGTTTAATGATACGAGCAACGCATTTTCTTAAATTTTTTTTTAATTAATCTGTAGTTATAGGATATTTAAAATTTATTTAAAGATTGTTGAATTCAAAAATCCTTTCTTCATTTTCGTTAAATTCAATAAAAGATAATTTTCTGAAAATATGTTTTACCGATAATATTGTCTTTTAAAAATGGACAAGGAGTGCATAAACTGTTTTCTTCCGCTTATAAGGAATTCAGGAGAAAGTTACGTTTACATTAAGTTACATTATGACATTCAAGTAATTTAATCTATTGTTTTTAGATATAATAAGACATGCGTACTTGAAAGAAAAATATTTTTTCAATAATTTATAAATATTCTTCTTAATGAGGGAGACGGAGAACATTTTCTTCAATGGATAACACGTTAAAAATTCAGTAAAAAAAAAATTCAGTTTTAACTTTGCATATAACAAAACAGATTACAGAATACATTGCATAGCAAAATACTTTTCTCTGAACATTTTAGTGAAATTTATCGCCAGCTGTTCATTTAATGAAATTGATTATTTACTCGTTCGAATACGACAATGGTGAGACATTCTTTTTAAATGTACCTTTCTCTCTCTTTCTCTCAATTCTATAAAAAATTTAATATTTTGCAAACAATACTATAGAATATTAATCAAATGCAACTTTAAGTATTGTATTAGATTCACAAAAAGAAACCTTGCCATACGACCGTAAATGTAAACATTTTCGAAACTCACTCTATTTCTGCATAGTCCGAGAGGCGACTGCAATTTTTGGACCCCATCGAACATCATCCTGAATTTTTTATAAAAATTGGAGAAAAGTGAGTAGATTACGAATCCACTTGTCTGCCGTGGCAAAAATGACCGCAACTGATCAAAAATCGACTTGGAATGAGTTGAACTAAAATCCGATTGCCAAATATGTCAAAACTTGCCAAAAAGAGAACAAACTTTTTCGTCTGGCAACCCACTTCATTTTGATTTTCAATGAGAAAAAACGGAAACGACTTCTGATCTCTGGCTCGAAAAACTTGTATCTTTTAGAAGTAAGCCAAATTGGTGACATCAGTTACGTCATTAGTGACATAATGTTTATTGCCAATTTGGCTCATTTGTGAAAGATGCAAGTAAGCCATAGCCCCACATTCGAATCGTCTGCAACCTCCTTAATTGAAAATTAAAGTGTATTACCAAATAGAAAAAAAATGCTCATTATTTGACAAGTTTGGTGCATTTGGCAATTGGATTTAGTTCAACTTATTAAATGTCAATTTTTGATCACTTTCGGCCATTTTTGCTACGGTAGACCAGTGGATTCGTAATTACTCACTTTTCTCCAATTTCTATAAAAATTTCAGAATGACTTTCAATGGGGTACAAAAATTGCAGTCGCCTCTCAGTCTAGTAGATTTTGCATCAGATTAGTCCCAGGTAATTATTCGAATATTCCGATATAATCTTTTTTTGTCATGTATATACTTTATTTGAGGTGACATATTAATGGACTGAAATTAATTTAGTTTTTACCTGAAAAGATACTTAAATTTTCTGTAAAAGCGCTTTTTCCTTTTAGACACTACAAATGCCGAGAAATTTGCATTTGTCTTCAAAAATGGCGACCAACTTCTCAAAACGTGTTTTGTCAGAAACTGTTTTTACAGTGACAAAATTCAATCGAAGCTAAAGGCTTACAAAATTTAACTTATGTTCACTTTGAAAAATTTGTAATTTTGATTCTATTTAATATACGGGTATGTTAAAGTATGAAATATGAAAATGTGTTCTTATAATGTCAACTAAAATCATTCGAATGAAGTTCCATGCTTAAACAATTATTTAACTAATTTTATTTACTAAAAATTTAAATGTTATTGTAATTAAAATAAAGCCATATAAATGCATGGTTGTTTGAAATAATAAAAAATTACGATTGAAAAATATGACACTGTAAAAATGTATTTTTAAAGTATAAACAAAAGTCATTCGAATTAAGTTAGATGCTTAAAATTATTTAACTTATTTTGAAAATGTGAATTTTTATTGTAACTAAAATTAATCTATATTAATGCACGGTGTGTGAAAAAATTAAAAAAAACACCGATTGATAAATAGTTAGTAGATTATACGAATGGTACTGGTCATGCCGGGGCTAAAATGGCCGAAACTGACAAAATATTGACTTTTAAGGAGTTGAACCTTAAGGATTACCAAATATGCCATAACTTACCAAATGATGCGCATTCTTTTTTTATTTGGTAACCCACCGATATGTAAGTTTCGATGACGAAAGGTGCAGACGATTTCACTTCGCGGGCTAAAAAAAAATCGCCTCCTTTCAAAGTGAGCCAAGTTGGCGATAAATATTGCGCAAGAAATGACGTTTTACTTATGACCAACTGGGCTCACTTTTAGAAGATAAGAATGTTTGGAGAAAGATAAATCTAATCGTCTGCTTCATTTTTAATTAAAAATTAAAGAGTGGTGTGTTACCAGACGAAAAAGTGCATTAATTTATTTTTTTTAAGTTATGACATATTTGGCAATCAACTCATTGAAAGTCATTTTTTCCCCCCACGTTTCTGTCATTTTTGTACCAGCAGACCAGTACATTCATATTTTACTAAATTTTCTAGACATTTTATTAAAAAAAAATCAAAATGATATTCAATGGGTTACCTAAACTTTCAGTCGCCTTTCAATCTAACACAAAAGGCACCCATTCTCTAAACCAAAATTACTTCACGAAACATTCTCTAAATGCCTATCAAACAAAACCTAAACTAAACTACCAACAAAACTTTAAAAAAAAAAAAAAATCCACACGTACGTAATACATATCTCCTCCTCTACCAATAATTTTAAGTACCCTCTATAAAACAAAAAATCGCTCGTCCACTCCTCCATAATACACTTAGCAAGTAGATGAACCCTATTATGAGGGGACGACCCTCAAAAAGGACAGAAACGTCTCCGTGACTTGAAAATCTAACGAGATTGCAAAAGAGGGACGCAGGCGGTGGGATCCCGATTGCCTGGATTAGTGTAGGTTAGATGGGTTCTTCCCCTTTTTGCGCGTGTTCCAGTAATGATAAGTTGATGCCTTTTTGGAAGGATGGGTGGGGGGAGCCCATCTGTAGTGGAATCGGGTGTTGATTGAAAGCGAATGTATTGGGGATCGAACTTGGGGTGGAAGGGGGCTGGTATCGAACTTGGAGTCGTAGTGGCCGAGGCTGTAATTGTTGGGAAGGTGAAGTCATTAAATTGGGTTAAAGTCGCTCAAACTGTAATTTAAAGTTAAGATCTTTTGGTATGAAATGTAATTTTATGAAAAGTAATTTTAAAGAAAGGATTTTATATAAAGAAATTTTTATGGAAGTATCGTAATAAAAGTAATTCTAATAAAAGTAGTTTTATGATAGTAACTATTATAAAAGTAATTCAAATTAGAGGAATTCTAATAAAAGTAATTCTTATAAGACAAATTCTTATATAAGGAGTTCTAATTAAGGAATTCTAATAAAAATTAATTTTACGTAAGAAATTGAAAAAATAAATAATAAATTAAAAAGTAAAAATGTTGAAAAGTGAATATATAAATTGCATATTGTCAGATATTACCAAATATGTCATAAGTTGTCAAAAATAACTTCTTATCATTTATTCATTTCTTATCTTATTCCTAATTATTGAAAATATAGATTCATATTTTGTCTCATTCACAGACATTTTCAATTAAACAAAAAACCAATATTTTAAAAGTTATTATAGAAATTTGTTTTATAATACATTGGATTTCAAATTTAGAAATATTACATAAAATTATAACTAAAACGCCACTAAAATATATAAAAATTCTAATATCTGGATTTATTTTTGGTACTTGTTAAAAATATAAAAACCTTTTCAAAATATCTCAAACAAGATGGTGAAATCATATTGTATTATGCCATTTATATATTTCTACTTTTCACTGATACTCTTTACTAGTTTGATTTGTACACATTTTCCCCATTGTTATTTACCATAGACACAGTATAATATTTGCAATGCTTTTCTTGATAATTAAGGTGTATGTTATCCTTAAACAAAACATAGTATATAACACTTAAGATTACAGCAAGGTATTTTAAGAGGAAAATAATTCAATTTTATTTTTTAAATTTCAATTCCAGTTGAAATAAGATGAGTAAACAATCACCACATGAACGCACAATTTCCAAACACATTCCGCTGCAATTCTTATCAAGAATATAAAAATCTCGTAAGCATATTTCCAAAACGGTATCTCCACCCCGATAGGAATATAAATGCAATTGTGTCCTCATTTCATTGGAAAAAATTCTTAGAAATACTTATATTTTCTACTTATTATTGATAAAATTCTAATAATAATTTGTATTCATTTTATTATTTATTAAAAGTATGTATTCTTATTTATTCACTGCATCGTTCTGTCTATTATAAATATATTTTGGAGTTTTTTCCTATTTATTTTGACTACATGCTCCAGTTTAACAGTTAAATTATGGCGATACAACTTGTAAGTATATCCTTTTAATTATTTTTATATTTCTCAACCTGTGCAAATATCTTTACATTTTTAACTAAGAAATAAAGCCCACATTAATAAAAATTAACCAATAAAAACAAATTATTTAATATAAATCTTTTATATCTATTCACAACTCTTTTAAACAAATGCAACTTATTTGAGTAAAATTTCCCTCAAAAACTTTATAAAAAGAATCGCCATTGACAACGAGTCTATTTGCTATAAGTTTCAGCTCTATTGGATGAAGACAATCGGGTTAATTAGTCCTACAAAATGCCAATAGACACGTGTATAAAAACGGCCTTTTAGTATCAACTCCCATTACTTGATATAATGCATCGTCATCGATAACCGGTTTCGATAAACCAAGTTTCAGCTCTATTGAATGAAGACAAATAGGTTAAATAACCCACCGAAGATTTTCCCGCAACAAACACTCAAAATCGAAATTTATATAAAACATTTAAAATAAACAATAGACAAATTATAACATATAAATTTTACTGCTCAAATTTCATTTCCAATTTAAATCTGATCAAGAAAAGCATCTCAACAGTCATCAAACTTCACGCGTCAATCAAATCCGACTTTTGAAGATAACCAATCTAAAATTAATCCAACAACGCACATTAAACTACGACTTCCAACACCCCCGTGACATTTCTGACACGTCCCATACGCAAGTCCACCTTTCGTCAGCGTCGAATATAAGAATCTCGTTAGTTTATCTCCAAAACGGAATCTCCATCTCCACCCGAAGCACAGAAGATAGACGCAGTCGTGTTCCTACTTCATTGGGGTAATTGGCAGCACTAAACAGCCGGAATGGCGATTCAAATTAAGATAACGATACGACCGCTTCTCGATTTGTCTGTTTTTGTTGGAGACACGTGACCCCCTCTCTCCACTTTGCGTAATCTCTTAGAGGGATGGCTAAATAGCAGGGAGTGGGGGGGGAGAGGGTGAAGTGAAATGAATAGAATGGTGGTGTGAATGATTTGATGACAATGGAGGAGGTGAAAAGAGGCGGAAAATGGGTGGGAGGGATTGTTTTAGTCTGATAAAAGACTGGGACAAATTTAAGGTGTCAAAACCTTACTTTAATTTGGAAGTTTAAAGAGTGGATGAGAACTCACAGAGTACACGTACTTGTTTTATAAAGGATCTTTTAGGAAGGAATCGCTAAAGGAAGGAAGGAAGGAATTAAATGACGTGGCTACGAAACTGTGAGTGACATAAAGAAGAGACAAGTAATATGTTGGAGTCGATAGGTATGGAAATTTAAGTACACTAGTTTGCAATATTAATGGGTTTGAGTAAATTTGATGACGGCTGCATATGGTTAGCCAATAAGGTCCATTTTCATTCGGACGGATTTGACATTAAACAAAACTGGTGAGTATGGGGTACTAAAAATCATCCATCTATGTGTCTTAAAAAGCCACTACATTCTTCAAAAGCCACCATTTAGGCTTCATTATCTACTATATTGATAGTGTGACTCTTATTCCATGAGCCAAAAACGATAAACTCATCCAACTATATTCAGATTTTACAACAGTTTGTTGTCACATTTCAAAATTATTACCAATTTTACAAACCTGTGTAAATTTCGAATTCCATACATGTTTATTCAACATACCACGAGTCTCTTTCTCACTGTTTCACAGTTATGTCATTTCAATGTTAAAGACCCTGTAAATACTCTAAATATTTAAATTGATGAAAGGTATACTTTATGTAGATATTCCTCAGCGAAATTAAGTGCTTTAAATACAAGATAATTGTGTCGGCAGCAACATTATAGATTTCCCCTCTAATATACTAGATAAATTCATTTATACTTTTTTGCTTTAGAAATATATATTACATTACCAAAACATATACTTCTTTAAAGTGTATGTATGTTGATGATGCAATTATCTTATACTTGAAGAACTTGATTTCTGTGTATATTATTATAACCTCTGAAGATCGGGCGTCCACTTAAATCGACACACTTTTGAATTTTTTGCACAGTAAATTTTTTTTTAAGGTCAATTATTTTTATGTTATTTCATCCCCAAAAAAGGGAAAAACACACACAAAAATGTGAAAACAAATCTCCTTGTAATCTGGGGTCTCTAGAGGATATGTAGGTTGTTCTTGTAACAATTTTAGTGGTCAGAAACTATCATACAGTATCTCAAACAAGTCAATTCTGAAAATTAACAATTATACTAAAAGTAAGTTACACTCGAAATTTTTAAGTTTTAAAAGAAAAAAATTATTTTCTACTTTTCTAACAACTTGTATTTCAAATGTTATTTATATTTTCCTAAAAGTGTTTAAATTATGTAACTTAAAAGGTGTCATAAAATATACTTAATTCAAAGTTAAATTTTTAAAAGTCACACGAAAAAAATCACTAATATTTAACAAAGTAAGTGTAATTTTTCATTTTTTCCATTATTCGATCCATATCTAAAAACAATATAATAATACAAATCCACGACGGTTATATAATTTACAAAAAAAAAATGTTCAACACATTATTCTAAAATAATATATTTAGAATTAAATTATTCCATTATGAAATAACTATAATTAGCTTATATCATCAACAAAAGATCATAAAATGTATTTTATTTCAGTAAAAGAAGAAATCATTTTTTTTTTTTTTTTTTAATATGACTTGTCAAATCTAAAAGAAAGTTAATTATAAACTCTTATAAATACAATAATAACACTATCCTAACAATATAAAAATATTTAAGAAAAAATTCACATGATTTATTAACATCTCACAATCCCAATGACCCTCCTAAAACTTTCATATGAGTTCAATGCAGACCATTGCTCATACTAAGTCCAACTAAGCCTAAGCGTCACCTGCGTGGTCAGTATTGAAGCCAAAAGGGACTGGTCAGCAAGGGTGGGGCTCAGGGAAACTCTCTTTATTTGGGCGTGGACCCAACTGTACCCAAAATACTTTATTTATATAAGCACGTTGTTTTTAGTTTGCTTAATAATATTATGAAAGCATTTATAAATCTGTAATTCCCTTTAAACAAGAGTCATGGCCTAAAATGAAATATTTCTAGCGTCCACTTTTTTTCACGGGGAAATATAATTGAAATTTCACTAAAAAACCAAAGTTGCGTTCCTATCAACAAATGGAACAGGTTTTGAACATTTAAAAAAAAAACTTTAAACCATTGTATAGGTCACTGATGATCCTATGTCCGTGTCATCCCATTGGTCAACTGGATCTCTTGAAATAACTCCGTCCGATATTTTTTTTCATAGAGACATGTATATTGCCGTGTTAAGCATAGTTGGTATCTACATTTTTTGCCCAATTTAAGTTATGGCTACCAGGTGGTTCTATGTCACTTGTTTTACCCCCAAGTAGCACAAATACACTGACCAATCCCCATGTAGACCGTTGTAGACTGACCGTTGCTACGAATCTTCTCCAATTGTTGGTGTAAAATATATTGGAATTTTTTAAATGTTGATGCAGAGTTTTAAAATTGAAATATGGCGTTGTAAGAAAAGACGGAGGAATAAAAAATATATATATTACTGGATGAATACCCGTACTTAGCTACGAAATTTTAACAAGTGCAATATTTTAGCTAGCCGTGAGGCCTCGCGTTGCGGAAATCCATCATTGGAGTATAGATCCCAGTTTTTGGCACTTCACTCGCAGGAAGGTTCATCGCTACGCAAAATCAAGCTCGCTTCGTTCGATGAAAAGTTCATTGACACATAAACACAGGCTTACTTCACTCGTTGAAAGGTTCATTACTATGCAAGCATAGGCTCGCTTTCTCGCTGAAACATTCATTGCTGCGTAAGGATAAGCACGCTTCACACAATAAAATCTAATTGCTACGTAAAACCTTAATATTGGAAGCCACTCCCTTATCGAGAAAAAATTTATCACATCTGTTTGTGGAAAGTAAAATTAGAAGGGCGAAACTACTTATGTTGAAACTTTCAGAGCTCTAGGCCTATTAGAAGTCGCTTTTTTGTGAAAAAATTAATTAAAAAACATATTAAAATGTTAACATTCTTTTTGTCAATAGTCCAATTAGAAGGCCAAAACTACTTGTGTTGAAAATTTCAAAACTGTAGCCCAAGTAGAAATCGTTTTGTAAAATATTTGTTAATTAATTAAAAAAAATTAAGTAAAAAAGAACTAAATAAAAATTTAAAACTCTGTTTTTCAAAAGTCCAATTATAAGGCCAAAACTACTTATGATGAAAATTTCAGAACTGTAGCCCTATTAGAAATCGTTCTGTAAAATATTTATTAATTAATTAAAAAAATTAATTATAAGAGAACTAAATAAGATTTTAAAATTCTGTTTTTCAAAAGTCCAATTAGGAGACCACAAGTACTTATGTTGAAAATTTCAGAGCTGTAGCCCTATTATAAATCGTTTTGATAAATATATATATATTAATTAATTAAAAAAATTAATCAAAAGAGAACTAAACAAAAATTTAAAATTCTGTTTTTCAAAAGTCCAATTAAAAGGCTTAAAATACTTATGTTGAAAATTTCAGAGCTCTATCCCTATTTAAAAACGTTTTGTAAAAAAATTTATTAATTAAGAAAATTAATTTAAAAAAACTATTCAAAATTTAAAAATTCTGTTTTTTAAAATTACAATTAGAAGGCTAAAACTACTTATGTGGGAAATTTCGGAGCTGTATCTCTGTTTGAAGTCACTTGGTAAAAAAAAATTAATTAAGAAAGAAATAATTAAAATTTTAACATTCTGTTTTTAATGTATGCAATTAGAAGGCAAAAACTACTTATGCTGAAAGTTTCAGAACTCTACTCCAATTTTAAGAAGATTTCTATCGATCCATAGAGCCATTCACAGACACACAGCTTGTTTTATTATCATAGATGATGGTTTTGACATGTTTATTTTTTTTAAAAAATCGTGTGTTTTGGAACGATTCTCGAGATTTAGCATGGACTGTCCAAACTTCCCCGAACCATGTTTTCGACATTGAAAAATACCGCTGTACTACATGGGACATAATGGTGTAGTTAAAGATTGTATCTGCATAGAAAAAATAGTACAAAGTTTATAAGTCTCTATTTCTCATTTTAAGCTCAAGTGTAGATACCACTTCTGCGCTTATCACGGCAGTATAAGACCTTGTATTTTTTGTTTTCTAAGCAAGTTCAAGAACTCGAAATACACATTTTAATGTCCTGTTGTCACTAACTACTGGTTTGCTTCAGAATTACTAGAATGAAATAGACTGCTAATTAGATGTTGTCCGTACCCAAAGGAGATTGCATAAAATAAATGTAATATATTCAAAATAATATTTAAACTTTCTGCTTTCTTATATAAATCTTATCTTGGTATTATTGTTCAGTAAATAAATACAATCGTTTATTACCTGGGCAGTCAGTTTGAATCACCCTGTATCTTTCAAGACCCAAAAATATCTTTAAAATTGCTATACTGATTGTACGATGCTCTTCATTAATCAAACTGTCAGTTATAACAGAATATGTATTTTGAAGTATGACATTTTACGGGACACTAAATGTTATAACTGGAAATTAACTTACAGAATAGAACTGCGGAGATCAATTTAACAGCTAAAAAATATATTAAAATTGAATTTTTTTAAAATTATTATTCTTTTAACTTAACGTTGCTTATTATTATTTTCAGTTTTTAAAATATTTATTCTGGTTTTAATAAAGAAACCAAATGAATATTGTTGCATAAGCTATTTTCTCATCAAAGCTAATGGAAATTTTTACGTAATACCCCAAAGGGAAATCATATTTGTAAATTTTAATTTAAAGCATCAATAATCAGTTTTTAATCAGTTTAATTTTTATATGAAGACAATATAAGTTATCTCATGCTATTAAAAATATAATTTTCTCTTTAATGTAACTCATTTTTTTAAGTGATTACTGGTCATTAAACAAAATTTTGTCGACTTATTTTTGAAAGATACATACAAAAATTTGCTTATTTTACCCAAAGCCTTTTATTAGTACTGATATGAAACATGAATGAAATTCAAAGGTACTTTTCAGTTAAACATTCTAAAGAAATTAAAAAGCATCTAGCCACTGCATGAAAAATTTCAATTTAAAATAAAAAATAATAATCACAAAACAATTTTTTTTTTTTTCATTCATTATAACATTTAGAAAAACATATAAGTACTTTTGTTGTATTTTCATATATTTAATTATCATCGAAAAAGATTAATTAAACGAAAGCATGTATAAAAGTTACAAATTTCTATTCATTCATAAAAGTGTTTTAGAAAAGTCTACAGAAATTCAATAAAATTATATCCCTTTTATTAGTAGTTGTTTTTTAATTGACAATAAAATAAAATCATATATTAATTCATGTTAAATTGGAATTTAATGGTTCGGCAATGTTTATTAAGAGAATATTTATTAGAGTGTTACTCACAACGATTTATTGACATAGAATCAATCATAATATTGGATGTCTACTGTTACTTTTAAAGAATGTAGCAATTAGAGTCAACTATGTATTAATTTATCCTTGAATTATAACAAAAAATCATAATTAAACTATCAAAACAGATAGTTTGATACCCATTAAAAAACTTCGTATTTATAATTTATCAGATACATTAAATACATTTTTTTCGTAAAAATAGTTTTTTCTAATATGAAAAACTGTTTGAATATTGCTGAAAGATCTAATGTTCATTTTTTAAATACTTAATCATTCAATAAATTCAGTAATAATAAATTAGTAAATTAGTACATTATAAATTAGTACATTATTCTTGTTTATTCAACTTTTAGATTTCAATTTAATGTTCTCAACGAGTACAAATCCGAATAAATGGTATACGGTGAGGAATTTACGAAGCTTTAGTTGTCTTGTGAGCAATTTTAGAAAGTGGGTGCGAGCACTTTCAATAACAAACGATTAAATCTATAATACAAACATATATTTATAACTATTATTGAATCCAGTTTCACATAATTTAAAGAAATGCGTTTTTACAAATTTTTAAGATCTATTAGTATGTTACATTAAACATATGAATTGAGGTATAATTTAATGAATAAAAACTTACCCAACATCATGACTTTAATATGTGACATCATCATCTTGTTAAATTTTGGACTTTCTCGTTTATTGAAGAAACTTGATTTCTTGTACTTCTTTAATTCAAAATTCAGGAAAGATAATAAGTCTATTTATGAGTGTCCTAAAATGTCACAATTAAATCTTGTATTATCCTTTTATTGCTATTCTCCTGTCTTAAATAACGATATAGTCTTCGAATATGAAGCAAGTTTAAATATACTTTTGAATGTTATTTCATTCAGTTCATCATATTTAATGTATTTATAAGAAATGCATTAGTTTTCTTGTCAGTTGATTTATCTGATATCCTTATTCTTTAAGGAGATATTGAAATTCTGATTGGCTGCAATCGACTTCAAGAATACTATTGGTTGAGACTTCAATCACGTGATGTAAACACTCGATGCTTTTGTTACACTGTGGTCTTCGAAGAATATATTTCAAAACGTTTCAGCAGTTTATGGAATTCTCTTATTAAAATTTATAAAAGCTTCATTTCAATTTCATTACACAATTATTTCGTTTATCAAAAATTACTTAGTACAAGAGGAATTTGGAGATTTAGAATTTACTAAAAACTATGCTAATTATTTTTATAATTTAACAAACGCTTATTATTTTAATATGGTATAATTAAATAAAAAGTTAATAGCAAATTACTTGAAATAAAGTTTTAAGCTTTATTAATAGATTATTCCAGACACTAATTCTTGTTCCTTTTTAGTTTTTCTACATTTCCAAACTATTCCACTGTTAAACACCAACACTTATTATTCTTAGTAACTTCTTAAAATCACCAACAAAATCTTCCGAATTCAATCCAAACTTTTTCAACGCACCAAACTCCAACTTCCACTACACGCAGACGATAATTTCAAAACCGCCAAACGATAACCGACATCAATCGCAGCAGCCAGTCTCGCACCTGGAATAAACCAAAATGGTAGAGCATGCAAGTATCGGGTCGCTTTAAATACTGGACGAAGAGGCAAACCAAGAAAATTCGGACTTAAGTAAAAGCTGGGGGGGATAGGGCGCCGCCTTAGGGGGGTGGGGAGGGGGCTAAAGGGGCGTTTGAAGAGACAGTTCGAATATCCCTTTTCTCCGGCGAGCGCCCCATAAGCCCCAAGATTCAGAACGTCGATTCCTATTTGCTCTGCAGGCATTTTCCCCCCTTTTGCGCGCTGTGTAGTTTTCTGCGAAGGTTTGTCTGGAATATATTGGCTACTGCTTTTTGGATAAATATATATATGGAGGATTTCCACTTTAATTTAACTTAAAACCGATGGATTTGGGAGGGATTGTGGGAGATTTTTTGTTTTGTTTTGCGTGTGTATTTGTTTGTTGATATTGCTGGTTTGTTAGGCCTGGAGGATGGGTTTTGAGATTTTTATTGCGAGTTTAATTTTTAATTTGTGTTGCATAAAAAAGTAGTAAAGGTAATTTTTTGTTGGGTGAATTACCGTTGTGGGTTATGTAAGTTTTATAAAGAAAATTTCAAGTTTTTGAGTTTAGATAAACAATTATTGTTGTAAACTCAAACTTTGACTAAAACATACTTTAAATATTTTAATTAGTTATGTGATCATGACCCCCCCCCCCAGCTAATTATGATCATGTAATTGTTAGAACTTTAGTGTTGGTTTAGCAGTTTACGATTTGGCTTGAAAAATATTTTTGTTTACACTGTAAAAACATAAGATCTAATAGACCGTAGGATCCAATAAAAAATATATTTAATTTCCTTTAAGAAACATACTACAAAGAACTTCATAACAGCTTGTTATTTATACCAAATTTAAAATTTCCAGTTAATCATAGCCATTTTCTTTCCGAAAATTTTGACCAGCTTTCTTGTTCTTTTGTTTACATAATTATCTTCTTAATTTTTTTTTTCGTGTTCGCATTTTGTTTCATGCCAATTTTTATACTGTCAGATTACCTGGATATTTCATTATTTACAGAAAAAATTTTAGTACTGACTTATTTCTATGTTTCTAACCTTAAAATATAATATTTGGATTCTTAAATTAAAATAATAATAATAATCAATGCGTAGTATTTTTGCCAATTACGCCAAAAATATCACCAAAGTATCCATTTTTTTAAAACTAATGAAAAGAAGAAAACAAAAAATGGTAAATGACATTAATCCATATCAAATTTAAATGCAGTAACCAGTATTATAATGTAATTGAAAAAGGATACGATGTTCCACGCTCCTAGTTTTATCAAATACAAAAAATAAACATAGTATCGTCCAGAAAGTGGGCAACAAGCAAACTAATGGAGATTCACATTCAAAAAAAGTCGTTTGTTTCATCAATATTTTTAATTTAATTTTTTCTAATCATAATGTGTCTTACCCAAAACTTAAACAAATGTTTTCGAAAATTTGATTAAAACATAATTTATTTGAAAATGGTTACCTTATAGTTATTTTTAAGCACCGTGTATTAAAAGTGTAATAAGTGAAAATATTAGTGTTTTGTTTGTATGGATATTTATAGTGAGTTTTTATTAAAGAAAACTAATGTTAACGCTCTACAGAAAATATGTAGAAGAAGCTTATATGATTTGTAGTCAGGCTGGAATCATTGTTAATGAGTTTTATCATTTTAACATCATAATTTAATTAAATGACTTCGACAAAAAGATTGGTAGTATTCAAATTTGCGTTCTACATGACATTTTTACATTCTTTAAAATATACTTGATTTCTAGTAAACATATTTTATACGATCATTGTTTTTCATTAAATAAATAACTCTCAAATACGCTTCGCCGACCAAACGGTATAGTGGTTAGTTTGCTAGCTTCTAGACAGCGAGGTTGCGGTTTCGAGTCTCGAGTAAGGAATGGGTGTTTGTAAATGTATGTTGGTTTGTCAAACAACGAATGTTTCGGCGCATTATAGCCCTCGTGTTGCTGACGGTGCCAGATAATCTGAAAACAACCAACCAACTCAACTACGCTTTAATTCAAAAACACATAAATTTAATGGTTGTCAAAAAGAATATTATCGAAGAATTTCAATTTGAACAGGAGAACCAAAAACCTTTATTTACTCTAAACTTCAAATCAATTAAATATTAAATTCCCAAACAAATTCTAAAATCCCCATAAACTTTCCCATTTACTCTCCTTCAAATATAATGGAATAAAAACTTTACTTTCTCAAGACAATAAAAACGTTTTCTTCTAACTCAAACTCAAAATAAAAAAAGCACTTTTTTAGTACAATAATGCCCACGCTTTTCGCAAAAGGCAAAACACTCTTAAGGAAAACGTTTTAAAACCCGAAAACAAGGCGATCCTAAAAGACACAAAACACGAAGAGAGGGTAAAAGGTTTTGTAGCACGTAACACGGCTACGTCCAAATCCATCCGAAATCCAAAATCCATTCTGGGTAAGTAAATTTCACTACCAATAACAATACCGGAAATAAAAAATAATAAAATAGCCACCAGCCGAAAAGTAAAGCATGGAATAGCTTATATATAAAACAAAGGTTTCCGTTAAGCAATAAGCGGGTAGCTTCTTTTTTCGTTCTGAATAAAGAATCAGACGGGTGCATTACTGGAGATATTTGCCGTCGTATTATACGCACAGTTATTTAATGGACGGTACTTTAAGAATGTTGGAGGGGGGGAGGTCTTTGAGGGGGTGGCGTTAGAACGGAACGCTGGTTGGGAGCTATGTGTCTTTCTGGCCTATCACTCAGATGTTTGCCGTTCCATCCGGTTTCGAACACAAGTGGACGAATAAATGGGCTAGGAATTATGGGATAGGGGTGGGTTTTTGGAGATATATAAGGGGTCGGCTACAAATTGTGCTGGTTTAGTTGGTTTTATAAAAATTTGCAGTTATAAGAAGTGTCATCATTAGATAAAAGCAATAATAATTACCCTTGCAGTCGTTAGAATTACAATTTACTATAAAATATTGATACAATACAATTGAAGAAGCTAAGAGATACTGAAATTTTAAATCAACTATTGTATTTGAAATATTTTTTTTTTTTTTTTTAAATAATAAATCAAATTTAGATATTTTAACTATTTTGAACTATAAATATGTATTTTTACTGTGTAAGCTAAAATTATTTTTATTTCCATCAATATTTGAAATGAATGAGTAATGTATGAATACATTTAATTTTAGTAAATATTTCTATTGAAATAATACGACGCACTTTTTAAAAATACTCAAAAGTTATCAATGAAATTAAAAAGGGTAATATAAATATATACTAAACTTTAAAATAGGTTTTATAGTAACAAATTTCCTAACAAATTATTTTAATCAGTATTTCTTATTTAAATAATAAGAACGTTACTTTCAAAATTTTAATTGGATAAAGTGCATCTTTTCAATACTTATTATTCTTCGCTAAAAATTTCGATCTAAAATGAAAAAAAAATTAATAACTACAAAAAATGCAATCATTTTTTAATACTAATAGCAATTTAGGTTAATTACTTATTGAAAGATTATGCAGGATTTTAAATTTTTTAGTAAAGTCTAGTTTAAAAATATTGACATTATAACATACATGCAACAATTACATTACAAAGTAATTGTCTGTGCAAAAGTAAACTTTCGTTCAAATTTTTACAAAAATCAGTGCGCAGTAAAAATTTTGAAATAAAATAAGGTTTTCTCAGTGCTTGACAAGTCCTTAATGTTTCTAAAACTTGATAAATTTAATTTGTGATTTTTAAATTTGTCTTTTCCAATTAGAGTTTAGCGTTTTTGTCTCCAAAAGCTTGTAATACGTTTATATCAATAAAAGTTGTCTTAGTGCACTTTCTTATCATATCAAGATAAACTTACAAAATCTCCTAAGTTTTTTCACTATTAAATTTCTGAATTATGTTTTTAATTCAATTAATGAACTACAAATCAAATAAATAAAAATAAAATGTAGCGTTTCTGTAAAAGTTGTTTTACTGCTTCAAGAGTAACCTTGCAAAGAATGCGTCATTTCATGACCCCTTGCTTTAAATTTTTTTTTTTTTTCTTGATAGGAGTATGAATTTACGGCGTCATTTCATTATTTTCCATTTTAAATTTCTAAACTTTTGTTTGTGGAAGTGTTTATTTGAAGATTCTAAAAACTATTTTCCAATAATATCCTAAAAAACGTCGCTATTTTTTTTATTCGTATCTGTAAAAGTTGTTTTTCTGCTTATAGGGTAACTTCGCAGAGAATGCAATATTTCATTAACCGTAATATAACTTTCTTCATATTCTATTTATTAGTTTACGTCATTAGGTAATTAACTAATTTTTTAATTAACTTTTTTTTCTATTTTTAACTTTTAAATTTTTTTGTGAAAGTATTTTCAAAAAATATGACTTTTTTCCAACGCGCAAAAAAAAAAAAAAAAAAAAAAAAAAAAAAAAAAAAAAAAAAACGTCAACTTATTTTTAGCTTTCGAGGAATGTCTGTTTGTAAAAGTTACTACTTATAAAGTAGTTTTGCAAAGAACACGTAGTTAAAAAAAAAAAATAGGTAGAGAGAGAGCATGAGTAGTTCACAACTTAACTTCAAATGCATGTTCTTGTTTAGCATTGAAGAGCGACCATTTCAAGTTTTATTTATTAAAATATTTATTATAAAATAAAAAACTAAACAAAAGAATAATGTAAAATTTAATAATATTTCATTATTATTATTAGTATAAAGTTTTATTAGTATAAAGAACGGGTTTTTTTTTTTTTTTTTTTTTTTTTTTGTGATTCAAAAATATAAACAGTACCCTAAAAACAGGTAATCGATAAATGATCTGTTTTTAGGGTATTGTGTTCCACATTAACTTCAATTATGCCAATTTAAAGATGATAATAATTGCAAAAAATAATAATAATAATTTATCGATTTCTATATGCTAAAATTAAAGTTTGAAATATTATAAATGTACTTGCACAATTCTAAACCTCTACCTATTTTTCATGCATTATTTGATAGTTTAAACATGATGTTTGGAGAGAAAATATAGACAAAACATGCTCTTTGCCTAGAAAACCGATATTTATGTTAATTTCTTTTTTCAGTGGTAGGTTTTCCTGGATATTAAGTATTTCAAAGCTCTGACACATGTTTTACCATTAAAATGAGAAAGAAGAGTTTTAAGCCTGTTGTAAAATATGAACTTATTTTATATTGGTATGACAACTAGTTATATAAACTTTTTTTTTTTTTTTTTTTTTTTTTTTACAGTTTACATAAAAGAAGTGTCTATAGTGCATGAACTTTCATTTAGTATATAATTTTAAAGATAAAAAAATAAGATTGAATAAGAAATTTAAGTATTAAAAAATCACTAACTTTTTTTTTTTTTAAACGCAATTTGTTTATGGAATACTGCTTGTTTAAATTCATTTAAATAAAATGCTTTAAAATTTTTAATGAAAGAATCAAAGATAAAATAAATTAATTTAACATGGTTAAATGAAACAATGTACCATTTTAGTGAAAGTACACTTAAACTTGTAAAATTAAATTGTACAACACTGTTGAAGTGCAAATAACTTTTTATTATATTATGGAAAAGCAGAATTAGAGAAATTTTATATTATTTGAATTTTGTCAAAATAAACATTTAGCATACTTCAAGAAGCTTTTACTAATCTCAATATCATAAATTCAACAAAATAAATGTTCTAGCATTACGTTTCTATGAAATGTGGTAGTTACCATTATCTTTGTTTATATTTAGGTAACACAATTTCACGACATTATGTATTTTCCTTAAATATCTACAATGTATTATTTGCAATTATTATTATCATTCCAGCAAAGTTAAATTATATTTGTTTTCCTTTCCCATTAAGTATAAAGATATAAATGCGGAGATTGTAAATGAGTATTTTCTATTTAAAATATTTATTTCAAATGTAGGCAAGGAAAATTTAGTAAATAATATAAGTCCTTGGATATATATCTTTGTATATGCTCTTTGATAAAAAAAGATGCATTTGCATAAAAGAAAACTGGAAATTTTTAGTTATGTATTTTTTTATCTTAAATTAAAAATGAAATATTTTTATTAGCAAATTAGAATTGTATAATATATTATTATACTCTATTTATATAATAATGTTAGATCTTAATTGGTTACTTACAATAAAACTTCTAAATTTCCCATGTGTAATTGGTTTGCTGTTAGAGGATAAAGTTTTTTTTCTTTTTTTTTTTTCTTTTAGATCATATGCAATTAAATTTGCATTATATCTCTCTTATAAATAACAAAATTGTTTTATTTCCTTTTACAGAACGAAAATGTATTGTATAATTTATGGCTTCCAGATATTTTTGCAACATTAGATAGTGTTGATGTTGCAAATTTTGAAATTATCATGAAAAGAAGATATCTCATACTCAGATGAGTTTGATAAAATATATGGAGATAAACCCGTTAAATTGATTTTTACAAAAATGTGTGATTTATTTAGATGCTTTTATTAGCAATGACATTTGCTTACCCCGCGGGATAAATGCACAAAATTTCGATCTGCCCAGATTTACATTCAAACTTAAAAAACTAATTATATTTCAACTTATTCCGAGTTATAGTTCAATATTCAAGAAATACTTTGTATAACTTAATCTCATTTTCTAACCCCACCTAGGTAACAAATGTTGTAAAAAGGTTCCGCCATCTTATATTAACCATTTCATACCAAGTAAGTCTGAATGACAACGTCAACATTTACCACTTAATTTTTTCTAATTTCATAATTTGTTTTGAAGCAATATTTAAAAAATATATATATAAAGTGACATTAACTATCCTAAGTGCCTTTTTAATGTGTTTTTCTCTTAAAATATCTGTAATAAAACAAACCTTCATCAAGATAGATTTGCGTCTGAAATGGTTAACATATGAATTTGCAAAGTATTTTGCTTAAACGTGTAACCATGAAAATTCTTCTAAATATCAATTTTGAGATTTTTACATGTTTGAAATCTCTAATTTATTTTCTTTCCAACTATATGTAAGTTATTTCTGTAACGTAGGTGGTATAAAAATGTATTTTGCATCCAAGAACTGAAACAGATTTTTTTTTTTTTTTTTTTTTTTTTCACTTTAAATCCATTTTTCTTAATGTGTTTTTTCTGTGTCCTATGCACTTTTTGCATCGGGAAACTTCGGAAACTTCGAAGCGCTTAATACAAAATTTTCTATACTAGTTTCATATGTATCTAAGTATTTACTGAAATATGCTTTTAAAAAAACTCAGATACTAATTAAAAA
This sequence comes from Linyphia triangularis, assembly GCA_963978545.1. NCBI lineage: Eukaryota > Metazoa > Arthropoda > Arachnida > Araneae > Linyphiidae > Linyphia > Linyphia triangularis. Next base: position 26,649,946 of record OZ021726.1, on the reverse strand, counting down.
AAAAAATTATAAAATTTTTTAATTTTTCAAAAAATAAAGTGATTCATTCGAAAATAATTACAAAACAAAATTTCTATTTCATAATATATTATCTTTTTATAATATATTTATCTATCGTATATATATATATATATATATATATATATATATATATATATATATATATATAAATATTAGTTAAAATATGTATAAAAATTAGTATATCTATCAAATGTTTTTCAATTATTATCTATCAATTTTTATTTTTTTTTAATCATTTTTTTTACGAAAATTTTATCGGAAAATAATTATAAAAAAATATACATCGAGTGATTTTCTATAAAATCTCATTTCAGGAAAATAACTAGTACTTGCTTTCCATACAGAAAATATTATACACTTATAAATATGTTGAGTTCTAAGAAGAGGTACATCAAAATATGTCACTTTAACATGGCTAATATAGGAGTTTCTGACTCCCCAATAAAACAAACCGAACAAAATTCATCACAAAACACCAAACCAATCTTGGATCTTTATCTATCCGGTCAGCACATCATTCTCATCCCCTTAAAATAGCAAGCCGCCACTCCAAGCTACACCAGGAGCACTCACAAACGCCTACAAAGCATAACACGCAAGAAAACATGATCCAAGATCAGGGGCATGCAAAAAGACTTTAGCCCCACCCTATTCTTTTTACTAAGCTCACCCCCCCCCCCCTTCCATAAAAAGCACATTATATATCTCTACCAACTGAAATAGGGAGATGGCCTTTTCTTTACTGCAGGAGATCTCTCAAGTTTTTACGGTCTGATTTGTAAAGTAATGGAGTAGTGTTTTTTGTGTGCGTTTCGATTTAGCCAATATTTTGATGCTGTAAAACTATTTGCGTTGATTCTAGTGTTTTTTGTTTTCGGTTTGTTGTTTTTAGGGGCTATTCTGAAAACTAGGGTTGAAGAGTTTCTTTTACAGTCGTACGTTATTGATATCCAATACCGTGTCGACTTCGTGAGGTTGATATTTGGATGTTATATTATACTAAGTACTTGAAAGGCAGCGTGTAGTTTTTTAAGGTGAAAAACTGAAACTTTCACAAGAATTAATTGAGATGTTCAACGGGCATCTTACTTTTTATTTGTTGTTGAAGTTTTAAAACTTAAAAGTATATTTTAAAATTTCTTTTTAAGTATTTTAATTTAGTGGTTAAAACAGATAACATGCAACTTATGATTAAAATAAAATTCAAAGGGAATGGTGTTACATGTAAATAAATTTGTTATTTGTTATTGAATTATTAAAACATTGTAGTATATTTTGAAATTACATCTAACGCTATAAGTATTTTGGTTTGTTTTCTTTTCTAATATACGGTCTACTATTTAAGATCAAAATAAATCTTAAAAGGAATTGTGATTGACCTCGAAACTTCTCTTGGACCATAGCGATTCCTTTTATTTTTTATTCGTATTATTTTTTTTATTTTTTAATGGAAAATGGTTTTATTTAAAATGGTTTCTTAAAAAATAAAGATTGTTTCGAAAAGGGGAAATTTTTTAAATTGCTTTATTTTTCAAAAATATAGATCCTACATTCTTGATAAAATATGAGACCGTCTCTGAATTTGAAGCTTGTAAATAGTATTTTTAAATCCTTTATGTGTGAACTTCAATTTTGTTTGAGCTTGTTTAGAAACCTATGGAGGGCTAACTTGCTGTCATCTTAACAAACTGATAGACTATTTATCGGACATGCATTCGATCAAGTTTTGGGACTATCACTAAAAGATCTCTTTCACACATGCTTCTATTAGTGCTTTTCATGACTAATTAACTCACTTGCCGTCATCAAATCGAACTAAAAGCAAATGAATTCGTTGTTGATAAGAATGCATTCTATCGAATTTTGGAGGATGTCAATGAAACCCGCTTTGCACACTAATATTACCGTTTTGAAGGACTAACCAACTTACCATCCTCCAATCGATATGAAATTCAAAAGATAAACTCGTTGACGATGAGAATGCAGCATTCTATAAAGTTTTGGGGGGTGTCACTAAGAGGTTACCTTTACACACGCTTATATAATAGCTACGAAGGAATATTTAACCCACTTACCGTCTTCCAATCGAGCTGATGAAACTTGACATATAAATACTTTTTCGGTGTGAACTCATTCTACCAAGTTTTGGGTGTTGTCACTAAAAAGCTGTCTTTATGCACGCTTTCTATTGACGTTTTTATTGACTAATGAACTCACTTTATTCAATCGAATTACTCGTTTTTTGATAATAATGCATTCTAGCAACTTTTGGCGGCAAAAAAATAGTCTATGACGCCGAATCTATTGATTTCTTCGTAGTAGTTGAACTCTAAGAAAAGTTGATCTGAATTAAAAATTAATAAAATGCAAGATGATTCAAAATTAGTGTGACCAATTTTAAAAGCATAAAACTGTTTATGGTAAAATTTAATCGCTTTACTACAAGTTTTATTTTAAAAATGAAACGTTTAAATTACCAACCTAACTATTTTTATTATTGTGAGTAAATTATGGCTCCGAAATTAGATCCTCAAACGCGAAACGAAATTTTAAAGCTTTTGAAGTATGGCTGCTCAAATTCTGTTATAAATAAAGCATTTGAAAATCAGAAAAGACATATTTCTAAGGGTTTACTATCTAAACTTCGAAAAGAAATAAAATTTGACTGCCAAACAAAAGCTCCAGGAAAAAAACGTGGACGAAAGAAAGTCCTTGTTGAAAAAGAAAAAAAGAAGCTGAAGCTACTTATCGCTGTAGAAAATCCTCTGTATCAAAGAACTTTAGCAAAGAAACTATAGGTATCGCAATCGGCAATTTGTCGTCATATAAAAAAAATTGGCTATAAGAAAGTGAATAAACCAGTCTGTTATCAAATATCTGCAAAGACCGTAGAAAAACGAAGAAAATATTCTTGGCCTCTGTATTTAATGTTATGCAAAGGTAGATACAAAACATGAATTACTTCGGATGAAACACTGTTTCATCTGTCATTTACAACTGGCAAAACGAAGATGCAATATATCTCACGCGAAAAACGTCGCAAAATCCCAGCTGTTTTGCAAAAGGCAAGTTGGCCTTCAGGTGTTATGATATGGATGGGAATATCCTCTCAAGGCTTAACAAAACCATTTTTTACTTTCAATTACCCATATGTAATACATAGGGTATTGAAAGAATAGTATTCGGTCCACAAAAAAAATTCGATTGTTTGCATTTCTCCACGTTTTGGAACATCCTGATCACAAAAAAGCGATTTAGAAAAAATGTGTGTTTGTGTGTTCGTGGTCATCATAACTCCCGAAGAAATTGACCTACGATGTTTAAATTTGGTGTGAGGGTTGGTGATGGCACAAGGACCTACCATTAATATTTTCGCCAAAATCGTCTTAAGGTGTTCTAAACATCTCAACCTCCGAAATTCTAGTAAAAATGCTTTAATGGCCTAAAAAGTAGAAAAACGAATGTCTTCAACACAGAGTTCTCTCTCCTTGAGCATAGCTCATCGACGATCGTTTTTTTCTCATCTCCGTAGTTGCGTTTATAAGAAAGGATTATATAAGAATTATCGAAATAAATATCACCAAAAACCTCATTTTGGTAAAGTGGTTTTTTTTTATTTATTTTTTTATTTTTATTATTATTATTATTAAAAAAGACGCATGTACGAATTATCGAGAAAAAAAAATATTACCAAACTGGCCATTTTTTCTCAATGAATTATGAAAATAATACAAAAACGGTAAATGACACAAATCCACATCAGTAATATATTGTAATTGAAAGTTGTGCGATGTTCCACACCCTTAGTTGTATAACCAAAAGCTAAAATTAATGCTAAATACTATCGGAATAAAGTTTTGAATCACATGATCAAAGAAAGTAAACGCCTTTATCCTCAATGAAACTTTGCTTTTCACCAAGATTCTGCACCAAATCATACTACAAAATCAACAATAAAATGGCTATAAGATTTCACAAAAGATTAAAAGAAAAATTCTTCCTCTTGAGAAATGGAATCATCATCCCCTGACCATCATCCCCTGACTGTGCTCCTTGCGATTATTTTTATGGGGATACTTGAAAAAACAAATAAACGTAAAAAAAGAACACTTCAAGGACTTCAAAAAACAATCAAAGAGGAAGTTGAAAAAGTATCCCAAAAAAATGGTCGAAAAAACTTTTTCAACAGGGCCTAAACGTTAACGTAAGGAAACCACACTTAATTCAATAAAAAATTATGATGCTCTGAAATTGGTCCTGTAAGCAGTAGCTCTACAGAAAGGTTGCCAATGCATATTCAAGATTTTTGTAGAACAATTTCGTTCTGACGAATAATTTATTTGTAATTGCACATTGTGTGATTTGTTTCAATATCAAAGTTAATAAAAATCATAAACTGTCCAAAATTTTTGGGAAGCTGTGATAAAATTCAGTAGATGGCAGCTCTGTAGAAAAGGGAAAATTACAATATAAGCATGTTGAAGATGCCTAGGAATTTATATTACATACTTTGCTTTTATGGGTTAGTTTTTAGCCTTTGAAAGATCGTTGAGTACCTCAAAATATGTTTAACTGTAACGAAGCACTATTACTTTAATAAAAAAATAATATACAGCTTCAGTTGGTTGGTTGGTTGTTTTCAGATTATCTGGCACCGTCAGCAACACGAGGGCTATAATGCGCCGAAACATTCGTCATTAGACAAGCCAACATACATTTACAAACACCCATGCTTAACACGGGACTCGAACCCGCAACCTCGTGATTTAGAAGCTAGCACGCTAACCACTATACCGTTTGGTCGGCTTATACAGCTTCAGATCCTCTGCAGTTTCAAACGTTGATGTGTGATTTTTAACACGCTTTTATTAGTTTCACCTGTATGTTTGCTTGTAACCGACTTTTTTGGGGTCGATTTTGCCCTACTTTGAGCGATCAGATTTGTTTCAAACTTTGCACACTTGTCAAAGACCAATGACAATACAATAATTCAATAAGTTTGTTGCTTTATCACAAGGATTAGCTCGTGTTACCCTTGCGCCGTTAAATTCCAACCAACCAACCTTCTCCGGAATCGAACCCTGGTGTGCAGTTATCCATTACAATGCCAGTAATCACAGAACCTATCATCGACAATTGATAAGGTAGACATTTGAAAGATTTGTCGTGTGCACGACGGTTATACAAACCGTGTTTTTGTAGTCGCATTATCCTTACCAGCATCTTCAGGATTAGTGATTTTTCATATTCAGAGACACGCTAGTGTTTTGTGCCAAGTAATACGGCGTGTACTGAAACATACACATGACTTAAATTTGAGACAAGCATGTGACTATTCTCAGGAACAACTGGAGAGTTTTGTACACTTAACTAAAAAAATTAACTAAAAAAAATTTATAGTTTACAGAAAAAAATAATTAGTAGTTTAAAAAATTAAAAAACACTCTTTAATAGAAAACCAAACTAAAAAGTAGAAAATAATTTAAAATAAGTTTGAAATAAGAATAGAGTGATTAACAAGAAATATTTATTTTATCGTAAAAAAGCGTTTGGTGCTTAATGTCAATTGTTGTAAATATTTAATGACAAATATTGGTAAAAGTAGAGCCATTATGAAAATATCTTAAAAAGCATCCCACGCTTTTTTACGATAAAATAAATATTTCTTGTTAATCACTCTATTCTTATTTCAAACTTATTTAAAATTATTTTCTACTTTTTAGTTCACTTTTCTATTAAAGCGAGTTTTTTAGTTTTTTAAACTATTAATTATTTTCTTCTGGCAAAAAAATCAGTTATAAATTTTCGGTTAAGTGATATTGGTCTTCGTCTTTAGGGTTTGGTCTGACTTGTGCCTGGAATTGATTGCATGGGTAAATTAACAGTTGAAATCCAAATGACTGTCTCCCACCAAATGACAAATATCATAAAAGTGATAAAGCTGATCAGGACTGCAAATATGAAATTCATCTCCATTCTTTTTACGCAGTCCTGTACTATAAACGGTTTTTACATTGGTAAACCGCTAAAAGATTGTGGGGGTGACGTGTTTAAAATGAAATTTCTTCATCAGAGAGCAGCTGATGAGTTTAAGTGGCCATTTCGTGATGATATCGACACAGTGCACCGAGGCTTGGTTTTCTTTGGTCCTTTGCAATTTCTGTAGAAGATCCTGGCAAAGTTCCTATCTTAAAAGACATACTACAAGCAATTGTTGTAAACAAGAGGAAGAGTGAAATGAAAACAGATTAATTTTTGAAAACATGAACGAAAACAGAAATGCATCAAAATGTAAGGATGGAGTTCAAAAAAAAAATGTATATATATATATATATATATATATATATATATATATATATATATATATATATATATATATATATATATATATATATATATATATATATATATATATATATATATATATATATATATATCTTCAACTTGCCTCAATAAAGTTCAATTTCTCATTAAGTAAAATAAAAAATTGTTTAAATAGTCCCAGCGTTGTGTCAATATATTATTTCCGCAGCAAGATATACGAGCTCAAATTTGAGTAAAATTCGGAGATTTTTGTATTTTGGCACCAAATAACTTCCGACTTGTTCAACTTGCCTCAATGTTTTATGTATTAATAAATAGTATTAATATAGCTCTATCCAATGACACCTTGTTTGCAGTGGGAAACCAAACGCTCAAGATATAATTCAGGCTTGAAAATGGTAAAAAACATGAAAACCTGATCATTTTGTGACCTTGAATGACCTTACACAATTGACTTAGCATGAACTTTATATATGTTTCATAAAAATCTATTCTAGCACATTCCATAACAGAAGAAATGCAGGCGGCAAGTTGTTTGAGAAGTTTGATACATATAAATTTAGTTTTCATGTGTCACAAAAACACCAATTTTTTCGTTTTTAAAGGTGATCTTTGACATGTCATAGAATTTGAACTGTACAACTACGGAACAAATAATTTCAGATTTTATCATCTACTAAGGGTAGTAGCAACTGGTAATTTTTTGGGGAAAATCGGGGATGGTGTGAATCAGGGGTGGTTCAACTTCTCAGAATCTTGCTCTTAATGCTCTACATATTAGGCATTCATTTTCATTCACTCTTACATTGAACTATATTTTCATTTTAAACAGCTCAGCACAAATAATCAATTAATACGGGTAACCATTTATTATTCACAAACAAATAAGCTTTTAGTCAAATATTCAAATGCATTGCTTTCAGTGCATTAAAGGAAAAATACATACAAAATTTATTTATTCACTTCAAATCATCTGTATACACTTAACTATACTCTCATTTTTATTTTTTATTTTACCGCAAACAATTCTTTACACAAAATATTCAATCTTAATCCCCTTGGTGGTTGTTGTTTTTTTAGTAAAAGAAAAAGTGCTAAATATTGCATGAGCAGGAGAGAATTTAACTTCCTGATGTATTTACTGTCTCCTGCCCCTTTTGTCCTGATCCGGTATTCAGGAAAAGAGCTCTTCCTCTTTGTATGCGGCGCCTTTTCCTGATCCCGGAGGAATTTCAATTTAAAATTTCGGGATTTTCTGGAGATCGTAAATCAAACGGGTCGTCGTGGAAAAGAGGATTTTAAGGAACACTGACGCGTTTTGTCGAAAGATATCCCGCTTCGTCATTGGTTGAATCGGAGGAAGTCATGCTGCGGTGTCCTATCACAGAAGCCGAAACCGATGGCAATCTTTTTTTAAACTTGTTTTAAATACTGTAAGGGGTGGATTCTGAGCAGATTTGTATTAAATTGATTTTAAGCGGAAAATAGAGAGATTAAAGGTTCTGCTAATTTTATAAACTTAATATTTGGTAAATTCTTTTCACGTATCTATTGGAAATAGCATTTAATGACAAAACAAATGTTAATTTAGAAACTAACATATAATAATATAAAATAACTATTTATGTTAATACGAACCTTATATATCGTACATAATTGTGTACAAATTTCTTATAGAATTATTATTCAACTTAAGCTCTCCAGATTTTATCTCTTGGTTGGTTGGTTGGTTGGTTGGTTGGTTGGTTGGTTGGTTGGTTGGTTGGTTGGTTGGTTGGTTGGTTGGTTGGTTGGTTGGTTGGTTGGTTGGTTGGTTGGTTGGTACGCTCAACGACATATTTTTATGCACAATGACGACTAATCAGACTGGGACCTACAGCTTAACATGGATGGATTCCGAACCACAACGAACATCCCTGCCTAACTCGGGATTTGAACCCGGCAACATTCAATTCGAGCCGAATGAATCGTTTTTCACGCCAACATCTAACAACCGAACTTAGGTTGCAAATTAAAAAAAAGAAAAAGCGTAGTGAACAGAAATGTTCGTGTTTATAGCCGTTTCGAAACATTTAGAATTGAATAAAAAAAAAATAATGAAAAAATGCGAGGATTGTCCATTGTTTACAAATTCACAATCGTAACAGTATATATCACGAAAGCAGACAGGCAAATGCTAACTTTTTATCACCATTTTATCGCCACATTGAAACAACTATAGATGTACAAAAATAGTTAAAGTTCAGCCTTTTTATATTTCAATTATTTACGACTAATAAACGAATTTAAATTTATTTCTTTAAATCAAAGATTTTTTTTCCCTTCCTCTATCCATTATCCATCTACTTTCTTAAATTTTTCAAAATTTTTCACCTGTAAGTCTCGGTACTAACGAGAAAGAGTTTGATTTCTCAACAGTTATATTATATGCTTTGCTACAAATGTATAACAAGCATGACAAGTGCATGATGTGTTGCATATTCTTGAAATTGTATCATTTATACTGCTGTTATAAGTTAAAGAGCCCTAAATCCAAAAAAATTCAAATGCATATGTTACGAATTTTTGTATATTTGTAAATATTTCGTAGTGTTAATTTTGTAAATAGGAAAATTTATGTACATTTCGCATAAGGCAGTGCAATAGTTCGTCTTAACTTAGCTTCCCTGCAATATGTGTCTTAATGCTTGATAACGAGTTTTACAGAAATAACGCTGGAAAGCGAGTGTTACAAGGAGCAGGGCATTTAACATTATGGTAATGGCAATATAGCCAAATTGGCGAGATAGAGCCAAGTTGGCGACGGTTTTGGCAACTAATTTTTGTCGCCAAATTTGGCGACCATTTGGCGATATTTTCGGTCCCCATGTATATGTATAGGACTTTTCGACTACGATCTGGAAAGTTCTCCAAATATCTACCTCTAGAAGTTTCAAGAAGGTTTGACTCCTATATAAGGCCGGCCGTAAGTTGAGTCCGTTAGTTGACTGAGTTGAGTTAGTTGACTGGAGTTAGTTAGTTGACTGGAATTACTGAGTTGAGATACTGAGTCTCAGTGAGCATTCAGAGTAGTTCTAAAGCGAACTGTATTGCATTGTCTTTTGCGGCGATTTGTAGCAGTTGTAAAGTTTTTTAACTGCTGTTTGAACTCTATTGTTGTGTAAAGAGCTGTATTGAGTCTTCTAAAACGAGAAGTTCAGGTTTTGTAAAAGAATCTGCGAAGAGTTATATCGGAATAAATTTCTGCAAGTTTTGATCTGCTTTGGCTTCAAATCTTTCGAACCCATCCACGCAACACATACATGCTTCCTTTGCTAATTCAAAACTTTTTATTCTTGTATAAATTTGTATGACCGAAGATCTTGCGCCATAAATTTTACTAAAAGTATCAAAATATGCAATCATTTTTTTTTTTTTTTTTTTTTTTTTTTTTTTTTTTTACCTTTAACTAATAACGGCAGTATAGTTTGTTGCCAAACGTGACGATTTTAAGGAAACGCATATCTTTCAAACTTAAAATTCAATTGAAAATTTAAAAATATAAATTTTTAAACTGTCTTATTTATCCATATTTTGGTAGGTATGTGCACCATATTTTATTCAAATCATCCAGTTACTTGCCGCGTTATTTAACTTATATTATTTCGGAATACAGTTAGTGAACTGATTCTCACTTAATGAAAGGGTTAAGTTTTTGACTTTGGAGTACGGAAAATAAAAGACAATAACAATTTTCAACTACTATATCTTCATGAAAAAATAATCTTAAATTTTAAATGTAGTTTTTTTAAAAGAATTTTTCGTTAGGTATGATATATTCCTTAAGGTAATCCGGAATCCCGCTGAGCCCTCATCAGCTACAATGCTTATTTATGGTTTTAATGCATCCTTTAATTTAAACTATAAAATATATTGAATGAAAACTTTTTCAGTGATGAATCAAACAAACATTGTATATTACTTTTTAAAGGTTTTTTTTTTTTTTTTTTTAAATATATTTTAGTTACTTAAAAATAACTTTTTACTAAAACATTACCAAAACAATGACAAAAACCACATTTATTAGTGTTTAAAGTTCAATAATTATTTTTGTTGGATAAATAATTCGAAAATCCCATGTTAAAGTAAGTTACGATAACTATTGAATATTTCAGTGTTTAATATTCGTTTGTTGTTGTAATAGTCCCTGAGAAAAGATACATCAAACATCAAAAATGTAGTGCCGAAAAAATCGAGTTAAAAAACAACAATTGCCTTAAAAAGGAGGCACCTATACAATATGTCTGTTTCTGCTGATATTTCCAATACAGATATTGCAAAGTTTTATATATCACTATAAACAGCATAAAAGCTGCTATTTAAAATAATTAAAATATCAAAATCTACTTTTTCATAATTTTTTATTCCTAGTCACCTAACAGCGTTTTTTTCTAAAGGTTTTTCATTTTTGCTTATTAAAAAAAAAACTTATCTAAGATGAAACTGTTCATTCATTTCATTATAAATTTACAGCATTTAGCCTAAAGTATAAATATAGAAAGGGTATGATTTTTCGGCCGTTAATTGGATGTTTTGCTAAAAACAATTCAAGAATCTATACAAGTTATACATTTTTTGAAATCATCTTACTCATAGCTTTCGTTTGGTACCAAACAGGATTATAAAAGATTAAACCATTAATAAAGAAGAAGAAAAAACGCTAAAATTAAACAAAAAACAGTCGTAAACTTTAAAAACAATGAAGTATTGTCCTCTTCGAATGTAAAGGGGAAAAATAAATTTGGTTTGTTTATAAATAAAGAGAGAAGAACCATCGATTAGTAAAAACTATTATTTGATCACTGACAAAAAATGTGTGGAAAATAAGTAAAACGCAAAGTCTCTAAGCACGTATTAAATTAACAATTTGAAAGATTTTATTTTACGCTCCTGAAAACTTGAAAATTCGAGTTGGCTCATTTTCACTGTAAGCAGACGATGTATCAATAATTGTTCCAAAAAAAAAAATCATCGGAGATAATCTTATCACTCCAGCGCATTCATGATTAACAAAAGAAACCACTGCCACCACCATTTACCAAACAGCGACTTTATCACACCAAAACCGAATCCAGCTTAAAGGAAACGATCCCGAAAAACTACACCATCCCCTACAAAGACAGCAAGAAATAAAAAACCAACTCGGAACAGAAAGGAAAGCTATCCTCAGCCTCTCACAACCATTTGCTCGTTATGGCCGACAAACCTCGTTACAGCGTCATTACGAAAACAAGGCCGTTCTCAGAGGGGAAAAGCAATCGTTGGGTTATACGTGGCCACTAACTTCTTGTAGCTTGGACGCCCCGTAATGGCCGCAATCTTTTTTAGTTGCAATGAGCCCGGTGAGACGACCATTATCACATGCGAGGGGACATGCAGTAAGGCGATTTCGGTTAAAAGATTTATGGTGGGAGGACTGAAGGGAGACGTTTTTGCTGGTCTTCTGTAGGTGGATGATGGATGGCCAGAAGGTGGAAGGTTTTCGTTTTGCTTTCTTTGTTTTCGAATTGACCAGTGATGGTCTGGGATAGATATTCAATTTTAGTTTGGGGATCATAGTTAGCTATTTAAATTGTTTCCAAATTAAAGATAATTTAAAAATACTTTTTTAGATGACTTATTTTCATTTGGTGCAATAAAAATCGATATCTGGAGAGATTTTGTCCTTTCTCGTCCAGTGAGAAGTAGAAAGTTGGATTATACGTAATAGATATGGTTTGATGCAAACAATTTGAATTCGCATACTTAGAAAATTTGGTGATATCTTGGAAATACTTAATAAAAAAACATGTCGCTCAATTAGAGAAATTAATGACAAATTTGATGGAAAATGTTAGTTAATTAAAGCCTTTGGCTTAAAATATTTACCTCGTACTACTCCGCGCAGCACAAAGCCACTGACCAATATCAGTGTCGTCACTGGCCTATCCCTATCCCGATGTGTACCGTTGTAGCCTGGTCGTTACTATGAATCTTGGCAAATGGCAAATCTCACCCGGTGTTTTTTTTTTTTTTTTTTTTTTTTTAAATAAGTTTTAAGCGCCAGAAAGGAACTTTTCTGAGGAAAAAAAAATATTTATTATTAAACGTATTCACATAAAAATATTTCTAACTAGCTGCGTAACCCCGTCTTACCAAGACCCGTCGTTGATGTATAGGTCTCAGCTTTTGGCGCTTCGCTCGCACAAAGGTTCATTGCAACAAACACGGCTCGCTTTATTCGCTGAAAAGTTCATTGACACATGAGCACAGACTTACTTTACTTGTTGAAAGGTTCATTGCTATACAAGCATGAGCTCGCTTCGAACGCTGAAAGGTTCATGGCTACGTAAAATTAATTGCTAAGGAAACCCTCTCCCTTGTAAGGGAAATAAAAAATTTCCCCTTTTAAACAATAATACAACACCCTTTTAAAAATATTTTGATACGTATTTGTGACAAGCAAAATTAGAAGGCCAAAACTACTTACGTGTAAATGTTAATTAAAAAAATAATTAAAAAGCAAATTAATATTTAACATTCAGATTGTCAAAAGTCCAATTAGACCTTTGACAAACAGAATGAAAACTACTTGTGTTGAAAATTTCGGAACAGTTGCCCTATTACAAATTGTTTTGTAAAATACTTGTTAATTAACTAAAAAAACATAATCAAAGTTTTTAAATTCTGTTTTTCAAAAGTTCAATTAAAAGGCTAAAACTACTTATGCTAAAACTTTCAGAGCTGTAGTTCTATTAGAAATCGCTTTGTAAAACATTTGTTAATTAATTAAAAAATTACTTTAAAAATAACTCATTAAAGTGTCAACATTCAGTTTTTTAAAAGTCCAATTAGAAGGCTAAAACTACTTATGTTGAAAATTTCAGAGCTGTACCACTATTTGAATTGACTTTGTAAAAAAAAAAATTAAAAATGAATTAAAATTTTAATTAGTTCTTTTTAACATTCTGTTTGTAAAAGGTACAGTTAGAAGGCCACAACTACTTATGTCGAAAATTTCAGAGCTCTACCCCTTTTTTAAGTAGCTTTCTTTAAATCCACAGATACATACGCAGCTGGTTTTATTATTATAGATAAAACCTGTGTGAAGGACTCGTGACCCACAGTTTGGGAAACGCGGTCTTAAAGTTCATTATTATTTGGCCGAGAAAAGAAATTTGCATTTCTAACAAAAATAAATATTAAATCAAACTTGCAGTGCCCTAATTGCGACCAATAGAAATAAGTAAACATATTGAAATTTATTTTTTAACTTTAATAAATAACTTCGAAAGAAAGTAGTAGTGTACAGGCTGAGAAAACATATTTATTTCAAATAATTATAATTTAAATATTCTTTAGCAACATAAATAAAACTAGGGGTGTGGAACATCGCACAACTTTCAATTACATTACAATACTGACGTGGATTTGTGTCATTTATCGTTTCTTTATTTTCATCATTCATTTAGCAAAAATGATCAGTTTAGCGATATACTTTTCAATAATTCTTATATTTTCCTTTCTTATAAGTGATACTGAGCAAAGAAAAAACAATCGTTGGTGAGATATGCTCAAGGAAAGAGAACTCTGTGTTAAAGGCATTCGTTTTTCAACTTTTTACTCCAGTAAAGAAATTTTACGGGAATTACAGGGGTTGAGGGTGTTTAGAACACCCTAAAAGACATTACCACAGTGATTTTGAACAAAATCGTTAGAGCCGGTTTTTAGCAATTACTGAAAAACAGGATTTTTTCAATAGCAGCTACCCTATGCGCATGCACGATTTTGATTTCCCTGTGCCATCACCAACCCGCTCACCAAATTTGAACGACGTAGGTCAATTTGTTCGGGAGTTATACTGACCACGTGCACATACAGACGGACATTTTTTCTAGAACACTTTTTTAAAATCAGGATGTTCCAAAACGTGGAGAAATGCAAATATATATATACTATATATATATAAGTAAAAATTGATAAATAAAATTGAAACTAAAGACATTTTTTAGCATTTTATATACATTGCTGTTATTCTTTTCACTGACTATTCTCATGGTAACCATTTTTCACTGTTACGAAATTAAAAGAACGAAAATCTCAATTTCTGAGCTTCCAAACCCTTGTAAGAACTCAATTTAACCTCAACCGCATTCAACTTTCCAGTTCCATTTAAATCCGTTCATGCAATTTCAAGAACGAGAGACAGATGGACAGATAGAATAGCCACATTTCACATTCTCGGAAGTGTCAAAGTCACGCGTAAGCAGCAGTTACTTTCCATTGAAAAATTTGATTTCTTCAGGAATTGTCAAAAGTGGCTCTTAAGGTTTTATACAAGGTGAAACCGAAAAGTAAGGTGACTGATGTCATAATAATCACTGGATTATATATTTGCAGATAAATACATCACTGTCCTTCAAAGTAGTTCCCGCCGTCTACAATACACTTCTGAAAACATTCATACAAGTTCTTGAAACTTCTGAAAAAGTCTTCCTTTGAGACTGTCTTAAGTTCCTTGATAACAGAAGCTTGAATGTCAGAGATGCTTGAAAATCGGTTTCCCTTCAGTGCCAATTTCAGTCTTGGAAAGAGGAAAAAATCTGCTGGCGCTAGAAATACTAGTATTACACCCTCCTTATTCCCTTGATCTAGCGCTAGCAGATTTTTTCCTCTTTCCACGACTGAAATTGGCACTGAAGGGAAACAGATTTTCAAGCATCTCAGACATCTTAAGACAGTCTCAAAGGAGGACTTTTTCAGAAGTTTCAAGGACTTGTATGAAAGTTGTCAGAAGTGTTTTGTAGACGGCGGGAACTACTTTGAAGGACAGTGATGTATTTATCTGCAAATATATAATACAGTAATTATTATGAAATCAGTCACCTTACTTTTTCGGTCTCACCTTGTATGCAGGTGGTTATCAAAATAATGGATACACCTATAAATAAAAGTGACATTTAAGAATGCACTTTGTAAGCATTAAAATACAATCCTAGCTACTAAGTTTTTTTAATATTAAAAGTACATATCATGGTATGTATGAGGTAGCTTAATGAAGTTGTATACGTCGTGATTTTTTTTTTTTATTATTATACAATCGTGAAAAGTCAGACTTCACAGACTTTTAAAGAGGCCGAATTCTAGGAGCCCATTTAGCTGGTGTAACTGACAGAAACATCCCAACTTTTTGGCGTTTCTAGAGGTACAATGTCTAAAGTCACACACAACCATCGATATAGATAATCATCATATCGATTATCTATATCGATGCACACAACGCGACAAGACAAGCTTTGTAAAGCAAAAAAGTTGACAGAAGGAGAAACTGTGTGAAAGAGACGAACGGGTTTTGAAGCGGTTTGTAGTATCTAAAAAGAAAACAACTGCAGCCAAATTGACCGCAGAGCTCAATCAGCATCTAGAGTTTCCATTGTCAATAATTACAGTTAGGAGACACCTTCGTAAACAGAATATTTACGGCAGAACAGCAATTCCCAAGCCACTTGTCACAGATGTTAATGCCAAACTTCGTCTACAGTCATGCCACAACTACAAAACCTGGTCGATTGATAAGTGGAAGACAGTTATATGATCATAAGAATCACCTTTCGCACTTTACCCCACATCAGAACGGGTTTACGTTTGAAGGACGTTTTCACAAGTTTATGATCGTGATTTTCTCCTTCAGGGTGGCCACAAAATTCAGGAAAAAAAGTTCCCTGATTTCCCGGACAGATTTGTTAAAAATTCACTGATTTAACGATACACTTTTTTTCAAATTTCACCAGTTTTTCTAGATGTACAGACACCCTGATCAAATGGAACAGGTATGCTAAGGAGATAACATGACAATTTTTTAAAAATAGTTTTGGTTAATGAAAAGCTTAAATTTTTCCGTAACATTAAATTTTTAATGATTACCACAACAAATCTTCCGGTAAATGGCGCCAAAATACAGAAGAACAGGAAAACATGCCTGAAAATGTCCCTGATTTTTTCTAGAATCGGAATGCTCCCTGACATTTCCCTGATTTCCAAGTTCTGTGACCACTCTTTCCTTCCAACTGTCAAACATGGAGATGGATCCGTCACAATATAGGCAATCGTGGCATGGTTTTCTGCTGACCCAATCGTAACCCAGGAAGGAAGGATCACTTCGGAGAAGTATAGAGAAATTTTAGCTGACCAGGTCCATACTGTGATGCAAAATTTGTTTCCTTCAGAAGATGGGATTTTCCAGCATGATAATGCTCATATTCATACAGCTGGACTCGTCCAATCATGGTTTGATAAACACGAGGATGAAGTGAACCATCTACCTTGGCCCGCGCAGTCCCCCGACCTCATTATAATCGTACCGTTATGGTCTATTTTAGAGTATTCAATCTGGAATATTCACCACCGGCATCTTTCCCGGAACTTGCACAATATCAACATGAAGAATGGTACAGTATTCCTCCAAACACTATTCAGTACTTGTACGACTTGATTCTCAGGCAAATTCAAGCTGTATTACCTGCCAAAGGGGATCCTTCGCCATATTAGTAAAGGATTCCTCATAAATCTAGAGTGTTTCTATTATTTTGATAACCACCAGTAGATACTAGCCGAATGCCCGTGATTAGCTACGAAATTTTACCATGTGCATTTCAACAATCAAGACATTCAAGCATTTCACATTTTAAATATTTTTGACCACTTTTCGACTCCTGAAAAATGGAATCAAAATCGGAATAACTTGCTTCATATATGCTTGCCAGTTTTAACAAATTCCAGAGTTGTGATAAGTGGGGCACTGGGTTTTGGTTTGTCTGTAAGCTCAACGACCTTTCTTGTGCACGATAACGACTAATCAGGCCGGGACCTACAGCTTAACGTGGATTCCGAACCACCATGATGACCATCAGGTTGGATATTCTTCGTTCGCAACGCTTTGAGCCCTTTTTGTCCCTTTAAAATGAGTTAATCGTTATCAGAACAGTTCATTTTTTTTCTATTAGTGTCTTGTTGACATTTTTAAAGAATATCAGAGTTACGACTACATTGGAAGTAAGGTCTTTGTATATCCTTATTTTTCGAGCGTTTGACCTCTTTTCCGACTCCTTTAAAATTGATTTATCACAATCGGAATAGCTTACTTTTTTGTACTTGCCCTTGTTGACAGTTGTACGAATTTTCAGAATTGTGACTATACGGAAAGTGGGAAAATTAGTGACGAGTGAATCAGTGAAGGCTTTGCCTTTTATATATATCTGGAGAACACGATGGTCCAAAGCAGAACTTAAATACCTTTGTGCCTTATACACAACCAGTGTTTACAATCATAGTACCAAAACTTAAAACCCGGAATGCATTCTCTTTTCATTATTGCTTTACTAACATAAATCAAATTTACTATATTACTTGCTGTCCCTCCTCCACTCACTTTGAGAAACCAAAAGTTTTTCAATACAATCTCCTGAAACATACAGGCAAGGGATCAACAATGCCTAATCTATAAGATTCAGTTAAGATTTCGGTCCCAATGAAAGACTAGGGCAGCCACTACGCGGCCAGTGAGATTTTTTTGCGGCCCGCCGGCAGTGTTGAAAGAAGGGGGGGGGGGGGGGGGTCAAGCTTCATGGTATGGATTTTTTTTATTTTTTTTACATAATTTTAATTTGTACAAAATAGTGTGTGTTAACTATATATAGAACAGAGTTCTTCACTACGCGCCCGAAGAAACTATATAAAGAGGCTTTTAGTAAGATGGCTTTCATCAAGGAATCTCATTTGGACGATTTATTAGGATTGGCTGCAACAAATTGCGACTCTTTCATAAAATAAACAATTTCGGCCGTCATCGTCTCACAATTGATATGGACTAAAAAGGGGTAATTTGGAAGTACATTTTAAATACTTTTATTGAAAGTAAGGTCAATTCGTATTGCCCCTTTCAAACAAAAGATTCACTTCTTTTATAGACTTTGATTTACTAATAATGAAAATTGCTATTTTTTTTAATTAAAAAAAGAATCAAATATCAAGTGTCATTTTATTAAGATAAGAAAAATTTCAATAATTTTCTTTTCAGTTTTCAGAAATGCTATACATTTTTAAATCGATAATTAAAAAAAAATACATATACTGGTTCATACGCCACTATAAGTAAATGGCGAAAGCTGAACTAGAGGAGAGTCGGGTTTGAATTAACGTATAAGATTTGATGTAAATCCGTCATATGCATTACCAATTTTTAAGTGCAATTGCTACTTATTGAGCTCAGATCGTTTTTTTATTGTGTTTGACAAACTTCAAGCTTTTTACTAACTTTTTTTTTTTTTTTGTCCCCAAGACTTGATTAAATACATTGTCCTCTATAACAAGTTTATTTCGCAAGATTCACCTCGATTGGATGACAGATTTTACAATAGAGTAGCACTCAGCGAAAGTGCCCAAAACACAAACGTAAATATCAGCAATCGGCATAACACTCCGAGAAAATGACAACCACAACAACCTAAATCCCAGCGATAACGCACGTCATAGCCACACAAATCTCGATACTGTAGCGGATGTTAAGTCAGCGTAACGATTAGCAAAAATGAGCATCACATATCAACGTAAATAAAAAAATTTCGTGGACGTCAGATTTGAAAGCAAGTGCATTATTAGCATACAATAATCGCGTGATTTAGTATGAAAGAAATTACATTATAGGAAGAGAAAAAATGGCACTAAAGTATCAAGTTTCGGCGCGTTGAAAAAAGTCAAAATGCGAGTTTGAGAGTCAATCTGACTAAAAAAATGCATTTTAGCACATTTTTGTATTTGGAGCAGGAATGCGACCCCCGAGTGCTAAGTTTCCCGCTCTTCTCGATCGGACGGTAGTGAAGCTGCTTCAGGATTCTGCCTTAGTTCCTTATTCTTTTTCTGTGGAATAAAAAAAAAAAGCGAGGAAAAACGGAATTCTTTCTATTCTAAAAAAAAGAAGAAAAAAGCAGAATTCTGCCACAAGGTGGAAAAAACTCATCCCTGATAACATTAGAATGGATAAATATTAAAAAAAAAGTCTGTCTTTAGCAGACAAAGTGTTATGAGCCATTCTAATATACATATCTGTTTTAATAAAAATAAAGTATAAAGAATTCAAAGCATACTTATTCAGAAACCGAAATATTTTATACTTTTTTTTCTTAAGTATAAGATTGTTAATAAACTAATTTCATGAAAACCCAGTAAACACTTTAAATTTTCTTTATTTAAGACTGACAAAAACACAATAAAAATAAGCACCTATTGTTTAAATAAAAAGCATTTTACAAAATTAGCAATGTGTCATAATTTGTTTAGTTTTTAACACTGGTTACAATTAAGTTGCAGGTTTAAGGGAATGTTGATAAGGGTCACTTAAAAAATTAAATAAATGCTTTACAATACAGTTCACAATTAGAAAATAAATATAAAATTGAGGTTCACATTATCCATCTTAGTAACTATATATGTACATACCATACAATTAAGTGTATATGACAAGACATTCATAACTAATTCCATTTAATATAAAAATACATTCCTATTTTAAACAATAATGCTTCTATTAACTGATACTAGAAAAAAATATGACTAAATAAGAACCATATATACACAACATATTTGAAAATACGTAAAAAAAAAACAATTATAAAAAAATTGTGCACTAAATAATAAAAGTTTAAAAATACGACTGAAAGCTGCTTTTAAAAAATAAAAAATGTTTTGTGGAATAAAAATATCCTACACAAGTATATCATGAAATTTAAGTCACATTAACATTTATTTAAAAAATTGAGCATTCAGAGTATGTGTGCTGTTGGCAAACTTGAAACGAAGTGTGATTAATCAAATGACAGTGATTTGCAATGAGGTGATATAAATATTTCAAGTACCTATAACAAATTATAATTTGAATTATGGATGTTCAAGGGGGAAAAACTAAATATTATAAATGCAAAAATATTAGAACCTTTGAAATAAAGTAAATATTAGTTTCATTTAATTTAAAAATATTTAGATATACAGTATCAAACTAAAATCTTAACTTTATACATTGTCTAACCAGGAGCTACTAGCGCCATCTATTTGATTAGGCACCATGTAATATTTTAGTAGTATTATAAAATTATACTTTAGCAGTATATTATAAAATTATTAACTGAAATATCTGAGTCATTATATATATATATTAAATTGTCTTATAAAATAGGGCTAACAGAAATTTTATTGTACAAATTAAATACATAATATATTTCTGATGAAATATCTTCAATTTAGCGAATATTTATAAGGATCATGATATAAATTCAAAATACTTGATTTACTTATAAATATTAAAGAATAATTCATTTACAAATATATAAAACAAACCTAATGATAATTCAATGTTAACAAACCTGTCTTCAATTCTATGAAATGGTATATTTTTAAGTGAAAAGGATGGAAGGACTTAGCAGAATATAATTTAACAATTTAAAGTGAGAATAAAAAGCATAGTACCAGCATTTCAAAGGGGAATTTCATCTATTTTACTCAAACATAACAGTAAATTAATTGAGCTATTATTACAATACCTTACAGTAAATAACCTTAAAGGTTTACAAAACTATATTTGATTGTTCACAATTAATGTTTTTGACTTTTCTCAACAATGTATTTGATTATAAGATCTAGATTTCTCTTTACAGTAAAGTAGAGAAATAAATTATGTTAGACTTCTTAACAAACTTTTTTTAAACTATTCATGTAAAATAAATACTTAACAAGGGATTTGGAAACTAATTAAATAAAAACTTTCAAATTTAGAACCTAAATATAATTAATGTGACCAGACGTCAATATTGTCAAGGCTACATGCATTCTTGTACAGCAATTTTATTCACTTACACTTATAAAATTTAATTTATTCCTTTAAAATACACATGAACTGGAAATAAAAATATTATCAAATGAAAGAACTAGATAAAAGAACATTGATAATGATCACAAATGAGAAGATTCTTCAAAGTGGCATTAACACTTCACATATTTAGATTTTTTGAGAAAAGCACGAGAAAACTACTGCACTTTGTTAATTAAAACGATAATATAATAATTTGTTTTGATGAAAAAAAAAGACACATGAAAAATAGTAAAAAAAAATCTATGCCAATCCAAATATGGTTAACAAAATTCAAGTAGATAATTTTCATAAGCTTTTGTAGTAAAAAAAATTTACAAAGTCTCTCTTCCCTTATTTTAATTAGAATAGTCACTAATTCAAGTTAATCTAATGCCCTTCATTTTGCTCTTTGAAACCTGGTCACCTTAACTATAATTGTAAATAAGTACACATAAATTCAGATGAAATGTACTTAAAAAAATATTGTCTGACTTGGGTATTTTTGAGCTTACAGCCTTAGGAGATTGAAACATGTACAAATAATTAAAAGCAAATTTCCTGACTATGTTGAATAGTGTCTATCAATTGTAATAACATCCTATCTATGCTTACACTAATGTGAACATCCCCACATGGAGCTTTAAAATAATTAAATAGCAAAATTGAATTGGATCTTGATGCCACTAATTACATTTAATGTTTAGCTTGACAGCATTTCTACAACATCTATAACAGTAGGTAAGTAGCTGTGTAGGACAACCTGATACTAACTAGCAGAAGTGACATTAAAAACATCTCCTTTAGTCGCAAGCACAAAAATACACAAACAATTTCAAATAAATCATTAATTTTGTACAAAAAATATGAAAACCTTACACGAAAGCAACTTTCTTTGGTTTGTGTGCTGTTGGCAAGACTGATAAACTCTTCAGTCAAACTTAACTCGCAATACACCATTTTAAAAACAGCTAATTCACTCCCAAATGTTCACTCAACACTGCCCAATATGAGCATGAATCTTAAATTTGGTTCTCAAATCACAATCCCCTGCCAATGTCAACGCTTCAACGACCCTTTGACTGACTTCAGACTCGACCTAAACGACCCGCCTTTAGACTTCGTGTGAGAGGAGCTAGTGCTTGGAATCGGCTTCTCATTTGCCGGTTTGACAGGCAGAGCAGAACGCTGGTCTTCGATGCGACCTGATTGGACGCGCATAATGAGGCTGAAGAAGTCCTCGTCTGGCACTGTGGGAGCTGCAGGGTTGCTGCCATTACAGTGGGCCATGGCAAACATTTGGTGCGGGCTGTTATGAATGTCTGGCATGCTGCTTCGTTGATCTTCAATTCTGCTAGCCTGGAAGAGTTGAGAATGAGGTTAGTTCAATTGTCGAGGGTTGAAAAATACGTAAAAAACAATATTTTGCAAAATTCAATATTCTACGGCAGGGGTTCTCAAACTTTTAAACATTGCAACCCACTTTTTAGAAACCGAATCTGTTGCAACTTACTTCATCCTCCGCACATTATTTTCAGAGACAAAAATCATAGGTTCTTTACGAAAGAGGTTTTATGTGCCAAATCCCTTTTATAATATGTGCCACAAAGGAGCTTTTGTGAAGAAAAAACATTATTAAATATGTCACACAAAATATTTCTAATAAGACCTGTGTGAAGGGTTTTGTTTTGGAACGCTGGTGAGGAGAACAAAATCCAGAAGAATTAAAATTTAGAGATTGAACGAGTTCGACAATTGCAACTTGTTTTGATGCTTAGTTTTAATTCCTACTATTGTTGTAATCCAACTTCACAAAAAGATATAAATACATAAAAGGGAATAATATCTTCAAAACTTTGGTAAAAAAAGAAATAGAAAAGTTTGTTAGGAAAATAACCAAAATTGTACCAATTTACAAAGATTAAAATTCAGATATAGTAATGTTTTCCTGGATGAGATGCCGAATCCAGTTTTTCTCTTAACAATTTTTCATTTTTTTAGTAAAATAATAATTAAATTTTCTTTCAATGTTTTAAGACTTTGGAAATTATGCATTTAGAAGCGTTAACATTATTTTCGATTAAAATTTAAAAGTTTTTTTACTTTGAAAAAGATCTGTTATACAACCAAAATTCAGAATTGATTAACAGACTAATGAACACTCATTTTCATTAGAAATACTTAATAAAAAAAAAATTGTCGAAAAAGATTTTAAAATACAAGTATAAACATTCTTCAACATTCAACCAAGTATAAACATTCATCTCAAAGCATTTAAATTTAGTAGAAATACAGTACCAAGGTGGGATTTACAAGTTCTGTCAGTAAATAAAGGGTGAACTCGGTGACCTGATATCATTCGAAAATTTGGTTTGTTTAGCATGTATTTCAAAGATTATAAGTATCAAATTAATCCAACAGTTCAAAATATGTGTAGATCATACATTTAAAGATACTGGAAATATTTTAAAAAGAAAAGCTGTGGAGCTACCAGGTATGTTTGCAAGGAATATAAATAGAGGGTGCAAGATCTTTCTGTACAGCCCAAAAAAACCAACTACACCTAGTCATAATGAACATTAGTTAATAAAACCTTGGGTAGTTTTCCATCTTCATGTATTACTTTCAATTCTGCATTATTAATATTTAATTATATATATATATATATATATAAAGGTTTTTTCCAGCTTCATAATGATAAAGCCTTTAAATAACCTCTATGGCAGGAAAATTAACAACAAAAAAAAATTCCAACCCTGATTAGAAGAAATCTTTTGCCTTACAATCTAAAACATAACTTAATATTAAGCACACTTTATTGCGTTGAATATCAATGCTGCTAAAAATAAAAATTTTACATCAAAATACAGCACGAGTTTAATCGCAACATCAATACCAAAAACACTCAATTAATTGTCTTCAGGAAAAATTAAAATCTGATCGGTAATGTTGAAAATATTACCTGACATCTCATCAGCATCTCAAAGAACTCATCATCGGGCATTGATGAAGCATCAATCGATGGCCGATGGAGGCCTTGCTCCGGTGGTATTGTATTATTGTTGTTGTTTCTGGCACCATTGTTTAATGCAAAGTAATTAAGACCCGGTAGACGTGGTAAACTAGCTCGCTGCTCGTCTAGTCTACGACTTTGCATTCCAGCTATAAGGTCTAGTAGGTCATCCTGTTGAACTTGTACTCTGTTGTTATCTGTGTTAGGAAAATTACATTTTTTTTATTTATATAATAAATTTAGATAAGT
The DNA here is from genome assembly GCA_963978545.1 of Linyphia triangularis. Taxonomy (NCBI): domain Eukaryota; kingdom Metazoa; phylum Arthropoda; class Arachnida; order Araneae; family Linyphiidae; genus Linyphia; species Linyphia triangularis. The sequence continues at coordinate 26,625,425 of OZ021726.1, read as the reverse complement.
TTATTATAAAATAAAAATTAAAATAGTTACCAGTACTTGAAAAACATAAAATTATTCTCAATTTTTTAGCGTTGATGTGATTTTCTATCAACTTTTATGTTCTTATATTAACACCAATTACTACTTGATTTGGAACGTAAACACATAAGCTTTTTCTCTTGATTTTACTGGGTCATAATACATAATTCCAGATAAATGCATGGAACAAAATTTCAAGTCGCATTATAAGTTAAAGAACCAAGTTCTATGAAAGTAAAGTCTTCATTACATATGAACTTTGAAATAAACACATAGTAAATACAACAAAAATACAGAGATGAGAGTGATCAGAGAGCAAAAAGGAGGAAATCCAAAAATTTGTTAAAAATGTTCGCAAAAGGAATACACAAAAATTCTACAAAAAAGTATACAGGAAGGATGATTCAATAATTTTACAGATACAATGAAATTTCTCATACTATATAATAATTACATTTAAAATATTAGGAGTTTCTGAAGTAACCTGTGAGGAAAGTAGAGCCAAGAGGGAAAATCTTTTGTTTAGACACAAGAAAAAAATATACTTTTTTCAGGAAAAACTGGTTCAGATCAGAGAAATGAGGATCCTTGAAACAGGAACAAAGAGAAAGAAAATGCTACATAAAAAACAAAAAAGGAGGAAATCCTCCAAAAGGAGAAAAACTCCCATCCCTGATATAAAATATAATCTTAACAAAGAAACTAACAATAATGTAAAGTATAATCAGCACAGAGAAATAAAGTAGCTTAAACTATATTACCATGTTTACTAATTTGAAATTGGTGAATTTCAACTTTATATAAACATTGTTTTTGTTTTCTGTATTTCCAATTGCAACAAATATTTTACACTCAACTTTTTTCTGTTCAACAAGTGAAATTCAAAAAAAAAAAAATAGCAAAGACCTATTTTATTGTTGCAGAATCAATACAAAAATTACATTTTTATACCTTATTTCCAAATTAACGAATTTATAAGAATTTTAAAATGTATAATAGACATGTACTAGACAGCAAAGATGCAACAGAATATGTATTCATTGACATAATGTATGAATTATCTGTTAGCAAGAAAATTTTTAGTAATTGTGGTAACGGAAATTTTATGATCTTTTATCAATATTTTTCTGATCCATTTTTTATAGTTCCGATTTTTACAACCAAAGATCGTTGAATGAGCATTTGCCAACACTGAATGCGATTTATCTCATAATGGGGGGGAAAAGGATCATAAATACAGTATTTTTAGAATCAGAATTACCACGATGAAAATAAACTTTACCAACAATTACTCAAAGATTGATGATTCAAAGTAAAATGGCTAGAGCCGGATACAGAACTAACGAACATAGGGCTGGCTTGTGTTTCCGATAAGGATATCGGAAACACAAGCCAGCGTTGTTCAAAGCACAAACTACTTGGTAATGATGAAAACAGCCACCATTTCCCAAAAACAAGTAATGGGGGAACTAATTCAACTATGACTGACAGCGCCAGGGAATATGAATTCTGATAAGGTGGAAATTTTGCAGTTTTAAAATTAAAATAGAGAAATTCAACGATTTTCCAGAACTTTTTGGAAATAATCCCATTTTTCCAACTTGTCTAGGTTGCGTACACACTCTAATTAACAAAATGATAGCATGTTCACAGTACAAAATAAAATCTGGTGGCACGAGAGATCATATCTCTTGCAAAAGATAAACTCCTTGAATTGCATGGTCTTTAATATAGATGCATTTATAACTGCATACTAATGATGCTCTATTCTTTTACATATGCCCCTTTTATACATTTTCTACTTCATTTTGTGAATATGTTGTTGTTTTACATATAGTTATATTACAAAAAGATGTTTCTTTGATGTAAATTTCATGCGTCTATGTTACTCCACAGAGAAGATACAAGAGAAAAACATATTCGTTTTATTTTGAACACAAGTGAACTTAAAGAACACTTGCTGTGGAAGTAAAATAAAAAATGTTGGAATTATCCGTCTACGTCTATAGAATTGTCGAAACATATTAAATTCCTACCTCTGTCTACATTAGTTGCTTTACTTGTTGAAGGCTGGAAATTATTTGTGAAGTTTCCGAGGAGCTGGTTGTTTTCTTTGTTCTCTAGTGAGCCAAGTGTGCAGCGCTGGTCGTCCATTCTCTTGCTCTGGAATCGGCTCAGCAAGTCGAAAAAGGACTCCTCATCCATAGAATTCTCCAACTCTGCTACTTTCTGGAAGTAAATAGGAAATTTAATTTTGCATGAGTAAACAAAGGAGTAATTTCAACTGAAACAGAAAGTCAAATGACTTTAATGATGGAGTGAAGAGAAAGATTAAAGGGAAGTGTTTATTTAAAAGTATTGGATACTGATGTTGAAACAATTTAGAAAAAGATTTTAAATAATTTGGGAAAAAATTGCAATTTTAATTTCATGACGAAAATATATTGAGCATGTTGAGAAACATTATAAACTAAAAATTATAGTTACTGATTTAAGCTCCTTACAAATAACAATAAACTTGGATATATAACTTTGAATTAAAGAAATGAAAAAATACTTTATTTCTGATTCAAAATAGTCGATTTCGACACAATCCTTTTGTTTGAATTGCAAAGATGGAATTTCAAAAGAAGGACAGTTATAGGTAAAATTCTTGTAAAGAAACTCTTAAATTGTCAATAAAAAAGTTAATGATGAACTATCAGGTAAATCTGGTGATTTCTATAATTAAAGGTCAAAACCGAAATTAACTTTATCCAGCAAAAATAGTCAATAAAGGGTCATTTAATGCCAGATCATCAAGGCTCGTCACCCCACCACCTCAGATTTGGCTGAAACTTGGTACATAGTAACATTAGACAAATATAAGAAACCGTATTTTTCTCATTTTTGAAATATTATTCTTGGTTTGGAAATAGAAAGAATTTCAAAAAATGTATGTATTTGAGGAATTACTTTTCGTTTGCACTGTATTCACAATGATGCATTAGTTTTGCAATGATGCAATATTTGCATTAATTTTGATTTTTACCACAATTATTGAATTAAAAGCCTAAAATTCATCACATTTGTTCAGAATTCAATGCAGATTCCAAACATAGTTTGCAAAATGTAATTGAATGCTTCTAAAGGGGTGAAAATTGAGTTAAAAGTTAAAAAGTACATGTTCAGAAATCATAAGCAAGTGCATACTATGTAGACTGACCTTAGGTCGCTTTTTGACCTCTCTCCGCTCAGGTTCTACTATACCTTAAATGCTTTTTTTTTTTCTTTTTTTTTTTTTTGCAATTACGCTATATACGTAGACTAAAATTAGCTACATAATTATTAACATTGAAGAAAGGAACAAGGTGAAATATTACTTTGAAAATCACCAAATAAGGGTCAGTACCTCCGGAAGTTATCCCGGAATTTGATAACTTTATTCAGGGTAATGAATGATGAAAATTACTTTCACACATTTAAGTTGAACTGTTAAAATAGTGTGTAGTTAAAAATGTCAAATTTGCTCGTTTTCAGGTAAACTGCATGTTTATCAAAACTCTGAAAATATGGTTGGTTGTTTTCAGATTATCTGGCGCCATCAGCAACATGAGGGATATAATGCGCCGAAACATTCGTCATTAGACAAGCCAACATACATTTACAAACACCCATGCCTTACACGGGACTCGAACCCGCAACCTTGCGGTCTAGAAGCCAGCACACTAACCACTATACTGTTTGGTCGGCTCTGAAAATATGTGTTTCAACTTTAAGTTGGATACATCGATCAGTGTTAGCTTCATTACATTGCCTATTTTCATGAATAAGTCATTCAAACTGCAGAAATATTTCTAATTTATTAGCTTAAATCCTCAAATTAAAGAATATGGACTGGACAAATAATCAGGGGTTGGTGTATCAGTTCCAACAGGTTGCACTTCTTTTCCAAAATTAAGTGAGGAACACAGCACTGGTTTAGACTAATGACAATCCTGTTGAGTTTTTGTATCCTCATGGTAAGGAAACTCAATGAAAATATATCTTTCATTGCAGTTTTGGTTCAATGGAAATGCTGGTGCAAAACAGGTACACTAGTGAGTAGCTTCAAAATTACTAAACAATTAATCCAGACCAACCAAACCAAAAGGCCACAGTAATTGAGAATGAACATATACTCTCAAGATAGTGAATGTCAATGTTTCCCTCGGAATAATGAGGGATACTCAACCCAGTCTAATCAACAATCATCCCCTCCAGTGGTGATTGAGGGGTTGGATTAGGTCTCTATAATTGAGTGGTCAGTCAAAATTCCCTTTCACAGGGAAAAATATATAGCACTTTGGCTATGACACATTAACATTGGGGAGGGTAGGACATTGAAGGACAAATCCATGAAATATATCCTTTGATTTAAAAGAAATTCATTAAAATAAAAAATTTGATATATTTTTTGTTCTAAAAAATAATAGTATTTTTAGTAGATACATTAAAGTTTTCTTTCACTATCTTAAGCTTATGATTATTATCCTGTCAGTGTTGTTACACTTGTTGTTGTTGTTTCTGATCCCCACTGGTTTAGCTCCGCTAGACCTGGTCCACGAGTCCTCAGGTTGGTTGGTTGGTTGTTTTCAAATTATCTGGCACCGTCAGCAACACGAGGGCTATAGTGAGCCGAAACATTCGTCATTAGACAAGCCAACATACATTTATAAACACCCATGCCTAACACGGGACTCGAACCCGCAACCTCGCGGTTTTAGAAGCTAGCACGCCAACCACTATACCGTTTGGTCGGCCACGAGTCCTCAGGAAATCAGAAAACAAGACCAGATCGCACAGAAAATCCTCATTTTCAAAATCCACACATCTAAAGAGGTGGGCCCGGCTGGATGCACGATTTGTTGCAAGTAGGATAGGTCCTTCGCTGCAGTTCATACTTCATGCACTTGAGGTGACCACTGATGAATCTAGTGTACGCAGTCTGATTACCTCTATCACCCTTAAAGGTCAAAGCGCCACCCGTCTTATTCCCAGAGTAGCAGATATGAACTGGGGGAGTTTTCCATTTTAGCTATACACTATTCTTTCTAATGGAGGGAATTTCCGAGAATACGAGAGCCAAGTTTTCCGGCAGGGGCTTGTGACATTTCTTAAATAAAACTGTCGAAATAAAATCCAAATATTATAAATAAAGTTGTAAAAATATTTCAGACTACAAAATGCAAAAAAAAAATTACTAGTAAAAATGTTTTAAATTTAAGTCAGGAGAATATGTTGATTGTCCCTTAAAATCTCATAGAAGCAGACCTTTACTTCATCTTAAGGATCTTATATACAAAAAAAAAATTACAGGTCCCCAGGAAAAGGGAAAAGAAAAAAAGAAGAAAAAACACTAGATTTTAAGAACTCGAAGAACCAATTGAAACCCTGTTTGAATGATATATATACGAATGCAAAATAGAAGTTATTTCGATAATACTTCAATCCAATTTAAATTCACTGACAGAGAAATAAACAAAAAGAAAACAACTTATCATGGAGAAAGTTACAAGTACTTTTCAACTTAAAGAACTTACCTGTTGATCTTTCATAATAGGTATTGGACTATCTTTAGCACTTGAATCTTTCCCCAAGCTTTCCGGTGATGCCATATATTTTGGTGGAGCCTTCTCAGTTACAGGACTCAATTTCTTGCACTCCTTGCCATCAGCTGAAGTCTAAATATTTTTAAACAGTAAAAAAACATTTCAAAGAAATTAATTAAAATATTTATAATATTTTAAAAGAATTCTTAAAAATGAGTTTCGTCAGTAATTTAAAAAAAAAAATTAAATTAAAAACAAGATTTAAGATTCTCTACCTTTGCAACCTTAGCATCTGGAGTTAACTTTAAAAGGTCCATATGCTCCATGCTAATACGACGCATCCTTCCACAGGAATCTGCAATGACAAAAATAAAATGGCTACAGTAAGAAACATAACATTAAATATGTATAAAATAAAAATAGATTATAGTACTTAGACTAAAGACTTCTAAAAAGACAGTTTTTCAAAAAAGCACTCAATTTGAAATACTATACTGTGTAAAAAATATCGCAAATGAATTGTATGGTTTAAGTTTATTTTTAACTTGAGTCAGTCTTTAAATCTACAATTGCAACGTCATCAAGAACTTTTATTTCCATCGACTGACACTAGTGGGCACCACAAACAATAAAACATTTGTAAAAGTACATGTACAGATGAGAGATTGGATGAGGATTTGAAAAGAGACGTTGGGGCTTTTGGAGGAAGAAATCTAAAGGATGTCCGAACTTTTATATTTTATTCCTAAAAACAAATATAATACATTAGATTTTCTTTCGTGAAGTGCACTATGTCAAGTGAATGGAAGAAGTGTCTCTTTGTGATATGATGATTATGTTGAAACTTGCGATGTCTTCAATTTGGAAAAATAAAATTGTTTATCCCTGAAAAGAATTTAATGAAGACGTTACACTATAATTGAAACTACCTTTCTCTTTTCATCTATTACTTGTAACCCTTATTTTCCAACTCAATTAGGTAATATAACAATAAACAAAGTAAAACTTGGATAAGTAGTAAATATAGTAAAAGCAACCAATAAAGAAATTTCATAACTACTTTTGGTAAAAAGAAAATTTTCAGTGCATTTCAAGAGCTATATATAAAGATGTCTAAAATATGTCTCATGAAGAAAACTCTGCATCTTACTAAACTCAATATTAATTACGTGCAAGGCAAAACCTTAAAAAAATACCCTGATAAAGATCAGGTACATTTTAATTCTAAACTCCACTATTAAAACAAATTAACAAGTCACTACATCTGTAAACTATTATTTTAAACTAAATTGTAGTATATGTTTTGTTCTACAAAAAAAAAATCTTGATTCTTAAACAAGGATACTTTTGTATGGAAGAGAAATATTTTAAATATATATATAATTATTCCAAAATAATATCAAATTGGACTACGCATAATGCAAAAGCTTTTAATTTACTAATGATGTTTCTATTGAGTCTAAACAAAACACGACTAGCATCGATAGTGTAAGCATGAATAATTCGTGACCTATTCTGTAGCTTTATCAGCAGAATTGTGAAACTGCAGATGAACAAGTTGTATGATAAAATTGTGATTTAAGATTGCATTTGACATCAAACTATGAAATTGAAACATATTTTAATATCACTTACTAATAGAAGTATTACTTTTGCTGCACGAGGCAACATCTTGAGTGTCAAGTGTTTTCTGCAAATCTGATATGCAAAGCTGGGCTGTAACTTCGCCTGAATGGTCACCAATCTAGCACAAATTTAAAGTATAACACTATAATACTAAATTTCAAATTATATGTGCAATTATTGTAGTTTAAAATAAGAAAAAAAAACATGAGTTTACGTTATTATCGCTAAGATAAAATAAAACTTTTTATAAAATGGAAATTAGCTTTATTAAATTAGTAAGAAAACAAGTGAAAATTATATTTTTAGAAAAATAATACAAATAGTATAGTAACAAATTAAGTTCATCATATTTTTGGAGAATAAAATCTGATAAGAAGCATAGTTTCAGGTAACTATAGGCCAACTTATTAAAATAGCTTCAATAACTTTTATACTATGTTTATTTAAATTTTTTCATTTAACTTTTAAACTATTCTTGGTAAAAATATTTTTAAACAAATAGATTGCTTTGTAAGATTGTAGAAAAAGTAAACAGATGTATTTAAAAATTATCTATGGTCTTAAAAAAAGGCATCTAAAGGACCATGGAAAGCTTAGCATTTCAAAAAAATAAAAATAAGTATTTATAATTTATAAAGACTTTCGGGTTCATCAAATGAAAGTAAGTAGTGTCCAAGGATTTTTAAAAAGGTACAAACCCTGTTTTAGGATGTGCTGTTAATTTCTGTACAATTCAAAACTTAAACAAAAGTCAATCTTGAATTCATAATTATAATTATTCTTTCAGTAAGCTTTAAATACATCATTGAACAAAAAATGAAACCTAGTTACCTCTTTTGAGACTTCAAGATGCCTGTTAGCAAAATGCAAAGCTTGTTCATGATTACCGATAGCAGAATGTGCATTGCCAAGACTCCAGTAAGCTCGTCCTTCACCAATCCTATCCTTAAGTTCTTGAGCGATTTTCAGATGTTTCAAGTGATACTCAATAGCTGTTGGATAGTCATGCAGCAATGTGTATGTGTTCCCTAAACTGTAGTAGGCTTGAGCTTCAACAGCCTTATCTCTTAGCTCAATGGCTAATGCTAATGTTTTCCTGAAAAAAGAAATTGTATAAGTGATCACATTAATTTAAAAAGATTAGCTTAGTGCAATTTTCGTTTTCTGAAATTGGTAATTTATATCTTTGAAACTGAAAATTTCTATGAGGATCCCAAGGGGGAAATGCCTATTAGCAATTTCAATGAAAGACCTCATTTCTAAATGCATAACAATGTCTCTTGAAATCTCTTGAAAGTGACCTAAGCATAATAACAAAAAAAATTACTGCCAAATAACAGTCAGATAGAGAAAAATAACTTATTACTCAACCTATATACAAAGTCAACTATTTAAAAAAAATAAAAAAAATCATATTGATCAAAAATGTAATTTGCTTTAGTTGAAGGCAGTCAGCTTTGGACAAACTTGTATTTTCAGGAGTAATTTTTTATTTTTTTTATTTTAAGTGATATTTTAAGTATTTCACTCAATTATTATTGATGAAAAAGCTAACACATAAATTGATGTAACTAACCATAAAAGTTATAAAAAAGCATGATGATGCAATCTGTTTAACCGTTTAAAAATGCAACAAAACAAAATTACAAAGTTAACACTGACTTGCAAACAATCAAAATAAATAGACTCAAGTACTTTTTTATAGATAAATTCTTCAATTACATGAAACTCAATTTTAAAATATCTTATCAACATAAATAAAATATACGTCATAAAATTACACTACTTCAAACAAAGAATAACAAGGTTGCAAATACCAGTCATACAGTATAAATATACAAATACATATATAGATAAAATAAATTTTTAATGATATTAATAGGTCTTAAGCTTTAGTATGTGTCAATGCAATGCCAATGAAATTGTGCAACATCTTTTTGTAGCTTCAAATTTTGTTAATTTACTTATAACAGGGATGAGAGGGATAGGAGAGCAAAAAGAAGGAAATCCAAAAATTCGTTAAAAAGGCAAGCAGAAGAGACGATACCCAAACATTTCGTCAATAAAGAAGTAATACACAAAAATTCAACAAAAAAATATGCAGGAAGAATGATTCAATAATTTTAAAGATACTATGAAATTTCTCATACGATATAATAATTACATTTCAAATATTAGGAGCTTGTGAACAGGGTTTCCGCCAATCTTAAATGTCCCAAATCCCTGACTTTTCATGACTGAAGCAAATGATTTTCCATGACTCAAGAAATCGCATTAAAAACATTGAACCTGACTCGAGAATTTTATTATTTTACTAACGCAACATAGTAAATTTTACTAACGCAACATAGTAAATAAATTATTGTATACGATTGTAAAATGATTACTATAAGTTTTATATTGAGTAAAAAATCCTCGTTTCATGTAAGTAAACTAAGCATAGAAAAATAATACAGTAAAGGTGTTTAAAACAGAGCAAGGTGTGTAACAGAGCTATTAAGGGTAAATAAAACCGAAAAAAAATCTGGTGGAATCAATTTGAAATATTAAGGAATTTAGGCTTCTAATATATTCTGTAACAGAAAACACAAGGCAAGAAGAAAAATATTCATGTTTGTAAAGGATGCAGTTAGATTGAAGTCGAAGAATTTATTTTTAACAATATGGATGCGAGCTGCCGCGCTGCTAAGTTATAGAATAACTAAAAATCTAACAGAAATAATACGTAAATAACAGGGTTCCCACTCTTATTGAAGAAAAAAATTCAAGGACTTTCAAGGACCTTTTTAAGAAAATTCAAGGACCTTTTTTGGAACAAAGTGTCAGCAAAAAAAGTTATTTTGAAATCCCGACATTTCCCCGTAACATCCAATTTTTTTCCTGATTAAGTCATCAACAAAATAATACTATAGCTTTCAAATAAAAGAACATTCAAACTCGCCATCATAAAAATAATTAAGAATCATGTACTGTTTATCTTTACATCTTTATGGCGAAAAAAGTAAATTACTCTGTGTAGTGTCCCTGTACTATGCATGTGCAATTATACTTTAAAATCCCTTTTTTTTTTATTACAGTCTAACCTCAAGAAAAGAGGACACTAGTAATAAATTTCAGATTTAAAAAGCTGTTTTCTAAGTAAAATTTTAAAGGGAAAGACAAACCATAAATCATGTCAAAGTGGATGAAACATTCAACAAAATACTCTATATATTAACTATTTTTGTTTTCTAAAAACTTATAATTTTAATAAAAATTTATAAAATCAATAATTACTTTAAAAACATTTAGTAATGTGAATTTTTTATGTTTTATGCCTCAAATAAAATTGGTAAAAATATTATACATCAATTTGTGTATTTAAAAAAAATTGCCTTCAATTGTAGATGGAATTAAGGGAGTTACACCATTTTCAGTTTGCATAATTTCGTTGTCCAAATTGTTCAATTTAATCACTTGCAATATTCTTTTTTGCTTAAGTTCAGCTGTTGCCACTGTTAAGGTAAAGTACCCAGGCAAAAATTTTACAAAATGAAAAAAATTTCATAATACAATTAATTTTAAACAATTATAAATAAAAAAAAAATATATGCTTTAATTTTTAAACTATTACTTATATCTATATTTAAAATGTAAAATTGTATTTCATGTTTAAATAAACAATTTTACATTCAATAGTAGTTAAGATTATAATTTTAAATAAGGATACATAGTAAAATTTGGCAACTGGGATTAATATCTGACGCACAATTAAATTAAAATTCTAATCATTCAGCATTGACTCAAACCAAATGGTGAAAACGATCCTCACACACACATTAATCACGGACATTGCAGCTTTCACATCAGCGGAAGCCCAGGCGAATGAAACTAAAATGACATTGCAAATCTTGCCAATAGCTACTATTAAAAACTACTCCAATGTAAATATCGGTATAACAGCCACCATACCGGCGCAAATCTCAGCAAATACATTAAACCAACAATTGGCAAAAATTGCTAAACCGGTGCAAGCAAAATGCACAGTAAGCAGGTTCCATGATTGTCAAACTTGAAGGCAAGCCCAACAAAATCGAAATGCAGATTTGTATCGATCTCAGGAATGATAGAAATTTCAAATAAAAGAAAAGGAGTTGAAACCGCGTTTTATCTGAACTGTACTACGTCCGACAGGGCCAAATCTCTACAATAACTCTCGTCAGTAACTATTATATTGGAGTAAGGCCTGCGAAAATGAGTATCACACAGCAATGTAATAATGACGATAACGATGGTATTATTCACACGAATAACGGCCATTTCATCAGCACAACGCAATCAAGTAAACCCAATAATATTGTAATGCAGGTTTGTATCGGTCTCAGGAACGATCAAAATTTCAGCCAAAAAAGAGCTGAAATGCATCATGTTTCAGCAGAACTGTACCATGGCTAACAGGTGTAATCTTTGATCACCATGAAAATGAGCAGCACGAAAGAATGTAATTCGCGGCCAAGCGCTCTCTAATAATCGCGAAAATATCGGCCCTTTCATCACCGTAACGTTCAGAAAAATGACCAGATACCAACGTAAATAATGCCGATAGAGGCTATAACATAAGAGAAAAATTAGGGGGAAAGTAGTCATTCCATTGGCGATTCTGCCGTTTTTAAAAAAATTTCTAATTTGTTTACACATTGTTTTTAGTATTTTTGCTAGCAGTGTATCTTCAATTAACAAAATTAAAAGACTCAGTTTAATTTCGGAAAATTCCCCGATTCCTTGAGACTTTTTGACAAAATCCCTGATAATTCCCGAAATGCTGAATTCCCTGACTTTTTCCGATCTGTGGACACCCTGTAGGAAAAATCAAGGACCAGAAAATTACATACTTTAGACACAAAACGGAGATTATCAGTGGTCACTTAAAAATTCAAGGACTTTCAAGGACCATATCCTTTTTTCAAGGACTTTCAAGGACCAAATTTCATCAAAAAAAATTCAAGGACTTTCCAGGACTTTCAAGGACCGTGGGAACCCTGAATAATTAGGGTTCTTATACATACTGTTGACAAAAAAACAAGTTTAAAAATAATCATTCTAGTAAAGGATTCAGTCAGATTAAAGTTATACGAAAGGCAAGCGTAAGTGACTGTCGGCAGAATAATGGAGCGGCACCGCTTGCGTTGAGATGATAATCACTTAAAATGAAGAGCGTAGCTAGTTCAAATTTTACGCAATTCCTTTATTTTTCCAGAATAGTGAAATTCCCTGTTCTGTCGCCACCCTAGATATCTACAAGAGACTTTTCCAATAAATACAGAGGAATAGGTACTCACCATATAATCAGTAACGAAGATACGTCAAAACCAGAAGAAACAGAGAAAAATAATTTTCCATTTTTTGATATTTAAGGTGTTAAAAAAGCTAATCAATCTTTAATAATAAGTAAATATTTGAAGAAGGAATAAGAAAATATAAGTAAATTAAATAATCAAATGTTTTGGTATCAACAATGTAAACCAGAGCATACGGAGTCAAACCAAAAGTAAAGATTATGAAATTAATTTACTTCAGTTCTTACATTATGAATTTTTTATTCACCGAGACCTACTTGTGTGATGTCACAAGTTTGGAGTTCAGAAATTCTTTTCATTGGCCGGAGTTTTTAACTGCAACCGTTGTTTCTATCAATAAAGTAAGTAAAAACGCAGATGAATCTAAGAATCGTCGAAGTAACAACGAATCGCGATCATGGCGTTTATGACGTCATAGTTACGTGATTTTGCGTAAGATTTTTTGGAATCCATGCAATTCACTGTTTTTCCATGACTTTTAGGCTTTTTTTGTTCAAAATCCATGACTTTCCATGACAAAATTTACCCTATGTCTAAATTCATGACTTTCCATGATTTTCCCTGACTTTCCATATGCGCGGAAACCCTGTGTGAAATAATCTGTGAGGAAAGGGGAGCTAAGAGGCAAAATCTTTTGTTTAGATATGAAGAAAAGTATACTTTTTGCAGGAAAAACTGGTTTAGATCAGAAAAATGCAGATCCTCGAAACAGAGATAAAGAGTAGGAAAATGTTGTATAAAAAACAAAAAAGGAAGAAATCCTCCAAAAGGAGGAGAACTCTCATCCCTGTTATAAATACATTTCCTATATTCTAACCCTGCTTGGACTTGTTTTTTCTAAAGAATACAAGAGTATATAAATATGCATAAATATCGACACAACGATTTTATAGTTTGGTGTTCAAACTTGTTTGAATTGTAAATTTTATATTTAGAGGTAAAATATTACAAATGAAAAATTTCTATTTCATAATTTGTTTTGCAACAAACTTTTCAATCGTTTAATTTTATGAACAAAATTGTATTCCGAGAAACAATAATGTGAACGAAAAATAACAGTTTGGTAAACTTGTTTTTGTTAAATTGTAAAACTATAACTGATCAGTTTATCATTGACCTACAGAAATCGTTCAATAAATAATGAAAATTGATTTAAAGATAGTTTTAAGGAACAAGAAAATTGTTAGATTAGATAAATGAATCAGCAAGTCAAGTACTTTTTCCTTATGTGCATTGATACATTAATTCATACACAGACCTGCAATATCTGTAAATAAACTTAAATTTAATTTTTTTTACATTGAAATAAAAAATTAAAAAAAAATTTACTTCAATATGTCCAAGGATATAAAACGTGCACATATGACAAATAAAAATTCCAAAATTCACAGATAATTTTAAAACAAGATAAATCTTACTTATAGTGTTCAGCAGCAGTACCGAATTCTCCCAAAAATATATGAGCATTGCCTAAATTATTATGGGCTCTTCTTTCAGCTGCCAAGTCCCCAAATTCTCGAGCAATTTTCAACCTCTAAAACAGTAATATAAATTAAAATGACTGCAATTTTTATAATAATGTAAAAAAAATATGTTTAAAAATTCATAGAAGAAAGCTTGGAATTAAAAGATCTCTATAAACTATGCAATCTAACAAATTGTCAGAGATATCAGCAAGAGGGTTTTTTTTTTTTTTTTTTTTTTTTTTTTTTTTAGATAAAAAAAAAATCAATTCAAAAGCTGTATGTTAAAGTTTAGGAGCAGTGGAACAATTGAATTTGCGCAGTAATTGGCAATTTTAATTAACAAAATATTAAATCTACAGAATGATTTCTACTTCAAAACGACTTATAATATTCACTTTAAGTTGATAAGTAATTACAAACAAAGCTAAGTAGAAGAGTCAAAGTAAATATACACTAATTAATCACTAAATGTAAAAAGGAGTCACAGTGTGTAGGTTTTCAATGAGACATGACCTCTTTTAGCATTTAGCAATTAAATTGTCACCAAACTCGCCAACTTGGCTATATTTGTTTCGAAGTACTGCCAAGTGAGCCAGATTCTTTTAATATTAGTAGTTTAATATTAGCAGTTTCTTCTAGGGAAATATTTATTAAATGGAGCAGTTGTTAAGCAGAACAAAATAATTGTTTTGAAAATTAAATGGTAGGCTGCTATTGGTGAACAGGTTTTTTTTGCTCAACAATTTACAAAATACTAACTATGGCATTAGAGTACACAAAGGATTTTATTACAGCAGTCAACATAAGTAAATACATATCAAAAAATAAATTTTTAAACAAAATTCATATCAAGCCAAAAGTACTTTAAAGTTACATAAAGGATATAAAAGACAAGTAAAACATTGCATTACCTCATTATGATAAGTAATAGCTTCATTAAAGTTTCCCAAAAGGTAATGTGTATTTCCTAAGTTTCCACAAGCTCTTCCTTGAGCACTTCTGTCTTCTAATTCCATCATTATTTTTAAGCTCTGGCTGTAATTACAATGTTCAATTAGAAAAATTAATATAGTGTTAATATGAAAGAAAATGCACATGTAGATGAAGAGTACCTAACTTACAGGTAATCTAAGTAAAAAGTTTAGATAATTTGCTTATTGTTGCTAAAACTGTACATGCTTCCATATGCTGTAAAAAATAAAAAAATATATAAAAAAAAATAATTAAAAAAAAAACTCTTTAGGGTGACTACAAAATTGAAGAAAAAAAGTTCCCTGATAATTCCCTGATTTCCCGGCAGATTTCTAAAAAATTCCCTGATTTTAGGGCACACTTTTTTTTTAAATTTCCCTAATTTTCTTAGGTTTTCTAGATGTCTAGACACCCTGATCAAAATAGAACATGTATGCTAAAGAGATAATATGCATTTTTAAAAAAAAATAGTTTTGCTGGTAATGAAAAGTTTAAATTATTCCGTAATATTAAACTTCTAATGGCTTACCACTGCAAATCTCCAAGTAAATAGTGCCAAAATATGGATGAACGTGCCTTAAACAATACAAAATGTCTCCGATTTTCATGGAAATTTTAAAAAGTTCCCCGAGATTTCCCCAATTTTTTCCAGAATCAAAAAACTCCTTGACATTTCCCTGATTTCCAGGTTTTCCCAGTTCTGTGTCCACTCTGCTCTTATACAACAGTATTTTACATTTCAAAACATTTTATAGGGAAAACTATTTCAGAATATTTGTGTTCCCTTTTTAATACACTGAAAAGACTTTTGCAATTTATTGTTGGACTTTCCTTACTCTATACAAAGCATAGAGTATTTAATAAAAAAGATGTCAGAAGCATGTTTTTTTTCTTCTTAATATTTTGGGTTGCTGCTCAGTATAAACGTAACTAATACAGATGAAAGCCAAAATTGGTAGACTAAGCAGTTCACCATGTTAAAGCAGGTTTAGCATAAATATATATTCAAGTATAACTCTTACACAGTGTCAGTTACTTTACACATAAAGTAGTTCAGTGCTAGTAGCCTGTGATACTTATAAATGCTACTATAAAGGAAAGTTACTTGAAAGATTTCAATGTTCCTACTTTGAGTGTAAACATTTTCCTAATCAGGAAAAGTATTGCCGAAGGGAAGAAAAGCATTGTTATCAATTTTCTAATGGTTTTAAAATATTTACAAATGATAATTGGTTGAAAGAAAAAAAGAAAAAGTACAAGGGTGAAATTCCAATAAATTAAAACTCAATATAGTATAAACATATTTTAGACAAAACAATATTAAGAAGTCATTTAATTTTGTATTGGAGATGATGGAAATACTTAAAAGTGGCAACATTTAATTATTCCAATGAACACTTAGCACATGTAGATTGTTTTCAATTAAGCTATATTAAAAGTTTGAAGCGGAAATATTAATATTATTAGTAAACAAATTATTCTCCACCAAATGCAAACAATTATAAACTGCTTTTTCACCCGTTATAAAAACATATCAGTAAAAAGTATAATTAAAAAAACTTAATATTACAATAAAAATGGCCCATAACATAAGCTGTTAATGGTGAAACTGTTTCAATTTATTTCTTTGCATAGTTATTTTAAAATAGAATATAAAGATCGCAATTTTAGTTTGCGGCAGTATTCATGTGTAAAAATAAGTTTTTAAATAATATGAAGGCATGAAAATGTACTGCTACTAAAAATTTGAGTCTCCAAGACAAGAACACTCAACCACTACCGATCCAATGTTTACAGGAAAAGAAGAAACTTTAGTTAAGATTGAAATAAAAAAAATCAAATACAAAAAATAATAAAGTAAATCTTGTTAGTAAGATGTTGTTTCACAGAGCAAGACATTATAAAAGTTACTTATAGAAGTATAAAAGTACACCAACCACTGTCTTATTAAAATAATGGCAAAATGTATAAAGGGGAGTAACTAAGTTCTTCAATGCAGAATATTTTGTATCTGCAAAATTAATAAAGAACTAATACTTGTACATTACCAAAACTTACAAGGATTCATAAAGTTCCAATTGTATCACGACGCTTAGCTTTAAATTAATTTTTTGGACAATTTGATGGAAATTACCCCTTTCTCCTTTTTCTCAAAAAAGTAATGACTCCTACGTGAAATTTGTCAATGTTTAATATCATAATAACTCAAAATTCCAATATAAATATGGAATTCAATTTGGTAATTTTTATTATAAATTGAAAAATTCAAAAATTTATTCAATTTTCAAATCATTAATTTGCACATTATGTAAATATTAAATTATTTTTTAAAAAATTCCAGGCACTGTTTTGTCTAGAGAAATAACTTTTCTGCACTACTTCAAATCAAAATAAAATAATATTGGAAATTTGATATGCTACTGATTATATGTATTAACCGTTCAAGAGAAAATAGCAATAACAAAATGCAGGTGAAAATAAATGTGACTCACTCATAATTTTCGACTGCCTTTTGCAAGCACTGTTTCACCTCTTCAGGGAATTCCCCAGGGTCTTGATGTCCCAGGCATGCAAATCGCTTCCCTTTGGCATGGTAAACATTACCCAAATTATATAAAGCTCGTCCTTCACCAACCTAATGAAATACTACATGTAAGAATGACATGTGAAGGTGAATAAAAATAATTTATCTATCTATATATTTAATAGACAAGACATTTTTATGAGAGTCACTACTCCTATAACTTCTCAACCGATTTTTACAGCCAAGGTGTCCTTTGACACCAGTGCTTGAATTGTAGATTTGCTAAATCGTACTAAAAGTGCAAACAATAATTTATTAAGTAGTGTAACAATATCTTTCAATATTGCGTTATTAATAACTTTCAATATTGTATCACTACTATGACAGTAGGTTTCTATAATCTGAATGGCAACATCTAAGAGAATATGTATTGTTTACAATTTTCAAACCTAATACGCATTTTTTTATGTTAATAACTGCTCATTCGATAAACTTGAATTGTTGTACTTGCTAGAAAATGGTTTGAACATGTTCATTAAGTACAGCTCTGAACATTAAGAAACTTTTCATAGATCTGAAACTTAAACACTATTTATACTTGTTATTCCATTCTTTATTGATTGATGATTGAAATTATATTATAGTACTCACATATTTCCTCATCAATTATTTCCGTCACACAACAAGGTGGAAAAAACCACTTTGGATCTACTTATAACAGCCTACTACTTAGTATTTAGGGATAGAAACTGCTTTTTTTCCAAATACTTTTAACCTTACCCACATAATTTAAAAGCGCAATTTTATCACGATTTCAAGTTTAATACAGTAGTAAGGAGATTGGCAAGTGTCAGCGAGCAGATTGTAAAATATGTGTACCTATATACCTAGTGTAAAATATGTTAGTAATAATTATGGATAAATTTGAAATAAAAGTGTGCAAATATTTTCAAAATATATTACAAAGGAAACTATTTTGAACTTTCTTAACAAATCCTGACCAACGGTATTTTTACGATATTGCATGTGCAAAAAAAAAAAAAATTAGGTAAAAATCATAATATCCATTCATTTGTTAAATTTCTACAAATATTAGGTAATTGATTACACATACTCAAATTAGGCAAATTTAAAAAAAAAATGCAAATTAGGAAATTCTTCAAAATTTTATGAAAATAGAAAAGAAACTCATTAGTAGCAAAGTGAATTAATTATAAGACAAAAGTACAAATGGGATAAGTTGATTGGGGAAATGCTATTTCCTACTTTTGGGGATTTTATGTTTTTATAAATGATTAGCTTTTCAATTAAAAAATAATTCCTTATTTATGATTTTTAAAAAATTAACAAATAAATCTGCGATATTTTTAGTATTGTCATTTTCAATAATATTTCCTTGTGTTATCTGTTGCTGGCCGTACATAATATCAATATAAAGTGAACAAATAATGTGCAATGTGTTTTAATCGGACATTGTACTTAAAAAAAAAAAACCTTAAAATGTTAAAATAAAAATACTTAAAAAATATTAGTGAATGTTTTACACATTTTTCGTTCTTAAGAAATCGTGCACCATTTCAAAAAGCGATTTCATTAGTATATAAGGGCTTTATACCGAGGGATGAGAATGATCAGTGAGCAAAAAGGAGGAAATCCAAAAATGGAATAAAAAAAGCAAGAGAAAGGAACGATACCCAAAAGTTTCGTCAAAAAAGCTTGCGGAAGGAATACACAAAAATTCAAAAAAAAAAGTATGCAGGAAGGATTATTCAATAATTTTAAAAATACAAGGAAAATGTTGCATAAAAAATAAAAAAGGAAGAAAACTCTTATACCTGTTTATACCTATATATAAAACTTGAAATTTTAGTTCAGAATAGCCAACACAAATGGTTATTTTAATTAAATATGTAAAATATCAAAAAAATTTAAGACATAAAAAAATACCTTGCTCCCAAGATGCAATTACAAATACACCTGAAGCAGATTTATTACACTTGATGTTCTAAATACACATAATTTTACAATCAAATTTAATCCCAAAACTAAATTTATAAATTCTGACAACAAAGTTCGACTTAAAAAAAAAATCTGTCACTTAAGAAATTAGAATGAAGACAGTAACCATTTGTCTAGGTGAAGATATTTTGAAAAACATATTAGAAACTAGGACATTCTTTTTAAGACTCAGTTTGTCTATTATTTCAAGTACTACATTTAATATTTTTTCCACATTAATAAATTTTTTAATCACGGTATTTGTTCAACGATGCTTTGAATTTAAGTTATAACTATCTTACTTACTTTGTCCTGCAACTGCCTAGATATACTTAAATGTCTTTCACAACAGGTAACAGCTTCATCAAATTTTCCCATCACTTTTAATGTGTTTCCTAAATTACCACTGGCTTTTCCTTCACCTAATTCATCTTTCATTGCTCTAAAATAGAAAAATTAAATATATATGTTTAGAAAAAACAATTACAAAGCATTATTTGTTATTTTAAAATAAAGTTTCAAAATTTTTAATTTTACATTTAGCCTTGTTATAGAGTCAACAACACTTACAGTTTTTTTAATAACAATGTGCAAAAACTTTTTCAAACCAGAAATCGTGGCCTAAGTAGGACTTTATCGTGAGAAGTGAAGTCAAGCAACTTTTTATCATTAGTGCAATAAATTACTCTACCGCAAGCCTTGTGCTCAAATTCTATGGTCTTGGTATAGAACCGACATATTTTTAGAAGATATTCATTGACTGGAGTTGCCAACTTTTATGTATATGTATTAAAACTATTTTTGGCACACGATTATAAAAAAAAATATTGCATGCAACATATGTGAAATTACTTTTCAAACTCAGTTAATTATTTGACTCATGCTAACTAACTCGTCAAATAAAACTTTGTCTCATTAAAAAATTATTACTTTCACAACTAATGGCAAAAATAACTTTTTTTAAAGCATATAACAGGAACAAATATGGTTCCATATATCTATCCAAAGAGGTTAGGGAACACATGGCATTGTAAGTGATCCCAATAAACAAGTTAGGAAAGAACTGTTAGTGTAGACCCGAAAATTGAAATTTTAAGTAGTAGCCAGTGGCTGGTAGACATTTTTAGTTTAGTAGTCACTTCATCGCAAACTTTTTTTTTACCAGTGCCGCAGCCACAGGGAAGGAGAGGTTGGGATTTTACCTTTGACCTGAATGTTTGCAGCAGCGCATTCAGATTTTTTTTTTCAGAGGAGGATGTTTCAATTCTTTATTTGATTTGTATGAAATATACTCTGATTAGTAATATATAAATAAAAAACACATATCTAAGTTAATTGTGTTCAATAAAATGTCAATGAAAGTACCAAAAAAAAAATTAAGTACAGGATATAAGCTTTTCACTTATTTTGTATAAGTGAAATATACAAAAGATTATAGATTTGTTTCACATCTGTAACATAGCGCTGTAAAGAGTTAATCAAAACGAAAAAATCTGAAGGAATCAATTTGAAATATTAAGGAATTTAGGGTTCTAATATATTCTGTTGACAAAAAACGCAAGACAAGAAGAAAAATTATCATGCATGTAAAGGAGGCAGTCAGATAGAAGTTTGAGATTTTTTTTTAAACAGTAAGGCTACCGGTGGCCGCACCTTAGGTTATAGGATAACCAAAAATATAACAGAAATAATACCCAAATAAAATAAGGTTCTAATATATTTTGTTGACAAAAAAACCCTGTCAGGCAAGAAGAAAAAGAATCATGTTTGTAAAGGATGCGGTCAGAGTGAAGTTTGAAGATTTTTTTTAACAATAGAGCAGCAGCATGGGGATTGAAAGAAGGGAAACTCAAAAATTTCAAAATTCCCTGATTTTCTAGAAGAGTGAAATTCAATGATATTTCTCTGATTTGCCTGAATTCCCGGTTCTGTCGCCACCGTCTACTCATGAGCCCATATTGTGGATGAATGGATTTTAACAACGTATACGCACGTGATTACAAAATTTCAAGGAAAGTAAGGAAGAATTTCATTGATTTGGAAATTTCGGTATATTCGATGACAATTAAAAAAATATCGTAGGAGAGGGGAGAAATGAAATGTGGCCGGTTGATTAGTTTATTTAGTCACCTCATCACGCCGTTTAATAGACCAGTGGTGAGTGGCGAGTAAATATTTTCAGGTCTATGTTAGTGCCTTACTACTGCAGGGCATTGTCTCTAAGTTTTTAACTAAATCACGTACATTAGGGTGGTTCAAAAATATATGGCTAAAATTTTTTTTTACCTAGTGACCAAGACACCCCCTCATTTTTTTACATCTACCCATACAAATGTTCTAGCAAAATTTCAGAATCCTACTCCAATTAAAAGATGGCGCTCAATGAACTGTAAAATTTCGTATTTTGTGCGTTTTTGGGTATTTGTAGTGGATTTGGTAATAAGTATAATTGAAAGCAATTTTCTTAAAGAAAGTTTTTATTTATACCATAATTAAATTTTTTTTTAAATAAGTTAGTAAAAGTTTATGAAATAATTAAACTGTAGAGGGCTCTACCCCTGCTTACAAACGCTCGTTAATCCCCCGTGCTACTCCATTATCTTTTTAAATTCTGATAAAATTGCCCCTATAAATTAGGCGGTATAAAACCCTGAAAAGCATTCAAAATAAGCTATTAATACACCTAAATACGAAATGAATAATTAGTGTGGTCTTATGTAGATCAGTACTGGTGTTTATTTCATCATTTAATCAAGCATTACAGTACCACTTGGCTACATTTTTTGTAAGGCGAAAATAGTCGATCGGAAATTATCTAAATACCAAAATATAATTTCAAATCATAAAATTATCACTCAATAAATAGTGGACTAGCTAGTATAAATAGTTTCTAACTTTCAGCTCTATTCAAAGTTTCTAAATGTATAGCTGTACTTAATGAACATTTTCAAACGACACTCAATCTCCTACCAAGAACAACATCTAATTGAAATCAATCAAATGAATAGTTAATAACATCTAAAAATATGGGTTGGGTATGGAAATTGTAAACAACATAAATCCTGTAATGGTGCCATTCAGATTATCGTAACCCACTGTCATTGTAGAGACATGTTCGAAAACGAAACATTGAAAAATTATCATATCAAGAGTTCTTTTTGTAAGTAAAAAGTAAATATCAAGAGTTCTTTTTGTAAGTAAAAAGTAAATATCAAGAGTTCTTTTTGTTACAAATTCTCCAAGGCTGGCGTTATCTTTCAACATTTTTAATAGCTCGCACCCTTTTATATTTCTGGAATCTTTTATGTTATTCATATCTGAAATGCTTTTTAATTTTTCCTTCGCTGTAATTCTAAGTGAAAATATAGCTTAACCAACCAATTCATTTGAAAGATACCACATAAGCTTTTCCAGCGGTGATTCCAATTTTAAAATCCATTATCTTATACTTTTTAACGTTTTTCCACAAGTTCAGGTCACCACCAGAAGCAAGTGGGGCTTCTATCCATGCCTTTACTGTACAAAAAAGCATTGAACTGTACAAATAGCTGGAGCTGCATTTCTTCTCTCTATTAGTTATACGGAAACCCTCTTGCTGATCTCTGAATAGAAGGATTTAAAATATACAGGAGTTTAGCTATCCACTGTGCGTAATGAATTGATGAAACTGTTTTGCAATTGATTTTCTCTGGTATATTGCCCAAAACGATTACTTTCAACTCGATTACTTCTTTATAATCATCTCTAACTATTATCGAGTTATACACAGATGAAAGAAAGGCTACAGTTGAAACTTTAAACTTTTTAACGTCTTTTTTCAGTTCTAAATCCTAAAAGTTTGTTTGTGCAATTCTTTTTCAAACGACTTTAAATCTGTTGAAGAGAGAAACCTCTGTGAAACATGATGGTCCATAGCACAACTAAAATAACTTTGCCAATATTAATTACATGACATGGTGTCAACAGGCTAGCCACAATAGTTCACGTCCGATTTTTTCTCCAAATTAATGCATGCCTCTTATACACAAGCAATAGTCATACTTGTAGTATCAAAACTTTGTCCAAATTTAATTCTCAACTTCCCATTGTCTAGCATAAAAACAGTTTTTGGAAATATATTTAAATGTTCTTCCACCACTCAACTTTGAGACACTAAAAAGTTTTTCAATAACATCTCTCGAAACATATAGAGACAAACGGTCAATCTTTCTTAATCCAAAAGATTTTAGCAGAAGTTTGCTGTTCCAATGAAGGGCTACAGGACAGCCAGATTTGAATTTACCCATTGCTTAAATCAGCGTATTCTTTTCTAGGTTTTTTTACCCTTCTTCAAAGAGGAAACACTCGAGGAACTGCCCCAAAGCTGCGACTACTGGAACAATCAAACGAAATTCTTCACGATCATACATTGTTTTTGATAATATGGATGCTGCTGGCAACACATGCAGTAGATAACTATTGTGTACGTTATACAGTAGATATACAGTAGTTAACATAGTTGTATACAGTAGATAACGTTGGCATACAGTATATAATCGTTGCCAAACTATATTACATGTATTTAAAACCCATAAAAACTTTTTTTTTGTAAAAATGTAGCCATGCGTTCTTATCAGCATAAAACTCGAAAATTATGAGAAATTACAAAAAAGTACAAAAAGGAATGGTCATTGAGCGCCGTCTTCTTATAGGAGTAGGAAGCTAAAATTGTAGGAGAATAATACTATGGGTAAATGTAAAAAAATTAGGAGGTGTCTTGGTCTGTAGCTGAAAAAAAAGTTTTTTGAACCACCCTAACGTACATAGCTTAAGCAGCCAACATATTGCTTCCATGCCTTGTGCACGTGATTGTGATATCCGAATTGGAAGAACTGCATAGCAACCATCAGTCAGCACCACAATTTCAGAGAAGACGAACAAAACGTTTGTTTAATTCCTTCATTATTTCCATTTGTTAATAACGTTGCACTAATGTCTTATAGTAAATATGTTAATAATTAAAGTGGAGTCGGACCATCTACCACAAACGTAAACTTCTTAATAAAGCTACTTTGCTACTTAGTTGAGAATTTTTAGCTTATGGCTTTGGCAATTACTTATGGGTCTGCCATTTCCTAATCTAAATAACTTTTGTAATATTAAAATGTAATTTATAATTCATACAAAAAAAATTATTTTGTTACTAACCTTGCAACTGTAAGATCACATCTATGATAATCCATTGCCTTAGTGTAGTCCCCAAGATAAAAATATGCATTTCCAAGTTGACTATAGATAGCACTAAGAGTTTTTAAATCATCTGTCCCTACTCTGATAGCTGCTTCAAAAAAGGCAACTCCACCTGCAAAGTCACCATTCTTACAAAGACGTTCACCTTCAAGTGCCAGCTCCAAGCAAGCTGTTCTCTCCATATTGAAGATCTGCGTAGAAAAAATTAATATTTATTTACAATTAACATAATTATAAGTATAATATTATACTTTAAGAAAGAGTAGTACAGTCAAATGAAGCAACAAAAGATATACTAACAGAAGGACAGCTGAGACAGGCAACCTAATCATAGTAAAAAATTGCTTTTTCAAAATCAACTTACAAAGACGTTCTTATGAACCTTAACACTATGAACACAATATTTATAATGCATTACTAAATAGTATGTGCAGCATATTTTTCAGCATAACATATAAATGAACACAACCTAATTTTGACTTAAAGTACAAACGCAGCATTTGTTTAAAGCATACTTATTTAGAGACTCGAGTTTTGTTGTCACAAGGTAATTGTATTTACATCAATAAAAAACTTTTTTTATACTCTGATGTCATAATATCATATTATTTAAAATTAGAGTTTGAACTGAAATATTTTCTTTGAAATAAACTGTTGCTCAGTAACTCCCTTGAATGGAAACAAGTTTTCAAGATCTTGTAAGTAATGGTAGAAGACTAAGCAAAGTGATAATAAACATGCCAACCAAAACAACACACTCGCAATTAATTCCCAAGTATCAACACTCCAAATTAATTCACAAGCATCAATTCTTTATTTATTTTGAATAATACAGCATTGTTTTTAAGTTTGGCTCCATGAAAAACCTAACAAAACACACAATTCGAACCTGTTGCTTAACCTATTCGAAAGAAAAACATTCTATTGAAATTCTAATTTTATTCACATTTTCCCAGGGTCCAGTTTTATCCCATTCAAGATACAAATAATAAGGGCAGTTTCCATTAGGAAGACCTCCCGGAAAACATCCCCACTTCACACAAATCGTATTCTAATGTTGCTTTGCCTAATATGGCTATTGTGTAGCTATCCTAACCAAAAAATCTCCCATCCAACTAAGAAGTTGGAAAATACGAATAAGAACGAGTTTGAGCATAAAAAGTGTATTTGTAATAGTATGGTTAGGTTGGAAAATTTATAGAATTCTGACCTATCTATGTTTTTTGTTATCAGACAGCCTTCCTTCCACATTAAACTAGATTGTCAAGTGTGTCCTACTACATATAAATAATGCTCTCCAAAGAAGCAATCTAATTGCAAACCAAGTTACAGTTTTTAAAAATATTTACTTTAATGTAAGAGTCTTCATTATTTTAAACGGTACTTTTCTGTTAGAAAGGTATCAGATAAAAATTGCCAAATTACAGTGATAACTCATTCAAACTAATAATATTCCAATCTGTGATAAGGTTGTTATTATAATATTCCCCGAACTAATGAATTAAAATTAAAGTCCACTAGAATTAAATATTATTTTCATGAAATCATTTCAGCTTGGTGATAACTGAACCAACTTTTATAGGTACTTAGCTGTTTTTAGTACCTGCCTAACAGAAGAGTACCTTTTAAACTTATCCCCTGCCACTTTTTGCACCCAATAGTGGGAGGTGGAAATGGTATCAACCACAAAAAGATTAAATAAGGGTAAATTCCTAATTTGAGTGAATGGGTTGGCGCATTTTTGAAAAGTTGGTGACAAAGCTAAAATGTCGCCAATTCAATCTGGTAACAGTCGTAATGACTGGCTAAAAAAGATTGCCAAATTTAGAACTTTATCGCCTAAAAAAGCACCAAATCGGCTTAGCAATATTTGCACGCACTCCAGGAATAAATCTTAAATAAGTTTCATAATAATCAAAAACATATTTACAAACTTTTCTATATTTTTTAAGACAACAAAATCATACTTTGTTATGTACAGACGAAAGATTTAGTTTTAATATATTTTGCTAACTACTAGATGAATGACCACTCAGGCAAAAAAGGACACTTGACAAAGGCACTCCCATGGTTACTTCTCTGCGAATATTTTATATGCAACAAGAAAAATTAAGTCCAATTATGATTTATTAAATCTAGGCATTCTAATGAAAAAATAATAACATAAAGCAATCAAGACATTTCTTTCAATCTCTAAACATATATACTCTTTTTCATAACTTTACAACAAATCTGGCAATTTTGCAATATGATTATGTAAACAGATTATAGTTTCACAAATTAAGTTTTCTATATTGGAAACAATCTTTCATTGAAATCCGACAGAGAATTTAGACACTACAGGCACTTAGTAACTGTCCCTTGTTAGAAGTTCAATATAGGTAGCAGAGAACTACTTCAGGACTTAATCATAGGAATTTAGTGAGGCGCATAAAGAATATTTTGATAAAGGAGTCATTCAATTTGCATTGTCACAAGTGACAGAGTATTAAAAAAAATCCATTAAATAAAGAAAAATAAAGTACGCAACGCTGAATCTAAGGAGTTTGAATCATACAGATAAACAAGATTAAATTATTCTAATCAGTGCATACTAAAAAAACAATACTGTGTGTTCAAGCAAGAACCAAGATCTAATAAAACAAAATCAGCTTAACAAATAAGAATTAAAAAAAGAGACAATAAGAAAGATAATATAAAAGAAAAAAGTAATTTCGGAAAATATATACACAGTTTAGATCTTTTTAAATAACAATAAATTACTCATTTAAAAACAGTAACACATTTCATAAATGAGCGAACATTTTTTTGAATACACCAAAATATCATTTTAAGATTGTCCCCCACCAAAACAGATGAATGAATAGTTTATTTTAAATCACAATATTCGACAAATATTATTGGAATATGAAATTCAAAAAGTAAAAAGCCGTTACTTGTTGGGTAGCAGATGTTTACCGAAGAAATTTATATCACAGCTGTTTGTTTGGCCGCTCTTCAGTTCCCCAGTGTACCTCGAAAAATACCAAAACTACAAATCCAACAAAATATTAATTGTATAACTTGAAGGATAAACGCGAAAACCACAAATTTTTACATGTCAGGGGTTCACTGTCAACATTGGTAAGCTACAGCGGATTTCCTTTTGAAAACAAGATGGCTCGGTCAGTTGTATGACGTCATAGATAAGACTCCGCCTACGGAGCCGGCTTCGACTCCCAGATTTTCTCTGGCAGATTAGATTTTGTTTCTCTAAATGTCTCAGAGAAAGGAAAAGGACGATCGGAATTTAAGGAAATTTCTAATTGTTTGTTTATGGTCTTGGAATTAATTTAAAAAAGTATCAATATTTAATTTCTTTGATATGAAATTATTTGTTTATTTAAATGAATGATCTATTTAACTAAATTTAGAGAAAAAAAAACTTGATTGAAAATCTATGTCACAAAACAAAAGAAACTTTGATAATTGATTAACTAAAATTGTAATTTTTTACATGTAATAAGTTGTTTCCCTGAAAAAATAAGATTATTTTTATTTAAAAATCGACTTTTACCAATGTAGAATTTTAAAGTTTCGAAATAAATGCATGAATGAACGAACAGGCAAGCAGAAAAATAAATAATATAAAGTAAAAAAAGGTTAATAGTACGGGTGAAAGTGACACTTTTGGATCAGTCATTTTACACCTGCTGAATTGTGTAAAAATAGTTAGCTAACTTATAGGTAATGTCAAAAATCATATTCTGCTGGCACGACCGTGGTGGATGTAGGTGAAGAGGCGGTAACATGTAAAAAGAGAGGCGGTCAGAACATGTAAAAAGAGAGGCGGTCAGAACATGTAAATAAAGTTAAAAATAAAGTGATTTTACACCGGCTGAAACTTGTTTCTACCTTTTATTTGGACTATTTTCTGATGTTTTAAACTATTCCGCTGGCACGGCCGTGGTGTGTGTAGGAGGAGAGGCGGTCAGAACATGTAAAAAAAAGTTAAAAAGGGAGGCATCAGTGACACTTTTGGGTCAGTCATTTTACACCGGCTGAATTATGTAAAAATAGTAAGCTAACTTATAGGTTATGTCAAAAATCCAATTATGCTGGCACGAATGCGGTGGGTTGTAGGCGGAGAGGCTTTCCAGAACATGTAAAAAAAGTTAAAATATAAAATTATTTTATAGCTGCTGAAACTAGTTTCTACCTTTTATTTGAACTATTTTCTGATTTTTTGTGGTATTCCGCTGGTAATCCGAGGGTATTTTACTCCGGCTGAAAATTCTACACTAGAAGTATTAACTAGAGTTATTAACTATTAATCAAGAAAATAATGTTCAGCTGACTGAGAAGAGTCAGAAGACCTTTAGCCGAGTCTATGAAGTTGTTGCACGCTAAATTGTATTTGAACCATTTCAGCCCGTGCGGTATCTTCTCTATCCACCTCTACCGAGCACGTATAATGGGATATTTTAAATCTTGCATTTCATTCTATAACAATCGAAATGTATATTATAAATTTGATTTTATAGGTCAAATATTCAAAATTTTACGAAATTTTTTATTTCCTTATATCTACAAAGCGGAAAATATGGTTTATAATGACACGTATGAATATTAATATCTTGAAGAAAAATTAAATGTTCTCATTATCTGAAATATAAAAATCATCGTCAACATACGGATCATCGTCTTCTAGTGCACTTTCTTCGTCAATATCAATATCTACCAGCGGAATACCTCAAAGCATCAGAAAATAGTCCAAATGAAAGGTAGAAACAAGTTTCAGCAGGAGTAAAATCACTTTATTTTTTAACTTTTTACTTTCAATTACCCATATGTAATACATAGGGTAATGCAGGTATAGGATTCAGTAAAAAAATAAAATTTCGATTTTTTGCACTTGCACGTTTTGGAACATCCTAATCTCGCAACAGTGATTTTGAAAAAATGTCTGTCTGTGTGCACGTGGTCAGCATAACTCCTGAATTAATTGACCTACGATGTACAAATTTGGTGAGCAGGTTGGTGATGGCCCAAGGACCTACCATTAAGGTTTTCGTCAAAATCGCGCATGCGTATAAGGTAGCTGCCATTGAAAAAATCATGTTTTTCAATGATTGCTAAAAAACGGCTCTAACGATTTTGATAAAAATCGCTGTGCTAATGCCTCTTAAGGTGTTCTAAACATCCCCACCTCCGAAATTCCCGTAAAAATGCTTCAATGGCGTAAAAACTTAAAAAACGAATGCCTTCAACACAGAGTCCTCTTTGCTTGAACATAGCTCACCAACGATCGTTTTTCCTCCTCTCTCAGTTTCACTTATAACAAAGGATAATATAGGAATTTTCGAAAAGTATATCGCCAAAAACATCATTTTGGTAAAGATTTTTTTTTTTTTAATGTAAATTATTGCCAATATAAGACCCATATGAGAATTATCACCGAACTGGCCATTTTTTCTAAGCAAATGATGAAAATATAAAAATCATAAATGACTCAAATCTACATCAGTAACATAGTGTAATTGAAAGTTGTGCGATGTTTCACACCCCTAGTTTTACATGTTCTGACCGCCTCTCCGCCTACACCCACTACGGTCGTGCCAGTGGAATTGGATTTTTTACATTACCTATAAGTTAGCTTACTATTTTTACACAATTCAGCCGGTGTAAAATGACTGACCCAAAAATGTCGCTGCCTCCCGTACTATAAATTTTTTTATCTCAAAATCTTACTGTGAAGATTTAACAGTTTTTTTCAAGAAAAATTAATTATTTCTTTTATGATCTATTTTAGTATTTTTATGTTGCAGTTTTTATGAAATAAAAAATGGGAATTATATATTTTTAAAAAAATTAAATGGAATCTGTATTTTTAAAAAATGGAATACGTTATTTTGGATTTTTTTTCTTTTTCTTTTCCCCAACACTCCCCCATTGCTTGTTTGTGCCCGTTTAAGTTCTAATTCATTATAACCACTCCCAGTATATTTCCGACTCTAGGTATTTGTCTTCCTTGTTAAGTTGAATACATTGACTTCGCATCATATCTAATTATTAGTATAAATGAAACAAGGTCGTGTCCAAGAGTGGTTATAGGGTTCAATTCCTCCCCTCAGAGTGATATATTTTGCATTATATATTTTAAGGAGGGACGATAAAACGTGACCCAGCATAACATTGGGTAACGGGGATTCCAAAAAAGTCACAATTTTGCGTGACGTAATTTTTATATGATCCCAAATTGATAAAAATGTTTTTATCCCCCCCCCCCCACCTCTCTCCGACCCGAAATGAAAATGTATTCGTGGCCTTGCGTGATATTAGTTAACTCATAAGTAACATACCCTATAGACTGAGAGGCGACTGCAAGTTTAGGTACCCCATCGAACATCATTCTGAATTTCTTATAGAAAGTGGAGAAAAGTTAGTAGATTACTAATCCACTGGTCTGCCGTAGCAAAAATGGCCGAAACTGGTCAAAAATCGACTTTGTATAAGTTGAACTAAATCCCATTGCCAAATACGCCATAACTTGCCAAAAAAGCATTCTTTTTTATTTGGTAACACATCGGTCTTTGACTTTCAATAAAGAAGATTGCAGACGATGCAGATTTCACAAATGAGCCAAGTTGGCAATAAATATTACGTCTCTGAATACGCAACTGATGTCACCAATTTGGCTAACTTTTAAGAGATGCAAGTTTTCCGAGCCAAAGCTCAAAAATCGTTTGCGCTTGTTCTCATTGAAAAGCTAAGTGTGGTGGGTTACTATACAAAAAAGTTTGTTAACTTTTTTGGCAAGTTATGACATACTTGGCAATCGGATTTTAGTTCAACTCATTCAAAGTCGATTTTCGAGCAGTTTCGGCCATTTTTGACACCGCAGACACGTGGATTCATTATCTACTCACTTTCCTCCACAATCTATAAAAAATTCAGAATGATGTTCGATGGGTGCCTAAACTTGTAGTCGCCTCTCGAACTATTATGTGTTAGGCATTTTTTTTAAAGTGAAGCTTTATCATTTGGCGTATGCTTGTGACCAATCACAATACACCTTTAAAAACAAATTCAAATTTTCACATTACACATTAAAAATCACAATGGGCATTTCATTTTAAGGCGATCATCTTAGTTGACCGTGACTTAGCAATGCATAAATTCCCTTTCTTTGAAATAAATCATAACCCTCGTGACTCTCAGCAAGTAGTAATAAAAATTCAATTTCATGCACTAGTTGCGGACAATGATTTAAAATTTAAATTCTAAAATTGGACTCCAATTACTTCACCGATTATTTTTTTTAGCAGGTAAATCATTTACTAAAAATTCTCGATAATCAAAGTGAGAAACTTTTTATCTGAAGTAATTACAATAATTTTCGTTTCAAATCCCCAATGTTTTCTTAATATTATGTACACCCCAGAAGGCTCCACAGCATCACAAAGTGAAATCTGCTTGTCATTGTCACAAGTGACATGTTTGCGTTCCCGGGCAATGTTCCTACGGAAGTTGTCGCAAGAAAATCATGTGAGACGGATGATGATTGCTAGGCTTCATAATGACCGCGAAAGTCCTGTATTTGTTTTGCCTTCGAACCATCCAAACGCTTGCAAGAAAATACCAGAACTTAAGGTGAGTAAGATGTCCGTTAATACGATGAAGTATGGCAGAGGCAACAAGCACCATACACAAAGTTCAGAGGGATTCGATGGTGCTTTATATAAACAAAATGTTCTTGACTTAACTCCGTCAAAAATAAATGGAAGAAAATGCTCTAGTAATGTGAATCCAAGCATTCTTATAAAACGTCACACGAATGTCTATAATTTCAATAAAAAAGGATTTAGTCATAAGCCTAAACCAACAGGTCATACTACGAAAATGAGTGACGCAGAAATAAGCTTAAATGCTGATTCCAACTCTACATTTTCAAAGAATCCCTCAGTCCCGCAGAGACAAGTTTCAATATTTTCAAGAAATATTACAGGTTTAGCTGAAACAACTTGCAGTAACAAAGTGGAAAAGCATGCCAATTCGGATAACAACAGAACCTCAAATACGACCAATCCGATAAGGCGTTCGAAGTCTAAAGCTTCAATGGCAATCAACTCAACCAATATTTTTTCAAAACATGATAGTGGCGATAATGGTTCTGAAAAATTTAATTTAAAATATTCTTCTGGTAGTTCTTCTACAGATGTAATTTCTGGAAGAGAATACTCAAATATGTTACCGGGAAAACAACTAGAATCACCCCATAATATACAAAAAGATATACAAGCTACTGACAATCCCCTTTTTGTACCTCCAACGGTTCCGAAGGAAATGCAGGCATATTCATTAGCATCCGAAAATTCAGATTTAACAAATGATGTTTTGAAAAGCGAAGAGATGGGTGATGGATTTAATTCAAAAGTGCCACAGAGAAAATTTTTACCTAAGAAACTATCCAAGGCTAAAAGGAGATGTAAAGTAAAGAAAATAAAAAGTATTAAGAAGTTGGGTTTCAGATTTGAAGAAAAAAATGCGACAATGAAATCTAAAATACCTACAAAATCATTTTCTAAAAATTTTGCAAACTCAATAGAAAACGAAACAAGTTCAATGCGACCTACAATTTCAACCACCTCCAAGGAAAGTTTAGGTTTAAATGATGCTCACACTCTTCAGAAAGAAAAAGTTCAATATTCTTCAAACAAAGAGGAGGCAATTGCATCAAAAGAAGCATTTCCAAATGCAACATCTCAGGAAAAACAACCACAACTTAACGCTTCAAAATTTGATGTGCCACTACTATCTTCCAAAATACCAGTGGCGGTATCGAGAATTGAAAGGAAAAAATTTCAACTTCCATCTGAAACTACAACGTCACTAGATTCATTGGGTGATTGCAATAACAGTTCAGATTTAGAATACGTTGACACTACCGAAAAGTTAGAAATTCCACATTCTTCAGATGCGAAAACAAATGATATAAAAGTACCTAGCCCAAATACTCCATCTACAAAGAAGCGACAACGTCAACTCGTCAAACACACCAGGCAGCGATCGTCTTCAGAATTACCAGAGACAGCATCAGGAACTGAAAGAAAAAGAACTAGCAAATTTTCCTCTCATACCTCATTATCACCTGCACCTTTGAAAATTCAGAAGAAAAATTCGGATTTTGGTGATTTTGATACCTCGATTGCTAGAATAAAACCTCAAAGATCTTTAAGCATGAAAGCAAGCTTAGAAAAATCATGCTCAAATGTTTCTTCTCCGAAAGAAAACTACCAGAAAACCTCACCAAAAAAGCGTATGAGTCAGGTAGTGCCTCCAAAACCTGCGTTTGTAGTGGTAGGAAAAGAAAAAAAAGGAATTAGTAAAAAACCTTCGAGTACCTCTGAGAATCAAAAAAGTACTTCTGATAACATAGCATCTCTTCATCAGGACAAAGCCAATAATCTTGAGAACCAGTCGAAAGTACAATGTTTTACCAATCTTTCTTGCAACGCAAACATGATCGTATCATCTTGGCTGAATAACTTGCCCGAGCAGTCGGAGATAACTTTGGGAAGTAAAAAAGAAAATGCCAAAATTGAAAAGAACCTTGAAAGCGACACTTTTGGCAAGGAATCTATTTCCAAGAAAACAAGTATTTCAGGTAACAAAGGTGGAAATTATAAAAAACCAACTAAACAGTCGTTAAAAAATCGTTCTTTCAGTAAAAGCACAAACAAAAAGTTAGCAGGAAAATCGACCACAGAGAACAAATCTTGTTCAGCATTTTTAGCATCATCAAGCTCATTCACACCAGAGGAACTCAAAGAAAGAGAAAAGAGAAGGAAATCAGTTGTAAATCCAGAGAAGTTGTTGGGAAAGCTGGATAACTCCTTCAGTGGTATAGAATTTCTCGATTTACCAATTGAAAAATTTATGAACGTTAT
This sequence comes from Linyphia triangularis, assembly GCA_963978545.1. Classification (NCBI taxonomy): domain Eukaryota; kingdom Metazoa; phylum Arthropoda; class Arachnida; order Araneae; family Linyphiidae; genus Linyphia; species Linyphia triangularis. The sequence goes on along the minus strand of OZ021726.1, from coordinate 26,590,757 downwards.
AAATTCCGCTATGATTGATTCCGAATTAGACGAATAGCGCTCAAGGTTTTACATCATGCAGACAATAAAAGATTGAACAAGATTTATGCCATGCTAAAAAAAAATTAAATGTTTTAATGATGTATACTAACAACTGTAATAGATAACATTCCGTAAAGAAAAGAAATTACTGGGGATTTAAACTTTCTCACTGCACATATGCACTCACTATATTTTCAATATATTTTCAATCAAAAATTTGTAGTCATTTTATTAAATTTCTTTAGTATCTATCATAGCTCCTATACTACACTAATGTAGAGAGAAACATATAGAAAAGCTCTATTCTTCCGTCCGTTCGAGGATACCAGTCTCAAGTAAAATTACAAATGCTACAGCTACTTGAGTTATGTTACACAGTCAAGGTCTGTCGAAACGAGCTTCCTTATCAAAATTCAAACCAGTAGTTGCAGCCAAAAGTACCGAATCCGAAACTTATTTTGCAGTTCCTTAGAACCTACACTATAAATGCTACAGATATGTGTCACGTGTTAAATTTAAGGGCTCTATAAAATTAGTAGGATTACATAAAATTTAGACAAAAGCTCCAACCGGGCATGATTTAAAATTGCTTATATTGTTTATCTAAAGAAATTTCATATTTTGGAATCAGATAGTGATATCGAACTGTAATCGAACGATATTTAATGAAAAGTTTTCTTGCCGAATTTGTTGTCAAACGCGCCAATTTGATGACATTTTTGGTAACAAAAAAAAACTCCAAATTGATAGAGTTTTGTTGCAGTATGTTCTCAATCTTAAAGACGGTGATAGGGCCAAAATGGCCAATTTGCGATGTATTTTACTTTTCAATAATTCTTACATTATCCTTTTTTGAAAGAGAAAAAGTCCTTAGTCACTAGTAGACGATGCCCAAGGGAAGAGAACTCTGAGTTAAAAACATTACTTTTTAAATTTTATGCACCTTTATCGTACTTCGGAGGTGGGGATGTTTAGAACACCTTAAAAATTGAAAAACGAATGTCTTTAACACAGAGTTCTCTTCCTTTTCACCCATCATTGACCAAAGACTTTTTCATCTGTTTAATTATATCGCAAATTCACCATTTTTCAATTTTTTTATTATTTTTTTTTGGCTCTTGTCAATTTTTTTTATTTAAATGAATAAAAATATGAAAACGAGAACGTAAATAAAACCATTTCTCGTGTCAAATTTAAATGCGATCACCAGTTTTATAGTGAAATTGAAAGTTGTGCAATGTTCCACACACCTAGTTTGATTTCGATAACCCATATATTAACGTATGGTAATGTAAGTATTGGATTCAATCAAAAGTCAATTTTCGATTTCTTTGCATTTCTCTACGTTTTGGAAAATTCTGACTTGGAAAAAAGTAATCTATAAAGAATATCTGTCTCTGTGTCTGTGGTCCCGATGACTCCCGAATGGATTAACCTACTCCGTTCAAATTTTGCATACGGGTTAGTGGTGGCCATTGGACTATACTAAACTTCAACTTAACTAGACATCACTTAGACGGTAGATCGTCACAGTGCTCATAGGTATTTAATCCATTTTGGCGGCGTGAAAGCATAATGTTCGCCAAACCACAACCCTGTAGAGAACAAAAGGCTATAAGGTTTGGCGAGAATTATGTCTTCACTCCGCCAAAATGGATTAAATACTTATGAGCACTGTGACGATCTATCGTCTAAGTGATGTCTCGATAAGTTGAAGTTTAGTATAGCGTTGATTTGGTAGACCATTGCCGTATCCCGTACAGGTTGGCGCGATTTGCGAGAAACTTTCAAAACTAGTTTCCGCTGCTACATTTCAAGCCAAGATGTTTGGGATCTCTTGACGCTACATTCAATTCGAGCCGAATGAATCGTTTTCTCGCCAACGTCAAACAGGGGAACTTTGATTGTAAATTTAAAAAAAAAAAAAAAAAACGCATTGAGCAGAAATTTTTGTGTTTATGGCCTTTTCGAAACATTTAGAAAGGAATAAAAAAATAAAAAAATTTAAAATGCGCGAATTGTTCATTGTGTACCAGAGATGCCAAATACACACTAACTGTTTGGCAGAAACCTCACGATAACCATAAAAACGGAAGGATGTTTTGACTTCACAGATATAAAGTAGAGTTTTGATCGAACTGCGATCCTACGTGGTTTTCGGACATTTTCTTTTCTTAATATTCAAGTAACTAATTTTTTAAAAGAACTTTTGTTTGAATATTTGGAATCAAAAAGAAATTTGTTTTAAATATAAACAAATTTCGAACTTTTTTAAAAAAGCGGGAATTATCCATTGGAGAACTACAATATGAGATTTATATAATATATCCGGTCACAGAACGGAATAAAAATATTATACAACATTTTTTTTTTTTTTTTTAAATTTCGTTTGGCAACTTTATTTTGTCAGCATGTTTAAGTGTGGTAGTTGGAGCTTTTAAGAAATGCTCTGTTGAACTTGTTTGCATTAAAATGAGAATGTTCCGGTTAAAAAATCTAGAACAAAGTAGTAAAAAAAAACTATTTGGAAGCGGAACGTTATGACCACGCATCAGTAAATGCTTTGTAACAAAAAGAATACTTTTTTCTTTGCATACTTAAAATACACAAATTGGTGCAACACAAAATCTGTTCAAAGTAACGAAAATTTGCTTCATTAATTTTTAATAGTCAAGGCTTTCTTACAACTTGTTTTAAAAAGTTAATGAAGATGGTCATAAAACAGGATTTGCTGCAAAGTGGAAATACTGCAAAATATGAACACTTACACGTTGAAAGGCCGCAGTCACTGTCATTAAAATGCCTTTTCTCAATAAAACTTATTTCTTCTGAAACGATAAAATATCATTTTTACTTTCAATTACACATATGTAATACATAGGGTAATGAAAGTATAGGATTCGGTAAAAAATTTCGTTAGGATTTTTTTTTTTTTTTTTTTTTTTTTTTTTTTGCATTTCTCCACGTTTTGGAGCATCCTGATCTCAAAAAGTGATCTAGAAAAAATGTCTGTCTGTGTGTCTAAGTGTACGTGGTCAGCATGACTCCCGAACAAATTGACCTACAATGTTCACATTTGGTGAGCAGGTTGGTGATGGCCCAAGGACCTATCATTAAGGTTTTCGTCAAAATCGCGCATGCGCATAAGGTAGTTGCCATTGAAAAAAATCATGTTTTTCAATGATTGCTAAAAAACGGCTCTAACGATTTTGATAAAAATCGCTGTGCTACCATCCCCACCTCCGATATTCCCGTAAAAATGCTTTAATGGCGTAAAAAGTGGAAAACGAATGCCTTTAACACAGAGTTCTCTTTGCTTGAACATAGCTTATGAACGATCATTTTTTCCCCTCTTCTCAGTTTCACTTATAAGAAAGGATAATATAAGAATTATCGAAAAGCATAATCGCCAAAATGGAAATTTTGACAAAGTTTTTTTTTTTTTTTTTTTTTTTTTTTTTTTTGTAAAGTCTTACATTACAATTATCGCAAAAAATATCGTCAAACTGGCCATTTTTACTAAACTAATAATGAAAATTTAAAAACGGTAAATAACACGAATCCATATGAATAATAAAGTATAATTGAAAGTTGTGCGATGTTCCACTCTCCTATTCCTAATGAGTTCACCCAGAAATACTTGAATGAGAATTTTACAAATACTTAACAGTTGCGTTTGTTGTTTGTGAAATTGTTAAATGAAAGCGAAGATACAAAGTATATTAATTTTGGTGGAGTAATAACCGAATTTTTTTTTTTTTAGTAAAAATTAACGCGATATTTTTATATGCAAATTTAGTAAGCTGTAAGGCGTCCATTGAAAAATGATGAATTTAATAAGCATTTTAATTTAATATGCACGGTATATTTATTAAAAATTAAATTTTTCTTTTAATATTATGTAAATGAAAATTATTGAATAACTAACAAAAAAATTTTTAATGAAAAACCTCTTGAAAAACTAAATTTTAAATTACGTGTGAATTCTCTCTGTCCATTCAATAATCTTCCTCGCTGCGAATTCGATTCAATATACGCCTTCAGTTGACTTTCAATTTTTTATCGTGATAAAGCCACATGCATATATTTGGCCGTATGAAAATATTGCGGAATATGAAATGTTGCGTCTTTTGGAAGGAGATCAATTGCTATCTTACATAGTCAGTCAGCGATGAGCGTAACTATATAGTCTTATAACTAATGGCTTTTTATCAACAAAAAAATTAAAAAATCACCAAGTTGGCAAATTCGGCGATCATTTTTTGACGAAGCTTATCATCTAATATTAACGTTCAAACCCGATATTACAATGTGACATAAACCAGTATAGCAAATTGCGAACTTTGCATAGTATGAAAACTCTCGCAGATTTAACAAGTTGTAAATAGACTCCTTTTTGTGATTCCTGATACTTCTGTTCACAAACGAATGAATTTTTAAATGAGAACTCATTTCAATGAGACCTTTCAAGTTACATATTATTTACACTCGACGGTGTCCTTTTTATTTATTTATTTATTTATTTATTTATTTATTTATTTATTTATTTATTTATTTATTTATTTATTTATTTATTTATTTATTTATTTATTTATTTATTTATTTATTTATTTATTTATTTATTTATTTATTTATTTATTTATTTATTTATTTATTTATTTATTTATTTATTTATTTGTTTGTTTATTTTTGTCTGACTATCAGCACGTGACTGTGGTAAATTATTGTAGAAGTCATGAAAATAGTTTTCCACATAAAGTGGCTGTCATATCTAGGAAAATGATTATTTTTTATGTTATTGAACTCCTTTCAGATATAAAGAAACTATTTTAATGTTTACCATAACATCAATTCGTCTAAAGTTTTTAGAATGAAATTTATGCTTTTCAATATTGACAGTTGATAAACCTACCTGGTGAATAAATTACATTCTGTGATATTTAAAATTTCAGTTGAAAAATTCCTTAAATTTTGCTCAATTTAATCCTATTTCCGAAAAGCAAAAAAATCTTATAAGAATATATCAGTTTTGCAAATGTTTTCTCTAAAAAAAGGTTTTTCACATAATTCGCCCACTCCCTTCCCTTTTTAGCGATAAGAAACTACTTTTCACAGTTGCAGTTTATAGCTACGTAATGCGCAAAGATAAAAAGATTCGTTCTTTATCAAGCGTAAAAGAATTTTTAAATGACTCTAAGTTGTCATGCTTCATAACCTCTAGTTACATCGTCTGAGCAAATAAATAGGGTTAAAAAAACTATAATAGAAGGAGTGTAATCTTAGTCCATATTTCTTTATGACTGTAACATTATCAAAAGGAATTTTTCTATAAAAAAAATAAGCTCAAAGAAAAATAAGTGTTTTTTTTTTTACTCAATTGAAACAACGCCATCTTTATTCAGTGTCGTTTAAGTGTTCCCATAGCTTAACAAAGAGCTCTTTCAAATCTGAAATATCACTTTCTTGAGCCCACTAAAAAGGATATTTTGTGATTATGTCAGACTCTGTGTTTGTTGGTTTATCAAAAAATTTCGCGAAATATCCTTTCTTTAATGAAAGAAGAGAATATTCGTATATTGTATAGTATTTGGGATTTCAAATACGTAGCCAAACTTGTAGAAAAAGATTTTACTTTGAAATTGAATGTTGGGAATTTGAACATGGTATTTTTTTTTAATAATAAACATTATTTTTAACGTATTGAAACTATGATAATGAATGTAATTAAAAACTTTTTCCAAATTATTTCGTTTTAACTTCTGCACTACACTAATGATAAGGAGCTACTAATGAAGTGTAGCTTATGCAAAAGCTCTGTCCATCCGTGGTCGGAATTTCCAGACAAAAATTCAGAGGCCACAAATTCGCTTGACTTGTCAAGTGGAAGATCGCTTCAAGTCATGTTTCCATACGAACTAGGGTTGTGGAACATCGCACAACTTTCATTACACTATAATGGTGACGTGTATTAGTGTCATTTACTGTTTTTATATTTCATCATTCATTTAGGAAAATAAGTCAGTTTGGCGCGTCAGTTTCTTTAGTGGGTCTTAAAAAAAAAAAAACACTCTGTCAAAATGGTGATGTTATCAATATACTTTTCGATAATCCTTATATTACCCTTTCATTTAAGTGAAAGTGAGGAGAGAAGAAAAAACGATCGTCGATGAGCTATGCTCAAGGAAATAGAAATCAGAGTTGAAGGCATTCGTTTTTCAATTTTTACGCCATCAAAATATTTTTACGGTAATTTCAGAGGTGGGGATATTTAGAACACTTAGAAGAGGCATTACCGCAGAGATTTTGATCAAAATCTTTAGAGACATTTTTTTTTAGCATTCATTGAAAAATATAATTTTTTTCAATGGCAACTGCCTTATTCGCAAGCACGATTTTAATGAAAACCTTAATGGTAGGTTCTATGGCCACCACCAACCCGCTCCCCCAATTTGAACATAGTAGATCAATTTGTTCGGGGATTATACCGAACACAGACACACGGTGTGTCTGTGTCTCACACACATACACACATTTTTTCCAGGTAACTTTTTTGAAATCAGGATTTTCCAAAATGAGGAGAAATGCAAAAATATCGAAATTTGTTTTGACCGAATGCGATACTTTCATTACCCTATATATACATATGGGTAATTGAAAGTAAAAATTCAACAGGAAGAATCTAAAATGTGAACCGGAAGTCAATTGTCAACTTGTTAAGCATAAACTTTAAATGTTACAAACGTGTCATATAGGTTTGAAGGTCTTAATAAGGTTAGTAGGATTACATTTTACGTATACATAGAATTCAATAGAAAGTGCTTTTAAGTTCGTAATAGTATGAAAATGTCCCATCTTGGTTCTAAATATGTATAAGGAAGTAGAACTTAAAAATTCGGTGATAAGTTTTCTCGCCAAAGGGAGTAGTACCCCCTTTGCGAGAAGAAGGTGCAAGGGGATGCACTTGCATCCCCTCCCTGGATTTTGAAAATTGAGAATAATGTGGCGAAAAATGATATGATTCACTGGAATTGGAAGTATGCTACAGATTTAAAAATATTCAATGGATAAGAAATTTAATACATAATGATTAATTAAAATTTTATTGAAGATGTGCAATTGAAATTTAAAATGAAAACGAAACAAAAACTTGCCGCCTTGCACACTTTTGTGCATTCTCTGCTCCCCCTGAAAATAATTCTGTCGTCGCCCTTGTTTCTCGCCAGCTTGGTAACATTTTTACTAAAAAAAAAAAAAAAATTCAAATTGAGATTATTTTTATTATCATATCTTTCAACTGAAAAAGGAGAGTTTTCGGTAATGGTAATTCGTTGGTATCTGAACTTGATGCACATTAGAAACGTTGTATCGAAGAGATTTTCAAGTAACAGTTACTTTAAAAATTAAAAACGTTTACTATTAACTTCAATAAAATAGTCTAATAGTCAACAAAAATAGTCTAAATTCAAGATTTATAATTATTCGTTGATATAGGAATGTGCCTCTGTAATTGCAAATTATTCCATCATTTAGTTACAGACCTATTTTTTGCCAAAAATTCTAAAAAATAAACTTACTAATTGTTGGGAAAAATGACTGTCATATTTTATTTTTTATCAAATTTGTGTACATTACTCATTAAATTAGTTGTAATAATTTATACTGAAAGAAAAAGAAAACTTGCATAAAATTATTTTGAAATGTTTATTTGATGTAAATTTATTCAAGCAAAGCTCAAGCCTTCTTAAGGCTGGGAAACTATGGTACACGGAATGTAAATTTAAATTTCAAAATATAAAATTGACAATTATTGAAACAAACTTCCATAATTATAAGAATGAATTTATACTTTGAATCTATGAAAATACATACCTTGTCCCTTATCCCACTCTCCCAAACTAAAATATTTTCTTAACATTTCATATAATTACGAAGAAATTCACTTATCCTTTCCTTGAATAAATTTAGTGGAAAATGCGGAAACAGACGAGACTGTAGTAGTCACTAAGTTCGAGGCTAATTAGTGTTAAAGGTTCTTTCAAGGTCTTTGACACCGTTGTTTAGTTGTTGTAATAGAGTGTGAAATATTACGCTAACTTGACTCCATTCTTACAGGGTGATAAGATTAAGAACACTTAAGATGAAATTGAGTATCGAAGAACTGGGTAGATTAAGATAAGGATAATGATCATGAGTTGGATTATTGTAAACAAAACTTCAATGGATGTACTTTCGGTATGAGAAAGGACTCTTTGTAGGTATTATAGACACTGTGTGTTAAGGGCAATTGTTAGTCGCTCTTTAATCTATAATGTTAAATGATGTGTTTGAACACTCGTAATGTGCAATGATGAAATATTGCTTTGTAACTTGAATACTTTATCAGATATGGCCGACATTAGTTAACTGATTACGTAATTTAAAAATAAAAATAATTTTTTTTCTTTAGTATTTTTAAAAAATTCGCAAATTTATCTTAGTTCTATGGATCTATCATTTATTCCTGTGGTTGTACTTTGGTAATAATTTTAAATAATTTTGAAATTAAATTGTCTCCAAATAATATTAAATAAAAAAATTATGTTCTTATTCAAGGAGTTTCTGCACTCTACCAACAAAATATGACTTGTGATATTACACGTCATGACAAACAATTTTAGCACAGGAAACCAGTACCACAAATCAATTAAAACGGCCTCAAAGGAGAAACAACGCAAATGCTCAAGAAGTGCATATGATTATGTTGCTTCATAATTCCATCTATGGATTTGGCTATGTTGACCTGTATGGTATGACTTGTCCTCCACAGTTCACTGATCTGAATGCATTACATTTCTTCTTTTTGGGACACCTCAAACATTAATGTACAGCATGAAAAATGAATTATTTGTACGGCCCTGAAAAATGTCCTTACTTCCGACACAATAGATCCACTCCAGATATCTTACTCGTTTTATTGTACCTTCTTAGTACTTGCAAATATAGTATTGCAGCCATGTAAATTCTAAGGAATGAATTTTAATATATAAATATATATTAAATAATATAAATATATATCAAATAATATAAATATATATTAAATAATATAAATATTTATTAAATAATATAAATATTTATTAAATAATATAAATATATAGTAAATAAGGAATCGTTTCAAAACACATTAATATTTTACAGGTGGAATTCGCAAGCAATGTTTTTGAAGATCTCTCTTAATTAAGCCTTAATTTTTCTGTTCTGTAAAATTTGTTATATTTTTATCAATAAAAATAGGAAGTAATTAATTATTAAGAGTAAGTAACTCATTAAAAGGAGAAGTCGTGAATTAAACATAAAATAAGTTTTTTATCTTTATTATTTTTATTATTATTATTACTTTCTCAACACTTCTATCACTACAGCGTGAATCCTGCTTACCGACTTTTTACTTACTTCCCTTTTTTTTTTCTTTCTTTCTTCTTTTATATTGATTTTGGACTTTAAAATGTATGGCTTTGCTCAATAGACAAGTACCAATCCATTGGTTTTGTCTGTATAGAATTCATTGCTCACTTACTGGAAAGATAAAGGAATTAAGAATTGGAATTTTAAACATTAAACACAAAAACGGGTCGAAACTGGACATTCCTTTTCTATTCTGCAAAGCACGATTGGCATACAAAATATAACTATCAACCGAAAACAAAACAAATACTTTAAATTAAAAAATTGTCACTAGACAGAGTTAAAAATTTCATTTATTTAATCTACAATTTATTTTCTGATACTCTTCAATATCTTTTTCATTGAGCATTTACGATATACGAATCGATGCTCTTAAACACACTAGATGGCAGCACGACAAATTCAAGGGGAGACCTTTAAAAAAAAAAATATTTCACTGATTAACAGTTTCATACCTTTTGTTTGTGACCCAAATGTGACAAATAATTGATGCCACTTCCAGTAAATGTTATATGCACAATTTGTATTGTGAAATACTACCATAATAATACATACATTGACAAATGGTACAACCTTCCATACAAACCTGATTTCGAAAGTCAAGACTATTGATGCAAAACCATTGATGTGAAGCCATTCAATTGAACACTTTTTCATTAAAAAGAAAACCAAAGATAACAAACATTAAATTAATTTTCTTTTACATATCAAATTTTTTCATATAACATATCATTAATTATACATCTTTAACTTAAAGACTCTTCAAATAACCTTCATAATTTTATCAAGGAAACACAATTTCAAATTTCATTTTACAGTTAAACCCGTTAATGCGAAGTCAATGGGGCGACTGAAATTGTTTGCATTAACCGAATTTCATGTTAAACGAATAAATTAACGTAAAATTTTAAGTTCAGAGAACGGCTTTTACTTCGCATTAAAAGGGATTTCATGTTAGGCGATTTTTGCGTTAAAGGGGTTAGGCTGTAGTTAAAACGTGCAAATAGTAGTAAGTACTAAAGAAAAGCGATTGTAACTTTATAAAAAACATTCTTTTTAATAAACTTACATTTTTTTAACGTAATACATGCGGGTTAATATCATGGAAGACTAACATAATATTTTGTCTGAATAACAATGTGATTCCCAAACTTCAAAAAGGCTTCTGTCCCGAGCATTTGCATGAATTCGAATAATTTAACATGAACTATAAAAGAGAAGAAAAACTTCCTCGTTTAAAGTATTGAAAATGATTCTTTACGCTTTTCCAATCCTAATTTGTTATTCACACGGACAAAATAAACATGTTCCTTCTTTAATAAGCTATTTTTTTTTCTTTTTTTGCAAATGTTTCAATACGTTTGTGAATAATGGTTTTGTTCCAGACCGTAAACGTTGTGAAACTTTCTTACTTGCGTTTGTAATTTAGTGGGACTTGAAAAATTGTTGAATATCACGGAACCAAAAAATGCGTTTCAAAAGTAACTACTAAAGTTACCTTATTGAACAATTTTTGCATAACGACGAAAAGAATGTTCCGAGATAATGATGCTGTTGGAAGTACTTCCGGCTTAATAATTTAATCAAATTCGAACTGGAAAACAAAGAGCATGAATATATTTAACGAAGCGGATCTAAATACTCAATTAGGTTTTGTATTTCAATTATATAAGCAATAATTACTAATTAAGAACCTTTTAAACAATAACGCAATTGATAATAATCTTTTCTGATTATCTAAGTAACTGACATTAAACCTAAAGCTTAACTTTCAGAGGGTATTAGTATAGTATTATTCAAGATTAGATGTTTTTAATGAGATTACGTAAGGGCAGCCTATTTGTAAAAGTGCAGTCCTATCTAAATTGACCCTTTATTATTCAAACAAAGAAAATTGATTTCAATATTCAAATGAATATAATTACTATTCAGTAAAATTAATTCATCCTCGATTTGTCACTTTCAAAATAATCTTAACTGTAATCAATTAAATAAATAATCTCGAAGTTTAGAACAAAATGCTAGACACATTTAATAATGTATAAGTCCTCAATCACTACGATTTAGTACTTTTAGTATTGTCAGAAATTGATCTCCGATGATTTACCAACAACCTATAAATTAGTACAATACAAAAAACAGAAAAATTATTTTGTCTGATGAATTCTTTGAATTACAGCTTACAAAATATAGTGGGCTTGCCATTGTAATTAAGTTCTTTTCTTATCAATCTCTTATCTATCGGTTGAACATGCAGGATTTTCATCGGTATTTGTATTGTGCTTCCCATTAAACTAAATGTTTTACATGTGCACTGATTGAGTAGACAATTACTTTGCTTCTTTGGACCACTTATCGCGTTTAATACGATTCTAGTTAGCATGGACTTCACGAAATTAACAAAACATTATCCTTAATTAAGCTGCTTAGTAATTTTTTGCACTGATGTCGCCTTTAATTGTTAATTATAACTCTAGACAGGCTAAGACACAACATTTTAGCTGATGTCCCTGTCTTTAAACGCTATAAAAATCATTGATTCTGAACATTTTAGGAATGTAGTGATTTCGTTGATACTTTATGAGCCCAAACGTTATAGACATCACACTTTAAACGTTTGTCAAATCACACAATTTACCCATATCTTAAAATAATCATACCTAACGTCGTAACACTGTGCTTTTTTAATACCAATGTTATCCTATATTTTCTAAAGACAACGGCGACGGTGATGTCATAACTAATTTGCTTGAAACTGTCGAGCTGCACAATAAGTTGCCATCTCAATGTAATGAATATGGCTTTGTAATAAATATGACTTCAGGATTGTGTTTATAGTTCATTCATAAAATTTCAAAAAATAACGCTAACGATGTGAAAATCATTTAAATTTCGAGTCAAATGTCGGATCTCGCCGACTTCGAAAGAGACATTATAACTGTAGCGCACGGCTATGGATAATCATCCCAGTATCACAAATACGCTGATCAATATTGGCTCGATACTGTTCAATCCCGATGTGGGCCGTTGGTATAGTTCTTGGCCAGTCTCGTCCAGTGCTGAGTAAAATACACTGGCAGTTTTGAAATGTTGATGCAGAGTTTTAAAGTTAAAATATATTGATTGTAATAAAAAGGATTGAAGTTTTACAAAATATGTTTTGGGATGATTTTGACATGTTTACTTTAAAAAAAAAAAAAATCTTGCATTTTGGAATGAAGCTTGAGATTCGGCATGAACTGGCTAATCTTCCCAGAACTTCTGTTTCCGACTTTGGCTAATACCGCTGCGTTATCTGGGCAATTACGAAAAGATCATAATTTATTAGTTTGTTGAAGTACTATGACAATTGTTACCTTCTTCTGAACGCAACAGTGGATGGAAGTCAAAGCTCACCGACCTAGATAGGCAAGATTTTGAATAGTGGCCCGAAATCACAAGACAGCAGTGTCAAATAAAGTCCGAATAGCAAAATAATCTCCAAGCATTGTATCAAATAAATATTTACGACAGGCAAACGTATTAATACCTAATAAGATCTATGACCTTACTTTACACATATTTTGTGCTTACATTGCTTTGTAGAAACAACTGCATGATGATCTGTTTTGATTGAAACTGATTTTGCAAATTTTTCAATACCAAAATGGCACCCAAGTCTGATAGATGAAGCCAATTATAAATCTAATCATCCTTCCTTGTTTGTTTTTTTATCTTTAAAGATGAATAGCTTTTGAAAAATAAATCGAAGAAGAAAAAACATTCCATGTATTTACCCTTCCCACAACTTCCGTTAGGATTTGGCACCATCCTTCATTGACCTAGACTCTTGTCTGGAAGGTAATAACAAAGAATCGAGGAGGAAAGTTACGTGGTCTCACCATTTATTTGATAGCAGATCGGCTGTTTTCTTCTTTCTTTTTCTTTTGTGTTGTTGTTTGTGTTTGTTGTGTTATGCCGTCCACTTCCTCGGTCCGCTGATCACAGGAACACGTGCGACTTTCAAACACGTGAATCGAGATCGTACTTCCGTCGCTGGGTAAAGGGTTGGCCCATTTGGCTGACAATCTCCTTTTATTCGGAACAATAATCAAACAAAGATTTAATCAGATTAGAAAGCTCAAGACCTTTTGTTTCTTGAGTCCAATTTAATGTGTAATAAGATTGAATTAACAGAATGAGTTAGCTTGGCCTAAACTTTCGGGATTATCGGACAGAAATTTCATGAATGGTAATCTTCCATTATTCAGGGACAAAGTCAAACAAAGATAAATAAAGATTATGAAGTTTTATTGTCAGTCAGTGTTTGAGTCAAATTTAAAGAGTAGTATGATTAAATTAACAGTATGTCTTGGCCAGAACTAAAATTCATTACTGGTTATATCCTAGAGTGAAGATTTTTTTACTGAAATTGAATAAAAAGTAATGTGGGAGTGGTAAAGGTAAAAAATATAAGAATGAGTATATGGGCATCTATACTAAATAAGTGTCATTATAACAATATAAAATTCATTAAAAGTAGGATTTTCATGGATTGTAAGGTTGCACTCTACAATCTAATTGTTCAAAAAGCTATGATAATTATTTAAAAAATTAGTATGAGATTTATAATTAAAGTTCTACAGTCAAAAATTTTTAACTAACTGTCAAGTTGAATGAAATAACCAAGTCAATTTAGAGATCAGAGGTCATAAATAAACTTTGTAGTGCTTTCCGGAAGGGTTGGCCATTACTACTTCATCGAAGTTGATCCAAATAGGTTGATAGGAAAGGAAAGGAAAATAAGGTGCTTAGCACTTGCAAGAAGAGTGAACATATAAGGAGGTGAAGATAAGGACAATGCAGGCATTCGTACGAAAATAGTATGCAAGGGAACACGTAAAAAGATGAGACATGTTTGTTATGGCTGTGACACACAAAAAAATCAAAATTTTACAGGTCTAACTTTCATGGTTTGTATAATGAGTAAAAGGCAATATACATTAATAAAACAGAAAATCAATAATGAAATGTTGCAACCATTGTTTACATACACACTAAACCAAAGTACATAAAAAATGCTCATGATAATACATCACGATGGATCATGACAAATCAATCATCACGATGGATCATAACGAATTGTCCAGGGTCTTTGAAACTTATATTTCACAATGGGATTTCAATTTAGCCTATTCGAAACGCATTAACAATACTACTAAAGTTAGAAGTTAACTCTCCTCTACTCTCTAGCTTCATAAAGATCTAATTCTAGTAATCACGTTAAAGAGTACGAAGAGCCGGTTTGGCGATAACTTTGGCGCAACAAGAGTTTGGCGGGAAACGACAGGTTTTAAAAACTTTCTCTACCCGTGATCATCGTTCCAGTTCTTTCCGAAAAAACTCGCTTTCATTTAGAATGCAATCAATCCCTCCGAAAACATGCTTCTACGAATCTATCTCTTCTTTTTCATTTCTGGGGCGATTTCAGCTGCTCGCTTGCTTCAACCTTCCGGATTCGAAATAATTAGAGGGGACACGGAATCCTTTCCTGCACCAAATAATCCGGCAATAGATATTTCCAGAGACAATGCCCCTCTCCCTCCGGCAATTGACGTACCCAGAGACATCATGGATATCCCTCCAGCAATCGATATAACAAGAGACATTGCCGGCATTCCACCGAATACCATTGGTAATAAATCACCCGGTCACCTTTCTCGCAGCCTTATATCTGACACTGCAAAAGAAGTGCTCGAAAATGATGTAGTAACTGATGTTTCGAATATTGATATAGAACTTTCACCACCCATTGGAGTCAACACAAAAACACCTTTACCATACCATTTACAATTTGGCTCTAGTCAAAGCAGAACCAGTAATGGCGTCAATCAAACTGGTAAAAATGACGTTCTAAGAATTTTATTTCAAACGAAGGAATTGAAATCTGGGAATGTTAGTGAGTCTGGTAAACCGACGTTGCCAACGTTGCCGATGGAACATTCGACTTCAAAAGATTTCACAAAAAGTCGATTGTCTGTTGTAGATGATATGGCATCAGATTCCAACTCTGATCTTGATGTTAATGTGAGCGAATCTGTTGTCAAACAAACGATTCAGTCAGATACGACGAACTTAAAAAAGTTGAAACAAGCTGATGAAGCACTGAATAGCATTGAAGACAAGTGGCGAGAACTTGAAAAGACATTCCGCCTTTACACTGACTCTGTAATGAAGAAGGCATTGCCGAAGTTCCTTAGGATCCACAACCAGTTGAATATATCCTCACAGTGCAACAGCGCCCTACTGCAGTTGGTGTCAGGACTGAGAAAGTTCAAAAGCTGGGCGATCAAAAGTAAGTGGATTTTTTTTACAAATATTTATTGAAATCTTTTAATTTGCTGCTATTTTAAAGGAAAAAATTTAATATTAAAAATATCGATATCAATCAATTGTCGATTAATGTTATGTGTTATACTAAAGCCTAAACTACTGCAAAGTTTTAAATATTTTTCGCAGGAATTAAATGTCTTAAACAAAAATACAAAACCTTTTCTCTATACATAATAAGAATACTGCAATTAATATCTCACATGTAAATAAAATCTTTATAAAGACACTTTTTTTTAAATTAAATTTGATTGCTTAAAAAATTTCGAATGTGCATGGACATTAGCGGAATTATTCTCAAGCGGGTATGGAAGGGAACCAAGGGAGTTAATTTTTTGTTACAACCTTCATTTTTCAATTGGCTATCTTAATGAAATTTAAATTTTATTTATATATTAAATTTCTTATCAACTGAACATTTTAAAACTAATATCACACTTATATTACCAGTCAATCATACTACTTTTTTCCACATTAAGTTTACTTTTCAAAATCCATGGGTGTGCACCTTCTTGGCGGCACCCATGCAAATGTATTTGTTATAATAAGTTAAGCAAACCACATTTTGTAAATTATAATGCTTTTTGATAATAAATTTTAATAAAGAGAACTATATTTTCAATGTATAGTTCGGCTATAATGTATTCTGCTTGATTGCTAAATGAAAATGAATGATAGATGAAAATGATTGCTAAATGAAAATTGAACGATGACACTCGAACTACAACTTTGTGGTCAAAATTGAATACAAAAGCCATGCGTGATCCTTTAGCAGATAGCTATTGTAGATATTTATTCTTTACAAAAAGCTACCAGCATCAACACATTATTATTTCTTTTTCTTATCGTATTTTTTTTTTTTCTTCAAATCAACTGTTTTTGATTTTGAGCTGGTTATTGAGGTCTCATGGAGTCATAGATATAGTTCACATATGTTATGCTCCAGGGGATGTAATCTACGCCCACAATTTATAGATATAATCGTTTCATTACCTTAAAAAGTTAAAAAAAAAACAAAAAAAACAAACAAAAAAAACTTCCTTCAAAGAAATGGCAGTTTTCACACTTAATCCCTCTAACTGCCTGTGAAATAATCGTTCCCAAGCACTACAAACCGAGACAAATTAAGCGAAAACACAAAAGACAGCTTAATTAACCGTAAACAAAACCGCCCCTCGAGGAAAATGGAACTATCACTTCCGATCCTCCAGAAGTTCTGTAAAACCGTGTCAGCAACAACAACAAAAAAAGAAGGTAATTTACTTCCGTTTACGAGCCGTTTCCGATGTCATCTCAGGACCGCAGGTAAATAACAGGTTTGTGCCGGTCAAGATATGTAACAGACTGTAAAAGTTACCACTCTTTCTTTCTTGAAGAAGAAAGTCAACTAAAACAAAAGGAGGCTTGTAGACTGTAAGAAAAACTTACACTTTTGTTTAGTAATCGTGTTAATAGGTTTACTACTGCATTTTTTTATTATTTTTTTCAACATAGTCTTAAAATCGTTGCCACTTTGCCAGGAAAAATTTTCATTGAAAACGAAGAGATTTCGTACCAAGTTTTACAATAATAACAGTAGCCGATTGACCCTTAAATGACAATAAATATCTCTCTGTTGAGCAGAATTAACTCATTAAAATAAAGATTAGTTTTTACTAAGTAAAAATTAATTGTTAAAATTACTCAAACGCAAGTGTAAAAATTCTATAACAATCAATATTACCCGAAACACTGAACTAAAACGAAATGAAAATTGAAAAAGTATTTAAGTAATGAGGTGTGTAAAATCCAACCTAATCTTATTTTTTTCCTTCTCTATTTCATTTGAGTCACCTTCAGTATAAAATACAAAAAATCGGATTTTTTTTTTAATTCGAATTAAATATTTTGATAACCGTTAAAATTGAATAGTTTTCTATTTTCATATTGGATTGAAATTTCATATGTTTTGAAGCAACATTTCAGCCAACAATATGTTCTAAAAAATAATACATTAATCCCGCGGGTTGGTGAAAACTGAAGATCACTATTTTTAAGGTTGATTTGAGCGTTACCAGTCGGTGTACCAGTTAAATTTGTGAGTCATTAGATTAAAGCAACTAGCAACGCTTAAACGCTTCATTTCAATCACTGGAAAAGGTAGTTTGTCAGTCAGCCAGTCGATCAAATACTTCGCGCCAACTCCCATCATTACATCACGTGTGCTCTCTCTTGACCACCAACAGGTGGCGTAGTACTTGCTCAATAGCTGTATTGTTCCAGTGCTGGAACTGTGTAAACGAAAAGTTGACATTCCGATCAACGCGTGACAGTGACCTTTTAATCAACTTATTTTCTGGTGTTCCTTCAACAGGTAATCGTGTGGTTTTGATGGCAAAGGATGAGATAATGCTAAGTGTGGAATGCTTTCTGAGCATTTTTTGCTGAGTAATTGCTCATGTATAATGGTTTTTGAAAGTAACAGGCGATCATTTGCTGTGCTGTCTTGTTTTATTGATGCTACATTTTCCCTAAATAAATGCAGTAAAATATTGCATCAAAACCAAAGGATATTTTTACCTGGTACAATCAGAACGTTTTCGTAGGAGCTGTCTTCTGAGAAACCCTATGGAAAAACTGTTCTGAAGCGACCCGGTAAATAAAAAAATTGCAGCAATTGGTTATAGTACAAATATTTAAAAGAAATTTTTTTTTTCTTCTTTTTTTTTCCCCGCTTTAAATTTGAAGCAACTCTATTTTTATTTAAATGCTTTGTTAAATTGATTTTTATTGTATGACTTCAATTAGAAGTTGAGATATAAAAGAAATATGTGAAGATTTTTTTTTAGAGAGAAATGACAATAGAAGCCAATAAAACTGGAATTAAAGAAATTTAGTTTATATTATCTGGTGTTACTCGAGAAAGGTAACCTGCACAAGTGGTCTTAAAACATGCCAATTATTTTTATCTTATTTTAAAGTTGCAAACTTTAACTGCCATTGAACTAAAATTAAAATCAAAAACATATATGTGAAAAAAGATTTAAAGGTCATATTTCGATATACATTGTGTTGGGAAAACTATAATATTAGTTGCATAGGACAAGGGAAGATTATTATTCAAATTTATCAGTTAAGTATTGGAAACAGTCCGAATGTGATGATTGAATGGTTGAAAAAGAAAGTAAACAAAAAGGTTAAGTGTTGGCAATGGGAAAAACTATAAAAAAAAAGTTGATTAAATTTCATAGTGAAATTGCTATTTAAAGTTTGTCTTATATTGCCTTACTTACTATGATCAATACGTATATTACATTCATATCTATCATATATTCATACATTCATAAACTATTCAAACGTTAAACAATCGACCATCGTAAATATTTTTTGTGTCTTATAATAATAGTTCTATGCTGACATTTAGTGGGATAGTCTAACTAATATTCCTATACCAAGCACTTATACAAACATTTCATCATTTCAATGGATAGAAACAAAATATTTGGAAAATGAACTTTTAGAATATCATTCATCAAAAGTTTACTTTTATTAGGTATATTTATACAATAAATAAATCAAGCTTATACCATTTAACCAATTTACTGACATTTAAAAAACAAAAAAAAAAAAGAATACTAATAACTACCAAGCTCATGTAGCCAAGTTTTTAAATTCAAACAGTTCCTGAATTATACCGAGAAACTCAAAATATATTATGATAGAGAGATAAGGAGAAATGTAAAATCGTTTAAAATTAACTTTTTTATTTTCTTTCTGGAATAGAAATTATATATTTCACTCGTAGTTTAGTCAGTTAATTGCTAATCTATTCTGGAAAAAAAATTATCTGATATAGAAAAACATTAGTTAATAACTAGTTTAAAATTAAAAATCAATTTTAAGTGGATTTTAATGGTTGACTTTTAGTGAATCATGATTATGTTTGTATGTTTCATCGCGATACAATCCTATTGTTTTTATCCAATGAATAATACAATGCAACCAATCAAATTACATTATGCTTTGCAGAAACAATTCAATCAAAATTATTAAACCTTATATTTAGAGTTCTAAAGAAACATTTCGTGGAAAAAGTCATTTTACTCGGAATCAAAAACCTACCATGAAAGAACTATAATGAATGCCGATTATTTATTTTTAATGTTTAAAGTTTATTAGCAATTAACAAATTTTATTTCTTTCCATATCTTTCTATATCTTTTTTCAATAAATTTATGTAATAATTTTTTATAAATACATGTCTAAAAATATATATATATCTGTAATGTATTTTTAAACCATTATGCAAATAACTTTTATACATCATAGAATGTAATGGGAAAAAAATATTTTTTCAAAAGTTGAAATGGTGGATTCTAATTTCTTTTAATTGCAAATCGTTTGGGGTTTATTTTGGGTATTTACTCAAGATTAAATTTGGTCTACAAAGCTTATTATGGATTAAATTTTTTTAGTATAATTCAAAATTCAAAAATGTTGATAAAAAGCGAAATGTTATTATACATATTATATTTTTTCATTTTGAATCTAGGACATTAATAACTAACTCTTGTTTTCTTATATAATGTTTATGTACTTATTTGTCTACACTTGTCTTGTACATTTGTCCTTTTGTCACAATATTATAAATGGACTTATTGATCCTGACCTATAACCATATGATTAATGAGCTCATTTTAATAATGTTCTGCTTAAAGACAAAGTTCACCTACATTTTTATAAATATTTTTTAATGGTAGATTGAACCTTAAGAATTCTTTTACCTTGAGGATGAAAATGTATTATTGATTGATTCAATAATTATATCTGAATACGGTTGCCACTAACTAGCTTAGCAATTATGAATATTAGCTATTCATTTCAAAATGTTCTCTCGTTTTAGAGGTGTTTATTGCTATTAAAATAATTATGGGTGTATTAATTTTATTTTTTTTAAACGATGTTGTGTCTAAGAGACGATGTAATGCATGTCTCTCATTTATTTATTATTGTTCGTTCATTCATTCATCAATAAATTTCATTTAATTTGTAATATCACAAGAATTAAATCTTGAACTATAAGTCTGATTGATTTTTTTTTTCTAATAATTTTCCTGCAATTAAGTTATAGCCTATTTTTTGTGATTTATTATTAAAAGTTATAACCCTTAATTTTGTGATTATTAAATCAATCTTTTTCAGAATTACAAAAGGGACCATGATTTTTATTATAGATAAACTTTGTGTAAAAGAAATAGTCGGGGCAGTATGGAATTCCTAAGTTCCGTTAGACGTTTTTGTCAAGTTAGAATGTCATAATCTGCTTCTAAATGCTGCTAGGATTTTCTACGATGAGTGTTTCTTATTTGCCCGCATCATGGTAGAGCAAAATTAGTTTTCGATTTTTATAAAATATTTTCAGGTAATTTATACCGGAGAATTTAATGAAAGGGAGGATTGGGAGCACGACGTTAAAAATTGAGCGTCATAAAAAATTTTAACATTGTTATTTCAGGACCATGCCTACCTTATTATATGCCAAATTAGGAAGGTGTGTGCTTATTTTTTTATTTGTATTATTAAAATCTTGATTGAATCTAAAGTTAATGGACTATTTTAAATTAAGATTTGCAAGCCTTGAAATTTGGGTCATTTCTGTGCGGAAAAGATCTGAAAGGCCCAAAAAAGCTCGTCTGAGAAAAATTATAGTATATATGCCATATTACCATAGGTACTTGACGATTCAATTATTGTATTGTAATCACAAAAAACTACTATTTTTAATAAGATGATTTAAAAAAAATCAAAAGGATACAAAACTTATAAATTTTATAAAATATTATTGTGTTTTTTTAAATTACAACAAGTTTCATGTCTAAAAATATGAAACTGTTTCATTATTATACAAAACTAAATACATATTTTATCAAACATTGAAACAGTTTCTTTGTTATGCTTAGGTGCATTTTCTAATCAAAAATTTAATTCAGATTATTTAATAAGCGTGTAATGTACTCTAAAAATTCCATCTGGCCTTTTAAAAGATATTTTCGTTGAACAAATTTTGAATTCGACACGTTCTAATTAAATCATGCTCAAATTTTTGTTTTAACATGGGTTTCAAAGGCAGGATCTGGCCCACTTGCAAGTAAAACAGGGCAAACTTTTCTTAATTTAACTACAATGCAGGAAATAGTTGAAAAAGAAGATGAAATGTACATGAGAGGATTGGAGAAACAGGTCGTGGAATATAATGGAGTTATTGGTGGTTTATGTATCTGCATTTGAAAGTTGAAGATGCAGTATATGATGATGCCTATGGACAACATGGATTTTTTTATGTTTATTTAAAGGTTAGATATGATGGAACTTTAAGTAAAGTAATTAAAAACATGTGTAATCATGTTTCTAAGTACAGACAGTATTGCATCGTATAATGAGTAGTAGCTGATTATAACTAAGAAAAATAAATCGGCACCAAAATACACTGTCCTAACTCTTTATGGTGTCATTTTTTTCTAGTAATGGTAAACTAATATGTTTTTGAGATGGAGAATGATAGAAAAAAAAAAGAAAATCTTTTAGATACAAAAGGAAATTAATTATTAGATAAAATCTATTTAATTTTGAACCTACTCTTCCTCTCTCTCACTTTTTTTTTTTTTTTTTTCTTTTTTTTTTATGGGAAAAATATTTACAACTCCCTAATAGTTGCTGTTTAAAGGTAGAATACTTTTTAAATATTTATTTGCTTCTTTCAATACATTTCCATAGTAAGTACAAATATAATTATAAAAAAAAAAAGAATTTGAGCTTTTCAGCTAGTATTGATGTAAAATATTAAAAACTGCCAAACATGACAGAAGATTTTACTGACTGTAAAGGATATTAACAAAAACTTGAACATCTATTTATTAATAGCTAAATCTGCTAATTTTGTATTAATAAACACAAATAAACTGATTAGAAATTATTAAATTAATGAAATTTTATATCCAGGAAAAAAAGGTTTCCTATTGTTGCTAATTTCTTCATCTCTGAACAATCATTTATTGTTTGTGCTGCATTACAAAATTAAAGCGTTTGTTTATATTTTTTCTTATTTATATTGCTACGAATTTCTAAATATTTCATAGTATTAAATATGTAAAAAGGAACATTTATGTACATTTCGTATAAGGCAGTGTAAGAGTTTGTTTTTACTTCGCTTTCCTGCAATGCGTCTCTTAATGCTTGAAAACGAGTTTTACAGGGATAATGCTGGAAAACGAGTTTTACAAGGCGAAGACCATTTAACATTATGGTTAATAGCAATCTCGCCAAGTTGCCGACGGTTTTGGGGACTAATTTTGGTCACCAAATTTGGCGAAAAATCGCTAAATGTTGCCAAACTTAGCGACCAATTGGCGACACTTTCGGTCTCCATTTACCTGTATAGGGCTTTTCGACTGCAATCTGGAAAATTCTCCAAATTTCTTTCTCTAGAAGATTCGCTAAGGATTAGCTTTCCTATACATGTCCAATACAGCGTGTAATTGAGTTAGTTAGTTGGTTGTCTCTCAGCGAGCATTCAGAGAAGTTCTGAAAGTGAATTGTATTGCATTGTCTTTTGCGTTGATTTTAACAGTTGTGTATCTAGTTTTTAAATGCTGTTTGTGCTCCATTGTTGTGTAAAGAGCTGTATTGAGTCTATTAGAATGGAAAGTTCTTGAGTTGTAAAAGAATCTGTGAAGAGTTATATCAGAATAAATTTCTGCAAGCTTTGATCTGCTTTGGCTTCAAGTCTTTCGAACTCATTCATGCAACAGTATGCTTTTTCTTATTTATATATTTTTTCTTTTTATTATATTTCTTATTATTTATATTTTTTCTTATTTAAGTTATTAATAGATGGAAAAAGTACCAACCAGGGACATTTAAAAATTGATGAAGATGGTTATAAGTACACTTCCTACGGCTTTAAAGAGTTGACTTAAAGTTTTAAAAAATCAGTATTAACTATGAAAAGATTGCCTTACCTTTTGAAACTAAAGGTAAAGTACATTCAAAGAAAGCAGTTTTTCTCGCAATATGCTCCTTTTTTCAGCTAAAAACTCTTTGCGTTTAGCAGGAGGTTATTTTTCCAAGGTGTCGGGTTATATGAAATAAACAGAATTAATTTAAAGTCGCGCATATCAAATTTTAATGGGCCATAATTCAGTGAAAATGCATTAAGTTTCGATTTTCTCTCGGTTTATAACAGTATAAATTGTTTGGAATATATTTTAATCATATCAGTGATCTTGTGCTCAGAGACTTCATGTGTGAAGCGTTTGTTGTTCAAGGCGGCAGCATGGTGTTTTGCCAAAAACAGAGTATGTTCATGTTGGAGTATTACTTTGCTTGAAAATCATATTCCACGTCATTGAAAAGTTTCACAAGAAATGTCCTGATGCAGATGTACCCAAAAATTCAGTGGTGGCGTGATTCGCTCACCGGACAAATGATGAAAATCAGGATTACCGAATCAGTAGCTGTTAAGAAAAGAGGCGGCAGAACCTCCATTTTGGACGATGAAAAACAAGAAGCTGAAACGAAGTTTGTGCGTTTTCTGAATTGTCCACTTACGATTGTGGAGCTGAAAACGAACATTACAGCAGCCATATCTAGCATCAATACTGCCATACTCCGCAGAATCTTACGAAATTTGGCAAAACGAACACGCTTTGGATTTCGCAAAAGAGGACATCATTTTGAAAATTAATTGAAACACCTAAACTTTGGCTGCTAAAAATAATAGCCAACATTTCACCTGATCTCTGTGATCACTTACTATAATTTAAATTCTTTAACTGGTACTTTTACGGGGAGAAAAACTTTGATGTACGCGACTTCAAACTCACCCTGTACTAAGGTACTGTTTGGTTTGATATTTGTAAACCCACCTTGATTGCGCCTGCACAGAGCAAATAGAATATGTTTTGTGATTTCAACTGTAAATAAACGAAAATCTGCAAACCTTCATTATAACTGTTTCGTTTAAAATTTAGTTCTTTTCTCTCAATTTCAACTTCTATTTCCCATTATCCTCAAATGCAATGTTTTATTAAAAATAGTACCTAGTAAGAAATTCAGAAAAATAATATTTAACTATAAATATAAATAACTCATCACAAATAGTTAAAGTTCGTTTTGGACTTCAATCATATCAATATTGAGTTAACATCACAAATGTAAAGAGTATTTGTTCCATTGAGGGTATTTGTTCCATCCGGAATTTCCTAAAATAAACTTTAATAAAAAGCAAAAATTTTCATTTAAATTGTTTTTATAAATAACTTTTATTTGAAGTCCCATTTTCAAATGCAATAGATTTCTATCTTCTACTCAGTCTTTTCAAATTTTTTGTTTTGGCACGAATATGTGGAGAGAAGTTTTGAAGAGTTATGAAATAAAAGTTCACCTTTTCCCTTTGAAATATAGAACTCTAACTCCTCTCTACAAAACTTAGATTTTATTTTAAATAAGATGTTTGTCTTTGGATTATCTTAATTTTTTATACATGAAATATCTACCCTTGTGGAGAGGTAAATGTAATGCATAAGCATTTTCTAAGCAATTGTGTGTTTATGTATACTTCACAAGTTTATATATGTAAAATGGTTAGGTTACATTTTGGTAATGTGTGGGACAAACAGCATCATCCGAAACCAACCAGAAGTCAAGTGGATACGTCAAAATGTACACAAGAAGAGTCGCGTGTGATGATCACAGTAATGTCGAGCAAGAAGCCAGACAGCTGAAGTAAATGAGCAAAGTGAAGTCCAAATGAGGGGAGCAAGTAGTCATTCCCAATGGTCCAACAGTCAGCTTGAAGCTGATGGTTGAGTGAATGCAGACAAGTTGCCAAGCCAGTGACAGAAGGGCAAGTGAAGAAAATTGTTCTGGACTCGGAACATATTGCAAACCAGCAGCCAGGAAAAAAATTTCAGTGACCATGGCTGGCTTTTTCTTTCTATCATTGACTTAATATTACCATTACTTTAACATAGGAGTGTTCCAAGCTGCCGCAAAGTTTCGGTCAGGACCATTTTTCCTGAGTGACTTGATCAGTACATGCGTTAATGTGGTATGTCCATGGGAACTGGTATCGTTCGTTGTATGCCCCCTACGATAGCCAGGTAGCGATGACATCTGGCTCTGCGGTACGTGGTACGTTAAAAGTGAGATTTTTATTGATAAATGAATGGGGGAAAATATCTAAGTGTCTCTCGGTTGATTTTTACATTGATATTGGTTTGAAGTATCTACAGAAGAATGAGAAACATTGATACGAGATTTCATAATGTAACTCCTATCATTGATCGTCTGCAGTAAAATGTAAACAAAATTCATTTCCCCGCTACTAGTTTTACTTTTTTTTTAATATTTCTAAATTAAATTTTGAGCTAAAAGTTCCAATTTTTTTTTTTTTATATTCTTTAATGGGAAGATTTTATCATTCATTTTATCTGCGGAAACTAAGACACACTCTTGGCATCACGGTTTTGATATTCTGAGCAAAACTTACTCAAAAGATATTTTTTAAACACAGTATAATTTGGCAATTTAAGTTTTTGCTCACGCCAGCGATCTGTCATCATTTCAATACACAACGCTTACTATTAAATGTAATAACAATGCTCACTCGACTGAAACTTTCAAGTAAAGGGTGGTCTTTGCACCAGCAAAACAAAAAAAGAAATACACAACGTTAAAAAATGGACTTAGTGGATGGTCATGTCACATATCACTGGATTTGTGATATCACGACAATTTAGAATGAGATTTGTTACATAAATTTAAAAATTCGACTTTACTTTTAATGATGAATCGTGATTGGAGGAAAATGGACAAAAAATAATTCGTCAAAAATTTTTCGGTTTGATGTCAATATTCTTTAACCATATTAGATATCATGTCTGCTTTGATTAAAATATATGCAGCTTAAACATGGAGTCTTCACAATCAACTACTATTGTTTGCAGAAAAATTAAATGCTAAAATAACCCCGCATAATGCACTTTACTCATGACATAAAGCCGATTATTCTTGTCTTTAATATTATTCTGGAACTTTCTATCACAATTTTATAATTTAGATTTTACTGCATATATTCTATTCGTTATTCTGCAGCTTTATTGTATGCGCTGCTCTTTTGTTGAGATCACCTTTTTAAAGCACTATATTTGCCTTGGTCTATGTCTGATGTGATACAGTGTCGCACAAAAATGAAGGGGTATCTATGTAAAAAAAACATAACAAATGGCAAAACAATAATATAAAAAACGTTTTCTTAAAAGAATGTTTTCCACTTAAACTTTTATTTAATCAGAAATAATAATGAGAAAACTAATTTTAAAAATAGGGTTTCCTTTTAAGGAAACATAAAAAAAAACTGTTCCAAAACGTGGAGAAATGCATAAAAAAGATTTTTTTTTTTTTTTTTTTTTTTTTTTTTTTTTTACCTTATGTATACATATGGATAATTGAAAGTAAAAATGTCCAGTTTGACGATATTTTTGCGATAGTTCTTATATGGGTCTAAAAAAAAGAAAAGAAAAAAAAACTCCACCAAAATGGTGATTTTGGCGATATACTTCAAGATAACCCTTATTTTATCCTTTATTTTAAGTGAAACTGGCTAGATAAGAAAAAAGGATCAATAATGAGGTATGCTCAAGGAAAGAAGACTCTGTTGAAGACATTCGTTTTTCTACATTTTACGCTGTTCCTTTTTATGGAAATTTCGGAGGTGGGGATGTTTAGAACACCTTAAGGGGCATTACCACATCGATTTTGAGCAAAATCGTTAGAGCCGTTTCTTAGCAATTACTGAAAAACATGATTTTTTCAATGACAGCTACTTTTTACGCACGTGCGATTTTGACGAAAACCTTAATGGTAGGTCCCATGGCCGCCACTAACCCTCAAACCAAATTTGAACACCGTAGGTCAGTTTGTTCGGGAGTTATGCTGACCACAGACACACATACATACACACACACACATACATAGACATTTTTTCTAGATCACATTTTTGAAATCAGGATGTTCCAAAACGTGGAGAAATGCCAAAAAAAAAAATCGATTTTTTTTTTTTTTTTGACCGAATGCTATACTTTCATTACTCTATGTATACATATGGGTAATTGAAAGTAAAAAAGATGATTATGGACATTGCAGATATCTATTTTTATTTTAACCCTTTTTTTTTTTTTTTTTTTTCAAATATTGCAAGAACGTTTTTAAAAGAATTATAAGAAATGTGGCAAATATTTAAACTATCGTCTGCTTTTCTTGATTAGGAGTTCTAATTTTTTTTTTTTTTAATTCAGTTGTAATTTTAATTTTGTCTGTGATGGAAAAGTAGTAGAATAGTCTATAATAATTATCATATATAGCGCACTCTTCATACTTAGCATGTACAGTATTTGTAATTTATATCAAAATGTTGACCTTGGGTGTACAGATGGATATAACCTTTGTATAAGTCGGTTACTACATTAACGTAAGGTGGAAGTAAACATGAAATTTAAATTTATAATTTTGAAATAAACTTATCTGTATTCTGAATTTTTAGAGAGAAGTATGCCTAATATCAACCAAGTCTATTTTAGGAATACAGAATAGTCCGCATTAGGCGCCCATAAAAAAACGTGAAAAAGTACTTTCTTAAAATATATATATATTAACCTTCTAGGCCTTCTAACAATTAGTCTAGATAATTAAAAGAAAGTTTCGAAGAGTCAATAATTTTCTCAAGTCGTTTATGGAACTCAATCGTTCAAAAAAAGTTGTCCATATTAAGAACACTTCTCCTAACAAAACTACTAAACTAAGCTTAAATTTCATAACTAAAAAAATCTAAACTACTAACTATAACTAAACTTCTTAGTTAAAATTTCTTAAAATGCTTTAACGAAACTCTAAAAAGTATTTAAATGTTATATTTTAACTAGCAAAAGTTTACTGAAACTTTAAAATGGCAAGTAATTTTTTTTTTTTTCTATTATGTCAATTGCTTACATCAAGTGACTTCAATTTCATATAAGTGCAGGTATAAATTTTTAATCCTTTTTAATATGATTTTAAAATGATACTAAAAAAAGAATATTTTTGGATATAAAATTAAGAATAGCAAATGAAATACAAAATAAATTGTACTATAACTTAGATTTTGGCCACTTTGTAAAAAATTATTGAGTAACTCTTTGAAAGTGAATTATTGTCAGGAGTACTGTGTGATGTTTCGTGATTTACAGGAATAAAACCATTTAAATCTTTTAGAATGTAAAATTTTTAAAATATGAGCATTTAGTAATTACAAAAACATTTTAAAAGTCTTTAATTGCTATAAAATGTAATGGTATGTTGATATAATTAT
This sequence comes from Linyphia triangularis, assembly GCA_963978545.1. NCBI lineage: Eukaryota > Metazoa > Arthropoda > Arachnida > Araneae > Linyphiidae > Linyphia > Linyphia triangularis. The sequence goes on along the minus strand of OZ021726.1, from coordinate 26,561,542 downwards.
TAATAAAAACAAACTATACACCGCATTCAAATTTATATGTACTAAAAAACCTCTTAAGTGGACATCTGAGGAAGGTTATTGTCATCTTGTAAAAAACTGCAATTTCTTACACATATGAATACCTATTTATAGATTGATAGTAATAGAAATGACAAAACATCGAAAAATACTTCTGGGAATAACACAGTAAAAGACATTGCTAAATAACTATTAGAATAAACACTATTATATAACGTGTGACGTTTTAACAGCTGCACCCAGTTCGTCGGCTTTAAATTCTTCACTTCACAGCTTGAAGAAGATTTATTAGAATTGCATAAAATGCAAACCGGTTTTCACACTGATTTCCATGTAGACAAAGATTTTGAAACTTATTTTTGTTTGATTCTGACATTGTTTTTATAAGACGTCCTAGATGACGAATTCGGAAGAAACTAGTTTAAAGTACAACAACAAAGTCAGACTTTTTTTTTTTCTTTTGGATTGCAAATATATAAGTAGTTTGTACGCAATCCTAAAGTAAGATTTCATAGTTTATACAAATTAAAAGACGAGTTACAGTAACACTAAATAAACACACTTTTATGTGTTCATTACAACATTTTATAAGACAACAATTATCGTTTTTTAATTAACAGTCCGCCTTTTCACTGTGTCACTATTGATATAATTTATTTAGTTATAAGAACACACATTTAAGTTTTGTGGCAACTTTGTAAACACTTCTGCGTGTTAAAGTTCTTTCTTTTCACTTACAATAAGGAGTAGTCTTCTATTAGACGGATACCAGTTGGCACCAAGCTTAAATATTTGCACATTTAAATGACGAGTAAATGTATCGCCAAACCTAAATGTTTACTGTTTGTTGTAGGGTTGCTAAAGCAATCCTATAACGATTTATTATAAGAATTATGAAAGATTTGAAGATTGTTAGTTATGATGAGTTATCGCTGCAATTTAACCGTTTTATTTGGTACCCGTCTAACGGAAGAGTGTCCAATAAGGTATACTGTGACAGTCATTAAAACACTGTTTTTACACACGTTTAAGTGTTTCGGTAGATCAGATGCATACATCATGCACACTCATAATGACTAAAGCTTTCCACTATCAAGGCTGATGACAAATATGAAACCCGATTGTCACTTTTGGTTGAAACTTCCGGTTGAATTTAGTTAAAGGAACTCACACTACGAGAATTTTTATTTGATATAGCATTTGCAATTGTGTCTGGAAATGTTGACCTTTAGAAGACATGCGAACAGAGCTTTTATTCAAATTTCACTCTAAGGTAAATGTCATGCAAAAACTAATGCGAACTCCTTTCATTAAATGCTAGCAAAAGAAATTCACTTCATGGGACATTGTCCCTAATAATAATAATAATAAAAAAGTCTCTATAGAATACGCATATTTTTTTTAAATATCACACTTTAATATAATTTATATACTTACAAAATAGTAAAATGCCTAATTTTTTACCAATCAAGAGTTCGGAAATTCCAGTCAATAGTTTAAGAGGAGAAAAGGGGGGGGGGGAGTACTTTAATTTTCATTCTACTTACCCATACTGAATCTAACCCAAGAGTTTGAAAGTGGCCTGTGTTTGCGCCTGCGCACTTCAATAGCGCCTCTGGTGGCGAACCTTTGTACATAAGCCCGAATTCCCAATACAATAAATCAGATGCTTATGTGATTTGAAACGTGTTGTTTATTTTAATACAGTTCACGATTTTATACATGGTCCGTCGAGCCGGAGTCAAACCAGCGACATTGCGAGTTATATTGGTGTTTCAGGCTATCTGAGATTTGCGAATTATTGAGCATTTCGCAGCCACGAGTTGTGTTTCGAGTTTTGCTGCTATTGTGTTTCGAGTTTTGCTGCTATTGTGTTTCGAGTTTTGCTGCTATTGTGTTTCGAGTTTTGCTGCTATTGTGTTTCGGGTTTTACTTATTATAGTGGTCGAGTTTTGATGGTTTTTAGTGTTTCAAGTTTTATTAATATTGTGGTTCGAGATTTTGAGAACAGTTTATGAAGTGTATTTTTAGTATAAAGCGGTATTTCAGGTCCTGCTGAGTTTTGTGATACTCAAAGTGTCTAATTTGAAAATTTTTAGTCTCTTCAACCTTCCTTAGTAATGTCTTTAAATTCTAGACTAAGGAAAAACGAGTTGAGACTTATTGCCGAAGAATTGGATATAGATGTCCCTTTTGGTGCCAAAAGCATCGAAATCAGAAGGTTAATTGAAGGTAGCGACGTTTTTGCTTCGAATAATAATTTTGTTCAGAGTGTGGTGGAGAATGTGGTTAAGGAAAAGAAACGGAAAGTTGAGCAATCTGATAATGAGTTGCAATTAGAAATAGAAAAGATTAAGTTGGCGCAATTGGAAAGAGAGATATAGATCGCAAATATTCGAAGAGATACTTCCCAGAACGTGACCCAAGATTCATCCCAGGGGACAACAATTGCTCTTGAGTCGCAATCTTCAAATAATGGCCTAGAATACTTTATTAAATGTGTAAAAACTCTAACAATTCCAGTGCCAATACGTGTAGAGTCTTATAACCTTTTTTTTCAATCTTTGGAAAAAGCGTTTAAGTACAAAAATGTTCCGGAGGAATTTAAGTCGGAAATTCTTTTGAATATTCTTGGCGAAGGAGCTAGTAATGTTTTGATGTCTGTAAATACTGAAGATATTGGTGACTATAAAATATTAAAAGCCTTAATCGAAAGGGAGTTTTTGCCCACTCCTTGTGAATGTTTACATAAATTCCGTAAGGCGCACAAACTGTCATCGGAAAGTTATGTTCAATTTGCTTCCAGATGGAGCGCGGCATTTGAATACTATTGTCAGGTGAGGAAAGTGAACGATTTTGCTTCACTTTGTGACTTAATCGTTTCCAATAAGATTTTTGATTCTTTTTACCGCGAGCTCATGACTCACATTGGAGTCCGCCAGGGAGAGTCCTTTTTTGAGCCACAGCAATTGGGACGCGAGTGTGATTTATATCTGTCTTCCAGAGGTAATGGTAAAACTGACTTTTTGCTGTCTAAAACCGATACAAGGAGATTTCCAAACAACGTGCAGGGTCATTAGCATGCGCGTTTTCACCAAAGTACAACATTTCTTTCGGAAATAAGAAGCGCTAAGTGCGTTCTGTGTAGAAACAACGAAAATCATTTATTGTATGCTTGCCCGAGATTCAGGACTCTATCGGTTTCGGAGAGAGTGGAAGTTGTTAGGATAAATAAAATGTGTTTTAAGTTTTTAGCACCCAATTGCCATGTAAAGAAGTGTCGATATAGAAACTGTTTTTGTGGAAAACCGCACAACAAAATGATTCATTTCCCTAAGGAAAGTGGTCAAAGTCAGGAACTGCCAAAGACAAATGAGAGGGTAGAGGGTATTGGTACCTCTGAAAGTTTTGTAGGTGTATCCTCATAGCCTGGTGAACACCCGACTACTATTGTGGCCACTAATTTTTCTAAAGCGAATTCAAGGACTGTTTTATTGAGCACTGTCCGTGGGATGTTCGCGGAAAGGGTGGTGAGTTGCGTGGTGTTCGGTGTTTACTGGACGTTGGAAGTCAAGCGTGCATAATGAGCAAAGATTGTGCTGATAAGTTGCAACTAAAGCGTGAGAAAATAAACACTGTGATATCTTGCCTAAATGACACCTGTATGGCAGTCAACGGTAGTGTTACTGTTACACTTACTAATTTAGAACAAAATTACGAGCGGGAATTATCATTGTTGGTTGTAAAAAAGATCACCGACCTTATACCTAATAAGCCGCTTGAAGTTAATGTTAATATTTTGAAATCGGTTCCTTCATTGGCCGACGATAGTTTGGGCGTACCGGGTAAAATTGATATGTTGTTAGGCGCAGAAATTTTTTATGAGTTACTGCGACCTGGTCAGATACGTTCACAGAATTGCCAGCTACTATTTCAAAATACAGTTTTTGGATATGTCGCGAGCGGCAGCGTACCCCTAGTCGAGCCTTCAAAAATGCATTGCGGATTGGTTCGTGGAGAGGATTTAGAGGAAACTCTCAAAAAATTTTGGGAAATTGAAAACGTAAATGAGGAATTAAAACAGAGTAGCGAGACTAATATTTGTGAGAGACATTTTGAGCGGACACACTTCAAGGATGAGCAAGGTAGATATGTGGTTACTATGCCCCTTAAAAACGACCCAAAGTGCTTGGGATTGTCTAGGGGGATTGCTCTCAAAAGATTAAACTCGCTGTGGGCCAGATTGTCAAGGGATCCTGATTACTTGACATTGTATTGTGAGTTCTTGAAGGAGTACGAGAATCTTGGTCATATGAGAGAGGTGTCCGAGAGAAACGAGCCAGATGTTGCGTATTATGCGACTCACCACGGCGTTTATCGACCCGAGAAAACATCCACAAAATTACGCGTAGTGTTTAACTGTTCTAGTGAAACTTCAAATGGACTATCGCTCAATGCAATCCAGTATAATGGTGGTGTTATACAGGACGAGCTATTTTCGCTGATGATTAGGTTCAGAAAGCACATATATGCAGTAACAGCAGATATCAAAATGATGTATCGCATGATTTTGATTCATCCTAACCAACATTGTCTTCAAAGGATACTGTGGAAAGGTAATGTAAATGACCAACCCAAGATCTATGAGCTAACTAGGTTAACTTACGGAACAGTGTGTGCTCCAAACTTGGCAATGCAAACTCTGAGACAGTTAGCCGCTGATGAAGAGTCTAACTGTCCAGTTGCAGCGTCTGTGCTTCGCAATGACTTCTATATGGATGATGTGTTAAGCGGAGCTGAAACCCTTTCGGAAGCCAAGAAAATGCAACTAGAGCTTATTTCGATCTTGAAGAACGCGGGGATGGAATTGCTTAAATGGTGCGCGAACCACCCGGATCTATCTCAGAGACCCGAGGAAGATTATGAATTTGGAGATTCTAGTGAAACTAAAACATTGGGTGTATTATGGAATCCAATAAAAGACTGTTTCACATTTAGAGTAACAGTTGATCCTAATCAGCCTTGCACCAAAAGGGCTGTGTTGTCCACAATAGCTAGAATCTTTGATCCTTTAGGTGTCGTTGGTCCAGTGATCTCAAAATGCAAGATCTTTATGCAAAGGTTGTGGCGTCTCAAAATCGACTGGAATGAGCAGTTACCAGAAGAAGAATGTAAAGAATGGCAAAGGGTCCTGGCGGGGTTTCGGAGCGTAAACAACATCGAGGTAGACAGGTGCATTGTGATTGTGCAGGCGGTGTCCGTGGAAATCCATGGCTTTGCTGATGCGTCGGAACGATGTTACGGTGCTGTGGTGTATTGCAAATCTACAGATAGAGCTGGCAGGTCATTTGTAAAATTAATAGTAAGCAAGTCTAGAGTATCACCACTTAAAAGCCTTACTATTCCAAGGCTTGAATTGCTTGCCGCAGTGCTGTTGGCAAAATTGGTGAAAAAAGTCATTTCAGCCTTAAAGCTTACAGTGACACAAACGTATTACTGGAGCATTTCAATGATTGTATTATCTTGGATCCATAAAGAACCATCAGATCTGAAGACCTTTGTGCAGAACAGGGTGGCCACAATTCAAGAACTAACATATATCCCTCAGTGGCGTCATGTGGGTACGGATCAGAATCCGGCAGATTTGGTATCTCGAGGTGTCTATCCTGACAAATTGTTAAGTCAAACCCTTTGGTGGAATGGACCGGTGTTTCTCAGTGAAAGTGACTATCCAAATCGAAGTATCACCGTTGCTGACAAACGTGAGGACTTTCAATCGGAACTTAGAACTTTTTTCCGAGGAAGTATTTCAGAAAATAACTTACCAGTTTTTAGTGTTATTGTAAATAATTTTTTGCATGAATTAATTAATTTACGTGATAATTATATAAGTGTTCTTCGAATATTGAGTTATATTTTTAGATTTGTAAATAATGCTGGAAATGTTTCTGAGAGAAAGACTGGCCCACTCGAAGCTCATGAGATCAACGAGGCAGAAAACTACTTAATAAAAGCAACTCAGCAAAAGGAGTTCTCGGTGGAAATTGGAAGTCTTTTTTTAGGGAAAAGTATTTCACCTAAGAGTAAGTTAAAAAGTTTAAACCCGTTTCTGGATGGTGATGGAGTTTTGAGATTTGGCGGTCGTTTGAGTAATAGCAATCTTAATTTTTTAAGGAAACATCCTGCTATATTACCCAAAGGTCATATTCTTACATTATCGATAATCCGATTTGTTCATAAGAAGTATTTGCAGATTGATGCTACTGGATTGTTGAGCTTTGTGCGGGAGAAGTTTTGGCCATTAGGTGGACGTTCTATTTGTCGCAAAGTTGTCCACGACTGCGTAATTTGTTTTAAAGCTAATCCAGTAAGTTTAAAGCAGTTGATGGGTGATCTACCTAGAGAACGAGTGGTGCCAGACTTTCCATTTAATTGTTCAGGAGTTGACTTTTGCGGACCTTTTTCTGTTAGATACCGCAATCAACGAAAAGCAATTTTCCATAAGATCTATGTATGTATATTTGTATGTTTTGTAACTAAGGCTGTGCATATTGAAATAGTTACGGATTTAACATCTGATTCTTTTATAGCGACTCTGAAACGGTTTATTGCACGCCGTGGAAGATGTGCCAAATTGTACTCTGATAATTCGATGACATTTGTTGGAGCCGACCGAGAAATTAAGAGGCTTCATGGATCATGGATTGGTTACAAAGCCTGATGAGCAACTGGCCGGGTTTTTGTCTTCCGAGGGCATAGTTTGGAAGTTCATCCCACCTAGATCTCCCAATTTTGGTGGCTTGTGGGAGGCTGCAGTGAAGGGATTTAAATCCATTTTTAAGCGATCAGTGAGTGGTCATAATTTAACTTACGAGGAATTCCTAACCATTACAACACAAATAGAAGGAATTTTGAATTCCAGACCACTTAGCCCCTTATCTGCTAGTGTAGATGACTTTCAGGTATTGACTCCCGCCCATTTTCTCATCGAAAGACAAATGAGCACTCTAGTTGAGCCTGATTTAATTAATATAAATGAAAATAGATTAAGTAAATGGCAAAAGATAACTAGAGTTGTGCAATTGATTTGGAAGAGTTGGCATCGCAATTATCTAGATCAGTTGCAACAACGATCAAAATGGCAATTTGAGAAAAATAACGTGAAAATTGGCGATTTGGTATTGCTTGTTGAGGAAAATCTCCCTCCCAATAAATGGTTATTAGGCCGTATTATAAGTACCAAAGATGGAAGCGACGGCAAAATCAGAGTAGTTCAGGTAAAACCCCAATATAGTACATTTTCTAGGGGAATTTCTAAGGTTTGTTTGCTGCATATGCAGGGCTGAAATGCAATTGTAGTTTTGTATGGATAACCTTTTTAAGTAATGTGTAATTTGATATGCAGTTTTTATTGATACATTTTTATTGTGACCTTTTTATATTACATTTGATTAACTATTGGAGTACAATTGATTGAATGTAAACATTGCAATGTGGGGCGGCATGTTTGCGCCTGCGCACATCAATAGCGCCTCTGGTGGCGAACCTTTGTACATAAGCCCGAATTCCCAATACAATAAATCAGATGCTTATGTGATTTGAAACGTGTTGTTTATTTTAATACAGTTCACGATTTTATACAGCCTTCCTGAGTTTTTGAAAGAGTCAGCAACCAAAGAAAGAAGTGAAAATATTCCTAAGAATGTGATTTCATACTTTTGTAAATCGTCAAAAAACAAATCATTAAAACTTATTTAAATTTGAATTACTTTCTCTAAAAAATTTTTTGATCATTTGACAGTTGAAATTGCCTAACTTTTGCTTACTTTCAACATTTCAATCACCTATCAGAAATCAAGCATAAGCAAGTACGATGCTTCAGAATTTTTAAAACAACACGCAGTGCCGACTGTTGTTTGAAAATTCAAAACTTTTGTTCGCTGCCTAGATGATTTTAAAACATTGACTTTTAATTACCAAAGGCATTTCGATCACTTATAAAAAAAGCAACCATAGGAAAGTGCGATGTTTCAGAATTTTTAAAGTAACACTTAAGTGCAAATTGTGCTTCAAAAATTCAAATTTTTTTTCCACTGCCTAGAAGATTTCAAAACACTTAGTAATACTATATTAAGCATTAACTGTTCAGAAATTGGAATCAATAAATTCAGAAGACTAATTACCAAATCAATGTATTATAAATTCATTTCCTCACTTATGGCCCCTTACATTTCAGGAACCCTCATAATGAAAGGCCTTTGGCGTTTTCTACGAATATTCTACCATAAATCATTGACCACAGATTAAAAAATCTCATCAGAACAAAACACGAACTATGTCAAGCAGAGGCCCGTTTGATTTTTACCTGAGCAAAACATTCCAAATTGCATCATCAGATGAAAAAAATAACGCATTTAATAATACTGTTGCGGATGTCATCGTCCCTTGTTGCCCATTTCCGCCAGAACAGGGAAAGGACACAACCTGAGCCACTTAGCTGCTTTTCAAGACCAAGGCAGAAACTGGTCGTTTCACCTTCTATCGAAATGTCGAACATTTTTTTTTTTTCTTTGCTCAGTGACCTGATTTCCTATGGGAAGTTTCACTCTTGGGTGGGGATTGTCTTGTTGCCTAAAACGAAAGTGAAATCGAAGAATTTCGTTCCGCGTGGTTTGAGTTTCGGAATCACCCTAGGGTGGATGAAATCGCGATTTGCTAATGTTGATGATCACAATTAGATGAGAAATCGTTTGGTAAAGTGGCAATAAAATTAATATTGTATGGCTGATTGAGTATTTTCTTTCATGTTTTTCTATTCTATTGGCATCTTGCTAAAAGGAAAGTGAATGCTAAGTTTTTTTAAGTTTAAGTTTTATAGCTTACAGTCGTAAGACATGGTTCGTTTTAGCTGTCAAGTTTAAGGATGTCTGATAATAAATCTAAAATTGAGCTGTTAGTACTTTGCCCCGTAAAGTGCAAGAAGGCATACAAAATTGCACTATGAAAATTGCACAAATTAATTTATGGAGATATTGATAAAATATAATTTACTTAGTTTATTGATGACTAGGTATTAGAGAATCTGATATTTTTTTTCTTTTGAGGACAACTTGTTAGAAGCCAATTTAAAGTATAAAAAAGCCGAATAGTTCTGATTAACTTTAACTTAGAGAGTATAAATGAACATTTTTAAATATAACAATGATACCGACATTTTCTTGCCACAAAGCTTTGTACATTTAAAGACATAATATTGTTCCATTTACATTTAATTCCAATCGACACAAAAGAGGGCAGAGATCAACTGTTTTAGGTCTGTTAGTAAGCTTTGGTTCAGTAATAGAAAACCTATACTTTTGTTTCGTTTGGATTTTCGTTTGTTAAGAAATTACCCTAATCACCGCCAAAATCGGGAAATCTATTTTACTTGTTAATTAGAAAGGATGTATTGGCAACAATTGATTGCGTAGGTCCCAAATCACTGTCATTGCCGATATGCGATAAACTGTAAAAAGATTATTTGGATTTTTTTCATTAGTTAAATTAATTAATAAAGTTGACAATGCATTATAAAATTTTCTGTAGGTAATATTTTCTTATTACACGGAGTAAAATAGGGATGAATGTTTAAAAAAAGACATTTGTCTTACAATTAATAATAATATGAATCAATTACGGGATTTGGCGTAAGAGTTAGGAACACCATCTTTTCTTTAAAAATATAGGCTAGTTTGATAATAATGGCGCACATATATAATATTAATAACATAGGAAAAAAAAAACTTTTAAGTTAAAATAAGACCTGATCTCATCTATCTACTGTTATGAATGAGTCATATTTTCTATACCCTACACTTTTCAAACTTATTTTTAAGAAATAAAATTTTGATTTTCATTTAGTTTTATCATAATAACATGCTATTATGCTACAAAAATAGATTATATGGTAGGGTGGTTTAACATCCTGTAAATTTTCTCTTTCTGAAAAATATTGGGCAACATTCTCCTTCCATCGTTGTATAAAACCCATAATTGCCCCTCCTAAACCTCCCAAAAGTATGACTTAGAATGAGGTCAAATATATTTTTAGAAGAAATCTCAAATATTTCGTAAAAAGAAATCCTGATTGTCCGTGATATTAATTCATAAATCTTTACACGGACATTGGAGATATATTATTAAGCTTCATGTACGCTCATTGCGTCTACGGAATTGAAAAATTAGACTGCTTATCTCATAAAATTTTATAAAATCATTTTCAAATATCCAAGAAAGAGAAATTGGGCCTTTATTATGGGACACATTAGCTCTATCAATTACGGTTAAATGACAAGCAAAATTCAATATTATTTTTCTTTTTATTTTGAATTATAGTTTTACCGTTCAGAAAAACGTGTGTATGAATCATGCATGAAGGAATGTTCAATCAATATTGGATAAGCACTTTTCATAAGTTATATTAAATAGTACTATTGAAATAAAGTTAGATTAAATTCAGATATCTCACCTTCAATACATAGCAAGAGTAGAATGACCCTCTTTCTTCAATTAATTAGTCTGGTTTTCTTCTATCTTATGCTTAGTATTATTAATTATTGTGGAAAGAAGCCAAATAAAAAATTAAGTTGGTGCAAAATGCATGATTCCGGCATGTTTCTCGTACATGCCATATAAAATGATATGCCAAACATATCACTAAATCATTTGCTACTACCAAACATCTAAAAAGAATTATTTTTGTGCATTGTGCTTAATTATTTTTATCATTCATTCACATACGATATTGGAATGATATTTATATTTAATCAGGGGATAAGTATAAAAAAAAAAACATATGATTCAACTTAATCCTCATAATCGATGTAGAAAAATATTTTAGTATCGTCAATCAAATTGCACTTGGTCCATCCTTCTCCGCATGTAATGGACAACCGTGTACCAGTTTGCCTTTTTTTTTTTTACCTGTGCATATAAAATTTATTATTTTTTCTTTTTCATTATTTATCATAGAGTGGCATCCTTTATTTATGATAGAACGATCTTACAAAAATAACATTACGATAGAATTGTTCTTTTACAAGTAATATTTAATCCAGACATATCTCTATTCAAATTCCAGTGGTGGATTCAAGTGGGCGTCTACCATCCGGAAGTCTGGAGGGAACACTGACCGATCTCGGCGACTATGACCAGTGTCTGGACGTAGTGCAACCTAAGCGAAACAAACACAAAGAAATTCATGGTCAGTACTGCACTTTGGAATTGAAACCAACTCTGCCCGCATTAGAAAATAGCGTAACGCTCAACACAAAGGTCTTGGATTTCGGAAATGTATCCACAGATTCGGTAAGGCACTTATCTTTTTTTAAGGCCGTAAGTCAAAATGAATTTCTTGATTCAAAATTAGCTTTTTTCCCCTTATTAAATTAAAATTGCTACTGTACTAAAAAAAACCTCTCCATCTCGTAAAATAAGATCACTAGTTCTTATGTTTTGTTTTTAAAACATACATCATCTCCAAAATAACATTTTAATATTTTCACTCGAAATTTAGTAATATTTTTCTTTTCCGTCATAATTTACGGTTGCAAAGAATTAAGTTATTTTCTATTTCAGATAATTTATGTTGTGTATCTTTCGTTTGCTTACATAAGATAAATTGATATGTGTTAACTTTTTGAAGATATAATTAACACTTATTATGAGTTACAAGATAAAATTTGGAAGAAAGAAAAAAAAAAAAAAAAAAAAAAAGAAGAAGAAGAAAAAAAAACCCTAAGCATTGGAAAAACATAAGAAGTGTATAAAATTTCAAAATTATTTTTCCATTAAAAGTTTAAAATGTAGTTTCATCATTTAAAATATATATATATATATATATATATATATATATATATAATTTCATTAACTTTTTCAACATTTTCGAAATTCGACAAATTTTATACCTTTGGTTTGTTGGCTTAAATATTTAAGTGTGCTCTTGCTTTGGAGGGTTGATACAAATATTCTTAAAATTACCTTCCCTCAGCAAAGACCAATGTAAATATTTTTTTTATTTTTTTTTATGTAATCCTTTGAACTTTTCTATGAACTTTTTGTATGACAACATCACATTCAACAGCACTTTGAAATATGATTTGTAAAAAGTTAATTTTGAATGAGTGATTAAATTTTAAAACTTTTTAGATATCATTACGATTATTCACAAGTTTAATTTAAGAAGAAAAAAAAAATATCATGCATAAATTCTATTAATAAATTATATTTGGATATTTTATGTTTATTACTCCACATGTATTCATTACCATATAATTTCTTAGGTTCTTGCTGACTTGGCGCATGGTTCTGCATTCTTTCACTTCATGGTGATGCGAATTGGGGTGTGTATACCATCACCGTGTATTGCGGACGACATTCAAGAACTGGCAACAGCATGTAAGTTCAATCATTTTACTCTTCGATTTTTCTTACTATGATGCCATTATATAAAAGCTAAAAATATATATATATATATATATTAATATATTTAAAAGGTAAAATCCAATTTAATGTTTTAAAGCACCTTTGCAAAGCATTGATGACTGGCTTACCGTTATTTACATTATGTAATGAGTGTAAGTAACTTAGTTTCACATATATGACTTTTTTAATAGCTTACGCGTTTAATTCAATCAGTGCATTAATACCTGAGCAAATGATACACTGTTACTTTTTAGGATATTTATATCTCAAAATTATCTTACCAATAGTATAGTTACCAAGTTTACCAAATTTAACAAGTTTTATCAACATTGAAAATGATAAATATTTCTTTTTTGTTATAAATCTAACAATTTGATATCTTCATAAGTTGATATTGAAATTACTTTATAATATAACAAATTATTTCAATTTAACTTTTGATTCGAAATTTCTTATTACCATTTACATATTAACACTTTGATTGCCACGGAATTTCGACACGATTGCTGTCTAAAGAGCCAATTTGATTTAACCTTTAACTGCTGTATGCGGTCTGGCAGACCACGAGTCATTTTTTGTGGAATGCTTCCTCCCACTAAAATATTTCAACTTTGACTTTTATATTAACTTTTCCGATACTTTGTTTCTTAAATTTGAAATTGAGGTTCACAATTTTCTTTTGCTCTGTATGAACCACGAGTTACCATTGCGCCAAAATTATCAAACCACCCAACCACAGCACTCGTCTACGCGTTGAATGGAGAAGAGATTGAACCAGTGGTGTGAGTTGAATGCAACTCTTATGGCAGACAACGTGTTAAACATAAAGTTTTAAAACCATTAACATTTGTAATTATATTCTTCGAACAAGTAGTGTTTCATATTTTATTGCATTATAAAAATTAGGACAGAAGAGAAAGAAATTTTCAAGAAAGTAATTGCTCTCTGTCAGTTACCTTTATATAGGATAAAATTGAATTGCGTGTAGCTTCACGATTTCCTTATATCCAACGGAAGTTCGATGGGTTCATATAATTGGAAAACATTTTTTTAATGCGTGTGGCTTATCTATAACCTTCTTCCGTATTTCTAGGACATTTCTAAAGAATAACTCAAGATAAAACGTTCATATAAATTATCGCAGCTTCCTGACATAATCATCTGTATGGAAAATGTAGGAAACAAAAGTATTCAATTATGTGAAGATTTTGTACAGAAATTATCTGAGAGAGAGAGATCGCGTGACCATTTTAGAACACATGATCGTAACAGTCTCAAATTTCGTATGATAAAATTTTTATGTTTAGTAAATATTAAAGTGGAAACCTATCTAAGATGTAGCGATTATTTGTGGACCCCTCAGTATAAAATTGCAAAAAAATTAGGCGTAAAAAACTGGTTTTGGAGCACATTGAAATAGTGTAGTGTGACAATCTATTGAATTAATAGAGAGTATTACCATAATTAATAATTGTCAGGCAATTTTCATAATGCAAAAAGGAAGCTCGAAGAAATGTTTAACGGCTCTCTGAAATTTTAGTAATTTATGTATTAAAACTTATTGAATGTATGAATAAATGCAAAACAAATTGCTTAAAAATATTTCGCGGGACCTTGACATTTTAATATGTTATATTTTATGACATATAAAATAAATAATTGCACCAAGCAAATTTGTTGGTTTCAGAAAGAAAAAAAAAAGTTTGATACTTTTTTTTATTATTGAATAAATGTGCTTAAAAAAATTGAGACAGTTTAAATTTTTATTTTGTTGTATTTAATATACTATTAAATAAATAAGATTTGTACGTGAAATAAATGATTTTTATTTTTTAAATTATTAGACAAGATAAAAAAAATAACCTAAAATATAAATTTAATTACATTATAACGATGTGTTAAAACACCCCATGCCTAGTAACTCTAAGTTAGAGTTTCTCGGTATGAGAGCACCAGCTGTTCTTACATTGACATCTGTACCAAATACATTAACAATGGGTCATAGAAATATATTAGGTACCAAATACATTAGACTGAATATTCCTCGCTTGCTACGATCAACACTTAAGATTTTTTTAACCGAGAAAATAATAGTTTACTTTTTCTATGTTTATCCTTGTTGTCATTTATACCAAATTTCGAAGTTGATGTACATTAGTCGGAAGGTTATACTAAGGTTGGTTATATTTTGTGTGGAAGGTTAGACTCTTTTTCGATTCCTTATAATTAGCAAATCAGGATCGGAATAGCTTTCTTTTTCGAAGCTATTTTTTTTTTTTTGTCATTTATATGAAATTTCAGTTTTAATTACATAAGGAGTGAGAAATGGGGATATTTCTCGGAATATTTCAACCCCTTTTTGATCTCTTAAAAGAAGTAAATCGAGATCGGAATAATTTAAATTTTGTATCCTTCCTTTGTTGAAATTTGTAACATATTGTGGTATCGTGGTCGAGTAAAAATTTCATTTTGAACGAAAACAAAACACATTTATTTTAAGAACTTCACAAGGAGCAGGTGTTAGTGTTCCATCTCTGAATCGTCTGACCTCTCTCGTCTCTCATAGGAGACTAATCAAAAAAACAACATAACAAAATACAATCTTCAAATAACTGTTTTGTGGCGCCCTCTATATTTTACAACAGCAATTAACAATTACAATACGTTACAGCTATTAATTCCTCCCCTCACAGAAAACTTTTCTCTAAGAGAAAAAGGGAGAAAAGTTTGAAATATATTTACAACAAAGGAACATAATCATAATAGCATAAAGAATATGTAAAAATATAAATATGATCAATAAACCAAATGTACAAAAAAATACTAATAAAAGGAATACGTTTAATTTAAAACTACTCGGATTAGCATTTTTGTTTAGTTTGCCTGCTCGGTGAAATACATTAAAATTAAATGGTTGAAGTGCTAAGGCCCAACGCATTAAACGTGAATTTGAACTAGCATTTGTTCGTAACCATGTTAATGGGTTATGATCAGTTTGCACCACAAATTTCTGTCCATCCAAATAATAATAATTCAATTTTTTTAGCGCTTTGTAACATTCAGGAGTCCAGATGATCTCCCGTTTTCTTACCTTTCCCTTAAGTGCATCAGTCAAAGGTGCAGCTATAACTGAAAACATAGGAATATAGCGGCTATAGTAACCAACAACTCCCAGGAAGGCTCTGACGGCTGTTTTCATTTTAGGCACAGGGAAATTTGTAAAGGCTTCGATTTTAATCTCCGAGGGGTTTACTTGATGAATTTGAGTTTCATCTTTCTTTCCATGTAATTCTACAAGGTAGTTTGTTTCAAAAATTTTTCCTGAAATAGTTCCTGGACCAGGCCAATGAGGAGCGATCTTGTTTGCCTTGGAAGTGGCCACTACGAGAACCAAATCTCCTTCTTGAAATTCCCTCTTGATTGCTCTTTCATCATACCATGTCTTGTTCTTGAGCTGTGCAGCTTCCATGTTTTCTACTGCTACTTCTTGACATTGCTTCAATCTGTTGATTAAAGAAAATACATATTCAGTCACAGGGCTCTCTTCCTCTTCAGGATCCATCCAGTGTTCGAACAGTAAGGTTAACAGTGTTCGTAAGTTCTTCCCATGAACGAGTTCAGCAGGAGTAAATCCTGTAGCTGCATGTGTTACAGTTCGAAGAGCAAAGAGTGCAGGACAGATCACCTGTTCCCAATCTGCTTCGGCTTCAAGGCACAAAACTCTTAGAATTCGTTTGATTGTTCTATGGAATCTTTCGACAGGATTGCTCTGTGGGTGATACACTGAACTGTGTACTACTTTAATCCCAGTGTTTTCTAGAAAGGTTGTGGTAAGTTCACTCATAAACGAAGTCCCTTGATCACATTGAAGTTGTTTAGGAAACCCCATTCTACTGAAAATTTGCATCAAAGCATCAATTACTGATGTAGAAGTGATATCGGCCACAGGAATGGCATCAGGGTACTTTGATGATAGGCACATAGCAGTGATTAGGTAACGTTTTCCACCTGTGGATACTGGAAGGGGTCCAACCGCATCAACATTAATTTTGGAGAAAACTTCTTGTATAACTGGAACTAATTTCATAGGAGCCTTCTTTCTGTCATTTGGCTTCCCTACACGTTGGCACTTATCACAGCTGCGAACGTAGTCTTCAATTTCTTTATAACAGTTAGGCCAAAAAAAATATCTGGGAAGAATATCTTTGGTCTTTGTAACTCCTAAATGACCTGATGTACCCTCATGGCATAGAGCCTTTAAACGTTCTTTAAATTTTTCTGGAACAAGCAGCAAAAACCTCTCATTTCCTGTTTTATCAGTCCTCCTTTTTATCAAAAGATTATTCTTACTGATGAGTATATCACTTGACGATCCTTCTTTATTGGTTTTAGAAGCTTCTTCCCAAAACGGCTGTAACTCTGGGCTTTCTCTTTGAGCCATAGCAAAATCAGAAGGTTTCACTTCCAGGAGTGAAAGTGCAGGTTCCTGTTGAACTTGAACTGGGGGTAACATGATCTCGTTATCCTTACTAAGATTTAGCACTGAACTTTCCGGTGTAGAAACTTCATCTGCTTCGGCGTCTTCTCCTTTTCCTAGATCAGCTTCAGCTTCTTTCTCTCGGTTGGCGATTTCCTTCAACCTTCGCTGAGCTCTGGTTTGGATGGCGTTAACTTCTTCAGGATTAATTCCAATTTCTTTCCTTCTACCTTCAAGCAATGCAGCAGTTCGATTTCCTAACAGATATCTGCCTTGATCCAATGGGTTCTGAATCACAGCTGCTTTTGTGAGAATATTCCCCAACTCACATTCTATCTCTACTTCAGCAATTGGTAGGCAGGACATACTTTCATCCAGAAGATGCCGCACCCAAACTTGTTCTCCAGTCATCATATCTGAAGTAACATACTTCTGGCAGATCACATCAATAGTTGAACCAGTGTCTCTGAGAATAGACATGTCTGTCCCATTCACTTTTCCAGACAGGATAAAAGGATTCAATAACTTGTCCTCTGAACTGAAAGTTATTCTATTTATAGAAGCAGTTGTGGTTGATTTCTTCTTTAATTCAGGACAATTTGGTCTCAAATGCTGAGTTGAGTCGCATTCATAACAACGTAATTGCCTTCGTGCTTCCATATTTTGTTCATTCCTGGAATTTCTTTTAATCTCTGGTCTACCTTGAGCTTGATTTCTGAAGGGAGTAGAGTTTTCTATTCTGGCTTTGGAATCAACTGGAAGTTTTGTTCGCCACTTAGGAATATTCTTTTCCCCATTTCTCTCGGGAATTTTTCTCTTAAAGTTCCCATGAACGTTGTCATAAGCATCAAGTTTTGAAGCTAATTCTATAGGAGAAGTTATGTTTCCCCATTCTTCCACGAAATGATCCTTCACTTCGTTAGGCACACGACGCTTCAACTGGTCCACCACCAAAAGACCCAAAAGTTGTTCGTAAGTAGTTATTTCTAAGCCAGTCACCCATTCTTGACAGTAATTGTGGAGTTCATATGCAAAGTCACTCCATGTTGATTCTGCATTTTTTTGGTGTCGAACAAACATCTGCCTAAATCTCTCTGGACTTAACTTAAACCTCTTAAGAAGCAGCTTTTTAACATGGTCATAGTCTTTTGCCAATTCAGATGGCTCACGGGCAATCAATTGGGTTATGTCAGATGGTAACAGTCCTATCAGATGAGATACCCAATCCGTCGATGGGATCCCAGCCCATTCTTCTTGCCTTTCAAAGAGTAACAAATACAGACTGATGTCGGTTTGTTTATCATCAAACTTTTGCATGAGGTGTCGAAGCTCAACTCTTGATCTTTGCGGATCATTTTGCATAACTATAGGTCCTCTTTCCGATTCCAACTGGAGTTTTTGCAGCTCGTATTCTTGTTGTAGTTTTAATCTTTCCTGTCTTTCCTGTTCTTGTTCAAACTTTTCTTTTTCAAGTTCACGTTGCAATTTCAGTCTCTCTTGTTCTTGTTCGACTCTTTCTCTTTCATGTTCACGTTGCAATTTCAGTCTCTCTTGTTCTTTTTCGAATCTTTCTTTTTGTAGTTCTGCTTCCTCACGTTCTTTCCTACTCTCCATTATTACAATTATCTGTTCCTTAACGTAATCTTCGTCATAGTTAACACTTGTAGTGATTAATTTCTTAAGATCTACCAGTTTAAGACCAGATGTTACTCTTTCACCTAACTCTTCTGCTAACACCCTCAAATCTTCTTTCTTAGCACGACCCAAAAAAGACATTTTTAAATGTAATAATTTACTGGAGAGTTTATATTCTTCACCTAACACAGAACACCCTCAATTTTATAATTATTCTTGTAAATATAATATAAATTTTATACCACTTAACCACTACAAAATATTCAAGTATGAAATTTTATCATAGAATAGGAACATAAATGCTTTCAAAAAGAATTCAAAATTTTTAGCACTTAATTTCAGCAATTGTAATTTTTAAAACTCAAATCAAATTAATTGCATCTAATTTAAGTATATAGCACTCACATTTTTTTTTTTTAAAAAGAGAACATGAAATAGAATATTCAGAAATAAACTTCAGATCAAGAACAAAAAATATCTAGAACTAGACTTCACTTAAAACTAACTCTTTTACAACTTGTAACTAAAATTAGATTCAAATTACTTTTGTTTTAGTAATTTCCAATTCTTTGAAATGTTAGCACAAACCCAAAGCATTTGTTATAACTGGTACCTAAATAAGTGTTCTTGTTACAAGAATCTTACCAGATATTATATTATGGTATATATATAATTATATTAGCACAAACAATCAAATATAGCATTAAATTCATACCATGTTAAAAGAAGACCTTCAAAAGATATAAATTCAAATACTATCATTATTTAAATGCATGTACCAGATACTAAACAAAACTAGTTTTAAATAAATTTCAAAGAACTTAAAATCAACTATGAAGCTGAAAATCATAAAATACAATTATTTTCACTTTAATTGTAATTATATCCGAGGGCCGGATAATTCCTTTTATTTTCTTCACCAGAAAATGGACTTGCTCCACCACCAGTTTTAAAATCACTCTTGATCTACGACGAGTAAATAATTATAACTCACGTCAGATGAGGCAAATTAATCACTTGAATACTGCACACAAATGATATATGTACACACTCCACAAGTAATCATTACATTATTTTCATTTGAAATATTGCACACAAATGAAACTAGAACCTTGCTCGGAATCGAAACTAAACACCTCTTGAATAACTCAAGCACTAAATACCAACCACAAATTAGCACTTTCGATAAATTACACTTGAATTACAAACATTGAAACTCGCAACGTATCACCAATCTTGAAGTATTGCACTCCATTGGCGACTTTGAAAACAGAACTTATGATTCACGAAGCACTAAACAAAAACACCACTCTTGAATCAAAACACAACAAAATATTCAAAATGAAGTATTCTTTTCTCTTCTCCGGACAGGATGTCACTGGCGATCTTCAGGACGAAGAAAACTTATCAATCTGGACGGATGTCCATCAAATCTGTAGAAACAGAACTTGTCATTCACTAATGCTGACAACGAAACACAAACACCACACTTAAAAGAAAAAACACAATATCTTCAGGTTGAAGTGGTTATTCTTTTCTCAGGACAGGATGTCACTGGTGATCTTCAGGACGAAGAGAAATTATCAATCTGGACGGATGTCCATCAAAATCTGTAGAAACAGAACTTGTCATTCACTAATGCTTACAGCGAAACACAAACACCACTCTTAAAAGAAAAAACACAATATCTTCAGGTTGAAGAGGGTTCTTCTTTTCTCAGGACAGGATGTCACTGGTGATCTTCAGGACGAAGAAAAATTATCAATCTGGACGGATGTCCATCAAAATCTGTAGACCGGATGTCCACACTGAATCGAGGCTTTTCAGTTAATTTAATAAGCAAATTGCAATGCTTACCATTCTACACGACGAGTGTCCATACTCGGACATTTATAGGTTTCAGCAAACACAAGAAATATATAAGCAAGGCTTGCTTAATATTCCACACGATGGATGTCCATCAGGTACTCTTCGCGCCAAAATAACGGTCGTTATTCATTTCGTCGTTAAAATAAAACTTACAGTTCTTTTTCAAAACAACGGTTGTTTCAGGTTCAAAAATCGCACCGCTGGAACCAATCTTTGCTGTGGTATCGTGGTCGAGTAAAAATTTCATTTTGAACGAAAACAAAACACATTTATTTTAAGAACTTCACAAGGAGCAGGTGTTAGTGTTCCATCTCTGAATCGTCTGACCTCTCTCGTCTCTCATAGGAGACTAATAAAAAAAAAAACATAACAAAATACAATCTTCAAATAACTGTTTTGTGGCGCCCTCTATATTTTACAACAGCAATTAACAATTACAATACGTTACAATATTTTAGAATTGTGTCTGCTTTTGAAGTGAGGTATTTGGACAATTATCTTTTGGAACACTTCGTAACTTTTCGAGCTCTTGAAAATGGTTGTTGAAGATCCAAAAAGCTGACTTTTCTGCTCTTGCCCAATTTGATATTTGTACCAAATTTCAAAGTTAGGACTGCAATGAATTTAGGATTTTGGGATATTCCACGTTTTGAATGTATTGTTACGAATTTCTGATCCAAATTTGGAGAGAAATCGCCAAATGTCGCCAAACTTGGCGACCATTTGGCGACATTTTGGGTCCCCATGTACATGTATAAGACTTTTCGACTACGGTCTGAAAAGTCCTCCAAATTTCTATCTCTAGAAGTTTCACGAAGGTTTAACTTTCCTATATAAGCCTGCCAAGAGACTGGAATTAGTGAGTTGAGTCAGTTAGTTGACTGGAGTCACTGAGATAGCTGTCTCTCAGCGAGCATTCAAAGAGTTCAGAAAGTGAACTGTATTGCACTGTTTTTTGTGGGGATTCATAGCAGTTGTGTTGTCAAGTTTTTAACTGCTGTTTTGTGCTCTATTGTTCTGTAAAGAGCTGTATTGAGTCCACTAGAACGAGAAGTTCTGGAATTGTAAGAGAATCTGCGAAGAGTTATATCGAAATAAATTTCTGCAAGTTTTGATCTGCTTTGGCTTCAAATCTTTCGAACCCATCCACGCAAAAGTATGATTCCATTTGAACCTTTTAATGTTGATTTTTAAAGATAGGAATAGTTTACTGTCTCTATGATTGACTTTGTTGAAATGTGTACCAAATTTCTGAGTTGTGATTAAATTTAATAAGAAAAAGTTGAATGTTCCTCGTTTGGAACGTTTAACCCCTTAAAATTAATTAATCGAAATCGGAATAACTTACTGTTTCTACATCTGTCCTTTTTGACATTTTCAGAGTTGTGACTACCCTGGAAGAGTGAAATTTGGAGATTGCCTGTCATTGTGTCATTAAATAACTTTCTAGCCTAACCAGATTATCTTTATAAAAAATTTCAAAATTTTAAATTTTAGAAATGTTATCATACGAAGTTTGAGAGTAACTCAAAAACATGCTTTAAAATAGCCACGATCTCATGTAACTAAAATTCTGTAGTCTGTGGCAGAGAACAATTAAAAATAATTTCCTGCAAATTGAAATGTTTAAATTAATTTGCTTTTTATTTTAATAAGAAATTTCAGAATTCTACTTTTTTTTTAAAAAGATTTAAAAAAACTGCTTTTCTGTCTCCATTATTAGCTGCCTAAACTTAGGCTCTTAGTTGTTTATCAAATATTGTAGCTCGCGGTCACATGCAGATGTTCTATTGATTTATCTATTTAGTAGTACTGTAAAATCAATTAAAATACATCTGGGTAAATTTTATCCATTTACGTTGTTTACGTAAGGCATCAGAGGATTTTATGCCCAGTGTGAGCAAGTGGCCTCCTGACCTTTTGATAGTTTTAGAATCACTTTTAACTTTCTAACAAATAGCTGTACTACCTTGAAAAAAAAATCGAAATAATTGTTAATCCAGTTTTGTTAAGCCTTTTCTGTTGACTAGGTTATTTGTGCTTGTTTCTCTTCCAAGACGATTGTTATTATTTTGGTAAATTTACCTTTCTATCGTGTAGTAATTGAATTGCAAAAATCTAATACATTCTTTAATTTGTGTTTTTTTGAGAGCAATGTTTGTTGTTAGTTTTAAAACTATTTATGGCTCGAGCATGAAAAAAAAGGCAGAAACATAGCTTCTAGAAGTCTAGAAGCTAGGTTTAATAGCTAACGAGAAATATATCACTATCATGTGTGGGTTTTACATAGAAACACAAAAAAAAAAATTATAAGGTTAAATTATAGTTTTTTAACAGTCATGATAATTTTATTGCGGATTTACGCTTAAAATTTTTTGACTTATTGTTTCTCAACGTTTATAATGTTTAATTTGATATTTTTTCCAAGTCTTTAATTTAGATTCTATTAACTTTTCAAAGATAAATACTCTTCTATTCTTAAAAAATAATGCAGATGCGTATTTTTATTGACTTTTTTATTTATAACTAATGTAGCATAAATTGATTCATTGAGAAAAACCGGAAATTTGTCGAACAATCTTTCCTCAACAAAAATATTCCTTTTGTGAAAGTTCAAACTTAACAGAGACAATCTAACCTATATTCTTTTAAAATTTAAAAGGGATAGATTGGACTTCTGTCTATCACCAGAATAGCTCCCGCCACTATGTCTAGCACTGTCTGTTCACGTGGAAACAAGACTAGCCCTATTTTCTAAGAAGAATTCAAGGGGAAATATATGTACATTTGCTGTATTGCAACTTTTTTTGACGCAAATTTCCTGCATGTGTCACTCTAAATCGACGAATCTTATTTCTATTGCGACCGCCACCATGCGGACTATCTGGCGTGAGCTATTCTTCTGATAACAGATGGTAACCACGGGTTTTTCACATTTATCCAACCAATTCAATTTTAGTTTGTGAAATAAGATTTTTTATTTTATTCCATTATTTCCATTTTATATAAGTATATTAAAAACCGCGTTTTTCTGCTAGAAAAACAAGCCTATGTATAAGACTATATACCTTCCACAACTTTAATTAAAACACTTCATTGATATTTTAACCTTTCAAATTAAGAGCTCAAGTACCTAGTCAAAATAATTGAGTCAAATTAAAACTGTGAAATTTTCAGTGAAAGCTTGTGAAGCTATTTTTTTTTTTTATTATTATTATTTGCATTCATTTCAACTCGTAATTGCTATAAAAGTTGCAAGAGGGAATTATTTAACCAAACATCGCAATATAAAAGTGAATTATGTTAATAAAGGAAAAAAGAAAACGAATGTCTTATCAACTGTACTTCCATTTTGCAGTGCTAAAGAAAGTTCCCGTTCAAGTATCTGTCAGAAATTGCGAGACAAAGAAAGAAAACCATATCACGATTCCACAGTTCATTGTATTGTAAGTATGAATTCTGAATTCTAAATATATTTTTCCTGGTTTTTAAGGTGTAAAGAACTGAAGTTGACACACAAAAAATGAAATCCTCATCATCTATTTGCTAGATCCTGTTGAATCTGGTTTTTAATATATGTTTACTTGTCTAAAACTTCGGAAATACAAGTACCAGTTGGTAATACAAGGTAAATTAGGTTTCTACACCTTAAGCTGGTTAAATAATCTCTTGGATATTAAGTTACCAGCCATTCAAATTTAATAAAAAAATTAAGTGTAAAATGATCGAAATATTTATTTCATCAAATGAACTGTTGAAGTACATTTTCCTTTCAATTCTAAAAATTCATTTTGAATTGAAAGCTTATCGCCAAATATTCTATTCAACATGTGTATGTTATGAATAAATTTCAATTTCACATGTATTTTAATAGCAAATTTTCGAATACTGTTCTTTAAAAAAGTAGCACAACAAATTTAATTTAAATATCGTCCTCTGACTCCTTTTAATACTGATTTTAAATATGGTGCAAATTATCAAGTGTTTTAAAATAATAATTCAGAAAATAGTTTGGAGAAAGTACACAGCTATAATTAAATGATATGTAAAGAGTAACTTGTAATTTATAATAATAATTTATATTGCATGGTTAACAAGAAGGCTCTTAAAATGTAGTTTAATAGGAATTTTTTTACTTTAAAAAGACTTCTAAAAATCTATTTTTTAATTATCACATTAAATTCAAAATATATTGATAAATAACTTTTATTTTCTCAACTTCTGCAATAGAGTCTGTGTAAATTATCAATTTAGAGTTACTTTTTATTGTTATTATTAAGACAAACTGTGACTGTTTACATGGAATCAGTGTCTCATTTCTGGACCCCCCCCCCCCCCTCCCCGCAAATCACTTTAATGCTCAAAGCAGCTTCTTTATATTTTTAATGTGTTTATTGAAAACAGTCCAATTTTAGATCAAATGCCTCAAATAAACTTCAAAATAAAATAACTAAATGGAGTAGTTATATTTTAAAGCTTAATTAACTTATGTATCTTTTGAATGACCATTGTTTAACTATATTCAATATTATAGACATTACAGTTAAACTCTATTTATCGGAAGATAAATGGAGTTAAACTATATTTCCTGTAATATCTTTTGCGAAAAGTTGAACAAACCTTATTTCTTCTCAGTACACTTAATACATTCTTTTTCATACAATTTCTCGCAAAGATAGCTCTGTTTCAGCAAATTTTAATAGCCTATCATTCTATTTTGAAATGTGTTATTCAAAATAATAATACTCATTTCGAATGTTTATGCAGCAGCTGTTTAGTACTATTAATGTAAAATGATATATTTTTGGTAATAGCATATGGTTCTAAACATTACAGCGAGCTCTTTTGTGTATGAAAATAACCACCATTTAAGAAAAGCAGATGCATACGTTTTATGAAAGATAATGCATTGAAGCTTTTAACTTTTCCAATTGTAGCTTGATAGTGAAAAGGTAAACAGATTTAATTAAAAAGATAGTAAATGGAAAACATTGAATGCTCGTGATTTACAATAACAATACTTGCATCTTTAATTCTATGAATTATTTTGTAAGGCAAGGTCATATTTGTTCAACAACATAATGTTTCCTGCTGCTCATATCCAAAAACATACACATGCATTTTTAATACAAATACACACAAATTTATAATTAAGCTCAGTATATTTTAATTTGAGTGTCGCAGAAATGTTGTTACGAGAATATTTCTTTTAATTTTAAAGATAGGGTAGCAACGTAAATTGTAAAAAATATTTAAAATGAATTAAAATAAAATCATAATTACATAAAATTATAATGTTATGAATAGATATTTTAAAAAATTTATGAAGTCTCTGCAGAGGAAAAAGGCCAATTGAAAAGTGTTTCTGAGATCAAATCATTATTTTTTTAAGTATCTTTAAAACTGACCTAAATTCAATGATTTTAAAATACTGTATGCCATATATATGATTAGAAAAGCCAAATTCTCGTGTAATAACAACGTTTCAAAATCTGTTCTTATACGATCTGATTTAAGTGTTTGATTAAAAGTTTCTGTTACATAAAAAAATTGATTCCAAACTCGCTTTCTTAAATGCAACGGTTGTACTTCGGTAAATTTTAAAAGTATGGTGTTGATTATTTTTTTTACACACGAGTGTTTCTACCCCCAGGAACATTTTAGTCATTGATCTTTTTTACCCTAAGAGGTATAGTTAAAAGAAATTAACTTTTAAAATAAATTATAAATGAAAATTGCATTATCTTATTATGATTAATTTTTTAATTTTTTTTTTCACTTCGATGATTTCCTATTTCTAATAGCAGTAAAAATAAGCCCTGTGACAAATTTTTTAGGGAATCCTGTGTTCTACGTCGTGTATATGTAATAAACATAGTATATATGTATTACTTTTTATATGTAATAAACATCGTATATATGTATGTGTATTACGTTTTATATGTAATAAACATAAATGATAATTTTTTATGAACAATAATCATTTAACTAAACTTTGTGAGTAAAATAAATCATTCAAATATTTTATGTGTTGGGCATAAAAACAATTAAATATTTTGATAGGGTCAGGTGGAGTAAAATTACTAAGATTAGTCCGATTTTAAGAATTAGGCTAGCTAGTGCTAAACAAATATTAACTCAAAAATAAAATTGTTTTATAAAATAGCTATTTATAAATAAAATAGATATTTATCTATATGTATATCTATATGTATTTATAAATAAAATAGCTATTTATCTATATGTAACTATATGTATTTTGACACATATAGTTAATTTCAGACTATTTGAAATGAATTTCTAAATGTTTCTCAAATGATATTGCTATTTCTCTTTGAATAAGTAAATCAATTTTATCCCATTATTGAAATGTTACACTTATGATATACATAACAGGTAACAATACAGAAAAAAGTCAAATGTGTAATAACAACAACAAAATATAAAATACCCCCATCGAAATAATTTATATGTTTCATTAAAAATGAAAAAGGAATATGAAATATGTCTAAGAAAATAGACCATATGTGTAAGAAAAGGAAAGGAATATGTGTATGAAAATAACCACCATTTAGGAAAGGCAGATGCATACGTTTCATGAAAAATAATGCAATGAAGATTTTAACTTTTCCAGTTGTAGCTTGATAGTGAAAAGGTAAACAGATTTAATTAAAAGGATAGTAAATGGAAAACATTGAATGCTCGTGATTTACAATAATAATACTTGCATCTTTAATTCTATGAATTATTTTGTAAGGCAAGGTCAAATTTGTTAAACAACATAATGTTTCCTGCTGCTCATATCCAAAAACATACACATGCATTTTTAATACAAATACACACAAATTTAAAATTAAGCGCAGTATATTATAATTTGAGTGTCACAGAAAGGTTATTGCGAGAATATTTCTTTTAATACTAGAGATAGGGTAGGAACGTAAATTGTAAAAATATTTAAAATGAATTTAAGAAAAAAACCTTAATTACATAAAATGATAATGTTATAAATAGATATTTTAAAAAAATTATGAAGTCTCTGCAGAGGAAAAAGGCCAATTGAAAAGTGTTTCTGAGATCAAATAATTATTTTTTTAAGAAAATTCTACTTTATCTTTAAGTTTGACCTAAATTCAACGATTTTAAAATACTATATGCCATATATATGATTAGAAAAGCCAAATTCTCGTGTAATAACAACGTAACGAACAAAATCTGTTCTGATACGATCTGCTTTAAGTGTTTGATTAAAAGTTTCTGTTGAATAAATAACTGATTCCAAACAAGCTTTCTTAAATGCAACGGATTTATTATTATTTTTTTAATACCTTTGACGTGAAAATTAAATATTTTGACACATATAGTTAATTTCAGACTATTTGAAAAGAATTTCTAAATGTTTCTCAAATGATATTACTATTTCTCTTTGAATAAGTAAATCAATTTTATCCCATTATTGAAATGTTACACGTATGATATACATAACAGGTAATAATACAGAAAAAAGTCAAATGTGTAATAACAACAACAACAAAATGTAAAATACTCCCATCAAAATAATTTATATGCTTTCATTAAAAATGAAAAAGGAATATGAAAGTTTTAATTTAAAAATAATAATTTCAACCCATTTTACCCCAATATACATTACGTAGTTTAGAATTTAGTGACTTGAAATTGGAAAAGGTCTATTTTTTTATGAAAACAGCGCTAATAGTGCTATCTTTTGGTACAGTAGAGGTATTAATCAAAGGTAAGTCGTTAAGAGATAGTTCGACACGAACGACACACTTCCAGAAATAATTCCTCAAAAAGAGCAAACAATTCAACTTGGATCTATGTGTTTTCAGACTTTTAAATTGCGTTTTCTTGAAATCACTTCAATTTGAGTTAAACCATTAATTGTCCTTGATCTTTTATTGTGAAAACTATTAATTATTAATAAATGAATTTGTGTTCCCTCTTATATGTTTTTTGCAGATCAGCACTAACTGTTATCATTATTTTGATTATTACCGGAACTATTGTTGACGGGTATACTTCGAGATCTACTTCTAAACCTCACGATATAGGTAAGAACTTTCAACTGATATACTGATTTTTTTAAATTTTTTTTTTAATTATGTCACATCCTTTTTAAACTTCTTTTTTTTCTGAATCAAAGACAATTAGTGTTTCAATTTTAACTAAACAAAACCATTAAATGATAACCATTACAATACTGGAATAACCAATTTAAAGAGGGTGGGAAGAAAATATAAGTTGGCAACGAAGGTTCAAGAAATATTTCACATCCATCGATAAAATGCATTTCTCTGCTTCAATTTTCATGAAGTTTTTTCTTATTTAACTTTATGGGAATGAAAAGAGCACGTGAGTGAAGGAAACGTGTAGGAATTTGCAATCGACGAATATTCATATAAATTTTGTGAACGGGCACAGTCCTTAAGCGAAATCCGACAATGCCTTGAAGGAAGTGCAACCAAAATCAGTTCTGTAGAAATAAATTTAAATGAGATATGGATTGATATTTTATGATTTGAAAACGGACTTTTCAATAGGGTACTATTTGCAAAAGCCACGTCTGCTAAGACTAACTCACTGGGTTTTCAAAAGCTACTATTTTGAATGGTATTTAAAATATGAAAAGATAACCCACAGTTCTTGTAAAAAAAGAAACTGTGAATTTAAAGCTGTAAATAAAAACATTTAATTAGGACAGCGAGGGGCACTGTTTAAGATACATTAGCAGAAGGACTCGACTAGGCCATAATTGAACTAAACTTTTAATCAGAACCTTTTGGAATCAGTTCTGATTCCTTATAGAATATGTTCCTAAGCGCTTAATAGAAATCCTGCGTCTCCCATGAAAGCAACGGATCAGTCAATGGAGTACTCCTGTTTATTCCCATACCCGAATTCAAGTACAGTATTCTTATATGTGTCTGGGTATGCATTCCCCTCCCAATCTCCCTTTTTCCAGGCACACCTATTGATCTAACAATTTTACGGTGCAGTATATTTCTATAACTCTTATGCAGGTAAATCTTCAATACTACCAATCCAGAATGTATACCTGAGTTATTGGTGAAAGAGATCCGGTACAATATGGATATTAGGCTTTTAATTGTTTGTTCTATGTGTGTGAAAATCATATTATGTCTTATACCATTTCAAAGTTCATGAAGTTGATTACCTATATTCAAATATTGATTCTTGCAGGACGTGTTCCCAACAGTCTCATTGCATTTTCACTCACTTTGAATATGAAGCAGTTGTTGAAGATGTCAAGAAGGAACTCCACATTGGGGGCCGTGAACGGGGTGCGATGCTTGAGTCTCATGTGGATAGTACTGGCCCATACCTACGGATTCGGACATAGGCAAGGATTAGGTAAGAGATTTATACTTATCATGTTACCATACACTCATCATGAATGATAAAAAGTAATGTTTGGCAAATTTTTTAAGTTTTATTATGTTGAGGATGTGTTCTTTGCCGAGGAAATGCTAAATTTCCCCTGTTAGACTGCAATATGATGGGAATTAAAATAACTCTATTTAATGCTATTTGGAGCTGAAATAAATGGGTAAATTATATTTAATATCTGCTAAATGAAGGTAATAAGTGTGGATTAGTACATAGGTATACGATGGTGTTAAATGGGTTAAATTTACATTTAAAGCATTTGCTAAACAAACAATGCAATTTTTTGGTACACACGAAATAAATTTGGAAAATACAATTTGTTTCGAAGTACACTTGAAACAATTTAAAAAACCTGATACTGATATGAAATGATGAAATCATTCTTATAAATTATGAAATAGAAATATTGGTGAGTTTTCTGTTTGGTGATAATATTTAGGGGGGGGGGGGAGGGAGTCTTGTCATGACAAAAAGAAGCATAATAAATATTTTCTCTGAGTAACTGATCTTGAAAATAAATTTCTCATTGATATACTATATCTGTATTAAATGAATTTTTTTACTAAATATGTAATAATGTATTCTACTTATGTGTCTACAAATCTATTTCTTAATCTCAAATGTAAGCAAGGTCATGTCATTGAATATTTTTAACAATACTATTTTTAAAGAGATGTCAATAGCCTAAAAATAAAAAAAATAAATCAATTTTTTTTTTTTTTAATCTTTTGTGCCTTTTCATTCATGCATTACTTTAGTTTCTACTTAAATTAGAAGCATGCTGTATTCTGTTTTAAAAGTAAAACAATCAATCATTAACTGTATAAGACTTGACCTATAACTGCGATTTTCGCTAAACGTGATACTTAAAATTTCAATGTAACTTTTCTAACTAACAAGTAGAGATATCATTAATATTTATTAAGTTGTAGTACATAACTTATAGATTAAACTGAGGTTAAAACATGTCCTGCTATTTTTATAATTATTTTTTAAAAACCCAAAATCTTTGTAAACAAAAAGGATTTTTTATTAAAAAAAATGGATGATTGGTTGAAATTATTTTAAAAACACTCTGATGATATTTTTTTACAAAAGTTTAACCTCAGTTTCTTGTACACCATAATAAATACCCTCAGAAAATAATAAACTGCAAAAAAACGAAAGTTTCATTTTGTATTAATAATGAATTCAAATTGGTATATGGCCACAAATTATAACTCCTGTTTAGACTGAGGAAGTTATTCTTCAAAGTTATTTTTCAGCTCGCCTGGGTCACGCTAAAACGTATATGGATGACATATTTTTCCAAATTATAACAAACGCATGGGTTTCCGTGGATACTTTTTTCCTTATTGGGTAAGTAAAACCTCTATAGGTTTGTGTTACCTTTAATACTGTACACATTAAGTAATACATCGTCAAAATTATTTTGTTAAGTGATGGAGAAACATTTTCTACTTTTTTTTATAGCATGAATTTTGAATTTTGCCATTTCCAACTTGGTTGTTTTACGTCTTACAAATGTTCATTCTAAAACCACTTTTGGATTACTTTTTTCTTTACACTTCTTCCGTATTGAAATTTACATTCCTTATTATAATAATATAATAAAGTTGTAAGAACTATATACGAGATCATTTTATTGGGTTCTTACTGTGACCAAAGCTACACAACCCTGAATTCCGTAAATTACAGGAGAAGAATTAAAATATATATATATATATATATATATATATATATATATATATATATATATATATATATATATATCCAAGAAGACTAACTATAGTGTTAAAAAAACTTACTTTGGTTCATCAAAATATCACAGGCTCAAAGAAATATGTTTAAACGTATTTCATCTTCAAGAATATCTTAAAAGACTACGATCCAAAAACAAGTTAATACACTGTCTACCAATAAGTATTTGGACACCCATTCAAATGAGGATATCTTCTCAGTGGAGAAGCATAGACAAATGAAATTCACATAGCAAAGACATCTTTATGTAACATATCTATAAGTAAAACAACTCAGTCGCAAATTGAAATGCAAAGTGTACTGTGGGGGCATATGCAGAAGAATGGAGTACCATTAGTGTGCAGTTGTACAGATGCATTTACTTTAAAAATTGCGCAGTTCATGGGGTTGACTTTTAGTGAGAGATATGATCTCCCCTGTCATCAGTGTTTACTTGGCACTGTATTCTTATACTTAACATGAGTATCTTGATGAATTCTAGTGGCTAAATTGTTCTTCCCACCTTTTGAACTGTTTGAAAGTGATGGAAAGTTCCCAATACATTAAATTTTTACACAATGCATATAGTAGAAGCGTCCCACACATGCTTGATGAAATTTGGATTAGAGGAGTAATCTGGCTTACTTATAGACGCAATATTGATATTTTTTAATAGTTTATACAAGGCAAAAGTGGAATAAAATTTACCATAAGTATCAATAAACATGGTTAAAAAACCGACATTTCACCATTGACGACTTGTCTAGATCAAGTTAACATAATTTCAGTGAAAGAGTCGAATTTAATTATCTTTTGAGCTCTTGGGGAACTTATTAAACCAATTCAACATATGGCACCCAAAGACCAAATCATTTAAACATCAGATACTGTTTACAGAAAATAATTTTTTCAGTCTTATGAGTGATATTGGACATCAGATGATATGTAGAAACGATAGGAACATGATATTTCATGGTAAATGCCAATTCAAGTTAACGATTTGGTGGGAAAAGAGTTTTGGTCTT
Organism: Linyphia triangularis; assembly: GCA_963978545.1. Lineage (NCBI taxonomy): Eukaryota > Metazoa > Arthropoda > Arachnida > Araneae > Linyphiidae > Linyphia > Linyphia triangularis. The sequence continues at coordinate 26,528,890 of OZ021726.1, read as the reverse complement.
TAGGTTCAATATGTTGAAATTGTTTAATAAGCTTCCCAACAGCGCAAAACATAATTAAATTCTACTTTTTCACTGTAAATGCGTTACCTTGATCTAGACAAGTCTTTAATTGTGAAATGTCAGTTTCTAAATCGTGTTTATTGATGGTTATGGAAAATTTAATCCCACTTTTGCTTTGGACAAATGATTACAAAATATTAATATTACCCCTATAAGTAAACCAGATTACTCCTCTAATCCAAATTTCATCAAGCATGTGTGGGACGCTTCTACTATATGCATTGTGTAAAAATTTAATGTATTGGGAACTTTCCATCACTTTCAAACAGTTCAAAAGGTGGGAAGAACAATTTAGCCACTAGAATTCATCAAGATACTCATGTTAAGTATAAGAATACAGTGCCAAGTAAACACTGATGACAGGGGAGATCATATCTCTCACTAAAAGTCAACTCCATGAGTTGCGTGATTTTTAATGTAAATACCTCTGTACAACTGCACACTAATGGTACTCCATTCTTTTGTATATGCCGCCACAGTACACTGTGCATTTCAATATTTGACTGAGTTGTTTTACTTATAGATATGTTGCATAAAGATGTCCTCTTGTAGTGAATTTCAGGTGTGTATGCTGCTTCCCTGAGAAGATATCCTTATTTGAATGGGTGTCCAAATACTTATTGGTAGATAGTGTATTAAATATACGATTATGGACGTCAAGGTTTACTATCAAGGTACCGGATTATTATGACAAGGATCTCAGCTCGAACTATGACATACCTACTGTGCTCTAATATCAATATGCTTTTCTAGTAAAAACCTTTTTAACGTTTATGTGCAAACAAAACCGTTCAGAAACAATTTCTCTCAAACTTAGAGTTTGTGTACTCTCATTTTATCAGTATGATACACAAACATTGATACCATTTGTCAGAATTAAAAATCATTGCCAATTCATTGCCTTCAATAAACTTACATTATATGTCAACATATTATTATAATATTCATTGACCCACCTGAGGGCTGTGTGGTTAACGATCTGGCTTCGCATGCTAAGGGTGCCAGATTCGAATTCCGGGTTATACATAGATGTTCGTTGTGTTTCGGAATCCACGTTAAGATGTGAGTCGCGGCCTGATCAGCCAGTTACTGTGCATAAATATAGGTCGTTGAGCGTACAAATCAACCAACTATAATATTCATTATATCTTTTAAATACTATACGCCTCTTAATCGCTTAAGTTTGCTTAATATATAAATTTGAATCCATTTAGCTTATAACTAACTGACATATTACCTTTTATTTCATTTTTATAGGGGACTCTTGGTTGCAACTTCGAATTTAAAATTGATGGAAAGCACAGGGGGAAAAATTAATTATATGTCGCACATTTTGCACAGATTGTGGAGGTAAAGTACTGTATTAGCTATTTGATATTAAAATATACTCTAAAAATTCCTTTTATGAAGTATTTCTCACATTTATGATACATATAAATTAATATGCATGTGGTGGACAACTTGATATAGAATGTATGCAAGGTAGTTTGTTAAATTCTCTAATGGTACTCCACCATACATTGGAGTCTGAAAAATTTCAATCTATCAGCAGATGTCAAAAGAATTGTGTGTAAGCATTCCTCTGACAGTCAAAATACAGTAATGTTGGATCTCTCAGACTTTTAAAAACTCGTAGTTATTGAAGGGCGCCTTTTTGATGCATTAGCCATAAGAACAGAGCAAATTGTGGTTCTTGAAAGTTGTCTATTTACTGTTATGCCATCAAACTAAAAACTTGGTAAGATGTCCTCTTCTAAATAAATTGAGTTGTAAAGTATCTTAAAAATACAACACAACGATGTCCCATGTAACGACCGAAGTAAATAATAATTTCCAGGGCGTCATAGTATCATTATGTTAATACAACCACTATCGCAATCTACTGTTTAACTTTGAATCAAAATATTCATATTATTTTGAAACCACATATAAGTACCCTTGTTGCACCCTTCTGGAACAATTCATGCGATTTTTTTTATTTTTTTTTTATAAATGGCATGGTGTATATTGAATAGGTTGCCACTTTAATTACACTTGAAAACTAAATTTTAAAAAGTAATTCTGAACTTTCTACCGATAAATATAGAACATAAATTTTATTTGATGTTTTATGTTACATATGGTCTGATACGGTCTCTTGCTTTTCAGATTAACTCCACCTGTGGCAGCTACCCTGGGTGTGATGTTTCTCCTGCCATTAATAGGATCTGGTCCTCTGTGGTCTGACATGGTGGGTCAGAAAGTCGCCAACTGTGAGGAGAGATGGTGGCAAGTATTCTTGCCCATCAACACATGGGTGGACTTCAGCTCCATGGTAAGTTTTTGCTTGAAAAGATCCGTTGTGTACTTCCATAGACAAATGGATATAATGTATTATGAAGTACGCCTATTCAGACTTTCTTCATATCACGTTTTTTCCCATGAGAAGGGCTATTTGAATATGAAAATTCAAATTTATTTCTAAAAGTTTTATTGTGATTGGTCATTTGGTTGATTTTGATGATAAACATATGGCCCCATTACAAAAATATTGTGTATAAGCTACATACTTATATAGTTATCCATATATAATCAAAGCAAAGGATGATGAACTAATGCTTTGAAACACCAAGCAAACAATTAATTTTTTTTAATAATGTGAAGCATTTTATTTACTCTTTGGTGACTATAAGAAACAATGAATGAATATGAAACATTTAACTGACTGAAAAAAGTGGCCGTTCTTTATAGCTCGAACAATCATAAAACACGATATACATTCGTTTATTAGTGAGAATTTTTATTTTGAACTTATACTATTTGCTTAAAGAGTTACAAGGCGTCTACTGTTTAAACGGCTCTTCCATCTCAACTCGAAGTTGCATATCCAATTACAGCTTTCTATCTGATTCTCGCACAAATAAGGTTTAAGGAAATATTTCCACGACTATAAAACAATGATTGTTGGGAATTGGGACTGAAAACTGCTTTGTTAATCAACTGCTTTGAATGTGGAGAGACAAACAGCATCAATGAAGAATTGGCTCTTCCGTGGTGGATATCTATAGTTTTTTTACAACTTGTTTATTTCTTCAACAAATGTATGTTTGTATAAAATGTAGGATATTTGTTCTGTGCTATAAATATGTCATTCATGTTTTTTCCCGTATGGTTGTTAATCGAATTTTGTTTACTGTTTGCTTGTAGATATAATCTTCAACATAAATTAATAATTCATGAAAAGGTATCCATTGTAAATCTGAAAAACTCGCATTTAGTTTCCGGTAACATTCAAATACCACGTTAGAGAAATAAAAGTCTTCCTTGGTATGACGGTTAATCAATACAGTACAGGTAAACGATACTAGAGGATGGGTTTCTAAATAACAACAATTATTTAGTTTGCAATTAGTTTAGCTTTGTAATTATGTAAGAAAACTTTTAGCTTGGAAAATTCATACAATTCAATTAAAAGAATTTATAAATGAAATCGATGAATTTCTTATTAATATTATATTGATGGTTTTTCCTAGTGTCTCCTTCATACCTGGTACGTCGCGTCTGATATTCATTTCTACTGTCTTGCACCAATAGCATTAGGTGTTTTATATAGGTAAGTGGTGTTACTTAAGGTTTTAGAACTATTCAGTTAATTATGATTTTTTACAAATGTTGTTTAAAATAAAAAATACAACCTAGTTGAAAATATTTTTCAACCATAAATATAAATATATATAAAGGGTTTATGTCCATTGAAAAACCTATGGACATGTTCCCTTGAAAATAAATGAGCTATAAGGAAAATATGCTAAATATAATAGAGTGGCCACAGAACCTGGAAATCAGGGAAATGTCAGGCAGATTTGGGATTCTGGAAAAAAATCAAGGAAATGTAAGGGAATTATTTTTAACTTTATGAAAATCAGGGAAATTGTGTCATAGTTTTGAAGGTACCTTTCCCCGTTCATCCGTATTTTTGTGCAATTTGGGCGGAGTATTGTGTAGGTAATCGTTAGAAGTTTAATGTTACGAAATAGTTTAAACTCTTCACTACCAGTCAAAATTGTTTAAAAAAAAAAAATAAAAAAAAAAAAAAAATAGGCAGCATACTATATCTTTAGTATACATGTTCTATCTGATCAGGGTGTCAGGGTACACATCTGGAAAACCTGAAAAAATTACTGATAAATCAGGTTTTTTTAGAAATCCATCAGGGAACTTTTTTTCCTGAATTTCGAAGCCACCCTGTATAAAAATGCGTAGCGTTTGTAAGATATGCATCGATAATACGATTACAATACGATTTTAAGTCATTTTGTTGGGGAAATTGATTTCATGCGTCAGACTAACTTATTGCAATGAAAGCCTGATTGAAAAGCAGGTTTTCCCTTCTCTCAAAGTCTTGGACCGACTCTGAATATTGCTCGTAAATATTCTTTGTTGCTAAGAAACAATATTTTATCTTTAGGATACCTTAGTATAGTCCTATCCTCGCATAAAATAGTTTCGTAATTTTTAATGCCAAATCTGCAGCTCCATCTTCTGTTTTTCTCTCTCTTTGTCTATGCCGGTCTTATGTTATGCTGCAGATATAATACGCAACGAAATTTCAAATATTTTACAGCGCTTCCTTCAAATATACGGTATAACTTTATTTCAATAAGTGAATTAATGTTAGAACGTTTTATATCACGTTCCATTTGATATATGGTAGAACAATTTTTTAAAAACAAAAGACCTCGCAGTTTTACCCACCTGTTTAACTTATATGATGTTTAGCTTCTTTTGATCTTAACAGTTCTCTATGAAAAATTGTGCAAGCAAAATGTAAACACAAAATATTCCAATTTTGCATAAATATTTAATATTTTTAGATAATTCAGTTTTGCCAGCTTTCTATCATCTTTTTTTTTTTAAAGTCCTTATAATTCTTACAATTTTGTTGCCGTATTATAAAATTTACATCACTGTCCTTCATTTAGTAATCCTTCTTCGTTTTGCATAACATTTCACCGGTACTAAGGTATTACAACTATATTTTATTTAATACTCTCGAACTACTTTTTGGAGGACTTTTTAGGGCATGGTATTATTTAAGTTCTTTATATTTTTTGTCATCCCACTATTCCATTCATTAAAAAAATCTTGTTTTATTTTTATATTCATCATTATACAATCATTTGGTTCATCGTCTGTTTTCAAAATGGTCGTTAGTGTTTTACAGCGCAACTTATACATCAAACGATAAATTTTTAAGGATATTATAACTACCGAAATATTATTTCAAAACGTTTGAAATTTCATTTATGACTAAAGAACAATAACAGACGTTCATTAGCGAAATATGAGGAGAAATAAAGTTAGGCTTTTTAGAAATTAACGTTTTAGAATTTTTTTCTTCTTAAAAACAGTGTCGTCACCTGTTGAAGAAAACTACAAAATCTGAGTTCAATTTTCTTTATAATTTAAAGCCATCAAATGAATTTTAAAATGAACAGTTTAAATAGATGATAAAAAATATCATAAGTGCAATAAATCGTTTTAAAAACAATATGTACTTAAATATTGCGTTCGCTTTCGATCTAGGAGAAAGGAAAATTCTGAATATTCCTCCCCGCATTCTTGATTTTACTAGTGGCGCCATCTTAAGCTTTGATCTTAAAAAATTTGTTCTGTCCAAGTTCACCAATCTTATAAGGATAAGTAGTTTTGTCTAATGAGCTCGAAATTCAATTTCATAACATAGCATTAAAAATATAAGATATTTTCCAAATATTTCATAGGATTGTTTGAAAGATATAGTTTTGATCATCTGTGCCTTTCAATTTTTCTAAATATTTACAGAACTGCAAAATTTGCGAAAAATATCCTTTATTTCAAAGACAAGTTTCTAATAGTAAAGTAAATTAAGCACTCATTTTGTTATCACAGATTTTTTTTTTACAATTAAGACTACTCTTTACCTTTTCCTTCTTTATCCAGTTATCTTTATTTAATTAGATAATTAGCGTTAATAGTTAACTGTCTTATTACACCTCAGGTGGCCAGCAGCTGGATTTGCACTAATGTTCTCCGTGACTGCAATATGCACCTTAGTCACCGGAATATTGACAATCGTCAATAATCTGCCTCCAACTGTGATATTCTTTTCACCTGACGTTGCGTAAGTACCACTACTAAAAGTAATTATGAAATCACTTACTCTCCCTGTACTTTATTTATTTTTGAAGCTGTCATTTAAAATAAAATAAAAAGTAACTCCAGTCCAATAAATATATTCTTTGGAAACTCAAAAAATTTGTTTTACAACTTGTATTCCTAAGTTACCCTAAGATCAAAACACACCTTGAATATTAAAATCTATTACTTATGTTTTATTGAGTGTGAGTATCATTAATTGACGCGTTAAAACAAATACTATATTGAAATTGATATTGTTTAGAATTCATGATTGTTATATGCATTGGTTTCAGGCTTACAAAGAGGACGGCGAATCTTATATACTTCCGACCTTATCCTCACGTTGGTGCTTATTGTGTAGGACTTGCTTTGGGTTACATACTTTGGAAGCACCATAAATGGGCACTCAGCAAAGTAAGAAAAATATCAAATTTTAAGTATCAAAAATAAAATTTTATAAGTAATAGCATTTGTCAAACTAAATTTTGAATGTTACATTGAATTTTAAGTTGTGTATAAATGAAATAATCAAAATAAATTCAGACTATTTTATAAACTGTGCAAGATGTGTGTCCACCATTATAGTTTAGGTAAAGAATATAAAATTGTTTAACATTGATAGAGTTGTTGGTGCAAATTTAGTATCCACAGCAGTATCTTACTGGACATAAGTTCTGGAAATTCTGGACATAAGTTCTATAAACGTCATTTTCAATTGTGTCCATTGATATTACGCTTTTCCGTTTCTACTTTCACTTGAGTCGTATTGTCAAGTACAAAAACATTCATTTTCCTAAAAATCGTTTAACATTAACATTTCGCTAGTCTATAAAAGTGACATTTAGTTTAATCGATGGCACAATGAAGAAAAAAGAAGAAAATGGAAAAGAAACTCTCACTTAACATTTTTGTTCAATTCGAATGATCTATTTTTAAGTGGAATTAGTAGCTCGATTTTGTCCATTCAAAGAATGAATGGGGTCATTTTTATAAACAAGTGCAAATTATCGAAATTAAGGAAGGTGATAAGTATCTCGATGATAACCTTAAACCTGAATCCTTACTCGCCTTTTGCAGAAAGTCATCAAGACACATCTATTTTTATCTCTATCTATTTTGTTTATTCTCTGACATTTCTATTCTACGTGACCTAGTAAATAGGAAGTTTTAATATTAGATGTGTGGAAAATTACTTGTCAATTTTAAATCACAGTTGCTATAATAAATTTCCACCAAAAATATTGGCTATTTTACTGAAATGTTTCCTTGTGTTGAAATGTGTATACAACAATGTGCAACACAAATGCAATTTAACTTTAATTAAGTCTAAATGCAATGAAAAGAAACGAACATTGTTTTGTCAAATTGTTTTTAAAAAGAAAAATTTAGTCTGTCATCGTGAAAAAGCAAATTCATTTGTTGAATCATATAAGCTCATTAGTTAAAGTCTTTGTTTCAACAAATAAGGTCGCCTGTATTTTTTTCTTAAAACAAAATATCTAATGATAAATAACAATGTATATATAAAGGTTATACCAATACTTATAAGTATATATATATGTAATGAAAAAGAAAAGCTTTAATTTGCACACACACACACAAAAAAATGAAAAAGAAAAGTTTTAATTTGCGTTATTCAGTCTCTTGACAAAACATTAAGCATGATTTATTAAATAAATTGACTAATAAGATGTGTAAAATTTTCAAACAACTATACTTAAAATGCGTATATATATAACAAGTTTATATGAGAACGTAACGGTTTATTTTGCAAAAAAATAATTTTTTATAATCGTTTAACTTTAATTAGATGTTTTCGAGCAAGATTCAACTCATTGAGGCAACTTTTAAGTACAAATTATAGAAAAAAATTAGTGTTGAAATTTATAAATAGGATAGCTCTGTCAGAATTCTAAGAAATAGTTATTTTTACGCATAAAATTACGAGGTCATGATAGAATTAGTTAATAGTTCCTTTCTGTACTTGGTTGTATAAATTTCGTTTCGCTTTATAACAATACATTTTATATTGGAGTTATGGGTTTTAAGAATGTTAAGTTTATTTTGATTTTAACTACTGTATCTTACCTGAGAAACAATAGATGTCTTATTATATACAAGTTGGAGGGAACAGTACCAGAACCATAAAATAAACAGTCAGATGGTTCAATTAACAAATAAAAAACGAATTGTTTAGTCTAGTCGTTCTCCTTTATAAACTCGAAATAAGCAACTACTTAAAAAAAAAAAAAGTGCTCTCATTGAGAACAAAAGTTACTAAAACGAAAATTTTAGTGGCAACTTTCACTTGTGGATTAAATTTTATAAAGTATGTTTTTCCACGATTTTTTTTTTTTTTTTTATGAGAGTACCACAAAGGGATAGAAATTGACATCAAATGTAATAATGAACTCCTTCGTTACAGTTGTCACAGATCTTTGGTTGGATGATATCTTCTGCAGTCTGTCTTGCCGTCCTATTCGCTACTTATTCATGGAGCAGGGGCAGCTCTGCCAACACGACCGAGGGGGTGATATACGCCATGTTGCACAGGACAGTGTGGGCAGGAGGAGTGGCCTGGGTCATCTTCATCTGTGCCACAGAACATGGGGGTGAGTTATTGTTCGAATTTTAGAATGTATGACACCTCTCTTTTTCTCTCTCATAATCCATGCATCTAATTAGTATTTAGGAATACATATAATGTGATTTCAAATGAAATTAGATTACTATATTGTTGGCTTAGAGACTCCACTTTTGAACACTTTTTGGTGGGTTTTGAAGCAAGAAGAGAAGACTCGTCGATTAGTACGATTAGTAAAAATTGAGGTTTGATCACTGAAATAAATTTGTGTCAAATTTGGTACTCGAAACTCTTAAGACATATTGAATTGGCACTTTAGAAGGTTATTTTTGCTGTCCTGAAATTTTTTATAAATTGGAGTTAGCGCCTTTACATCTTTATTTATTGATTTTTCTTTTAGTTGAATCGTTAAGAAATATTAATAGAAATACGTTATAAAATTTTCATTTATAAAATGTCCTAAACAAATATTTACTCGAAGGTTAAAGGTAGGTATTAAAACACTTCAAAGTTGTATTTGCTGCAGGAGTCGCATATGAATTCATTTTTAAGCAACAGCTTCAATTAAATGATTATACAGTTTAAAAAACTACTATTTTTTTAAAATTCTGCGTAATTTTTCTGTATATTATTGTAAATAGTACACATTTCTTTTTAAACTTTTTTTTTCTTAATTTTATTAAAATCGATAATACAGGCTTGAAATAGTTGGCAACACCCGAGTAAATCGAGAATTTTTACGATGTTTTCAGCATTCGCTATCTCCAGATCGATTGCTGAGTTTTTCTGAAAAGTTTGCAAGCGAGGAAATAAAAACCGCCAAGGCATGGATTGAAATTTGAGTTTCTTGGAGATTTGATGCGCGTTGGGAGGAGTTCTGAGCTAATTTTCCTGAGTCTGAATTATCGCTGTATCTGAAGTTGTACTCACTGAAGCTTTTATTAAAAGCTTTGATATAGTGTTCACTTTTGCTTAGAGAAGTTGTGATAGAGTCAGAAGTTGTGATAGAGTGTTGTGAGTCAGAGATAAAGAAAAAATTATCAATTTTTATTTTAGAAAAACTGTGTCCTTATTTCCTCTGGGAAAACAGGTAATGAAACTTATGTTTATGTATTATGATTCCTTTCGCTCAGGCATTCTGAACAGGTTCCTGTCCTGGCACTTCTTCACTGTGCTCAGCCGCCTCTGCTATTCTGTGTACTTGCTCCACTTCCCCGTCTTGTGGACTCGAGTCAGTTGGAGACGGTCACTGTTGCCTTTCCTACACTACGACATAGTAAGTTCATATACTCCCTTCCATAAATCTCATGCATAATTAAACGTTTTCAAACTTTACCGAGAAAGGTTTCAGTAAATAAATCTCACGAAATTGCACATGCTTTACCCTGATTTGCCGCAATAAAACGTGTATAAAAGTGGTACTTTAGTTAAGATTTCAAAAAAAAAAAAAAAAAGGATTTTAAAATATAAAAGCAGAATATTGTTGTATTAATTCCTTGATCAATCTCACTTTTATCTAGCATTAGGTTGCTGTATTCATTTTTACCTCATTGTGCGATTGACTAAAATGCCTTTCTTCGTTTTTTAGATCACTGAATTTTTGGGGATACTGATGATAACCCTAGGATTATCAATTATATTCCACCTTGCATTTGAAGCTCCATTTCTAAAACTAGAGCAAATATGGTTCCCTGAGAGAACTAAACCAAAAGAAAATCCCAAAGTCCAGGATAACAAACAATCAACGTGATTAGGCTATAATTATTATTATTATTATTATTATTTAATTTTTTTTTAATTTTATGCAGTAAGACCAAACTTTAAAAAATCATATCCTAAAGTAAAAACAGTTACTCTATGGTTGTAAACAATTAAAATTATGTCTGTATACTTGTTTTATTTTGAACGCATTTATGTATATAAGATGATTCCATGTATTTCATGATTTTTTTTTTTTTTTTTTTTTTTTTTTAAGGTAGGGTATTAGTTAAATTTTTAAAAAGAATACCTCTAGTTGGAAAAAACATTTATTATTACTTTTGGAGTACAGTAGATAAAAGTGATCAAACGCTAAATTTTATTAGAAGCAAGGGTAAAAAAAAAAACATTTTTAATTCGGTAAGCTTTTTGTAAACTTACGAATATAACTTTCGTGACTAAAATGCTTAATGCTGCTTTTCCTTTTGTTCAGATATGTTTTTTACTGTACTTTGATGTATCAATAACCAATGTTTGTGAATCGAAGTTTGTAAGTTTTAAAAAAATTACATACCTATCTGTATCAAGGTTTTTAATTACTAACATTTATTACTTGCACCGCCATAAATAATAGTGTGATATTATTTAACGATTGGTATAAACATAAATGTTTTCATTACAACGTATTTTAATGAAAATAATATATATACATTTATTTATTTAATTTAAATACTTTTACCTCAGCAAAAGTATTTTAATTTTTTTTGACAAACTTTACTGCCCTAATTCGGATAAACGTGTTTTTTCATCTATATGTTGCCTGTATTGTTTTGCATCTTATCAAAAGCTTCAAGTATGTCAAGTTCGTTTTATTTCCGTTTTATAAGATCATTTTCATCTTATCTTCAAATGTTTCGAATTTGTTGAATCTCTATTTGGCAAGACCACTTCAAATAAAAAAAATTCTCTACTACAGGTCTTCAGTTAATCTCTACTACGATTCTTCAGTTACCTTTATTTGGCACACCATAGGTTGTATACAAACCCTAGGAACACAGCAGCTTTCCCCAATATTGGCTGACATCGGTCAATCACAATGTGGAATGTTGTAAATCGGTTGTTGGGTACCGATAATGGCCAATCTTACCCAATGCTGGATAAAAAATACTGAAAGTTTTGAAATCCTGATGCACAGTTTTAAAATTGAATTTTATTGTTATAAGTAAAATCAGAGGACAAAAATGTAGTTGTGGTGTTTTTGACAATTTTATTTGTTAAAAAATTGTATATTTCGAAACGCTTCTTGGGCTTCAGTCAGAATTAGCCAATCTTGCCGAATCCTTGTCTCCGATATTCGCCAATACTGCTGTGCTAATTGGGAAGACATAATGGCGTCCAGTAACAGTCTTGGGAATTCAGGGATAAAGTTTTATATTTATCTCTTTGACTACTGTTGTGACACATGTGTCGACACACGTAGAAGTTTTCCACATACGTCCTTTTAAAAGTTTAGTTTGTTTCGAAATTAGGTGCATTTTTATATGAACATTCATTTTACATTTTGCTGAAGTTGAGGTTTTGTTAATGCTTTGTTGTTGATAAACAAAACCAATAGCATTGGTTATTTGAGAAACCCCATAAGGTCAGTCTTTGGAAGAAAAGAAAAGCTATTAATTTGAAATCAAATTTATTAAATTAACGCAAACTTATAAATGACCATCAACGCCGTGAAAAATTACCAGTTTTATCGGTTTTAAACTTTACATACACCTCTAAGGAATCAAATATTGCTAAAAATTCAATTTCAACAAAATGTGACTTATGGGGTTTTTCAATTCAATTGGAAGCAAGAATATAACCAATCGGTATAAAGGAATGCATGCCTCCACCAAAATTGCAACAACGTGCACTATTGCATTCATATCTATAAAAAGACATTGTTCCAAATTACCGTCTTGGACACCATTTAAGAATAAGTAGATTTGTTATGTTTTTATAAATCAAATAGTAGTCAAAGGGTAAAAATAAAATTTCGAAATGTTTGTGAAGCATAGCTTGCTTTAAATTTTCATCAATTAAAACTTCACGAGACACACAGTTTGATAAACGAACATCATGTTACCCAATCTTTTAAACTTTGATATATTAGGTTACCAAGAACTTAGAAGAAAAAAATTAACTTATCCCTGTTTTTGCACATATTTAATAAAATTCATAAAGTATTACTGTCATGATTGGTTGGATAAGTTTATAATAATAATCATCAATAATAAATTATGTAATTATGAATTAGTTTTTTAATTTTGTCTTGTTCAGTAAAAATTGATTTCGCTGTAATGTTACGAGTGCCTAACACATCTTTGTGATAATATAATTTTTGTCTGACATAACTCTCAATGGTACATACTTTAATGTTTGAAATGAATGGCTGTTAAGTTAAATACAAAATTCTTTAAATAGCTTATTTATAATTGCCAAGATTTTAGTTCAAGAATGGACTAAATTCAAATAAAAATAATAAGATAATAAACTTTCATTTTTATGCTTTTATAATCTACTGAAATAGCTGTATATATTTATTTTATCATTTTATGTAGTAGCATCATTAGTTTGTATTATATTCAACTGTGTTGAAAAATATAATTTGTTTTTATGCATAGCAATATGTATTTTGTGTAAAGTTTATTTTGTCATAAGGATATTTTGTGATTACGTGTTAAATAAAGTTTCATAAGTCAGACTGCGTTGTATCGATTATTAATGATAAAAATACCGAAACGAATTTTATAAATAAATGAAAAGATTGATTAATCATTCTATGAAATATTTTTCTTCTATAATTCTACGACATATTGGTTGAAAATTATCTTTTTCTTTTTATTCGTTAAAGATTTTAGAATACCATTGAAGTTAAATGTTCAATCCATTTCTCATTTCAAAGATTTCTCTATTTTATTGTAATGATTTTATTTTAATTCCTTTCAATACAAATTTAGTGTTTGCAACACATAAAATGTTCACGAAAGTATTTTTGATAATGTCCAATAAATTTTATGTAACACGTGTTCTATCAAACGTCTAATGCGTTTTGTATCCTAATATAATTAAATTTTATCGTTTGATAAACTTGTGTTTTTAGAAGAGTATTTTATTACAAAACTTATAAATTTAAACTATGGTATTTCCATGTTCAAGTTGACCATCTATAATTAAAAAATACAAGTTAAATTAAAAACATTAAAAATTTATATTACTCTCAAAAAAGTTTAAAAAAAAAAAAAAAAAAAAGCGTAAAATTTATAAAAGCTATTAATCAAGAAAGAAAAAAAAATACAAAAGTCTTACTAGGGATCCTTCAAACGATGTTTTTCATCCAATTTTAACTAACTGCAAAGTTTTATCAAAAGTTGAACCATTTCGAATCTGTATGGACCTTATGCTCAGCTTTATTAGGGTTGCATCGATTTGTTACACTTAGAGTGTCTTTAAAATCGAATTTCGTAACTTTTAAATGACATAACCGTGAAACAGTGATAGACCGAAAGAAGAGACAAGTGATAGATTGGACAGACAGGTATGGAATGGAATTTTAAACACGCCGATTTTCAAAATTGATTGATGGAAACAAATTTTATAACGGCTGTTTATGATTTACCAATGAGGCCTATTTTCGTTTGGATGTATTTGTCAATAAAAAAACACTGTTGAATATGCGGTACTGAAAACCCACCTGTGTGTCTAACTAACCATTGCATCCTGTAAAGAATACCCTTTAAGTTGCATTATCCAGTAAAGATATTGTAGTGCATTTTTTCATAAGGGAAACCATAGCTTTATTCTGCTATATTCAGGTTTTTTCAGCAACTTGTTGGCAAATTTTAATATTTTAAATAATTTTGCGAACTGATGTATTTCTAATTCTATACCTATTTATCCAACACACCATTTTTCTCTTTCTTTCTCTTGCTATTTTGCACTTACAGTAGATCCCGAAAGTCTTCGTATAGTTTTAAAATTTGTAGAAGAAGTGCTGTAGTCAGGAATTGAATTCGAATATTAACTTCAATGTTTATTGTAGAATCTCTATTTAATTCTAAATGAAACCTGATATTTTTAAGAGGTTCTATGTATTTTTATTTCTATTCGTCGTTCTATGAATCCTTTTATTTTAAAAATTCATTGATCCAGAGAGGGGAAAAAATCCTATATAAGTGTTGGTGCACTATAATATTTTCTAACAACTTTATTAACAAAATTGTTTTCTGATGCTTTTACTTTTATTTTTTGCATTCAGGAAACAGTTAAAAAAAAATTTGCCTGTAATATTTGCTTTCCCTATTCAGTATAATCTGTTTATTATTTAAAAAGGCTCGTAGCCGTTAAAAAAAAAAAGTCTAAAATCGATCAAATTTCATCGAAATAGTAGTAAATCCATTTGATCTATTGATAAAATATTACATTTATTTCTTTCAACGGGTTTAGAATACAATAAAACGTTTGAAACAAACAAACAAAAAAAATTGTATTAAAAGCCAGTCAAGAAAAGTTTCCCAACTGTGTTATCCGAAAATGAAAAGAGATTTTTTTTGTAAGAAAATTTGAGAAAAATTCACGTTTATGTCTGTGCGCTATAAAAGTTTTATTCACGTTTATGTCTGTGCGCTCTATAAAAGATTTTTCAAAATGTAGAGGAAAATTTCTGACTTCAATTTTACCAGAAACTGTTTGAAAAGTTGTCAGATCAGCTCTACTACCAGAAGTGTCCTGCTTGAAGATTTTTTTTTTTTTTTTTTTTTTTGTAGATGCTAAAAATAGAAAGAGTCGGCCTTTCTTTGCAAAGACAATGATAAATAATCTAGAAACGTATTGGAATCATGTCTTATTTGTAAGTGAAAACAAATTTAATATTTTTGATTTCGATAGATGCATAATTGTGTGGAGAAGAAAAAGTGATAAACATAATCCCATGAACTTTGTTGGAACAGTAAAGCTTGGCAGTGGAAGTGTCCTTGTGTATGGGTTCTTGTCAGCATCCGGACATGGTAATTTGGTGTTCAAGGGGGAATAATAAATCATTAACTCAATTTGAATAATTTAAATCAGGGTTTTTAAGAAGAAAAAAACACTTTTTCCCCCTCTTTATGAATATATACCCGGTTTCTTTTAAAACCCTTTTCTAATTACATGTATACATATTTATAAATAAAATTTGACATATAATTAGAATAATTAATGTTCAAATAACAAATAATATTCCTTTTGAAAATAATTTAAACTAAGTAAATAAATAATTGCTACTTAAGTAGACATTCGAATCATATTAATTAAGATACATTTTTTTTAATTCAATGTAAACAATATAATACAATAGTAAATGTTTACTGAATCTACATGAAATATTGCTCTCAGATTCATCAGTAATGAGGATAAGTTGTACAAAATGATATTTTTAAGGTTTAGAAATAATAAAGCCCAAAACCTCTATTTCAGAAACAAATTTAAAATGCAGCCTATAATTTAATTTTAATTAATAATTTTGAATAATTATAAAACATTAATAAATCCATTAGATTAACGTAAAAACATATTGTTGATACTTATAAAAACTTCAATAGTCTTTCATTATAAGATTTATTTAAAAAAAAATTATTTACAACAAAAAATAATTTAAAAAATCTAATTATAAATAAACAAATAAAAATACAATTTTAAATTATTCTTTAAAAAAAAACAATTGGGTTTTTTTGGAGAAAAATCATTTGATTTAAACCATGGTTTAAGCCGTGGTTTGAACCAATTGGTTTAAACCATGTCAACCCTGATTTAAATGATAAATTAAATGTGTCAGACCAAAATTTAGACATCACAAATAACTTTAATTTTTATCAAGAAAATGATCCTAACACACAGCATACAATGATCTCCTCCATTGCTTCTATAATTGGCCACAAAATCTAGAAATACTACTTCAGTCAATATATTTGAACTCAAAACAACACATTTGGAGAGAATTGGTGGCCAAAGAAAGAAGACACGACATTAAAACGAAAAGTCAACTAATAACAGTAATGATCAAAGAATGGAGGAACATTGATGCAGAAATTACAAAAAAAATTATTAGAATATCTGCCCCTACTCTTAAAAGTGGTTGTGAATGCTGAAAGAAATCCTACAAATTACTAATTTACCAAAATATTACAATAAATTATAATAAGTAAAAAAAAAAAAATTAGTTTACGAAGACTTTTGGGATATATTTTATGTGCTACTTTTAGGTTAATGATTTTTCTAATAAAAAGTTTTGCTATGTATCAAAATTATTTAATGTAGTTTTATTAAGATGAAATTAGAAATATTATTAAAAAATCTTATTCTGAAATATTAATTTTTGAGATTTATGATGTAGTATCCAATTGAAATTTGTGTAAATGTACAAACACTTTTGAGAGCCACTGCTCAACATCTACAATTTAGGCAATAACGTTTTTCTACGAATATATTGATATTTCTTTGAAACTTAATTAGTATTTAAATCATCCTTCATATTATGTTTAGCAGTTATGGTATTTCGACTTTAAGGTACTTTCTGAAAGACCCTTTAAAATATGTTATGACAAAACGTCTTTAATAAGATCGAATTTCACATTCCATTAGCCTATCAAAATACGTATTTAATTTTTCACACTAAGACTGTGACAACGCCACACATAACCACCATTAAAAAATTACAAGTCACACGAATCAAAGTCTAATGTATGACGAAGTCAAATTTTCTGGCGTGAACACATTAACATGACTATGCCAGTTCATGTCTTTTAAAATACTAACGAATTTATTTTTAAACGTTTATTGTGATTGGCCACAAATTTTTGTTAATGGAGGTGATGATAAAAAGAAAAAAATGAAAATGATATCCTACGAAAATATATTTTCAAATTATTTAAAACTGGATATCGTTTGCTACAATTACTTTATGAATTTTCAACAAGTTCCTTTTTTGAGTAATTTTTTTTATCGACTTCTTTAATCCAAACTTGTGATCAACCCTAACGAAACTTTTGTAAAAAATTTAAATTGAAAATTCAAGTAAGCCATCAGTGTAACCTTTGAACAATAAATCTAACTTTCCAAATAGTTGTGACATCATCATGCATAAATTTTTATAAAGAAAAATTATGTTCAATATCGTTTGCAGAAACCATCAAAGAAAAAAATAATAGTGATAACAAGTTCTAGAAACAAAACGTTTCTTTCTTTTTTTTTACTGATAAAGTCATTTCAAGCTCTAAAACAAGTGTTACAAAAGTTCTTCCTTGCGCAACCATATTGTCATATTTCTTTATTGCTTCTTCGTATTGTCAATGATTTAAGACAACTATTTATGGTAAGTAAATATTTATTTGATTTCTAAGATAATGTGGGGAAAATGAGTAGTAATTTTCACTCTCTAACTAAAAAATTTACATTCATTTTTTCCTTTTGTAGCTTGTTTTAATTAGATGTTTTCAACATTTACCTATACCAAAAGGGTTTTTATTATGAATTAAACATTACTAGTCACTGTTGCTGCTCAGCTAAATTTAAATTATGTTTTTCGAATAGCTTCCAAAAAACGCTGAACACTTTGGATACATTCGGATTAGGCACAGAACCTAGAAATCAAGGAAACGTCCGGAAGCTTTCTGATTCTAGAAAAAATCAGGGAAATGTCAAGGAATTTTTTTTAATTTCACGAAAATCAGAGAAATTTTCTATCATTTTTCTGAATGTAAGTTTCATCGTTCATCCGTATTTTGGTGCCATTTATCCCGAGAATTGTGATGGTAACCGTTAGAAGTTTAATTTTACAGAATAGCTTAAACTTTTCATTAAACCCCAAAATTATTTTTAAAATATTGACTTATTATCTCTTTAGCATATGTGTTCTATTTGATCAGGGTGCCTCTCCATCTGGAAAACCTGGAAAAGTTCGGGAAATTTATAAAAAAGTTTACTGTAAAATCAGAGTATTTTTTAGAAATCTATCAGCGAATTATCAGGGAATTTTTTTCCCTGAACTTTGTAGCCAACCTGCAAATTTTTTCTAAGGGCATCTCTTCTTGAAGGTTGTTTGGATTTTCATTCAAGACAAAAATCATGATATTTATAATCCATTAACTTTTTACCCGGTTTATGTCCTCTTGTTAGTGAAATTTGAAAAATTCCAAAGAGGATGAAATTATTTTACTAGTACCTAATGTAAAGAAAGGAAATTAAGTAAATTATTCATTATTTTAAAATAGAAAATGTAACAAAGAATTATAAAGTTACAAAAAAATAAAAATATATGATGGAAAATAGATAATGTGGTAGTTCTATGTGTAAAAATATTCAACATACTATAAATTTTTAAGAAAAATGTTAGAAGTGAAATCAAAATCACTAAACGGTTCAAGTCCCCAAAAGAAAATGATCAAGGAATTGTGAAAGTAAAAATTTGTTTGACATTTTAGTTAGTTTTGATATGCGTATGAATACTTAAATATGAATGGGAAACTAAATCTAAACCTACTAATTAGTCTGAAGCATTGAGTTTCCCATTTTTTTTTTAAGAATTTGAAATTTCTGCATATTCCCAGATATATTATGCAGATAAATGTTTCAAAATCAAATTGAAATGTTCTCAGAAATTCATCATTTAACAGATCTGTTCATAATGATTTCATTTCGATGAATATTTTAAACTATCACATTTTTATTAATTTAATTCAATTATAAATATATTGTTTGATGCAGTATTTTAAAATATTCGTATCACTTCCCATTTTTCTCCACTGTGGAGACAAATTGGTATACGTATTATTATTAATGAAACTATTATTATTTTAGTTTTAAATATTCTTAAAATGAAAGCGAAAGAATCCAATGTCTTCGCTTTATTATGTAGATGACCCATAACGACGGGGGAAAAAAAACCTAATTCAATTATTAAATATCTTTCAAAAATATAACTGCATTTTTTTTTTTATTCCATGAATTAGAATTTACGAATAGCCATCGTTTTGGAATTGTTATTTATTTATTTACTTGTTTGCTTGTTTGTTTGTTTGTTTGTTTGTTTGTTTGTTTGTTTGTTTGTTTGTTTGTTTGTTTGTTTGTTTGTTTGTTTGTTTGTTTGTTTGTTTGTTTGTTTGTTTGTTTGTTTGTTTGTTTGTTTGTTTGTTTGTTTGTTTGTTTGTTTGTTTGTTTGTTTGTTTGTTTGTTTGTCATATTTTGCAGATGACATCACTTTTTTTTTATAGTCAGTTTTTAATTTGAGTGTGAAATGAAAAGTGTATGTATAAGTTACCTACACTTTTTATTTCACACTCAAATTAAAAAGTGACTAGTGGTGTCATCTGTTGCGAAGTTAATAAACTTTTCTTTAAGTAAAGAGGATAATATAAAAGTCTTGATTTCTATTCAGTATTTGACCAAGACCAACTGATGGCTTTAGCTTCTTCCTTTTAAGGTAGCAAACGAAACCTCTTTTTATGAGTCTCACAATAAAATTGACAATGAATAGTTCCCTCCCTTCCCCCCCCCCCCCCATATCAAGGCCATGAATTGCAAGCCATAGAACATTAACAACTTGAATTGGGTAAGATGAACTTTTTTTCCGTGCTGTTAGTCTTGAGTTGTGCTGTCATAATATTTCGTTAATTTACGGGAGGCTTACTTTCCAATGGGGCTGCTTTTAAATAAACTTGTTTTAAATCGTAACTGAAATATTTCTTATATGCATATGACGCATGAGCAGGGGCGTACTGGGACATAAAATCAGCCAGGGGATTTTATATTTATGCCTGCCGAAATTTTCAATATAATCATTAATCAAATTTTAATAATTATTGTTAATAATAACATAATCCCATTAATTAATTTTAATAATTAAATGGTTTAAATAGTTAATATATTTTTATTTAAATATTTATATTCAATTATTAAATAGTTTAATTCATCAATTTTAATAAATAGTTTAATTAAATCAAAATTTCTCTATCTCTTTTATTTATACCACATTTGAATGAACTTGGTTTCCATAATCATTGAAGTATTTAACCTTAAAAGTTATAAAACAAGTAAATAGTCGCAATACGATAATATATAAATCTTAGTGCATCTATTTTCTAAATACTACATAAGCTATAAATAAAGTAATGTGAAATTTTAAGTAATTTTTTAATATACCAACTTTCATCCGAAAAGTAATAGTTCATCCGTAAAGTAATAGTTCAATAATAGATAATAGTTCTGGTTGGGGTGATTTGGTTTTGAAGGCATTGGGCTTATTAAAAAAACATTAAGGAGGGTAACTAATTATATTGAAGAAAAAAATTGAAAAACTTAAGAAAAAAATTTGTGTACTTGACCGGCCCATTTTTTTCAGACACTGACCGGTCCGGTGATTGTACCGTACAACCCTATGACCAGTACACCCCTGCGCAATGCGCATGAGTTACAGAAAGAAAAGTGCATAGTGGAATACAAATGTTAAAAAAAAAATTATAAAATGTTAAAGATTAGAATTAAGACCTCAAAAATAAAACTTCTCTGAATCCATTGTATATGTGACTGGTGATTTGATAGTTTGTTCTAAATTTTCCTGATAAAACAAGCTTCATTTAATCTAATACTAGCTGAATACCCGTGCTGCGCTACTAAATTTTACCATTAGCATTTTAGCGATCAAAAGACATTCACGTATTCTACATTTCAGACGTTTGCACCCATTTCAATCCCGACAAATTGATTTATCAAAATAGAAACTTTCCTTTGTTGACAATTTTAACGAAATTTATAATTGTGAATACTATATTGGAAAGAGGCATTTGAATATCCCACGTTTAGAACGTTTAATTCCCTTCGGACCCTTTTAATTACGTAATCGAGATTGAAATAGTTTATTGTGTTTATGTTTGCTCTTTGTTCTAAATTTCGAAGTAGTAGCTGTATTGGAATTGAGACATTAAAATAATCCTCGTATAGTTTCAATGTTGCTTCAACTTTTCATCCCTTAAAAATTCATTAATCGATATTGGAATAACTTATTTTTTTTTTAAATTTGTCCTTTTAACATTTGCACCAAATATCAGAATTATGACTACATTGGAAGAGGAACATTCGGATATCCCTCGTTTGGAACATTTAACCCCTTTTCGACTCCATAAAGTAGGTTAATCGAGAACGGAATAGCTTACTTTTTCTATGTTTATCTTTTTTTACATTTGTACAAATTTTCAAAGTTGTGACAAAATGGGAAGTGGGACATTCGAATATCTCTCTTTTGGAACGTTTAACGCCTTTTCCAACCCTTAAGTTGGTTAATCGAGATCGGAATGGCTTACTTTTCTATGTTTATCTTGATTGGCATTCATACCAATTTTAAGAATTGCGACGAAATGGGAAGTAGAATGTTCGAATATCCCTCGTTTGGAACGTTTAACCCCTTTTCGACCCCTAAGCGTGGATTAACCGAGATCGGAATAGCTTTCTTATTCTATGTTTATTTTTGTTGACATTTGCCCCAATTTTCAGAATTGTGACTATATGAGGAGTGGGATATTTGAGTTTGGAACGTTTAACTCCTTTTCCACCCCTTAAAGTGGGTTAATCAAGCTCAGAATAGCTTAATTTTTCTATGTCTGTCTTTGTTGACATTTGTGCCTATTTTCAGAGTTGTGACCAAATGGGAAGTGGTACATTCGAATATCCCTCCTTTGGAACGTTTAACCCCTTTTCCACCCCTTAAAATGGGTTAACCTAGGTCGGAATAGAATGCTTTTTCTATTTTTACGATTGTTGATATTTGTGCCGATTTTCAGAGTTGTGACCAAATGGGAAGTGGGATATTCGAATGTCCCCCGTTTGGAACGTTTAACCCCTTTTCGACCCCTTAAAGTGGGTTAATCGAGATCGGAGTAGTTTACTTTTTCTATTTTTACCATTGTTGATATTTGTGCCGATTTTCAGAATTTTGACTATGTGGGAAGTTTGAGAATTAGTGATAAGTGAGTGAGTGAGTGAGTGAGTGAGTGAGTGAGTGAGTGAGTGAGGGCTTTGCCTCATACATATAGAGATAATATCTATACTCGCATCGACTTTGGATTTTTCAATAATTATACTTAAAGCACCACAATCAATGGATAGAAGGTACTTTATAGTTTATTTAATAATGCTTTTTTTCTTAGTGTTTCAAAAAGTCTATCCTCTACATGTAGAATAAAATATGCGAATTCTGTTCATCTAAACGCTGAAACTATATGGTCTGACGCATTCAATAGTCATGAGCACGTGAACAAAGAAATTAAAATAGTTCGAATTTTAGCTGATTTCCTAGTGTAACATACAATATGGTGCATGATATGATAAGAATTTTAATTTTAATAATAAAATTTCCATAGATAAATAAATGTAAGCATCATTTCTGTATGTAATAACTTATCTGAAAATAAACTTAAAACAAATTTTTAGCAGGGAGAAAATCAGCCTATTCCTCCAAGAACTCATAGAGTCCTTTGTGTTCTCACTTTAAACAGACTTTTACAATATTTTATTGATTTTCACGCCAATTTTTTCAGTTTACATAACTTTATCCCTCAACCAATGTCACTCTCAACTTTAAAGTAGACAGTATTCCCTTGTTATTCTACCACAAAACCCAAGCTTGTGATTATAAGAAAATTGCCAGAAACTCCGGCACTAAAGTTTGTCATTTCAACTAAAATATAAGGATTATTTAAGGAAGCTGACGCATAGTTCAGAATCTGAATAAAAGTTAAGATATACAACATTCCTTCAAGCATAAAGAAACTATTATGCTTCTTGAACAAAACTACCAACAGAACCTTAAAAAATGCGGTGAAAATTTATGTTTTTTTCTTTTTAAATTGTTCGCTTTTATTTTGTCTAAGAATTCTAGAGTTGACAGATCTCTTAAACACAGCATACTTTTATGAATGTCTCTCATTTTAAATAATCTTACAATCTTTCACTTATAAACATTCCGCATTCCGTAGAAGACTTTATAACCCTATATATTTATTTTATTTCCAACCTTCAAGATCATGAAGCATTTTATGCTCTTAAAGTATTACATGAAGAGAACTAATACAAAAACACAGGAAAATGACCAGAGAAGCTATTATTGGCAAGTTCTGGTTAAGTGTGAACTTGAGGATATAAATAAAAAATTTACATTTTACATGTTTTATACTATAACTGGTTTTTGGTAATTATTATTTACTACAACTGTTTTTCAGAGTCTTGAGGACTTCGTATTAAAGTTGATCCATCAACATTTTGAAATTAGTCGCACTTCTAAACTACTGAATGTACTAAAGGTCGGCGATATATCGATACGACGATTTTTTTTTTAAATATTGATACTAAAAATATTGATACAAGTCACCGATATATCGATATTTTCAAACAAGTTAAGTTATTTTATGATTATTTTGTAGTTTCATGTGTTTTTTCGATATTCTTTATTCCCTTTCAAAAACTTCCAAACTAAAGTTTAGACTTGGCTGAGAGACAGTTAAAATGGCACCCTAATCAAAAAGAAAGCATAATGTAGTTGAAAGATAAGATTATTTATTAGTAGTGGAATTTGCATCTAATTTTAAATATTAAAAACATCTCTATAAGCAAAATATGAGGTAAACTACTTTTCAAAATTTCTTCTTTCAAAATAAATGTGAATTTATGCATTGACATCCAAATGTATTTTATTTATTCCCTGATTGATAATATAATTTATTCATAAAAACAATTTTTGTAATTTATTTATTAAAACAATTTTTATAATTTATTTATTAAAACAATTTTTATAATTTATTTAATTTTTATAATTTATTTAATTTTTATAATTTATTTAATTTTTATAATTTATTTATTAAAACAGTTTTAATAATTTATTTATTAAAACAATTTTGGCATGAATTCAGGAAAAGTAGAAATTTGCCCCGAAAAACTTTGTTTCCGGCAAAATTGAAAATAAAATAAAATAATAAAAAAATCATGTATCGATATTTTATCGATATTTTTTCTATGCAATGATATAGTATCGATATTTATTTTTATCGATATTTCCGACCTCTAGAATGTACTCGGGGCCGACCAGGTAGGACTTTTTCCTTTCCTCAATTTGTCAGTCGTCAAATCGTGATTATTTCACTAATCGTTAAATTGTTATTTTAATTGCTCGTCAAAATATGGCTGGTTGTAAATTAATTGTTTAAAAAAATACCCACGTTCGAAAAACGCAAATTTGGATATCTTTCTTTAAATGTAGTGTGAAGACATTCTTATTTTCCCAAAGCAGATATTAAGGGAACCAAATAATATCTCTTGTCATTAAGTTTGAAAAAACACCAGGTAGCGTTTAAAGGTCAAATCTGCTTGTGCACCCCAGCCAGTGCAGCTGGGCTGCATCTAAATTTATTAGCTCAAAACTAAAATGATATATTTTACGATTTTCTAAAATGAAGATCCAATTTCTGCAGTAAGTGTAAAAAATCCGATAAACAGCAAACTTCTTGCCTCAATATTCAATTCACGTCGGGGGGGGGGGGGAGGAACGTTTCGAATCAAGGTGATCGCCCATGTGTTGCTGAAACACGTATCGGCTGTGACGTTGCCATGGTAACCTATGGAATCCAATAAAGCCTTCCCTCCACGTAATGTGTAGCGAAGCAGCCAGATCAACGATTTCCTGACTTCAGTTCAATGGCGGATTCAGCCAGGGGGCGCGGGGGGCGCGCGCCCCCTCCTCAGATTATTATTATTATTATTCTTTTTTTTTTTTTATAATTGGCACACAAAAAATTAAATTTTTTTTTTTTAATAAGTTCACTTAACGAGTATATTTCGACCTTCGTCTAATTTCCGAAAAAAGCCCCCCCCCCCCCCTCCCCCAAAAAAGAGTTTATTTTTGGTTCAAGGTTCTTTTTATATCCCTCTCCCTTCCCATTCAAACGGACGTTAGAAGACTGTACAAGTAATCAAACCTCCACCCCCTTGACTTCGAAGACATCTCCACAACACTTTACCATAGGAGTTGGAGTTGAGTTAGGTAAAAACTCTTTTACAAAATAATAATTGTTTACTTTTATTTTGTAACAATAAGGAGCCGAAACCAAAGCGAATTTTCCTCTCTGAACTTCTAACTTTTAGACGATCACAAGAGGGGGAAGGGAGGGGGAATACACCGGATGTCATCTTTCTCTCCTGATTTCGCACAAGGGATGGACGTGGGGAGGAATATCACTGGACACTGAATGAGATAACATCTCTACCCTTCTGGGTCTTTGTCCTTGAAGCCCTCTTTTAAATGGTTGTGGTGTGGTTTACTAGTTAGCACAAGGAGAAGAAATTTTTGAACGCGTGGTGAGTGTTGAGACTTATATTCGGTTTACAAACTGTACACTTCCGAAGTTAACCAAAGAGTAGGGTAGGTTGTAATACATAAATGCATCCAAGCGACAAAAAGTAAGTGGGAACACATTTTTTTAGCGTTTCTTTTTCTATTCTGAAATTATAAATACTATTTATTTGATTTAAAAATGAAAGCAATCGTTACGAGAAGTCAGAAAGAACGCTTTACTGGCGTGGAGGACTTTTTAAAAAGAATTGCTTTGTGTTTGGCACTCAAAAAATAGTTTAAAAAAGTTATTCTATAGCGATTTTTGGAAATGCACCTGTCATTACCCATTTTTGTCATATGCTTGGGAATACTTTTCTTCGAGAAAAGTAAGTTAATCTTTGTTGTTAGTGGCTTAATTTTTAAATCCTTTTTTAAATTAACTTCGATTTTGTGTGTCTGTGAGGAATAAATCCGTGGAGGACTAATTAATCCTCTTGTTATCAAATCTAACTAAAATAACTTGTTGTCAATAACAATAACCATGTTTTCGGACAAAAAAAAATTAATAATAAAAAATAAAAAAAAATAAAAAAAGAATTAGTCAAAGAGACGGAATTGATGATTTTCTTCGCAGTGGTCATCAAACACCATGAAAATTGAATCTCAGATCAAAATAGCTTAAGTAAATTGCAATTGTACATAAAAATTGGCAAGGAATATAAAGGATACCATAAAAACTTTGTATTTATGGATTCATTTTTTTTAAATGAACTATTTGACCTACCACACTGGATCCCACTGACTTGCATTCCTTTAACTTAAAAAATTAACATAAAATTTTGTTACTCCTGGTTTCTATCGTTTGCTTTTTACTTTATCCTTTATATCTACTTTTGATTTTGTTTATTTGTGGCGGGAAAATCTGTGGAAGGATAACTAACCCACTAGCTGCCATCCAATCAAGCTGAAACTTGGCAGATAGTCAACGAAAATTCATTCTATCAAGTTTCGGAGATTTTCACTAAAAGAAACTTTTACTCATGTTTCTATTAACACTATAAATCTTGGGTATGTATTAAATGATTTATATAAAAATTTTACTTTTATGAATAAATTATTTATACACGTAGGTGGCACATTTTTTTTTCACTGGACTACATAAGTGTAACATTGTATCTATGTAAAAAATGCTCTGATTGGCTGAAATAAAAGCCAGGAATTGGAAAAAAAGGATTTTGTATCAGAAAAGTTGAAAATAAAATAAAATTTTGAAGAACAAGAGTAGAAAATATGAAAATGAACTGTCAACAAGTGAGATTTATCAAGAAATATAAAACAATTTATATTCGATGCTATAGAGAACTTCTACCTATTAAAAAAATATTAGACTTTGACATATTTAAGCTAAATAATAAAGCAAGATTCGGCTCTTCTAATACACTAACATTTACATCGTGTAGTGTTTTTTCTTTCTTTATTAACTACTCTATTATAATTATCCATAGATGGATAAGTATAAGATAACTAAGTATAGTTTGCTAAATCAAAAAAAAAAAGGAAGACTGGAATTTGTTTTGTGCTAATTATTCAATGTTTAAATTGTATTTTTTTTGCAATTGCCTTCTTAAAAATAATACTTATAATTATTAGTAAAACGTTCTCTTTGAAACACAATTTTTCCCCTGATTACTTTAGATTACTTGTGTAGCAATGGATTATCCAGTAAAACAAGGTATTTTTACTTACTAAGCTCACTGCATAAATATGTTATGAATATGTTAAATTTTGATGTACAATTACTGATTTCCCTGTTTGATGTAAGTATAGTATAGGATTTATACTTAGTCAGTTAGTCACAAATAATAGTAGCAAGTTCCCACTTTCATTGGAATTTCTTCAGTATAATCTATACCTCTGGGGATGTAGCTTACAAAAATATTTAAAATGCACGATACATTTTTAATACAATTTGTTTTTAAAATAAAACAGATAATGAAAAAACAAAAGGGTAGTGTTAACGCGATAAGATACCTAACCGCTACCACGCTAACCTTACGCTAAAATAACAAGTCAGAAATGTGACGAAAGAGGTTGGGGGTCAATCAATGGCTATGGATTAACTTAAAGCATATTTTTTGAACATTGCCTAGCTTTTTTTTTTTTTTTTTTTTTTTTTTTTTTTTTTTTTTTTTTTATAAATATTCAATTCTGTCCTGGTTAAGGCACAATCTTGCGCCCCCCCCCCCCCTCAGGAAAATCCTAGATCCGCCACTGCTTCAGTTGCCCTTGAAAATTTCTGTTTTAAAATATTCCCAAGATGGATTTTTTACAAGATAACGGTATCATCTGAAGGCTAGAGAGTTATTTTAATAGTTTGAAGTACTATTTTGTTCTGAAAATAAATTTCAATATTTTAAACTTATTATCTAAAAATTCGCGTTTTTGACACTTGAAACTTCATTTAAACAGAGAGAACTGAAGTTTGATATAATCTTTTTGAAAAATGATTGGAGAATTTAAATCTGTATTAACTATTAGATGTTTTGAACCTCAGTCAAATTGATTGAAAAAGAAAATGAAATTTGGTAGGTTTTTAATGCAAAAGTTTTTAGAAAAATTGCGATTTTTTTATACTTTCAATGTTAAATAATATAACTCATAAAAACTGAGTATTTAAAAAATCCTTTATATGCATTGTTAATTTTTATATTCAAGAACACAGCGCCGATATCAAAAACATTTCTATCAACAAAACATGCAGCCAACTAAGTTTCAAAATTAATATATTAAAAATTAACGTGAATTTATCCCTCACGTCATAATATCTTTTATTTATACTGATTAAAGTAATATTATTATTTATTTATTAAAAAAAAAATTGACAACAGGAAAGAGTTTTATATCAATGATCGGTTAAAAGCTATTTTGGGCGTCTGTGGATGACGACAAGTTGGTTTATTAGTATTCCGTAAAAGCGACGTTTTAGTTGCAGTAAACAGACCCAAAGTTTAATAGAATGCATTGTCATCGATATCAAAACTATCTATCAAGTTTCAGATCGATTGTATGACGGCCAGGGGGTTAATTAGGTTTCCGCAGATTTGTCGGCCGTCGACAAACGTAATCAAAGTAATGTAAAGGATTAAAAAAATTCTATTAAAAAAAAACTAGAAATTGCTCTTATTAGATTTTATCATCTAATAAGAGCAGTAGCAACTGGTGATTTTTGGGGGAAAATCGGAGGTAGTGTGAATCAGGGGTGATTCAACTTCTCAGAATCTTGCTCTTAAGAAATTTTGTACGTGTTGTTACGTCATCAAAAATGTAGTACCTTTGCCAATAAATTGCGATACCTTTTATAAAACATAAAACTAACCATATAGGCAACCTTTTTTTTCCTCTCAATTTACCAAAATATTGAAAAACTAGATATTATGTTTGCTTCAGTTTCGGGGCTCTTCAAATAATAATAAGAATGCTACTCTAACCTTACTCTTAGTTTCTAAGAATTCAATTTAATGCTAAGATTATTTTTATTAAATTTTTTTTACTATATTATGCAGCACGAATCTTGTTAAAATCAACTGGACTTCGTGAATTTTTGCATACCTACTGTTGATACGATTAAAAAAATATTAAAGAATAATTCAAATATTCTCAAATGGCATTTATCACAAAAATTTGAATTCATATCCCTACATAAATTTCTGGCTACGCCCCTGCACACAGCCATTATGTGGGCACGCAAAGATGAATTCTTTTGTTTAAGTTGAACAGAATAATATATATAAGCGGCCGATTTTATCATCTAATAAGGACTGTAGCAACTGGTAATTTCTTGGTAAAAATCAAATATGGTGTGAGTCACACCCTAATGTTAAGTGGCTCAATCTCTCTGAATCTTGCTCTTCATGTCTCTGTCTACTTTGGATGCATGAAAAAAACTCTATGTTTATTAATTTTTTTTTAAGAATACTGTTATGTTTATTGATATAAAACTTGTTAGACTTAACAAAAACATTCATAAATTACAAAAACAAAAAAAATAATAATAATGATTTTAACAACTTTTTTAGTGGGAAAATGCCAGGTCCAAAAATCAGGAGCCCTCAAAAGGTTGCGCTGTTGAAAAAATCTCAGAAACTACTGAACTGATCCTTATGAAATTTTAACCACATATTCTGTACATTTATCGCAATATCCCGCGTACCAGAATTAATGCAAAATTTTAATTTTTACTAATTGTTTTTGGCAAAAACATGCAAAAAAAAAACCACGTTATTAATTTTTTTATTTTTTGCCCACCATTTTGTTATTTTTGCTTATAAATTAATATTAGATGTATGGGATATAGCCACTGTTACACTAAACCTAAAACCATTCAATTTTTTTTGTTTCAGATGGGCTGTTCAGATTTTTTCAACAGCGTACGCCTTCCTACTTTTTGAGGACTCCTGTTTACCCTGCATTTTCACACTAAAAAAGTGGTTAAAATCAATAATTATTTTTTTTAGTAATTTGCGAATGTTTTTGTTAAGCCTAACAAGTTTTTATATCAATGAACATAATAGTATTTTTTTTTTTTTAAATTCATAAAAAATACGTTTTTTCATGTTTCCAAAGTAGACAGAGCCCTTAATAGATAGTTAAAAAATGATTGTATTGGTTTCTGATCAGAATTTATCAGTATTTGAATAAATTATTATGGATTTATCGGTTGATGATTGAAACAATAAATTAACTGTAAACAATACAAATTCCTTTTTTAAACTTCACACCTTACAACAAGGCCTATTCTAAGCAAAATTTACGACTGCCCATTACGAAATTCCATCCTCTTCCCCCCCCCCCCCCCATCTCCCCTCTTCCTTAAAAATAAATAGTCTAATAAAGTCACCAGTGATATAAATAGGTTATGTTTTGAATTTAGTAATAGCTAACCATTGAAGTATTCACCAAGTGACTAAACCCCTGTCTTGTCAGAAAAAGTTTCTCTCGTGTTAAGAATATAATAATCCGTCGAAAGTGTAAAAGATTTTTTCTTATCCGGCAATTGACAAAACACTTGTTTAAAAAATATCATAAATGCATATTAAATGGTTTACAATTAACGAATAAGTACATTGAGTCATCCTCTCTAAAACATTTTATCGGGTAGAAAATAGAAGGGCTATTGGTTGAAGGAAAAAAGGCATTTACGTTTTTTTTTCCCTTCTTTTTTTTTTCTTCTTCTTTCTAATTTTTAACATACCTCCTTAATCAGTCAAAATACCAGTCGGTAAGTATTTTATAGAGCCAGAGTAAGTGTCTGTGAAATTAACTAAATGCATACTACATTCAGGTATTGTGAATCAAATCACCTTCATTAATCTAGACTTTGATTTTTTGAAGTCCAATTGGATTGCTTAGGATTAGAGGTCCCTATGTGTGATTTATTAAAAATTGACCAAAAAGTTTATTTTTGACGCATTTTCTTACTTATAAGCTTTTCCCAATACTTGATTCCCAAGTTTAAAGAGTTATATTCCACAATTAATTAATGTTAAAGATTTACTCATCAAGATGTCAAGTATATGCTTTATATTTCAAAAAAGCTATTACAAATTTAAAACTATTTTTTTAAGTATTTGTAAATGCAATTATTTTTCTTAAAAAGAACTCAAAATATCCATGTTGTGGACTTGTATCTCCACTAAAATGGATGTGTTAAAATGCTAAAAATTACGCTTCATTTCTATTAATAAATCTCTAGTGTCACAGTTGGTTAATTTGTACGCTCAATGAACTATTTTTTACACAATAACGGCTAATCCTGATGTGACCTAGTTTCCGATCCACAACGTTCATCCATTCATAATCCAGGATTCGAACCCGGTACCTTTGGCATGCGATATCAGAGTACTAACCTCACAGCCATTAGGTGGCCCTCTAGTTCGTAGAATTAGATTTGTTAATTCAGCTGTGGCTTAAATAACAAACTTTCAGCTTAATAACTAAATACCATATCTACTGATAATTTATCTTTGAATATAATAATAAATTGATTTTTAATACGTTAATCTCGTATCCTGCTATATATTTCATATTTATTTTAAAATGTTACACACCTTTTCATTGTGACGTTTCAAGAGTCAATCGTACGCAGTAGTGTAATTAGATTATTTTATTATGAAAAAAAAACATTATAAAAGATTACCAGTCGCCATTGCTGCTGAAAGCACACAATTAAACTGTTTCGTTCCTTAGAATAAACTGTTGTCAAGTCACTGGCCCTCTAAAAATATAGCGTAAAGATAAGGAAAAAAAAGTCCCCTTCAAACCACATTCCTGGGGGTGGAGTGTTGACCGGAAATATGGGGAGCAGGATCGAGGGACACTAGATTTATTGAGGAAGTTGGAAGATAATGTTCTGTAAAAGACCTCCACCTTGTCTTTGTCCTGTAGTAATGCAAACAATTTTGTCACACTCTTTTCTTGTCGCAAGATTTTCTTAAAATTAATTCTTTTTGTGTGGCAAAACTATCTTATCTTGAAGTTTGTGTGTTAAATTGGTCTGAACTATGAATCTTTGAACTCTTTACTATACACATATGCATGCTATGATGGCCTTACTAAGCTACAAGGCTCAAAAAGATCCCAATGAAATAAAACGTCATTAAATGAACAAACAAAGGAAATATAAAATCGAATGAAAAAGTCCTCATGCATATTAGCAAGAGAAAAGAATATTATTTTAAAATAATAATAAAAAGCATTTGCCATCAAATTGGAAAAAGAATTACTTGCAGATTAATAATAATTTTCTGAATTAAAATAAAATGCGCACACGCAAAAGGAATTTTTCTTCACTTTTTAAGAAAAAGAACTTAAAGAAAACACATTCAAAGTAAAAGTTTGAAAAAAATATTTGAATGTTGGTGAATGTAATGTCACCAAATCTATATTTATAAGTAAGAGTGTATTTGCCTAATTTAATGTATCCTTTGAGTTCGAAGAATAGGAATGAAAGTTGGTAGGACCATAATTTGAGATATTTTGAACCAATTTCAACTGTGTCATATTTTTAATGCGTTTCTTGAGTAACTCCAATTATTGGAAAAACAATTTCATCCCAGTGTTTTTCTTCTGATAATAAGGAATTAAGGAGATAATGCTCATAGCTCGCAATCGGCTGTACATTTTGAACTGGCATTTCTGAAGCTTTAATAAGTTGATAAAAGAAAACAAAAAATACGGAAAATTTAGGGAGGGGAAGAAAGGAAAAAATTATTGGCTTGCAGTGTTTTTTCCTTTACTTTTTACTACTGCCCAATTTTAGATTTACGACTGCCCATTTTCAATTTATGACTGCCCAAATGAGCCACGACTGCCCGTTAGAATAGGCCCTGCCTTACAACCTTACAAACCTCATCTCACCTACACATCTTTAAACGTAAAAAAAAAAAAAAAAAAAAAAAATCCTAGTGCAACATTACGGGTATTATATAATAGAGTGACCACTCACAATTCATTTTTTAAAGTGTAAGAGCAAATTCGAAGGCAATTCGTGAACAAACTATTTTTAACATGAACCCTTTCATCCCTGTGTCGAATTAGAAGCGGGTTCATTTATCGCAATTATTCATCGTCAAATAAAGTCTGTAGAGTTAGAAACCGATACTTCCCTTGATTATCAAAGCATATTTGAACTTATTACTTAAATTGAAAAAGTTAAATACTTTAGAAGGACGCAACTGGTCTAGAAATCGTTTATCGGATGCAATGGTAATTCAACACGCTTTCCTCTAAGTCAGTAAATTCTCATGAAGAATGTTAATATGCAATTATTATTTTTTAAACCTATTCTACTTACAATTAACTCAAACGTTAAACACAATTCCATTTTAATTTTTAAAAAAATCTTTCTATGAACCAAAATAATATTCTATGAAACTATCCATAATCTTCTTTCCTGATTCTTTCATAAAAATTTCGTCTGTAAACTTTGGAATTATGGAGAAACATGCATTTTTCAACATTTAGTTAGATGAAGAAAAAATAAAACAAAAAACAGTTGGGAAATTATATTAAAAAATTAACATTATCTAATTAATCTATGTTTGGGTATAAAGTAGCGGTACATCAAATTTTATTTAAATCGTTCGCATCAGACAGACACCAAAAAGCAGTTCTTAAAGCATATTTTTCCCCAAATAATTCCTATGTATCCTATTATGAGATCATGATATAAGACACAATTGCCTTTCTTTTGCGTATAATTTCAATACTATATGCACGAATTGTCTTTCAAACACTTTTCCACGAGACACTTTAGACACTTTTAATACATAGAACAATCGATTTTTTTTTTTCATAAATTATTATAACCATCTGTGCATGCTTTCACCAGCGAATTTAGGGATTAAAGATATATCATGTTAAAATATACAATAGTTTCCTTTCCTGGTCCAACGCATTTACAGCCAGTAGCGACGGTTAATTCTAATAATTTGCCAGCTGAAAAATGTCAAAATGGCAAACTGAAAAAAATGTGAACTATTTTAGAGTCGAATATCACTATAAATTAAAAGTGTTAGGTGCAAAACCCCTCTTCGCCATTCCCCGCCCCCTGATATCAGTCATTGTTTACAATATTGTGGCAGGCTTACCATACAGAGTTTTAACCTATTTTCTGTTTCGCTTAATCTGCATTACATCATATTTCCCCAGCTTGATTTGAAATATTGTGTAACCTCTTTTGCTATAGTTTGTTTTTGCGGTTCTAAACACTATTATCACACATAACTGAACAAGTAGACTTTTTTTCTTAATAACGTAACGTCAACCTCTAAAATTGTGATTCCGAGTGCTTCAATGACTGCTATAAACTGTGTTTCAAAGGGCAATACGTATTTTGGATATAGTTTTTGTACTATCGATATAGATAGTATAAGTAACATCAGCTTAATGATTTTGTTTGTAGTATCTATATAGATAATGCAAAAACTATATACAAATTATGTACTACCTGTAGACCACTTTATAAATACACATTTCAAATGGTTTCATTTAATGAATTTAACTATGTATATTTAGATCGATGGGATTCTTTCTTCCTTTCTTTTTTTTTTTTTTTTTGTGTATTTTGTTGTTTATGTACAATTTTAAACAATTTGCACTTAAACATACTTGCAAAAACTATCGATTGGCATTAAAATATGAAAGTCATAACTATTTTATTTAACTAATTGTGTTCCAACTTTGTGATGATAGTAATGATGTGATAGTAATGTGATGATGACTGTAAAAAAAAAAAAAAAAAAAAAAAAAAAAAAAAAAAAAAACTTACACTTTAAGTGATAACATGTTTTATGTTCTCTTTGTTATATTAGTATACAAGTAAAAAACTAACCTTACATATTTAATGTTATGTTTCTAAGACGGCATTGAAAAGCTAATATAAACTTTTGATAATATAAACATATTTAAAATATATAACATCTTAATAGCTTCTCATATGCAACTACTATATTATTTCATTCACTATCCCTATCATGTATTATATCCCTATTACATAACTGTCATTTAAATTTCAGATGTTTAAAACAACGAAACAACGGAGACACGAATTCTTACATTTTACCACAATAGTAGTCTTAGTTAATATCCTAAACGCTTGACGTTTTCAAACAGTAATAGTTATGGGCGTATCCTCCAAATCCTGTCAAGCGAACCGGATAACACAGCTGCAAAAATAGCAGGAAGAAAAATGTAAATTTTTTGGTTGGAGTTTAACAGACAGGTCTAATGAATCAAAAGCTTTTTTTTTTTTTTTTTTTTTTTTAAATGGCATACTACCTGCTAAAAAACGCACTCTTTAAGCAAACTCATCAAATGTGCGAAAGTTGGAAATATTTTACACTTCTTCCATTAAGTTCGCTTGAAGACACAATGAATGGATGCTTCGCACAATGCCATACTTCTGAAAGGCGTTGCAGAAAGTTTTACACACAGTAGGAAGAGAAGATGAATGACTTTGGGACTTTTCAATAGCCTTGGTCTATCCAGACAGTTTGGGAGCAGCCACATATTCGGGACTCAAAGGGTTGCCCAGCGTGATGTTTTTTTTAAGCAATGCTGACAACAAACAAAGGAAGAGCGCTTCTTTTTCGTCTTTTCATAGATTTTTCTTTCAAAACAGCAAAGGAATGTATGTGAACCCTCCAGTTGGAGAAAAAAAAAAAAAAAAAAAAAACTTTTTTTAGGGAGTAATGATTTCAAAAAGATGGAATTTTTCCCCTTGAAAAAGTAAAACAGGTCTGGGGGATAAAAGAAAACCAAGTGAAAATAATACAATAGCATATTTCGGCTTACTGAACAAAAAAAGCACTGAAAAATAAGCGGGAGAAAGTGGATATATTAGATTTTGGGGAAGGTTATAATTTCGTTATGCGATATTTTTACACTATGAGGAATTCCTAGACTGATAATGGCTCGACTTCTCTTTTTAAATCCTTTACATTAACTTCGATTTTGTGAGTATGTTTGTCGATGGGGACGAAATTAGCAGCAGCCTAATTAATCCCCTTTGCCGTCATTCAATCAGGCTGAAACTTGGCAGATAGGTTCGATATCAATGGCAATGCATTCTATCAAATTTTGGGGCTGTTACTGTATCTAAAAGGTCGCTTTTACGGAATTCTTATAAAGCAACCTGCCGTCATCCAATCGCTTTAAAATAGCGTTGAACCGACCATTGTTGAAACTCTTTCTTGTTGCCAAAATTTTTTTGATAAATAAATAATAAAATTACTTTAATCAGAATAAATAAATGATATTTGTATGTGAGAGTATAAATTCATATTCATTTTTTATAAATAAATTCTGAAACGAAGTTTGTCGCACATTTTGCTGATAGAAATGTTTTTGATATCAGCGCTGTGTTAAGAAATATAAAAATTTATTTTGCATACAAAGGATTTTTTAAAAACTCCGTATTTATGGGTTATATTATTTTTAAAATAATATACTTTTACTGGTACACTAGAGCACTTTTTCGTAACAAAATGTTACTGAACTTTGTAAAAATTAGATATTTCTTGAAATATTGCTTAATTTGAAAACCCAATGAAATTTTGATTTGAATTTCTTCGTTAACTTCCATCCATTGTAAAATTAAATATACAGAGTTACTACAAAAGAATCATTCATTTTCATCATGAACATTGACACTATCATTCTACAAAATGTGAGGAATGAACTGAACTACCGCCTGGACGTGTGTCATGTGACCAGGGGGACACAGATAGAACATTTGTAGAGTTAGCATAAAACTTGAATAGTTTGTGGTTATTTTCCTACATCAATCATATTTGTAAGTATAATACTTTTGAATAAATCGGGTTTTGAAAATGATTGATTCTTTTGTAGTAACCCTGTATTTCAGACGTTATCTGCTTTGCAATAAAAAGTTGTTTTAGCAACACGAATGGATATTCTTTGTACAGAAATTCGATAATTGAAGAGAGTTGACACAAATATATAAATTACGTTTCTTTTATTTTTAAATTAAACATATTTTAAAATAAATTCACGGAGAAGTATGTACTAATTCAGCAATACTTTCAATCATGAGTGCAAAACCAGTATCCATATTTTACAATCCGCTATTATGTACCTTTCAATTCTAGATACGTTTAAATATCATTTCTGCAATGTACCTTATGAAAATTTATATATAGAAAGTTGAGGTACATTACTTTCGTTGTAATAATTACGTCATTGTAAAATTAAAAACGCAATAAGTTTTAAAGACTCGGTAAAGCTAAGGTAATTTCAAGTGAGAATATAATTGTATCATCTCATGGTTTTCATAAGAAAATGTTTTTGATTAATATTTCGTAATACGTTGAATAACATATACGTTCTTTGATGCTAGATTTGAATTATTTTTTAAAAATTAAGTTTCTTCTTAACTCTTTACACTAACCCCGAATCTCAAGTCTGCCACATTCGATAAGAACAGATTTTCTAACAAATCTTCCCAATCGGTACAAATACGAAAACAAGGCCCATTGCTTTCATGTAACCGTTAACCGACAGAACAGATACAATTTGTACCCTAAGGGCGTACAGAAACACATGCTAATGGGGATTGACACAAAAGCCATAGAAGTACTGGAGCGTACTTCTACTGCCTGAAACCATGTTGAGAAGTATAGCACCTGACAGTAAATAGAAGCATTGTTCAATTTTCACGGTTAAGTGTCAGGGGCAGAGGGGGTATATGAAGTGCCATTGTTGGAAACTCTTGAAGCGTGTTTCATGTCCAAGAATTTTGAGAAGGGGTTGGCTCCTTCCAGTCTCGAACAATCAAGCTTCGACAGTGTAAGTAGCCAAAAAAGCTAATGGAAAGGTTCTCGGAAGATATATCTGCAGAGAATTGACAGTGGTTCGTATATACTAAACTCCAACTTAACTTGACATCACTAGACGATAGATCATCAAAGTGCTCATAGGCAATTAATCCATTTTAGCGGAGTGAAGACATAATTCTCGCCAAACCTTATAGCCTTTTGTTCTCTACAGGGTTGTGGTTTGGCGAACATTATGCTTTCACGCAAATGGAATTAATGGATTAAAATGGATTAAATACATATTCAAATGGATTAAATACCTATGAGCACTGTGATGATCTACCGTCTAAGTGATGTCAAGTTAAGTTGAAGTTTAGTATAGTCATTGATGCTGGATATTTTTATTAACATGCAATAGAAGACCAAATACTCTGAAAAGACAATTTTTTTAGAAAGTCTGTCCATTGGAAGTTTAATAATGTTGATATCGATGAAACCCTAAGCTTGTTTATTGATAGAAATAAAAATTGAATCTAGGAAGATAAATAATAATAATTATATAATCCTTAAAAACAAAGTTTTTAATAA
Organism: Linyphia triangularis; assembly: GCA_963978545.1. Lineage (NCBI taxonomy): Eukaryota > Metazoa > Arthropoda > Arachnida > Araneae > Linyphiidae > Linyphia > Linyphia triangularis. The sequence continues at coordinate 26,490,081 of OZ021726.1, read as the reverse complement.
AAATTCTTTATATGGATTGTCAATTTATATGCGTAATTACAATTCATTAAGCTCAGATGGAATGTTCATAGTGTTTGAACACTACGAAGAAAACATCCACCAAACGGTATAGTGGTTAGCGTGCTGGCTTCTAGACCGCGAGGTTGCGGGTTCGAGTCCCGTGTTAGGCATGGGTGTTTGTAAATGTATGTTGGTTTGTTAAATGACGAAATGTTTCGGCGCATTATAGCCCTCGTGTTGCTGACGGCGCCAGATAATCTGAATACAACCAACGAAGAAAACATCCATTCCGAACTATTTACTACTTTTTTTTTTGTCCCAAAACTTGATTGAATGCACTTTTTTTCGCAATGAGTCTATCTGCCAAGTTTCAGTGAATTAGATGACGGCAAGTGGAATCAGGTCAATTATTAAACCTCTAAAGATTTTACCGCGCCAAATTTAATAGGAGTAACTTTCAGTCATTAAATATCGCCAAAGCGGACATGTTTGAATTAAGCTTGGTATCTGGATAACAGTGGCGGCCCGTGGTCGAAAAGGTTAGAGCAGCCGGAAACTTTCCAACAACCCCTCCCCTTCCCCATAACCACACACATACTTTCCACAATCATGTACAATCACACTTGATTTTTTTTTCTTCTTTTTTTTTTTTTCTTCTTAAATTATCATTTTAAAAGTCGGATTTTTTTTGCACTTAAAAATACATAATCCCCCAAAAAAAACACTTTTGAAAAGTAGAAGAACCACCAACCTCAAAAATAGTAAAAACTTTCTTGCAATAAAAAAACCATAAACATGATGAAAATTTTCAATCACCAATACAGTGATATAAAAAATGGCCAACCTCTGATTACAACTCTAGGTTGTGACTCGCTTAAGAATGTATGCTTACTTAGTTTATTTTTAAAATTTAAGTTCCGCTCCCATAAAAATTTACGCTGCTTGAGGTTGGCACCCGTCATAGGAATATTAACAATGCTTGCTTTTAAACTAATTTATGGCATATTGCACGAATATTCGAGTTTATGATTTCATTTGGATAGATAGGAAATACAAAGTGGTGTAAATCTTCATGTTCATGTAACTTTCAAAATAGTATAGAGAAACTGTGCTCAAACGCTTGCATTTGAATCTTTATTAAGAATTTTTTAAGTTGGAAACTGAAGTGTTTGTGGTAAGCTTTTGTTTGGTTGATACATACATTTTGGAAAGTTTTTATTGTGTGGGGGGTTTTAAAGGTTAGTAATTAAAACGGGCGCCAACCTCAAGCAGAGTAAATTTTTATGGGAGCGGAACTTAAATTTTAAAAATAAACTAAGTAAGCATACATTCTTAAGCGAGTCACAACCTAGAGTTGTAATCAGAGGTTGGCCATTTTTTATATCACTGTATTTGTGGTTGAAAATTTTCATCATGTTTATGGTTTTTTTATTGCAAGAAAGTTTTTTGTATTTTTGAGGTTGGTGGTTCTTCTACTTTTCAAAAGTGTTTTTTTGGGGGATATCAGAACTTTTTTTAAACAATTTTTTGAATTTGTCCGTTTAATCGTTTTTCTATTTATCACCTATGGTACACCTGGTACCTGGTTGGTTGGTTGTTTTCAGATTATCTTTCGCCGTCAGCAACACGAGGGCTATAATGCGCCGAAACATTCGTCATTAGACAAGCCAGCATACATTTACAAACACCCATGCCTAACACGGGACTCGAACCCGCAACCTCGCGGTCTAGAAGCTAGCACGCTAACCACTATACCGTTTGATCGGCCACACCTGGTACCAGGAATATTCATAATTCTTCAAACTGAGTTCGACGATACCTTACATGCAATAATTATCTTTAAAATTGATAAACCGGAAGTGGTACCAATAGCATACCTGCTGGTACTTTAAACATTCATAATTCGTCAAAACAAAAGTCCAATATGCCATATTTATCTTGGAAATTGATAAATCGAAAATGGTACTACATATGCTATACCTGGTACCTTAAACATTCATAATTTTTCAAGACAAGCCCAACGACACCCAACATGCTATATTTATCTTCAAAATTGATAAACCAGAAGTAGTATCACCTATGGTACATCTGGTACTATGAATATTCACAGTTCTTCAAGTTGAGTTCAATGATATCTTACATGCTAAAATCTACTTGAAAATTTACAAATTGGTTGAATGCGGAAGGCAGTAACCATCAAAATCGACCACGAACGAGTAATAGAAACTTGTGTATGGCAACTTAACCCCCAAAACTTAAAGAAATACGTTGCCATCGACAAAGAGCCTGTCTGCCAAGTTTCAGCTGGATTGATTAGTTTGTACGCTCAACGACCTATTTTAGTGCATAATAACGACTAATAAGTCCGGGACCCACAGCTTAACGTGGATTCCGAATCACAACGAACATCCACATCTAACCCAGGAATCAAATCCGGCACCTTTAACATACAAGGCCAGAGAGTTCATCCTATTGAAAATTTATTCTAATAAATTGTTACAAATAAATATTACAAGTTTTTTACAGTCTAATTATTGCAATATAAATTATTTTTACTATGTCAAGCATTACTTTGGTTCACATAATAACCCATTGATATTTGACAAAATTTAAAATATTTTCTTAACAACAATTTTAAAATTCACTATGAAATTATAATTTTGATGATATATGATTCTACGATTTCATTTTACAACGAAAATTAAACAAAATCAACACATCTTTAAAAATGAATGACATTTTTGCAATCCATTAGCCAATTACAATGCGTGTTTCATTTAGTCCCGCTGTAATGAATTGACTGTGACGTCAGCTAGCATAACCTTCACATTTGTACTTTGCAATTCAGCCCATAGTATCTTGCAACACAATGTGATTATTTTCATTTTTAAACGGAGCTTTTCCGAAATTAAAATGTTTTTGAAAGTTAACTCACTCTAAATTGTCATACAGTTCAAATAACACATGCAATTTGAAGAACAAATATTTCTCTTTAATTCTGTCTCTTCAAAAATTAAATTATTTCAATTTTAAAGATGTTATAAGCTATATAATCATAGTCTAATTCGTTCTGCCTATACTATTACATTAAGCTCATTCTCACTTAAGCCTAACATGTCGGAAAAAATAACTTCGAAATGATAGCAAACCTGTTTGGCAACTTTTGGCATATATATCTGAACCACAATTACATGTTGATCGCCTTTATCTGTCGCCAAATTATGAAATGAAAAAAAGTAGTTTTAAATTAATTAAAAATAGAAAGAATTATTTAACGAAGTTTAAACCAGCGTAGGATTTTAAGTTGAAACATTCCGCATCCTATAATTCAATCCGTTTGAAGATCTATAGCTTAGTTAGAGCTGGACGTTTGTCTAAAATTTTACATCAAAATCGGGCTAGAACTCGTTTTTTTATTTCGTTTTGGAAATTTCAATATTTTTTTTCTTCGTTGTCTTTTATCCTAGGTACTCAATTTTTTTTTCTTTGAAAGATATCACCGAGACGAATCTATGGTATTTTTTGTATAATTATGTGAAGTTTCGTAAGCGAGCTAGAAAATAGTCAATTTCGGCTTTTTCGCTGGAAGTTGTGTAGAGAATAGATACTTACTGTCGTTTCTGCCTTTTTAAGGTTGGCGGCGAAACGACCGTTTCGTCTGATTAGTAACGATGTTTAAATGAAACTAATTTCAGTTTTATTAAAAAATTAATTAACTAATTAACATTGAACTCATTATAATAACCAATTTTTTGATTGATTATTACTCAAGTTTTGTAGGGCCAAGAAAAGAATATATTGTTGGAAATTGTTCTCAATATCATTCTTAATGTTATGAACCTCTATCTAGTTTCTAGAATTTATATATTTTTTTTAACATTGAAAGTATAAAAAATCGCAATTTTTTAAAAAAAACTTTTGCATTTAAAAATTTACCAAAATTCTTCCCCCCCCCCCCCCATCAATTTGACTGAGGTTCAAAACATCTAATAGTTGATTCAGATTTGAATTTTCAAATCATTTTTCAAAAAGATTATATCAAACTTCCCTTATCACTGTTTAAAAGAAGTTTCACGTGCCAAAAACATTATTTTAGATAATGAGTTTATAATATTCAAATTTATTTTCGGAACAAAATAGTATTTCGAACTTTTAAAATAACTCTCTAGCCTACAGATTAGCCCCATTAGCTTTAGATTAGCCCTATCAGCTCCCCATTAGCTTGCAAAAGATTCCATTGAGAGATTATTTTAAAGAAGAAATTCTCAAAGGCAGCCGAAGTCGAAAAGTCGTTGATCTGGCTGCTTCGCCACACATTACTTGGAGGGAAAGCTCTATTAGATTCCATTGGTTACCATGGCAAAGCATGGCAACCGAAACGCGTTTCAGAAGGAACACATGGCTGCCGTTCGGAATAATATCACCATGATTGAAAACGGTTTTTCCCACTCTTGAATTTAGTATTGAGGCAAGAAGTTTGCTGTTTATCGGATTTTTTCACACTTACCGTAGTAATTGAATCTTCATTTTGGAAAATTGTAAAATATATAATTTTAATTTTAACCTAATAAATTTTGATGCGGCCCGGTTGCTGGCTGTAGTACACGAGCCGCCATTGATAAAGCCCAAACATCAGTGTTGTGAAGCATCAAAATGTGCTTACATCCTATTATCTCACAATCAAAAGTTTGTCAAATTTTGGCTTTTCAATAAACCACCCAAAAATAAATATTTTCGCGTCTGTTTTACTTCTTGATAGATAAATAGATACATTTTTATTATTATTGTCTATTTTTTATGTTACAATCATCCTTAAGAGAAATTGATAAATTGCACAAATGAGATGGTGACGTAAGAAAACACTTTGTCACAGTTCTCAGAATTTTCAATAATAACTTGTACTTTTCATCAAGATGTAGTATTTTATTAACTAAATATGCAAGTTTAAGTCTTTATTAACTGTATAGAAATGAGAAGGAGGGTAATAATTTATTTTTATGTTGGACGGAGAAGGGATAGTGAATGATTTTTAACAATGAATAGGTTTTCTCTCCTAGCAGTGTTCAAGGTGTCAACAGATATTTGTATTTGCAATAGCAACTTTTCGGTAATACAAGCGTGCGTAAAAATGGTATTTTAGCCACAGTGACAACCCCCAAAACTTATTAGAATGCATTGTCAATGATATCCTATCTATCTTTATTGATTATATTGATAATGAAACTAATTAGACGTTCATTGTAGATTTTAATTTGTATGTTTATTTCCTTTATTTCGATTATTTGGTTAATAAAAGGAAAACGTAAATGTTTCTTTGATATCCACTATATTCAACATAACAAAAGAAAAGTTAAAGATCGAAAAAAAATTTACATAAAAGGGGTCATTTTTATGAATTATTATCAGTACTTAAGAAATTAAGAAAACAGTTTGAGAAGAAATAGTGTATCCTAGAAATTCAATTTTATTTTGTCTCGAAAGCCCAATGCCCTATAGCTAGATCCGCCACAGCAGTGTGCCACTGCACTCAATTACGTAACTGTCAACAAGACTTTTACCTTCAAATCTCGCCAAATGTGGCAACCCGGACCCCGCCATCTTCAACACAAAACGGGGAAAAGGGATGCAGGGGGGGATATCAGGCGTGATTGGCCGGGAGCAGGGCGTGACGTCAGAGTCCTTGCGGCGGGGCAGGTGATCGGGCAGACATGGGGGGCTGTTAAACGTCCAGGTGATGAAGGTTGGTCTGGTTCTCCTGATCGCGTTGTTAGCGGGCCGGCTTACCCGCGCAGCCAACAAGGAGGGAGCTACCGGCACTGCAGGGGACATCACGCTGTGGATAGATGTCAAGGAGTTCCTCACGGAAGGTATGGCTAAATACACATAATACAAATGAGTAAATGCAAATTTTAAAATGCATGATACTGTTTTAAAAAAGTTTTGAGATGACTTTGCTGACTTGTTCATTCATCAAAACGTCTGTAGAAGCATTTGTTTTGGAGTAGGCTGTTATAACTAGTCACTTAGCAAATTGCATTATTGCCTGAAAAACTAATTCGAATATATATGCAAGGGAACTGGTATTTTGCTTGTAAGATGGTGGTATAAATTTTGAGTTGGCGTTCTAGCTATATTATCCATTCACAAATTTGGGTAAAATTTTGTTTTGGAGTACATTGTTATTATTATATATGATGCAAATTATGTTAATTGCATTGCATGCAAAATCAGCCCTTCAGTCATGCCTTTTAAGACAAAATTGAGAAATTCTCAACATACCCTGCTATAATTCTGCATAGTCTGCAGACCAGTTAGGGTGAATGATCAATATTGCATATAAGTTGGTATTTTGGGTTGGCATTGATGGTCATTTCATGCATTAATTTTCTACTAGGATTATGACTAAAAGGTCCATGGAGCAAAGTTGACTGACATTAATGTATATCAAATGAATTGCTTTACATGCAAAATCAAACCATTCGCTCATGACTCGTCTTCGTCATCATTAAAACGTTTATATTGCGGTACGCTGAAGTGATTCTGCATAAAAGTCTTTAAGACCAGTTATGCAAAGTAAAATGTCTTATTGCATGGACGGTGTTCTTAGATGTCGTAGCCGTCTACTTCATCCATCCATCCTCAATTTCATGTAATAAGTCTGAATTAGGGTACGATGCTAGGATCATTCATGGACTCACGGTGTAAAATCAACTGACAGCGGCGCAAGGTAAATTAGCAGTTAAGCGTTTAAGATCAATCCATTCAATCATGCCATTTCATCAAGCTTATTTTGTAGTACGCTGTTATGATTCTGCATAAAAATCCACAGACCAGTTATGCAAAGTGAATTATCTCATTTCATGGTATACTGTATATTTAGTGTCAAATTTGAGTTGTCTGTGGCTCTCACGATTGCAAACGGGTATCAAAACACTAGTTTATAAGACGATTTAGTTTATGATATGTAACTGGAGGTGATATTATCGATCTTTACGGTATCAAAATTTAAAATGAAGTTGATGCTTATATTAAAGGAAATAGTAACCAATCAGGGTGTTTAATTATAATTTACAACAATATACAAAATGTATCAGTATTAATGCAAAGTGAACATTTCAATTCGATACAAGAGGGAAATTTTCGTGCCAAACATGATTTTAGGGATGCTTTTAACGATTGAGAGTAAACATAAGTTAAAATCAATAATGTAGAAATTAATTCAGTTAGAAATTTTACAAATGAACCTAAGAAGCATTAAAAGATAGTAGAGATTACTGAGTTGTGTGGGATGAATCAATATATACAATGAATCAAATGGAAGGAATCAAAAAATATTATTTTACCAAAACTCACATCAGGATTTCAATCTAATTTGTTTTAAAGACATTATTGGCTCACTGAAGTTGTTGGTCTTTCTATCTTTTAGCTTGTACATTACACAAATGTAGAGAATAACTTATTTCTGATGTTAACAAACTAAACATGCAGCGAATACCGTGGTACATAAATGACGAGTTCTCACACAAAAATTCAACCAGAAACGATGACCGGAAATCAACTCTTTGGGAAGTCCACATCTCAGCTGTAAAAATGGATATCAGAATAGAGCTTGGATATTTGATGAGAAGATTCGTCACCAAGTTTGTCAGGAACTTGGCGTCATTTTCGTTTTTAAAAAATACTCAAAATTGGCAACAAGGATAGCTTTCGATTATTAATTATTACCAAATTATTCATCTGGAAATGAGGAAGCACAGTTGAAGCGTGTGTAGAAGCAGTCTATTAGTGACAACAACTGTCACAATCCAAACTTGTTTAGTATTTAGTTTTAAGATTTTGTAACTAAAATGTAGATGACATTAAATTAATTCATTCGTGCACAACACGCGATTGTGCATTCGAACGTTTTCTGTTTTGAGCAATAGTGTTTTGTGTGAGTTAAACTTCCAATACCGGTGCAGATTCTGCTCTAAGACTACTTAACATAAAAAAGCTCAAAGATAAAAGTTAATTTACAGCAACCATATGCATTTCACCTGCTAGTAAACAAATGCTGCCTCATTTGTTGGCATTAGTCGCCTTGGCATAGAATCCAAACTAGAGTTTGAAGTTCAAGCCAAAATCACTTGACAGGATGCATGTTAACTGTTTCATGCAACACCGTATATATTTTGATGACTTATAAGTCGCCTGTTGGTAGATAGTATGAACAAATGCATATAAAAAATATAAGAATTATTAAATTGAATTTTTCACTGACCAAAAATTATTAGATAGCAACATTAGCTTTTTTTTTTTTTTTTTTTTTTTTTGTAAATGCTATGATAAATTAAGATGTCAAAATGAATTTGTCGCTTAAAAAACATACTTAAAAAGTAGCAGGCCCATACATACAGATAATGTTAAGATGATGAAAATGGATATAATATGTAAAAAAATTCTGCTCTAACGAATATTGTTTGCCGTAAAATTTAATTTTACGTATAAGTAGAAAACAGAGAGTCAAATATTTAAGACTTCTATTCTCATAACACGATAGACTTCTGTAAAAATAATAAACTTATCATTTACATTTTTCAGCATACGGATCTTTTTCGGAAAACACTTAATATCTGTGCAAAAATAACGAAGCAAAAAACTTCAAATTAAATAGTTAATGCAGTTTTAACGTGCTCAATTTCCATTTTTTATGTATTTTTTATATATATATATATATATATATATATATATATATATATATATATATATATATATATATATATATATATATATATATATATTATTTATATAATGTTATATCTCAAAATAGTTCTTTATTAGTTTTCATATATATATATATATATATATATATATATATATATATATATTATTTATATAATGTTATATCTCAAAATAGTTCTTTATTAGTTTTCAAAACAATAAAATGTTTCGCTTTTCAAATATTTATCTCAATTTTATAAATTAAACCTTCGGGCATAGCAATTTATCCAGAAAACGGGGAACTTTTTTTTGACAAAAATTTAAATAAGGTAATTGTGTAATACAAATGTATCGATAATTGAATGTATTTATAATTTACGATGGTAATAAATTATGGTTTATTTTATCTAAAAAATTTATTTGAATGCATACACTGAATTTAATTAATGTAAATTTACCTTGAAGTACGAGGTACGTAATTTATAAACCTCATTAATTTTTGGAAAAAACTTTGAAATGTACCTCTATTATTTGTGGTCCAGTTACGAAGCTCGAACAATTCAGTTTTAATCATACCTCAGTTCTATTAAAATAACTAAATCTTTTTTGCAGTTTTAAGTTATTTTTATAAGCATTCCGGGACTTGAAAACATTATTTCAACTTCAGCAACCACATTTAAAGCAATGCAAAATATTTTTTATTTTTTTTATTTTTTTAAACAAAACTTCTAAATGTTAGGAAAAGTGAAGAAAACACTCACTTTGACTTTTTCTAAAAGCATATCAAAGAAGCTACTAAGATACAATATTTAACATAAATAAACTGAAGCCAAAATGAAATGTATGGATCATCTTTATTATTATTTGAATGTTTTTCGTAGAAATTTTGAACCCTCAAAACTAACTTCATCTTGAATATTTATTTTGTAAACACATAAAATGTCAAAGCAAATATGAGCTTATCGCAAAAGACACCGCATGAAATACTAAGTATAAAAAAAAAATTGCCAAGAAAAATCAACTAATGTGTAAATCGAAAGGACATTCAGTTACACATCATTAACTTAAAAGCGCTTTATTTCCCCCTACTGACTTACTTGCTCTGAATTGTTGAATGTTTCTTTCGACGGGCTTGTTTACTTTTTTTGTTATCCAAATGCCTGTTTCGTTTATCACAAATCCTTGTTTCTGTCTCATAACGTTGTGTTGTGACAAAATATTTTAAGTACCATTTTCATTCTTTTGTTATTTGTTATACCTTAAGTATGTTGAATATTATAGAATGGAAATTTATTTTTTTACTGCTACCAGGAATCATTATTTTGTTTTGAAATTTATTTTATCTTGTTGTTCGAATATAAGAGTTAAAACTTTCAATTAATTTTTAACTTATTTTATATTTATATTTCACTTCAAAAATTTTATTACAATAAATAAATACTTTAGATGTTTTTAATATTTTAAGATATGAGCAAAAAAAAAAAACTTGTTACTGCGACTAAATACAATTGCCACTTTTTTCGCATAATTCTAATAGAATGTGTTCAAAATAATATTAAATGCAGTCGTACAGTTTTTCTTTTTCTTTAGAAAAATTTACCAAATTACAACATTTAGAAAATAATCATTTTGTTTCCGGTTTTCTGGAGTTACATAGTAATTAGTTTATGTAGCTCATAAGAAGGAGGTTATGCGTGTCACAGTCAGTTTCTTTGCACGGAAATAAATGAAATATAGTGATTGGCTAATAGGAATTTCAAAATTAGACTTTGTTTTTAGACGTGTGTTGTGATTGATCAAAGTCACAAGTTTTGCCATTCGATGCAGTCTAACTTCTAATTATATTCTGCATATGGCTCATCATCCAAAAAAGAATTATAAGTTAACAATGGCAATGATTTGATCAAGCTCTTCGCATAAAATGTAAAAGTTTTTTTTTTTTTTTTTCTTTTTTGTTAATATGTTTGCTAAACTTTAAAGAATTATTTTGGGGATTGCAAAATACTTTCCCTGTATAATTGTTATATATTACCATTAGTTTATCAATTGTTTTCTGTTTTAGTTTTCATTTTTTCAAAATTTTATTTAACGAGTTCTTCAAATTAAAAAAAAAAAAGTACTCGAATTTTTTTTTTTTTGAAGAATTCTTCTTTAATTAAAGATTTTAACAAAGAAAAGCAATTTGTGAGTGAAATCAACTTGTAGTGAAATTTATATTAGAATATAAATTTACATTTACTGATTATTATAAATATAAGATCGTAGTATACTACTATTGATTTTTTTTTATAGTATCTAATTGAAATAGTCTTCTGCACATTTTTAATTGTTTATTCATATGCCGTGTTACCGTTTGGAAACAAAATGTAAAATATTCTACTGCTATTTTTAGTTTAAATTCTATCTTTTTTTAACGGGTTTAATCTGTAGAATAATGCAAGTTGCTTTTTAAAATGCATTTTCTTTTTTTTTGATAAACTACCAAAGTAATTGTTGATCCTCAATTAAATGATTTTGGACCTTAAAAAATATTTAAAAAAAAAAAAAAAAAAAAAAAAAAAACTATTCCCATTAAAAAAAAATAAAAAAAATTACCCTTTATATCAGTGTTTAAGCTGGTGTACAAAATTTCTTAATCGAAAAAACTAAAATCACAATTTTGATGTTTTTTTAGCAAACTGTAAAATGATTACGTTTTCTATCACTTGTGATGTTTAATTTAATATAATTACAATAAAACCTTTTTTTACAATAATATAATTATTAACTTTAAATATAAAGCTATTTTATGTCAAATCTCAATTGGAAAAATACTATTCCCCTCTCAATTTACTTGTTCGTTTAGGTTGGATAACAAAAATGGTAAATTTGCAAATTTTCTGTAAAAATGTTTTAGCAAAAGAGCTAAACCACACTTTATAATTTTAGCACTTAATAAAGTTCGTAAGTATTTTGCTAAAAAAGCACCACAGCTCATTCCCTGCTTTATATGCATTGCCATTTCTTAAATACAATTGCAACTTTTTTAAATTGATAACAGATCGAGTTTTCCTACTGTTTGACCACTACGAAAAACATTAACTTTGCTCCAAAACAGGATAGAATGCCTATCATCTACAACGAGTCTATTTACCATGTTTAAGCTTGATTGGATGACGGCAAAGGGATTAACTAGTTCTCCGAATATTTCCCCCACCACAAGCAAACACCCACAATCGAAGTTCAGATTTTAAAAGGGAAGATATATTTCTAAATTTTTTTGATTAATTTAGAAAATTCTTTCTATCTTTTGTAAAATATCCAATTTAATCTAATCCGTCTGCAAACTGTAACCAAGACAAACTTATCCAATTGTTACATGATTAGGTTGGATGAGTCTTTTTAAGTTTCAGATAGTGGATGAACAGATATGAATAAGTATTTCTTTTCATCTTTGAAATACGGAACACTGAAACCTTTCTTTTTTTAAATTTAACAATGTTATTTTTCAAATTAAATTTCATCGAAAACCAAGTTTAATTAGCTAGTTAAGCCGAATAAATTAAATTACATTAAATGAATATACCAAATAAAAGCTAAAATTGGCTAAATTTAAAATATTAAATAAAACCATGTTTGGCAAGGGAAAATGCCCATTTCAGATTACCTTGCAAATTCCGTACCCTTATTAACCGTCCTAAAATATTTTTCACATGCAGCGCATGATTTTTTATCCCCCACGCTTACCGATGGAAAACAGGTCTTTAAACGATTAAAAACATTATATAAAAAGTATCAAAGTTGAAGTTGTTTCAGCATAAATAAATGATAATGCCAACATATGCGCTTGATTAATGAAGAGGAGATTGAGGGGTTCGATAATCATTTTGTTAGCGTTCTATGTGAATGATCCTATGAAATTGCAGGGTGTGTTCTTAGAATGTGCTAAAGAATAATTAGAATTTTTTTTTTCCAACGACAATGTTATACCACCAAAGATTTAGACATTAAGTCAGGGCTTTATATCGCCTGGTAATCTGGTTTGCAACTTTTTTTTACTTTGATTCGTTTGTTTATGACGTGTTCATATTAAGCAATACAAATTTAAATGCTCTGTGTCCAGAGTAGGCCATATCGTATATTTATAATGAAGAAAGGAGACATAGGAGATACCTAAGTCTACGTCATTGTCAAATGTAAAAATATTTATAAAACGTTTTAATTCAAATAGATCTTAAAATAGCGTTTGAAAAGCCAATTTTCTATCAGATGTATGATTATATAAGTAAATAACTATAAATTTGAATCAATCTTTAAATGATAAATTATCGTGACAAATAACAGATCCTATGGAAAAAATCTATTGTTTTTTTAATTTAATTTAACTTTGTAAATTAACTAGAAGTCCAATTTTGTTACACTTAAAAAACTTCTACATGAAACATTTTATTCTCGCCAAAGTGTAATTTTGAAAGTAATCTCTTTTATTTAATAAAGTTTTCACGTTTGCTTTTCTAGTGTTCGTATCTGTTGAATAGAAAATAGACTCTTGAAAAGAAAAGGTTATGTTAATACACAATCTTAAAAATCCAGTTTTTTGTTTGGCGTCTAGTTTTTCAAGAGGTTAAACTTCTTGTAATTCTTTATTACGTAAATTGTCTAGAATTCTTTCTCTTACGGACGTTTTGTTAGTTCGTTTCATATTACAAGACTGGTAAAGGCAATTAATTTGATTTGCAAAATTTTTAATCCTCTGTATAGGTATAACTCGAAAGCTCGGTCCATTGCACAACATAGTTTTAAAAGTACTGATTTAAAATCAAGAGTTTTGACGAGAGTTATTCTTAAAATGTATCTAACGCAATCAGCTTTCAGCATAAAAGAAAAAAAATAGTTCGATGTGAATAGAATGCAAAAAATGCATTAAAAAAATGCATTATGCTCAAAATTTGCAGTATTACTCTTTAAAACTAGATTTAATAAAAATATTCAAATTTAGACGAGTTGAATAATCAGAAAAATGTATAAAATATAAAATTTCCGACTTAAATAGATTTTCAGAAAGTTAAAAAAAATAATTGAAGACATTCAATAATGAAAATACTATTGAACGCTGTAAAGTATTGTTTTTGGATATGTTTATGAAAAAGATAATACCACTCTCTATCGTGTCATCTACTTTAGCTGTCAAATATTTTTTCGCTTTTGTTTACTATAATTTAAAAGTTTTCCTATAAAAAAAATACCTATTTTCAGTGCTATAATAAACAAAATTTAATAACAAAAGCCATTGTATCGAAACAATAATTTTAACAACGCGTCTTAACTCAGTTACACAAAACAATTACTATTTAACCTGGTATTTACTCTGTATCGAAAAACAGCATCACCAGATCACAAAGCTCGTATAAAACAAAATGTAACTATATTGTTTTATGAGTTAGTTTTATTTATTTAATAAAAAGTGTTACGTAGTTTTATTTTAATTTAAAATGAAACTCAAGTAATTTCAGATTGTTTGATTTATCGTAATTTAGTTTTAAAAAAATTAATTGACAAAGGGATAAATAGAAAATAAAGTGTATCGAATTAAGACAAAATTGCATCTTAACATGAAATAAAACCAAAAATTACTCCCCAAATTCCTCGAAAATAGGGACACCATCACACCATAATTAGAACGTCTACAGAAGGTTTGAAATTTATAGAAAAATCGAGCCAGTTCATTTCTTAACCCAGAAATTACCAACCTGAAACTCCTCTCTGTTCCTTAATAAAAGAAAATGATGGGGTGGGGTGTTCTTTATTCTAATTTTGCTACAATGTAAAAACCCTTAATTGCTTTTCCTACGCAACACCCCAGACAGTTTTAAACAATGCGGTTGACGATCGCGTTTCAATATTTTCTTTTCCTCAAATGTTACGCCAGTTTGGGCCATAGGTCGATCTTTGCACTTGGCCAGAGACGCATTTCGCAGAAGCAGTCTCGCTCTATCTTCGTGCCAAATACACCTTTCGCTTTTCGCCGTCTGATGCTTTTAAAGTGCTGTCAAAAGGCCGGTTTTTGACTGACCGACCTTGTCGTGAAGTCATGCCCAAGGCCTTTTCATCGCCAAATCCCAGGTAAATCGCCATGAGGAAGTGACAGCTAAAGGAGATAATTAATTGGATGATTTACGCTTTCTGCGGGTTGGGGCTCGGGTTAGAGCGATCCCCAGACTTTTCGATAGTCGTTAGTATCTTTAATTTTTATCAGCCGTAGACTTCATATGGTAATCTTTTTCTGTGCTGAAGCTTATTCTACGGATAATTCATCAATTGCTTCATAGTAGTAAGAGATTAATGTTCATGGTTTGATAGATAGTTGTGTGAAAATGTTACTCGGTCACTAATCACAATAACCATTAGTGAGCATGATATATTCCTGTCGATTTCTTTTGTTATTTAATTTATTTAAAGCATATTAAAATTGCTCATTTAATTATATGATATTTATTTTTTCTACATAAAGATAATTATATTAATTTAGTGAAGACAAAATGCATTCAACCTCATTAAAAATGCACTATTAGTAATGAAAACAAATACATTCATGCTTGTATGAACATAATAATTTGAAATTGAATATGCAATAGATTGTTTAAATATAGAAACTTACTTATTAATATCTTACACCGAATAAAAAAGTTGGTAAGAAGCTTCTTAATTAATAAACAATTTAGTTAAAAAAAACTTGATTACTTTTGTCCATAGTGTAACCCAATTTGCAAATACATTTCCTTGTGCTTGGTTTAGTTTTTCTGCAATCTATGTTTATAAGAACATTAGTGGATTAAATATTCTTGCATTAGCATCGACCATCATAGGAAACCATAAAATAAATTAAGTAAAAAATTACCAATTTGCTAAGTAAAGCTTAATAATTTTGCATTGTGCATTACCATAAACACACGGGACTTTGGAAAAAAAGTAATATTGGATGATGATTTATTGCCTATTTCTATTCTATAAATGCTTTCTATTATGCACAGAAATGTACTATGTTAATAAAATTTGCATTCAAGAAAAGTAATCTTTCAAAGAAGTTACTGAAAAAAAAATGCTGAAACATATTTTTTCTAAGAAACGTGAATGCTTCTGCCTGCACCAAAATTTATTAGCCTAACTTACATGAATGAGTCCTATTTTTACACAGTAAAATGTTATACTTCCACAATCACAAAACCGCAGACACCCCCGGAGACATACGCGAAATCAAACGCTGTTCCAGCTTTCAAAGAAAAAAGAAAATCCGTTTTAAAATCTCTCCCTCCCTTTACAAGCTGGAGGAGGCTAGAACCAGGATCTCAACAAAATAAACAATCAAAAAAGCAGAACTTGCTTCTGAAAAAGTGGTCGGGGGCAAGAAATAGGGGGTTCGATCAGTGTAAAAACCCCTACCATGGCACACGATCTCTGAAAGGGACCATAAAAGATTATTTTGTTGTGGTAACTCTGAACTCTATTCGAGCTGTCAACCGCTAAATACAACCTAATGCGCCCCTGGCCCCTAGGGGAAGGAAAGGGGCCCCGCCCACTTAGTGATAAAGTGTACTGCTTGATTAAGCCTTTTACCATGTGGATGGGGTGGAAGATTGTTGATGTCTCTATTTAAAAGGCTCCATTGGATACATAAGGGGCTTTAGGAAGGAAAGCTATAATATATGATGATTTTTACAGCTATTAAAGCTGCGTTCAAAATTTGAAACAAATCTAAAATAATCCATTATTGTACTGTATTTATTACAAATTTCAATGGTTCCTTCAAAGTTTTTCCATGAAATTTAAATTTAATGATGATTTCCGAACCTGTCATTGTAAATACTAATGTAGTGTTGTAAATTTCTCAAAAGTACTTGTAACTAATCGTTCAATTTAATTTCTTGTAAAAGAAGTTGTTTTGTTGCAAAATAGTTAATATATTAGTGTGCGAATTAATTACTTTAAATAAAATTTTGTTAAAAAAGTTATTACAACAAATTAAAAAAAAAAATTAAAAAAAGAAAAAAAAAAAAAAAAAAAAACCGGAATTATTATTTACACTGATGTTTCATTTTTAAAATACATGGAAACAACTTCGGTGATTTTCTGTATTCGCAACTTAAAATGCACAAAATTTAATTTTTTTTGTAAACGTACACTTTTACTTTTTCTTATTCATTCTTAGTAAATTTAGAAAACCTATGTCTCTAGATTGATTTGACATACAAATTTTATTTTCTAAAGGTGAATCATGAAATATAAAAATATGCATCTTAAAGAACTTTGCTTTTTGAAATTTTAAGCTATGGAGACAAAATTTTGGGATGCAATTGTTTACAAGAGAGAGAGAGAGAGAGAAAAAAAAGAAGAAAAAAAAAAAAAGAAGGAAAAAAAAAAAAAAAAAAAAACATTTGTATTTTTTAAATGATTTGACATTTTTCAAAATATTTTAAAACTTTTTAATGCCAGGCAGGTTTTTTTTGTCTTAGCGATTTTGTTTGTAATACATGTAACACTATTACGGAACAAATTGCTTTCAATTTGACAAAATTTTCTTAGTGCAATTTCGTAACAAATACAATTTTTTAACTGTTATGTGCGTTTCTTTTACATGGACACAAATGAGGTCAACATTAAAGATTAAGGATATAATATAACCCATAATTTTTTTTAATACAAATCCTTTGTATTCATTGCCAATTTTTAAGTGCACATGTCACTTATTAAGCTCAGATCGAGCTTTTATAGTATTTGACCACTACGAAATAAACATCCATTCCGAAATATTTACTAACATTTTATTGCCCCCAAAACTCGATTGAATACATTGACATCTACAACAATACTATCTGCCCAGATTCAGCTCGATTGAATAACTGAAAGTGAGTTATTTAGCCCTCCGAAGATCTTGGCTCAATCATAATAGTGGAAGGTTTCAGTTATTAAAGATTGCCAAATTGAACAAGTTTTAAGTAAACTTGGGTATTTGGATAATGAACATGAGTCAAATCTGAAGAGTCTGACTTAAGACGATGGAAACGTGTGTAGAAGTGGCCTTTTGGTGACAGTCTTAAGACTTCATTGAAAGGATTGTCATAGCCAATGAGTGTATTTGTCATGTTTCAAAGTTTTAGTTCGATTGGATGACTGGAAGGTGGTTTATTAGTAATCCGAAGTGCCAATAGAAGCGTGTGTAAAGAGATGCCTTTTAGTGAGAGTAGCAATCCCTAAAACTTGATATAATGCATTGACATCGACATCAAATCTATGTGTCAAATATCAGGGCGATTGGACGACAAGTTGGTTTATTAGTATAGCGATAACAGAAGCGTGTGTAAAGAGGAACTTTGAGCGACATTGACAACCTCCTAAACTTGATAGAATGCATTGTCACTAATGTCAAATTACTCTTTTTCTAGTTACTGCTGGATTGGATGACGGCAAGAGAGTTAATTAGGCCTCCACAAATTTGCCCGCAGCCACACCGCCATACACACACAAAATCGAAGTTAATATAAATGATTTAAAAAAAAAAAAATATGGTAGGTTGCCGTTCATTATTAATCTGGAAATGGTATTGTAAATTGAAACTTCTAAGAAAAAAGAAAACAAGAATTTCGTTCGGTTAAATTATTATTTTTTTTTTTTTTTTTTGTAAAAATAAATAGGATATTTTCATAAAAAATATCAATATTAGTAAAAATTTAAAGTATTTTCTTTGAAAAGAAACTCTTCATTTTATTTTTGGTCGAATTAGTACTTTTGAAGCAACTCTAAAACTCGTCGCCCTTTTCATCTTATATAAACTTATTAATGTATATGGTGTGTCACATACTACTAGTACTGGTTTTCCATCTCTGGGGTTAAATAATTTTAAAAACATTTTTTTTCCGTTTCATTCTATTTTATATTTCTGTCTGTTGTACTTGTAAACTTTTGAACTAAGAAGTTAGCATTTTAATTAGGTTTCGTTTTAAATAGTTTTTAAACCTAACGATTATTTAATCGTCTCTTAATTAGTCACTTTTGTAGCAGACTGAAATTCAAAACAACTCACAAACAAAGCTTTTCTAGAGCATATTTTAAAACTTCCCTATTCGAAAGATTGTTCTCTCTTGAGCGTCATTTCTTCAAGTTACATTACAAAACCCATTACATTTAATGAGATATTAAAGCCATATACTTGAATGTTTATGTCGTCAATATCCAATTTAGTTCAATCCAGATGAAATTTTTTTTTTTTAGTTCTCTAAAAGTTTAATTGGATACTTCGACTTTTGTTGAGTAAATATTTATTAAATTGTGTTTTACTTTTGCATCCTTGTTTACAAATAGATTTCTATTTCGCTTAATGATTCTGCGTGACTTATTGCCTTAAAAATAAACAGCCCATCACAACATTACTTCTATTAGCCACTACAACACAACGCCAGTGCCAGGGGCCTACTAAATAATCGCCACCAAGACCACAATACATTAACCGACGCTTGCAACTGCCTAAGAAATCCATCTCAATATTTCTCGCTATCACGTCCTTCCAATGTAAACAACATAAAAACCAAGTCTTCTTAAGAGCTGAAGCCAAACAAGGGGGGGGGGGGGAGAAGGATCAGTAAAACCAGAAAGAAAAAAAAAAGTAATGAAGAATATGTTTTCCAAAAGCCCCGCAGAGAAGTAACAGATGCATTTTTCGTCACTAAAATGGATGCGGGGCTTTTCCTCCTTATCTCCCAATTTCATCAGGAAAAAAAAAACTTAGGTGCGAGCTCACCTCGCCTATAAGCTATATTTATCTCGACACCACACGGGGGTTGCTGCAATAAGACGAAAAGCTAAAAACATGCCAAGCTGATCGCCAAAAACTGCTTTTAGTTTCTGAGAGACAGCTTTTTTTGTTTTGTTTGGGTGAGTTTTTCGTCTTTTTTTTTTTTTTTTTTTCATTTTATATTTTAACCGCTCTCGTTAACACGTTATCCGTCACACTGGCTATCAAATAAAGCTGCGTGTTTTCACCGTTTAGATGAAAAGTGGATATTCTGAGGTCGAATACGTTTCAAATTTATGGATTTTTATTCACCATGAATATTTAACATTGCCGCGGCGAGTATTTAAGTCTGAACACTCTGTTGAGATTAGCAAATTAGTATTTCTCATAGATTTTGAAGATTTAAATGCGATAGACACGAATGGAAAAATTCAAAAAGGTGAAAAATTGGAGGTGACCATCCCAATAAATTTAAAATGCGTATGTTTATTATATTTAACTTCGCGGTTTGATTTAATATACTTGATTTAGGAAGAACTAAAATATTGAAATATTTCGTTTTAATTTTTTTTTTTCTCTTTTTTTTTTTTTTTTTTTTTTTTTTTTTTTTTTTATAGAAATTTTGCGAACATACGATCATCTCAATCTAACGATGTGTTAGGTTATTTAAAAAAAAAAATAATCCAAACACGTGTTTGACAATCCTTGTAAATCATTCCCAGAAAAATGAGCTGACACCAAACGGTATAGTGGTTAGCGTGCTAACTTCTAGACCGCGAGGTTGCGGGTTCGAGTCCCGTGATAGGCATGAGTGTTTGTAAATGTATGTTGGCTTGTCTAATGACGAATGTTTCGGCGCATTATAGCCCTCGTGTTGCTGACGGCGCCAGATAATCTGAAAACAACCAACCAACCAAACCCAGAAAAATGAATATGGGCACTGCTGTTTCTTGGGGGGAAAAAAAGAAAGTGCCTCAAGACAGCAGCGGTGGGCACTAGACCAGAAAAGCTCCGAACACATCCTGTTAACAAAGGACAGATGGGGACAGCACAAAGGAGTTACTTCTTGACAGTCCTGTTGACAACCGGCAGATGGGGAGGGGAGGGGCGGTGATAAAGATAAGTGTGACGGCACGCGTTACAAGTCAACAAGGTGATTGTTATCTTCCAAATCAACTGCTTACAAGACGAGTGTTTCTTTTGTCAGTATCACATTGAAAGAAGGAAGTCTTTAAAACTTAAAATAACCGATATTTCTAAGAGTAACTGGATTTGTCAGCTCTTAATACTTTTAAAAGAGAGTTTCACTAAGTTTCATAGCGTCTTTAAATTTCTATGATTAATATTAATTTTTAACTAAGGAAAAATAAGTGTGATGGCACGCGTTGCAGTCAGCAAGTAATTGTTATCTTTCAAGTCAACTGCTTACAAGACGTGGGTTTCTTTTGTTACTGTCGCATCGAAAGAAGAAAATCTTTAAACCTGTAAATAACCGATATTTCTTAGAGTAACTGGATTGTCAGTTCTTTTAAAAGAGAGTAATTCACTAAGTTTTAAAGCATCTTTAAGCTTCCATTACTATTATTACTTTTAATCACTTTCTCTTTTCATTGCATTTTTACCCATTTTTGCAAACTAAAAGATTTCGTTCAACTTGTGATGCTTTCCAATTTCAAACTTTAATAATGAATAGTATAACCTGAGTTCTTAAAAAATCCTTTAATCAGCATTGTCAATCAGCAAATTTCTATCAGCAAAATGTGCGGCAAACTACGTTTCAAAATTTATTTATTAAAAATGAACTTGAATTTATGCTCACACATTCAAATATCATTGATTTATTCTGATTAAAGTAATTTTATTTATTTATTTAAAAAAAATTGACAATGGGAAAGAGTTTCAACAATGATCAGTTCAATACCATTTTAAAACGATTGGATGACGGCAAGTTGGTTTATTAGTATTCCGTAAAAGCAACCTTTTAGTGACAGTAAGTCCCAAAATTTGATAGAATGCATTGTCACCGACATCGAACCTATCTGCCAAGTTTCAGCCCGACTGGAGGACGGTAAGGGGGTTAATTAGGGCTCCACAGATTCAGCTCCCATCGAAAAACATAATCGAAGTTAATATAAAGGATTTAAAAAACCGCTTTAAGTGTAAACGAATATGCATCTATCACATAATTAGTTATTGCTAGCATAATATTTTTGTTATGCCCGCACGATTTATTAATTAAATAATAATTTAAAAAATAAATTTAGTAGCATCATGTAATATATCTTAAGCATTTAAATCAGCGTTAGCCACCACACGGCCAGCCAACAGCCAGAAGATTTTTTTTAAAAAATCAAAAAAATCAAATTTTATGGTTATGGACTTTTTTTAATTTTTTTTTTTTTTTTTTTTTTTTACGTATTTGCAATTTGTCCGAAATATTATAGTATGTGCTAACTATATAAAGAACAGATTTCTCCACTACGTGTTCGATGAAACTAAGTAAAGGAGCTTTCAGTCAGATGATTTTCATAAAAAATACAGGAATAACTTAACTCAATTTCATTTGGGCAATTTATTAAGATTGCCTGCAACAAATACTGCGACAGACAATAATTCTATCACAAAAATAAATTGTACGATTTCGACCACCATCGTGTAACAATTCATATCGACAAAAACAGAGTAATCTGGAAGTACAGTTTAAATAATTTTATGAAAAGTTAGGTCCAGTCCCACTGTCACGTTGGAGTAAAAGATTCACTTCCCTTTTAGACTTTAATTTACTAATAATGAAAATTATTATTTTTTAATTATTTAAAAAAAGAATCAAATATCAATAGTAATTTGATTAAGAACATTTTTGTTTAGTTTTCAAAAATGCTATTTATTGTTAAATCGATAATAAAAATACATATTTTGTGTATACGGCCCGCGAAAAGCTCCAAAATAAGTCATACGGCCCGCCTCTAAAAGTTAATGGCGAACGCTGATTTAAATGTTCGATGAATTCCAAAAAAGGGCAAGACTGACTATACTGTTCAAAGCTTATGGCGAAAATACAATTATATGCAATTTAAATACAATATTTTATTTTGAATATTTATGTTAGCGTTAAATTTTTTGACATATAGCCTTTGTTTTACAAAAAACACTAAAATTGTTTTCTTTCTTTTTGTCTTTAGGAAGCAGTAAGTCCCTTTCTACGTATTCCAACCATGATTGAAAGGAACTGGTTAAAAGGCTTTTGGTATAATCGGCTTACCTTTATATTTCATGTGATCAATAACAAGTCATAACTAACAGGTATGTTTCAACTTTAGATTTTCCAATGGAAATATTTGCTATTGCCGATGGGGTAGTTTTGCCTTACATTCTCGACCCAAACTTTGAGAAGTATTTGCCCATAATTCCAGCGGAAGTGGTCAGGGTAAACTTTACTTGGAAAGCTGGAGATCAAAAGGTATGAATCATAACTAGTTGAATTTTCAAATTTTGAAAATAAATAAAGATAATTTTGAAATGAGATAAAAAAAAAAAAAATCTTGAATTTTTAAGTCTGGTATAAGATTAAGGTTTTATGTAACTTTTCACTGTGAAACTTTTCTTAAATGATAATTTAAAAAAAAAAAAGAAAAAAGAAAGATATGTTCTAAAAGCAGGAAAGGTAGAAGCATTTTAGTAATAGGAATCTCTTTAGAAGATAATAATGCTTAAATTCGAGCAATTTTACTGACCTCTCACAAATTTTATCTCTGAAAAAAAAGCACTGCAATTTTTCCCCTATAATTTGAAAAAAGGGCTATTTACAAATATTGTTTACATAGTATTTTAATAGATTGCACATTTTCACGCGAAAAACTTTCTTTCTTCGACTTATTCGAAATATTTTCTTTATAAAAGTAAATTTAAATCAATAAAATATTTGAAACATTACTTTTTTTCTCGAAAAAAGTTTAGTTTCTAAGTGCAAATTAAATTGCTCTTTTCAGCTAATTGTTTACCTTTGGATATTTTCACTATTGAACCATTAGTGTGTGATTGAATGACATTTTTTTTTTTTTTTTTTTTTTTTTTTTGTATTTCAGTATTACTACGACTTCGATCAATTGAAGTCCTTCAATGAAAGCATTCTTAGTGATCCCCTCATATCCATTGAGCCCAAAGGCAAAGTTCCAAGAAAATCCAGGATTTTCCAAGTCATCCTGCCATGTCTTCGCAACCAGAGTGGCATAGCCTCTTTTGGAATAAGCCTAAAAATCCTAAACGATCGAGGGGTTTTCTTACCAGGAACTCCACTTCGGTTGAAACTCAAGAAGCAATGCGGAGATCATGGTGAGTGTTCAATAGAATTTAAAATATTCTATTTATTTTACATAATTACTATTACACGCTATAATTTTATGAACCAAATTCCGATTAATATTATCCATGTATAGATGATTGTTTTATACGAGGCCACGCGTGCAACAAGGTTATGTTGTTAACTTGAGTTCGACCTTGCTGCACGCTTGCCCACATATCGTTATCGCTCATCCTGCTGCACAATGGAATTCAATCCTTAGAATTGATACATAAACGAGGTTAATTCAAGTTTAAACTAGGGAAATATACTCCTAAGCACTTAGATCATGTCTTAAAAAAGATAATGATTTGACTTACCTTCTTTTAAATTTCTAATTACCATTTTCAAAGCAATTGCGTCATTGTTCAATTCAAAATCGTTCGTTCACGTCGTTGCTCCACTCATTATTTACTACATCCAAAGTAATTGCGTCATTCTTCTTTCAAAATTGTAAGGATAAGTCGTTGTTGTACTGCATGAGGTGCCCACAAAATCTTTACAAGCCTTCACATCTTAATACTTTTACTAATGTAGTATCAAACAACCACAAATGTTCATTTATAGACAAGACTTAATTAACAGAAGTGTCGTTGTTGTTCTTAAGAAAGGTAACGGCATTTCTACAATGGTCCTCTACCGTAAAGAAGACCTATTACAATATTTTTGGTTTTCTCTAAATCAAGGCTTCCTTACACTTATGACATTTTAAATTTTACTAAATTTTGCGCTGTCATTATTACATTGTCATACGAATCTGATAATAAATTCTTATATCTAAAATTATGCAAAATATTGAGTAAAGAAAAGCTTATAAAAATTCGCACGTTTAAAACAAACCATAGGTCATAGCACACATCAGAACTAATATTTTTTTTCTAAAATTTAAATTTAAAACTTCGTCCAAACTTTGGATCACTCCCTATTAATCTGTTCAAGCCAGTAAAGGGAAAATGGTCACATAAAATTTTCTTTTGAAACTTTTAGCTTGTTACGGATATCAAAAATGCTGATTAGTTTTGCCCTTTACCTTCTTTTAATAATCAACCGTGAACTATAATTACAGTAATAAAACTACACCTTCAAGATTTGGACGAGATATAAAATAATGTATATTTCAACTTCTTTTTTTTCCATTGAAGTTTAAATTATTTGCTAACATTTTTTAATATCCTCTGATAATTACATACCAGTTTCCTATTCCAAATATAATACATTACGACATCGTAAATACTTTTATTCACACAAATATTATCCTGCAGTTTTGGAATTCAATTTAAACAAAACTTTAAATAAAATGGGAACAGAAACTGATTGAATAATTATTATCCTACAGTTGATTTTGTTCCAGGTCCTGATCCAGAATGTGATAAAAAGTGTGCCAATGGCGGACGATGCAACCAGCATGGAATATGCCAGTGTCCAAAGGGTTATATGGGAAAGTATTGTGATACAGGTAAGACATAAATTTCTTTCTCGAAAATCAAATTTTGATAAATAAAACTTCCTAGTAGCATGGTTGATAATAGAATGTTTAGTAAAGATTACCAATGTTGCATTCAATCTTAAAGGAATGCAGAATGATAAAGCATTCTGGTATTCAAGGGCTTAAAATTAGTTTTTTTAATCCTCGAATATTAAAAAAATCTTACAAAAATCAGATAAAAAATTTGTTTTTCATTATCAGTATCGTAACACCGAATAATAGAAGAGAAAGACTGAATGCAAGCAGTTTTGTGGAAAATCCTATAGTGACTAATAAATTTTCTCTGTTAAAAGTAAAAATCACAAGAAAAAAATATATACTATTTAATCTCTTTTGTAGGAAAATCAAGATTATTCACCATTAAATGTTCAAAAACTGTGTGTGGGCGCAGTACTATCTGTGTTATTTTAATTTTTGAAATTTTTAATGAACTGGCAAGTACGAGAAAATCTTTTTAAAATCAAGGTTAATAAATCTTTGTTAAATAACTATTTGTGCTGCATTATTAGACTAACTACCTAGTAAGATACTTATGATTTAATGAAATTACACCAGTTTTCAGCTGACATGGATCCACAGATCACAAAATTTTATAAACACGCTATTGAGACCATGGCAATGAAGACCTTTTGCAAATGAAACTTTAAGGACTACAATTACGTGACAGATAGTAAAAGTTATATATTTTCATCAGGTGAGGGAAAATTCAAACTTGAGTTTATTTTTTATCTCAGCTATCATATCCCCATGGTCTCAATCCAATAGTATCCGATTTGAATTTTATTGAGGAATGTTCATTGGAACAGGTTCTTGACGGCTCTACACTGAGACACGTTCTCATTATATCCACCATGTATTATTGCCGCATGAGTTAGTAAATCAAAAAATTATTATAAATATCAATTCTACTATTGCATAAGTTAAAATATTAACCTTCACGTTCTGAACGCTTAACTCCAAATAAGACTAAGATAAAGTTACTTATATTGTTATGTTCCGAACCAGTTCCGAAATAGCCAACTTCAAAGTACCATTAGTTCTGGAAATCGCACTAATGCGGATTACCAACACTGTTAAGATTTCTTTTCAAGTACGTTAAAGGGGATGAGAGGGGAGGGGTGGGGGGCTGTTGGAAGTATTGTTGATAGAAACATCCATACAGAAATCCGAATAATAGCTAACTTGGAAACTCTTTCACAGCACGTTTGTTCACAAAAGCCACCTATTCTTCAAAGCAGTTCACACTGGAATAAGCGTGAATGTGTAGCGATTTTTTGCTGGAAAGTTTCTGAAACCCTTTGGCACGCTTGAGCGAGCGGTTATTTGTCATAAAGCATTTGTGTTGCTTTGGAGAAAGTGCTGATATTGCTCCCGAACCTCACTTACATTACATGAGTTCTATAGATAGTGACACGTGGGGGGAGTGTAACAAATGCTGTCTACTGCCTGGTGACAACAAAGTTCTCCCGTCTGATGTAGGGAAGGTAAAAAAGACGAGTGATGCCAAGGTCGTCTTTCTCGCTGAAGGTTTATCTCTGCCGTTGCTAGGTTTTTGCGCTTATCGCCTGGATGTCTTTATTCATCATTCCGTGGGCAGTCATCGATGACATGGGTGGATTAAATGGGTGATAAGGTGTCAGGTGCGTGACCTATAAGACGTTTCAATGAAGTCTGCTGATAATAGCAAGAGTAAGAAAATAACTTAAATAGTTGCTGACATATACTAGCTGTAAAAAGTGTAGAAACGGTAAAAACAAACTCCGAACAAATAGAATAAGCTTCAAAATCACAAAAAGTGTCAACAATGCTGTATAATACTATTATTTCTTTCTCTTTGCATAATTTCGTTACATACAATCCAAGTAATACAAAACTATAAATGATCTTATCCAATTATACGGCCGTCATCCATTCAATTAACTATCTTTAAATAAAATTAAGGTAAACTTAATGTAAACTTAACTTAATGTTAAGCTCTTTATTTAATGCTTTCAGCGCTTTGCTATCCAGTGTGTATAAACGGTGGTTCTTGCGTGGCGCCAGGTATATGTGCTTGTGCCGAAGGATATCAAGGTGCTCATTGCGAAGGTGGTAGGTAGAAAATTTTATTTTCTATTATTAGAAATCCAACATATTTGTCTGTTTATGTTGAATACGATAATTTTTTTTTTCAAAACTCTGTAATGGGGCGTACCTGACTTATTGGGGGGGGGGGGGGTGAAAGGAAGTTACCTATTACAACCGTATCCAAGGATAGAGCTGGGTCTTGTCGGTTTCTGAAGTTCCTTTACAAAATTGACTTCATTCAGTCCGTCATCAATGAAAATTAACTAAATAAAATTTTCGAAATGGAAACAAACGTACCTTCTGGTGCTCAATGTGAAGGAAATGCGCAAGAAATAAATCTTTTATTTCAAATTATATTGTTATCAATCGCATTTTAGAGGTATTGTTTCCAAAAAGTAAAAGAAAAAAGTGTGTGTTTGTTCATCTGGTTCAGTGTTAATTTGATGTAACAAAAATTTATGTATGTTAAATTAAGTTTAGTTATTTTAGATGTTGTTGTTGAAAACACTTATTGCTTTTAAACTATCAAAGTAAAGTTTTCGTGTTGCCTCAAAGACTCGCGCAGCTCAGATACTGTCTTGAATTAATAGTGCTTTGCAAACAAAAGTACTGACTTCGAAATCTTGTCTTAAAAAATTAAAGGCTGATTTATATTACGTATAGGTTTCCTACTACTTTCACGGTATTTTTTCTTTTATGTAAACTTTTCCTAAGTTAATTGAAGAATGAACAATCCAGCATAATTTTTATTTTTTTAGGAATGTGTCGAGAAAAATGCTTGAATGGTGGCAAATGCATACAAAAAGATACATGTCACTGTAGGCGTGGTTATTATGGCGATCGTTGCGAATACAGTTGAGTATATACTTTTGCTGTCATTAGAATCAATTCATACTTTTCAAGACAATTCAAAGAAATGTTTAAACTTTACTGGCAGTATTTTGTTTTAGATTAATTTCAAGAATGTATCAAATGTATCTCTCAAACTACTTTGTTCTATAAGTTAATCTTCTAATTAAAAAGTTAGCAAACTGTACTTTTACTTAACAATCTTGCCTAATAGATATTTTAGTGCTATAATTGATAATTTATAAACCATACTCCACATTTTATAAAAGCAATCTTTGTAAGTAAAGGTATTTTATATTTACAGGTAAATGCAATAGTGTCCCATGCTTGAACAACGGCCGATGTATTGGTATCAATAGATGTCGTTGTCAAAAGGGCTACATGGGAAATCAATGTGAAAGCCTTATTACCAAACCAGCAGAACTATCAAGACATGGTAAATGGAGCATTTTGTTAAGTGTGAATTTTAGTTCAAAATACTTAAAATCAGTAAACTTAAAGTAAATTTTGGTATTTAAACTTAAATTGTTATTTAGTAACCTTTAAATTAAACATCAAAAATCTACACTTCGAGTTTCTGTTTAAAAGTTAAGAATTATTTTATATATGCTTTGATTTTCAGTTAGAAGATTAATACCTGCCAATATAATAAAAAGGATCCTATCTTCCTGATAGGTTATATTGTCCTAAATAAAAGTATTTGCAATGCATGTGTTCGTTGGTTGAGTTATCGATATATATATCAGGTGTCCCAGACCTGCTCCAATTGTGCCCAACTGCGCCAAATACAGAAATCTGCTCCAAGCTGCTCTAAATGTTTTATTTTAGCCATATTTGCGCCAGAACGCGAGGTGTTTTTTTTTTTTTTTTTTTTTTTTTGCAGGCCGAAATTAGATACTGTTCGCCACTGTAAAATCGCTATTGTTGAGAAATATTCCTATATATTAGGCGCTAACGCTGATATTTACGCTGGTGTGGTATTCATTTTCTCCGATTGCTACGATGATTAGCGATGCTGACATTATTGTAACGTTTTACGTTGTTATGACGGTCATTTTCATTGAGTCTTTCATTGATATAATATCTCTGTAGTATTGAGAATTGCTCCAGTTAATTCGACGCTATTGCTGATATTTTCATTGGTATC
This sequence comes from Linyphia triangularis, assembly GCA_963978545.1. NCBI lineage: Eukaryota > Metazoa > Arthropoda > Arachnida > Araneae > Linyphiidae > Linyphia > Linyphia triangularis. The sequence continues at coordinate 26,460,728 of OZ021726.1, read as the reverse complement.
ATGGTAATTATTGCCGAGTGCTACGATATTGTAATATCCGAAATTTGCCCCGATATTACTAAGAAAATGTCGATGTTACTGCGATGATTTGCAACGCTGATGCAGACATTATTGCAAATTATTGTGATGGTCATTTTCGTCAAGTCTTTCACCTATATATTAGAGCTGTTGAGAATTGCTTCGGTTTATTCGGCGCTATTGCTGATATTTTCGTTAGTGTAATGGTCATTTTCGAAGAGTGCTGCGCTTTTGTTAACATCCGATATGTACGTTTTTGCGATGGTCATTTCTGCTGAGTCTTCAACTTACGTAATATCCTCTGCCTAAATTTTCGACGGTATTGTAAGCGCTATCGCTAATATTTACGTAAGTGTGGTAGTCATTTTCGATGAAGTTTATACTGATGTAATAGCAGCTACTACCGAGATTTGCGACGCTGTTTGATGACTTTAAAAAATACTATATTACTGGGATTTTGCCCCGATATTATTGAGATTGCGATGGTATGGTGGGCGCTATCCCCGATATTTACGTTGGTGTTATATTCGTTTTCGCCAAGGTCTATGGTAATGTAATAGTAGATATTGCCGAGATTTGCAACGCTGTTTGATGACTTAAAAAAAAAGACATTACTGGGATTTGGCGCCGATATTACGGAGATTGCGATGGTATGGTAGGTGCTATCATTTACGTTGGTGTTATATTCGTTTTCGCCAAGTTCGGTAATGTAATAGCAGCTATTGTCGAGATTTGCGAAGCCGATTTGGTGACATTCGTCTCGGGTATTTCTGCTTCAAATTTTTTTTTTTTTTCTCCTACTGCAAAATTTATTTTTGTGCTACAATTTTTTTTTTTTTGTGCTACAAAAGTTGCTTTTACGTGCTACACTGAGCATTTTTAGTGCAACTAACCTTGTTTTCACCTGCTCCAAAAGTCATTTTTTCTGCTCCAAAACTTAATTTTACCTGCTCCAAAAGGCATTTTTCCTGCTCCAAAACTTGATTTTACCTGCTCCAAAAACTGCTCCAAATCTTTCTGAGTGAGTGGGAGCCCTGATATATATATATATATATATATATATATATATATATATATATATATATATATATATATATATATATGCAGAGTAAATTCATAACATATTTTTAAATTCCACGTTTTTCCATTAAACTATCACTTTAAAATTCCAATCACGAGATGCAGATAGCTAGCAGTTTAAAAAGCAGATTTCCTTATGGTTTTTAAATCATAATAAGTTTGCACTTGTTATGGTATAGATGCATGGATGTTCAATTGTTATACTTAGAAGGAAGACGAAAGTAGAGAAAACCCTTAAGTGACTTAAAATATGATTCTCATCTTTGAAGTCAGTATTCATGCAATGAAAATAAGGTGTTAAGAGAGCATCACAGCAAAATTGTTTGTTATAAAGAAGTGAGTGATCCTAAAATTATATTAAAAAAAAAAATGTTTTCACCAAAGCCAGCTAGATTAAACAAAGTATGAATGCTTTTCTTCTACAGAGCGAGATTCTAATATATCTAATTTATACAAAAGTTCTATTTCGTTTTATAATTTGTCAACGTTATAGTATAGTGATTTTCATTTTTGACCCATTTTAAGCAGTGTAGTAATTTTACGTTGGTTCCAATTTACCATTGATTAGAAGTTCCAAAAGTACTATTGCACTTTAAGTTACATGGAAATATAATTAAAATTTTTTACTTTAAGTTATATGGAAATATAATTTAACTATTTTTAATTTTTGCATATTTAACCATTTGGTGGTCAATAAATTTTATAGTTATTTTTAGGGTTGCATTCGTTTAAGGGGTCACATAACTTTTAATTAATAAATGTCAAAACTAAGTAACTGCATTTTGATTGATGAAAGTTATAAAAAATGCCTTCATTGTTTATATATAAAAAAAACCCACATTATTTCCAGAAGGCTGCAAGAGAAAATGTGTCAATGGAATTTGCCAAGACAAGCGTTGCATGTGTGAGAAAGGCTGGTTCGGATCTAGGTGCAATAGGCGTAAGTCAATTTTGTCTAGTTTGACACAATATAATGCTTCAATACTCATTTCATCTCTCTACTTTTATTAAAATATTTATTTGCATTTAATGCCCCTTGTGCATTTAATCTAATTGGAAAAGATGGATTCTTATACAAAACTCATTTTCTCGTTTTACATCTTTTTCTTCTCTGGAGCTTCTTATTCTTAGGTTGAACTGTTAAGGTTCAATCAGTCGAATTCCGAATTTGAATCCTTAATATTATATTGTTATAAGATAAAGGCGTTTTTATATGCTGCTTTCTTCTTCGTGATCTAACTAACATTTCTTTTAAGATACATGTTATCTACCATCGATAACTGTCTGTTTCAACAATGAGTTCAATTTTATTCCTTAGTCTCTCTCTTTCTCATTTCTACTATGGTTTCACTGTCATCTTCCCTTCCTAAACTAGATTTTAGTAATCCTTTTATAACATTTTACTATTTTAAATAAATATTTCATTAGAATTAATATTTAAAAAAAGTTTAAATAGTAAATTCAATTTTTTTTTTTATAAATTTACTATTAATTTTATTATAATTTTTTATTTAAAAAAAATAAATAAAAAATAGGGATTTTTTAAAAAAAAACTTGTATAAGTCATTATAAGATTCAATATTTTTGAAATTAAATGTACCAAATTAAAGCATAAACATATTTTTTTCTCTTCAAAATATTTAAAAAGTACTTTCTTACATATATCTTGTCCCAATTTTTTTTTTCTTTTTCTTAATTCAAATGTTATACCCTTTGTTTCATTTTACTTATACATAGAGCCATCTAAGAAGGAGAGAAGTGTAGAAAATTCAAATATAGAAGTAAAAAGAGAAACTGTAAGTGGTATCCTGGTTAGGGTGAGATCTTCCGGAAACATTTAGTTTGAATTTTTGCAATATAATTTGGACACTCATTAGGGTTGATTTTGCTAAAATTGTGTCAGATTACTTTTGCACTTTCCACAAAATTTCGATTATAAAATGCATACTATTTTGGATAATAAGCAGGTTAATTTTACATAGTTAAGTAAGAATATGGGATTTTATTATAGCACCAGATCTAGAAATATAGTGATTTTTTTTCTCTTCTTCCAGATATATAAATTTGATTCTTAATTTATTCAGTTAACTTTTTTTTTGTTGCTTAACTTAGTAGTTTTGGAATATAGTGATTTTTTTCCAGATATATTAACATGATTTGTATTTTATTCAGTTACCTTTTTTTACTTAGCGTAGTAGTTTAGGAATAGAGATTTTTTCAAATATATTAACTTGATTCTTATTTTATTCAGTTACTTTTTTTTACTTAACGTAGTAGTTTAGGAATATAGTAATTTTTTCAGATATATTAACTTGATTCTTATTTTCTTCAATTGCTTTTTTTTTTTTGCTTTTTTTTTTGCTTGACCTTTTGACCTTTAAAGTTTTCCGACATTTTTAGAAATAGTATTATATATTATAGTAACTGAAACAATCTGTATATAAATAAGTTACAAAAAGTATCCATTTATTAGGTATGCGCCTGATCTTTGTGGTTTAGACAATATTCTCTAGTTTATACGACAAGAAAATAAATGGAGACCAATAGTTACGTTTTTGACAGTTCAGAACTCCCAACAATGTTGCATTAGTTTGGTACTGTCCCATTCATTTACCAGCATGATTGGGCATTGGCATCCGTCCACTTAGCATGTTACGTACAGACTTGGTGATCTGACACGCTTTGTTGAAGAAATGGATTGGCAATCGGAAATATTTTATAGGGTGTTACATACAAGTAGTGATGTTAGAGACAATTGTAAAAGTGTTAATGGAGCTGTGTGCTGAGATAAAATCACATTATTGCAATATATATATATATATATATATATATATATATATATATATATATATATATATATATATATATATATATATATATATATATATATATATATATATATATATATATATATATATATATATATATATATATATATATATATATATATATATATATATATATATATATATATATATATATATATCTTGAGGATTAACTAAAATAAAATGCATTTAAAACATAAATACACCATTTCCAAAGAGTTTATGTTGAAAAAAAATCAGGCACTACTACCAAATTGATTATATCCTAAAGAAGTTGATTAATTTTTTGCATCTAAAAAAGCAAGTGTGGAACTTATGTCTTTCGATGATAGAGAGCAGGGGAGTACTAGGTTATAAAATTAGCCCGGTGATTTTAGATTTGTGCTTTCCCAAATTTTTGATATCATCATTAATAAAATTTGAATAAGATAATTGCGATAGTTAAATAATTAATTTTTAACAATTAACATATTTTATTATTTAAATATTCGTATTTAATAACTGATTTAAATAAGTAATTATTTCATTTATAAATTTAAAAAATTGAATTGTTATAATAATTAATTTAATTAAATAAATAAAAAAAAAATTATCTCTTGTATTTATAACTCCTTTGAGTGAACTTAGTTTCCATAAGCCATGTGTAGTTTATTGCAAAAACAAAAAAAACGTGAATTGTAAAATAAAGAATGTCCAGAAATTTAACTAGTATTTTTATTAGAAAATGACATCTGAGCTGATAATATTTAGCCATAAAGGCTATTAAATAAATAAGAAGTAATACGATAATATATAAATCTACGTCTACTTTTCTTCGAACCTATTACTACCCCTACCAAACGAAAGGCTTCACCTGGGGGGAAGGATTGGAATTTGAATTCATTGGGCTTTTTAAAAAAGAAACGTTAAGGAAAGCAACTATTTATATTGAAAAATATTTTTAAAAATCTTCTTATGGGTCCGGCTCATTTTACAGTCACGGACTGACCCGGTGATTGCACAGGACAACCCTACTGCCAGTACGCCCCTGGTAGAGAGGGCTAGTTTAAATTTTAAAACAGATTGCATAACACCTATCAACCACATCTAAATTTACTTTTCTAAATAAAGATGCGGTCCACTCAATTTTTAAATCTATCTAATTCGGTAAATATTAAATATCGAGTGTTATTTTTTGTATACAGTAAAGTGATTTAACCTCAGAAATAGGTCTTTCTTCTTCTTAAACTGTATAAAAATTAAAATTCTGCAATTTTTAAAATGAATTACCAATAAAATTAAAACTATCTTTTTTCCTGACTCGTTACCGCCTTCAGAGCATTTTTACAATGTACACGTATTCCCTATCAATTTAATAGTATTACCATGTAAAGAGTTTTTGAAATAAATATTTGATCATCGTTCTGTTGCTAATCATTGGTAAGAGAAAGAAACCCTCTCTGAACTAAAATAGTTCTTATAAATTGCAAAACAAAAATTATAAAAAAATATTGGATTAATTTAATTTTGAATAACAAAGCATGCATGAAATAATTTTTGCATACAAGCCCTAATTTTTTAGATGCAAATGTTGACAAGCCATAACGCAAGCACAGGGATGCTAATCTTCTTCTATTCCCCCCCCCCCCCTTATAAATAGAAGTCAAAGAAAAAAGCTCATTTTTGAACAGCTCATTGAAAAGCCTTTGAAAGCTCATTATTAAAGTACTTCTTGCATTCCTTTTCAATTATATTTACTTTATTACGTATTATGCTTTATAATTAAAATGGCTAGTTTCAGTATTTGATAATTTTTACAAGAGTAAAAAATCCCCGAAGACTAGGAAGTCATTAGGGTTTCTGAATTCGGGGTTATAGTTACAAGTTAATCAGATTTATTATTTTTGTTCCTGACATTTCAAATATACAATTCCAAGTTTCTTCATATTTGTCCATCATTTGATATCAGTAAGGAATTTATGTATATTTAAAAATATTTGTTGTCAGTCAAAACAAAAACTAAAATTATTTTTAGGGATTTAAATCTAGCGTTCTTTGTAAAACGCCATGGCAGCTATTCTTCAATATTCAAGTGAAAAGAACAAAAATATTAATTTCTAAGTTTCTAGACCTTTGATGAATCTTTGTTAGTAGTACCAGGGTGTTTAGCAGCTTGGAACTTCAAAAAAAGGGACTAATGGACCAAAAATTTTTAAAAAAGGGACTTGTAAAAAAAAGGGACTTTTAAACAAAATTTGTTTTTATAGCATAGAAAAAAATGCTTAATTCAGTACCTACAATTTAAGGGGTTGAATTAAAAATTATTTGTCCAAATGCAAACTTTACACTCTAAACATTCATCTGGAGTGCACATTAAAAAGAAAAGAATTAATTATTGACTGTATATTACTAAAAAAACACTGAAAATTATGATTACCACATTTTTAAATTGTAAACAGACAGAATGCAAATAACAATTTTGGAGTGCAAATTTCACCTTTGCATCGGATTATTTCAACACATGATTGAACACACGAGAATTCTTAGGATCTGTAGAAACACCAAAAAGTGCTTATTCATTCAAACTAAGAAGAGAGCTACATAAAAACATGTACAGGCTGAAACATGTTAATTATATTAGCAAACTTAAAATTATAATTTTCAAATTTATTTTAAAGTGACTGTTACTTATCATTGAAAAAGTTTAAAAATTCAATTTCAATTAATTTCTCATTGAACTAGTTAGGTTGAGGTTAAAAAAGATGTTATAATAACATCATAAAATAATAAAGTAGTGTTAATTAAAATGTATTAAAGGACAAACAAATGTACTTTTAGGTTACTAATATTTATTTTAAGAATGTCATTGTGGTTTTAAAAAGGCTTGATGCACTTATCCTTTTAAAAAGTTTTAAACTAATTATTTAAATTTTTGGCCTATTTTGCTTGTCACTCACGTTTGTTTATCCATAACTGATCAGTGGTGTCTCAACAAGCTGATGGTATATTCAAATCGACGTCTGATAATCACAGTTTAAAATAGATACATATGACAATATAAGCCGCAGCAGAATACAACATAAATTGATTTTAACAGTAGTTAGTTTATAGAATAAATAACAATTAAATCTTAAAAATACATCTGAAAAGATCATCAAAAAGTATCGATCCGTTGTACCGGCTTTCAAAAAAGTACCGGTACGACGTAACGGTTTCTGAAATTCATCAAAACATCTTAAGAATATCCAGGGTTCCCACTCTTATTTCAAAATAAAAATCGAGGAGTTTTCATGAACCAAATTCTTTTTCTAGGACCTATTATATTCATTATGCACCAATTCTACAAACTAGAAAAGTTCATAAAATAACTAATATTAACACAAAAATCCTCTTTATTGCAAAATTACATTTATAATCATATTAATTATTACATGTAATTATTATAGAGTTGTACTTTCAAAAAGCACTTATGTTTCAAATTTCGAAGTTCTGCAGGTATTACTTTGGATTGTATGGCTAAAAACATACAAAAATTAAAAAAAAAATTAAATGAAAAAAATTAATTAAAATTTTGACAGTCTGGTTTGCAAGTCCGGAAATTAGAAGACTACAACCATAGATGTACAAAATTTCAGAGCTCTATATGGGAAGTTGCTTTCTATAGACCCTATAACTCTGTTATTATTATAGATTAAACTTCAATTTGAAAATTTTTTTTGATCGCATTTATCAATATACGATATTGATCAATCATGTAGTAAAGTACTAAACGAAACTTTAAAAAAAATAAAAAAATACGTCAGATCGAAAACAGTCCATATAATACATATTTAATCATTAGATACATTAAACTCAATTTGAAAAAAAAAAAAAAAAAAAAAAAATCCAATTGCATTTATTAACAAATGATCTCGATCGGTAACGTGGTCAAGTACTAGACGAAATTTAAATAATGCAAGTCCAGATCGAAAACCGTCCATGAAACTCTATATTTAATTGTTAGATAAAAAAAAATTGATTTAAGTGTAATGCTATTTTTAAATCGCAAATTTTAAATGAAACTTTTATTTTAACACATAAAAACCGTGCTATATTGTCGAAGAAAATCAGGGATTCGACTCTTGAAATCGAAAATCAAAGAGTTTTTAAGGAGTTTCAAGGACCCGTGGGAATCCTGATATCAAAAGAAAAAACATGGTCCGCAGAATCTGTGATGGTTACGAGCTACCAAACGATTATATGACCTTTGACCTTGACGAAATGGCGCAACTGGTCATGTGGTACAAATATATTTTTAAAAAAGGGACTAAAGGGACCAAACATTAAAAAAAGGGGACAAAAGGGACCAAAATAAAAAAAAAGGTACTTTAAGGGACCAACGCTAAACGCCCTGTAGTACTCAACTGACAGGCAATCGTATACACCTGTTCAGCTCATTAAATTTAATTAGTTGTTTCAGGCTTATTGAGGGAGTAATTTTTAGCCTAATAGATAAATATGAAGCATCGGTATTTCCAAAAAAAAAAAAAAAAAAAAAAAAAAAACGTGCTGTTTCTGAAACGGGAAAAAAAATCTTGGAGCTGCTGTCCGTTAGTCCAAAATTCGTCGTTAGTTATTATACTTTCAGCATCTGACTGCAAAAGATCACATTTATTTTCCTTCAATTTTTCTAGATTTGTTTTTTCTTTTTTCTCAAAGAATGGCAATTGTCTCTAAAAAACCAAACAAGGATGTATTTAGGCTTATACCACAAGCTGTTTCTGAAAAAGAAAAAAAATCTCATTAGAGCCTGTCCGGTAGTCCAATTAAGCTAACTATTGTTTCTTGTTTGAGTCTAAAACAATTGAATCGATTTTAAGGAAACTGAAAAGGAGTATGCGGTTGGGCGTCAATTGAGTCCTTACAAAAATTCAACAATGTATAAGTGCCTGGAAGCTCAGAAATTGAGGTTTTCGTTCCTTTTACTTGGCACAAATGAAGAATGGTTTTCATGAAAATGGCTACGGTTGTTGACAAAGTATATATAAATGCTAAATTTTTAGTGTTAATTTTATTTCCTGTTGACAAAGAATATGTTTTAGTTACTAAACTTAAGATTATTTCATGTTAGTATTTGCTTCTGTTCTAATGTAGATATATGTTTATACAAACATTATGTTTATCCACATGTTATTTACAAGGTCTGCATTCTTAGCTAAAACAAGAAATTAACAACTGTTTTTTCGCCGAGATCACCAATCTGGCAATGTTTTTCTTATAAAATATTGCCAAAAAACGATAAATGACTAATTTTGTTTCTTTCCTAATAACACCTCATAAAAGGAGAGAATTTAATCTCTCCAAACACCAATTTTTAGTTACTACGCTAAACTCTAATACTTTTAAAGCTGTATTTAAGCATTATTGTGTTTGGAAAAAGTCAGCATAAGTAGTATAAAGAGAAGGGAATCTAAAAATCAAAGTTGGTTGTTTCGATTTCTGGCGAAAGGGCTTCACTTGGGCCATACTGCGCCGAACAAATTTATCTATATCAACCATGTTAAAAAACGATTAAAAATATATTGAGATCAACAAAGGGTACAATATTTGAAATGAAATTCTTAAATCAAGTAATAAAAGCCAATCTCAAGTACAGGGATGCCAGTTTTAATCCTTTTTGGTTTTTATGTAAAATTTTCCTCCTCTTTGTCCCTATCTTGAGGATCCACATTTTTCTGATCTGAACCAGTTTTTCCTTTAAAAAGTATACTTTTCCCTCTTGGCCCCCCTTTCCTCCCAGATTACTTCACTAACTCCTAATATTTGAAATGTAATTATTATATAGTATGAGAAATTTCATTGTATCTTTAAAATTATTGAATCATCCTTCCTGCATACTCGTTTGTTGAATTTTTGTGTATTCCATCCGCGAGCTTTTTCAACGAATTTTTGAATTTCCTCCTTTTTGCTCTCGGATCACTCTCATCCCTGCAAGTAAGAAGATAAAAAGATTTTCATGAGGAGGTGAACTTAAAAGAGATGGTAATGGAGGAGGATTCATGTTAAAAAGTCTCAATCTGATGGTGTTAAAAGCCCACGGACTCTAAAAATCAAACAATCATCCATTTTATTTTCATGGACAACATAAATCGTAGATTGAGATTGCAGCATTGGTTATTTCCTCCCTTTTTTTTTTCTTCTACAAAGACATTCTAGATCTACTGATTATCACAAAAACCATCGTTTTGGCGATGGAATCCATCTCGAATAAAACCTCTTCCACACTTAAAGAGATTTCAAATGCGATGTTATTCTGTTGCAGGAAAGCCAAAGAGAAGAAGACAGCGAAAGCTTCTACAGTAGCTACCAAGAATTCGACGAAGACTTTCGATGATTCCAAACCCGCATATCACTTCCAAGTTCCGTGTTCTTCCGCAACTTTGTCTCTAAGAAAGAAAGTTGGAATATCTCAAGTGGTAAATGATATTTCGCTTGTGCTGTGCCAAATTTACTTTGCACGAATCTCCTGATGTTGTGTCAAATTTCTTTTACAATGTGTGCCTGAGAAAAGAGTCGTAATTGATTGAGGTATGGAATTACATTTTTCCAGCCCTGATGTAAAATATGAATGTTGCACTCAGTGATTGGATGGTAGGTTAGTTGTACTTTCTAAGTGCTTGAATTGAAGATGTCAAAGGTATTCCTAAAGAAGTCAGTTCAGTTGTAGAGTTTATGTCAAAAAGCTTTCTAAATACTTATTGAAAGTACACTTATCAGAACAGTGGCTGATTATTTAATAATTATAAATTTTGAAATGAATTTTTAAAACGATTTTGCCGTCGGAGATTACTAAAAGTATATTGCTTAATATTCGTCCCCCCCCCCCTTCTCTCCTAATAACAGTTAATATCTGTAAAATTTCAACTACTATTAATCAATTATAATATAAATAAAAACAATCTATAAAAAACACAAAAAGTTATGTGGAGATTAAATTCTACCAAGAAATAGTTGAAGGTTTGTTTGAACTTTAAATTTTGAGACTTTCAGTAATAAAAAAAAAACTAATAATTAAAAATTTGTTTTTCAACTGCGATTTTTCCCCATAACTTAAAAAATATGTTCCGCTGTTCCAGTAACCTTTAACATTCACAACTTAGTATGGATCTATTTTTATTTATAAAGGCAGAATTTTTTCAGAAATAATAAATAGTTTCAAAATTTTTTAGTGATCCCCCCAAAAAAATTCTAACATACTTTATTTTATTACATATTAATAATAAAATAATGTAAAGTATCAATAATTTCCAAAATAAGTTTACTATCTTTAAGTATAATAGACTTTATAAAAATATATTTAAAAACTTAATCACAGTGAAAAGTTTTAATTTGCTTCTTTTGTTGCTTATATATTTTAAATGAATTAATAATTTTCTACAATAAATATGAAATACTCAGATCCAATTTTTCCCCCAAGTTAAAATATGCTAATAAGCTTAGTCAGTGTTCCTCTTTCTCTTATATTTACATATACCAATTATTCGTAGTTATGTTTGTCATATTCTTAGTTTTGTTTTAAAAGTTTTTTTTATTTTATTGTATTTAGAAAACCTTAAGCACGATGTATTAGTTGAGTTTTCTTAATCACATAAAGTAATGACATTTTGTAATTAGCATTTACAATTCATTTTAAGGGAGACCCAAGCAAAAATCTTAAATTTTTCTTAATAAATAATTTTTCTTTTAACATTGTATACATTGTTTATTTTTGTTTTTCAGTGGTTTTTTGGCAAAAATATACACCTTTTCAAAAGACAACTCCTTCCACAATTTTTAATATATTTTTTTTAATTATAAAACTGTTCAATTATGTTATAGTACACCCTGAAGATGTAGGAAGAGATTTTTTTCAATTTATTTGACAGGCAATTTAAAAAAAAAAAATTTCACAAGAAATTTCTAAATTTCCCCAAAATTTTTTCTATTCTTCAAAAAGAAATTAATACAATTTCCTGAAAAAAACCTCCCAACATTTATAAAACAAGATTTAAAAAATATAAAGAGTTTAGTTCTAAGTAAATTTTTCTCAAAGCCTTAATAATTCAAACACAGCCCAAATTACCAAATCTAGATTTCGAGAAAAATGAACTTAAAAATAAAAACTTGCATAAAACTTCATAGTAGATAGGTATGTATAAGTTTAAAAATCAAATACTCACAGTTCCCTAGAAGTCAGATTTTTTTTCATGTCTTCATGAAGATATATAGCTTAATTTTATACAATAAAATTAGAATTTTTTATTATTTCAAATTGTTTTCAATATTTGGGGTACAGGTCTCCCTTAGTTACTATTCCTTTAGTGTAAAGAAGATCTTCCTTTTGTAGCAGTAATAAAATTGCTCATTAATGCATTCGTAATTTTGAAAAAATAATTTTTAAATTTTGTAATGGCAATGTATGTACAGCTAATGGAAACAAGGTTATAAGTACTTAAGCTGTACCCCTTGCTAAATCATACCGGTTAGTTTCATAATGTATATAAAATTTGATATTGTATTTGTATACTAGTGTGAGAAACATATTTTTCTATTTGATATTATCAGGTTATGTCTGATCTTCAAAAAGAATTTAAAATATTGTCATATATTTTATCTAAAATTGGACTTTTCATAAACATTTTATACAAATTTTGGACTACATTTTCTTTTCAACTAGGAAAATAAAAAAATAACTGTTTAAATAAAAAAATTTCATTTCACTATAATAGGAAAACAATTATTCAAAATAAATTTGCATATTTCTTAATAGTTTTTTAATTAAAAACGTTTGAAGTTTTTTTTTTAATAAAATTTTTTAATTTTTAGCAGTGTATTTAAATCATAGTAATAAGAAGTGATAAATACAAATATGTAAACATCTCTTGCTTTTAATGTTTAATAATGAACTGTCCAATTAAAGTTTATTCCTTATTTATTACTCAAAGTTCCTTTAGTACTAAGCACCATGTCGAGGCCTATTAATTTGAAATGCTTTGTTTAGACCTCGCTGGTATCTTGTTGTAATTAATTCAACTGAAACGCATTTTTGTGAATTTTGGGTGATATCAGTGCTTTATTTGTATCAATTTGTGTTGTTAATTTTCAGATTTGTGTGCCATCTGTAACATAACTTTTATAGATTTTCATATACATTGTAGATAAATGTGATGCTTCAGTATATTGAAAATTGTGATATTCTAAAGGAAAGGATTGCACAAAATTTCAAATTTATAGATGGAAATAAATTTGAAATAGAAAAAAAAAAAAAAATGCTCGGCTGTGTACAAAGTTGTAGAATAAAGTTTTTGTATGTTCTATTTTTGACAAAGATGTGAAATGATTTTTAAGAATTTTAGAGAAGGGAAGTCATCCGAAGTTTCTCATATATTAATAAAACACATAAAAAACTGATCATTATTTTAGCTATTGCTAAGCTCTCATCATTTGGTGAGGAGGAAAGCGCATTGCACAACCAGTTTGGACAAGTTGCTGACCTAAAGAGCCAGAGTTATACAATAGCAATATGTTTAAAAATTGCTCTTTATGAACACAATGTAATTTTTATAACAGGATTACAAGTATCTTTTTTTCTCCTTAACATAACCCTACAGCATTAAAAAAGAGCCATCCTATACAAAATATATCTTTGTATTAACCCATTTTTCAAAAGACGAAAAGTACATTAATCACTAGATAATAACTTTAAGCATAAATTCAGTAAGTCCTTGGTAATCTAAAACATGTCATTATATGTAAATGGACAAATATATAAAAAGATTCATGAACTTAAAAATCTGTATAACACATGATAGAGAAACCTACAAAAGAATTATTTACCTTTTTGAAATATGTAGAGTAAGTTAAATAATGTGGATACTTGAAGAAATTTAATTTTCCTACGAGTCATGTTCTCAAATGAAAAGATGAACTACTATAGGATACCAGTCCTTTTGAAAAGAAAGTAGAAAGTTAAATTGATTGGTATTCTGCATTAATTATAATAGAAAAATGGCACACTAAAGTTTCCTTTGAAATACATTTTTATAAAACTTGTCTGCTTCCAAAATGTACAATTCACAAGTGATGAAAAAATTATGTTGAAAGGAGGTATATCCCATTAAAAATACTTTATAAATTAAAAAATTATTTATGTTAATTACAAATGTAATCCAATATTTATGTTTAAATACTCAGTCACTAAGTTTTGTTTTTTCCTTATTAAATAAACTTATAAACAATTATCTAACAGGTTTTAGAACAAAAATACCATAAAAAAATTGTGCTTCACAAAAAAAAATCAAATAAATAAATTTAATGAAACAACAAATTTGTACAAGGTATAAAACTGAAAAACATTGAGAAATGTTTACTTACAATGATTAGTTACACATGGTAAAAAGATATAAAATTGATTCATTGATATATTTCCTCTAAATGGTAAATTGGTAAAAATATACATTTTAAAATATATTTATGGCACACTTATCTTATAAAATAATGGAATTATAAATGTAATGGGATTTTTTATACTTTGGATTTATTAAGTTTTACTTTACTTTCAACTTAACATTTAACTACATAATAACATTGAGATTCTAAAATTATTTACTTGGAAAAAGACTAACATTCAAATTTTAAATTTATTTTGCTTTAGAAGCATTTCAATTATACACTCATAAGGAATAGTATTAAAATTTGAAATCTAAGGGAAGATGCAAATTCGGGATGTTGGTTGTATTGGAGATTTCTGGCGCAAGAACTACACTGTGTTTACAGTGGAAGAATAATATTTGGACTAGTGCGAGTAGTTGAAGTGAAAGAAAGTATTGCCTTCTAGGTTTTTCAAGGCGCAACTCCCCAGCGATTTGCATCTTGAATAAAAAAAATCACGAAATGAGAGGGGTGGGTTGGGAGGGGAGCAAAAAACAAAACCATGTAGTAAAACTTGCAATCTTTAATCTCTTTTCTTACAAATTGGCAAACTTCAAATTAAAAGTCATTTTCCCAACAAATATGACATTAACATCTATATTTTAAATAAAAAGCTTTAAAAGAATATGAATAGATATATAAGAGAAATTTTGTAACTTTAGCTATCTCAAAGTCTTATTCAAGTAATAAATAAGAGCATTTTTAAAATTGTTTTGTAGCTTTAAATTCTAAAGAATTATTAGAAGAAAATCTTTTCACATAAAATATGAACTATAATAGCAAAACACAAATAAACTGGATTCTTAAAAAAATAACAACTACTAACTTAAATTTGTATATTTCTATATAAATAAAAATTGCTTTTGAAATCACAATTTTGCACTGAATGCTTTATAAAATATATATTCATTGAATACTAAAAGGTAAATTGTTTAAAACTGATATTAATAAGATATTTCACAACTGCTAGATCAATCATCATTGTAAAAATCATCTGAATTCATTTCATTATGCATTGTAATTTTAGCAGGATACAACATCATCAAAATGACATAAAAGATATTAGAACTTAACAAAATTCCTTTTCATAAAATGTTTTTATGTGTTACAGGTAAACCTAATTTTAAGCAAAACAAGTTTATACAAAAATTATGATAAACTATTTAGAAAAGCTAGACACCAATATATTTTTAGGAAAAGTCATTTGTGTCCAGAATAAACTAATTTGGCCCAAACACGAATTTTAGATTTTCTCCAGACATGTACAACTTCAGGATTATAAAAGTGTGTTATGGTGATTATGATATAACTGCTTTTGATTAACTTCAATGATTTGTAATTAATACAATTATAGTAAAAATTTCTATCACATACATCTAAAATGACATTCATGTTTTCTGTTATAAAACAATAACTTAATGTTCCAATGTACATCATTCACACTTAATCACAAGAAGTCTACCAAAATTTTCTCTTCGCTATTTTCATCCAAACATACATCTATTGCTGCAAGTACTGTTCTGAGCCTTCTATCAAGCGACTCATAATGGGGTTCTGACAGAACAGGAGCTAATTCATCTAAATTTAGAAGAGTTTGGAGGGATTGCCCAAGATGGCTAACAAAAGTCCAAAGGCGTTCATAAGTACTCCTCCGTATTCTAAAAAGATGTCAAGAATATGAATTATTTATAAAGTTTTTCTTATTGCAATAGATGTATAAAAAATTTAAAATTTTTTACAAAAACTTTGATTTATATTTGTAATTCATTATAAGTAAGCAATTAGAGTAGCATTGCACCCACATTTACATGATACATCCATATAAGTCATTTTTGAAAACCACACAACAGTCAAATGCTATTACTCTACATGATCGATGAATACTGTATAAAATTTAGAGTTTATTTTTAATTATCTTTGTTATTATGTAACAAATTATTATTATTATTTTTTTTTTGAACACTAAATGGCACTTTTGATTCAAATAACATATTAAGGGCAACAGTCATTTTAGGGTTGTAATTACAAACCTAAAATAATATTTCTACTTGGAAATATGTTATAGATCTTAGGGTAGATGATGATTAATAAAAATATTTTTATTGATGTGATTGCCATCCTTATTCTTATTAATTATATTAAATTATATTTTATATTATTTTGTTAGATGAACTTATATTCTAAATTTGTACATACATGTGATTAGTCAAGCAAAAAATTAGCTGAAATATTTTTCGTCATTTTGCAGCATAATACACAAAAACATATATTAGCGCACAAAGTTCAATACAAATTTTAGTTAAATTTTGGATATAAGATTGATTTCAATTATTAACTCTACAACAACCACGTCTCATTGTGATTGACACGCACACAATAATTAAATAAAGACAACTGTGTTCATGTATTAATCATAACTGAAAAATTTAACTTGATTTAAATGTTTTTGTACACATTCAGAAATTATAATACAGGGTGTCCAGCAAAATTTCGAATAAAAATTCAAGCATCATCAAAAAACGTTCAAGGACCCCTCTCACGACCAATTATCACCATATTTTCCAGTATAAAAGTATACCCCACTTAGTAGTGTGCTGAACTAATTTTAGAAATTAGAAAAATCGTATGAAAATAAGAAATGGCTTATCAGAAAAGAATTGGGTTGTTATATTGAAAATAGGAAGAGAGGATTTTTTAAAGGCTCCTACTTGAGACTGAGAAAAAAAAAAGATACAAGATAGTTTACTAAGTCATAAATATGAAGGTCTAAATCTAAGCAGACAAAAAACACAGGTAATGTTACTAGGTGTACACTTTAATAGTTTGTGCTAAGCATCAGCCGCATTGGAACAAACAGCTTCATTTTGAGTGTAAGATTCGAATGTGGTAGGATAGTTTGAGACTTAGGATTTTTTTTTCAGGCAAACATTTCTCTGTAATTTGGCACCTTTTGCAGTTCTTTCTTTCAGTTTCCTTTGGCACTAGCTTTTTCTTTGAAAACAATTGCTTGTCACTAACATTTCTGTTGATAAGTACTAAGGGAGGGAGATTCTACAAGACCATAATACAGTACCCAAGCAAAAAATTTCAAATTTCCACAGTTGAAAAAGCCAATTTTAGACAATTATATAAAAAAAAATGCTTTAACTTTTTAACTATTATTAATGGCTCTAGATAAAATATAAAATTGTTTTTTTTTATATATGATAAAATATATTATTTTATATATTATAGCATTTAAAATTGCAATTATAAATAAGAATATACAGTAAAATTGGACAATTGGGTCGAATTTTTTGCACAAAATTAAATTAAAATCTTAGTAATTCTGTATATATTCAAATCAAAAGGCAAAACTGATCTTCACACAAACACTAATCACGGGCATAGCGGCTATCACATCACCGGAAACCTAGGCGAATGACACCTAAAGAGGGCAGCAAATTTCGCAATATCTACTATTAAAACGGCTTAGTTGAAAATTACCATTACTCCAAAGTAAATATCGGCGATAGCGGCCACCGTATCGGCGAAAATCCGAGTAATTACATTAAAGCAACAATCGGAAAAAATTAACACCACAACAACGTAAATTTCGACGATATTGCCCGCCGTTAGCAGCATAAATTTATGTAAATACAGACCTTAAGTCAGCGCAATGCTCAGCGAAACTAAGTACCATACACCAACGTAAATAATGGTGATAGAGATTGGTAATCTGTAGAAAAATTGGCCATTACATCGGAGGTTTGAGGAAGTCTAAACCGACATAAGATCCATGGCTGTCAGATTTGCTAGCAAGCTCAATAAGATTGTAATGTAGATTTGTATCGATCTCAAGAATAATCGAAATTTTAATAAGAAAAGAGTGGAAATCCGAATTTCAGACAAAATTTATCATCATGCAACAACGTAATTCTCAGCGATAGCGTCCGCCATAATCACGGGAAAACGGCCATTTCATCACCGTAACGTTCAGCAAAATGTTCATCGCATATCAACTTAAATAATGCAGATAGAAGCTATGATATTAAAGAAAAATTCTGAGGAAAAGTATTCATTCCATCGGTGGTTTGGCGGAGTTTAAAAGTGTGCAGATTTCGTGTTTGTCAGGAAATTCCATCGATCCCCAGCATGTTCGAAATTTCGGTCAAAAATCTTCGAATAGAACCATGTTTAAAGAGAACATTTCTGAGGGAAGGAGAAACTACTTTCGATCCGCGAGATCAATGGGAAAATTGTGGAAAAACGCCGATATTAAGAAGACTTTTTCCGATACTGAAGAGGAGTGAAAATTTCTGAATTCAACCGAAAATTCCAACATTAATACGAATTTCAAGCATAATCCACGATTTTCCCGAGATGCAAAAAATTCAAGTATATTTCCCAACTACTGGACACCCTGTAATAATAGTTAAATACAGAAAAAGTCCGATTATCTGGCATTCAAGATTCAATCCACTGTAATTTTTTAAAAATCAAATTGGTGAGAATACCTTTTTCGCAAAAAAAAAAAAAAAAAAAAAAAAAAAAAAAAAAAAAAACATGGCGATAAATTGCCAAATTTTATACATTTTTTAATTTAGTTTGAGACTTTGAATTTGAATAGGATTTTTATTAGAAACATTTTAAGGGAATGAAGGACGAAAGCAGACTTTTCAATACGATTTCCGAAAAAAAATTGAATACATCTATTTTCAGAATTGACACAAGTTTTTCAGTAGATGATGGATAATTTTGATGCAATTCGCGGATTTTCGCAAATTCGCGGATGAATCACATGTATGAAGACCACGTGACAAAGGCAACAGCATCGAAAACCGGTTTAACTATTCTTTAACCAAGGACAGTGGGAAACGAGCGCACTAGGCATTCTTTTTATGAAAAAAGGAAGTCGATAGAATGGCCTTGACAGTCAGTTGAAATAAATAAAACATTTTAGGCAATGAAGGAAAAGGCTGACTTTTCAAAACGATTTCTGAATATTTTTTAAAACTTATCTAATCTAATTCCAAAATTTTAGCGGATAACGGGATTTTCAGCCAATGATGAATTCGCGGATTTCCGCTAATTCACGTAAAAAAAATTCGCGGATTTCCGCTAATTCGCGGAAGAATCACATGTATGTTTGTAATTTAAAAAGAAAAGCTACCATTCTTTACTTTATAATTGTTAAAATATGGCAAAATGTTATTACCATCCTCATACCTAAATTTTTATGTCTTTAATAATTCATATATTTTTTAATACTTTATTGGGAAAGATTCAACTATTTGTTCTATTAATATTTTGATATTAACTTTATTTAGAATGTAAGCTTTATATTAAGTAGGATTTTTTCTTATGTTTTTCATTCTACAAAAATAGTTTATACTATAAAAATACAAATCAAAACATTTATTCTATATTAAAATGAAGCTGAAAATTAACTGTTTGGTACATTTATCTTAAGTTAAGACCAGTACATAATTATTGATAAAAGAAACCATGATAATACAGCATTTATATGCATGATTTAGGAAAATAATTAGATTTCCTGCCTAATTTACAGGTTTTAACATAATTATATTCAAATAAGTTCATATGTTTCACAAACCTGTATAGTTTTATAAAGATGCAGTTAATAGTTTTCTAAATATCACCCAAATGTACCATCTTAAGTTAAATAAAAAAAATTATTAAAATTTTGAAACCAAAAACAGACATTATAGGAAAATGACCCATATAAGTATAACATATTAATTACATTATAGTACTAACATGTTAAAAATGATTTTTTTTATCCGTACCATTAACGAGAACATACAATATCATAAAATCAGGCATTAAAGTCGATGAAAAGAAATATATATATATTGAAAACTATTGCAGCATTTAATGTACAATCAGCCAAAAGAGTCACATATGGAAATAATACAATATACAATTTTTGAATGACTAAAAATACATTCGAAACATTTTGATAGATACAATAAATTAAACAGAAAATACACTAACATTTTATCAATAATATGCTATACTCTAATATATAATAATCAAAATGGTGATATTTTTAGAAGCCTAAAACTAGTTATTGGATATAGAACTTTATATACTTTCTCTACCAATCAATTCTAAGAGGTATCAAACTAAAAATCTTGTACTGAAGCCACAAATAAATTAAAATATTTCATCTTTGGAAAGTTATGAAGGAAAATTATTTGATCCTCTGCTTCAATAATGTGTGGTTAGAGAGCAAGAGATAATGCAATACTTCTTGCAAGTGGTCAACTTATTAAGTATTGCTTCTTTTATTTGAACTACTTCATATTGATATTTTATTTTGTTTCCTCTAAAACAGGTCATTGGTTTTTCCCCCCATTTCTATTATTGTAAAACAAATGTAATTCTTATTTCACTAAATTTTATAGAGGTTTTTAAAGGAATCTTCTTGTTAAAAATTATAAAATGTATATACTGACAGAAAGAAAATAAATAAATCTAAGCACAAAATATTTTTAAAAATTTAGGCTTAGATTTTTATAGTTGGTGGCAGTGATTTCAAAGGCAAACAAAAAGGTTTGAATTAATAGTTGTGATCTGTAAATAAGCTTGTTTACTTTCCTTACTTTAAGCTTTATAAAAGTATAGCATAAGTGATAATGATTATAATGATAACATAGTGATGTAACGTTGATTAATATTTTAAACATGTAACAAAAGAAAAATACTAATAAGATAAATTATATACTTAGACTCAAAACATATGGCACACATTATCAATGCTTTTTTGAGAAAAATCTAACAATTATGCATACCAATATATAAATATCAATTTAAATATTGTAAATACTTTTACCTGCAGCATTGATAGAGGGGAGCTAAAATTGTCAGTTCATCCCAATATGGATTTCCAAAGCTTAGGAAAAAATTCGTAAATTTAGTAAAAATTTTACAGTATTTAAAAAGGGAAAAAATATTTTCAATGCCTATAATATCAGTTTTTTGTTGAGAAATTTTACATACCTTTTACCATTATCAAGTAAGATAACCACACTATCAGGGAAATCAGCAAATACTTCATAATGGTGGCGGTCTGCATTTCCGATTAGGTAATCAAAGACAGCAGCATCAATCAAATCTAATAGTCTGTTGCCACGTTTATAGGTATTGATTCTTTTGATTTGATCACAATAGTTGAAATCTTGCTCCCACCTAAAAATCACATAGCATAAATAAGTCAAGTGTAATCGAAGCAAGAAATTAGAGTTCCCTAATACATACAAAAAGATAATAGGAATAGCTAAGGTTTACTCATAAAAAATATATATTTTAAATTTCAGTACAGTTAAAAAATTTCTTCTTACTGGAATAGGTATATTAAAATGAGAAAACAGTCTAAATCCAATCTTAAATCAATTAAGATGAGAAAAAAATTTCAGAAACAGGCTTCATAAACTTACGACAATGAATTAATAAATGGTATTAAAATAATAAATTGATATTAAAATTCATCATATTTCTTAAAATTGTATTTACAAATCAAAAGATTTAAAAAACAGGTGTTAATAACTATAGCAGTACATTAATTATTAAAATAGTATGCCTATTAATATTTTATTCTGAATTTTAGCATCGTTTAACAGCAGTCTTTTTTTACAAATTTGGAAGGAAAAAAAACCCTGTTGACCACTGTTAATTGAACAAAAGAATTGCACTAAAATTCATTAATTTTGCACTATGTAAAGCAATGGTTGAATCTGATATCTTTAGGTCCAAGGGCTAACCTGCACCAAAATAACACCAGGACAACTTCAAGTATTCGTGTCAAGACAAAAATCTCTTCTAGGATGTCTTTTAAGGAAAACTGCTTTACATTTATTACTCAAGTGGTCAAAAGCCCTGAAAACTACGAACTAGCAGACCGAAAATCAACACAGGACTATTTGTCAAAATCACAGTCATGTCTACACATCTTTAAAATCAGATAGCATCCATGCAGCAAATAGTACCAACCCAGGACATCAACCATGCCAGGCAAATGTTTATCCTGCTGGTGCTAAATAACACTGGCTTGAAAAAAAAATGTTGAGTGTGTATTCAGGGTGAATCCTGCATAAATCTCTGGTGAAATGGATGATAATAATATAACCCATAAAAAGTTTTTAATACAAATAGTCTGAGAGGTGACTGCAATTTTTGGATCCCATCGAACATCATTCTGAATTTTTTACATAAATTGGAGAAAAGTGAGTAAATTACGAATTCACTGGTCTGCCGTGGCAAAAATGGCCGAAAGTGATCAAAAATCGACTTGGAATGAGTTGAACTAAAATCCGATTGCCAAATATGTCATAACTTGCCAAAAAGAGAACAAACTTTTTCGTCTGGCAACCCACTGCATTTTGATTTTTAATGAGAAAAAGCACAAACGATTTCTGAGCTCTGGCTCGGAAAACTTGTATCTTTTAAAAGTAAGCCAAATTGGGAACATCAGTTATGTCATCAGTGACGTAATGTTTATTGCCAATTTGGCTCATTTGTGAAAGATGCAAGTAAGCCATAGCCACACATCCGAATCGTCTGCAACCTTCTTAATTGAAAATTAAAGAGTGAGGATTACCAAATAAAAAAAATGCTCATTATTTGGCAAGTTATGGCGCATTTGGCAATTGGATTTAGTTCAACTTATTAAAAGTCGATTTTTGAACCGTTTCGGCCATTTTTGCAACGGCAGACCAGTGGATTCGTAATCTACTCACTTTTCTCTAATTTCTATAAAAAAAATCAGAATGATGTTCGATGGGGTCCAAAAATTGCAGTCGCCTCTCAGTCTAAAATCCTTTATATACATTGCCAATTTTGATATTCATTACAAATCAGAGTGGCCACAAAATTCAGGGGAAAAAGTTCCCTGACGTATTTCTAAGAAATTCCCTGATTTTACAGCAATTTTTTTTTCTCAAATTTTTTCAATTTTTACAGATGTGTGATCAAATAGAAAATGCATGCTAAAAAGATAATATGCAAATTTAAAAAAAATAGTTTTGGCAGTAATGAAAAGTTTAAATTATTCCGTAACATTAAACTTCTAACGATTATCGTCACAATTCTCCAGGTAAATGGCACCAAAATGAGGATGAACGGGGAAACATACCTTCAGAAAAAAGAAAAGTTCCCTGATTTTTGTAAGATTTTAATCCCTGATTTTTGTAAAATTTAAAAAAGTTTTTTGATTTTTTCCAGAATCAGAAAGCTCCCTGGCATTTACCTGATTTCCAGGTTCTGTGGCCACTCTGCAAAGAGCCGTTTCTGTTGCCAATGTATGCTTGGTGTTGGGATCTAAGTTTGAAAATTAAAAATTTCTCTATCGGCAAAATATGAAATAAACTGCTTTTTAAAAATAAATGAGAATTTATGCACTGACATCCAAATATCTTCTATTTATTCTGATTAAAACAATTTTATTACTTATTTATTAAAAAAAATTGGACAACAGGAAAGAGTTTTTTCAATGATCGGTTAAATATTATTTCAGCGTAATTGAATGACAGCAAGGGGGTTATTATGCTCCTGCAGATTTTCTTGCCACCAACATACCCAGCCACAAACACACAAAATTTAAGTTAATGTAAAGGATTTAAAAAGAGTAGGTACTACAAGATATTTTATTCCGTAGGCACTAATGTTGGTAATTAGGACACTGGTCATCATTACTAATAAGCTAAAAATAATGAGAAAATAGGTTGTTCTTTGACATAGTTATTAAAACTGTTAAGATCACAAATTGATACAAGAGTAAATCCTATCCTATTAGTTTTGAGAAACAGTAATAAAAATAAGGAATTATACAAAATATGGAGAAAAAATTGTATATAAGTGCTCATAAAATATAATTTCAAAAAGACAGTTTCATACAGACTATAGAACACATCCAAAGATCCAAAGTGTTATGATCAATAAAACAACTAAATTATTTATACCGAGCAGTGACAGAGTCTTTGTAAGTACGCTGCCAAGGACTGCGAAATTTCTTCAATCGGTACTTCTCAGGAAGCATTAGGATCACAGCTCCTTCCATAATGTCCCCATAACCGCAAGCAGGATCAGCAGGGGAGCAATAATAACACTGGCCATAAAAACAAGTATCATTTTCTATGGAAAAAGCAAGTCATTAGAAGTATTTATGTAGTTACACATCATAAATATTTACATCATTGAATTGAAAGTACTCGTTCAACAACTCAAATACTTATAATTTTCTGATTACTTCCTACCAAGGGCAGTGACTGAATATTATAACCCATAAAGAAAAAGTTTTTAATACCAATCCTTTATAGATAATACTAATTTTTATATTCATTAACATGGTGTCAATTCTGTTGTTAGCGTGTGCTTGGTACTTGCATTTCATTTTAAAAATTAAAAACTTCTCTATCATCAAAATATGCGGCAAACTACATTTTAAAATTCATTTATTAAAAATGAATGAACATTTATGCATTCACACCCAAATATCTTTTAATTACTCTGATTAAAACAATTTTGGCAACAGATAAGAATTTCAACACTGATGTGTTAAAATTCTTTCACTTAGAGCGTTACTACACAATATAACATTGAATTAACTGGATTACACTTCGATAATAAAGTTATGCATTCACATCCAATTATCTTTTATTTATTCTGATTAAAATAACTTTAGCAACAATGTTTCATGAGTTTCAATAATGATAAGTTTAATGGGATTTATTAGTATTCCAAAAAGATTATAGAAACGTGTGTAAAAGAGACCTTTTTGTGAAAGTGACAGCCCCCGATACTTGATAGAGGGTATTGCCATCGACACTAAAACTAACTGCTAAGTTTCAGCCCTATCAGATCACGGAAAGTGGGTTAATTAGATTTCTGCCCAGCAGCCACAGACAAACAAAATCAAAGTTAATATAAAGGATTTAAAAAGAGGTAAAAGTAGGTGGGCCTACTGAAGAATCTTAACAATATCACAATTAAAATAATTCAAATTTAAAAATTTGGTGGGCGACAATCTCCCATCCAATCCTCTAAAATAGCTGCTACTGGATATGTTCAGGATATTAGGATTCCCCATCAAGAAAATTATCTTATCTAAATCTAGCGATACTATTTTGCCATTTTATAGAGAAGGACAGGTTAGGCCACATCTAGAGTATGCAGTACAATTCTGGTAGCCTCTTTTCAAGAAGGTTATTGATTTGTTGGAAAAGGTTCAACATAGAGCAAAAAAAAAAAAAAAAACATTTAAAGTAAGTTTAATATTTAATGTAATTATAGCCTTTTTTAAAAACAAAGATATGTTGCATAAATATAAATTTAATTTTTAGAATGAACTTAAATTAATAAATATTCACTATGATTGATAATGTTAATGTAATATGAATGGTGGGAGTGGAATTTTTAATAAGTAGTAGCAAGCTTTACGGGTAATTTGATTTTGTAACAACGTTTTCAAAACGTTGTAACAAAATATAGTAACTTTTTAGTGGGGCGCGAAAGGACGTCAAATATGTTCAAACACATTTTTTTAAAGGAAATTTCAAAAGCCTAAAAATAAAAAGTACGGTACTTTAGACAAATCTTGTCTATTTACCTTTATCATTGTTATGATAAACAGCTAACATTACATTTCACGTTGTATGACAAATATAAAATTTGATAGGACTTCAGAGTTGCAAAAAATTGTATAGTTACGAACAGACTACTGAAATTTAAAAAGCAAACGTACATGATATTCAAACAAATGAACCATAAGAAAAAATAGTAATAAAACAACAGTGGGAAACCAAAACATTTAAAATTTATTTTAGTACACATAAAAAAAATATATGCCTTTAATTATTAATTACTAACCTTTAGTAAAAAAGGTTTTAGACAAGCTCTCAGATGCTACTGGTAAAACTTCAGTTCTTAAATTTATTACTCTACCAACAGTTAAAGGAGTCCGACAAAGTCCAAGGAGACTAAAATGGAATGTATAAAAATTACTTATACACATTATATAAGATAATCTGTTTATAAGCAATTTAAAATAAAGTATTTGCAAGGCTAATTATTGTTGCCAAAGTGGTATTCACCAAAAAAAAAAAAAAAAAAACTACTGTCTATTGCTATTGAAGTTTTGCCAATTATTCTGTGCCTTTTTGAAGTACATCTAAGTAAAATATAGGACATTGAAACATTTTGTCCTTATAAGTTTCCAAAAACATGGAACTGTATTTTTAAAAGGAGAGCCCTTGTTGGAGGTTGCTTATTTGATAATTCATAAAATCATTTTTATAACAGGATAAAAACCTGAAATCATGAATCTTCAAGTATGAACATTGATCCATCTTACTAGCAACAATTATACAGTTGTGTCTCCACAAGTTACGACACAGCAAATTATGTCTTTCAATCACAAAATGAAAGGTTTGCAGAAACAAAAAATGAATTGTTTTTATGATCAGTGGTAGTCCACTATTGAAGAGGTTTTTTTTTACTTTATTTGTATTTAATATGTGATTTTGATTTTAATCATGCAAGAAAGTTATTTATATACAAATATGGTTATTTGGCATGCTTTTTTTTACACTTAAAAGGCTAACAGTTTTTGCTATGTACTTAAAACATTTAAATAAGGTAAGTTTATACTCTTCTTAATTTCTTCATGTGGTGTTTGAATAAACTATTATATCTTAAATTTATATTATAAGTAGACCTGCATTACTGAAGTACATTATAAGGAAGCAAAAAAAATCAAATATACTTTGATTTCAAAGAAGCATTTATGAAATCTACAATTGTATCATGACATGATGGGTTATTTAAAAAGAAATGCTTCAATTTACCGGTTCAGATGAAATGCAGCTACTTCACCATTATGTCGATCTGCCCCTGCATAAGGAGATCCAGTAACAATATATTCTCTGGCGTATCTGTGAAAAGAAGAGTTTTATAAATTTGCCTCATCTGCATAATGATATTAAATGAAGAAAAATAAATAAAATGAAAAAAAAAAAAAATACGTGGAAGGTTGCTTTGAACAAAATAACTTGCATAGATATACAAAATTGTATTTTTTTTTTTATGATTGTTACAAAATGTGTTCTTATATTTAAAAGTAAAAGTTAATAAATACTGTTGCATTAAACCAGAATTATAATCTGAGAAGATTCAACCAGCAGTCTTGTGTCTTCATTAAAAATATAAAAATTTATTGTTTATGTTTAAATTAAAATTAAGACATGCATTTGCCTTTTTAAATTCAATGAAGACTACAAGTGACTCCAATGTTCTCGGCAGTAGAGCGACAATGATATGATCATGGTCTAAATAAGAACCCTTTTTAATGGATTGACAGTTTTAAAGTAAAGCCTAACATATTTGATTTAAACTTTCATGTTAGGTCACAGTTAAATATACTGTTACGAATTTTTGTATATTTGTAAATATTTCGTAGTGCTAATTTTGTAAATAGATAAATTTCTGTACATTTCGCATAAGGCAATGCAATGGTTTGTTTCCCAGCAATAGGGGTGTTATCGCTTGATAACGGGTTTTACAGAGGTAACTCTGGGAAGCGAGTTTCAAGGGGCAGGGCATTTAACATTATGGTAATGGGAATCTCGCCAAATTGGCGAGATAGAGCCAAGTTGGCGATGGTTTTGGCGACTAATTTTTTCCGCCAAATTTGGCGACATTTTCGATACATGTATCCCATGTAGGACATATAGGACTTTTCGACTACAATCTGGAAAGTTCTCCAAATGTCTATCTCTGGAAAGTTCACGTATGTTCACCTCTCCTATATAAGGACGGCCGTGAGTAGGGTTAGTTAGTTGTTGACTGTTTTTGATTCACAGAGCTAGTTGTTAGCTGAGTCCGTTAGTTGACTGAAGTTAGTTGATTTTGAATCACTGAGTTAGTTGTCTCTCAACGTTCATTGTGAGAGCTGTATTCCTGACTTGAGTCAGTTCTTGAATTTTGAGTCACTGAGTTAGTTGACTGGAGATACTGAGCATTCTAAAGCGAACTGTTTTGCATTGTCTTTTGCAGCGATTTAGCAGTTGTTTGTCAAGCTTTTAACTGCTGTTTTGTGCTCTATTGAGGTGAAAAAGAGCTGTATTGTGTCTACTAGAACGAGAAGTTCTGGAGCTGTAAGAGAACCGTGAAGAGTTATTTTGGAATAAATTTCTGCAAGTTTTGATCTGGTTTGGCGTCAAATCTTTCGAACCCGTCCAACGCAACAACTGGTGTCAGAAGTGGGGTTTGATGCCGATTACCAGAGCAATGGTGGAGCAAGATGAAAAATTTGAACAGCTTTTTGCTCTCATGCAAGAAATGAAGAAAGGACAGACAAAATGGAGAAGAAAATGTCCGAATGGCTGGAAGAAATGAAAGCGAGCCGAGAACAGATGAAGAAAGAGATTTTCCCCGGCCAAGATGAGATGCAAAAAGAGATTTCCTCTGTCCAAGAAGAGATGAAAAAAGAGATTTCCTCTGTCCAAGAAGAGATTCTCTCTGGTCAAGAAGAGATGAAGAAAGAGATTTCCTCTGTCCAAGAAGAGATTAAGAAAGAGATTTTCTCTGGTCAAGAAGAGATGAAGAAAGAGATTCTCTCTGGTCAAGAAGAGATGAAGAAAGAGATTTTCTCTGGTCAAGAAGAGATGAAGAAAGAGATTTTCTCTGGCCTAGAGGAAATGCAGAAGAATAATGTTGTGATCTCTGCCGGACAGGAGGATTTAAAGGAGTCTTTGAATGCGACACCAACTTGGCAGAACATTTCCACCTTTAGTCCTACGACAAAGCAATATTGGGCCCTCTGGGACTCCCTCCATATTCGAAACGGCGTGCTGTACAGAAAGTTCGAATCTGATGATGGAAAGACATCCCGATGGCAGCTATTGCTTCCAAGATCCCGAGTCCCAGACGTTCTTAAAGAACTTCATAGTAGTCCAGCTGGAGGCCACTTCGGAGTAATGAAGACGTTGCAAAGAGTTCGAGAGCGATTCTACTGGAGTAAAGCGAGAGCTGACGTGGAGAAGTGGTGCCGATCATGTGATGCCTGTGCAGCCCGGAAAGGACCGAAGAAACGCAGTCGAGGAAAACTGCAACGTTACAACGTGGGAGCTCCTTTTGAACGGATTGCGTTTGACATCTTGGGACCACTACCACGATCTGCTGACGGCAACAGATACATCCTTGTTGTCATGGATTATTTTACAAAGTGGCCCGAAGCGTATCCTATCCCTGATCAAGAGGCTACCACCGTTGCAGAGGTAATGGTTCAGAGCTGGATTTCCAGATTCGGAGTGCCTCTTCAGTTACATTCTGATCAAGGAAGAAATTTTACCTCTGCTGTAATGAAAGGAGTTTGTGATCTACTTGGCATTGACAAAACACAGACGACGCCTTTACACCCACAATCGGATGGCATGGTGGAGAGGTTTAACAGAACCATCCTCAATAACCTCTCACTGATGGTTTCGAGAAACCAACAGGACTGGGATCAGAAGTTACCTTTGTTTCTTCTGGCCTATCACAGTGCTGTCCACGAGACTACCGGCTATTCCCCATCCCAGATGCTCTTCGGTCGTAACCTTCGTCTGCCTTGGATCTGTTGTTTGGCCGCCCTCCAGATGCACCTTCATCGCCAGAGGAGTACGTCGAGGATCTTCAGGCACGGTTTGAAGATGTGCACAATTTTGCCCGAGAGCGAATCCACTTGGCGACGGATAAGATGAAGACCAGATATGACACGAAGGCTACAGGACATCAATTCCACGAAGGTGACAAGGTTTGGTTCTGGAACCCAAAACAACAAAAAGGACTTTCTCCCAAACTTCAGTCTCACTGGGATGGTCCTTACTCAGTCCTCAACCAGCTGAATGATGTCGTGGTCCGAATACGTAAGTCACCAAATTCTAAACCTAGAGTCGTTCATTACGACAGGTTAGCCCCTTACTATGGCCATAGTTTGTAATCCCCCTAATGTACAAAGTGAATATAGTTATTAAGACCATGGTCACATGTGTATATAAATTTTTACTTTTATTGTTTATTTAATTGTTTATTTAATTATTTATTTATTCAGTAATGTTTCTGTCTTTATATTAGTAAGCTCAGTAAGTTTTATAGTTCAGTAATGCCATTGCTTTGAAAGTAAGCCTTTCTTTCCTGGAACTGTACTGCCCGGGACGTGCAGTACTTGGGAGGGGGGCAATGTTACGAATTTTTGTATATTTGTAAATATTTCGTAGTGCTAATTTTGTAAATAGATAAATTTCTGTACATTTCGCATAAGGCAATGCAATGGTTTGTTTCCCGGCAATAGGGGTGTTATTGCTTGATAACGGGTTTTACAGAGGTAACTCTGGGAAGCGAGTTTCAAGGGGCAGGGCATTTAACATTATGGTAATGGGAATCTCGCCAAAGTGGCGAGATAGAGCCAAGTTGGCGACGGTTTTGGCGAATAATTTTTGTTGCCAAATTTGGCGAGAAATTGCCAAATGTCGCCAAACTTGGCGACCGTTTGGCGACATTTTCGATGGTTATGCTACATGTGTCCCATGTAGGACATATAGGACTTTTTGACTACAATCTGGAAAGTTCTCCAAATGTCTATCTCTGGAAAGTTCACGTATGTTCACCTCTCCTATATAAGGACGGCCGTGAGTAGGGTTAGTTAGTTGTTGACTGTTTTTGAGTCATGGAGCTAGTTGTTAGCTGAGTCCGTTAGTTGACTGAAGTAAGTTGATTTTGAATCACTGAGTTAGTTGTCTCTCAACGTTCATTGTGAGAGCTGTATTCCTGACTTGAGTCAGTTCTTGAATTTTGAGTCACTGAGTTAGTTGACTGGAGATACTGAGCATTCTAAAGCGAACTGTTTTGCATTGTCTTTTGCGGCGATTTAGCAGTTGTTTGTCAAGCTTTTAACTGCTGTTTTGTGCTCTATTGAGGTGAAAAAGAGCTGTATTGTGTCTACTAGAACGAGAAGTTCTGGAGCTGTAAGAGAACTGTGAAGAGTTATTTTGGAATAAATTTCTGCAAGTTTTGATCTGCTTTGGCGTCAAATCTTTCGAACCCGTCCAACGCAACAATACTTTAGAGTTTAATATTGAATTCTTTAACAGAACTAAAAATAGATAACAAGGAAATAACTACACTCATAATTACTTTGCATAATTATAACATTAAATACACACAAGGATGGCATAAAATTTTTTGACAAATGCAAAAAAAGGCTTACCAAAATCTTTTTTTTTTTTTTTTTTAATCTGTAGCCTCTACATTACAATATACTGAGAAGTTAAATATAAAGAGTTCATCTGTCTAAGGTCAACATTTCCGATCAAAATTTCTCAGGTATGCAATATATCAAATGAAAGGACTTGTTGGTATCCAAGTTCCTATAATGGAGTTCGACAGCAAGTTGTGAACAGAAAGTTTGCAACTTGTAAAGCTAAACTACAAATGATACAGGCTACTGCCATATTCCAATTTAAATGTCTTATTGAGATAGTAAATATACTATAAAGATTCAAACAGAAGTGCATAAAAATTTGGTTAGTGGAATAATTCCCTAGTACCTATTAGGAATTTTGGTTCCAAGTTTTGACATCAAGTTTGAGCTTGGGTATTTGACAATAGATTTGAACACTAACCAAGTTCACTTGAAAAATAAGGCTGGATGTATGCAATATATGAAATGAAAGGACTTGTTGGGATACAAGTTCCCACAATGGAATTCGACAGCAAGTAGTGAGCAGAAGGTTTGCAACTTGTAAAGCTAAACTACAAATGATACAGGCTACTGTCATATTCCAATTTAAATGTCGTATTGAGATAGTAGATATACTACAAAGGTTCAAACAGAAGTGCATAAAAATTTGATTAGTGGAATAATTCCCTAGTACCTATTAGGAATTTTGTTTCCAAGTTTTGACATCAAGTTTGAGCTTGGGTATTTGACAATTAATTTGAACACTAACCAAGTTCCCTAGAAAAATAAGGCTGGATGAATCATCATACAAACAAGCATAGCTATGGCCTTTAAATGGTAGTAAATCTGATTTATATGTTACCAGCTGATGAGATCGTCACTCATGAGACATCAGTGCTAGCACCGTGTCAACACATAATTCCAGTCCTAGGAGAAGCCAGTTAGTCACATGATTATCTCTGGCTAATGACTCTAGTAGATCAAACATTTTCAATTTACTGGTGCATCAACTCTCATCATCCAATCGCATGTGCTCTCCTATGACCATCTACAGGTGGTGCAATACTCATTTAAAGGTCAAATTATTGCATCTTCTGACACCAAGTTAACTCAAATATGGCATTCTGATCATGTGACTGTGACCATCCAATCAATTTACTGGACAGCATTCATGGCATTAGAAGCATGCAAATCAGACTTAAGCACCATCTTCAAGTTATGACGCCACGAAAGAAAGGGTTTGCTATCAGCCAAGCAACAAAATATTCAAAACTCTAGCCCAAGGTTCACCAGACTGCTGCTCTTCTCATGGATATTTGCTGCTCTTCACCTTCTAAGTAACTTAGTGTAAGAACAAATTTAAAGAAGAAAAAATGGTAATAAATTTGAGTTTTATTTGAGCAAATTTACTGTGTAAACTCAAATCCAAGAAATAAAGAAAACCAGTCAAAACGAAAGTTGGTGGCACTGTTCTCAAATACCAACTTAAAATCAATGTCCACAGTGCTTACTGGCATCTTCTCAGTCAAAATATGTAACAATCAGAATACGTAAAAGGAGTTATCCCACCATGTGCCATAGTTTTAGTGTAATCAATCTTTTCTTGATGTTCGCAGTTCTTTCGTCCGACTGAGGTAGATAGAACCTTTCGCCATAAACTTTTTGCGGATGTATGCACTGTTAAAAAGTCTTTGCATTTGCTTTTTTATATACTATATTGGAGAAACTTTACCTTGATTTTGCCCAAATGGGAGAGAGAAATTGGTAAGAAAAATCATGAATTTAGGAAAAAATTTATTGAATTGTATTGGTTCATTCCAAACAGAAATAGATTACCAACTTTGTCTCATCTGTAATATACATCTACAATTAAAAGCTCATTAGTATTACATATATTTATTTTGCAGTTCTTTAAATTTTTGTGATTCTAATTATTGAATGTTTGCCTCTTGCCATCGGAAAGTCTGCCGATCCCTGCAATAGCCTGTTACAAAGGTAAAAAAAAATTAAAAGAAGAAATACTAACTTTTGAGGTTTAAATATGACTTCTTGTCCTCCATCCAGCTTGAGCATCATCTTAAGTTGAGTACCTTTGTAGCTAACACCAGCATGCACTATTTTGTTGGCAATCATAGCCTTGAGTACATATCCCAGTTCTGGTGTATTTTCCGAATGTATTTCTCTTGATTTCACCCAGCCAGCGGCTAAGCTCCATGGAGAAACCTTCATTTTAAAATCACTTTGCAAATTATCTTTCACATACTTGAGAATGTGGAAATAGTTTGTTCCTTTTAAATTTCGAGTGAAATTCATGTCTTGGAGCTTGGTGTTGATTTTGATACCGGCTACTGCTGCTACACTGGATATTGTGAGGTTCGTGTTAGAGGAGTCGCTGTATTGTTCCGTTTTAAGTAACGAGAAATCCCCTGGCTTGGATAAATGTTTCGAAAATTGATTTTGTGGTGACTGAAAGAAAAAGAAATGATTTTAAAGACCAGATACTTTTGATAAAGGCAATTTTAGGTTTAAAATAAATGTTACTTTTATTCACAATGAAAGTTGCTCTTTTCCTAAAAAGAGCAAGGAGTTAGGCTTAATTTTATCCGATTTCATTTCAAAACCACATAAAATATGTATTTTTTGAAATTTTAGAATAAGAGGGAGATGGGTAAATTAACTTTTAGGAAGAGTGGCAGAAATGTGACATAATTTTAGAGGTAAAAAATGTCAAAATTTTGTGTGACGTAATTATGTATGTCCTCTAGAGAGGTAAAAATATTTTTTAAAACCTACAATAAATAGTGTCATCTACTGTAGAGAATTAAAAACATACCTTTTATTTTCAAATTTTAAATTTTGTTAAACTGCTTTAAATTAAATTACATTGTAAATCATAAAAAATTAATTTATACAATACGTTGATTAATCGGCATTCACATAAAAAAAATATAGCATTCAAAGTATAGCGCAAGGAAAGGTGAATGACCGCTCATAATTGTTAGTTGGTGATTTGTATGCCCAACAACCTATTTTTTGCGCAATAACAGCTAATCAGACCGGGACCTACAGCTTAACATGTTCTGAACCACAACTAACATCAATACCTAACCCAGGATTCAAACCCGGCACCTTTGGCATGCAAGGCCAAAGCCCACAGGTGGGTAATCAAGGAAGGTTACTAGTAGACCTGAAAATATCTACTTGCCACAGGTCAATTAAACGGCGTGATGAGGCAGCTAAATAAACTAATCAACCGGCCACCTTTCGTTTCTCTCCTCCCATACGATTACCGAATATATGAAATTTCCAAATCAATGAAAATCTCCCTTACCTTTCTTGAAATTTTGTAATCACGTGCGTATACACGCAGTTAAAATTTATTCATCCACTGTATGAATTCATGAGTTGACAGGGTGGCGAAAGAACCGGGCATTCAGGAAAATTAGAGAAATGTCAGGGAATTTCACTCTTCTAGAAAAATCGGGGAAATGTCAAGGAATTTTGAAATTTTGAGTTTCCCTTCTTGCATATCCCACGCGGGTGCAGCCGCCGCCTTATTGTTAAAAAAAAAATCTTCAGACTTCAATCTGACACCATTCTTTACAGACATGATTATGTTTCTTCTTACCTGGCATTTTTGCAAGCAAAATATAAGAACCCTTATTTTATTTGCATATTATTTCTGTTATATTTTTAGTTATCCTGTAACTTAAAAACGCGGTCACTGGTAGCTTTACTGTTAAAATATTTTTTCTCAAACTTCTATCTGACTGCATCTGTTGCTGGCATGATTATTTTTCTTCTTGCCTTGCGTTTCTGTCAACAAAATATATTAGAGCTTTAGTTATTTGCGTGTTATTTCTGTTATATTTTTAGTTATCCTCAAACTTCTATCTGACTGCATACTTTACAGGCATGATTATTTTTCTTGCATTGCGTTTCAGTCAACAAAATATATAAGAACCTTAATTATTGGCATATTATTTCTGTTATATTTTTAATAATCCTATAACTTAAAAGCACGGCCACCGATAGCATTACTGTTAAAAAAAAATTTAAAAAATCGCAAACTTCAATCTGACTGCATCCTTTACAGGAGTAATTATTTTACTTTTTGTCTTGCATTTTTTCGCCAACCAGACGGTATAGTGATTAGCATGCTAGTTTCTAGACCACAAGGTTGAGGGTTCGAGTCCTGTGTAAGTCATGGGTGTTTGTAAATGCATGTTGGCTTGTTAAATGAGGAATGTTTCTTCGCATTATAGCCCTCGTGTTGCTGACGGAGCCAGATAATCTGAAAACAACCAACCAACTTGCATTTTTTGTCAACAGAGTATATTAGAACTCTTAATTCCCCTTAATATTTCAAATTGATTCCGTCAGATGTTTTCGTTTTTATTAACCCTTTACAGCGCTATGTTACAGATGTGCAACAAATCTATAGGCATCCATAAGGGAAAAGCTTAGATCCTGTACTTGATTTTTTATTTTTGTACTTCCATTGACATTTTATTAAATGCAATTAACTTAGAAATGAGTTTTTGATTTATATATTTAATACAAATCAAATAAAAAATTGTAACCTCCTCCTCAAAAAAAAAAAAAAAAAAAAAAAAAAAAAGCCTTCCCTGGTAAAAAAAAAAAGTCTGCCATGTAGAGGCTAAACTAAAAATGTCTACTGGCCAATTGCTACTACTTGAAAATTTCAATTTTCAGGTCTAGTTACTAGACTTCAACACTGCACAAATTGTTTATGTGTAGAAAGTATGTATACGTATTTAAACTTACCATTTTTCAAACTCATATATTACTTAAAATTTAACCTAATCAGGAACAGCATTTTCCAAAACTTGTATGTGAATTGAAATATAAAACTTAACAACCATACCAAAACCCTCTTCATTAACTGTTGGATTTTAAATTGAAATCTCAATCCAACAACACTATTTAACTTATTCACAATTTTAATTCTCTTTGGCTCTGAAAGTCAGGGTAAAGTTCTAGAATAGCCCACATTGTGGCGACTTTTTGGAAGTGTGTCAAGCCAGTGACAATAATGTCGCCAAGGTAAATAACCTTGATAGGGTTTCAACAGAGTACAAGAAGAAATGTGCAATCTTGCTTCGTTTTTTCCCCCCAAATAACAATAATAAAACAAAAATAATGAATTTATTGTAATAAAATATGGAAGAATATTTAATGAGCACTAACAAAAGTTTTGTAGTTAAAAGTAAAAAGTTTTGTAGTTAAAAGTAAAAAGTTTTATAAGTAAAAAGTTAAAATAATAATATTAAAAAAATAGTCATAGTTTTGTGATAAAATCAAGCTTTTAAAAAATGTAAAAGAATATTCAATGAGAATTAAAAAGGGGTGATAATAATAAAAAAAAAAGTAATAAAAAAAAAGGCTAAAATGCTCTGTACGCCTCCCCCCTGACGACTTTTCAAAATGCCACCAAGTTGGTTACTAGACTTGAACGCACAAATTGTTTATATGTAGAAAGTATGTATATGTATCAAAACGTACCATTTTTCAAACACATATATTACTTAAAATTTACTAAAAATTAAGCAACATTTTATAAAACTTGTACGTAGAGAATGATTGAAATTGAAATAAATATAATTGACACTACTACTGAATTGAACAGGTTTGACAAAATGGATGCCAAGTTGTAATGGAAACATAAGGACGCCGGGTTACCATACTTAGCGAAAAATCGCCAAAATAAGGGGAAGGCGTATAACGCATTTTAACCCAAAAAATTTAAAATAGTCGCCACGGAGTGGGTTATTCTAGGATCCACCCGAAATGGGTTTTTTGTGAAAGTTTAGCGAGTGAGATTCACCAACTGAGTTTAAAGGTAATGAAACTAAAGCCTTATGCATACTTCACAAACTTACATGCATTTCCAACTGAGAATGATTGAAATAAAGAGCGAATGCGACGACCATACCGAGGCATAATGACAAAATCAAAGTAATTCTTGATTTTAACTTCATTTAACAGTGTTTAGTTTTGCCGGAATCATAGAAAAAGAAGTGATTTCAGGTCACCATAACCTCGATGTTAAATTTTGGTTTAAAAAATTTGCTCTTGTTATTAAAATCTACTTGATTTCTTGAACAATTTAAAGTAATAATAATAATAAATGACACTTCTGAATTCTACACTCCGGGAACAACCGGAACTACCATTTGTAAACAAACAAATATGACAGCTAGGTAAAATGAGTTGCCAGTTGTGAAAGTTCGCCAATAAATATGTCTCATAGTGTTTTTTTTTTGTTTTTTTTTGGTGACGTAAAAGATAAATCTTTTGGGTAAAATAATTGATGATGAAATTATGATTGGTTATTGAAGAGTGGAAATCAAAATTTGTTTTAAGATTGGTTGCAAATGTTAGATTTTGACTATTCCATGTATTTGACGTCATGAAAATGGTATTTTTTTACAGATTGCTAAAATGTTAATTCTTTAAGTAAATTGCACTAAAAGAAATCTAAATTGTTGGTTTTGACAATTTATTTATAAGAAAAAAAATCTGTAAGAATCTGTTTGGTAAAAGAGTTTTGTGGCCACGTCTTTAACCCATGACGTCACTCTTCTAATCAATAACAAACCGAAACTCAAAACTAAAATTTGAGTTCATGATTCCAATTTTACGGATATCCTATATTATCACATTGTTGCTATTCATTTGACCGCACGTGTTTAGGAGATGCATAAATGAACCAATGAGCATCATATTTTGTAATGTCACGCTCTACTCAATTTAATAGTAAGAAACTTTTATTTTACTCGTTTGAAATTGTGCATTCTAACTTTAGTTATTAAAATCTGTATTTACAATCAACAATTTTCTATATAATTTGTAAAATATGAATTCTGAATGGATAAAAATGAAATTTTATCTGTGATAAGTTGCATATTTTTGTGAGTGATCAAAATATCAAAAAAATTTTTTTTAGTAATTACTTTGAAGTTTTCAGTGTACTTTTTGAATTCGGAGCTTTCAAAAACTTAACTCCTTTAGTTTCTGTGAATGTAAACAATGTTTATTTTTCGCTTTCTTCTCTAAATTTGGCAAATTTGAACTTTGGTGTACTTTAAATTTTTTTTTATCTTTGTAATGGTCAGTATTGCCTTTCAAACAGAGTTTTAATAATTAGATGTTTATTGGCCAGGTGCAAATGAGAATCGAATCGGACTAAATATAAGGGTCATTCTTCCAAAACAGGCAACTTTTCAATATTAAAACATATTTTATAAAAGGATGCTGTAAATGTATATGTTTTATATTATTTTCTATGATATTGTCCTTATACAACAAGAAAAAAATACCAGCAGCGCAATTTTTTTTTAATTGCGAGTAGGTAAAAATGTTTTTAAAAAATTCATATGCTAAGACAATGGTGCCCACAGTACAATTTTTAAAATGAGGTGATTTAAAAAAAAAAATGCTAATTAAAAATTAAATTTTTAAATTTAATTACAATAGTAGTGGGGCAAGTTAATATTTATATTTTTGGTTCTTTTCCATCAAAGGGGACCGTTGGTAATATCCAAGTATGGTGCAGATTCTGCCCCAAGAATTGTTTACATAAAACCACACCAAATTATGGCAACCATAAGCAGTTCAAATTAGTCTTTTTTCTTTATACTGCCTAAAACTTTGGTACTCTTTTGTTAGATGGGTACCAGATAAAAATTGCCAAATTGCAGTGATAACTCATTCAAACTTATTACTTTCCCTTATGTGAAAAGATTGCTTTAGCAATCCCCGAACTAATGAATAAAAATAAAAATCCATGAGGTTAAAATATTGTTTTTGTGTAAACATTTCAACTTGGCTATAACTACATCATCTTTCAGATTTGGTAGCATTTGCTATGCTTCTAACGGAAGAGTACCAAAAGTTTATACTGCAGAGTTCTCCCATGTTTGTTACTCCAAAACTATTGAAGTCCCACTTGCATTTCAAAGGCAGATTTCACAGCTAACTTTAAAGAGGATGGCATTGAACTTTGTCAGTGCTCTACAACACTCTCTCAAAACGAGTGAAGTGATTATGATAGTTTTGTGTTCAATGTCTTGATAAGTAAAAGATCCTTTTGTAATAATAATGTTTTGGTGCAATAAAGCCTCTGTGTAGCTCTTGGGCTTTATAATTAAAAACCCTTGAATCTGAGCCAATTCTTGATTGAAAATTCAGATAAAATTTGTTTTTCTTTTAATATGAGTAAATCTATATATATTAAAATGTTATGTTGGTTTGTGTACGCTTCAAAAACTCAAAAAGTTCTGCACCGATCGAGCTGAAATTTTAGCATGATATATAATCCGCATCATGGATTGTTTTTATCTATTTTTTTCATCAGTCACATATGAGCGACCGCGAAAAAACAGTTTTTTAACCATGTACCGAAAATGTCGCCAAATGGTCGCCAAGTTTGGCGGCATTTGGAGACAAAAATTAGTCACCAAAACCGTCGCCAACTTGGCTCTATCTCACCAATTTGGCGAGATTCCCATTACCATAATGTTAAATGCCCTGCCCCTTGAAACTCGCTTCCCAGAGTTACCTCTGTAATACCCGTTATCAAGCATCAAGGGAATCATTGCAGGGAAACAAATTAACGACGAACTATTGCACTGCCTTATGCGAAATGTACATAAATTTTACTATTTACAAAATTAACACTACGAAATATTTACAAATATACAAAATTCGTAACATTAT
This sequence comes from Linyphia triangularis, assembly GCA_963978545.1. NCBI lineage: Eukaryota > Metazoa > Arthropoda > Arachnida > Araneae > Linyphiidae > Linyphia > Linyphia triangularis. The sequence goes on along the minus strand of OZ021726.1, from coordinate 26,420,417 downwards.
GACTTACGAAATCACTCTTTTCGCCTCCCCGCTCCCCTTTGATGTAGTTCTGGAAATTCAAATTTATAATTTTCAATTTGAAGCTTGCGCGATTGATTTTTTTTTTATAGAGGCAACGATATGGAAGTTTTTAGGGTGCAATCAGATAATCGTGACAAAAATGCAGTACGAGATATCGATGAAATTGCTCAATACCAGGCTGGAAGATACATAAGCAGCAATGAGGCTGCATGGCGAATTTTTTCTTTTCCCATGCATGAACGCAATCCAGCTGTGGTTCACTTGGCAGTACATTTAGAAAATGGACAGCGTGTTTATTTCACAGATGCAAATGTGCAAGAAAGAGCCCTTAATCCACCTGGTAAAAGCCTGAAATATTCAACACTATGGCGGCACGTACGTACATTGCAGTTGACTATGAATATGCATGTCCAGTTGCAGAATTATCCATCAGCTGAGGTATTCTCACGACAGTTACTGGAAATTGGAAACGGACAGCTGCCAGTCGATGAGACGTCTAGACGAATATCATTTTCCGATCATTTTTGTAATTTAGTAACTTCGAAAGAAGAACTGATCGAAAAAGTATTTCCTGACATTCAAATAAATCATAGGAATCACGATTGGCTCAGTGAAAGAGCTATCCTTGCCGCAAAGAATAAAGATGTCTATCAACTTAATAATGTTATTCAATCCAGTATTCAAAGTGATGAAATTACTTATAAGTCAATAGACATCGTTGTGGAAGCAGATGAAGTAGTTAATTATCCAACAGAATTTTTAAACTCATTTGATCTGCCAGAGATACCACCACACATACTTAAACTGAAAATAGGTGTGCCAATTATCCTCTTGCGGAATATTAATCAGCCAAAACTCTGCAACGGCACGCGACTTGCAGTTAAGAAATTGATGAATAACGTAGTGGAAGCAACGATTTTAACAGGGCCTTTCAAAGGTGAAGATGTCCTCATTCCTCGAATACCCATGATCCCGACCGATACACCATTTCAATTTAAAAGATTGCAATTCCCGATTCGATTGGCATTTGCAATCACAATCAATAAAGCTCAAGGTCAATCTTTAGAATTGTGTGGTTTAGATTTAGATGCGGATTGCTTTTCACATGGACAACTGTATGTTGCGTGTTCCCAAGTCGGCAAACCAGATAGTATAATATATAAATGGCAATAATCAATTACTTGTATTTTGATTTATTTACAATTGCATTTAATGCTATATTGTAGACTCTAGTTGTAAGTAAGTTATTGATATCACTGCATTTTATTGTTATTGCTTCTTAAACTAATTTATGTTTTTTTTTTTTTTTTTGCAGATAAAAATGCAAACTTTGTGATTGAGATATTGAAATAAAATTATTTTTCAATATGGCTGCAGAATTATTGAGGTTTGTTTTAACTTTTCGTAATTCGCAAACGGACGTCCCCTCTCTAAAGAGAAAAATTAAAGACTTTTTTGAGGAATTTTACAAAAGGAAAGATTTAGAATGCTCGGTTAAGCTTAGTGAAACTAGAAATATTGATATTGACCCAATATATAAGGCAGAACTGTTTGAAATGGACATCACGCTAGTTTTTGAAAATTGCAGGGAGCCTTTTCAACCTGGAGACCATTTAAAGTCAATTGGTCCAGTGTGGTGTGATCCAAGCAAAAATTCTTTATCACATCTCTGGCTTCGCCTTGGGAATAGGGCTGACCTACAAAATAAAGCAAAACAGTCGCACAGTGATGTTGATATCAAAGAAATAGCCTTTGGGACACTGCCTACTATGGAACATTTTATGCAGCACTACAAATATGAGAGTATGCTAAAACATAACAACAAGGAATTAATGAGCACATTTTTACACAATCAGCGTTTTCTTGTCTTGTATGCGTGCCTTAACCATAATCAAAAGAAGGGTTATAAATGCAATAATAGTGGCCAAACACACAAATTTGTTGTTTATTATAAATCAATATCGCGGGTCATAGTGAATTACGTCCCCAATAGAGAAGCTGTTGAATTACATTTTGTTTTGAGGCACATTCCTTTTGTGTATTGTGAAAAGAAAGGGAAAAATGATGAAGAGACTAAAGGTGGCACTAAAGGCCAATTTCTGGCATCTGATCAAGAATACCAGGAAAAGAGGTGGGAGAGGTCTTTAACGTTTGGGTGCGCATGCAACAATTCTGAATGCCAAATTACTGAAGTCGGAAGATGCCCAGTGTTTAAAATTGTACTGGCTCGTAAAAATAGGGCATATGGCATTATAGAGCGACTCATCCAACGTTGTGCCGCCAATACATATTTCTTTTACTCTAGCTTGAAAGCTGCACTTCCACAAGTACGGTTAGTTGATTTTGATGTTTATCCTTATGACAAGGAATGGTTTGATTCTCTCGTTAATAAAAACCTTGTATCAGATGTAATGTTTTCATTGCAATTTGCATGGGAAGTCTTAAATGGCAGATCCTCAGAAGTACAAGACCAACTCTTACTTAAGTGTGAGATAGATGATAGAAAATTGGATCAATGGCATTTAATCAAAGGTATGTTGATGAAGTGTACTAAGCAAAGTAAGGCAGTTACTAATGCACTGTACCACATTAGTGAAATCATTGCCCGATGCGAAATCTTTACTTTTAAGGATGCCTTTCTAAAGCTTTTTGAGCATTATCGAATGTGTCCACCCAAACTGGATCTACCAGACGGCATGTGTCTTGTTCGCCGCCTCATAATCACACCATCTCGCTTCATCTGTTTGCCACCTTCAGAACACTTCGACAATCGAGTCATTAGAGAATTTGGCTATGACCATCTCCTACGAGTGTCTCTTCAAGATGATAACTTCTCGAAGTTGACCTTTGCAGTTCAATATCATTCTAAAAAAGAAATGTTCATGGATTTTGTATGCCGTAACATGCTTAACAAGAACATCAACATTGGACCAAGAAGGTACGAGTTTCTTGCGTCCTCCAACAGCCAACTGAGAGAGCATGGTCTGTGGATGTTTGCCAAGGACCACCAGGGAAGGACTACTCAGGACATTCGTGACTGGATGGGCGACTTCAGTGGCATTAAAAATGTGGCTAAGTACATGGCACGCATGGGGCAATGCTTTTCTTCATCAGAGGAGGCCGCTCAAATTGAACTGCTTCCTGAGAACGTTAAATCGCAAGAAGATATTACAACCAACGATGAAAAGTACACATTTTCAGATGGAATTGGGATGATTTCGTCCGAGTTGGCTCAAGAGGTAAGGATTAATGGAACAGTTTATAAGTAAAACAAACAGTTACCATTTATGTTTACCCATTCAGATATAAGTCTTTTTAAAAATGTTGGTACTTACGTACTTAAACTCCTACTTTTTCGTTGTAGTGGAAATCTCTCCGATTGTTTAAATTCTTCCCTGTTGCCAATAGGCTTGGGCGATGTTAACATTTCTGCATCGCGATATATCGGGAAGCAAACATCGTGATGTCACAATACATCACGATGTTAAATATTTTTTTTACAATATACTATAAAACAATGTTTTCATAACAAGCTATGTAGCCGAGAGTTATGCTTACTTAGCTTTGTAACATTTTAATTAATTTACGTACAGAAGTTTATATTAAATAACATGAGTAGCGACAGAATTACTTTCAGGGGGATATATAAAGCACCCAAGGGGGGTATAAGCCGGTTATTTTTAATCCGGTTTTTTCAATTTCTCTACTTTAATGAAATTTTACTTTGTTATTATACAGGGAAATTGGGGGGTGGGAGAGGCGAGGACAAGTGCACTTCCTGGCGGTGTAAATGTTACTTTAGTTATTGAATATTCTTAATTATTAAATCAAAAACATACTTTATAATGGATATTTTATTACTTACTATATACAATATAACTATTAAACAATAAAAATAAAATTAATGCATAACGTTTAAAATTCTAATGATCTTTATTTTGTGCCCCAAAAAATCTGCATTTCAGCATTTTTAAGAAGCAATGTTGGATTGAGTAATTAATCTTATGGAAATAAACTTCATTCAAATCGTACAAACTGAAAAAAAAACTATAAAACATTTATTTACTTACGAGTCAGAAGAAAAAAAATCCTTCAACGTAAATGGGGAAAAAATGTTTATAAGTATTTAAGCAATCAAACTAGAGAAACAACTACTATCCATCCATGCGCTAGTTCATACTAACTTTGGCAGATATAACAAACCATCATAGTAATAAACAACCTGATTATCTTAACTGAGTAAGAATCAGACAGAAATTACCATGCAAAAATACCGCAATCCCCTTGAGTTAATAAATAAAGCAAAGCTCTCAAAGGATAAAAATGTTAGATAAAAGAAAATCTTGAAGTTAATGTAAAAGATTTAAAAATACAAAAATGTAATATTTTATTTCTTCCAAGTTAGAGGGAAAAAAAATCAAAAATGAAACACTAAAAGTTTAGGAAATACTCAATTGAATTCCAAATATAGAATATCAAGGTCTTATATCTGATGACAAATTACATAAAAATCAAAACGTTTTTGATGAGTTGAGAAAACAAAAAAAACAAAAAAATGTTCAAACAATAAAAGGAATACTTCTTTTATCGAATCTCCAATATTTCTAGACTAACTGGCGCCTGAAAACCACCTCGTAATTTCAGTACTCAGCTGGAAAAACAAAATAGGAAATAAACGCAAGACCTAAAAAAAAAAAAAAAAAATACATTGTAAAATTGAGTAATAATTTCAACATGTCATACGTGGTTTTTTTCCCTTGAAATTTGCACTTTTTTCCAACTTTATTTTAAATTCCAAAAGCCAGGGGATGCAAAAGCGAATGCAACATGTAGTAAGTGATTAAGTGCGCGATGCCATCTGTGGCGTTTTGTTTCTATTCAATCATGGAAACATCGCACATACCGGATACGATTACCACGATGCCGATACAGCAAAAGCAAATGGAAATCGTCTCAAAAGGCGGGGTGTAGCTGTTACACTACGTTTCTATATAGTCTTGGATACACCGCGCATATGCAGTGAGGATTACTGCGATGTGGTGAAGTTTCGTGTCTCAAACTGCGCGGTGTCGACGGTTTCAATACGTTTCTATAGTATTTTAGAAACACCGCGCATGAATCGTGGCATCATCGGTTCTTTGTCCTTGAAGTGCTAGGCAATGAGTGTATCGCGCTCTCGTCAAAAAAGATCGTGATGTATCGGTTTAGGGAAAATAGTGACACCGGTTCGACGATGCTGATTTCACACCGGTTTTAGACGATGTATCGATACATCGCCCAAGCCTAGTTGCCAAAATGAAAAAAAAAACTAATTTATTGAGTTCTTGTACTTGACGTCATTCCCATTCGATTGAGCATTCTTGTATAGGTTTTATTTGAAGGTCAAGAAAAAAGCGAAAGTAATTTTGTTTTGTATTGGTCATGATGTCATTCAAAATCAAACATGCATTTTTGCTGAGAATTTTATCACTACAATTGGTCGACTATATTTGGCAAATTTTTTCTTGTAATTAAAAGGTAGACAATTCAATGCATATGATTGCAAGAGATTATAAGTATTTTAACAATCTACAGTTAGAGAATTAAAATGATTTAATTTTGTTATAAATTAATTTATTTAATTTTAAGAGGTACTATTCCTCTAGACAGGTATCAGACAAAATTCTCCAAATTACAGTGATAACTTATTCAAACTAATAATATTCTGATCCATGATAAGGTTGCTATAGCAACCCCCACCCTAATGAATTAAAGTAAAAGTTCATGAGGTTAAAATATTATTTTTGGGAAAAGGTTTCAACTTGGAAATAACTGCGCCAACTTTCAGACTTGGCGGCTTTTGATACTTGTCTAGCGGAAGAGTCCTTTTAAGAAAGTTTAAAAAAGGATACTTTTCCATTCGACAGGTACCAGTTGAGGCAGTTGTCGTCAAGCCTAAATATTTACTGTTTGTTATAGGATTGCTTATAGCAAGCTTATAATAGTGTGTTATAGGAATTATAAATTATTTAAAGGCTATTTGTTTGAATGTGATATTGGTGCAATATGGAGATTTTTATCTGGTACCCTTCTAACGGAAGATTACCTAAAAACATTATCGACGAATTTCAATTACCAGAATTCTTCTCGCAAGGTTCAACTGACTAGCCAATTCAGTTTCATATAGTCAATTTCATATAAATAGTCCATAAATATAATATTAATTTCAATAAATAGTTTATTCTGATTTTCAAGAAAAGATGGCAACAGGAAAGAAATTCAACAAATAGAGAAACTTCCACTATGACAGCAAGGTAGTAGGTTTAGTACGCAAGCACCAAAATTTCTAACCAGACTAACTTTCTTGAAAGAAAGGCATGTTATTGTGCTTTATGACCACAACTCATTAGACTCATTATTTAAACAGTTGTGGATTTAAAAATTTATTCTAGGGTCTGTGGTAGCTATATTGTGTGCCCTTAGTAAGGGAAAGAATATTCTGCAACTTTGATACTTAGTTTGAGTTTGTTAAATTTCAGAGTTCTATACCTGACTGCAATTTCACTGTGCTTTTTTTTTTTATGTTCAGTTACTTAATAGGGTAATGAAAGTCCATTGTCCTTAAATGTTTTTATTTTAACTTTTTGAATAATTTTGAGTCCAAAGAAATGTTTTTTTAAAAAAAAAATAACATGCATGTCAATCTGTATATGTTTGTAAATAGTATAACACCAGAGTGGCTGGTGTTTTGCTGTTCAAATAATTTTAACATGGGTTGCCCATGGGATATGACCCCAAGAATCAGTAGTGTAATGAGATTGTTTAGGGCCTGTATTTTTTATTTATTTTTTGCTATTTGCTGTCCGTATACTTGAGCATTACCAGTGATATATATGCTTGACCCTATATGAAATACTTGGAAAAATCCCATTGTAGTGTGTTTTCTTTTAATAAAAATAAACTTCTATTTGTATTCATTACTGTCTTAGTATGTAATTAGGTTAATTAATATTTCTTTTGTTAATTGCTATAGATAAGAGAAGCTCTGGAGAAGAAGTTACCTTTTCAAATTGACAATCGCCAGCCACGTTACAAACCATCAGCATTTCAAATCCGTTTCCAAGGTTGCAAAGGAATGGTTTCCGAAAATCCCAACTTGAAGGGCCGTAAGCTGGTTATTCGACCAAGCATGAATAAGTTTCCCTGCCCATCTTCCAATCTGCTGGAAATTGTTAAAATAAGCGCCCCTCGTAAGTTTCGCTCAATAACAAAATAAACTTTGCTTCATAGTTTCCATAAGCAAATATCTAATTTCTTATCATTTTTTGTTAAATGTCTTCCTTTACAATACTGTCTTGACAGCATTATTTTTTCTTAGATATGAAAGACATTCGAATTTGAACAGATTCTTAGAATTAGATTGACAAATTATAATGCAATAAAATATGTGATAAATTAATGAAATTTTTTAATTCATTTATCCTATACTCTATAAAAAAAATTGCATTTTAAAACTTTTAGGTAAGTTTAAGTGTAAAAATAATATAGAAATTTAATATCTTAAAAGTTTATGTAACTGACATTATTTAACAAGTGTGTTATTTATAAAAGTAGCAATAACTTTTGTACTACTTTTAAGATTCATAGTGATAAATGGTAGGTTTTTAATTATTACTATTTTTTTTTTTTTAATCTAGTTTCAGGGGATTATATACTTTTTGAAAATATGGTACTAGTAAATTTTTTATTTAAATATTTAAATCTTCTTATTTTTCTTGCAAGGTTGTGAAACTTTTAATTTTGATACTAATTACAGAAGATTTATACAGTAGTTTTTCTTGATTTGAAAGGCTGCGTAAATACTAGTTTAAAATTTATTTTTTTAGCAAAAATTTATTTACTATTCGAAATAATTTCCAATTTTTACTGAACTATTTAGGTAATTTTCACATTGTTCAGCATTTCTCATCAATTAAGAAATCAGCTTGTTACCACTTTTTAGAATATCCTGACTGACTATTTGCATTACACTTAAAAATGTATAAAATCTGTTTGAAAAAGGTCGTGAAAAATTCGAGGAAACTCATAGGCAGATATTTAAAATTTTCTCCCTTCATGCTTTTTAGTGAAAATTTAGTTTTTTGACTTGTTTTATTGCAATGGTTAGATTATCTAGTTCTCATGTATTTGTCTTTGGTATAATTAGGAGGTCTGTTTCTGAACCGTCCTCTCATAACTATCTTGGAGCAACTTGGCGTGAAACCAAACGTTTTCATGAAGCTCCAAAAAGAGATGGTTCTTGATTTGACAGATTCTCTGATCTACGAGAAAAAAGCCTGGAAGATGATGTCAAACCTGACAACTTTGGACTTTCCTTATCGTAGACTACTTAAAGCTGGCATTTGTCTCACAGAAGAGCCCTTTTTCCGTTCTTTATTGCTGTCTGTATTTAAAGTGGCTATTGGTAAGACTTAAGAAAAAAAAATTAACTCATTTTTTTAAAGTTTGTATTGTATTTTTTACTAAATGTTTTTCTGTATATTTAAAGCTTAGCATCACTTCCATTATCATTATGTAAAACTATCATCAATTTATAATTTTATTTGTATATTATAGTTTGAGAAATTATGGTGGTGCAATACTAAAACTTTTTTTAAATAATTTTCTGTCAAAAGTTTTCATAATTTTTTTTCTTTAAATAATTAATATATTTACCTTTATCATTAGTGTGTTTTTATCATTATAAGCTTTTTTTATGTTATGTATGTGACTTGTAGTTGTTTTCACAGAAATATTTTTTGAAAATTACAAGTTTAAAGAAAATTATATTATATTATGTTAACTGCAGTGGCAGTATATAAAGCGGTTATATTTCGAAATCTGTAATTTAAAAAAAAAATTCTGATTCTATACTTTTCAGGAAAAAACTCTGATAAAATTACTTTTATTAAAATAATAAAGGATTTTTAAACAATTATTTACACAATCTTATGAGCATACTATGCACTGTATAAGCTAGGCATACACTGTATAATTACAAATATAATCATTTATATACTAAAAATTAAACAGTTATTCATTTCTTGAGTTAGATTATTTATATTCTACTTGATTTATCAGATACGACATGACTTTTAAACAAACATTTTCATTGAAACAATTTTTTTTTTATTTGTAGATCTGCTTCGCTCTAAGGCAAGAATCGCTATCCCTCCTCAGTTTGGACGAAACATGTTAGGCGTTTTGGATGAGACTAACACACTGGAATATGGACAGATATTTGTTCAATATTCTCATGAACTTGGAAATTCAGTTTCAGACACAACTGTATTGGAACGTATGTTTTATTATTATAGTGTCATTAGACTTTCTTTATGCTGTACTGCTTCTACAATAATAGTCTGAGCTAAATATGTATTTAAATATTACTTCAAAATAGGAAATTTTATATCAAATTGGTATATTGGTGCCAATAAAAGAAAATTATTGGAATTTAAATTTGATTTTTTTTTTTACTTTCAATTACCCATATGTTTACATAGAGTAATGAAAGTATAGTTTTCGCTAAAAAAAATTATTTGTTTTTGCACTATTTCGATCAAAATTTCCATAGTAATGCCTCTTAAGGTGTTTTAAACAGCCTCACCTTTGAAATTCCTATAAAAATGCTATAAAGGTGCAAAAAAATTGAGAAAAGAATGTCTTCAATACAGAGTTCTCTTCACTTTAGCATTGCTCATCAATGATAATTTTACCTTTCTTCTCCTACACTTACAAGAAAAGATAGTGTAAGAATTATTGAAAAGTACATAGCCATTTTTTTTTTTTTTTTTTTTTTTTTAAAGTCCTGTATAAGAATTATCGCTACATTGATCATTTCTTCTAAATGAATTATGAAAATATAAAAACGGTAAATAACACCAATTCACTTCAGTATAATAGTGTAATTGAAAGCTGTGCGATGTTCCACAGCCCTAATTTATTAATAGCTAGTTATTGTTAAACTCTTAATCAGTTATTTTTATTTTTTAATTACTTTCTGTTATTAGTTTTGGGTTATAAAACAACTCGTTAAATTGGAATGAACTTTAATAAAAGGTTGTTATAATTTGGTTGTTTTTAAGTTTTTGATGCCTTATGTGGAAAAATTGATGGTCACGAAAAGTATTCGGAATAGAAGGTTTTAATAGTAAGATTAAAATTTTGTAAAATGCTCTTTTATGTTGAGGAAATGGATACTGCATAAAAATAGGGATAACATGGATGTCATTTATGGCTTTACAAACCATTTGTGAAAACTCTGAAGAAGGAAGGTTTTTTTTATTTTACGATGGTCCTTAAAAATTGCATCTTTTTAAATAATTGGATTAATATGTATGATATTGAATTCATAGCTTTATTGAGATTAAAATATATATATTGAAATCCTCCCAAAATTCTTTTGAATTTGAAATAAAGTGTGAATTCCTTTAAGCTTCAGAAAGTTTAAAATTTTCATTTCAAAATCTTTTTATTGAACTTATCTGCTGTTTGTAAATAATTTCTAGTTGCAATACATATCACAATTCTGAAATGCTATTGAAATCATTTTTGTTAAATGAAGTTTACATTTTTTTTTTTTTTTTTGTTAGCTTTAATTGAAATTTATTTATTCATAGTTTTATTGGATTTAAAACCAATTATGTTTTAATTCATTCAGCTTTTCAAACTTGAAAGTAATAATTGAAAGGATTTTTCAGGGACTGTTGTGGTTACTAAAAATCCATGCATGCATCCTGGTGATGTCCGAAAATTGCAAGCTGTTGATGTTAAAGCTCTTCATCACATTAAAGATTGCATAGTATTTCCTGCCAAAGGGAAACGCCCTCACCCAGATGAAATGGCTGGTAAATTTAAGATATCTTTTTCATGCATAAATATAGTATTTCAGCTTTTGGTGTCTTTGTGATCTAAAAACATATTTTTATTTTAAATTAGATTTTGTTCTTTTAACAAAGCTTAAGTATTTTGCCGGAAATTTCAATTTTTGTTACAGAATATGTTTAAAGTTATGGTATTAATATGTAATTTTAATTTAGTTCGTTTGGGTATTCAAAAGTCAAATAAAAAACATTTTATTATTTGACTCAAATTGTAAATTTTTTATACGTTTAGTATAATAAAAACTTTTTGAGATGTATAACTTGAGCTAAATAATAATCTTTTAATGTACTAAAAATGCATTTTTATGCTGTTTATTTGCATATTAGTCATTAACTGTTTATTAGAATTACCTCATGAGTATAAGCAGTTCAGGCCTATATTCATGAATCACTTATTACTTTTATTAATTAAATGAGTGATTTTATGCCTGTTTTTCAAATTTTTGATGAAAGATTATTTAATAATGCCATCTAGCTCAATTATGTTCCTGTAATTTCCCCTTATACTTTAAAATTCGTTGAATTTTGACATTAATAAAAAAAAACTTTTAGCAACTAATTTTCTGTCATTACTACTATCCATTTAATTACAGTTGTTAGCTCTATTAATATCCCACATTACCTAATTCTTTATACTCTTTCACTGCTGTTTATTTCATAATTATTGTTTAGTAAAAAACCATAAAAACATATTAAAAGTTTTTTATCTCTTAAAAATGAATTTTACAATCTGGTAATGTATATTTTTGGCTATACCTAGTTACAATATTACCTAGTATCTCATTCCTGGCATATTATACTTGGTTTTAATATTTTTAAAAATTATAAAACAGATACAGAAAGTTTTGTCAATACATGTTTTTCTTCCTCTCACAGTATTTTTAATTGGTTTTTACTTCTTATTAGAACCATTGTAATGTCTAGTTAAACTAGTTGGAATTTGGATCGACTGTGCAAGATTTATTTCTAATGGATTAGCATGAATTATATCTTTAGTTTCAAAGTAATTCTATCTGTAAACTTTGCAAGTCAATTTCTGGTGAATTTACATATTATTTCTATTAGCATTTTGAAATATTTTTCTATTCTTCTATTTAGGTTCTGATTTAGATGGAGATGAATATGTTGTTATTTGGTATGATGACTTGATATTTCCTAATGAAAATTTCAATCCAATGGATTATCCTGCAAATCCTGCTACTGTACATCCAGGATCAATCACTGTAATTAACAATTTTATTGCTTAAATATTTTATTCCCTTTTAAGTGTTGGGATTATTAATGGAAAATATACAGGATGCAGCAAAAGACTGATGTACCTTACTATCATAAAATTTTATTTTGATATTAAATTTTCTGGAAATTTCTACTTTTTGAAAACATACAGTAGAACCTCGATTATTTAAAACTCTTTTAATCGGAACCTCGTTTAACTGATGTCGGCTTCCTTAAGGGTTTTTGTTTTGGTTAATAAACAATATCACAAGGTTACAATATAACAAGATCATGAGGGCAGCAATTCCTACTGCAGGTAGTGTCAACATGCTGATATCTTGTCTTTTTCTTCAGATTCCCTCCCCGCCCCCCGTTACAAATTTCATTAATTTTTAAAAGCATCTGCATTTCTATTGGTCGCTTTCTGTCTGAAGCCGAGATCTTATCCCTGTTATTATAATGTTTAACGATCATTTATGGCATGGAGTCCACTTAACGCGTTTTTTTTAATCAAATTTTCAAAAGAATTTAGTGTGCGAGTATCAATAGTTAAGGATACGAGATGCGATTCTAAAAAAATCATAAAAGTTTTAATCTGCAGAACTTAAGCTAGTGAAACAAATTTGGGACTGTGTGGTTAAATGATGTCAGTCATGGTTACAGCAGAGCAAACTTCCATTTAAGCCAATGTAAAATGTATCGTATGTCATATAAACATTTACATTGCATCTTCTGAATTGTGTGACATTTATTAAAAATATTTATTGTTTATGATTAAAGTCCAGTGTTACAAATTTTTCCTCCTCCTGTTCTCATGACGGCTATTTTTTAGTGCTCTCTTTTATCTGGAATTATCTACAGGGTTTCCCGCATATGGAAATGTCATGGAAGGTCAGGAATTTGGACGTTGAGTAAATTTTGTCATGGATAGTCATGATTTTGAGCAAAAAAATGGCCATTAGTCATGGAAATTCAGTGAATTTCATGGATTTCTAAACATTTTAAGTAAAATTACGTAGCTGTGACATCATAAAGGCCATGATCGCTATATTCAGCTCATCGAAAATTTATCTATGTTTTTGTTTATGTTTTGATGGACACAACGGTCACAGTTAAAAACCGCAGCCATTGAAAACATTTCTGAACTCTAAATTTGTGACATCACACGAGTAAGGTCTCATAGGTGAAAAAAAATTTCATAATATGTGAACTGAAATGAACAGTTTTGATAAGCTTGTGTTTACATTTTTTTTTTCTGTCTTCTTTCTTCTGTTTTGCATTGTTGATATAAAAACATTTAATTTTTGATGATATAATTTATTATTATTGATTTATTCTTTCTTCAAATATTTCTTTATTAATAAAGATTAATTAGCTTTTTTAATACTGAAATATCGGAGAATGGAAAATTATTTTTCCTTTTTCTTCTGATTTAGAAGTTAATGAAACAAAGGTTTTTTACTAATTTAAAACAAAACTTTATAAAAAATCATTTTATGGTACATTGATTTGTATACTATGTTCTTGTTAGTGATTTGATTTATTGAGTCATGGAAATTATTTGATTCAGTCTTGGAAAGTCATGGATTTGTGACGTTATTTTGGCAGAAACCCTGTATATATTTACCGACAGAGATCGTGTCCTGACTACTTCAGTTGATTGACTTTCTACCTTATTTATGTTTTAATAGCAATCTGTTTTTGCATTTCAGGTTCCTGACATGATTGACTTTTTATGCCAGTATATCCAAAACGACAACATTGGTGTTCTTGCAAATGCACATTTAGCATGGGCTGATAACTTGAGGAATGGCATTTTCTCCAAAGTATGTATGAACATTGCCAAAAAGTTTCCCCTTGTTCTCGATTTCGCAAAGTCAGGCTATACTTGCTACCTTAAAAGCGAAGAAAAACCAAAACTCTACCCTGATTTCATGGAGAAAGGAACAAGTCAAAACTCCTATAAGTCTAAGAACACTTTAGGAATGTTATACAGAGTGACCAGAACCTTGGAAGCATGCGTGAGCAAGATCGAAGTCGGAAGCTATGCAGCGACAGACGACCCCCACTTCGAGTACCCTGGATGGGAGAATTACAGAGAGTCAGCTGAATACTTCATGCGCGAATACAATAAGAGAGTGAAGAACATCTTGAAGAAGTATGGTTTGCAAAGCGAGACCGAAGCGCTCACTGGTTATGTCGGAAAGATGAACGAGTACACAGAGAACCGATACGAAAGGGACAATGCACTATCCATAGCAAAGACTTATATCCTCGATGCCATGAAACGCTTCAAACTGGAGTTTTATAAAGCATTTGATGTTGAGCACCGCGCCAACAACTTCCGCGATTCCCAAGAGATAAAATACCGCAGGGCTTCAGCTTGGTACATGGTCACTTACCGTAGCATTGACAACCCACTCCTGAGCTTCCCTTGGATCGTCCATGACCTCTTGTGCGAAATCCGAGAAAAGAAGCTGAGAATGCAGGGATTAACTATTACCATCCCGCAAAGTTCATTCATCCAGACATCAGATGCAAGATTATTGCAAATGCAACCTGGATACCAGGCAGCCCTCCACGGACACTGTTATTGCATCATGATTTTGTACAATACTGTGCAAGACTGGATGACTCGATCGGCCTTGAACTTGACGATGTCGGCAGATGACACTTTCTGCATTGAGTGCCTCCTAAGGATAGTGAACATCTTTAGAAATGCCAGGGATAGCCACAGGTGTTGTTCATTTGTTTCTCCTGGAGAGTGCAAATGCAACGAGGTGTGCTCGCCAACGAAGCTAATCCTAGAGTTCATGAAGTTCTATGCGACTGAAGTCCGATCCAACGCCGGTTCTTGTGGAGCATTTGCAGACGCAGGTGTCTGTAATGGTTTTCGGGAACTTAACCTGCAGTCTATTGCTTTGCGTACATATGCCTCACTTGCTGTTACTAGAGATACTCACTACTTGGGTCTCAATGATAATCCTGCTGCTATGAGAGATGATAACGCCAATGAGGAAGGGGATCCTATAAGAGTGTCTGTATCTCAAGAATTCGAACAGCTACTCACTCACCACAATGAAGATTTAGTAGTTCAACTAAAGGCTTTGTCGGGGGTCAAGGACATTTTCATCAATCCCGACAAGGATCCTAAAGGGAACTGGTTCATTTTAGTGCATTCTATTGGTAGAGGGTGGCAGAGGTGGAATCTGGAAGAACTAGTTATGGATGAAGATATTGTGACCCTCATAAAAAAAAAACTGAACATCTAAAAATAATTTTGTTAATTTTTTATATTTGTAATTGTTGATGTTTAAAAGAAATTTTAATATTTGATTTTTCAATGCAGTTTAAATGATATACTATTTTTATGAAATTGTCCGACTATAATTGTGTTAATTGTAATGTTTATGAATGTGATACACTGGCAATCATAAAAGCTATGCTTGATTTTAAGATGTATTGTTGATTTACAATCGCAAAAAATTGTGAGAACTTATGTCTATGGCTGTTCTACTTGAATTTTAAATATATATATTTTTACATGAGTTTTGGTTCATGTTTTTTTATTTCATATATGTATAAATTTCTCTTTATTCATTAAATTTAAGAATGATTATAACTACACTTTGAAATTCTCAGTGTTAAATTATGTTAATGCCAGAAAAGTTTTTTTTATTTGTAAATGGATTGTTTTATTTAGTTATTACAAAGGTGTGTATATTTATTCAAGTTTACCATTGAAACAAATTATCTGTTTTCTGAAACTGTTTAAAGTAAACTATTACTTTTTGCTCATGTGCTTGGTAAAATATACCCCTAACAATTACAATTAGAAGTGAATATTTTTAGTGGTTTATGTTTTTAAACCCTTTTGCTATTTTTTTTTTATTTAGATTCTATCAGTATTGTGTGTTTTAAATAGAGTTCCATTTTGATTAAAGCAGTGCATGTCACTTGAGAACGATTTTCAATATCTTATTAAAAAAATTTGTGTATTTCTCCAAAAAAATTCAAAAACATTCTATAATATATGCAATGTTTTCATTAAAAAGTATTTACTGATCTCTCTTAGAAGAATACTTTTTACTTCTATATTTAATACTTAATCTTGTTTAGGTGCACTTGGATAATAGAAACCGAAAAAAGTTCAATATTTAGTATACATAATTAATGTAGTACAGTTAATTCGTGATAACTCAAAGTCTCATATATCGAATGTTTGTTTATCTCGAAGTTTTCATTTGGTCCCAAGACAATGTAATGTTTTTCAACACTAAATTATCTCCATATCTTGCAGTCTATATCTTTTAAGTCGAAGTTTTCATGAAAATTTTATTATCGTAATACTATATGTAAAAAAAGCACAAAAAAAAAGATTATTATTTTTTCTTCTTTACATTGTGTTTTACAATTTAGCTTGTTTCCGGAAAAACTCTGTTTGCATTGACGCGTATAGAAAGTAAACGATCTTTTGCCCTTATATTCGATTCCATATTTAAAGTGTGAGACAGTGGTGTTCGTTTACATTGGCTTTGAATAATGTTAAAACGTAAATTGAATATGCTTAATCCATCTCAAAAAGTTGAATTGATTAATGAAATTGAACAAAATCTGCGTTGTAAGAAGAAAGACGTTGCTTTAAAGATCAAAATTCTTTCGAGTACTCTTTCAATCATTTTGAAAAACAGACGATTTTGAGAAGACATTCATCGAAATTTGATCTATCATGTAAATGAATAGGTATGTTTTTTGTTTTTTTTTGTCAAAGCTACTGTATTAAAATGGTTTGAGACATATCAAAACCAGAATTCCGAAATCTCAATTAGTTTGACGATGTTAAAAGAAAAAACGAAGGACTTTACTTAAAGTTGAAGGATTTATAGCAACTGCAAGATGTTTAGAAATGTTTAAAGCAAGACACAATATTGTCTTCCGGTCTCCACATGAACAAACAAAAGATGTCTGATAAAATTTGCCTTGAATGGAAAATAATTCCCGACTGACTTTCGATAACTCAAACTTCGGATAACTCGAAGAGTTTGACCAGTCCCTTGAACTTCGAGTTATCTCGAGTTGACTGTATTAGTTAATTTATTTATTACTCGGACAAAAAATTTGATTATTCTTGTTGGCAGAATTTCCACTATTGCAAACACATTTTCAATAAAAATGTTCTTTTTTGCAAAAATTTCCAAGATGTGTTTGAATATTTTCAGGAATTATTTGTATTTATAAGAGAACATAAAGTTTTTACTCTTTTTTTTAACTCGTTTTATATTGTCCTATCTCGGTTACAAAACTTTCCGTATGTAATTTGAATGTCAAAACAGTGTTCAATTATATTATTTAACTATGGTAATTACTTCTTTTAGTGGATATATTTTGATTATTAGTTTTTTGTATAGTTTCTATTTATGTAGGATCACAAAATTTCATATCTGATTTGTAACTTAATTTTTACATATTTTACCAGATTAGTTATTTATTTCATTTGGAAACTAAACTTGGCTGATGGAATTTTCTTTAGAATGAGCTATTAATAAAACCACTCTTATTTGATTAAACCACACATATTTACTTTGAACAAACATAGAATATTTTGTCAGGGATCTTTTTCTTAGTCTTTTATATTTATAATGTCCAGTAATGAATATTTTACAGTAATTGCTGTTATATAAAAATGCAAATCCAACAATTAAATATAAGCCATAGTTACAAACATACACTTATAATCTGTTAAGTTTCAAATTATCCAAATTATAGTATTTAACTGGTACTGTCTGAACTATGGTATAGTACTGGTTTCTATTTATTTCAACTAACTATTATTTAATTTTACATAGACAGGTAAAAGTATTGCATTGGGATAAAAAGTCAATGCCAATTAAAATCAAAAGTCAATTTGGTGATCTCTTCATTTTGGAAGATCCCAAGTCCCAAAGAGTGTTTTTGGAAAATGGTCCAAATGTCGCCAAAATCACACTTGCTCAAAAAGGACTAAAGTTTTTGTTTTTACAATTGCCCAAAACACAGATGTAAAGATTGTAATAAAAATCATTCTGGTAATCTCTTTTCATATACTCTTAACATCCCTACCACTGAAGTTCCCTTAAAAATATGTTAAGAGGTGAAAAACGATCATCATTGCACAATAATGAGAATCATATTTTAAAACGATAAAATTTTCACGTCATGTGAAGTTTTTTTTTGTCCAAAATAAGTAAAAAGATGCTTCAATTTTAATCAAATTTATTTTTTACTGTTAAAATAAAATTATAATTTTGATTTCATATTCTTCACTACATTTATTGATAAGCTTATACAGCCTTGCTGTCTATCAGAATCAAGTTTTTCAGCCAAAACTGAAATTTGAAAAACACTTTTATTTCGAAAAATGATGGCGAGTTTTTTAAATTGATTTAAAGGAGAATATTAAAATTCAAAAGTAAATTACGACAATCCATACAAATTTTATCACTTTTTACTCATTGTCTACTTGACGAATAATAAAAGATGGCTTAAAGCACACTGGAGTATAATCTCAATTTTTGCTTATTTTGTGTTATTTTCTCTGTATTTATTATATTTATATAAATCAGAAATTGTTAAAAATTCTGAAAATTTAAGTAAGAAAATATAGTAAACAGCACTAAAAAGAAAATCCCAATTGAAGTATATTTAGGAAACCTCAGCAATAGTATATAATATCTAATTCTTATGAACATCCAAAAAAGTAATTCATTTTTAGCAACTTTAAATATGACAACGACACAATAGTACCATGATCTTATTTTAAAAAGAACATGGAGGATTTGTCAAGTTACTTTTCAACTCTGTTAAGAATAGTTTTTAAAACTTCACACAAAAAAAGCTAAGGAATGTATAATTTTGTTCAACTATATTTAGAATTGCCATTGTTGTAACCCTGTATATGGATGTCTGATAATATGAACGTTTAAAATATAGCTAAGAAGTTTTGTATTGTACATGTTTCGTTTCCATACATTGTG
Source organism: Linyphia triangularis (assembly GCA_963978545.1). Classification (NCBI taxonomy): domain Eukaryota; kingdom Metazoa; phylum Arthropoda; class Arachnida; order Araneae; family Linyphiidae; genus Linyphia; species Linyphia triangularis. The sequence goes on along the minus strand of OZ021726.1, from coordinate 26,401,267 downwards.
GAGACAAAATATGTATACATGTAATGTTTTTTCTTTTGATAATTAAGAGAAAGCATCTCACTTGCTAATTTTTCTCTTTGTGTGTTGCGATAAAGCTCACCAAGCTGCATATTTGTATTTATCGATTTTTCAAAACAATTACAAATAAGACCTGATCTGTTTATATACTCAGTTCTCCATGTTGATTTTGTAATATATGTATGTTGATAATGTTGATTTTCTGGTTAATTAAACCATTGAAGTATTGCAATTTGTCTAAGAGCACAGAATTCTGCCTGGACTATCAGTGTCCGTCACTGAATTAAATTACTGCTTTGAGATATTTTTTGTTTCATTTTATATTTTAGAAAAGTTATTTATGTGTCTTGTTACAGTCATGTTTCAGAGTGGCCACAGAACAGGGAAAACCTGGAAATCAGGGAAATGTCGGGGAGCTTTCTGATTCTGGAAAAAATGAGGGAAATGTCAGGGAACTTTTTAAAATTTCATGAAAATCAGGGAAATTTTGTATTGTTTAAGGTACGTTCATCCGTATTTTGGCGCTATTTACATAGAGATTTGTAGTGGTGAGCCATTAGAAGTTTAATATTACGGAATAAAACTTTTCATTACCAGAAAAACTATTTTTTAAAAAATTGTATATTATCTCTTTAGAATACATGTTTTATTTCATCGGGGTGTCTAGACATCTGGAAAACCTAAGAAAATTGGAGAAATTTGGAAAAAAGTTTGCCCTAAAATCAGGGAATTTTTTAGAAATCTGTCAGGGAATTATCAGGGAACTTTTTTTCCTGAATTTTGTGGCTACCCTGTGTTTGTATGTTTTGGTCAGTTACTTTTTAACATAATACATGCTTATTTTCAATGTACAAGTGAGATTTTCATATATATGTACCTCTCTTAAAAGTAATTTCACAATGTTAGGTATATACTTTTAAAGATATTGAATTTACAATAATCAGTGAATTTAAATTTATAATATTGGATAAATTTTAAAGTTTATGTATGTGATAGGGTCTGGCTATTTTGGAAATGGTTATATGCATATAACATTCTTTTGAAGTCATTAGATAACTTGTATTTTGTATGTGCACTAAAATTGTAAACACCAGAAATAACCTTTGTAAAACCAATGAACAAAGGAAAAATGAATCTCATAATTGGCTTTCATTTTAAAGCTATGCGACATTATGAGTATTTCAAGATGGATGAATTCTACTTTGTATAAATTATTTTATCTTATCACATAAAAATCTAAATATCTGCAATTGTAACATTGATGGCTGAAAGCTCAATCACTGTATGTATGTCTATTTGTTGGCTCAAAAGAGATGTTAGTATCAATGTGAAGGTAAAATGAAGCTCTTTGTACGGCAAAAAAATGTTTTCCCTTTCAAATATGGATTTTTTAATGCAAGTTTGACAAAGGCTTCTGTGCACACTTTCCCTATGTTTAATCTTTTATATTTTCTAAAAGTTTTTACAAAAGTGGGCCTACAAATATTGTGCTTTTGTATATCAATAAAAGTTTTATTGAGGTTGTTAATAGCACAATCAACCCTTTTAGAAAGAAACAAATTTTGCTTTAATGCATTAAAAGTTTTGAATTGTATTTGAATATAAAGCCACCTCACATGAATATTTTACAGACATTTGTTACGTGTAAAATTCATGTATCTAGCAAAACTGCCATTTCTCGTGATTTTTCAAAATTCAAATACCGAAATTTTAAAAGTATGAAGTACAATCTTTGTTTTAGTATTTCATTTTTTCAGATTGTTCATTTTTTTTTATCGTATTCGGAATAAGTTTTCTTTTTAATCATTTATATGTTCAGTGTCTTTATAATTGTTTTCATTTGTCTAAAGTTTATACTTTAATGAATAAATTTTTTTTTATTAATCACTTGTAATGTCGGATGAACGGGTGTTTTCATGTCTCTTAGCTTTTACTTTACACCAATGTAGTGAGAAACTTATGCAAAGGCTCCTTCCATCTGTTTTAAGTTAACATTTCCAGAAAAAAACTACAAATGCTACAGATATGCAATACCTCAAATAAAAGTTCTTGTTGAGAAGTGTTTCACTACCAATATTCAAGCGGAAGTACCTGAAACCAATTTTCAATTCGGTAAGCCTTAAGTATCAATGTTGAACATGTGTCATATAATTTTGAATTTCTCTGTAAGTTTAGTATAGTGACATAAAATTCGACCGTAAGTTATAACTAGAAAAACTTTAAAAATCGACTGAAAGAGTACTACCATAATAACTGTTGGAAGTTCACATCTTTTAAATTGAAATATCAAAATAAAACGTGAAATGTGGATATTATTATATTTAAAAGCCGCCGAATTAGGAGAAGATTGTAAATTTTTTCAATTTGATAGTGAATGAAATTTACAAATCTATACCTTGAAACTAAACATTGCAGTTCTTTACAGATATCAGGCAAATAAAATTACATATTTGTTGAAGAGATGTTTGTCTACTTATCCGTTGAATCCATACATGTTTTGCGTTGAAAAATATCTGAAATTTTTTTCTGGCTGAACGTTTGAAGTGTTTGTTTGGCAAAAACTTTTACACAACTGCATTGGGTGTTTTTTTGTTGATAAAATTTTGGTCAACTGTTACTGAGATAAGATTAAATATCTTAGATTTTGATAAATATGGATAAATAATTGTATCTTTTTAACAATACCAAATGCTATGAAATGTCTAATATCCAATCTAACTTTATTTTTTCTCAGGTTGAAAGATCGTTTAGCGAAAATATATCTTCAAGTGGTATGCACATATTGTGTAAGTCTTGCTTTAAATTTTTTACAGTAGTATCCGATTTTGTGAGTCGCAATGTTATTGATGATTTCTGAATGTGGACATCAACATACATTTTTAAATTCATATACTACAATTGAAAAAATGCCAATTTAATACCTTGGTCTGCCAGACTTAGTTTCATCTGAAGGTTCCTGCGGATCAGTTTGAAAGCGTTGTAATACAATCTACAACTCAAATCTTTTATGGTTCGTCAAAATATGCACAGAAAGGAGCTTTTGCTTTGCTTATAAATTTCTTCATCGATGATGTCTGCGTATTGGTGAATGTCATAAAGCCAGATGGAGTTTTTAAAAATTTCTTTGTGGGTATATGATTTTTTTAGCATAGTTTCTGCAATGTGACGACATATGAAAATCTTTTACTTAAGGTTTATATTTTATTCCTAATCTTCAAATGAAGTTGATAAGACCAAAATATTTCCCAGCAATTTTTTTCTTTTAAGTTTTCAATATCAGTTTCGGAAAGAGGTTCATTAATCGCCTAATTCTGGAATCACTTCTTGACCTACTGTCTTTCATAAGAATAACTCCCACCAGTTTGTCTAACACTGTCTATTGCAATGGAAACAAGACTAGCTCCTCCAATTCAAAGCCTTTTCGGAAATCTATCTCCTGCAAGTACCACCCTTGATTACAATAATACAACGCCCCTTTGAGAACATTTTGCCACGTGTTTGTGAAAAGTAAAACTGGAAGGCCGAAACTACTTATATGAAAATATTAATTAAAAAACAAATTAAAATTTTAACATTCTATTTGTCAAAAGTCCAGTAAGAAGACCAAAACTATACTTATGTTGTAAATTTCAAAACTGTAGCCCTATTAGAAATTATTTTGTAAAACATTTGTTAATTAAAAACGAATCAAAATTTTAACGGTCTATTTTTCAAAAGTCCAATTAGAAGGCAAAAACTACTTGATTTTAAAATTTCAGAGTTGTAGCCCTATTATAGAAGTCATTTTGTAATTTTTTTTTTTTTAATTACTTAAAAAATAACTAATGCTTCTTTAAAGTGTTTAAACAGCAATTGATTTTGTTCAATGCAAGTATTAGGAATTCTATAAATGTTTCCAATATTTCAATCACTAAATTCTTTCCCTTTTCATTTCTTAATTCAAACCAAACTTAATTACTTAACTTTAATTAACAACTTTAATTACTTAAAAAATAACTAATGCTTCTTTAATGTGTTTACACAGCAATTGATTTTGTTCAATGCAAGTATTAGGAATTCTATAAATGTTTCCAATATTCCAATCACTAAATTCTTTCCCTTTTCATTTCTTAATTCAAACCAAACTGCCTCAATACAATTTAGTTTGATGCTAATATTTAACTCCTTACAACTTTAATGATCACTAACATAAATAAACACTCCCTCTTCCTTTTTTTCGAAGATATTCTGTATAAAAAGCATGAATCGACTTTTATGTAATACATCGAATCGTTTTTATTTGCCCAAATTTCGGTAATCTTAATGATGTCTATTTCTTCCAATGGCACAATTCCTTTCAATTTTTCGATTCACTTGAAAGGTTTTTGCTTTGTATTATAGTGAAGAAAGTTGATCAACTAAACTTAAATAGATCATTATGATATAGCTTTAGATTACAAATTGCATGGATGATTCAGTCTTAATGCAAGCTTATGCAACAAGAAAAATTTTAAGTACTGTCCGAATCTAGGTAATTTGGTTAAGAATACGCTTGCCAGACGTCCCGGTTTTCAGACAAAATCCCGATGTCCCGGCCGGTTTACTTCACTTCCCGGTAAAAATTAAATATGGTTTTATAAATGACCAAAAAAGTCTAAAAATAATTAAATGTGAAGGATTATTTCGGATAATTACTTAGTCATTTATTTCTGCACTGCATGAAAAGTGAAAACTATAGTAGAGTGATGGTTTGCTATTAAATAATGGTTGATTGTTTGGGTTTTATTTGCGTAAGGGTAACATCTTTGCCGATGTCGCGGTTAAACATTTCAGAAATCTGGCAAGCCTAGGTAAGAACCCTGAGGTAAATAAAATGATTTTTTTGCAGTTCCTTGAAAGAAACTCCTCTGTTCAGTGAAATACGGAGCTGCTGCCATCTGGTGAATAAAAGTTTAACTATTAGTTTGATTGACTTCCCCTCTGAAAAATATACTTCCACAAAAACCGACTTTAGTACACAAAACGGAACTCTTTCCACATTAAAATACTCATTTTGACACGTTCTCTCCGATTTTAAAAATTAGATCAGCATTTGGTGCAGCATATTTTCGCTTACAATGACGCAGTGATGAAAAAGTCCAGCGGCTGAAGGAGTGGCACTAACACTTCTGAACACATTTGCATTTTAGAATGTTGTCCACTAGGCTTGGGGCGATGCTAACATTTCTGCATCGCGATATATCGGGAAGCAAACATCGCGATGTCACGATACATCGCGATGTGAACTATATATTTTTTTTACAAAATACTATAAAACAACGTTTTCATAACGCGCTATACAACCGAAAGTTATGCTTACTTTGCTAATTTGTTATCATCCATGAAAGGAGAAGTGGGGGGAGAAGGACAAGTGCACTTCATGGCAGTGTACATGTTACTTTAGTTATTGGATATTATTAATTATTAAATCAAAAACATACTTTATAATGAATATTGTATTACTAGTACAATATAAAACAATACAAATAAAATTAATGCATAACATTTAAAATTCTAATAATCTTTATTTTGAGCCAAAAAAATCTGCATTTCCGCATATTTAAGAAGCAAGTTGGATTGAGTAATTAATCTTATGGAAATAAAGTTTATTCAAATTGTACAAACTGAAAAAAAGTTATAAAACATTTATTTACTTACGAGTCAGAAGTAAAAATCCTTCAACGTAAACGGGGAAAAAAATCGTTTATAAGTATTTAAGCAATCAAAGAGAAACAACTGTGATCCGTCCATGCGCTAGTTCATATTGACTTTGGCAGATATAACAAACCATCAGAGTAATAAATAACCTGATTATCTTAACTAGATAAGAACTAGACAGAAATTACCCCGCTGGAATACCGCAATCCCCTTGAGTTAATAAATAAAACAAAGCTCTCAAAGGGTAAAAATGTTGGATAAAAAAATCCTGAAGTAATAAAAGATTTAAAAATACAAAAATGTTATATTTTATTTCTTCCAAGTTAGAGAAAAAAAGAAAGAAAGAAAAAAAAAAGTTTAGGAAACACTCAATTGAATTCCAAAAATAGAATATCTAGGTCTTATATCTGATGACAAATTACATAAAAATCAAAACGAGTTGAGGGAACAAAAAAAAAAAAGTTCAAACAATAAAAGGAATATACTTCTTTCATCGAATCTCCAATATTAATAGACTACTGGCGCCTGAAAACCACCATTACTCAGCTGTAAAAACGAAATAGGAAATAAACGTGAGACCTAAAATGGAAACATCTCACATACCGAAGGTGGATACGATTATCACGATGCGGATGAAGTATCACCCCAACAAAAACAAATGGAAATCGTCTCAAACGGCGCGGTGTAGCTGTTACACTACGTTTCTATACAGTCTTGAATACACCGCACATATGCAGGAAGGATTAACTGCGATGTGGTGAAGTATCGTATCACAAACGGCGCGGTGTCGACGGTTTCAATACGTTTCTTTTCTATAGTATTTTAGAAACACCGCGCATGAATCGTGTTATCAACGGTTCTTCGTCCTTGAAGTGATAGACAAGTATCGCTTGTCAGAAATGATCGTGATGTATCGGTTTGGGGAATATAGTGAAACCGGTTTGACGATGTTGATTTCACACCGGTTTTGGACGATGTATCGATACATCGCCCAAGCCTATTGTCCACGGATGATGTGTATTTGATGCCGTCAGGACACATCAAGTGCACCCTGCGTTATCCTCTGTGGTTGCAGAGGTGGAGCCAGCAGGGGGGCTGGAGCCCCCCGTCGGGGAAAGCTAGCCCCCCCCCCCCATCGGGCACAATCGAGCTTCTCGTCGGGGGATAGAGAAGACATTTTTTTTTTTTTTTTTTTTTGCATTAACAAAATTTGTAAGAATCAAAGAGATAGAGAGTTAATAGTTTGTAAGCCTCATTGTCATTATCCTATTGGTCGTCGTCTGACGCCAGTATGTTAAACTGAAAATTATGATTGAATGTCCAACACTAAAAGCAATACAATCTCCCTATCTGTATTCTCGACAACCCACACAATAGACCTCACAACCAATAGACCACACGATAACCATAACACAACACGTTTCATGAAGAAATTCTTGATAACTCCCGACTTGATAAATTGTTTTCACACAGTCGTCGGGAAACTAAACAAATAATCTTTTTTATAGATGAGACAATTTGATAAAATTCAACAAAAATAATGATCTTTAATTGAAACCACGGCCTATCTTCCAATGACATTTTTAATTTTACCTACAGGATAAACTGTTTTAAAGCATACTATATTAATCTTATATTTTATATTTTTGTTAAAATAGTTCATCATGTCGTGGAAATTATAAATTTATTCGGAAAACTGAGCAATCCCTCGTTTTTTTATTTTTTATAATTATTATTTTTTTATTTATTTATTAGGGAGACAATTCGATAAAAATTTAACAAAAGTTACGCGTTTAAATTTAAACCACAACTCATTTCCCGACAAAAATTACAATTTCCCCAACATGATAAACTGTTTCAACTCTATATTAAACTTACACAGTATACTCTAAAAGAGTTATCCCTTGGTTAAAAATAAAAATGTCGTTGGATAACTGATTAAATCATCTTTTTAGTTTATACACTATACTATTATGTTCTGAGGAACTTTTGTATTATGGCTCAGGCGGTTTGTCTTTGTCCGTCTGTACAAGATCAGAATTCCTAGGTAAATTTACAATTATCAGACACGTGTGATTTGACAAATGAAAGGTAGCAGATCATACGAAAATTCAACGACAAGACAGAAGTACAGGAAAAATGGTGACTTGAAATCAATTTGCAATTTCTTAAGCCTAAACTAGATGTTCATAAAAAAAACTTTAAAAATTAAGTAGAATTTAATCAGCTATTTCAACCAGAAGTTTGACAAAAAGAGTGATTCCGTATTGTAACGTCATGAGAAGTTCATATCTTGGCTTCAAGGAGTGATATCGGATTAGAATTTAGATATATTCGGTGACAAGTTATCTCAGAAAATTCACACACTTTTGTGCTATTTTTGTTCATATAAAACTCCAATTTTTTTTTTTTTTGGAATGTCATTAACCTTAAGGTAAGATTTCAGTCTTGAAATGTTGCCGTATTGTACATATTTGATATCTGGGCATGATGATGTTCTACAATAAAACGGATGTAGAGGTGGTCTTCTAATGACAATTACTATTAAAATCTAACTTGTGTTGTTAAGTTGACAATTTTTTAAATTTCCCCGATGGGATTCTGTGATGAAGCAGTTTTACTTGTCGGCTTAAAGAATTCGGTAAAGAAACTGAATAAATCATATTTTTTTATTAATGGTATAAAATATTGTAATTTGATAAAATTTCAAAAAAGTTGTGTTCTTAGATTTAAAACTCTATTTTCCCGACGAAAATCTTAATTTTCCCGACGATATAACAGGCCTACACACAGTATGTGCTCTGTAATTATTATATAGCATTATTAAGGAGAAAATTGGACACAATTTTTCAAAAGTTATGATCGTAAATTGTAAAACACAACTTATTTCCAACGAAATTCTTAATTTCCTCGACGAGATAATCTATTTGCCCAATATGCAATATAAATTTTTATATATTTTTCTGTGTTAACACAGTTTATGTCATAGGTTAACTTGAGAATTTCGGTGGGAAATGAATTGTGGTTTTGATTTAAATACATAACTTTGGTGAAATAGTATTCCATTGATCCCTTATTGAAAAAAAAAGGATGATTTATTCAGTACGACAGGGATGAGGATAACAAAGCCATAAATAAATTTAAATTATATATTATACGAACACTAGTAAAATATTTACAACATATAAAAACAAATATTTTTAATACAAGCATTGCAGCTTGTGAAAGGAATGACCGTCAGATTTTTAAAGGGTTACAATTTATTTGGTTGGTTGTATTCAGATTATCTGGCGCCGTCAGCAACACGAGGGCTATAATGCGCCGAAACATTCGTCATTAGACAAGCCAACATACATTTACAAACACCCATGCCTAACACGGGACTCGAACCCGCAACCTCACGGTCCAGAAGCTAGCACGCTATAACCACTATACCGTTTGGTCAGCCAATTTATTTGGACATAAGTAGTTAGAAATTATAAAAGAAAAAGAATTAATAACAAACACAAAACAGAAACATTTATTTGCAGTCAATTTGGTTTTGGACCTTATGTCTCATAAAAACCTGTAAATTCACTGGTAACTAATTTATAGTATTTTTACATAATTATTTTAAGAAAAATCATACTAAAAAATAGTTTAAACAATGACACGCAGCTCACACAAAAATTTCAACTTATTATGTTTGGTATGTTGTGAGTATGCATGACCATATATTGTTTCTCATGACATCATGTCTCTAACTTATCGCTATGTTTTGAGTCTAAATATTAATTTTTGTATTATCAAACATCACAAGTCCTTTCTGTACGCAGAGATAGCACAAAAATCAACAAAGAGACTTCAAACAGATATTTTTTTTTTTTGGAAAAGTCACTTTACATACCTCTTTCATGCATAAAAAATACTATTAATTCCGTACTAATAATAGTAATTTATCAATCTATCTCAAATTTATTTATCTATACTCAAATAAATTGCTCGGCCATCAAAATAAAATATAATTTCATATTTTTCCAAAATTATCTTCAATGAATAAAATACAATTACGCATGGTTATATAATTTCCCAATCATTTAGTTCTTATGTATTGCAAGTTTAGCATTGTATTTACTCATTGTTTCTGTAATTAATAATTCGCTGTAAAAATGCATCATATTTCATTAATCGTGTGAGGAGGGATGAGGTAGGAAAGCAAAGATCAAAACTGCAACAAGTGACAACTCCAGGCAAGCCACTGAAATTTGCGGAGATTTAGAAGGAAAAGTGACAACATGCTCACACACATGTTCAAAATTTCATGAATAGAAGGGATAGTTCTGAAAATGTGCTTCAAGCAATCACAACGGGTTGTCCATGAGTTTAAAAGCGAGGGATGCATTGTAAGTGCAGTAAATATGCCCTATGGCTAAATAGGGATGGGCTGACCATTTAAAAATCGAATGGACACGGACATCAATAAAAGCTTGAAGTCGAAGGAAATCGATTTGCATTGATAAGATTCTTTGTGTGTGTGCTTTTTTGTCAGGATAATGACCAGGGATCTGGATAAAGGCGGCTTTTTTCGTTGTGAGATTGGGGGACTGGCTAATTGTGTCTGCGAACTATTCCGAAAAAAAAAAAAGCGTCAAGAAACGACTAGGGGGCTATAGACACCAGACAATCATTCTGATAACATTTTTTCAGGAATGATAGTCAACTTGGATCTTTTCATCCATATTGCACTCGTTTCTTTGGATTCGGATTGAACCTATGTAGTGTGTAGTAGCAAGTAGCATAATCTTTGCAGGTAATTGAAACGTTTGTTTTTTGTTTTGATGTTTTTACATTTACAAAAACGATGAGCATTACAAAGCTGAATGCCGTTTATGTTTTGTACATTTTGACATCGATTATGTTGAGAAACATACGAATTTGAAGCACTTGGATTACTTTAAAGAAAGTATAACTGTGCCCCCCCCCCCCCCCCCCTAGTTATAGAAATAGGAATCTCCTCCAGAATCTTCCTAAAGCTAAGGTATTTTTTTTTTTTTTTTAATCTGAATATTTTGGTCATAAAATTTTTGCTTAACAATACATCGACAGAATTTAAACCTCGTATTTACATCCAAATTTAATATATCCTATTAAATTATTTAATTCTCAACACATAAATAAACTTTTTTCACAGAATTTGTTGTTAGATATTTATAAATCTATTAATTATGTAAAAATAATAACAAATTTTAATACTCTGAATTTATAAGCATTTTTTTAATTTAGTAATTTTTTCAAATTTAAAATGTAATCGTTTGCCTTGGTACACTTTCTAGACAAATTAAATTATAAATCTTTGTAAAACAATTACCAATGTTAACTAAACATTTTGATTCAAGCCGTTAACCTATTTTTAGACAATATTGTTGCTTTTAAAGTTTATGAAAAAAAATTATGTTTTGCATGAACTAAAAGTAACTTTTTTTAAAAAGTTTTTTATTGAATTTTGAATGAAACATTTGGGTTTAGGGAGCAGTGGACAAACGTTATTTTCATTATTTTTTATTTTATTTTCATCCAACAGATTTTTTTTTCTTCAAATTAATAAGATATATATTAGTTTCTTAAAATTGAAAGTGCTTTAAAACGTAAAAATATTTGAATATTAGAAGTTTAGAATGAATTATTTGCTTTCCAGGCTGAAATTTTTGTTTCTTGCAAAGAATATTTGCTACAAGGTGGAATTTTTTTTTTTTTTTTCTTTCTTTCTTTACTGAGTCAGAAATTTGAAATTTTGGATTTATTTAACATAAATTAATGACATACAATGAATCCCATTTTGAGTTAAGCTTTGTTTTATTGCTATAAGTTTTATATTATAATATGTAATAACAATTTTGAAAAAAGTTTTATTAGGCTTGATTGTTCTAGTTGTTCTAATATATTAATATTAGAACATTACTTTGTTCTAATATTAATACATAATTTCCATCTAATATGAAAAATTAAGATTTTCTTTTTACAGAAAAGTTTCCTAAAAAGTTTAATCATTTCAAATTCTGGCTGTAACTACCAATTTTTGATGAATTTAAATTTGCCTTCTTTTACTACAGTATGAATTATTTGTTTTACATAAAAATTTTTGTTACTAAAATCTTAACATGTTCTGATTGCACTGCAAAACTGCCATCAGCTTATAATGAATGGAATTTTAGTTTATTTTAAACTATTTAAGTTTTTTCAATAAATTCTTAGCCCCCCATCGGGGTTGGATAGCCCCCTCGTCGGGCAATTCCTAGTGCCACCACTGTGTGGTTGACAGCAGTGGTCACTGCAGAATCTGCCGTAGTTGGCCAGTTAGATCATTTTATTCGAGCGGCAGTCGTTCTCTTCCAGAAATTCTCTATACTGCTCCTTTTGACAAGTATGGGGCTGGAACAAAGATTTATGTATTTTAGTGTGGCTCAGGGCCGCCGACAGGATTTTTGGGCCCCTATGCAACTGTCCCTCGGGCCCCTACCCCTCCCTCTATATACACATACACACACTGCCGCCCATAATAAAACGGTAATATCTCCCTATTTATAATTTTTAAAAAATACTTAGGTTTTTGTAAGTAGAGAAGCGTATATAGTAAAAAAAAATTCGTTCACAGAAATATGGCGCCAGCGTTGATTGGGTTGCCGACATTCAGGTGTGTAGTCGGGACACAATCGGGAAGGTTGCGCATCGGGAATTTTTTTTTTAACACTACAACCCTGGACATTATCAATAATACTATTAAATATCTTTAATTTACTGAATAAATACCTTCTTCAACTATCCCAATGCAGGCGGGGTTTGGGTCATTACTGTTCCCAACTTCAGCTGCTTTAATCTTGAGAATTCCAAACTCTAATAAAGATCTGTTTCCTTTAGCAGATTTCAGAATTTTAAGTTTCTTTTCTCTTCGTTTATGACAACCAGATTATAACCACACAACATTTTAACTTAATTGTTTCCGAAATATCCAAAGTGTTATTGAACTTTAACAACTTTTTTCCCCCATATCACTTTTAAAAGTAAAATTATTTGAAAAATTTAATTTCCAAGCACATTATAGTACAAATACTTAAAATTAGTAATTTAATATGTATAAATCCCTTAGATTGGAGGCTATAACAATTCGCATCATTAAAGTTGAAATAACAGATGTTCGTGAAAAAGTTTGCGTTTTAGCAAAAATAATTAGACTTAAAAATGTACTTACTAGATACGATGAAAGATAAATTTCTTAAAATACAATATTCTCAAGTTTTCTTCAGAAATTCTACTTCATTCAATGAAGAAAGCTTTACAATGTACAAGGGCGGTCGAAGCAAATTTTTAATTACAAGCGAAGGCAATTTTGTCCCCCCCCCCCCCACCCTATCCAGCTAACCCTTCTAAAAAAAACCTTTTATGTAAATGTTATCTCTAATTTTTAAGGTTCGGAATCCTATCATTTTTAAATGTTCATGTTCTTTAAAAGTTAAGTACAAATATGCAAACTATTTTTTAAATATGAAAGTTATTAAAAATATGTACTGAAAGTTTAATTTAAATACAATGAGATTACATAAGTAAGAAATATTTTAAATATTCAAATTTGTAAAAATATGTTTCTTTTCCCTAAATTAAGATAAATAAATATTAGTCGGCAAAAATTGGACGCAATTAAAATTTGTACATGCAACTAAAAATTAAATCGAAAATTTCAATTAAGTCATTAAATTCTTTGACATGATTCCCTCAATTACAAGTGTATATCCAAAGTCTTTTTATTTTTTATTTTTTTATCTGTCAATTAAATAAACATGAACAATCCTCATTTTGTTTTATTTAAAATGTTAAATTTTATTAAAATGTTATTAAATTTTATTAAAATGTTATTAAATTTTATTAAAATGTTATTAAATTTTATTAAAATGTTATTAAATTTTATTAAAATGTTAAATTATTCTTGGTTTCGTGGATAAAACTCCCCTTTTACAATCCACATATCATCTGATTATTCTTGGTTTAGTGCACAAAACTCCCCCTTTACAATCCACATATCATCTGCAGTAAATAACCAATATAGCAATACGTTGGTTGGTTGTTTTCAGATTATCTGGCGCCGTCAGCAACACGAGGGCTATAATGCGCCGAAACATTCGTCATTAGACAAGCCAACATACATTTACAAACACCCATGCCAACACGGGACTCGAACCCGCAACCACGCGGTCTAGAAGCTAGCACGCTAACCACTATACCGTTTGGTCGGCTATAGCAATATGTACCACTTTATATTTCCGCACCATTTATTTTTTAACTTAATAAGCTATTAAATTCAAAAGTTAATCCTAGGACTCTTAATCAGTATAACATTTTTTTAAAGTAAAAGTAAAATGAACATGTGAAAAACAGTTATAATAAAGTGGATCATGATCGTGTACCCACACGACTAAAGTTCGCCCATTTATTAGAGTACATACATTTTCCAAATGGTTCACAAAAATGATTTTTAATGTGCCTTTAATCAAATTATAATCAATAAGATTTTATTTAAACAACTTTTTAATATTGTTGCGTGGGACGGGTTCGAAAGATTTGACGCCAAAGCAGATCAAAACTTGCAGAAATTTATTCCAAAATAACTCTTCACAGTTCTCTTACAGCTCCAGAACTTCTCGTTCTAGTAGACACAATACAGCTCTTTTTCACCTCAATAGAGCACAAAACAGCAGTTAAAAACTTGACAAACAACTGCTAAATCGCCGCAAAAGACAATGCAAAACAGTTCGCTTTAGAATGCTCAGTATCTCCAGTCAACTAACTCAGTGACTCAAAATTCAAGAACTACCCAAGTCAGGAATACAGCTCTCACAATGAACGTTGAGAGACAACTAACTCAGTGATTCAAAATCAACTAACTTCAGTCAACTAACGGACTCAGCTAACAACTAGCTCCGTGACTCAAAAACAGTCAACAACTAACTAACTCACTCACGGCCGGGTTTATATAGGGGAGGCTGCGAATCTTCACGAACCTTCCAGAGATAGATATTTGGAGAACTTTCCAGACAGTAGTCGAAAAATCCTTTTACATGTACATACATGGGGTACATGTACCGAAAATGTCGCCAATTGGTCGCCAAGTTTGGCGACATTTGGCGATTTCTCGCCAAATTTGGCGACAAAAATTAGTCGCCAAAACCATCGCCAACTTGGCTATATCTCGCCAATTTGGCGAGATTCCCATTACCATAATGTTAAAATGCCCTGCCCCTTGAAACTCGCTTCCCAGAGTTACTTCTGTAAAACCCGTTATCAAGCGATAACACCCCTATTGCCGTGAAACAAACT
This sequence comes from Linyphia triangularis, assembly GCA_963978545.1. Taxonomy (NCBI): domain Eukaryota; kingdom Metazoa; phylum Arthropoda; class Arachnida; order Araneae; family Linyphiidae; genus Linyphia; species Linyphia triangularis. The sequence goes on along the minus strand of OZ021726.1, from coordinate 26,386,228 downwards.
ATTGCATTGCCTTATGCGAAATGTACAGAAATTTATCTATTTACAAAATTAACACTACGAAATATTTACAAATATACAAAAATTCGTAACAATATTTTTATAAAAGTGAAAAAAAAAAAAAAAAAAAAAAAAAAAAACACATAATTATAACCATTAAGAACTATTGTAATTTACTTGAATTGATGTTTAACAGCCAAATTAAAATCAATAAAATAAAATGTTTAGGACAAATTAAAACATGCCATATTTCTTCTTGCATATTAACGTTTGGCAAAATAAAATTTCAAATTTAGTTGTTGAATAAAATCCGTTTGGAAAGTCATTTTTTATTAATAATTGACGGCTTTATTTTAGATATTAAATGTATATAAAAAAAATTAAATTATTAAATATTATAGGATTCACATTTCCTTCGCTGCGAAAAAGTGTTTTAAAACTTTTGTTCAGAAAGCAATATTAAAATAAAATATATTTCTTACAAAGGATAAAATACTGATACATTATTTTTATTTAGTTACTTAATTAGTAATTTAAGCAAATATCTAATCAAAAAACACTTATCAGAGTTCAGTTAGCAATTACAAATAGATATACAATAATAAATATGTTGTTAAATATTATTTTTCATACTTCATTGGATTATGAAAAATTTAGCTAGTTCCAAATCAAACATATTTTGCTTCATTTCAAGTTTATCGTTAAGTCAAAATCTCGATGGGGATTCAACAGAATTGATGGTACCTACAAATTTTTATATATATATAAATATATAAAAATAATCTGAACTTTATCACTTACCAATTATCACCAATACTGCCAAAATACTGTAAAGTAGACTAGGAATTAACTCAAATGGTGGGTAAAAAAAGTATCGCATAACCACGAAGAGAATTAAGTACAGTACCGAAGCAACAATAGTTAAAATTGTGAACTGTATCCATATAACTTCTATCTGGGTGTCATGTATTTGTCAGTACAGTATGTGTCTGTTGCAATTTCCTATTGGACCATCCCATCCAGTTCTGCAAACGAAACGCCGCAAGCAATGGTTTGGAGAATGGCCTTTCATGGAAAGCGCCATTAGTAAACCCCCTGCTTTTAAAATTCCAACTCAAGAAGCAATTAGTTTATGGTCAACCCCTGGGTCCTGTCTATTGTAGAATTTGTGACATAGACGTCGAAAAACATAGATAACATCTAACATCGCTTTGTAATTTCTCCCCCGTCGCACCCGGAGGCAAAGTTTTTTTTAGGAGAATGTTTACTCCTTGGGTTGGTTGTTTTCAGATTATCTGGCGCCGTCAGCAACACGAGGGCTATAATGCGCCGATACTTTCGTCATTAGACAAGCCAACATACATTTACAAACATCCATGCCTAACACGGGACTCGAACCCTCAACCTCGCGGTCTAGAAGCTAGCACGCTAACCACTATACCGTTTGGTCGGCGTTTACTACTTGGGAGGTAAAGTGGTATTGGTGACATCTAGAGAAAAGAACTCTATTTTCTCACGCGATCTTAAGATCAGGTCTACTATTTTTCCTCAAAGGCCTACTATTCTCTTGAGAAACTTAGAAAGGCAATTTTACACTTTCTATGTTGCGTTTTAAATTATGAGCAAAATCTAAAATGTTTTACAACAATGGTTAATGTAACTTTTTTGAACGAGCAATTACTTAAGAAAAAATTAGGAAAATGTTATTTTAAAATGTGTTATTTTAAATTTTGATGTGCAACAAATAACTTGTATTAGTTGAAAAATCAATAGTATAAATAAAATTGGAAAATATTTTTAAATATTCTGGATGTTTTAATCGTGAATTGAAAAAAGTTGTGAGAAACATGCTTATTGCTTAACAAGTTTTTATTTTACTGACTCTGAATAGATAAATATTAAGTAATGGCACTAAGTTGAATAGAAAAAAAAGTATGTTCAATACCACAGAAGTAGTTAGAAAATAGGGCTCCTGGGCCATGGCGGGATGCGGGATGGGACGAGGGACGATGACGTCACCGGAAGTGGGCGTGACCGGATATGACGTCACAGGAAGCGACATCACGGGATATGCCGTTACAGGAAGTCACGTGACCTGAAGTGGAGTTGAGTTGTTCCCCTCCTGCTGCTGTTTTAGTTTCGGTTTCGTTATAAGCTGTTTGTGTATGACGTCACAGTGGGTATGACGTCATAATTTGTTTTATATCAAAGTTTTGAGTGGTGGCAACACTTTTTAGTTTCGGTTTATCTTTCAGACGGAGTTGAGTTGTTCTAGGACTGCTTCTTAGTGAATAAGTTAGAGTGATAGGCTTTTATTGCGTGACGTCACAGCGGGTATGACGTCATAATGTGTTCTATATCAAAGTTTTGAACGGTGGCAACACTTTTTAGTTTTTGTTTCCAGTTAACTGGAGTTGAGTTGTTCTAGGGCTGCTTCTTAACGAATAAATTAGAGTTATAGATATTTTTACTAGTGACGTCACAGTGAGTATGACGTCATAACTTGCTTAACGTTAAAAGTTTTGAGCAGTGGCAACACTTTATAGTTTCGATTTACCTTTCAGGTGGAGTTGAGTTGTTTTAGGGCTGATTCTTAGTGAATAAGTTAGAGTGATAGGTTTTTATTGCGTGACGTCACAGCCGGTATGACGTTATAATGTGTTTTATGTTACAGTTTAGTTAGGTGACAACACCTTACATCTTGAGACATAAATTTAAGGCGGTGTTGAGTTGTTCTAGGACTGCTTCTTAGCGAATAAGTTAGAGTGATAGGCTTTTATTGCGTGACGTCACAGCGGGTATGACGTCATAATGTGTTTTATGTTACAGTTTAGTTAGGTGGCAACACCTTACATCTTGAGACATAAATTTAAGGCGGAGTTGAGTTGTTCTAGGGCTACTTTTAAGTGAATAACTTAGAGTGATAGGCTGTTTTACCAGTGACGTCACAGTGTTAATGTAGTGGGGATGACGTCACGATTTGCTTTATATCAAAGTTTAAGGAATGGCAACATCTTGTATCCTGATATAGCTAAGTCTCCTTTGATTGGTTGAAATAAAAGCTCACTTCTGATTGGTTAGAATATGTCACGTGATTTCAAATGCTCTTCTCATTGACTATACAGTTTAGTAAGACAGTTTTCTACTAAGTTTAATGTAATTGCGGCGCCATCTAGTGGTAGGAAGGAATATAAATTACATAGTTTATAACTTTTCATGCTTAACCATTAAAAACTTCAAATACATGCAAAGATAATATACTAACACAAATGCGTAAAGTTTCGGATTGAGTGGATTTTTTTTTTCTATAAGTGCTTAACACATTTAAACTAATGTTGAGAGATATAATCGCAAGACACTTTTAAGGAATCAGGTTTAATCAATGTTAGACACATAAAGTCTCATTATTTTCTCAATAACAGTATGAAATGTAAATATAAATTAAAATTTATGAAAAAAAAAAAAATTAAACTTTGATATCTTAACGTGAAAATTTCTTTTACAGAGCTTAACATGTCATTAAAAAGTTTTTTTCTTTTATTGTCATAGTTTTTGAGGGATTGAATACACAACAAAAGAACTTAGACTAGAATTAATTTTCAATATTCAGCAACTGAAACCCATTATGGAAGTTAAAGCAATGATTTTACAATTATTTTTAGGTTGAGTTAGTCTGACCCTGTTGAAGGAATTAATAGTTATAGTGTGTTCACACGTGAGTTTGCAATACAATATTAGTAATATACATTTCCAAAAAAAACGAAATATTTATAACTTTGAATAGAAAAATGACGATTTTTTTATTTATTTATGTAGGTATTATTCTCAATTTTGTAAATTTTAAATGTATTATCCATATTTTATTGAAGAATTTATATATTTTTTTCTTCTTCTTTCAGAATGGTTTAGGAAAAACATTTCATTTTAGTCAGAACAATGTTTTCAAAGAGATGGAAATACGCAACTTTTCGATATATCAACCTTCAAATACTTTGACATTGATTCTATTTGTTACAACCGGTTGTAATTTAAAGCTATACTGTACTATGCGAGCGATATTATATATCTTAGCTACTTACTGTCTATGTTAAAATTTATATTACCATTAAACTTGTTAGAAATTAATATGTCTATGTTAGTTATATTAATCAAGATAGTTTTTATTGTACAATGATACTTACTTAAGTTGATGAATGGCAACACAGAACTAGCTGCTAATGCTGAATAGATATGTGATAACTGATTTTGGATACTCTAATGTTTAAATAAGAGAGAAAAAGTAACATACTTGAACATCTTACAACTAAGAATTCAAAAGTGAACATGAAAATTTACTTTACGAATAAATATCATGTCTTTAAAATGTGTACAAATATCACTAAATAAGAGAAAAAAGTAACATACTTAAACTCTTTACGACAAATAACTTTAAAATTAACAAAAAAAACTTACTTTACACATAAAAATCACTTTAAAATGTGTAAAAATATCGCTAAATAAGAGAAAAAAAGTAACTTACTTAAAATTTCTAACAGTGACTTATTAATATTTAGAAAGAGGTCGGATATCTTCAACTATTCTACACCTGATTGGACAACACTTATAATGTGTATGAGAAAAAAAATTCAATTACTAGATGAGAAAAAATTTCTTGTAGGAATCAATGAAATTGGATAGTTATACTTTGGTTCGAAGCAATTTTCGTTTCAAACATATGATTTGTTGCTAAGTCGAAATAAATACACTTTAAATCAATGCTTAGTATCTTTTCTTTTATTCTTACTATGATCATTCTTATATTGAAGGATGGTTTTTTGAAAGTCAATATATTTGAAAAATAAATATATCTATAGTGTAACATATCAAGTTGAAGTTACATGGAATACTATTGGAATTATCATTAGAAATTCAATCAATCAATTTATTCATGGGATATTGACCATCACGTGAATATATCCCGGTAACATTGGTTGCTCTTATCGGTATATGATTACGCATGTTTCGTGATCTTAACGTATGTCAATGTGTTATTTTTTTATATGTGAAAAAAGGAAACTTTTTCACATATATTGATAATTTTCATGTTTATTCAGTTTGTGGTTGTTTTTCATGTTATTCAGTTTGATACAACTGAGATGACATAATATAAATTGTTTAATGTGCTATAGTTTTAATATATGTGTTCCCACTTAAAAGCATGTTTGATTTTAAATTTTGTTTAAACTTTCTCCTAAAAATTTTTGTAGCGGACCTCAGCGCATTTTTTTCTGATAAAGTACTTCGAAACATTCACATCTTTCAATGTTGTATTTTCTATATTTCCAGTAAAACTTCTCACATTATACATGAATTTCAAGAAATTTGCTATGTCTAAGTTTGGTATTTTTTTTTTTTTTTTTAATGTATAGATATTTTATCATTGTCATTCTATGATAAGATATCAAGTTGGTACTTAATAAGAAAGAGTGTATTTTCTTGTCATAAGCAAGAAAAACGAAGTTAATATAAGTCAATGATAATTCTCATTTACGAATTTCTCTTCGTCTTCAACTTTTTTTCAACACATTTCACTCAACTTCTATTTTCACTTCATCTATCACTTTGTCATACTTCTTTACAGTTATAGTATGTATCAGTTCAAGTCACTGTTTAAATTTACATCATTGATTTATTCAGTTCACTCAATCTCTTAGGTCATAATAATTTCATTAAATTTATAAGATTCATCAAAAAAACCTACTCATTACACATGAACTTAATTTTATTGCACTGGGAAGAAAAACTATAGAAATTTGGACAATAAAAATCTATTACAACAGCTAATAAACTCAATTTTCAACAAGCATGATAGGATTTAAAAATTGTATTTTTTCGTTTTTCTGCTAAAGTTTAAGTTCTCTGTTAGACAATAAAACGTTTGCCTAGAATAAAATCATAAATTATTCATCATTTATGTACCAACAGTAAAATTATCATTTACATTTTTGTAGATTTTTCTTTTTAACATGACAATGTTTTACATGTAAAGTTTATTTAATAGTAATTTCCGACTTGAAAATGTAGATAGCATTTATTTTCGATGAGTTTGATTTCAACTGACAAATATATTTCAACATTCGAAGCATATGCGAGTTATATGAATAAACCATATGCAACTTAGCTAAATTTCAGTATTAAGTTGTGAAGTTTTATCTTTGCCCTAGAAAATATATTTATTTTTACTGATTTTTGTTAAGTGCTACGAGGATCTCTTTTACAAAGTATGTCTTCTTGCAACATGAGAAAAGATGCGAAATGATAAGGACTTTTCTGGTATGCTTTCAATTCCTTGAGAAATAAATTTAGCTTAACTAGAAGACTTGTTCCGATTCTGAAGTGTGCTATTTCCTATCGTAATTTATAATTTTACATGATACTTGGTTTAAAAGTTGAAAAAGTTTGCACAAATTTCCTATGTAAGTTATTCTACTTCACTGAAAAGTTATCGGTCACAAGCAATAAAAATTCCACTTTGTTTGACTAATGTTATGCATGTGTTGATTATCATGTGTAATATCAGTTTTATTTGTGTCTTTCGAAAGCGAGCATTCATAAATTTAAAAGGATATTTCAAACTATTTTCAAAATATAAGTATCTTTTACATGTTTTTTCCGGAATGAACTTTGCTCAGTTATATTAATATTGAATATTCATCTTACAAAATAAGCGTCTTGTAAAACACATTCCGTTTCAGTTTTCTGAAATTTATGTATAAGTTATTTAGAAATTATAGGTGGAAGTTAAAAATCTCTATATTAATGATATATTGTCAGCACCTCTCAAATAAAAAAAAAATTCATATATAATTTAGTTTGTCCAGATGATGTTCAATTTTACGTAGTAACAAACTCTACATTTTCCAAATTTATGCTAGTTTTTCACAAGAAAAAAAAAAATATTCTTTAAGTTTGCCTAACAAACTTTTTTCAGTATTTAAATTTTCTAAGTATATTCTATCACATGAGTAGTTAACTATTTCCACTAAGGAAAATATCTTATTATTTTAGTTTGTTTGAATGATGTTAGATTTTTATGTTTCTGATTGGTGATTTGCATATACAGTTTTAAAAACTTTACACAATTCGTAACATATATGTTAGAAATAATAGTATATCGCATCTGAGATTGAAAAAATTTATAACTATTATCATGTAAAGAAGGTTAAATTTTAAAAACATGTCGTTGAATATGAGTGTTACCATGAAAAAAGTTAACTAAATTACTTGTGATTTCCTTTCAGAGTATAAAAAGTTATATAGTTTACATATAATTCGCAAGTTTCTTTCAATTTATCTTAAGATGTTTTAAAAGTCTTGCAGGTGATTTTCAAAACTTAAATGCATATCTACAATGTATTTAATATCTACAATTTATTTAATATTTCCCCCCAATTCACCTTTCTTAGATAAGTAAAATAAACCTTAGTCAGCATGTATTGCACGAGTTAATATGACACCTTAACGTATATTATTACAAAGTAAATTGTCTAAGTCTTTCTTGAAGTAACATAAATTTCCAACTTGCATTGATTTTCCGATTGAAAAGTAGAGGTGAATTTTTTTTCCTTGGAGTATCTATAACTAGTATTTATTTTAAATCTCTTACTATTTTTCTTCTATGTAACAATTTTGTTAAGTTTTACCCGTATTGTAGCATATAATCTCACTGAGTTTGAACAATATTCAATGTTTTAGACAATAGAAAAGTTTTCAAGTAGAAATGATCTTAAATTCTCCAAGTGAATCATACTTTTTGGAAGAAAGTCCATGCGAATTCTACCTTCACTTACTAATGTGTCTTTGAAATCCACTTCATTCATTCCAAGTTTTCACAAACATTTCATTATGAAAAAGGCAAAGTAGGAAAACGATAATATCGAAGACCTGCTGACACAACGCAGCATCACCCGCTGCTTGCGCGTCGATGCTGTTGTTCTTGCTGTACAAGTCTCCCGACCTGTTTGAACAAGTTTTAGCGTGACTCATCCTCCGGTCTAAAAATGCCGGCAAGTGGCGTATCACCTACCGCTAACCTGATTGGCTAATTACCGTCACATGCTTATCATCCCGTTTAAAGACGTGAATTTTATATGTAAAGTAAATTTTTACGCTAACGCTTAAATTCTTTGCTATAGAAAGTTCAAGTATGTTATTTTTTTCTCTTATATGTTACATTTTAAACACATGATATGAAATTTTTACGTTATGCTTATCTTAGAAGTTTTTGAGTATGTTACTTTTTCTTTTATTTAACATTAACCTAAGAGTTTAATTGTATATGAGAAGTAAATTGTCACGTTAAAGTTTAAAGACATGATATTTATATGTGAAGTAAATTTTCGTGTAAAGGTTAAAATTCTTTATCTTTGAAATTTTTATTCTGTTAAATTTCCCATTATTTAACATTAACCTAAGAAAATAATTGTGTATGAAATTTTCGCGTATTGTTTAAATTGTTGTTGAAGAAAGTTTAAGTATGTTATTTTTTTTTTCTTCTCTAATTTAGCATTATTCTTACACATTTTAAAGATAAAAATGTTATGTGTGAAATAAATTTTCGCGTATTGTTTCAATTCCTTACCTTATAAATTTTTAATATTTCTTTTTCTCTAATTTTGCGTTATTCTTACACATTTGAAAGACATAATTTTTATATGTGAGGTAAATTTTCGCGTATTATTTGAATTCTTTGCCTTATAAATTTTTAGAGTTTCTTTTTTTATCTTATTTATCGTTGATATAAGAGTATGATAGTACATGTAAAGTTAATTTTAACGTTCAATTTTAAATTCTTTGCCTTGTAAATTTTTAGTGTTTCTTTTTTCTAAAAGTTAGAGTTGTCATTATACATTTTAAAGACATGAACGGCAATGTTTGAATTCGTTGTCGGAGAAATTATAGGTATGTTATACTTTCATCCTACATTTCAAATTTAAAGTCGTGATTTTTATATGTGAAGAACATTTTTTACGTTAATGTCAAAGTTATTTGTCGTACAAAGTTTAAGTGTGTTACTTTTTTTCTTTTATTTAGCGATATTTCTACATATTTTAATATCGGGATTTTTATGTGTAAATTAAATTTTACGTTAATGTTAAAGTTATTTGTCGTAGAAAGTTTAAGTACGTTACTTTTCTCTTGCATGTTATATTTTAAAGTCGTGATTTTTATACATGAAGGGAATTTTCGCGTAAAGGTTAAATATTTATCTTAGAAATTTTAAGTAAGTTAATTTTTTCTCTTATTTAGCGATATTTTTACACATTTTAAAGTGATTTTTATGTGTAAAGTAAGTTTTTTTTTGTTAATTTTAAAGTTATTTATCGTAAAGAGTTTAAGTATGTTACTTTTTTCTCTTATTTAGTGATATTTGTACACATTTTAAAGACATGATATTTATTCGTAAAGTAAATTTTCATGTTCACTTTTGAATTCTTAGTTGTAAGATGTGCAAGTATGTTACTTTTTCTCTCTTATTTAAACATTAGAGTATCCAAAATCAGTTATCACATATCTATTCAGCATTAGCAGCTAGTTCTGTGTTGCCATTCATCAACTTAAGTAAGTATCATTGTACAATAAAAACTATCTTGATTAATATAACTAACATAGACATATTAATTTCTAACAAGTTTAATGGTAATATAAATTTTAACATAGACAGTAAGTAGCTAAGATATATAATATCGCTCGCATAGTACAGTATAGCTTTAAATTACAACCGGTTGTAACAAATAGAATCAATGTCAAAGTATTTGAAGGTTGATATATCGAAAAGTTGCGTATTTCCATCTCTTTGAAAACATTGTTCTGACTAAAATGAAATGTTTTTCCTAAACCATTCTGAAAGAAGAAGAAAAAATATATAAATTCTTCAATAAAATATGGATAATACATTTAAAATTTACAAAATTGAGAATAATACCTACATAAATAAATAAAAAAATCGTCATTTTTCTATTCAAAGTTATAAATATTTCGTTTTTTTTGGAAATGTATATTACTAATATTGTATTGCAAACTCACGTGTGAACACACTACAACTACTAATTCCTTCAACAGGGTCAGACTAACTCAACCTAAAAATAATTGTAAAATCATTGCTTTAACTTCCATAATGGGTTTCAGTTGCTGAATATTGAAAATTAATTCTAGTCTAAGTTCTTTTGTTGTGTATTCAATCCCTCAAAAACTATGACAATAAAAGAAAAAAACTTTTTAATGACATGTTAAGCTCTGTAAAAGAAATTTTCACGTTAAGATATCAAAGTTTAATTTTTTTTTTTTTCATAAATTTTAATTTATATTTACATTTCATACTGTTATTGAGAAAATAATGAGACTTTATGTGTCTAACATTGATTAAACCTGATTCCTTAAAAGTGTCTTGCGATTATATCTCTCAACATTAGTTTAAATGTGTTAAGCACTTATAGAAAAAAAAAATCCACTCAATCCGAAACTTTACGCATTTGTGTTAGTATATTATCTTTGCATGTATTTGAAGTTTTTAATGGTTAAGCATGACAAGTTATAAACTATGTAATTTATATTCCTTCCTACCACTAGATGGCGCCGCAATTACATTAAACTTAGTAGAAAACTGTCTTACTAAACTGTATAGTCAATGAGAAGAGCATTTGAAATCACGTGACATATTCTAACCAATCAGAAGTGAGCTTTTATTTCAACCAATCAAAGGAGACTTAGCTATATCAGGATACAAGATGTTGCCATTCCTTAAAATTTGATATAAAGCAAATCGTGACGTCATCCCCACTACATCAACACTGTGACGTCACTGGTAAAACAGCCTATCACTCTAAGTTATTCACTTAAAAGTAGCCCTAGAACAACTCAACTCCGCCTTAAATTTATGTCTCAAGATGTAAGGTGTTGCCACCTAACTAAACTGTAACATAAAACACATTATGACGTCATACCCGCTGTGACGTCACGCAATAAAAGCCTATCACTATAACTTATTCGCTAAGAAGCAGTCCTAGAACAACTCAACACCGCCTTAAATTTATGTCTCAAGATGTAAGGTGTTGTCACCTAACTAAACTGTAACATAAAACACATTATAACGTCATACCGGCTGTGACGTCACGCAATAAAAACCTATCACTCTAACTTATTCACTAAGAAGCAGCCCTAAAACAACTCAACTCCACCTGAAAGGTAAATCGAAACTAAAAAGTGTTGCCACTGCTCAAAACTTTTAACGTTAAGCAAGTTATGACGTCATACTCACTGTGACGTCACTAGTAAAAATATCTATAACTCTAACTTATTCGTTAAGAAGCAGCCCTAGAACAACTCAACTCCAGTTAACTGGAAACAAAAACTAAAAAGTGTTGCCACCGTTCAAAACTTTGATATATAACACATTATGACGTCATACCCGCTGTGACGTCACGCAATAAAAGCCTATCACTCTAACTTATTCACTAAGAAGCAGTCCTAGAACAACTCAACTCCGTCTGAAAGATAAACCGAAACTAAAAAGTGTTGCCACCACTCAAAACTTTGATATAAAACAAATTATGACGTCATACCCACTGTGACGTCATACACAAACAGCTTATAACGAAACCGAAACTAAAACAGCAGCAGGAGGGGAACAACTCAACTCCACTTCAGGTCACGTGACTTCCTGTAACGGCATATCCCGTGATGTCGCTTCCTGTGACGTCATATCCGGTCACGCCCACTTCCGGTGACGTCATCGTCCCTCGTCCCATCCCGCATCCCGCCATGGCCCAGGAGCCCTATTTTCTAACTACTCACAGAACTTCGTTGAACAACTTTCACAAGTCGCAAGTCTTTATAAAATTTTAAATACATTGAAATGTCCATGTTTTTTTAATTAATGTATGATATTAAATTTAAATTAAAAATAATTTGAAAAAGTTTGATGAAATTGAATACATTTTTAATTTTATTGAAATAGTCTTTCTCTAAATGCTTGAAATAAAGGAAAAGAAAGTTAAGACATTTTTTTTATATTTTAATATTAATAGGAATTCGTCAAAGTAATTAATCGAGACTGCAAATATAAAAAAATAAAAATGGGAAGGAAAATGCGAATTATTAAAAAAATATGCAATTTTTTTAAACTAAAAATCCCCTTCCTCCCCCCTTAATATATTCTAAGAAATATTTCTCCTTGAATACAATTGTACAAATGTATAGCGACAGAATCTTAAATTCTCGGGCTGAACTTTTTGGCAAATAATAATAATAATAATAATAAATAAATTATATTTGTACTCGTGAGGGACCGTGGCGTCCAAGCAGGGTCTGACCATGACAAGTTAGGGCCCAAGGTCCGGACACATTTTGGGGCAATTATAGAAAAAGTTGATAAATTAATGTTAATATTTTTTTCTTAAATTTTTTTTTTATCACAAATTAATAAACAAATTTCAAACAATCAAATTTATAAATCAAAAAAGGAAAAACTTTGCTATGTATAGCATTACATTTCACTATCACAATGTGTAGTTAATATCCGTGACAACAATATCTGCAGCATTATTCCCAATTTCAGAGTCGACATTTGATGATCTCTCAATAAATTCCTCAATACTTCCTTTCAATTTTGTTACCCTCTATTTTTAAAGAAAGCTTGTTTTTTACGCTTTTAAATTATGGTTTGGTTTATCTCATTAAATACATTCTGGGATACTAAAGACGGTTCAAGATTAATACAGAATGATTTTTTTTTTATCAAAATTCTTTTATATTGATTATATACGATATTTACATAGCTTTTGTGAAACAAAAGTTATAGGTCTATAGACAATTTCGGGGCCCCCTAAAATCATGGGCCCAAGACCCGGACCTTGTGTCTCTAAGCGATGATCAGGGCCTACGTCCATGAGCAAGTGGCGGGCATTTAAACGAAACATTTAATTTAAAATTGATACACGTGCTTATTTTTAGTGTATTTATGATTATGTAGTTTAAATTTAAATATAATATATTCATTCTGTTGGGACAACAATCGACGGGGTTGATGTTCAATGGTTGATGTTTAATTCTTGTTTGTTTAAATGGTTTTAACGTTGCAAGACGTACTTGTAAAGGGCCCCACAGAAAATTATTTATTCCTAGTACGTACACACAGTTAGGGTGGAAATTAATATAGTAAATTTATTGTTTACTATATTTTATTATTACGTTATATTTTGGGTCTCGGGTCATCTCGGGCATACCTGATGCTTATTACGTGTTTGTTTATTCCTAAAAAAAATACTACGAACTCTCGTCTATGAAATGGCAATTAATAACTTTTGCATGTACTTAAATAAAATTTCACGTTTAAGAATAAATATCGTATTTTATATGACACGGGGTTCTCAAAAAAATCTATAAGGCACGGGTCATCAAAGACCACTTTGTAGATTAATTCTTACCTCATTCTAAACCTTTGTTCACGAAATAACATTATAATTTTTTCAATAAATATTGCTTGCCTTTGAGGTCAGAGCTCGTTAGGGGCCCCTTACAGGTTTATCAATATTCACTAGAAGCAAAAAGATTATTTACTAAGCTTCAAAAGAACAACAAAAAGTAAAAATCGGATAACTCCCACTCTAATAGAGCAGACATCCATTAGACACCATGGATATACCATATGTATGGTTAATTAAAAACTTGCCTTAGGCTACAATCTGTTGTTAGTAGTTAAAGGTTCTCTTGACAACTGTCCCCCATAGTCTCTTCCTCTACTTGCGGTTTGCGTCTGTTAGACGGTGTAGCAAAAAAAAAAAGGCTGGTACTGGTCGTATATTGCGGGCCCTACTTGGCAAGGCGGGCCCCTATAATTTGCCCCCCCCCCCCTGTCGGCGACCCTGGTGTGGCTTTACCCTAAAAGTTTACACCGGACGGTAGCAGCACAATGTGTTTTGTTCAACGTGTACGTTTGTGAAAGTGTTATGAGTAAGGCAATTTTCAATTTAGAAAAAGGGGCGAAATGTACACTTTCTGATAAAAGATTATTCCTCTTTTTACTATAGTTTTTGTATACATCTTTTTAGATCATGGGCATATAGATACGATGGAGGAGAGGTGCTCGTTTAATTTTCAACTAAAAAATTACTTAATTTTTCTACTGTAATATAACCAAAAGGAATAAATGAGTGTATAAAAGCGCAAACATTTATTCTTGTGATATTTATAAAAAATAATTAAAAAAAAAAAAAAATTGTACTAAAGTCATAAATTTATTTTCGTTGTATTGACTTTCACTTCCATGTGTTTTTTAGATATAATCCTTTGGATGCACATTTTGGTTTATCGGTGGCTATTTTACAAAAATACTATCAAATAACGCAATTAGTGATAGGGGCCTATTTTTAATATAATTTTAAAATGTTTTCTAAGTTTAAAAAAAAAAAAAAATGTAAAAAAAGTTCACGGAAAGTTAGAAGACGGCCTTTTGACGTCACTGGTACCCTGAAATGGTTAATTTGATTATATTCAAGCCAGTTGCGAGGATTTTTTTTTTTTTGGTGGGGGGGGGGGGGGGAGGGTATGGTCGAAGATTTGATTAAATACACATTACAAGTTACAAAAAAAAAAAAAAAAATCAGGGGGAAGTAGTAAAACAAGATTTTACGCAATTTCGGGAGAGGGGGGGGGGGGGTTATCATGTCAGTCCCCCCTCGCTACGGCCCTGATAATCCCTTGCCCGTGTCCCCCGAATTCAACTCTGGCAACCCATCCGCGTTAAATATGGAATGCACGAACTGACTTTGGGAAATCAGTTTTTTTTTTTTTAATTATTATTTTGTTGATCGGCGAAACATGGCCCAAGTATTGCCCTTGCGCCAGTAAACACAAAATAACTCAAACAAAACTTCCGTTGCTACTAAATTGCGTTTAATTTTTGACACATTTTCCTGAAATACACTCCACAAGGGTTAAACACGTATACGTTCCTTAGTTGCCCATAACCGCGGAAAGCGAGTTTATACGTATTTTTCTGAATAAGGAATAAATTTTTCTTTTTGGGGAGCATCCATCCATCGATCTTATTCAGGGGCGTACTGGGACATAAAATCGGCCTTGTGATTTAAAATTTATGCCGGCTCAACTTTTCAACCCAATCATTAATTTAGTTTTGATAATAATTGTTAATAATAAAATAATTCCAAGGATTAAATTATTAATATTAATAGTTAAATAGTTTTGATAATTACAACTTTATTATTCAAATATTTATTTAATAGTATTTCAATAATTAAGTAGTGTAATTATTTTCACTAATGGATCAAATTTTCTGTTTCTACTATTTATACCTCCTTTGAGTGAACTTGATTTCCATAAACCATATAGAGACTGAGAGACGATTGCAATTTTTGGACCCCATCGAACATCATTCTGAATTTTTTATAGAAATTAGAGAAAAGTGAGTAGATTACGAATCCACTGGTCTGCCGTGGCAAAAATGGCCGAAACTGGTCAAAATTTGACTTTTAATAAGTTGAACTAAATCCAATTGCCAAATGCGCCATAACTTGCCAAATAATAAACATTTTTTTTTTTTTTTTATTTAGTAACCCTCACTCTTTTATTTTCAATTAAGAAGGTTGCAGACGATTCAGATATCTGGCGACGGTCTACTTGCATCTATTAAAAGGGAGCCAAGTTGGCAAAAAATATTACGTCACTTATGACGTAACTGATGTCGCCAGTTTGGCTTACTTTTAAAAGATATAAGTTTTCCAAACCAAAGATCAGAAATCGTTTGCGCTTTATCTCATTGAAAATCAAAATGAAGTGGGTTGCCAGACCAATAAGTTTGTTCTCTTTTTTGGCAAGTTATGACATATTTGGCAATCGGATTTTAGTTCAACTCATTCCAAGTCGATTATTGATCAGTTTCGGCCATTTTTGCCATGGCCGACCAGTGGATTCCTAATCTACTCACTTTTCTCTAATTTCTATAAAAAATTCAGAATGATGTTCGATGGGGTCCAAAAATTGCAGTCGCCTCTCGGACTAATAAATAGGTTTTTGCAAAAACTAATAGAAATCCAAAATAAGGAATGTTTACGTATATAACTCGTATACAGGGCCTATTCTAAAGGGTACTTGTGGCTTATTTGGGCAGCCGTATATATTCAAAATGGGCAGTCATAAATTCAAAATTGGGCTGTCGTTAAAAGTAAAAAACACAAAACCAAATAAAATAAAGAAAAATAATTGTTTATTCTTATTTTGTAACAATAGTGCATGTGTGGTACTTTCAAATATTTTACAATGAAATCATCCTATTTTCGGAAGACAAATAACAAAAGGCATATGGCTAAAATCAAAGCTAAGAGAAATATGGAGTAGAGATCTCCGCTCTAAACCAGGACCTAACCTTGACCTTGTAATGGGGTGGATGCGGGATGATATTTGACTTAAGTGTCCAGTCTGCAGTGTCATCCTTGGGTGGGGATATCTTTGTTCCATTCACTTCATCAGTCGCGCGCAAAACTCCCATTTCCTTTTGTTAATAAATCTTCCGTTCGGCTGTTTGCGGTCAACATTTCCCACTGTGTGTCCTGTCCTCTGGATTTTTCTTGGGAGATGACTACTATATTTTTAGGGGGTGGGTGGAAAAAGAGTTGTTTCGACGAAACTAGTTTGGGATTCCAAGTCCCAAGATGACTGGTATCAAAAACTGGTACAGTACGCAAAAAAAAAAACAGAACGATGATGGCTATATCTTCGGTTCTAATTATCGTAGAATCTTACGGTTTGCGCCAAAATGTTTTGCTTACGATTTTCTATATATCTGATGCAATATTTTTTTCTTGAGGGACCGTTTACTAAGTAAAAGTAACGCTACCTTCGAAAATTTCAATACGAACCCTTATTTTTTATCATTTCATTCGATTCAGAATACATCATTTACCCTGTTTACCAAATTTCAATGCATTATGTTGAAAAGCACGTCACTTATGAGCGAAAATATTTCGACCATTTTTTGACCGATCTTCAGGGAGAATTTCCATAAAACGAAAGGTATTTTTAAGGTTCTTCACAGCGGGAGAAATAGAACGGTCAATGTAGCGCGTTTCACGAAGATTAAAAAATACAAGTATTAGTCTAAAATTGCATAGAAACTACTTGGATTTATAGTGACATGTTTAAGATTAATACAAAAATAGCAAGTAAACGCAAAAGTAACATAATTTATTTACAACATTAAAGATGTGTATTCTTCACACGAAATAAATAAAATATCGAAAACTGTAATTGCAGAAATATAACGAATACTACTGATAATTAGAAAATTAATAAATATTAAATGTAGGCATTAGTAAACAGTATTTAGCAAAGCATGAATATTTTACAGAAATATTTCACTATAAACACAAATGTAACTAGATCGTTGAAATTATTTATAAAATGAAAAAGTCACATGATTCAGTAAAATTTTTAAAGGATAACTTATTGAAATTGCTTAAAAAATGTTGTTTTAAATAAATGGAATTTAAGAAAGCAAATTAAAAAAAAAAAAAAAATGATAGTTTACAGAAAAAATAATTAATAATTTAAAAAACTAAAAAACACGCTTTAATAGAAAATCTAACTAAAAAGTAGAAAATAATCAATAGATTAAAAAATTAAGAAACACGCTTTAATAGAAAAGTGAACTAAAAAGTAGAAGATAATTTTAAATAAGTTTGAAATAAGAATAGAGTGATTAACAAGAAATATTTATTTTATCGTACAAAAGCTTGGGGTGCTTTTTAAGATATTTTCATAATGGCTCTACTTTTACCAATATCTGTCATTAAATATTTACAAAAATTGACATCAAGCACCCCACGCTTTTTTACGATAAAATAAATATTTCTTGTTAATCACTATTCTTATTTCAAACTTATTTAAAATTATCTTCTACTTTTTAGTTCACTTTCCTATTAAAGCGTGTTTCTTAGTTTTTAAACTATCGGTTATACGATAACTGAACGTTATGCGATTTTTCACACCTCTAGTTTACCTTGAATTAATCTTTGATATTTTTCAAAAGTCGTCTACTATACGGTCCCTTAAAGTGTGCGTTTTTTACATTTTCTCTAAAAAATCGAGAACTAATAGTCAAAATTTAAAGAAAAAAATTATGGGGGGTGGGGGGTTAGACCATGGTAAATCTAATGAAAGCAAAAAAAATATATGTTTCTATTCAAATTTTTTTTTAATTGCTTTATTAATTAATAATTAATTATTAAAAAAGAAATTGATTCAAAAGCTGATTGCTATTTATGTTTGGCCATTTACAAACTACCTTTTGAAAAAAAAAATACTGAAATATATTAATTATTTAAGTATTTATGGCCAAAAAAACCAACTTTTTTATTTAACATTAATTTATCATTTTCTTTTTATCATTTAAATTACAAACCATTCATTAGAAAATTACGAATTTTTGTATTTCGAATTCTTTTTTAATGCTGAATCCAAATATGGAATAATATTATGAGGTTGCTATTGAACTTTTTAAAGTTTGGTTCTGTTTTAATATGTAGATGACCCCTCATAATAAAAAAAAAAAACTACATACAATTATTAAAAACCTTTCACGATTTACAACGGTACCTTTTGTTTGTTATTTCAACAATTAGAACAAAAGATATAGCCATATCGTTCTGTTTTTTTTTGGGTACTGTACATGAGAGATATTGGATTTTTTGGGAGTCGTAAATTTTCCTTAGAATAGGCATTGAACCATCTAATCAAACTTATCGGGCAGTTTTCTGGTCGACAAATGAGTCGGAGAAACGGTCTATGAGTTGGAGAAAAAGGAATATCTTAGAGGAAAATGAAATAAAAAAAAATCAATTTCTTTTTCAAACCAGAGGCATAGGCATAGTCCCACTTCACTCCCCGTGGTTATAAAGTTCAGAACTGCCAATGCTCCCATTTTATTTATAAGTTAAAAAATATACAATATATTTAAGATTTCAATAATTTAAATTTATATTGTATATATATACAACGACAAACATTTCGATCTCTTTTTTTCCTCCATTTCATCACTTTCTGGTTATTGCTGCTTCCTTTTGTCATAAAAAAATAAAATAATAATAAAAAAAAAATAATAAAAAAAACCCTCAACTTTCGTTATCAAAATGGATTGTCTATGATTTTTTCCCCCTCCTTATTCAAAACTTTAGTAACAAAAATAGACGGAGAAGAAAAAAATCTTGAAAATTTTACAATTTATCTTAAATTAGACTTCTTAAAAACTAAGAAATTTCACTTTAGACTCATGTGGGGTAATCCCCCAAACTTTAGATCGTTCCCCAGATCATCACCACTCCAAGGGGTATAAGGGCTTATACCAGAAATGGAATCGACATGCAAAAGATCACACAATTTGACGGAAGACATACCTACACCAAACCCGCCGTATTTACTGCCATACATGAGGTATTGCTTCACAGCAAGTCAAAGATGCCTGTTCGAAGGAAATTTTCCCCCAAACGAGGGAACAAATTGACTAAAATTAGCATATTAATAATGCACTGCAGATTAGTAATAATATTTTTACATTTACAGCTGTGCTGATGCCGTTACTGAGCTGCTTTATTGGCAAACATGATTCTTCTTCTATTAAGGGGGTATTTTGAATGGTGAATTAATTAATCTGTAACCTGTTAAAATCATTATATTTAAAACTATAGCCATGCTAAAGCTACTTCCGGCGGAAGCAAACCAAACTTTTGTGATGGTGGCGCCATCTGAAAAAAAAAAAAAGCTTTTACAGAAATAAACTCTGAATTCCGCGCACTAACTGCCATTTGTAATATTAATTGCTTGATGACGTACAAGTTAATTTTTTTGTACAAATTCGTTTTATGATTGGCGAATGGAAAATAAAAAAATTTAAAGATGCTGTGATCTCTAAAAAAGGTTGCGATTGGTCACAATTGTTGGATTTGGATATACGAGCTTTACCAAATATTTTACGTCCTGGTAATTGTTCTCTTATGGATTGTTGAAATGATAATTAGTTGAGTTTATGGCAAAAAAAGAAACTTAAATTGATTGTTTTGATAATCTATTTGTGAGAGACAGAATCTATTTTGCAAGAGTTATTTGCCACTATTTGCCACATGATTGGCAGCACTGGATTGGCCGATTACGACATTGATAATAAAACTTAATTCAAAATTAAAGTTCCGAGTCCATGGTTCAAATTCTACTTTTGCAAGTATTTTGATTTATATTTTTGCTTTTATGCATGAACAACAGCAGAGAAAAATAAAAAATAAAATTTTTTTACGGATGGCACGGATCCTTCCATCTAGTTATTAAAATGGAATGCATCCTTCTTATCAATAAGGAACCGAAACTTAAAGTTTTAGTTTGTGGTTCGAATTATAGGTGTAAGCGAATATTTTGATTTTCAATTAGATTGTTGCTCTACATTTGACCGTGTGTGCTTGGGAGATACAAGTAATATGTAAGAATCTTTTATTTTACTCTTTGGAAATCTCTCCGAAGTCTAACTTCAATTAATAAAATGCAATCAACAGTTTTCCTTCAGTTTGAACAATACTTCTTTATTAATCAAACTGAAATTACATTTGTGATAAGTTACACATTTTTGTGAGTAGTCAAAATATCAGCTTAATCTTTTTTTTTGTTGGTATTTCCTTTTAAGTTTTCAGTGATTCTTTCCGAATTAGCAGGTTTTGAAAACTAAATATCCCTTTATAGTGTATTAAGAAATTGTTTTTCTCCTCTTGGTTCTTCTCGAAATTTGAAAAATTGAACGTTGGTGTGCCTTATTGTGAATTGTTAGGAAATTTCCAAAGCATTTTTAGATTTTGAAAAAGGGATGTTTATTTTGCCTATTAAATACTGAAAAGGGATCATTCCATGGTAACTTACGTTACATTTATACACTTTCAGTTAAATGTTTATATCATTATAACAAAAAGTAATTCAAAGCAAAATACTTATTTGATTTCTTAAATCAACTAATAATAACCAAAATTTTAATGGAAATGAAAGTGTTTTAATGATAATTTTAAAATTTCTAAAATTAATTTAAGTGTGGTTATTTACGGTATATCAAAAAGGAATAGAGTAAAAAGTTCTTTTAGTTTTTAATAAAATCTGTTCTTTTTACCATTCTAGTATATCAAGTAATATACATTCCCTTCTTTAATATTTAAGAATGGCAATTGTGCAATTTAAAATTATTTTCATAAATTAATTATTTTTATATAAATTTAATTAAAAGTAACTTACGTTACACATTTGCATGTTTTAGAAATGATATACCCATTGCTTTGTTTTTATTATGATAACTTGTGCTTTAAGTTACTGAGAGGTTACAAAAAATCCTATAATGTTGTTTGTATAATTTACATTATCTTACAATTATCAAAATTTAAAAATTTAATAATGACCCCTTATACCAGTGTTTCTTAACCTGTGGTCCATGGACCCCTTGGGGGTCCATGGGTCATATTTTGGGGGTCCGCCGACTGATCCTAATTTTTAAAATGTTTGCATTAATATTTAGCCAGCAGTGGTAACCTGGACCTACTTCATCCTTAGTGCGCTCTGTATGGCAACCCTGTTTCTTTTTCCACTCCTCCGGAGAAGAGAATTTGAGGCGCTTTTTCGCGCATGCTCATTTATTTCTCTTTTGTTTTAGCCTTTTCATTGGTCGATAATTTGTTTGAGTTTGAAATAGTGGTATAATTTTAAACTTGATTCACGATTTTATTTCCGTTGGATCTGCCCTGGAGGTAAGACGTACATTTATTTTTGTCTTTCATCTGTTTGTGAGTAGCATATTTTTTTGGTTTTTTCTTAGCTTATATTATTGCTAAATGCTTGATTTCACTATGGAATTAGCTCTTGCTGAAGTTTTGAATGCGAAAAATAAATATTCAGTTGGCTATTTTAGTGTTTTACCAGTCATGGATAAGAAAGCTTTGTTAGAATAATGTATGAAAGAGGGAATGATTTCATCGATGTATAAATGTCCAAAATGTGGATCACAAATGAGTTTGAAGCCGAGACATATGGGTATATCCTCCATCGATACAAGATTCCTTGCCACTTTTTCAAGTGTTTTTTTGTGTCTTAATGTTTCATTTGATTATTTGATATTTTTTGTAGCCCAAAATGTCCAAAAAAAGGAAGTATGATGAAAATTATGTAAAATATGGATTCTGTTGCATGAAGGAATCGGACAGTGTTGAAAAGCCACAATGCTTTCTGTGTGGAAAAGTTTTGGCAAACGCCAGTATGAAACCATCAAAATTGATAGAGCATAACAAATCTCTTCATCCTGAAAATGCATCTAAAGATCTAGAATTTTTTACAAAGAAGAAAGCCCAATTTTCGAAATCTGGAACATTAACCAAACTTGGATTTGGTATTCCACAAAAACCTTTGGTTGAGGCATCTTTCAGAGTTGCATATCGTATTGCCAAAAGTAAGAAACCGTATACCATTGCAGAGACATTAATTAAGCCATGTGCGCTGGAAATGGTTGAATTAGTTTGTGGACTGGAACAGAGAAAAAAACTTGAGGCTATTCCATTGTCCAAGGATGTGATACATTCAAGAATAGTTGAAATTTCTTGCAATATCTTGAAACAGATCATCGATGAATTGAAAGCATCACCATTTCCCTTTAGTATGCAACTGGATGAAACTACAGACATCTCGAATTGTAGTCAACTTCTTGTTTTTGTTCGTTACGTGTCTGCTGATACTATCAAAGAAGAATTCTTATTTTGTGAGCCTCTTTTGCAAACTACAAAGGCAGTTGATGTTTTAGCGATTTTAAATGTTTTTTTTCCAAACACGACTTCGACTGGAAACAAAAACTTCATTCACTTTGTACGGATGGAGCACCTGCGATGCTTGGCAATAAATCTGGTTTTGCCCATTTGGTAAAAAAAGAGGCTCCTAATGTTAATGTTACACATTGTTTTTTACATTGACATGCACTGGCTACAAAAACTCTTCCAACCAGCTTAAAAGAAGTATTGTCAATAGTTATTAAAACTGTGAATTTTATTAGAAGTAGAGCTCTTAATCATCGTCTTTTTAAAACAGTGTGTCAAGAAATGAACGCAGAACATGAGGTACTTCTGTACCACACGGAAGTGTGCTGGCTGTCACGAGGGCAGGTTTTGAAACGAATTTTCATGTTGAAGACAGAAGTATCACTTTTTTTAGAAGAAAAAGATAACTCACTCTTCGAATATTTCAAGAAAAAATATTTTATATGTAAATTGCCTTACCTGGCAGACATTTTCAACACATGAACGATATATGTCTTTCAATTCAAGGGCCTGTTATAACAATTATGGATGCCATTGAGAAACTACAGGCATTTTTATTGAAAATGTCACTTTGGAAAATTAGAATTCAAAATGGGATTTATGCAAACTTGCAAATGTTGGACGAAGTTCTTTTTGAAAATGGATATCGGCAAGATAGTTTGTTATTGAATAACTTGAAAAATGAAATCTGTGAACACCTGGAAGTACTTCAAGTTTCATTTGAAAAATATTTTAATTCGGATGGAATAAATATAAAAGATGAGTTGTGGATTCGTAATCCTTTTCTTTGTGATATTGACTGTATCGATGACATGAACCTTGCCAAAGATAAGCTAATTGATTTGAAAACAAAGTCCTTGTTAAAAATGGATTTCGATTAAAAAACTCTTGGAGAGTTTTGGTCTTCTTTAAGAGAAGCCTACCCATTGCTTGTAAAACGAGCTATGGCAGCCATTATTCCGTTTGCTACAGTATATCTTTGCGAAGCGGGATTTTCCACACTTGTCACAATAAAAACAAAACATCGAAATCGACTGAATGTCGAACATGATATGCGCGTTGCTTTGTCGAAAACCATCCCTCAATTCAATCTGTTAATCAAGGAAAAGCAGCAACAGCCTTTACAATAAAAATTTTAATTTCTTCAAATTTTTTATACTATTGAAATAAAAATATTAAAATAATTAAATAATAAAACAGAATATATTTTGTAATAAATGATGTTTAAGCAATTTTTTTTTCACAGAGGGGTCCGTGACATATTTAAAAATTTTAAAGTGGTCCATTGTGCCAAAAAGGTTAAGAAAACCCTGCCTTATACCAATAATTCAGTTTAAAGATTCTGTGTTTTATTCTTAAAAAGCTTTAGAAGAAATTCAATGGCTTTTTCATCACAAAATTCTTAAACAGATATTTGAATATTCTGCTGGGGAAGTTTTTCAGTCACAAAACTTTTAAATGAAGATTCTAATATTCTGCATTGTGTTAGCTAGTTTTGGCTTGGAATTTTTTCCACCAACAGTGATCTATATTTTTTTAGTTGTGAATCTTAATGTCTGATTTTGAGTTGCCAGTACAAAGTGTTCAGCTTTATTAACAATTTGTTTCCATACTAGCACTCTTTTATGATCTACTCTCCAATAAAATATTAATATCAAAATGTAGAAATCAATATTGGTAATTAATATATTAAAAATTTCTAAATTGATATGCTTAGGCTTGATTAGAAAGACTGTTTAGTCGCTATAACATTGCAATTAAAACTGAACCTGAGGGAGTTCCTTGAAAAAAAAAAAAAAAAAGTATTCAAATTATTTCTTTTTACTTTGGACGGTTTTGAAACTATGAGTAAATAAATTTTTTTTTATGGAAAGCTGATCAGTATTTTAAGTATTCTATGGAAAATTTTCCATCGATACCTCAAGTTCTATTCTTTTGGTAACTTACGTTACAAATTTTAATTATTGTATAATTAATTATAAAATATCTATATGAAATAAAAGTATAGACTTCTGTTAAGTACATATTTAAAAGTAAGAAAAATTTATATTAACAAACATCTGTTTCATTTTTTTAAAACATCATATGAAAATAAACACATTTCTAGTAACTTATGTTACATGAAACAATCAATTTTAAAATCAATGAAATACAAGAATTTAATCATTGAAAAACTTGTTTAAACCATTTCTACTATTATTTAAAGTAATATAATTATTTAAAAACCCTTAGTGTAACTATAGAAAAAAAAATCAGTTATTTTACCCTCTTTTAAAATCACACTACCCACTTCCATTAAAACAGAACAAACTCGACTATAATTTAAGAGTTTTTTCAACTTTTAGAAATTAATGTATTTAAAAAACAAACTGCTAAGAATGAACTTTGGATCTTTTTGTACCCAAAAATGAGTAAAAAAAATATTTTATTAAAATTTTAATTTTTACAAGTTTTTTCCTCTTTGTATGGAATGACCCAAAGGGTCTGACAATTTTTTTTTGTTACCATTTGAAAATGTTTACCTTTTGAAAAAGCTAACTCTTTACTGTCTCTCTAAACAGTTAGAAAGCAACAATTAACAGTGTTCAGTTTTTTGTTGGCTTCAAACATAGATACCTAAATCTGCTTGTTCCTGCAGTGTATTTGCTCTAACTAAATAGTTATGAAAATCGGTGATTTGTTGAGCTACCCTTAACTAAATTTGCAGTTTGTCCCTGAAAAAACTAACTGAATGACATGATTTTCTGCAGAAAGAAATTTCTACTTGTGGATCAATTTGCTTCAAATTTGATGACAGCTAATACTGAAAATTTCGCACTCACAAGTTATGCATCATATGAAAGTAAAATAGATGCCGTAAAGTTAAGACTTCTAGCTTCCATCGAGGAAGAAATACAGTAAAAGTTTGATGAAACATACCAAATGTTGAATTAAACCAAACTTGTAGGCTTTTGGATTGTTGATAGAAACTTGATTGTCTGAATTTCATTGATTAGACTGGGAACAAGGTACCAGAATACTTTATCTAAATATATGGGCTTAAGATTAGCATTTCAGCAGATTGTTTAGGAATAAATGCAAATATTTCAGATTAAAACCTTTTGGTCATCAATATAACAAGAGTGGTACCATAGTCCTAATTGTCTGTGATCAAAATTACTTGTGTGCTTTAGGTAACACTGGCTCATTTATATAGTTCAATTTTTTTCATGTTAACAGACTTTGTTTATGCTAATATTTTTAGAATATGTGGTTTGTTAAGTATTTGACATAAATTGACAATTCTCTTTAAAGTGACTTCAATTTTTTTTTTAATATGACATACTACTGTTAAAATATACAACAATGTGCACCTTGCCAGTTGCTAGCATTTGCCTAGTAAATGTTTTGGATTGTTTAATCAACTTCAAAAATATCTGCCGATATTTTGTTTAAATTTTGTGAGCCAGCAAAATTTTGATTGAAATTATATAATCATCAGTCAGCTGTTGCATATGAATTAATTTATTTGCATTCATTTTAAAATGTCAAAATATTCATGAACATCAGCTTAGCTAAAACCTGGTGTATGTCACTATCATAATGTTGTGTAGATGGGTTCGAAAGACTTGAAGCCAAAGCAGATTAAAACTTGAAGAAATTTATTCTGATATAACTCTTCGCAGATTCTTTTACAACTCCAGAACTCTCCGTTCTAATCGACTCAATACAATACAGCTCTTTACACAACAACATAGCACAAACAGCAGTTAAAAACTAGTTACACAACTGCTAAAATTGACGCAAAAGACAATGCAATACAGTTCACTTTCGGAACTACACTGAATGCTCGCTGAGAAGCAACCAACTCACAAACTAGATCACCCGTTCTCCTGGCCTTATAAAGGGAAGCTTCCTTCGCGAATCTTCTAGAGATAGAAATTTGGAGAGTTTTCCAGATCGCAGTCAAAAAGCCCTATACAGGTACATGGGGACCAAAAGTGTCGCCAAATTTGGTGACATTTGGCAATTTCTCTCCAAACTTGGCGACCAAAATTAGTTGCCAAAACCGTCGCCAATTTGGCGAGATTGCCATTAACCGTAATGTTAAATGGCCTTCTCCTTGTAAAACTCGTTTTCCAGCATTATCCCTGTAAAACTCGTTTTCAAGCATTAAGAGACGCATTGCAGGAAAGCGAAGTAAAGACAAACTCTTGCACTGCCTTATGCGAAATGTGTATAAATTTTTCTTTTTACATAATACTACGAAATATTTACAAATATACAGAAATTCGTAACAATAAATTTAGCTGTTATGCATAAATTTTTTATATTTTTTATATAAATAGCAATAACCAATCACATGTATTTTGATTTATTTAGAATTACATTTAATTCTATATTGTAGACTCTAGTCGTAAATAAGTTATTGGTATTGCTGAATTTCATTGTTTTTGCTACACAAACTAATTTATGCTTTTTTTGCAGATAAAAATGTTGATTGAAAAATTGAAATAAACTTATTTTACAATATGGCTACAGAGTCGTTGAGGTTTGTTTTGACTTTTCGTAATTCTCAAACGGATGTCCCTTCTCTAAAGAGAAAAATTAAAGACTTTTTTGAGGAATTTTACAAGAAGAAAGATTTAGAATGCTCAGTTATTCTTAGTGAAGCCAGAAATATAGATATTGACACAATTTATAAGGCAGAACTCTTTGAAATGGACATTACCCTGGTTTATGAAAATTGCAGGGAGCCTTTTCATCCTGGAGACCATTTAAAGTCAATTGGTCCAGTGTGGTGTGATGCAAGTAAAAATTCTTTATCTCATCTCTGGCTTCGGCTTGGAAATCGAGCAGTCTTAGAAAATGAAGCAAAACCATCACACGCTAAAGTTGATATAAAAGAAATAGCCTTTGGGACACT
The DNA here is from genome assembly GCA_963978545.1 of Linyphia triangularis. NCBI lineage: Eukaryota > Metazoa > Arthropoda > Arachnida > Araneae > Linyphiidae > Linyphia > Linyphia triangularis. The sequence goes on along the minus strand of OZ021726.1, from coordinate 26,358,454 downwards.
ACCCACTATGGAACATTTTATGCAGCACTACAATTATGAGAGTGTGCTAGAACACAACACTAAGGAATTATTGAGCACCTTTTTACATATTCAGCGATTTTTTGTCTTATATGCATGCTTCAACCATATTAAAAAAGAGGGCAATAAATGCAATAAAAGAGAATCAACATACAAATTTGTTGTGGACTATAAATCAATATCACGGGTCATTGTGAATTACGTTCCCAACAAAGAAGCTGTTGAATTACATTTTGTTTTGAGACACATTCCTTTTGTATATTGTGAAAAGAAAAAGCAGGATGATAAACAGACTAAAAGGGGCACTAAAGGCCAATTTCTGGCATTTGATCAAGAGTATGAAGAAAAAATGTGGGAAAGGTCTTTAACATTTGGTTGCATATGTAGCAATTCTGAATGTCAAATTGATGAAGTCGGAAAATGCCCAGTGTTTAAAGTTGTTCTGCCTCGTAAAACTAGGGCTTATGGTATCATAGAACGACTTATCCAACGCTGTTCTGCTAATACATATTTCTTTTACTCTAGCTTAAAAGCTGTACGTCCACATGTACGACTAGTTGACTTCAATTATTATCCTTATGACAAAGAATTGTTTGATTCTCTCCTTGATAAGAAGCTTGTATCGGACATAAAGTTTTCATTGCAATTTGCATGGGAAGTCTTAAATGGCAGATCCTCAGAAGTACAAGATCAACTCTTACTTAAGTGTGAAATAGACGACAGAAAATTGGATAAATGGCATTTGATCAAAGGTATATTGATGAAGTGTACTAAGCGTAGTGAGGCAGTTACTGATGCACTGTACCACATCAGTGAAATCATTGCCCGATGTGAGATCTTTATATTTGAAGATGCCTTTCTGAAGCTCTTTGAGTATTATCGGCGTTGCCGTTCACCCAAGCTGGATTTACCAGACGGCATGTGTCTTATTCGTCGCCTCATAATTACACCGTCTCGTTTCATTTATTTGCCACCATCAGAACACTTTGACAATCGAGTCATCAGAGAATTTGGATATGACCATCTCCTAAGGGTGTCTCTTCAAGATGACAACTTCTCAAAGCTGACCTTTGCAGTTCAGTACCACTCTAGGAAGGATATGTTCATGGATTTTGTTTGCTGTAACAAGATCAACAACAGAATCAGCATAGGACCAAGAAGGTACGAGTTTCTTGCGTCCTCCAACAGTCAATTGAGAGAGCATGGTCTGTGGATGTTTGCCAAAGACCACCAGGGGAGGACTGCTCAAGACATTCGTGACTGGATGGGCGACTTCAGTGGTATTAATAATGTGGCTAAGTACATGGCACGCATGGGGCAATGCTTTTCTTCATCAGAGGAGGCCGCTCAAATTGAACTGCTTCCTGAGAACGTTAAATTGCAAGAAGATATTACAACCAACGATGAAAAGTACACATTTTCAGATGGAATTGGGATGATTTCGTCCAAGTTGGCTCAAGAGGTAAGGATTAATTGAACAGTTTATAAGTAAAACAAACAGTTACCATTTATGTTTAACCCATTCAGGTGTCAGCCCTTTTATCTAATTTATAGCCAGACTTAAACTCTTGAAAGAAAGGTTGCTACTGTGCCTTGGGACCACTAGTCTTCAGACTTGTTATTCTGCAGACCATTTGTTTAAAAATTCATTCATCAAGTTTGTAGTGGCTATTGTGTGTGCTCTTAGTTAAGGCAAGTAAGTTCTTTATACTTGGTGTTCAAGGTGAGTTTGCTGAATTTCTGAGTTCTTGGTCTTACTAATTTTTTTTTTATGTTTAACTATTTAATATGTAATATAAAGTAATGAAAGTATTGTAGGGGGAGTAAAATAATTTTGATTTATTTTTGCTGTTCTCAATGTTTTAAAAGGTCCCGAATCCAAGAAATGGTTTTTCTAAGATGATCTAGATGTCGGTCTGTATATATAAATTAGTATAACACCAAAACATCTTGTGCTGTTCAAATAATGTGGACATTGGATGCTCATGGAACATCAGATAAGGGTTTCATCAAAATCATGCAAGAAGTACTACCACTAAAAAATTTAGATTTTTCAGGAATTGCCAATCAAGAAACACATTTTCATGTTATTATTACTGTCATAGTAGGTAATTGGGTTAATTATTATTTCTTTTATTTGTTTGCTTTAGATAAGAGAAGCTCTGGAAACGAAGTTACCTTTTCAAATGAACAATCGTCAGCCACACTTAAAACCATCTGCATTTCAAATCCGTTTCCAAGGCTGCAAAGGAATGGTTTGCGAAAATCCCAACCTGGAGGGCCGTAAGCTGGTCATTCGACCAAGCATGAATAAGTTCCCCTGCTCATCTTCCAATCTACTGGAAATTGTTAAAATAAGTGCCCCTCGTAAGTTGTGTCCAATAACAAAACTAACATTGCTTTATAGTTTTCATAATCAGATTTCTAATTTCTTGCAACTTTTTGTCAAGTGTATTTTCCCTTTGCAATACTGTATCAAAAGCATTCATTTTCTTCAGAAATGAAAGACACTATATATTGAAGAGATTTTAAGAAATAGATTTTGACAAATTATAATATGCGATAAATTAAGGACATTTTTTAAAAGTTTAATTGCAAAACCAATAAAAAAGTTTCATGCTTATTTTCAAAGTTTATGTAACTGACATTTTTTAACAACTATGTTTTTTATAAAAGTAGATTTGCACAACACTTCTGTTTCATAGATATATGTGGATAAATAGTAGGATTTTATTATTTATTTAAAAAAAAAAATCTAGTTTCAGGTGATCAAATACTTTTTTAAAATATAGTGCCAGTAAAAAGATTTTATTTAAATATATAAAACTATATACAGGGTTTTCGCGCATATGGAAAGTCAGGAATTTGGACATTGGGTAAATTTTGTCACGGAAGTCATGATTTTGAGCAAAAAAATTGCCATTAGTCATGGAAATACAGCCAATTTCATAGATTTCTAAACATTTTAAGTAAAATTACGCAACTCTGACGTCATAAACACCATGATCGCTATATTCAGCTTATCGAAATTTTGTGTATGTTTTTATTTACTCTTTGACAGAAACAACGGTCATATTTAAAAACCACTGCCAATGAAAACATTTCTGAACTCCAAATTTGTGACATCACGCGAGTAAGGTTTCATTGGTGAAATTTTTTTTCATAATATGTGAACTGAAATGAACAGTTTTGATAAGCTTGTGTTAAAATTTCCCCCCCCGTCTTCTTTCTTCTGTTTTGCATTGTTGATATAAAAATATTTGAATTTTGATCATATAATCTATTATTATTGACTTATTCTTCAAATATTTCTTTATTAATAAAGATTGATCAGCTTTTTTAACACGGAAATATCAGAAAATGGAAAATTATTTTTCCTTTTTTCTTCTGATTTAGAAGATTCTGAAACAAAGATTTTAAAATTAAACTTAATTTAAAATTAAACTTTGTAAAAAATCATTTTATGGTACATTGATTTACGTACTATGTTCATGTTAGTAAAATTCAATAGGTTATTATTATTATTATTATTTTTTTTTTTTTGTGATTTGATTTCTTGAGTCATGGAAAATTATTTGCTTCAGTCTTGAAAAGTCATGGATTTGTGACATTTTATTTTGGCAGAAACCCTATTTGTATAATTTTGCTTGTAAAGTTATGAAACTTTTAATTGTGATACAAGTTAAAGAACATTTATACAGTAGTTGTTCTTGGTTAGATGGGCTATATAAATACTTAAAAATGGATTTTTTTTATCTTGAGTTTCTTTGCCCTTCGAAATGGTTTCCTATTTTTACTGAAACGGATGAGGAAATTTTCACATTGTTAAACACCTCCCATCAATTAAGAAATTAACTTGTTACCTTTTTATAGAATATCTCGCATACTATTTGTATTAATCTTACAGGGTTCCCACGGTCATCGAAAGTCATTAAAAGTGCTTAATATTTTTGATTTCGTTTTCAAGGCCTTGAAAGTCCTTGAAAATGCTTTTAGGTCCTTAAAAGTGCTTAATTTTTTATGGATGATGTGTGCCCAACTGCAAAATTCATAAAATACAACTCGGACTTGTTATCCTCGCTTGACCGCCACTTATCCGCACCGTATCAGAATTCTCTGACATATTTGTATTTTGCATGTGTCAACTTGTAACTTATCTGGTAGAATATACTTTATTAAAAATTTATTTATAGACACGATGCCTGAAAACAAATTTTCCAAGGTCCTTAATAACATTAATTAGGTCCTTAAAAGTCATTAATTTTCATTCTGTGATTTGAGTGGGAACCCTGATCTTAAAAATGTATAAAATTCATTCAAAAAAGGTTGTGAAAAAATGGAGGTTAAATGTAAAGCTTACATTATTTCTCTCTCTTAACGCTATTTAGTAAAAGTTTACTTTTTGTTTTAATGTAATGCTTGGATTACCTAATTTATCTTTTTCCTAATTAGGAGGTTTATTTTTGAACCGTGCTCTCATAACAATTTTGGAGCAACTTGGCGTGAAGCCAAACGTTTTCATGAAGCTCCAAAAAGAGATGGTTCTTGATTTGATTCATTCTCTGATCTACGAGAAAAAGGCCTTGAAAATGATGTCCAACCTGACAACATTGAATTTTCCATATCGAAAGCTGCTTAAAGCTGGCGTTTGTCTCACAGAAGAGCCATTTTTCCGTTCTTTGTTGCTGTCTGTATTTAAAGTGGCTATTAGTAAGATTTTTATTAATTTACAGAAAAAAGTTAATTTATTTATGATACTTAAATTTGTGTTACACCTTTTCATAAAGGTTTTTTTTTCCCTTTAAATTTAAAATCTAGCACAACCTTCATTATTATTATTATTATTATTATTACTATTGATTTTATTTTTATATATTAGTTCAAGATATAATGTTGGTGCAGTACTGCAATTTGTGAAATAATTTTTTCTTGCTTTGTATTTTCATTTTTTTTCCTTAAATACTAATTGATGTGTTCATCTCCTACCATTAGTGTGTTTTATCATTTTAAATCACTTTATTTTATATTGATTGTGACTTGTATGGGGTTTTTGGCGTAATAAATTCCGATTGTCACAAATTTAAAAAACAATCAAATTACATTAAGTTAACTTCATGTGTTATTATATATATATAAAATGTTAATCCTTTCACATCAGTATTTTATTTTTTAAAATTTCTAATGGAAATAATAGAAATACTATTATAAGATTTTAAAACACAGTTCTTTTTACAATCTTATGCGTATACTTATTTTTTATGTTGCCCATTGTGCATACATCATAAAAATATCTACTCCTTTCTTTACCTGAAAATCAGTTATTCATTTCTCTACCTAAAAATCAGTTATTTATTTTTTGAATTAGAATATATTTCATCTACGTCTATGTTTGTTAATGTACTTGATTTATCATGTACATCATAACTTTAAATTTATTATAATTTTTATTAAAACAATTTTTATTTGTAGATTTGCTTCGCTCTAAGTCTAGAATTGCTATCCCTCCTCAGTATGGACGAAACATGTTAGGGGTTTTGGATGAGACTAATACACTGGAATATGGCCAGATATTTGTTCAGTTCTCTCATGAACTAGGAAATTCAGTTTCAGACACAACCGTATTGGAACGTACGTTTTATTATTATTGTGTATCATTAGATTTTTAATGAACAATTCCCGCATTTTTTAAAAACAAGTGAAATTAATTTTTATTTATTAAGAATTCTTTCCGATTCCAAATACATAAAAGAGAGTTCTCTAGAAAAAACTAGTTATTTAAATAATAATAATAATAATAATAAAAAAAAATGGAAAAAAACCCCATAAAATTACGATCCCGTCAAAAACGACCAACTATCGGCTGTGACGTCACAACATCTTTCCATTAACTTGAGGGGCACGTAACATCATAAAAGCGGTTATTCGCTATGCTGCCAGCCGAACCAAAGTTGCTTTGTTGCAGGGATAAGATTCTTCAGCTTTTTGGCGGATTTCCGCTTTTTTGTAATTTTGGAGAAAATCTGCTTTTTTTTGTCATTTTTTCTCTTGAAATTCCGATTTTTTTTCTCTTTTTTTCAGCAAATTTATATTTTTTCCTCTACTGCAAATTTTTGCTTTTCTTTTTAGAAATTCCACCGTAGAAAAGAAGTCTTTCGTTTTCGAAAGGAAATTCTCAAAAAATGTGCTAGACCTCGCGGCATAACTCTTATGGGTATCGCCGGAAAACACATAGAATTTTTCAAATCATCGCCAGAAAATGTATGGAATTCTCAAATCGCTTGTAAAGTTGGCATCCACGTTGGAAGGGGGAATATTTTTCTATTATATAGCAAAAAAAAAAAAAAATATTCTAGGGAACCTATGTCGTGATCTAGGTGTTTTACATGTGCTCTTCTTTCCTTTTTCATTCTATTCGAATGATCGTATGTCATTTGTGCATTGAAGTTGTAAGATTATTATATGACGATTTCTTTTGAAGACCAACTATTTTGATAGATTTATTTTTATTTTATCGCTACTATTAGAATTGCCCATTGTTCTCGTGATTTTGGCGGACACTATTGCAAAGAATTACGTTGTTGTGTGATGATCATTTTCTTCGGATGTTATGCTGATATAATAGTCGCTGAAGTTACTGCAAAGATTTGCTCATGTCAGACGTGGTACAGTTAAAATGAAACACGGATTTCAGCTTTTTTACTATAATTTCGATAATTCCCGAGATCGACTCAGATCTGCATTACAATTTTATTGGATTTCTTGCAAGTATGACAAGCATGGAACTTGCGTACCTTCAGATTTCCATAAACCTCTGACGTACTTGCAACTTTTCCTCCAGATTGCCTGCCTCTATCTGCATTATTTATATTGGTATGTGATGGCCATTTTGCTGAGGTATACAATGATGAAATGGCCCCTATTTCTGCGATTATGGCGGCGCTGTCACAGAGAATTACGTTGTAGCGTGGTGATTATTTTCTCTGAGCATTATGATGCCGTACGGATTGCTATTGCTGAGATTTGCGCTAAACGCTATCTCCGATATATTCCTTGTTGTGATGTTCAATTTCGGCGAGTATCACGCTGATATAATAGCCACTATTCCAAAGGTTTGCTCCTGTATAACTGTCACTATCGCCGAAATGTATACGGTTGTGATAGTAAATTTTGTAGAGTGTTACATTAATATTACCACCTTTATAGTGGAAATTTCCACCGATATATTGGATGCTAACGCTGATGTTTTTGTTGGTGTGATGGTCAGTTTGGTGATTGTTGCTTTAATATGATTGCCGAGATTTGAGCCGATTTAGCGGCCGCTATCGCCTGAATTTAAGTTAGAGCAGTGGTAATTTTCACCTTGTTTTAAGTCATTTTAAAGCAGCTTTTGCCAAGATTTGCAACGCCGTTTTGGTGTCGTTTACCTAGGCTTCCGCTGATGTGATAGTCACTATGCCTGTGATTAGTGTGCTGGAGGGGTCCTTGAAAATTTTTTGGGGTGAGCCTTGAAATCCTTGAAGTATGCTTTTTTAGCTATTAATTTTTATCAAAAGGTTATTAAATATAATTCTTCTTATACTTCTTTTGGGTGAATGTTGCATCTCAGTAATGTACAGGTCGTAAATATGTTTTACTGCCTAATTTTAGATTTCTGATGGCCTTGATGATGTGTTAAACTTGTTTGTTAGTTAAACTTTTAATGTAAATAATTTAATATTCTTTTCCTTTTTATAACTTACCGAATAAAAAATAATTAAGTTTTTAATTATTATTGTGTAATTTTTTCATTTTTTGATAATTTACTTCGTAAAAAATGTTTCGCATATAAAGTATGGAGCAATTTTTCGCTCGCATATGATTTCAGTCTTTTGGATCATCTGGCACTCTTATCCCTGTTTGTTGGCAAGTTGTTTACGATGAAATAACATCATGCGCCGTTTTTCTGCCAAAATCTCGGAGGCAAACTTAAATTGCAAATTTAAAAAAACCCAGAGTATTGAAGTTTTTGTGTTTATGGCCTTTTTGAAACATTTAGAATAGAATAATAAAAAATGAAAAAAAAAAAAATGGAAAAAAAAAAATGTGGGAATTGTCCATTGTGCTGTACTGTGTATACCATAATAGTCAATAACATTATCTACTTAATAGTCATAAGATTATCTACATAAATATTGTTTCCATATATGAGCTTTTATTTTAGCTGAGTATATTAGTGTGAGTTAAAAAACATTGATGACATTTAAGTTTACATTTTTATTATTAGCTAGATTAACTGTTTTGCTATAAGACTTTTGACCAGTTACTCTTGGTTACTTTTTTCTACTGATATTTAACTAAGAAACTAACTTATTTAACTACATTAAAAGTTTTAACATAACTAATAACATAAATATTTTTATTTTTTTATGCATTAATTGGACAAAATGATGGTTGCAAAAATATTGTGAATGGACTGTTTTGATTTTATTTAAGTGGTCAATTGTTTCAGTTTTTAAAATTAGTTAAAATGTGCTTTCTGTTATGTTGAAGTAATGGATCTTGTCTTGTAACTTTAAAAGCCATGTAGAAATTCAGAAAAATGTTTATTTTTATATTGTCTGATTGTGTTAGAAATTGCATCTTTTTAAATAATTGAATTAATTTATTTAATATTGGATGCAGGACTTTAATTGAGGTAAAAATATGTATTTCTAAATTTAATACAACTCCAGACTTAACTGCATTTTAAAAACATTTTAGTAAACTTACCTATTGTTTAGGTAAAGAGATTTCTCTTTGTAATGCATATCACAATTCTGTAATGTTAATGGGACTTTTTTTTATTATTATATTTTAAATGTTTTGCTAGTTTTAATTTAAATTAATAAACATTTATTCACCCATAGTTTAATTATATTTAAAACTAGTTATATTTTCATTCATTAAGTATTTAACAATCTTTAGAGTAATAATTGAAATGAGTTTTCAGGGACTGTTGTGGTTACTAAAAATCCATGCATGCATCCTGGTGATGTACGAAAATTGCAAGCTGTTGATGTTAAATCTCTTCATCACATTAAAGATTGTATTGTGTTTCCTGCCAAAGGAAAACGCCCTCACCCTGATGAAATGGCGGGTAAATTTAAGATATTTTTCTAATATATTAATATAGTATTTCAGTTTTTGGCATCTTTATGATTTACATTTAGACTTGCATGTTTATTTTTATGTTTTTAATTTTAGATTGGATTTTGTTCTTTTAATGGAGCTTGTGTGTTTTACTATTCAAAATGTCTTAATTTCAATTATTTGCATACAAGTATTCTGATTTAGTTATTGACTTTACAGTAACTTTTTTGAGCTTTTGTTACAGAATACATATTTAGTTATGCTATTGTAATTTTACTTTAGTTTGGTATTTAAAAGTTGAGTAAAAATTCCTTGCATTTTTTACTCAAATTGTAAAAATTTGACTGATGGATAAAGCATTTTTCTACCATGCTATTTTAACTGTTCATATCAAGTAACAACTATAACTTGTTGAATTTATTGTTTATCTTTATAGCTACATATTTTAATGTTTTCATATTGATTTTGTTTAATATTCTTCTTGGAATGTTCAAGTCATTTTATTAGTGTATGCTTTTCTTAGAGTTTCTAAAGTGGACACTCCTTAATAAACTTTATACTTTAATAAAATCTCGGGATTGAATTTGAATTGCAAAATTTTAACAAAAAGGATTTGACAAATATTACTGAATGCAAATTATAAATGGTAAAAAAGGAATAAAAACATAAAACACACAAGTTTATCATATTGAAAAATCTTGCAAGAAATATAACTTGATGCAAATAATTAGTTCTAGTGTACTTAAAATGCATTGTTTGTAGCTTATTATAACTATATTTACATATATATTAGTCAGTCATCAACCTATAATTTCATATCGGATAGCTAAATATTTCAGTGAATTTCTTCATGAATTTAGGCAGTTCACTGTTTTGTAAAAATTTCTTCCGAAAAAAGTACCTGATCGCTCATTTACTTTTCTTAATTAAAATGCGAGTGAATTTTTTCCTATTTTATTAAATTTTTTGGTCTCTGACGTGTTTCCAAAGCTTGAAAAGGGCAATTTTAAAGTTGCACTTTTGCTTAATTTTATTTTCTATAATTTCCTCTCTCACTTTAAAATTGTGTTAATTTTTCATTAATGCACATATTTTAGTAGCTAATTTCTTTTCGCTACTACTATCAATTCATATATTTAACCACATTTATTAACACAAGTATCTTCATGATGATATTTCAGTGGTAGTTCAGTGTTGTTTATTTCATAATTATTGTATGGAAAAATGCATAAGAATAAATTTGTCTCCTGAAAAGGGATTTTACAACCTGGTAAAGAACTCGCAATATTATTTTATTTATAAACTGTCAACTAGATGATTTTCTTCCCGACACACTTTTTCCAATTTTTAAAATTTTTCATTGTTATGTCTATTTAAAGTAGTTGTAATGGGTTATGTATGGTTTATTGTAAGTAGCAGACCATAATTTCAACCCTAAATTTAAAAGTTATAATTGTGAACTTTGTTATTAAATTTCTGATGAATTTACATAATATTTCAGAAAGCATTATGAAATATTTTTCTATAATTCTGTTTAGGTTCTGATTTAGATGGAGATGAATATGTTGTTATTTGGTATGATAACTTGATATTTCCTAATGAGAATTCTAATCCAATGGATTATCCTGCAAATCCTGCTACTGTGCATCGAGGACCAATCACTGTAATTAGCAATTTTATAGTTTAAATATTTTATTACCTTTTAAGTGTTATGTTTGCTAATGAATATATACTTTTTATCACTTTAATAAGATACAAATCTAATTTTCAAACTAATTGATGCTTTTAATGACTACTAAAGCTCTGGTTATTGGTAATCAAATTTAAAGAATTGATAGTTAATTTTATGTATTCACGCTAGGGTTATTTTAGGGACCATTTTATCAACATTGTCAGGGCTGCCCACAGGCGACTAAAAAGGCGATATTTTCGAGGCGAGGCTATATGGTGACTTTTTTTGCCAAAATTACCCAAAAGCTACTTTTTCAGCTTATATTGTTACTTTTTGAAATATTCGTCGGCTATTTTTGGAAAAAAGATTGTATTTTTATTTACATGTCGACTTGTGGAGATTTTACCAATCATTCTATTAATGGTCTTTTATTAGTTACTGGTAATTCCCCATACCACTGTTTGCTAGCTAATTATTTACAGGGTTAATATAAAATCTAAGGTGCAGGGCACTACTCATTGGATACTTACTAGAGGTCAACCTGTGTATGTGTGTGCTCAATGTTTAGCTCCTGACAAATTATGTATTGTTAGGGAGGAGTTCGAAAATCTTTGTGAGCAAGGCATTTGCAGACCTTCTAAAAGTCTGTGGTCAAGTCCAATTCACCTTGTACCTAAAAAGGATGGTTCTTGGAGGGTTTGCGGTGATTATCGCTAGCTTAATGCAATCACTGAACCCAATAGATACCCTTTGAGACATGTTCATGATTTAAGCCATGATTTGCATGGTATGGAAGTATTTTCCAAATTGGACCTTAAGCGTGCTTATTTTAAGATTCCTATGGAACAAGGTGACATACCAAAGACTGCTATGATAACACCAGCAGGTAGGCTTGGGCGATGAATCAATATATCGTCCAAAACCGGTGTGAAATTAACATCGTCAAACCGGTGTCACTATTTTCCCCAAACCGATACATCACGGTCTTTTTTGACAAGAGCGCGATTACTTGCCTAGCACTTCAAGGACGAAGAACCGTGATGCCACGATTTATGCGCGGTATATCTAAGATACTATAGAAACGTATTGAAACCGTCGACACCGCACCGTTTGAGACACAATACTTCACCACATCGCAGTAATCCTCCCTACATATGCGCGGTGTATCCAAGACTATAGAAACATGGTATAACAGCTACACTGCACCTTTTGAGACGATTTCCATTTGCTTTTGCTGGGGCGATACTTCATGGCATCGTGATAATCGTATCTACCTTCGGTATGTGCAATGTTTCCCTTTTAGATTATGCGTTTATTTGCTATTTCGTTTTTACAGCTGAGTATTGAAATTGCTAGGTGGTTTCAGGTGCCAGTAGTCTAGTATTATTGGAGATTCGATGAAATATTCCCTTTATTGTTTGAAATTTATTTTGTTGTTCTCTCAACTCTTGAAAAACGTTTTGATTTTCCTGGATAATAACAGTAAAATTTCATTAAGATAGAGAAGTGGAAAAATCCGGATAACACAAAAAAAACCACCCGGCTTATACCACCTTGGGTGCTATGTGTATCCCCCTGAAAGTAATTCGGTCGTTGCTCATGTTATTTAAAATAAACTTCCATACATGAATTGAATAAAATGTTACAAAGCTAAGTAAGCATAAGTTTCGGCTATATACCATGTTATGAAAACGTTGTTTTATAGTATTTGTAAAAAAAATATATAGTTAACATTGTGATGTATCGTGACATCGTGATGTTTGCTTCCCGATATATCGCAATGCAGAAATGTTAACATCGCCAGGCCAGCAGGCTTATTTGAATTTTTGTATTTGCCGTTTGGCCTGAGAAGTGCGGTGCAGACGTTCCAAAGGATGAGGTTTTAAGTGGTCTTAAATGTTTCGTTTATCTGGATGATTTGTTGATCGCTTCGGCCAATCATGATTCTCACATCAAAGACCTTACAGCAATCTTTGAACGCCTAAACGAAAAGAGTCTGGTATCGAATGTTGATAAATGCATTTTCAGCGCCGATAGTGTTTCTTTTCTAGGATACCGAGTTTCGAGTAAGCGTATTTCTCCTTTAAATGAAAAAGTAGATTCTTTTGGTCTATTTTTCACGCCCTTCTACAGTTCGCTCTTTGAGACGTTTTCTTGCAATGCTGAACTTTTATTGGAAGTTCATTCCTCACGTTGCTCAAACTCAATTACTTTTGTATGACAACATAAAGGGGAAAGAAAAGAACGACAAAACAGTAATCAACTGGTCTGAGAAGGCAAACAGAGCTTTTGAAAATGGCAAAAATTCTATTGCAAAGGCTGCTTTGTTGTCGCACCCATACCAAATTTCATTATATGTTGACGCTAGTGATAAAGGCATTGGGGCTACGCTTCAATAGTTGTTAAAGGTGTCGTCACTCCTTTGGCATTTTTTCTAGAAAATTATCACTTGCTGAGAGTAAATATAGCGCCTATGATTGAGAGCTGCTTGCAGCATACTCAGCTGTTCGTCATTTCCTTTATATGTTAGAAGGTGGAACATCTTGCATTTTTACTGATCATAAACCTATTAACTTTTGCATTTTCGCAATAGTCTGATAGGGTTTCACTTTCCCAGCAATGATATCTGGAATTTTTTTCGCAATTTACGACTGAGATACAGGGTTGTTGTAAGTCCAAAGAAAGTTGTGGCCGATGCATTTTGCAGGATAGGGGATGTTACTGTTCCTGGGATAATTGATTTCGGAGCGCTGCTTGGGGCACAAGTTGACCATGCAGTGAAAATAGATCAAAGAGTGCCCTATTCTTTTGCTAGAAGTTTAACGAAACCAACATGCTTTCCTATCATGCTTGGAACTCCATCAGACGTTACGGATAAGACCTTCTCTAGGTCAACATTCAATTCAGTGAACTCTTTCTTAACTTCATTCATAATATCAATACCAGTAGTTCTTTTTCTTAATGTCATCAATTTAATCAATTCCTCTATCACTATATTTTCAGAAGTGTCTCGGACAATAACTGCAAGTTGGATAAGTCCATTGACATCTGTGCTCTCTTTGAAAGATATAGATTACATTTCTGTATTTTTTAAATCTGATAAAAGTTGATTGGAAGCATCTTTGTTCAGTGACAAGATTCTATTTTTTACTGTATTCCTACTTAACAGCAATTCTTAGATACTTTCAATTATCGAGTCTTTATTTTTAAAATCGTCAAATAGGCTGTCTGAGCACACTAGGAAAGATTCTTTCTGAAAGTGTTTTTCCATGCTTCGTAATACTGTATGACAAATGAAAACTCGCTGCTGTAATATTATTTTTAGGATAAAATGTAGATTTGAAAATAGAAGTTTATACCTAGAATAGCTTCAGTTTCCTATGGGAAATTTAAATATTTTCTTCTTCAGACAGTTTCAAAATGGAGCTTTACATTATAGCTATGTGAAACAACAGTTTCTTTACAATTTATGCATAACACTTTTTCATTGTTTTCTATGGCACCAAATTTGTAAACCACTCCACGTAAAACGATTTTCCACTTCCACTCGCTAGACTTCAATTCTTTCTTTTCAGTCTTCAACATATCACCACCCACATCAAAAACACTTGAGAAATATCTATCACAGACGTCAAACACAAATAAAAATAGCACTGACGACTGGCAGCATCTGTGTGAGGAAGTATTGAAGGTGGGTTGGGAGTATGATAGTGCCTTCTACCAAAAATTTCATGCGTTTATAACAGGAATGAGATTTTTCTGGTTTTGGTGGATTTCCGCTTTTTTTGTTTTTATGTAAAATTTTTCTCCTTTTTGTCCCTAATTCCAGGATCCGCATTTTTTACAATCTGAACTAGATTTCTCTGCTGAAATTGTACTTTTCGTCATGTCTGGGCAAGAGATTTTCCCACATCGCTCCCCTTTCAGAGTGGCCACAGAACCGGGAAAACCTGGAAATCAGGGAAATGTCAGAGAGCTCTCTGATTCTTGGAAATCAGGGAAAAGTCGGGAAACTTTTTAAAATTTCATGAAAATCAGGGAAATTTTGTATTGTTTAAGGCATGTTCATTCATATTTTGGAGCTATATACATGGAGATTTGTAGTGGTAAGCCATTAGAAGTTTAATGTTACGGAATAATATAAACTTTTCATAATCAGCAAAACTATTTTTTAAAAAATTGCATATTATATCTTTAGAATATATGTCCTATTTGATCAGGGTGTCTAGACATCTGGAAAACCTAAGAAAATTGGGGAAATTGGGAAAAAAGTTTGCCCTAAAATCAGGGAATTTTTTAGAAATCTGTCAGGGAATTATCAGCAAACTTTTTTTTCTGAATTTTGTGGCCACCCTGCCTTTCCTCACAGATTACTTCACAAATGCTTGGCATTAGAAGTTTAATGTTACGGAATAATATAAACTTTTCATAATCAGCAAAACTATTTTTTAAAAAATTGCATATTATATCTTTAGAATATATGTCCTATTTGATCAGGGTGTCTAGACATCTGGAAAACCTAAGAAAATTGGGGAAATTGGGAAAAAAGTTTGCCCTAAAATCAGGGAATTTTTTAGAAATCTGTCAGGGAATTATCAGCAAACTTTTTTTTCTGAATTTTGTGGCCACCCTGCCTTTCCTCACAGATTACTTCACAAATGCTTGGCAACCGGGTTTTGGGGGGAAAACATTATGTTTTATTTTATTTCACATTGTGTCTTATAAATCTTCTCTCTCATCTGATTTATACTTATTGAATAAAATTAAGTAGTTATTAATTATTGTGTAATATTTTCATTGTATTGCATGTTTTCATGTTTTATTTCAAATAAAATCTTTCGCTTATAAATTATGGTTCAAAATTCTTGTTCTCATATAATTTCAGTCTTTTTGCTTTTTTGCCAATCTCATCTCTGTTATAATGAAATGTTTTAGCTTAAGGAATTAAAATTCGGCAAAAAGAGAAAAAAATAAAATTCAAACAATAATTATTTTTTAAAAATTATTTCTAGTATTAATTATGTTATGAACTTCTCAGTTTGACAAAGATCAAAATTTGAAAAGTTAAATTAAATTGATTTTAAAACAATGTGATCATCTTCGTGTTACTATGTGACCCGTGGGTCGAAGGTTTGTCAACACTGCCCTACATAGTACCTTCTACATATAATCCCCTCTCATTGAGTATCGAATTAAAGTTTCTTATAACTTCAATTTTCAAGTAAATAACAACCAATGTGAAATTGTAAATAAACTGCAGGACAGCGTAGTTCAAAATTTTGCCAACATCTGGCGCTAAAACAAAGTACAAAAATATAGCAGTTCGAAAACTAAAGAATATTTTATTTATTTACACACTTGTATGCTCTATGTGCATATCTTGTTGGTCAGCAGTTTGGGGAAAGTGTACCATTGCGTTATCAACGACTGCACGCAACGCATCAGTAGGAATGAGGGAGACAAGGCTGACAATGCAGGTTTTCAAATCCACTTCATTAGTTATACGTCCTTGATAATCAAGATTCTTTGAGAAAACTCCACAACCAGAAGTTCAGATTCAAGTCTGGTGATCTTGCCAGTCAGGCAATTGGGAAAGTGTGCAAAATAACTCGCTCATCAGGGAAATTAGTTTGAATCAAATTCTGTACACTTCTTGCCATATGGGCAGTTACTCCATGCCTTTAACTGCATTTACGGCATGGGTTCTCTCCGTAAGTTTTTCATCTGTCGATAAGCACAGAGTGCTTCTGAAGCATTGCTCTCATTGTTATAAAAGAGTTTTACAATTAATGTGCATTCTTTCTTGCTCAGAGGCATGTTAACTGTGAGCAAATGATTTCTTCGAACCATACCTTATAACTTTTATAGCAAAATTACATGAACTACTCTTTACATTTGGTTTTACCAGTACAGCATCATCTTTTGGGGCACCAAAATGCCTAAAAAATTCTAAATCCTAATGTCTATCAATATTCTGTTCAGCGTACTTTATCAATATCATAAAATACATATATTTTGATAACTCTTATTAGTTATTATTAAAATGTTAATATCTCAATAATTATTTAATAAAAATAATAGTAGATGGTAATCTAAATTGTTATAAATATTTCATTAACATCAACAATCACCAATTGTTCTTACTATGTTATGCCTCTAGTAATTCTTTTTTTTAAAATCAGGCCTTGGGGAGAAGGGGGGGGGGGGGGGAGGGAAATAATGCCAAATTATCTGCTAACAGTTAAAGGCATTGTTAACAGTGATAACATTCCTAATTTAAGCAGTGGGTTTGTTTTAAGTTAGGATTGCACTTTTCCATCAAGTGTTAAGGTTGGTTCATATACTCAGCTCTGATATTGTGTAAGTAAAAAATTTGTTGAACTTGGTCGAAAGGGATGTTTTCTTTGGTTCCCAATGAGTTTTTCAGTTAATATGTATGTTTCTCGAATTTGGGGGTGGTACTAAAATGCAAAAATATTTTCTATTGGTTAAAAGCATTGTAAATTAAAGAGGTGAAGATTTAAAATTTAAAGTGTGGGATTGCATATCAATGAACCTTTTTGGGGTTTGGCGAACGTTATCGAGCAGGTGATTTGAAGGTAGAGAGGCAAACCAAAGGCATCAATTCATGAGTGAATCACAGAAATTGATTTAACAATCGCAAGCTACTCCATTTTTTTGGTATAGCCAATACGATAACTAGATTTGATGAATGAGGTGATTGTAATTTCCAAAAATATAGACTCGCTACACCGATGAAAAAAAGGGGGAGGAGGAGAGAGAAAAAAAAGGAAAAATGTAATCTTATTGAAGAAGCTCAAATCACTTCCCAAACCTACTGGGTTAGAGAAATTTCTTAAGAATTCTTTTCTTCGAAAAAAAGAAAAGGGAGCAGGAAAATGCTCTTAAACACATGGAAATTGAAAGGGTCTGATGTAATTGTAAAATACATGAATGCAATATTCTCAAAGATACTTTTCCAGGCACAGCAAGCAAGATAGGATCAGTGGCGGGCCCCTCGAAATATTTCGGACATATACTGCCAAAAATAAACTTCAAAGAAACTTCCATAAACCTTTAAATATATTTTTTTCTAAATAGATGTGTCTTAATGTTTATATTGCATTATTTTTTTTATATACATAATGATACCAAAATCGTCCGTTCTGTAAATCTGCTGATAAAATTGTTATTTTTTCTCCTTCTTCAACTACGCTATGTGTGGATTCTTTCTCAATTTGAACAGTAATTTCACCTTATTTTTCATCTTTTCTTCTTTTGCAAACTAAAAACAGTGTTTTACATTGAGTTATGTGTTTGCTACCTGCCTCATTTTAATTACTTTATTTTATTTACCCATATGTTAACAAAGGGTAATGAAAGTATTGGTTTTGGTCAAAAAAAATTGTCAAATTTTTTGCATTTCTCTACATCTTGGAACATCCTGACTGAAAAAAGTGGTATAGAAAAATGTCTCCCCTTGTGTCTGTGTATATGTGGTCAGCATAATTCCCAAACGATTTGACCTACGATGTTCCGTTTTGGAATACAGATTAGTGAGGACCATGGAACCTGTCATTAAGGTTTTCGTCAATATAGTGCATGTGCAAAATATGAAGAAATCATATTTTTTAGCAATTACTAAAAAACGGATTTAACAATTTTGATCAAAATCTCTATCGTAGTGCCTCTTAAGACGTTCTAAACATCCCCATCTCCGAAATTCCTGTAAAAATGCTATAAAACTGTAAGAAAATTGAAAATGAGTGTCTTCAACATAGAATTCTCTTCCTTTTAGCATCACTCATCAACGACCATTTTTCTCCTCTCCTCTGTTTCCCTTACAAGAAAGGATATTGTAATAATTATTCAAAAGTATAGTCACATTCACCATTTTGGCGTGTTTTTTTTTTTTTTTTTGCCCCTGGCTGCTTGTGCGAAGTTACTACAGTGGGGAAGAAGGCTGGTTGGTGATCCAAATGCTTGACAGCACAAGCTGCTAAGCCTTTGCACCACCAACCTTTGTCTGCAGTCCAGTGTCGGCTGTGCTCTTGCCTGGATCTGCCTGCTGCCCTCACTGCAGCACTTTGCACAAGCAGCCAACACACAGGGCTGCCACAGGCGACTAAAAAGGCTACTAAAGCGACTATTTTAGTGGCCAGGCGACTATGGCAACTATTTCAATGAAAAAAGGGCCCAAAGCGACTATTTTGAACAAAACCTTCAACTATTTTTGGGCTCAGGCGACTATTTTTTTAAAAATTGGATACTGTCCGTTAAAAGACAGAAAGAAAACGGCACTAAGGTACTAACAATTTTATTAAAATGGTAATTTTTTTAAAGGGGGGGCGGGAGAGCACTATTGAAATAGTTGTTCATATTCGCTGGTAGAGTGATCACTTTGTTACTCCGATGATAGTAACTTCACGCAAGATGTTGTTTTTGACGGCAACCGCGGTCATTTTCGCCTACCTGTTAGATTTCAATGTTTTATCTTTCGCCGTGCAAGGCAACAGCATACACAATTATATTCTCAAATATCAAATTATTTCGCTTTATTTACTCTAAACAAAAATAAATTTATGGAATTCGCCCCGAACGCCGGAAGAAAGTGCCATAGTATGGACAGTATTGATGTTATTTGACGTTATTTCCGAGATTTGTGTTAGTGCGATGAACAATTTCGCCTTGTTGGTCAATGAATGCAGATTGATTAGAATTTCAGTGTTGTAGCTAAAGTTATAAATAATAAAATAATTTAAATTTTTAAGCAATTTATTTAATTAATCTTAATGTAGCTTAAACAGGGTGGCGTCAGAACCGGGAATTCAGGGAAATGTCAAGGAATTTCACAAAATTACTCTTTAATCAGGGAATTTTGAAATGTTCGAGTTTCTCTTCTCGCGTACCCCGTGTGGGTGCGGACATCTGTCCGGACTCGCGTCACACAATATATATATAAATTTTATAGTTGGCCGATCGATTTGGGTGTACGAAGTTTCCGAACTTTTTCTACTATCAGCAGCTAAGCCAAACCGGCCAATCTCTCCTCCTTGGCCCACAACCACATGTTCATGTTCCGCTTTTTTTTCTTTTTTTTTACTTTCTGAAATCATTGTTATGCTTGGAACAATGATTTACACATTATTTCTGATAGATTTTTGGTTATCCTATAACTTCGCGTCCGCCGGTGTCTTATTGTTAAAAAAAATCTTCAAACTTTAATCTGCCTGCATCCTTTATAGACATGATTTTTTTTCTTCTTGCCTTGCGTTTTATCTCAACAGAATACATTAGAACCCTAATTATTTACATATTATTTTTCTTAGATTTTTAGTAATTCTATTATTTAGAAACGCGACCGTAGATTTATTGTTTAAAAAAATCCTCCAACTTAAATCTGACTGCATCCTTTACAGACATGATTATTTTTCTTCTTGTCTTGTGTTTTTTGTCAATAGAATATATTGGAAGCTTAAATTCCTTAATATTTCAAATTGATTCCATCATATTTTTTCGTTTTTATTAACCTTTTACAACATTGTGTTATAGATGTTCAAAAATCTATAGACATTCATAAGCAAAATGGGTTAGATCCTGTACTTGATTTTTTTTACTTTAATTTTGACATTTTATTTAATGTAATTAACTGAAAATGATATGTGTTTTTGATTTATATGTTTAATATAAATCAAACAAAAAATTGAAGTATCCTCCTCCCCCTCCAAAAAATAAAAAAAGAATCTGAATGCTATACTGCATACATTTAGACAAAGGGTTATGGAATTAAAAAAAAAGGTCCTTACATTCCCCCCCCCCCCCCGCCTACACCAAATGCTGCGCTTGTCATGTTTTATGAAAACGATTTTTTGCCTCATTTAATATGTACTTTTGTGGTTTAAGATAGTATTTTTGCTGTACAAAATTTTATTTCTGTATATCTATGAGTAATTAATTTTTTATAAGAAGATGTTAATTTCAAGACTTTCTTTAATGCATTATGTGTTATTTATCTTTTCTCCACTTCCAAATCTAAAACACATAATTTTTCATGAAATATATGTACCTAGTGAAATTTGTGATTGGGAGTAGCAAAATGCTGATTATTTAAGTTTCATGCTTATGCATGCCCAAGTTTAGTGAATATTTAGGACACTGTTTAAAATTTATGTTATTAACAGGATACAGCCTATAACATATGTTAAAGAAAATAAGTTTTTTTTTTTAATTAAGAAGAAAAATATTGTACTTGTTTTGCTTTTTCTTGAAGTTAGCAAGTATGAGTGTAATTTGTAAATTGGTTTATGCGAATTTGTATTTTTTTCTTCTTGATGTTTTCCGTTCTTTTTTATGCTCTAAAGGTGCTTGTTTTGATTTTTAGCCTAAACTTATATTTAGTTGCAATTATACATTGATAAGTAAATGTAATTCTATATAGTCAAATGTATTTATTTTTAAATTGGCCATTATTGTCTTTGTTTTTTAAAATGTTTTTTCGCAAATTCTGTAGCCATTTTGTTAAAAATTTAAAAACTGGCCTTAATGAAATTCAATTGCCATTGCATAGTATAATTGTTTAAACATGATACTTGTTTTTCTGAAAAAAGTTGTTGAACTTTGGAAGTTGAAAAAAAGTTATCTTGTTTTGCCAATCGATTTTTATCCTCGCTTTTACGTGAAGTTTAGCTTTTTTTTTTTTTTGCTTTGGTGCTGCCTTGGAGTAAGGTTGAGTTGCCAACTTCCATTGCAGTATATAAATATGGTAGCATCTCCCCCAAGACACCTGTCTTTTACCGTATGGAATGTAATGTTTTAGACAATATTTTGAATTGAAAGAAGAGTGTTTATGGGTTTTCGTGTTTTATGTAAATCAACAGTTTTATTTCGATCTTATGAGAAGTAAGGCTACTATTTTCAACGTCTGAGACTACTATTTTTTATGTGTGAGACTACTATTTTGGCTACTATTTTTAACATCTGAGGCTACTAAAGCAACTATTTTCAAAGCTTATGGTCAGTGGCAGCCCTGAACACACTGCTTTCATGCGCTGTACACATGATCATGATGGTTGTCTCAGAGTTGGCATACTCTGCTTAGCGACCGAATTAGACTGCACTCTGATCCAAGAGCGAGAGGATATATGTGTCGTTCCTTCCTTCTAAGTTCTTTGTAAGTGTTGTATCTAGTTTAAGATTAAATATGTTAATTCACCAATGGAGTCAGATCAATCTTCATCAACCCAACTCCATAACTGTATCTTTACAAAATTATTCTTAATTCAGAAACAGTGGTTTTAGTCTTTGAATTGGTTAACTTTGGAAGGTATTTCATGCAGTAGGCATATATACAGTCCTGCACTAAAGTTAAGATACAACACAAAATTTATGTCTTATAAAATAGTAATAAGACAGAAAATTTAATCTTTATATCACTTAATAATATGCACATGTTACATTCAAAATAGAAATTTGAAAATGAAAAACAAATCTGTAGCAAATTAGTCGCAAAAATAACAAAAACAACAAAAATACGTTGCACATAAGTTTAGGCACAAATTAAATTTTTTTAATTTTTATAAGTAAGCAGAAAGTTTTAGTAATCAATTAAGCTTTCAAATTGCTTTATTAAATCAAAAACACAGTTTTTTATTAAAAGCACAAGCTTTTGCAGTGTTTCAGTCTTGATTCCATACTATGACTTTTCAATGGCTTCTTTAAGTTCAAAAATGGTGAAATATTGCTTATCAAAGGTATACAACATTTGTACGAATTCTCTATACATTTTCGATAGGATTACTATCAAGACTAATAGCAGGCCAATCGAGAACAATGAATGTTTTGGTTTTAAACCACTTTTTCTTTGACCTGGATGTGCAGATGGAGGTATTGTCTTGTTGAAATTTCCAGTTAGGTCCACTTAAAAGCTCACCAAATGGTAGTAAGTTACTTTCTAGAGTTGCTTGCATGGTAGGCCTCAGAGTTTTGTTTTCCTTTTAAAAACTCAAAGGAAGTTTGGCCGTTGAGTCCAAATCCTCCCCAAACCACAACTGAACCTCCACCTTGATGTCGGGTAAACTGAGTTACAGGATCTTTATGAAGAGCATGCCAGTACTAGAAAAATCTTTCTGGACCATCTAGGCTCCATTTTTTTCGTCACTAAAGACCACTTATAG
This sequence comes from Linyphia triangularis, assembly GCA_963978545.1. Taxonomy (NCBI): domain Eukaryota; kingdom Metazoa; phylum Arthropoda; class Arachnida; order Araneae; family Linyphiidae; genus Linyphia; species Linyphia triangularis. Next base: position 26,335,483 of record OZ021726.1, on the reverse strand, counting down.
CCATTCGTCACTGTATGGCATGTGCTACTGAGCCCAATTCAGTCTTGCTTCTTTGTGATGAGATTGTAAATGCATTCCACAACCCTGCATTCCACAATTCTTCTACATACAGTTTCCCGTGAAATTTGAATGGTAAATATGTATTTTTTCTGATTTGCAGAGTAATGGTGATTGGAAGCCAGTTTTATAATTTGTCTATCATTCCGTTTGCTGGTTGTTCGAGACCTACTAGATCGTGATTTTGGTTGATATTGGTCACCATGTGCTAAAACTCTATAAATATCTCTTTTGAAACAATTTAATGCAATTGAAATATCAGAAATGGATTTATCTCTGGCCTTTAACTTCCAAATTCTTAAAATCTCTATATAAGATAATTGCGTAGATTTCAGCATCATTCTAACCAATGAAAATTACTTCAAACCTCTCATAGCAACTTAAAGATACTCCCCTTTGATGATGCGATCACTTCCTCTCAAGAGTTTACATAAATCTTGCATTTGTGCCTGTTCTTTTACAGCATGGAAAGTTTGCAAAGTTTCAACTTGTTGATGTTAGACAATTTTATTTCATTTTTCCTTGAAATTTTTTACCCTACACTTTTTCCTTATGGCTTTTAGAATATATATTTGCACAAAAAAACTATTGAAAATTAATTGAATACTATTGCTTTTTCGTGAATTGCCTCTGTGTCTAAACTTTTGTGCAGGACTGTATGACATACAATGGTAATGCTTTATTCAGCAGTGGAAAAATTCAAAGTATGAATTCTTGTAAAAAATTATTTTAAGAATTTTAGAAGTGTATTAAATTTTCTCTTTGGAGGTTTGAATGTTTATATTTTTATCCATGTAATTGCTAGAGATATATTATTATTCTTGATTACATTTGAAATTTTGTGTCTTTAGTGATACCCTGTATTTAACCAACTTAATAAAATTTAACATGCTACTCAGAGTGGCCACAGAACCCAGATATCGGGGAGCTTTCTAATTCTTGAAAAAGTTAAGGAATTTTTAAAAATTTCATGAATGTCAGGAAAATTGTCCATCAATGTTCATCCTTACTTTTATTTCGGGGCTATTTATGGTGAGAATTATGGTGGTAATCGTTAGAAGTTTATCGTTACGGAATACTTTAAATTTTTCATTATCGCCAAAACAATTTTTAAAAAATTGAAATATTATCTGATACATTCGATACATGTTTTATTCGATCAGGATGTTTACACATCTGGAAAAAGAGTTGGAAAATTGAAAAATGGCTTGCTTAGTATCAACAAATTTCTTACAAATCTATCGGGGAACTTTTTTCGTGAGTTTTGTGGCTTAAAACTTCATACTTGAAAACACATTTATGTTTCAACAGTAATCCATTTTTGCATTGTAGGTTCATGACATGATTAAATTTTTACGCACGTACATTCAAAAGGACAACATTGGCATTCTTGCAAATGCACATTTAGCATGGGCTGACCACCTGGAAGATGGGATTTTCTCCAAAGTGTGCATGAATATTGCCAAAAAGTATCCCCTAGTTCTTGATTTTGCAAAATCGGGCTATACTTGCCAACTGGAAAGAGAAGAGAAACCCAAACTGTATCCTGATTTCATGGAAAAAGGAACAAATCAAAACTCCTATAAGTCTAAGAAATCTTTGGGAATGTTGTACAGAGTAACCAGAACCTTGGAAGCATGCGTGAGCAAGATCGAAGTTGGAAGCTATGTAGAGACATACGACCCCCACTTTGAGTACCCTGGATGGGAGAATTACAAAGAGCTAGCTGAATACTTCATGTGCAAATACAATAAGAGAGTGAAGAACATTTTGAAGAAGTATGGTTTGCAAAGCGAGACCGAAGCGCTCACTGGATATGTTGGAAAGATGAACGAGTACACAGAGAACCGATATGAAAGGGACAATGCACTATCCATTGCAAAGACGTACATTCTCCATGCCATGAAGCGCTTCAAGCTGGAGTTTGATATAGCTTGGGAAGCTGAGTGCCGCGCCAACTCCTGCGATTCCCAAGAGATCAAATACTGTATGGCTTCGGCATGGTACATGATAACTTACTGTAGCAACGACAGCCCACTCTTGAGCTTTCCTTGGATCGTCCATGACTTCTTGTGCGAAGTCCGAGAAAAGAAGCTGAGAATGCAAGGATTGACTATTGCCATCCCGCAAAGTTCACTCATCCGGACATCGGATGCAAGGTTATTGCAAATACATCCTGGATACCAGGCAGCCTTTTACGGACACTGCTATTGCATTATGATTTTGTACAATACTGTGAAAGACTGGATGTTACGATCAGCTTTGAACTTGACAATGCAGGCAGATGACACTTTCTGCATTGAGTGCCTCCAAAGGATAGTGAACATCTTTAGAGATGCCAGGGATAGCCACAGGTGCTGTTCGTTTGTTTCCCCAGGAAAGTGCAAATGCTCCAAGGTATGCTCGCCAACGAAGCTAATTCTAGGGTTCATGAAGTTCTATGCTGCGGAAGTCCAATCCAACGCCGGTTCTTGCGGAAAACTTACAAACTTTGGTGTTTGTAATGGTTTTCGTGAACTTAACCTGCAGTCAGTTGCTTTGCGAACATATGCCTCACTTGCGGTTACAAGGGATACTCACTACTTGGGTCTCAATGAAAATCCTGCGGCTATGAGCGATGATAACGCCAATGAGGAAGGGGATCCTATAAGAGTGTCTGTATCGAAAGAATTTGAAGATCTGTACACTCTACACAAAGAAGATTTCATAATTCAACTGAAGGCTTTGTCGGGGGTCAAGGACATTTTCATCAATCCTGAAATGGATCCTAAAGGGAACTGGTATATTTTGGTGTATTCTATTGGTAGAGGGTGGCAGAGGTGGCACTTGGAAGAACTAATTATGGATGAAGATATTGTGCCCCTCATCAAAAAAAGACTGAAAATCTTTTAATTTTTTTATATTTGTGATTTTTGATGTTAAGAAATTTTAATATTTAATTTTTAAATGCAGTTGAAATGATATGCTATTTTTTATAAAATTGCCCTACTATTATTGTGTTAATTGTTACGTTTAAGAATGTGATATATACTGATAATCAAAAAAGCAATGCAAGATTTTAAGATGTATTGTTTAATTACAAATACAAAGAGTTAGTTGTGAGAACCTTAATTTATGGCTTTTCTACTTTAATTTTAAATATATATATTTTTGCAAGAATGTTGGTCTATGTTTCTTTATTTGATATGTATAAACTTTCCTTTCTTCATAAAATTTATGAAAATAATGGTTTAAACTACATTGAAATTCCCAATGTTAAGTTAATGTCAGAATTCTCTCTTTTATTTGAAATTTTCATCACATTTAGTTATTATAAAGCTGTGTATATTTCAAGTTACTATATACTCAAGCTGTATGTACTCAAGTTAACAATTTAATGCAAAAATTATTGATTAACAAAAATTGTGTAAGGTAAACTATTAATTTTTTTTTCATGTGCTGGGCAAAATATGCCCATAACCAGGGTTCCCACAGTCATTGAAAATCATTAAAAGTGCTTAATATTTTTGAACTTGTTTTCAAGGCCTTGAAAGTGCTTAGAGGTGCTTAAAAGTCCTTGAAAATGCTTAGAGGTCCTTAAAAGTCCTTAATTTTTGCGGATGTTGTGTGCCTAACTGCAAAATTTATAAAAATACAACTCGGACTTTCTATTCTCACGTGACTGTCATTTATCTGCACCATATCAGAATTTTCCAACATATTTGCATTACGCATCCACCAACTTGTAACTTTTTTGGTAGAATATACTTTATTAAAAATTTAAATAGAGACATGATACCTGAAAACAAATTTTCAACGGTCCTTAAAAACATTATTTAGGTGCTTAAAAGTCATTGATTTTCATTCTGTGATTGGAGTGGGAACCCTGCATAACAATTATCATTAGAAGTGTAATATTTTTTGGGGTTTATGTTTTTAAACTATTTATATATTTTTTTCTTCATTTATATATATTCTATCATTATTGTGTGTTTTTAAATGGAGCTGCATTTTTTTTAAAGCAATGCATGTCCTCTGAGAATGATTTTCAGAACCTAAACCAAATCAGTATGCAAGATCAGATCAGTATATTATGTGTGTTTCTCCAAAGAATTTCGAAAATTGTTCTCTAAAACATGCAGTGTTTTCGTTTAAAAGTAGTACTTACTGATCTTCTAGAAAAATACTTTTTTCTTCTATATATTTTCTTAATCTGGTCTAGGTTCTCTTGGATGTTAGAAACAGAAAAAAAGGTACAAATGTTTAGTATACATAGTTAGTGTTAATTTAGTTATTGCACAAACAAAAGATATGATTATTCTGATGTTAGCAGAATTTCCAATACATATTATCAATATATATTTTTAATGTAAATGTTCATTTTTGCAATTTTTTTAGTTGTTCATGTTAAGTAAGTAATTTGCAGAAATTATTTGTGTTTATAAAAGAACATTTTCACATTTTTTACTCTTGTATTTAACTTGTTTTATATTGTTCTATCTTGGCTACACAATTTGAACCAACTTTTTAACTTCTTTGTCAAAACGGTATTGTATCATACTATTTAACTAATGATAATTATTTCTTCTAATGTGTATAATTTGATTTTTAGTTTTTTCTTGGTTCCATGAGCACAGAATTTTATACTGGATTGTAATTTAATTTTTACTATACTAGTTATTTATTTCATAGTGAGATCAAACTTTGCTGTTGAAAAACATATTTTTTTCTTAATAAGCTATTGATAAAATCACTTTTATTTGATGAAAACATAGGCAGCATATTTACTTTTAAAAAAATTTAGAAAAATATGGAATGTTTTGTCAGGGATCTTTAAATATTTCTTTCTCTTGTCTATTTATAGTGTCTAGCAATAATTTATAGTAGTTGCTGTTATATAAAAATCTAAATATTAAATACTATATGCATAGTTAAGAACACACATATATAATCCATCAAGTTTCTAACTATCCAAATTATGGTATTTAACTGGTACTATACAAACTCTGGTATAGTACTTGTTTCTGTTTCTTTTAATTACCTAGAATGTAATATAGAATTATAAAAGTATTACATTGGGGTAAAAAAGTCAATGTTAATTGAAGTCAAAAGTCAATTTGGGATCTCTACATTTTGGATGGCATGGGTGTTTGTAAATGTATGTTGGCTTGTCTAATGACGAAAGTTTCGGCGCATTATAGCCCTCGTGTTGCTGACGGCGCCAGATAATCTGATAACAACCAACCAACCAACTACATTTTGGAAGGTCTCAAGTCTGAGGTCTCAAGTCTTTCAGGTCTGAAAGAGTTTTTGGAAAATGGTTTGAATGTGTGCGGTCAGTATATCTGTAGAATGGAACATGCGACAATATCCACACTTACAATTCAAGTCAGATCCCCAGGATACTCGAAAATAAGGTTTTCGCCAAAATCACTCGTGCACAAAAGGTACTTGCCATTTAAAAATTTGGGTTTTTGCAACAATTTCTCAAAACTCAGATGTAAAGATGGTAATAAAAATGGTTCTGGTAATCTCTTTTCATGTACTCCTAACATCTTTACTACCCAAGTTCCCCTAAAAATGTGTTAAGAGGTGAAAAACGAATATCGCACAGTAAATGAGAATTGTATTTTGAAACAATCCTGTCTTTTCAAAACAATAATGCTGTCTTGTCTTTTCAAAACACTAACATTTTCAGGTCATGTGAACCAAAATAAGTAAAAACATGCATGCTCATTTAAACAAATTTAATTTTTACTGTTTAAATAAAATTATAATTTTGATTTCAGATTCTTCACTACATTTATCAATAAGCTTATGCAAAGACTTGTGTCTCTCAGGGTAAACTTTTTCAGCCCAAACTAAAATACTCTTTTATGGGGAAAATAAGGGTGAGTTTTTAAAAATATTAAACAGAAAACATGAAAATGCAAATGGTAAATTAAGACTGTATCAAATTTCAAAGCAAATTTCCACATCCTTTTTTTAATCATTTTTCCCCCACTGTCTTCTTAACGAATAATGAAAGATTCAAATTCTGTGTTTCTTTCTTTGGCTTAGATTTTTAAACGCCAATCACGCTGACGTTTTTACGTGATAATTCTTTATTAGTATAAACTACTGATAAACACACGAAAAGCTCTTGAGCAAGTTTACTTTAAGCTTCTCCCTCTATTGTACATCTTGAATATTTCTGTACAGTGTTTTTTGTAACGATTCCTTTTTCTACCTTTATACAAAACCAAAAATAATTAAATGATATGCCAAATTAACGTTTCAAGACTTCCGCTTTTATCGAGAAGTTTACAATTACATATTGTGTTTTTTTGTGTAAGTATCAAAGTTAAAAAAATCGGAAATGGTCTGAAATTTTGATATTTTTGGTCATATACAGTAGATGATAGCACTATGAATTTTTTTTTTTTTTTTATGTAAGCACTTTGAAGAAAAGGAATCTTGGCTATTGCCAAGATTCCTTTTCAAGTATCATCAAGACTCCTTTTCAAGAAGTTCATCAGTTAGATTGTAATATCTTGAAAAGGAGTTAGATTGTAATATCTAACTGATGAACTTATTCCTCTTTGCAACCTTAAATGCATTACTAGGATTAATTTTAATAGAATTTTGAAGGTGAATATTTGTCAGGTTTCTTTTTAATTGTGCAAATGATTTACTTTTTAAAATTTCATGTAAAGCTAGGAAAAGTATAATTTTGTTCCACAATATTTAGAATTGGCATTGTTATAACCTCGATATGGACCTCCGAGAGTCCAAACGTTCAGGCTATGACCAAGAAGTTTTGTGTTGTATATGTTTAACAACCATACATGGTGGGACTGTTTTTTCTTTAGATAATTATGTAAAAGCATTTTTCTCATTGTTGATTTCTCTGCCAATGTTAAAGCTCATCAAGCTGAGTAATAGTGCATATATCAATAATTCAAACCAAATAAAAATTAGAGCTTATCTGCATTCTCAGCCTTTTATATGTTAATGTTGACTTTATAACATATAATGTTGATAATTTTAATTTTCTGGATAATCAAACAATAGAGTTATTGTAATATGCCTAAGAGATCACAGAATTCTGTCTGATCAGGAGTAGCAAGGTTTTCACTAGATTAAATTACCACTTTGATGTATATATATTTATAATTTTAGACAAGTTACATGTTCATGTCTTGTTAGTTTCATGTTTGTATTTTAAGTCAGCTACTATACAACATGATTAAATATGCTTATTCTAGAATATACAAGTGATGTTTTCATATGTATATTTTTTTTATTCTTTTTTGTCATTTTGCAATGTTGGATAGGTTTTAAGACATTGAATGTGCAATAATCAGTGAAATATATTTTATAATATTGGATATATGTTGAAGGTTATATATGTAATACTGTCTAGTCATTTTGTAAATGATTATATTTGTATAATATTCTTCCTAAGTCATTAGATAACTTACATGTATGCTAAAATTGTAAACACCAGAAGCAATCTCTGTAAAACCAATGAACAAAAATATGCACAAATTTCAGTTCAGATTGCTTTATTTTTAAGCTATGAGAAATTATTAATGTTTTAAGATGGATAAATTCTACTTAATGTATGTCTTTTGTATAATCACATAAAAAATCTATTTCAATATATGCAATTGTAATATTGAGTGCTAAAAGCATAATCATTGTATGGCTTTTTGTTGGTTCAAATATTGATGATGTAAAAGCATTTTTCTCATTGTTATTTGAGTGATATTTGCAGTAAAAGTGAAATATAGCTTTTTGTCCTGTGAAAACATTGGTTTCCTTTAAAATATGAATTTAGTAGTGCAGATTTAATAAAGGCCTGCATTCACACTATCCCTATGTTGAAAATCTTAGTTTTATATTTTCTGAAAGTTAACAAATGCGAGGATATATATTGATTGTGTTTTTAGCTATTGATACAAGTTTTATGGAGGCTGTTATCAGCCAAGTCAACCCTTATTGGAAGGAACAAATTTTGAATTGCATTTGAATATAAAGCCACCTCACATGGATATTTTATAAAACATTTGTTGTGTGATATTCATGTAGCTAGCTAAACTGCCATGTGTCATTTTTTTAAAATTCAAATACCAAAGTTTTAAAAGTATGATGTCTTTATGTTACTATTTAATTTGTGTAGTTGGTTTATTAATTTTTGTATTCTATTCAGGATAAATTTTCTTTTTTCATTAATTATATGTTCAATGCCTTTATTGTTTTCTTTTCTTGAAAGTGTATACATTGATGAATAAATTTTTTGTTTTATTAATCATGTAATGCCTGATGAACAATTGTTTTCACAATGTGATACCCAGTCTTTTAACTTCTACCCTGCTCCAATGTAGTGAAAAACTTATGGATAGGCACTTTCCATCTGTTTTAAGTCAACATTCCCAGACAAAACTGCAAATGCTACAGACATGCAATTTGTCAAATAAAAGTTCTTGTCACAAAAAGTTTCGTTATCAAAATTCAAGCGTAAGTACCCGAAATCAGTTTTCAATTCGGTAAGTCTTAAATGTTAAATATTTATCATGTGATTTTGAAATTTTTTGTAAGATTACATAAAATTTGACTGGAAATTACAACCAGAATGCTTTAAAATTTGACCAAAAAAGGTCTTTCATAATAACTGTTGGAGGTTCACATTTTAGTTTTATATTGAAATATCGAAATAGAATGTGGATATTATATTTATGAGATACATACATTTATAAGTCACTAAATTAGAGGAAGAATGGATAATTTCCCTAACAATAATTCAATTTTAAAGTGTGCGAAATGTACAAATCTGTACTTTGAAACCAGAACAGCCCATTACAGATATCAGGCAAATAAAAATATATACTCTTTGAAGGGGAGTTCGCCTACTTTTCCGGCTAATATATACAAGTTTCGCTTTGAAAAATGTATGATAACTTTTTCTGCACTATTTCTTGGTTGGATGAAATTTTAGTCGACTGTTTCTGAAATAGGGGAAAATATCTATTAGATTGTCTTTGTATTTTTTTTAACAATACCAAATGCTATGAAATGACTAATATCCACTCTAATTTAAAATTTTTTCAGGTTGAAAGATCATCAAGGGAAAATATATCCTAAGGTGGTCTGCACATTCTATGTAAGTCTTTTGCTTTAAATTTGCACAATAGTATCTGATCGTGAGGGTCTCGGTCTGATAGATGATTTCAGAATCTGGGCATCGAAAGAGAGTGATACAATCTACAACTCAAATCTTTTAGGGTTTGTCAAAACATACAGAAAGGAATCTTGTGCTTTACTTATAAATTTCTTCGTCGATGATGTAATGTGCCTGCGTATTAGAACATCATAAATCTTTTTGGAGTTTTTAAAAATTCCTTGTGGGTATATGACGTTTTTTTTTTAAACATGATTTCCACAAATTGCCGACTTAAGAAATATTTTGCTTAAAGTTTATATTTTATCCCTAATCTACAAATGAAGTCAAAATATTTCCCAACAATTCTTTTCCTTTAAGTTTTTAGTGTTAATTTTAGAATGATGTTCATTAATCACGTAATTCTGGAATCGCTTCTTGACTAACTGTCTTATCACAAGAGTAACTTCTGTCACTTAGTGTAGCGCTGTCTATTGCCGAGGAAACACGATTAGCTCCTCCAAATGAAAGAAATATATTTTTGCCGTATTGTAACTTTTTTGAATATCAATCTCCTGCATGCTCCACCCCATTTTCAATTGATGAGCCTTGTTTCTATAGCCATCGCTACCATCCAGACTATCTAGCGGGAGATATTATCCGGATTGAGAGTAATGTTAAGCTAAGTAAAAACAAGAATAACCAAAGTCCATTTTGTTAATAGAAATGTGATCAGTTTATTTCTATGAAGCAAGTGAATCACTTCTAGTCATTAAATGAACGAAATACAAATATAAGTGCAGCACAAATATACACATTGGTTAAAAAAATGAAAATATAAATTATGCAGAATGATGGCACTAAGCAAAACTGGTCTTGGTATATGGTGATCGACTCGAAAGCCAATAACAACAGTGCAATAGGTTGAAACATTAAAGCAGTACAAATGCCCTTGATGAAATACAATGTACACCATATTAGATATGAAATGAGGCACTTACAGCAAAAATATAAAATTAGAAAAATATAAACAAAGCACAGTTGAAACAAAATAGAAGTGTTTTTAAATATACTTACAATGAGGGATTATATTTAACTAGTATTGCAAATTATAATAAGAGAATGTTTTATGTATATTTTGGAAAGATTTTATATTTGTTTTTGTAAACTGATTTTTTGTGTTAACTTTCTTTATTAAACAGTCCAATATTTTTTTATGAGAAAACAATTTTTTTCCCCTACGAAACTGACTCAGGCCAGTTAAATTCGTGCAATTTAAATGGATAATATATTGCAAGAGTTAACATGTATCAAATTGCTTTTTTGCAGTTAAAATATTTTTTACTTATATTGTAAAAAAAAAAAAAAAAAAAAAAAAAAAAAAAATATATTTAATAGCAAAAAAATTACATTTAATTGAAATTTATTTCAAAGTAGACATTTAAATACCTCTAAAATTTGCATTGCATATATATTTTTTCAAGTACACATAGTTCAATGTACATGATTTTTTCTAACAAAAAAAACAACAAAAAACAAAACAAAAAAACAGTCAAAAGATTGCTCAATATGTACACAGCAAAGCCATTTCACGAATAATTAACTCTAGCTCAAAAAACATGAATAGTTCTTTTTATGTCACAAATGATTTACAGAAAATATAACTACATAATCTCATCATTAGTTCTCATAATACAACATAAGCAGAAACCTTTTTACTAAGGAGTGACTGTTTTGTTAATCATACAATAGAACTGTTTTTAGCAAGAGTATTTTTTAAAATCAAAATTAATGTCAACGAAGCGGTTATCGAATTATAAAATGCATTTATTTAAGTAAGCAGATAAATTTTAATTTAGGTGTAACTAAAAAAAACCTGTAACTTTTTGTAAAATGGTAATTGGTATTTAACTTTCAAGATGTTATCTTTGAAACATTAAAGTACTTAATTTTTCATTTTTATATGTAAATGTTGCAATGTCTGTTATATTAAACAGTTAATATTTTCTTGCCCTTTCCTTATATTAAACATCCATGCAGCTTTTATGTGCGCTATGTGTGCAGTCGTAAGTTGAGTCACATTAAAATAACAAACTATGTGATAATTTTTTATGAAAACAACTATGACCTATAGAATACAGTGTGAACTCTAAAGGGTAACAGACACTGTCTTTTGTCCATAACCCAATTCAAAGGTCGATCGCTCCTTTTTTAATACAAGTGTACTGATTATGTATCAAACACTATAGGCCCGAGAAGCGGCTGTAAGTTTTGGTACGTCGTCCAACATCATTTTGAAAATGTTAGAATGTAGAGCCATACTAGTACTGTAAGGAATATCCTGTTCTTCCGGGAAGATATTGTTCGGAAGTATATAGTGATCTACAATAGACTTCGAATTAAAAACACTGATGTTCTTTTCAGTCATAGATCGCAAAATAATGACCTTTTATTTATTTTTTTTGAATACCAGAAAGCTTTAGTTTTGAACCAGATGCGGAAGACTTGATTTTCCTTCAAGTGACAATTTTATGTTCCTAACAGGTGTCCGTTTGGTGAGATTGTTACGAATTTATTTATATCGTTGATGTAAATATTGATCAGTTTCATTGCATTCATCCGTTTCATCAATGATCGCCAAATGGAATCCTACTTGACGCGAAAGGTCTTCGGTTTCTCGTTCTAAATTAGAGTGCTGTGGTTTTCAGAATAAAACTCGTTCATTATTTGGCAAGTTATAACTGATTAGGGCACCAGTTTGTAATTCAAATAACTCGGAAGTCGATTTTCGAACACTTCTAACCAATTTTTTTCCCAGTGGACATTTCTTAAACTTTTAAGTTTTTCCCGTTATTCTATAAAGTTTTCATGATGATGTTCGATGACTTGCAGCCGCCTCTAGGACAACTACAAAGGGGTAGGGGACTGAACCCTGCAGTCAAACAAAGAGCACAACTTAAATGCTTGAATAATGCAAAGCCCGTTTTCTCTCATTAAAAGTCCGAAATGTGAAATTAAGAAGGACAACTAATATACACCCTCAGGGTGGCACAACGGGTACGCAGCATCTAAATTTTAGATTCCGATTTAACTTGCCAAGATTAGTATTGAGACATTCTTCATATGAGGGAGATGCCCATAATCTAATTACGATATGGCAGACTTACAAGACCATCATGCCCATCTTATGGCTGAGAGATGGTTTTCTGTCCTCTCATGGGTTCGAATCTTAGATAACTTTGAAAGACTTTTGTTTTTGCTATGATTCGGAATATCCGTTAAACTGTTGGGACACGCTTGTGTAGCCCTTATTGTGAAGAAAGTTCTATCAACTAAATTTAAATAGATCATCATTATGAAATAGCCTTAGATCACAAGTTGCATGGATGGTCCAGTTATTAAAGCAAGCCTATGCAACAAGATGAATTTTGAGTATTGTCCGAATCTAGGTAATTGGTGGTAAGTACCACCGTAAAGTGATTTTGGGGCAGTTCCTTGACAGAAACCTCCCATGTTCAGTGAAATACAGAGCTGCTGCCATCTGGCGAATAAAAATTGAACTATTGGTTTGGTTGACTTCCCCTCTGAAAAATGCGATACTTCCACAAAACCCGACTTTAGTTCGGTATAGACATAAAACGGAACCCTCCACACATCAAAATACTCATCTTGACAAGTTCTCTCCGATTTTAAAAATTAGATCAGCACTGGATGCAGCATGTTTTCGCTTAAGATGACACAGTGATGAAAAAGTCATTACATCTCCAGCGACTTAAGAGATTGACACTAACACTTTTGAACGCACTTGCATTTTCGGATGACATCCACCTGCGTCGTGTATTTGGTGCCGTCAGGACACATCATGCGCACACTGCGTCGCTTTATCCTCTGTGGTCTACAACAGTGGTCACCACAGGATCCGACGCAGTTGGCCATTTTGATCATTTTGTTCGAACGGCAGCCATTCTCCTCCAGGAATTCTCTGTACTGCTCCTTTTGACAAGTAGGGGCTGGAACAAAGAGTTCTGTATCTTAGTGTTGTCTGATCCTAGTTTACCACGGATGGTAGCTGCAGTATACAAACACTAGGCGTACAACTGCACAAGGCGTAGTTTTCGAAAGTGTTACGAGTAAGGTAATTTTAAAGTTAGAAAAAGGAGAAAATGTACACTTTCTGATAAAATGTGTTCATGGTCATGTATATACGATGGAGGGGAGATGCAACTTTCAAAATTACTTAATTTTCTACTACATAAAGCAGTTTAACTAAATGAATAATTTATTCTTTTGACCTTAATATAAATAAAAAATGAGTTTGTACTAAAACCACACTTTCTTTTCCATGCATAGATTTTTTAACTTTTTGATTTAACCCTTTAGATAAACATTGATTTATCGGTGATTATTTTGCAAAAATATCAAATAACTCATCTAGGTGATAGATGGAAAAAATCAACAGAAAGTTAGAAGTTTTGAAGATTACTTTTGGAAATACTGGTACTGAAATGGTTAATATGTTTATATTAACCATTATATTATAATCATATGAAAATTATGATTATATTAACCCTTTGCCCGTGTCACCTGAATTCAGTTCAGGCAACTCATCTGCGCCAAATTTGGGGAATGCATGGCCGAATTGACTTTGGACATTAGAAAAATTAGTGTTTCTATTTCGTTGATCGGTGAAGCATGGCTCTTAAACTGCCCTTGCGCCAATAAACTCAACTAAACCCAGCTATTCTGTTGATACCAAATTGCGTTTAAGCTTTCGACACATTTTCCTGAAATATATTACACATTTAAAAGGTTCAACTCGCAAACATTCCCTAGTTATCCCCAACCGCGGAAAATGAGTTTGTATACTGCTAATCAAGGATTTTTTTTTTGTGAGAACGCGTGGTCGATCCCATTCGAGTAAGTTACAAAAAACTGCTAAGATTCTTTTCGTATGTTTAATTCACTTTTTATAAGTATTTATTGCACAGCAATTAGTGAAATTGAAGAAATACCCGAGGCCACGAATAAGTTTAGATTGATAATTGATTAGCGTGGGTAAAGAAATCTATCATTTGCTAATCAAAGTCAATTAAGGTAGAAATTGAAAGATAAATCGGGTATTAAAATAACTAGTGTGTTGGGTTTTCTATCCTCCAATTTTAAAATGCATTTTAATATCGAAAAGAGTGACGGCAACATTAAAACCTTTCTGAGATTATGATAAGATCTTAATAATTTCCATAAAACGGGCCATACCTTGGTCACAATGTTCCCCGCTCCATCCTTTTCGACATTGACACTCGTAGCTGGCTTTGTCCAACGGAACACACTTCCCTTTTTGGCAAAGATGGTCTTTGCAAGGTTTAGGGTCTTCCAAGTCAGAGCAGCCCGGAGCAACTCGCTGCTGCTTTCTGGCATTCATGAAGTCCAGCAACTTTCCATTCAACCTCACATCTTTGATGCAGCCTTTGGAAAAGTAATAATTCGAGGTAAGTAGGAAGTGATATTCATTCTTTTTTAAAATTATAATTGCATTACAGAATGAAAATAGACTTTTCGTTACATTTAGGTTTCAATTATCTACACGAAGATAACCGGGGGAAGAAAAAAGAAAAGGAAAGAAAAAAAGTTGATAATTTAAATAATAGACTTGTAATTGAAAAAGTTAATTATTTAGAAGTTTGGTAATGTCTAATCATTGATGAATAATTTATGTTCTGAACGTCTATGTTAAAGTATTTTTTTCAATAGACGGTCAAATAAAGCGAATTCTCAGATTTTACAGCAGTGTAGTTTATAAAACAAGAACAAATTAAAATGCAATAGACAAATTATTAGTAACCAAATTTGGACAGTTGCTCATTAATCTGATGAGGAAGACTTTTCCATGATCTTATAACTACCTGTCTGTACTATGACAATTGTCAGTCTGACCATTTCGTTTAAAACGTAACTTTCAATAATTATCCAGATTAGAAATATGTATATATAAAATATGTATTTAATACATTCCAATTTGTGTTTTTATGAGAAAAAAAAAATTACTGATCTCACCATCAAAACTTGACACATTCCTCAAATGCCACTGCCTCAGCGCACTATTGGCCGCCTCCTCTGAAACCCCACCTACAAACAGCGGCGTCTTCACTTCCAAGTATTCTTTCGCTCCCTCATTAACGATCGTCCTCGACGTGCCATTATCCACCCTCATCGTAAAGTTCTTCTTAATCAGCATCAACTCCACAGTATGCGGCTGGCCATCACTCACTGTCTCATAACTGAACATGGTCGACACAGGATAGTTTCCCACGTCGTAGCTCACCCTGATCCTTCCCCTGAACAACTCCACTGCAAGGTGCTGCGATTCACCATTGTACAGCATCACGCCGTAGTTCTGCTCAGTGGCAAAGGTAACAGATATCTTAGCATCTGGCTTGGTGTGCAATGGATCCAGTTCTACATAGGATCCTTCGTGGAAGTTGATACTGGTGAGGAATTCGCATCGCTTCCCTGTGAATCCCTGGGAACACTTGCAGATGTAGTCTTTGGCGTTGCTGGGCATAAAACAAACGCCGTGTTTGCAGTCGTGGTGCTGGCAGGGGCTGGTTTGTGGGTACAGGAGGTCCACCATGTTTTCTAGTTCGCAGAAGGCACCTGAGAAGCCGTCCTGGCACTGGCATCTGTAGGTGTTGACTCCGTCGAGGCAAGTGCCTCCGTTCTGGCACAGGTGGTCCAAACAGTCGTTGATGTTGACAGTGCAGTTGTCGCCGGTGAAGCCCAGGGAACACGCACAGCTAGAATGGAATGATATTGTTTTAATTCCTGCAGACTTGTTTTGGAAAGCTTCACAAAAAATTGTAAGGTTGGTAGATAAGCATACACAAATTTGATCAAACGCATTAGAAAATGATAGTTTTTAAATATGATATAAATTTAGACTTACATGATACCAACCACACACATAAAAATACAGGGTTTTCCCAGATAAATTTTAATAGCTTTAAAGTATGCACCCGGATGGTAACTTGTAAGCACATGAGTGCATCACCAAACCATATATTTTTAAGATGCTTTCTGACAATTACTTTTATATGTGTTAAATATTCAACACTTTATTATCGATTACACAACACTTAAAATAAATGTATCTATTAAGACATTACCCACTTGATGCCTGTAGGGTTATAGCTCTGGCTTCTCATGCTAAAGGTGCTGGATTCGAATAGTTGGTTTGGCATGGTTGTTCGTTGTGGTTCGGAACCCACGTTAAGCTTACCGGCTTGATTAGCCGTCATTGTACATTAAAATAGGTCGCTTAGCGTACAAACCATTCAACCATTAAGACATTAATTTTGAAGTACGATGTACTTATTCATTGAACACAGTTACTTTTATCTTATTATTATTTTGTCAAAGCAAATGTGAAAATATTGGAATAAATTCACGTTTGCAAACTGTTTAATAATTATCACTTAAAATTAAAAATTCCCCGCATGCACGAGTAAATAAAAGTGTCAAAATCGAAAAATAATATCAGAAAAGGATATTTCTATATGTACCTTAACAAATAATAATAACAACCTACGTCTTATACGGTACAAAGAATATTTACCTGTAAGAGTAGGTTTCGTCAACACAAGTCGCCCCATTTTTGCAAGGATTGAATTCTTTGCTGCAAAAGTTTATCTTTTTCTCGCAGTAGTTACCTATTAAGATATAGTTACAGACAATGTTATGTCTAGCAATTTTATTTTATTTCCATTAAATAAGATACTAATTTAGATTTTTTAAGGTTATGTGTTAAGGTATTTTATTTGTAGCTTACCAGTATATCCGGGATTGCAGCGACATTCATATTCTTCTATGCGATCTACGCAAGTCGCATTGTTCTCACACTTATTATCCAAGCAGTCGTCAATATTCGTCTCGCATCGGTCGCCCTCGTAACCAGATGGACAATGACAGCTGCAATGAAATATTAAGAGTTTAGAGTTATAGTTAATCTTTAACTATTGTAAGCGGTCTGACAGACAGCGAGTCATTTTTTGTGGAATACTTCCACCCCTAAAATATCGCATTTTTGATTTTTATAATCATTTTTCTGATACTAATGTTTTTTAAACTTTAAAATGATGTTCACCAATTTGTTTGGCGCAGTATGGACCATGTGTAGCTCTTGTGCAAATGAATATTTTATTTTAAAATTGCAATATTTTCAAATGCCGAAAAATATTTCGTATGCGAAGAGTTGAAGAAGTTAAGGGTCAATTAACATACGGCTGATTTTTATCTATATAGTAATATTAGAAGTAGGTTTGTTGAAACAAAAAAAGTAGCATTATTCTATTCAGGTCTTGTACTCAGGTTGGTTGTATTCAGATTATCTGGCGCCGTCAGCAACACAAGGGCTATAACTTGTACTCAGGACTTCTTAACAATTCAACACTACGGTGTTCGGACCCTTTGCACGTACACCTCTTGAGGCGTGTGACTGCGAGAACCAAGACATAAAACAGCAAGTTAATCAGGTAGAAGTTGCCGTGAAAAGTAAGGTGAAGATCTAACAGATACCCCGCTACCAACATAGCTTTATTAGATATTATGATATAGCAACTGGAATATATATGATTTTGAATTGTACTCCTCGTGTATCTTGAAAAAAAGTTAGTTTATTGATTTAAGGACCCGATTAATACAATTTTAACGCATGTGCTTTTACAAAATATCATCTTATAAGAGTGAGTCTTTACCTTCCTTATGGTCCTTCCTTGTGGAGTATTTTCCAGTACTCAAGATAGTTCGATCTATTGTTTTGAGAGTTGCGATTTTTCTCCGTGTACAACAGGAATGCATCTTATTTTGATATTAATGGAAATTCACAGTTTTAAAGTAAAATAAATATCGTACAATGAAAGATTTGAAAGTTTTCTTTTTCAGGTTGAACCGTAATTTCGAATGAAAATAAATTTAGCAACATTAATATTAAAAAAAAATCAAAACTTTTACAATTTTCTTAAAATTTCACTCATACTCTTCCATTATTACTGATATTATGGTTGGTTGGGTTTAGAATTTATTTGGTGCAAGGGCAACACAAGGGCCAAATTGCGCCAACTGATATTATGACTAACTACAACAAAAATTTCAAACTTTTCGGATCAATATATATGGCAGTTTTCTGTTCTATAAAATAGTTGGTCTACGAGTTGGTGAAAGACTAATGATTAATTTTAACATCGTGAAAAAAAATGCCCAAAACAAGATTTCTTTACTAAAATTCTATATGCGCAATGTTTCTTCACTAAAACTATGCCCATCTGATGGCTGTGTGGTTAGCGCTCTGGCAACGCAAGCCAAAGGTGTTGGGTTCGAATCCTGGATTAGGCATGGTTGTTCGTTGTGGATCGGAATCCACGTTAAGTTGTAGGTCCCAACCTGGTTGGTTGTATTCAGATTATCTGGCGCCGTCAGCAACACGAGGGCTATAATGCGCCGAAACATTCGTCATTAGACAAGCCAACATACATTTACAAACACCCATGCCAACACGGGACTCGAACCTGCAATCTCGCGGTCTAGAAGCTAGCTCGCTAACTACTATACCGTTTGGTCGGCAAGGTCCCGACCTGATTAGCCGTCATTGTGCTTAAAAATAGGTCGTTGAGCGTACAAACCAACCCCTATATCCCAAACCAAACCAACCAAAAGCCTATATCCCCGAGATAACATGAACAAGCCAATATAAACTTACCTGAAACGTCCAGCCTCCAAAACTTTGCAAGTGCCCCCATTTTCACATGGGTTTCCGTAGCAAGCATCGATAACATACTCGCACTTGGAGCCATGGTAGCCTGGAGCACAAGTACACTCATAATCTCGCAGGGGCTTTGGATTACAGGTTGCACCGTTTTGGCATGGGAAGGTGTAGCAGGCGTCACACTTTGCTAATACCTCAGCTTCCGGCTTTCCTAAAATAATTTAAGAAATTAATAAAAGTTGAATGCTCTTTCAAACTGTTAAGGTTTTGATAACGACTCGGCCATACGTCCAAGTTGGAACTACTGTTGATGATTGTAGTGGCTAACCACGCACCTGTTCGTTTTTTTTTGTTTTTTTTTCCCGTGAGAGAAGGTTATTTTTTGACGTTGTATTGGATAACGAATGAAACATAACAAAAGGTATAAAAAATTCGTACATGAATAATTTTTTAAAAGAAAAATATTCTATTGTGATTCGGAACCCCCTCTGTAATATGTATAAATATAATGCAGATAATTAGAAACTTGCACAAGTGAGAAAAATTAATATTTTTTTTGTATTTTCTAGTATTATCCAATGAATATATTTGAGCAGTGCAATTATTTTTTATATTTATGCTTTCAATTAATCAAAAGTTGAGTTTGAAACCAAAACAAAAGTCACGTGACCAAAAACGCATAAAAAAACCCGTGACGTAGTTACGAATAGATTCCGTCGAAAATCCAAGGAGGGACCTCACTCCCTCCTCGTTTAAAACAGGTTTTAGGTCATCTGCGCATTGTACCTTTTTCTTGCCAAATCGCAAAGTGAAAAACTAAATATTTTTTTAACTATCTATCCGAGCTCAAATTTTTGAAAGAATGGTATTGTGTTTCATGATTTTTTCTCTACTTTTATTTAAAAATAAAACCAAAAAACGTGAAGTTCCTCATTGTGGAATGTTCATATGCGATGGAATTGTTATATTCTCTTCAGTATCAACTTATACTGAAGAGAATATAACCTTACATGCATAGGCCGAAATGGAGAGGGAAAAAAACTTCAGAATTTTAAATGCCAAGGATTTCCTTATGGGCCGACGTAAAATTGCAATTTTTCATAATCAGGCATTGCATCGTTATTGGGTTTGCTGAAAATCTTCCTTCCTTCACAACAAAAGAATCCCGTCAAGGGAGAATGGACGGCTCTTAACAATCATATAATTATATGCTAATAGGTTGTTCAACACAATTAAGTTATAGTGAGTACTTTATTTGGTTTTTAGCCGGCTGGAAACAAAACAGAGGAGAAGGCTGAAGGTCACTATGTCGAACAAGATTAAAATACATTATACAATGTTTAAAACACAATTTGACTAATTCAGAAAAGTCCTTTTTTATCAACAACGATTAAGTTTACGAATGAGAAACTTTTATGGCTTCCAAACATAATACAGCAGCTGGTGAGTAAAGTGTAATCAAAGTTGACTTTAAAACAGTACTATGTATGGCAAGCTATTGCCCAAAAATATGATTTTCAATACTAAGTCCAGACCAAGATTTTCAAAGAGTGCAAAAAAGATAAGATGCTGATAAATAAAATTCAGCAGTAAAATACATAGAGTACTTTCAGGAAGACAATTTGTACTTAGTATTTTTAAACTGCAAAATTTTGAACCAACTCTAATGGCACTGTATCGAATTTCATACTTTTAATAACAGTTTATTAAACTTTATATTTTAATAATATCACTGTATTAAACTTTATATTAAATAAAATGAAAATCTGTCAAACCTGTGCAAACAAATCCATTTGACGCTGCTGTCAGCACTAGTTTATCTTTCATTGAACGAGGCTCCGCGCATCTTGCTATTCCTGGTTCAATATAATCTTGCTTAATCCACTCAGAAAGCCAACGCAGGTTACAGTCACAGTACAAAGGATTTGCTCCCAGAGCTCTGAAAATGTACAATAAATTTAAAGATACTACACTGACAGCTTATGTAATTAGATATATTTTGATTTTATTGAAATATTGTAAAATCATTTTTCAGAAACCTAAAAATAGGATAGATATTAAGACGTATAGTTTCGTTTATTTGACTGCCATTGTTGAGCTCCTTTATTTTTTTTATTTTTATTTGTACAGTATACGTACGCTGAAAAGCTCATTTAACCCTTTATTTATTGACAAGACTTATAAAAGTCCCGTCAGTTTTCTCATGATTCTGTATTAATTTAAACCAGCTTTCACCACTAGCTTTTAGAGGCGAGCCATAAGGATTATATTGGTGTACCCGGCCCGCGAAAAGCTCCAACATATGTATTTTTAATTATTACCAATTTAGCAATATATAGTACATCTGCAAAAAAAAAAAAAAAAATCTTAAATAAAATTACAATTGATATTTGATTCTTTTTTTCCCTCAAATAATTAAAATATAATATTTTTCACTATTAATGAATCAATGTCTAAAAAAGAAGTGAATCCTTCGTTCTATCGTGACAATGCGAGCTGACCTAAGTTTAAAAAAAAAAAAAAAAAAAAAAAAAAAACTATTTAAACTGTACTTCCGGATTATCCTGCTTTGTCGATATCAGTTGTGAGATGATGACGGTCGAAATCGCTCAATTTATTTTATGAAAGAGTCATTATTTGTCGCAGTATTTGTTACAGCCAATCTTAATAAATTGTCCAAATGAGATTCAGTTAAGTTGTTCCTATATTTATTCTTGATGAAAACTATCTTGCTGAAAGTTTCTTCATATAATTTCTTCAGGCACCATCCCAGAGAACTCTGTTTTACATAGTTATACACATACTATTTCGGATAAATTAAAGATGATTAAATAAAATTTTAAGAGGTATAATTATAATTTAAAATCGCATGGCTTCAACTACTTTTTGTAAATATTAATAAAAATTGCCTTGATTAAAATAAAAGCTAGTTACACTTACATGTGAGTTATAGAAACAAGTTCTCGAAATGCCCCATCAGGTATCATAGATATATCATTACCTTGTAAAGATCTAAAAGAGTGGTGGGGAAATAAAAGGAAATTAGGCAAGTTACAAAAAAGATATTTACTTTTGTTAAACTTCACTTGGTAATATAAAGCTGATATTTATAATAGTATCGACCAAAACTTTAATCAACTGTTATAAGATTTAAATAATTAGCATAATTTTGAGTTAATGTCAAAATACTTGTGAACTTATTATTCGCGGAAAACTATATCATCAACTAAATAAATCTTTTTCGTAGACTATAATACAAATTATAAACGTAATGCTACAGATAAAATACAAGAAAAATTAAACCAATGAAATAATACAAAACTAAAAAGAGAGTAATACTTACAAGATTCGAAGTGACTTTAAACCTAATAAGCTGTCTACTTGAATACACTGAAGCTTATTATAGCTTAGTATCCTGAAAAAAATATTACAAATGAAGTTTAATTAAAATAAATAGCAGGAATTAAAAAAAAAATAAACTATCTAATTAACTTTTTCACACCTGAAAATAAAAGTAAAACGAAAAACTGCTTTATGTTTTGGAAAAACTAAAATGGATTTAAATAAACTGTGACGACACACATTGCCAAAGAAGCTGTATATGTATATACTGTACAACTGCATATGCATTCATTTTATTTACACAATGGCTTAGTAGATAAATTAATTGGAGAAAATAATGACTTATTATAAGTAGTCTTATAAAGTTAAACATCTCTATTGAATCTCACTTGCCCAAAGTAACTTGTGTCTATTCTGCGTATTAAACTCGAATAAGGAATTTTTATTGAGTATGACTATTTAATTAACTTCTTAATTAAATTAGCTAAAAAAAGATTAAATTTGTATTACACAAACAATGTGCATTTATTCCCCGATGCATATTATTAACTCAATAGTACTCGTTATGGTCAGTTTAACTATTGCTACGTATTATTTATATAAGTTAAGTCATTATTTCATAAGCGTTTTTATTTGATTTGTAAACTGTTGTAATAAGGTTGAATGAATACAGTTCTAAAAGTATATACGTAGTCAGCTAAATTATGGTAAAATTTAATAGAAATGATAGTGTGTTTCTTCTCATTTTTTCTCATCTTAATCATTTTTTAATATCAAACTTCACTTAAATCACAGTGTACGCAAGGTTTTGCATAAAAAGACAGTTTATTGTTATACTTACAGAGTGGATAACCTGCTTAAATTGGAGACAATATTGTTTGGCAAAACTGTTATCTGATTATTACTGAGGTCTCTGTAAAAGGTAATAAGTAACAATTATATTTTTTAAAATGAGATGCTTAAATAAATAACCTATATATTGCAAATTTTAAATTTGATTTTTATCAGTTTATGTAAATTTGAAAAAAATTATACTAATTTGCAAATATTAATACAATTTTATATGTTAACACAAATTTATATTTGATTTAAAATGCTTTGAATTTGGAATTTAGGAAATTTAATTTTTTTGTATTAAATATGATTCTATACAAAAGTTTCAAAACTGGGTTTCTACTCAATTTTTTTCATTTTGTCAAGTTACTGTAATCAGCTCTTATAGTTAGTTATAAGGTACTAATTATTTCGAAGTCAACTAAAAGGTGAAATAATACAACTTTCTCCTTCAATATATATTTTTTTTGCATCTATCTTTCGGGTAGTCGAAACTTAAAATTATTTGTAATAATACAACTTTAAAAAAAAAAAAAAAAAAAAACCTATTTGTTCTGAATCAGGTGACACCTTACACTGTTCTATTTAGGTTATTTTTCAGAAATTATCATAGTTAAAATACAATTTCCGAAAATCTTACGAAAAAATACACTAAAATTATTGTATTTTGTCACTTTTTAAGTTGTATAATATTTTATCCATCTGTAAAATAAGTAACTGATATTTTATAAGTTTTTATTCTAAATTTATCCTTTAAATAATTTTCTGCAGTCTTTTATTCCTCAAATTCCATCTATGAACATTACCTTTTATAATATTTATAAAAAATAAAAAGCTAAAATTTTTTTTATCTCTAAAACAAAATAATATTTTTACTCTTGATTATATATCCCTTAATATCAAGATTATCGAAGAATATATATACATTTTTTAATTTCTTATAAAATTCCTGATTTTCTGTTGACTAACCCATTTCCATAGAGTTAATTATTTAAAGATAGAATATTTTAGTTTTCAAAATCGATTGAACAAATAAAGCAAACATCTACGTCAATTTGTTTAAATCCATATCATATAACAAAACTTACAAACGCTCCAAATCTTTAAATATATTGAGATCTTCTGGCATTCTGGAAATGTCATTTACATCTAAATACCTGAAATAATATGAAAGAGCATTAAATTTGGATAAGTTTCAAAACAATTTTAAAATTTAAATATTTACCTACACTTAAACGGTTTTACACAAACTGCCGTATAACTTATCGAAATTTGAAAGTATAATCAGCTATAACGTGGTTAAGCACAAAACTAATTTAAAACATTTCTTTTGTTTTGCAAATGTAAAAACTAAACTAAAGTTGGGGTGAAGTTTATAACTATTCTTGCCTTACGTTAACATAAATTCAAAGTGCGTCTCAAACGAGATGAATTTAACAATGTTATTATATGCAAACGTAGCGGTTGTCCTTTAAAAATAGTGAAAATTTAATTGAAACATCACAATTTTCCCCTATTTTATGGCTATGAATAGTTGTCAACTAGAAGTAGAAAGTATAGAAAAATATAATTTTCTAAATATTAAATCAAAACTAAAAGGCACCTGAATATGGCTAAACCATTTTCTTTTTTAAAGTTTTGTATCGAATACTAATAAAAATGGTATAAACTTGTTCGGTATAAATCAACCTTTGTTCGTCAACTCATTTCATAACCACTTGCGTAAACTTATGAGAACGTAACTGTTCTCTTTTAAAAATAATGAACATTTCATTGAAACATGAAAATTTTTCCCCATGATATGATAGTTATAAACTAGAAGTTTAATATTTAGAAATATAGAATTTGCTAAATATTAAATCAAAACTAAAATGCACATGAAGATGGCTAAACCATATTTTTTAAAGTTTTGTTACGAATATTAATAAAAATGGTATAAACTTGTTTCTTAATATGTTCTATAAAGTTAAGCCTTTGCTTAACTCATTTCAGCCTTTGTTCAACTCATTTCCTACGAAACTTGCGTAAATGTCGTTTCACTACTAATGTACATATTCGGCAGAGAAACAAACAAAAGTCCTTTAAAATCACTTGTTTGTTAGAATCAAACAATTTTAGTTATGAGTGTCAAGAAAATTATTCAAAATTCCACGCAACGTAAGTTTAGAACGGTAGTTTAAAGAATGGTATTTAAAGTGATGCTATTCTTCACAACGCACTTTTTCTTTGTGTGGTGAAAAGAACCGAAGACCTATCTAGTTGTTTTTGTTACGGAAGTAACCAGCGGCGAACTGTGACAAAATAAATACATGACACAATTTAAAGGGTCCAAACATTATTTGAAAATAAGAAATTGGAATTAACAATAAAAGAATTGAAATAAAGTTTTTTTATAAGAATTATTTTAAAATTTCACGTATAGATGGCGTTGTCAGTCAGAACTGATGCTATCCTACGATACTCTCAATCAAATTGTCAAATATTTTGCCTTTGTTTTTAAGATTAACTACAGGGATTTTTTTTAAAGTAATCTTCTCCCTTACCAAGTATTTTACGGAAACTCTACGCTGATTTGTTGATTGTTTTTAATATTTCGAGAGCTTCTGGCCAATAATGAGTGTTTTGTAAAATAAATGTGCACATCGAAATTTTAGGAAAATGTAAAGCTTTCCAGTAAATTTAAACGCTTTCCAGTATTTTTTTTTTTTAATAATTTCCAGATATAACTATCATAGTAGTACAAAAACTATTTCAAGACCTTTTAACCTTCTTTTCTTAGACGAAAACAAACTAAGTATATTTTTTAAAAATATAAAATTTTGCAGCTCTTCTAAATTGTAAAGTTTTTCCTTCTTCTGTGTTCTATTTACTTTCAGTCAACATTCTGAAGAGTAGCCTTTCAAGTAGACAAATAAAATATAAGACCTGTTGTGAAAAAGCTTTAAACACAAGAAAGAAAATCTATTTCTTGGGAAAAGTTTTAGTAGTCTTTTTTTTAAAAGACTTTTTTCCCCCTAAAACTTCTCACTGTACTTTGACGATAGTAATGGATGACGGGTGGGTTTTTAGAAGCTTTTTAGAGAAGAATCTTTTAATGATACAAAGGATAAAAGTTATTTTTTTTTGTTTGAAGAATCAGGATTTTACCAGTTATAGGAATATGCTTATTTAACTTCTTGGAAGATAAGTTTAATGACTCAATTGAGAATATGAAATTAAGTTATGAGAGGCGAAAATAATATTAGACTGTAGATAATATTAGACTGAAAATAATATTAGACCGCTAACGGGAGTCGAACCAGGGACTCCTAGATTAGTAGACAGGCGTGTTAACCACTAAGCAAAAGTGACTACTAGTGCATAGGTGTTGTACCTGTTATTTGAACACGACACCGCCACAAGACTATGTATCTATGCTACTATGTCTTTATTATAAAAGGCTTTTATTTTAGGGGAGTTGGTACCCAAAAATTAATAAATTATTGATTTTGAGTTTATTATTGTTTATCAAAATTTAAATTCACCCCTTTAAAAAGGTACCTTATTCATAATAATACCACAGCTAGAAGTATTTTTAATAATTTTTTAAAAACAAAATTGGTAACTGTTAGTATAAGTAAAGTTTTCTTTAAAACGTTTGCGTTTTTCTCAAAACTACATTTTTCATTGTTCATGTACCTTTTTCTCAGAAACTGCGCAAACTATCATCCTGAAATTTTTACCACGTATTCCTTTTATGTATCTGCATATACTGAAGGGAGATTTTGTTGTTATTTTAAAAATATTTTTTGTTTTGGCATTTTTTGGCTAAAAAAACTTGTGATTTTTAAAAAATTTGAGTGAAATTCACGAAAATTCATTAAGATAAATAATAAATGAATCACAGTCAAAAGCTAACTACAGTAGAATAACAAGTGTCTGCTAAATGCACTGAAAAAAAAATAAGGCTTCTATGTCAAGTACTTTTGAGAAAAAGGTACATGAAGTAAAGCTAAATTAACATTACCGATATACAGGGTACCAACTCCCCTTAAGTGAAACTCCTAGTAAACAACGGCCGACCAAACGGTATAGTGGTTAGCGTGCAAGCTTCTAGACCACGAAGTTTCGGGTTCGAGTCCCGTGTTAGGCATGGGTGTTTGTAAATGTATGTTGGCTTGTCTAATGACGAATGTTTCGGCGCATTATAGCCCTCGTGTTGCTGACGGCGCTAGATAATCTGAAAACAACCAACCAAACTAGTAAAGATCGCTATGTTACAATTTTCTAGCCCAGTTCATTTAGAAATTATTTTGTATGAAACCTTGAAATTCAGTGAGTAGGTGCGAAAATTTATCACTTAATGAAAGGACAAATTAAAAACTCGGAAATAGTGCCTAATATATTTTATTTTATAAATGAAAATTAAAAAGCAAAAGACTATTTTAGGTGGAGTCACTGCATATTAGAGGTCGGCGATATATCAATACGACGATATTTTTATTGATATTTCTAAAAAAATATCGATATTAAAAATATCGATAAAAGCCACCGATATATCGATATTTTCAAACATTTTCAATTTTTTGATGATTGTTTTGTAGTTTCATGTGTTTTTTCGATTTTCTTTATTCTCTCTTTAAAAACTTCAAAACTAAAGTTCGAACTTGCCTAAGAGAGAGTTAAAATGGCACCAATATTCAATATTTTCCATACACTTAAAAGCTATTGAAAATTATCTAAATTTTTCTTAAAATCACTGCACCAATTAGGTGAAAATATAACTTTTTTTTTGTAATAGATCCTTTTCAATTGAAAAAGTAGTCACCTTACAAAAAAGCAATCATGAAAAGTAGAAATTTGCCCCGAAAAACTTTGTTTCTGGCAAAATTAAAATCAAACGGAAAAAAAAAAAATCATGTATCGATATATCGATATTTTATCGATATTTTTTTCTATGCAACGATATAGTATCGATATTTATTTTGATCGATATTTCCAACCTCTACTGCATATGCATTGACGTAAAGATTTCAAATATAAAATATATTAGACGTTATTTTCCGAGTTTTTAATTTATGTCAATTAAATAAGTGATCATTTTTGTACCTACTCACTGAATTTTAAGGTTTTATACAAAGTAGTTTCTAAATGAATTGGGCTGGAAGATTGTAACATAGCGAGTATAGGGAACAGTGGCGGATCTAGGATTTTCCTGAGGGGGGGGGGCGCAACACCTGTAGCCAGGATGAAATTGAATATTTAAAAAAAAAAAAATATCTATGCAGTGTTTTAGAAATATACTTCAAGATAATCCGTATCCATTGATTGACCCCCCCCCTTTTTCGTCACATTTCTGACTCGCTATCTTAGCGTAAGGTGAAATGCCCAGGTTATACCAAAATTACTTTTCAGTTTAAAAAAACAAAAAACTTCCCCCTCCCACTCCTCAAAAAACACCCTTCTATACTAGACATTTTTATGAACTCCTTTGTTTCTTTATACTCATGACAAATAAAACGTTTTTGCAAAGTTTCATGAACAGACCAATTTTTTATTTTTTAATGTCGCATTTTACCTTTCCTTGGATTTTACATGTATTTTCGTTTATAAAAAAGAACTGTAACTTTTTTGTACATTAGTTATATCGTTTTGCTTTTTTTCATTCGATTCAGCATAAAAAAATGTACTTTAAAAACATGTGTCACATGCCTAGATTGCTCCAAAATTAATTTTTCAGCCACAAAACCCCCTGATCCCCCCCAAACCCCCCCCCTTCTTTGCTAGATATTATTATGGACTCATTTGACTATTCATTTTCATGACAAATATAGAAAATTTTTGCCAAGTTTGATCAACGAACCATTTTTTTTTTGTTTTTCTTATGGTCTTAGGTACTATTTTACCAGCACTAATATATATTTGGTGCAATTTTATACATCCATATTTTTTTTTATTACTTTCTATTACCCGTATGGTATAAAAGTATTAAATTCGGTTAAAAAAAATCGATTTTATTGCATTTCTACACGTTTTTGAACGTGATGAGTTCAAAAAAATGTTTGTGCCTGTTAGTTATCAGCATAACTCAAAACGGATTGACTTGCGATGTTTAATTTTTATGCACAGGTTATTGATGGCCATGGGACCTGGCATTACGATTTTCGTCAAAATTGCACATGTGCATTAAGTAGGTGGATATTGAAAAAATTACGTTTTTCAGCGATTACCAAAAAATGGTTTTAATGATTTTGATTAAAATCGCTATAAAAATGCCTTTAAAGGTGTTCTAATCATTCCCACCTCCATAGAAATGAGATAATGCGAACGCCCATCAACGACTGTTTCTGCTCTGTTGCACTTAAAAGAAAGGATAATGCAGTGTTTATTGAAAAATATATCACAATTTTCACCATTTCAGAGGCGTTTTTTAGAATAATCGTCAAACTGGGCATTTTTTTTTAAATAATGAAAACAAAATAGGTAAATTATATCAATCCGTGACAAATTAAAAAAACATCGCATACTGAAATATTTTGTTCCAATTCTTCAGTTATAACTGGAAGAGAGAGATTGTAAGGAGGATCATTGTATTTAAAAAATTTTAAGAACTCCATTTTAAGTTGCAATATCATTTGACTTCTTTCACGAAACTTTTGCCCAAGAATCAGAAGTTTCGTAAAAAATATGTTTTGGAAGAATAGACTTACAATAATCTTAGCCTTCTCTAAAAGTATGTATATATATTATGCCGTAAGCGTTATAATTACTTATAAAGTGCAATATTTCATGCATTACTTCTGCAAAAAAAAAAAAAAAAAAAAAAAAAAAAAGAATTTGAAAGCATGTCCAGGTGAATATTTGTACAACACTTTTCAAATAATCGTAAAAGTCATACACATTTATTTTGTTAATTCATTCGTTTAATTTCGTACAGGGTTTGAAAGCGATATTTTTTTAAATAATTAATTCTGCTACTGTAGTGCTACTTTACACAGACAATACTTCTTACAAAATTGTTTATAAGTCTATTTTATATAAATAAAAATTGGCATACCTTTCCAGTGTGGTGCAGGAGAGGATTGTTAATCGAAATTCAAATATGACGCTTATTTACAAGCCGAAGCAGAAATTAGAGCTGGACGAGTTCTTATGCAGTTAATAAATAACCTTCTTCTTCCTTTCTTTCAAAAGTTTTAAGTTTAGTCTGTTACCATGTCCAGTGTTGAATGGGGGTGGCCATATCCGGGGCTAACCCAAATAGTCAAGCTCTCATTATTTTTCCCCCCCTGGTTGGCTTTGGACATTACGCATGTGAGTCAAAATCTCTTCCTCCCACTCGACAGAAAAGGGATTGGGTATCAGGGGTCCTAGATATCTTCAAGATCAAGAGGGTGGAGGTTTGAATACTTGTACAGTCTTCCAACATCCGTTTGAATGGGAAGAGAGATGGCTATAAATAGAACCTTGGTACAAAAATAAGCTTTTTTTGTTGCTTTTTTCGGAAATTAGATGATGGTTAAAATATAATTGTTGCTTGAACTTATTGAAAAAAACTTGAGAAAAAAAAATATTTGTACATATTTTTATTATTATTATTATTTATTTCTGTAAATTGTAAGAAAAAGATTCCTCCTGAGGGGGGGGGGGGAGCGCCCCCCGCCCCCCCTGGCTGGATCCGCCATTGATAGGGAATGATCCTTACAACGAGTTCCTCTTAATGGCGGACCAAAAATTAAAACGAACTCAGCCTAGATTAAATAAACGGTGTCCGTATAATCATATCTGGAATGTTCAGAGGCTTTGGAAATCCTATCAGACATGAGAGATTTTGATACTGCCACAATGATGCACGTTCTTGATTTTTTGGAAAATTCCTTTTTACTTTCAATTACCCATGTGTATTACATAGGGCAACAGTCGGTCAAAAAAAAAAAAAAAATATTTTCCGATTTTTTTTTTGCATTTCTCCACGTTTTGGAACAACATGATTTTAAAAAAGTGATATAGAAAAATTTTGTGTGTGTATGTGGTCAGCATAACTCACGAACAAATTGACCTACGATGTTCAAATTTGGTGTGCGGGTCAGTGATGGCACAGGGACATATCATTAAGGTTTTCGTCAAAATCGCGCATGTGCATAAGGTTGCTGCCATAGAAAAAAAATCATGTTTTTCAGTAGTTGGCTAAAAAATGGCTCTAGTGATTTTGTCCAAAATCGCTGTGGTAATGCCTCTTAAGGTGTTCTAAACATCCCCATCTCTGAAATTCTCGTAAAAATGCTTTAATGGCATAAAAAGTGGAAAAACGAATACCTTTAACACATAGTTCTATTCCCTGGAGCATACCTCATCAACGATCATTTTTTCTCCTCTCCTCAGTTTCACTTATAAGAAAGGATAATATAAGAAATATTAAGTATGTCGCCAAAATTATCTATTTGGAGATTTTTTTTTTTAAACCCATACAAGAATTATGGTAAAAATATCACCTAACTGACCATTTTTTTTTTTAAATGAATGATGAAAATATAAAAACGGTAAATGACACAAATCTTTGTCAGTATTATAGTGTAACAGGCGCGTAGCCAGGGGGTGGCTGATGGGGCTGCAGCCCCCCCCCCCCCCGAAATTTTCAAACCTCGATAGTCAGAAATAGATCTATTTATGCTTGGATAATTAAAATTTGAAATTAACACAAGTTTTCGTTATTTTCTAATTTGTTGAAATTGGACATACAAAGCACTGGAATTATTAACGAATCGAATTAAGTTGAATCTGCCCTGAATGTAGCACTCCAGACTTCAGGCGTGATGACTAGTCGACGTGATACGCGATGTGTAGTCTCGTTGGCGCGGACTTTCGTCCGACAAAATGCTTTCAGAGTCCTGGGGATGGGAGGGGGGGGGGGAATCTTGTACTTGTCTAGTCCATGATCCCTCCCCCCCAGAGACTGATTCACTAGTACAATAGGTGACAAGAGGTGTCCAGAAAGCCACAAACCGGCTCTTTCTTAGCAGCCATCTCCAACCTCCAAGAGTAGCATTGTATACATATTCAACATTGCTCCGATCCCACGTTGTTAAACACTTCAGAATTCTCTATATAAGAAATTTCTTATTTCTACCATTCAAGGTAAGTGCAATTTTTCACTATTCAAATAAATAATTTTATATAAATGGTTACGATCATAAAGCTTTTTTTTAAAACTATTGACCTATTTAGCTGGGCATGCGGATTGGGACGTTAAAGTGTTAGATTGGGACGTTGTTAATCAAAAGTTAATAGTTATTGTTGGCAATAACATTATAACTCCAATAATAAATTGATATAATTATAATATTTTAATAATTAATATATTTTATTGAAATATGTTTACCTAAATTAATTAACATATAGTTTTAAAATTCCAGTAACTAATTATAACAATTTGTTAAATTTTAGGAACAAATTTCAAATTTCAACATTTTTGGGAGCAACATTTTTTTAAGTATTTATATACAATTTTAAAAAACAAATTAAGTTCCTAAACATTTTACATTAAATTATTTAAAAAAATCCCAAACTTGTTTGTTACTGTAATTATGAAAATTGAAAAAAAAACCAAACAAACAAACAAACAAAAAAACACGTAACTATTCTTGTAAACTAAACTCAATATTTAAGGGCCGATCATTCTGTTTTCCGTCTTACAATTTTGAGATTATTCAAAATGCTTAGACTTTTTTATTTTTTGGGCAGAGAGAGTATGCAAATTTTTAATTTAATTTTTCAAGACATTTAAACAAACAAATCAAATGTTTATCTCGCCTTTTTCTCTAGCATTCTCCCTCTTTATTCTAACTCCATTATAAAAATGACTTGATGCTTTAAAACAGTGATCTTTCCAGTGAATGCTATATGTGCTAAAAGTATTACAATCCCAAAAAGTGTTTATTGGTTTTTTAGTTTGATTAATTTTGATTTGTAAATTATTGAATGATAATTATTGTTTCCGAAGTTGACATTTATAATTTCTCAGCCCCCCCCCCCTCGAAAAAAAATCCTGGCTACGCCCCTGTAGTGTAATTGAAAGTTGTGCGATGTTCCACACCCCTAGTTTAATATGTATTATACAATGAAAAATAATTTAAAATTATTTCTTTTTTTCTTATTTAAAAAATTACTAAAATGCATGTCCTGGTCCATCATTGTCCGGGCATATTGCATTACACTCAATATTTTAACTACAATACTTAACTTTCTATTTTTTGTGTCGATTCCAATAACTTTTAGTTCTTTAGTAAGCTGTGTGAGAATATTTATTCTCAGCTGGGCCATTTTTTTACGGAATTTTGAAGTTCTATTTCATATGAGTTAGGTTTAATTCGTATCATTTTCCTGGTATCTACAAAAAATACTCCAATTGGTCCAAGTTTTGGTTGATGATGGTGAAAACAAAAAATACCACTCCAAATACTGTTGCACAATGTCCTTGAATTCAATACTCGAATTTGGCAGGATTTCATTTGTGAACACGGAAGTTTAAAAATATATTTTTTGCTGCATATGGAAATATTAAGAGTCTAAAAATTGACCTATACATTTGGTTTACCAGTTTTTTGAAATATTTTATATTTTTAAATTCTTTAGATTAAACTGCGATTTTTTTTTTGTGGTGGTCAACTCTTCGGAGCTAAAGGGCTAAAGGGTCATTCGTCCGAAACAGGCAACTTTTCAATTTTAATGCATCTTTTTAAAAAGGTTGCTGTAAATGTATTTTATATATTTTTTATTAATTAGGCTTTATACATCAAGTAAAAAATTTCAGTAGAGCAAAAACTTGTTAATTGTGAGCAGAAAAAATCCCTATTCTAAGACAGTGGTGCTCATAATACAACTTTTGAAATGGGGTGATTAAAAAAATTGCTAATTAAAATAGCAAACATTTCAAATTTTCAAATTTGATTACAATAGTAGTTGGGTATTGTTAAAATTATACAAATTTGAGTTATATTTTGAATAAAACAAGTATCATTATCCTAGTTTACTGTTAATGTGCTCCATGATCCTGGTTTGTTGTTATTGTGCTCTTCATATGCCAGGACAATGATTAAATTGATGTAATTACAAGCTGGCACATTCTATTTAAAACAAATTTAAGTTAATGTATATATTTTATAAAAGGTGATTTTATTATGTATTTATTCAATTTAGCAGTATAATTTTTTTTCTACACACCGAGTACTTTTTGTAGATACCATGAAAATGATACGAATTAAACCTAACTCATATGAAATAGAACTTCAAAATTCCGTAAAAAAATGGCCCAGCTGTGAATAAATATTCTCACACAGCTTACTAAAGAACTAAAAGTTATAAGAATCGACACAAAAAATAGAAAGTTAAATATTGTAGTTAAAATATTGAGTGTAATGCAATATGCAAGGACAATGATAGACCAGGACATGCATTTTAGTAATTTTTTAAATAAGAAAAAATGAAATAATTTTAAATTATTTTCCATTGTATAAAATAGTTTATTACAAATGCATTAAATTAATTGGTGTTGGAAAATTAGTTTTATTATTAATTTATTTAACATTTATAACAGCATAGATGACTCTAGTGAGAATCCAGATTAATGACTTTCGGACGTTTGATGTATTTTTAAATTCATTTATATAAGAAAAATTCAATATGTTATTAATGAGAAAGTTTGACTGGAACATGGAAAAGTTATTAAAAGGCAATATATTATTATTTTCGTACTTGTTTTTAAAGTGGTATAATGCTGGGACATACATTTTTCCTGTGTCGGGAGAATACCCTAAAACTTAGCAGATAGACTCTTTATTAATGATGATGCATTTTATCTAGTTTTGAGAGAAAGAAAAAAAAAAGTCAATGGTAGGAATGGTTGTTTTCAAATAGAGGTCAAATTCCATGAAAACTCCAGCAGAGCTCAAATTGCTTAAATTGCAATTGTTAATAAAAGTTGACAATTTTTTTGGGGGAGGGGGGTAATTTTTTCACTAAACCAAGTAAACATAATTGAACGTAAGAAGAAACAGGCTTGGTTCCTTTTTACTCTACAACCCTTTCACATGGTTCGTACACTTGAATGAGACAAAAATTCAAGGACTTTTTAAGCACTTTTCAAGGATGCGTTATCAAAACAAATACATTTAAAAAAATCCAAATTTTTTAAAATTCTTTTTTAAATTTTATTAAAAAAAATTTCTGTATCTAAAACTTCATTTTAATTACATGGGTCTCCATCGCGCTGCCGACGTTGATTGTTGCGAAATATATTCGCTTTTGAGGTATTTTTTATTTTTTCATTAGAAATAGTTTGAGCAATCCTCATCGAACTTCTAATAGAAACTAAATCCATTTTTTACTCTTTGCATAGTTTTTTAAAGCACTTTCTCCCATCATGACATTTTTGACACACAAAGTACACAGTGCAAATCTAACACAGTCTTCAATATTATATTCAGGATTTTCTAATCAGCTTGAATGAAAATGCACTTCCCTGCCATTTTTAAACAGTGCGTAAAAAAATTAGCGCACACGATACAAAAACGAAAAAAGAGATCACGTGACTTGATCGAATATTCCAGATATGCTGCACAAGTACTCATCAAAGGGGAGGGGGGGGGGGGAATAGATGACATTTTTGTATATTCAACTGCGATGTTTTCCTAGTTGCTGATTGGCTTAACTTAATTCGAAAGATTTTAAGTTGACCAAATTTTTTTAAGATGCTATATTTTTAGAAAATATGAAATTCAAGCACTTTAAACATATTTTTACAGAATTCAAGGTTTTCAATTATTTGAAAATGAAAGATTTTTTTTCAAGCACTTTTCAAGGTTTTACAAGTGTTATCGATGCTGATAAAGTAATTAGCAACAAATAATAATTCTCTAGAACTTTTAAATTGTGAAGTAAATACCAAAAATTCACCCCTAAGCTTATTACAACTGATCTTTTTGAAAGGTTTAACAATTAGAAGGAATTGACTGCCAACTTACGAAAGAGTGGGAACACAGGGATTGTTGTTACAGCAATCACATCTAATTAAGCACTGAACATTCTTTTTCTATATCTTCACAGATGTAATAAGAAAAAACGCAAACGATAAAATGATGTTGCCATTGTTGGATGTAGAAAAAAAGGAGGTCAAAAGGTGTTTAGGGCGGAATGGAGTGCAAGAGGGAGCATTGAAGGGAAATAATTAAGTACTCGAAATAGTCGAGTGAAGACCTTGGTGGATTTATAGACATTCGTTGCGCTTGCGAAAATAAAGACATTTTCATTTGGGCAGTTGGTTTTTTCTGTATTTTTCTCTTTGTGCTAAAATACAGTTGTTATCTTAGTAATGGAAGAAATATTTGCAGTGGTGAATGAAAATAGATTCGGCAATCAGAAGCAGTTACTCATATGTTATGACGTAATCACGAACTTGGAATTAATTTGATAAAATTGCTGCTAATACGTTTGAAATTAAAAGTGCTAAGATAGAATTTTCAAGAATTACAATTTCGGCGCAAATTTGGAATTCATTGATAATCAACCGAGAAATGGGTAGTCAAGATGTATGCGTGCTAAAAGTATTTCTAAATTTTATAGGATATAAAATAAAGGTATACATTTGTATTTAAACACCTGATATTGCTAAAAGAGATGTTCTTTCTTTTAACTAAAATTTTTTATTTTCTATAAAGTTAAAAAATTACATTGGGGATCCTGAATTTAAAAAATTAAGAAAAATTATAATATTTATGTAATACTATATTAATGTAACATTTGTATAACAAAAATAAAAATTGCATACTTTACAAAGTGCAAATTTAAAATTAAGTTATACGATATCTTACATATTTAGTTTCGATATTCTTTTAAAAAGTTTTTTTTTTTTTAATAATATTTTATTAATGCAAATTTAATGTAACATGTAGCATGTAAAAATAGTTAAAATTTTATTTTCTGTACAAATCAAGTACGTCATCTTCAATGCAATTTATACTTGAAATTCAAATAATAGAAAATTTAATATTTTTTAGTCAAAATACTCATCTGGTTTGTAATTTGCTGGTGAAACTTTGCTTTTCCGTGGGAATTTAAAATCTGCTAAAATTAAAGGGGTCTGGGACTCAAGTTTTTTTTTAAATTCTCAAATTTCTTTTATTATTGTAAAAAATAATACAATTATTTTAAATAAAATGGCATAACAATTTCATTTCTGTCATTAGTAGAACTTAAAATATTTAAGTTTTTGTTATATGACAACTGTATCTCAGACATGCTATCTTGAAACTTTGAAACTGTTTTTCTCGATGACGACTTTTTGTCCCCTCCCCCTCTTTTTTTGTCCCATTTTTGAGTTTAAATTGATATAATTTAAAAACTATTAGTTGTAAATCTACGAAACTTTCCACAACTATTTTTCATACATATTTCTTTAATTTGTTTTCAGGAATTATGTTTTTTTATTTAATGTTTTTTTAAAAAAGTCTTTGGAACTTAGCATACTATGGATTTTATACAGTTTTTGCACAAAATATATGTAAATTTTTTTCTAATTACTTAATTAAAAAATCACGAAGACAATTTTTGATATGAACTATCAAAAGACATTTTATGCAAAAATGAAGTGATTTTTTAAAAAAAGATTTTTAGATATGTCAAATTTAGAAAATATCAAATTTTTGAAGTTTTTAAATTTTTTTAAATTTCAAAACTTAAAATAGCTTTTTAATTTTCAAAGCATCATACATTACTGCGTAAAAAATTTCAGAAAAATAATTCTAAAAATAAAGATTTTAGAATTTTGAATTCTAAACCCCCTTAAATGTTTAGTTTCCAGTTGCTCAGTTGTAGCGGTACGAAAATTATCGAAATTAACCTTACCAACTTCAATATAAAAACTTTCAGCGCCAATTTTGGCAACAATATAATTTTTGTGATACCAGAGCATCTCCCACGCACATACACCACCCACATTATCATTCCCCTCTTAATTAAGTTATTTCCAGTAAAATCCAACGTTCAAAAACATTTAAGAAATTCAGCCAAATCAATCAATCAAAACACCATTAACCTGCTCAACGCAAGGCACTGTAATTTCACACCCAGACTGCGACAACTTACCTTTAGATTTATTAATATCTTCCCCCAGTCATTTATAATGCAACATGACCTCACCTTAAGATTGTTTTCTATCTAGACTCTTTTAATACTGCGATGGATGGAAACGGTTTCAAAATTCGATGCATGTCAGGGTGAACCTGGTGATAGAATTAGTGCAGATTCTGGGGTTATTCACACCCACTCAAAAAAGAAAGGTGACCAACTTAAATTGCTTGATGGATCGAGAGTAGTGTGGGTTTGGTATTCCTAGAAACGAACAATCAAACGATTTTTTTTTATGGAATGGTGCTTTATGGTAGTTCTGGGAAATGAGTGCATCATTATAGTTATCATCTTGATGCAGTGCATCATTATCACTTGCACTTAAGACAGCTTATATATATGGATGTATATGGGAAAGTTGACAAGTTTTGTTTTTTTGTTCAATTGTATTGTTTTTCTGGTAATGTGAGTATTTATCACTTAAGACATGGACGGGATTGTAGGAATATTATTGTTTATAGTATTATCATGGAGCCTTTGTTTACGAGTATTATGTTGAGGCAAGAATTCAAAAATGGGTAATTTTATTTAATTACGTGCGAATAATTTTTTCGTTTATGTTTCAGTGTATTGTTTATCTTAGAAGGTGTTTTATCAAAAAGACTGGGGTGGATAGAAGAAAAATGAGAATGACTGTCATTTTTGCTTCTTTAATAGTTATTTAGTGAAGTCGATACTTATTAGTGTTGATTTTGATATTTTTTAGAATTCTTTATAGAGTGGTAAAATATTTATGTAGATATTTAATTATTTATATTATGTTATTTTTATTTTATTTGAGGCAGGTTTGAAGGTTAATAAACTAATAAGCATATTAATGTAAGTTCTGCTGGTAATACAAAATTAACAAACAAAAACGTTTTATTATAAATCCTTTATATGCTTTGATAACTTTTATACGCAATTTTAACTTATTTAAGCAATTTTGAAATCAGATAAAATTGTCATACTATTTGAGCATCGAGAAGGTTGGTCCGGATCATTGACTTACTTTTTTTTGCCTACAAAACTTCATAAAATACATTGTCATTGATAACAAGTATATGTTACAAGTTGCAACTTGATTGGATGATCTCAAGGAAGATTTTGTGCATCACAAACAAAATCGAAGTAAATATACAGGATTTAAAAAACACTAAAAGCAGATTTTCTTTTTATGATACATCGTCAACCTTAACAGGGGCGAATTCAGTTATTCAATACTGTACATATTCAAGTATTGCTTGAATGTGGATCTGGAGGAAGTTAATAGAAACGTGTATTAAAGCGCTTTTTAGTGACAGTCCCCAAAACTTGATGAAATGGAATACATTGACATCTATAACTGGTCTATCTTCCAAATTTTGGTTACATGATGACAAGTGGGTTACTTATTCCTTCGAAGATTTTCCTCCCCAAACACACACAAACAAAATTGGAGTTAATATAAAGAGTTTAAAAATAATTTTAATTTAATTGTTGCGACTGTATTACGTAGTTAAGGTGGTGCCGAAATTTCCTCTCCGACATCAACTTCTACAGTGACACGAACTAAATAAACTCATTTATAATAAAAGTTATGATCAGATTAAACTGTAAAACTAAGTGGTGATGGTGTAATCGAATATCTTTTTGTTCTTCACGCCAAATGCATTAAATGTCAAAATACTCTAAAACCATCTTTATTCCAACTTCTCAAAACCATTTCAAACACTTTTCCAAAATTCTCCAACACAAGGCGCCACCGCAACAATTAATCCACTAGCATCAAGATCAATAATCTTGTATTGAGTTGATAAATTGGTGTGTGGTGACGCCTTTCACCAGCCGTGTAAAACCCACCCATTTAGTTTCTTTATATTTTGCTTTATTTTTATATATATATTTTTTTCATGTAACTAGGATTTCTATTAGTAACAGAATATAAGAGTTCTGGTTAGTTTGAGGCTATACACCATCGATCGAGACAACTCAGCCAATTTTTTTTTTATCAAAATAATGTTTGGCGCCATGTTAAGTTCCTGAACCAATCAATAGCGGTGCCAATGTTTTGATTGGTACTTTATTGGTTGGTTCAGAAGCTTAAAATGGAGTAAAATATTATTTTGTTCAAAAATTGGCAAAGTTGTTCCAGTTGGCGGTACTATAATTTCAAAACTTCATTTTAAGTTCGTTAGCAATTTTCTAGCATGAAATTCCTAATAAGACCAAAAAATTCATAACAGCCAATATGTCAATTGAATCCAATACCAATATTTTTATCATATCTCTGTGTACAAAGCCTCATCCATCTAGTACGATTTACTACTTTCCACTGATTTATGTATGTTTTATTCATCTGGAATTTTTTTAAATCCGTTTAGATTAGAATATCAATAAATCCGCGTCAATAAATCTTTACTGTGTTTTCAAACAACTGCTTGTTTTAAACTTATCAATAGTTATATATCTATTATCCACAATAAAACACCCCTCACTGACCTCTCCCAACCATTTCTTTCAAAACATTTAACATAACCTTTCAACTGCAGGCATCACCCCTCAATCAATTAATCTATTCAAATATATTTTTGTTGGTATATAAACATTCTATTTGAAAATCAACTTAAGACCATTGGAATCAATTTTAAGAAAATAGGAAATGAAAATTACCATGTCATTATAGAAGAGCGTGTTTACGATTTTAGCACGACAAATTTTATATGTACTGATGTTGTATTGCACAAAAAATAATAGAAATAGAATGTAAAAATTTCCCTCATGGGTGACAAGATAACTCCAATAGTTATTTCATGAAATGATAGGCTAAAAATTTTATTCCCTTGAATTATTCTTCATTTTTAGTTTTTCCAGATTATTCTAGTTTAAATTAATAGGGACCAGTCTAAATCCGTTCAGGTTAGAGTACCAATTAGTCACTAATAATGAAGCTCAACTGTTCTTCCAAAACTTCAGCTTTTTAGATATCTCGCGTTGCAAAAGTCTACCTCCTAAACCTCTCATACTCACTTCTAGCACTCCTTCAAGACATTTCCAATAACCTCCTCCAACCTCCAGGCATCACCCACCAATTAATCAACCCAATCCATTGATCAATCAACTTATCAACTCCGCGTAACACCCTCAACCCTGCCCAGTTGCCAAGAAGCACAGCTCTGACGGGCGTCAACCAACCATAATTGCCAATCAAACCATCTTCGGATGAGATATATACTCACAGCTCGGTGGTGGTGGGCGGTATGTTCCTGGGCGCGGACTTGAGCTTCCTCCTACTGCAGTGTACCACTGTACCGGTACAGGTGCATCCCAAGGGGCAGGTCAGAGTGGATCCACAGCTCTCGTCTTCGTCCATGCTGTCGGCACCTGTGTGGGGAAGATAGGTTGTGGATAAGGCTTGTGGAGGAGATAGAAAGTCGGTTCTCATAAGTTGACTTGTTTAGGGTGGTCTGTTGAACGGTTTTTCCTTATCATATTCTGACGAATATCTATTTCTCTGGATACAGTATTTTAGAAAACATTAAGAAATAATGGGAAGTATAAAACATTTTTGGAAAAAAAAGGAAAAAAAAAAAAAAAAAGCATTAAAACAATTCCAATTTTAACGAAATGTTCTATTTTTTCAAAAAATAAAATATGGTTTTCATAAAATGTGTTTATAGTCCCAATAAACAGGAATCAATACAAGTATAGCTAGTGGAGACAGTAAATTTGATTTCAGCCATAAAATCCTGTGATGTTAGTTTTTATATATCTTTATCACACAGGAATTCGTATGCTCGCGAGAATGTTACGTTTTGGTGGTTCTATGTTCAATAATACGGTTTAAAAATACATCTAATACTTAGACAATAAGGTCATATGGTTAATAAAAGTTATATTTTAATAACCATATGACCTAACACCCAAAACCCATTCGTTTATTTTGTAAATAATTGATTTAAACTTTAATATAGTTTGCTGTGGGACCAACAATGCCAATTCGACCTAGCAACATAAAATTTTTCTCTAAACTTTCTATGCTACTTCCCCGCAGAAATTTTATTTAATACCAACATTAAACTCGCGATTGTTTTACTTAGCGATCAAATAGATGTTGGGATAATTGACATTAAAAAAAAAAAACTAATTATAAGATTCACGTATAAACATTTTCTTGCAGGTATATTCTTTTTATGGAGGTATAGAAAAATCCTTACAGAATGTTTTTTGCATTTTTCGAAATGATGCATGCAGAAAATTATTATGTAACTACATTGTATACATTAAATATTTCATAT
The DNA here is from genome assembly GCA_963978545.1 of Linyphia triangularis. NCBI lineage: Eukaryota > Metazoa > Arthropoda > Arachnida > Araneae > Linyphiidae > Linyphia > Linyphia triangularis. Next base: position 26,292,957 of record OZ021726.1, on the reverse strand, counting down.
TCATTTGATCAGGTAACGGAGCCCGAAAAAATACCATTTGGGAAATCAGAATAGTGAATTACTAGACTACATTTTCAAATCATCACCTCAATGCTACAAATATAAAAATTAAAATTTTTCATTTTCTAGATATGTGCACGATGAGTCATTACCTGCCTTTATTGTATGCTATAAATGGATATGTGTAGCAAGATTCCATTATAGTCCATTTATATTGACTAAAGACATTATGCTGTAGTACGATTCCAATGCTTTTAAAAATTTTGATGTGCATTTTCCTCAAAACTATGGTTTAGCAATTATATAGTTGTAGTATTTTGACGCAATTGTACTCTCTGTCTGTCGAAAAAAATATCCAAATAAGAAAACTTAAAAGCCGCAGTTTAGAATTCAGAAATTTTACGTAAATGGGGGAAAGACATGTTTTGATCCGTGAAATTTTTTACGAACGCAGTAAAACGCAAAATAGATGTGAAAAACGAAAATTGTTATATCGCACCCAAGAATATTAATATGAAATTTTAGATTTCAGACAATAAGTTTCAGAAAAATTAAAATGTATGGGAAGATAGCATATTCTTTTCCTTTAACTGGATCCGTTGCGCTCAAAGTTTGGAATATGATAATGGATCCAAACCTTTTCACCTCACTCATGTTCCGATTCATTTTAGAATCCTTCGTGGCATAAGTTTATCAATTCAAGTTTAGTTTGTTTTAAAGCAATTAAAAGACATCGGGGTACACCTTGATCTGTACTGAAGACAACTAATTTGGAAACTTTAAGAATCAACTGATCTATATTTTTATATCCCTCACGCAAGGATGCCATTTTTCTGATACCATAAAGTAAAGACATACTTGAAATAAACTTTTTCGTATTCATTGATAAGAACTACTTTGATTCTTCAGAAAACTTTTGATATTTACTTTCTAAATCCTTTTTAGTATATGATCTGTTTCTAGCATATAGAAGTACATATGAAATCGATGCTAATGTTTCAGAATCGAAGGTTCAATGTTAGATGGATCTCAAATTTCAAAATGGCCATGAAGTAAAAAGTATTTAATCCAATCCTAGATTACGATTGTTCCAACGACGTCATATCCACCTGACCAATAGTTGTTGCTCTTTAAAGCGTTCGTCTTGTGACGCAGTGTTGAAAAGTTACAAGACAATCTTTCCTGTCATCAATAAGCCTTGATGAGAGGTTGGTCACGAAATTGGTCGGGCGTGACACAGAGGTACTGTTAGGGCAGGACAGAGGCTTTCGCAGAGGCCGTTTTATCTTAGTTGTCATCGACGGCGCAGGTATTTGTGCATCGTGATCGAACAGTTATGCAGGAATGTTTGCTGGTGATATGCAGCATGGTATTTGGTAAGGCTTGAGCTGGAGACGCGTTTGGGGATGGCTGATGCGATGTGATTTGGGGGCCGCTAATCCACCAACGTTAAACTTTATCCAACTATTGTCTGATGAGCCTGTCGTCGGGGGTGAGATTGTAGATGGTAAGGAGAGGAATGGGAGGTTTGGGTTGTTGTAAGTAGGCTAAGTTATGCGTGTTTAATGTAGCATCCAATTAAGCTCTTTCATTATTTGGGAATAGTGAGGGAATATAATAACTTTCTAAGTTACCTAAGTTGGATATTTCTTAGTTGAACATGTCTTTATCTCAATTAACAGTATATTTTAAAATTTAACAAACTTGCAAAAGATGAAAGAATTAGATTTTTCTGGAAATTTGAAATCGAGGCTTTTAAAGCTCTTTTAGACACTTTTAGAACTCACCTGAACTATTGGCCAATTACATACTTCCAATATCAATATCATTCCATTCAAAAATCAATTAACCAATTTATCTAATAACAAACATGCTAATCAAAAAAATTATATTTATACCTCATATATAGCAAAAATATAAATCTGATTATTTATTTTTTCTTTGATTTATTTTACTTTTGATCAATCATAGTATTCCTTTATAATAATAATTGTTATTAATATAGATGAAAGGCAGTTGATTACTCGTTTCTAAACGCTTAACAATTATATTCACAGTGAAGATGCTGGGTTGAGATAAACAGAACGAAATGGATAATAACAAAAATTGAAGTTTACTCCTGATTAAACATCGAAAGTAACATTAAATTGAAATCGGAACACATCCATAAATCAAGAAAAAAAAAAGTGACAGGAAAATGCACGTTAAAACGCTACACACAAACCAATATTTGTATCGTAAGCTACAACGTTTCGTTGGCATTAGGGAACAACAAACTTTTAATGTTTAACATACCAGAATTTTTTTCCGCTATAGATGCATCAGAACTAATTTTCAGATGCATTAGAACTAACTTTCAGTGACGAAGAATATTAGGAGCTGCATTGTTTTCAGCGTAAAAGAAATACATGTCTTGATTGTTAATTTCCACCGCTCTTCGTGATATGTCGTAGATAGAGATGATGGATCATTGGGCGTTTCCTCGATGTTAAAGGGAAGGGACTTGTATGGTAGCAAAACATTGTTTCGATACGTTTCCGTTTTCCATTAGTTTCCAAGTGTGTGCATCATTTTGCATCAGTATGGATATTTCAATTTGAGTATAGTGCCGAAATTGCGACGAAGACCTAATTGTTTTTATAATAACATGATTGAGTGATCATTACTTTACTAATAATTTTCAAAAGATATTTTATAAATTAAATGCATAAAATAAAAAACGAAGCTGGATGCTGACCATCGCACTTGAAGTCTTTCTTTTCTACATCTTGAATGGGTATATCCCTGAGGGACAAAGGAGCTTGGCAGCGTGGATTTCCTGTCACAATGGTCGATTTCTTCAGCCACTCACTCAGCCATTTCAACCGACAGGAACACTTCAAGGGATTGGCCAGAAGATTGCTGAAAGTAAAAGTTTTCTTACTTAGTACAATATTAAGAACAATAAAGTCACCAAGAATGTTTAAAAATGTCTTCTGCGTAATGAATTGGAATACCACTGTATCAATGAATCATTGCGATTGAAAAACATTGATGGTATTTGAAGGTTACGAATGCATTGGATTAGTGGTAGGTCCATTATATGTTTTTGAAATATAATGAAGGATTGTCATTCTAACTATGCGTTTAGTTTGGTACAAATGCAATGGTGAGCAAGTCCCTTGCGTGATGACTTCTTGTGAATTGATCTCAATTACAGATATGTAATACAGGATCATGAAATTATTACATTACAGTAAAAATAATCAATGTCAATTGGTTTTGGTTGGTTGTTTTCAGATTTCCTGGCGCCGTCAGCAACACGAGGGCTATAATGCGCCGAAACATTCGTCATTTGACAAGCCAACATACATTTACAAACACCCATGAATTACACGGGTCTCGAACCAGCAACCTCGCGGTCTAGAAGCTAGTATGCTAACCACTATACCGTTTGGTCGGCGCAATTGCTTTTGGTAAACAGGGTATGCACAAAAGGCATCTGTCATGGAAAATTTTAGGTTTTTCAGATACTGGAAATGGTTACAAGGATTTTGATAAAAATCTTTCTAGAAATTCGCTTTTATGTGCTTTAAGCATTTCCTTTACTGAAATAACAGTAAAATATCCTTAAGTGACAAATAGATATTTAAACGTAGTTCGCATAACAGTAAAATTGTAATCACGTGATCCGGAACAAATGAAAAGATGCACGCGCAACTAATCAATTGTAATAATCAAATTTGAACCCTAACATCGTAGCTCGAAACATTTTGTTGTTAGGCTGTTCGCACACGATCAGACACGCAGTCAGACGTGTCACTTTCCAAAATGCGCCTTCCATAACGTTAAGGTCACTAAAAAAAATAAAATAACATCGATTTTTTTATCCTAAAAGGCAATCATTCCATTATCATAACTACACATCAGATGGTTGAAAGTTATAACAGTCTAAATTATAAATTTAAGTAAAAAAATTTATTTAAAAAAATAATATTGATCTCAATACTGTCTGTTTATTATAAGAATAGCTGCCAAGGGGGCGGTTGCCATAGAAACGAGACTCTTTGATTTAGAGTAGGTGTGCTGAATGCAGACTATTGGTGGCTTAAAAGGTTACAATACGGCTGGGTGATAAGAAATCGTTAACTTTAAATCAATGTATTCTAATAATTTCTGAAGTATCGCCAATGCGCCAACAGGGCGTTCGACAAGCCAATTATGTCTTTCTTTTGGAATCCTTAGTGGAGAGTGGGACTAGTTTCCATGGCAACAGACAAGGCTAGACTTCTTGGAGGGAGCTATTCTTATGACAGACAGACAGACAGACAGACAGACAGACAGACAGACAGACAAACACGTGCATAACCATTGACTACATGTTACAGAAAGATTTAAATATAAAAACTTTATTTCTGCGCATCGTGTACGTTAGGGAATGTTTACGTACTGGAAGGAGTAAGGCCAAATACTGATATACAATTTAATACTGATATGCAATACTGTCAAATATTGATATTCAGAATCTATGTTAACTTCCACAAGTTTAATATTTCTTATAAATGGTCTACATAAGACGATGTAATTTAATAATTGGAGTTATATCGACTTACTCGCATTTCCATTTTCTTTCGTAAATTATTATTTGAAACGTATTATTTGCATGTAAAGCTGGATCACAAAAAAAAAAAAAAAAAAAAAAAAAAAACACAGTGCAGTATAACGTAACAAGCTTATAAATTGAAGAAGTGGTATGGTTTTATGTAGAAAGGATTATTTTAAATCTTGTTATTTTTTTTCTTGCTTAGCCGTGCGTCATTTAGTTGGGAAACAGAAATTCTATTTTATTCTATTTTTAAGGCAGAATTTTCCGTGGATTGCTTGGAACTGTATAAAATAAGTACTTGACCTGTATTTAAAAGTAGCTTAAAGAAAATTTGATTTTCTATATCTCCAGAATGCTATAAGATCTTGTTTAAAAATGGAACTCTTGGGAAATGGAATATTTCCGAAATCGGGCTCACATTAAATGCCCCAAAGTCATGTCAAGCTCCGGTTTATATACTTACGAAAATAATACAAAATTGCATGCGTTGAGGCAGTAATACTTGTATGCATAATAGCATTTGGTCGTTTCGAAAGTTTTACCAATAAGATACTATTCTAAATATAAACTTACAATGCAAATATAAAAATATAGAAGTGATTTTAAGCTCTTAAAATTTTCCAACCTGATACCTTACCTATTTAATTTTTATTTATCTAGGCATTTGGCTCTTTCTTTATAGAAAAATTAAGTAAAAAAATTACATTAAGATAGAAAATACTATTGATTGATAGTTAAATTTTCAGTGTTTAAACACATATTTAACCATCAATATTTATATTACAATACATTCAGATCATTCCATTCATATTTGCAGCACTTGCTTCTTTTGCTTAACGCTGCCAAACCAACAAAGTGCACGATGTTTAAATGATAAAAATTAAGAAACTTTTAATGGTATTTAAAAATGCTTTTCTACACATAAAAGCAGCACAATAGAAACTTACAGAGTATTCAGTGCTGGCATCTTGTCAAATGCTCCATTCATGATGTTTGTTATTCGATTGTCATACAAGGAGCTGAAAATGAAAAAGTCATTGTTTAAATAGTGAGTTATGTAAGAGGTAAGAACAAAACAAGAAACTTAAGAATATATATATATACGAATATATATTAAATAGTTTTGCGTTTTTCTGTGCTAAACGCAAATTTCTTATTTCATATTACATCCACTCAACTATGTATGTAAAATTTTTAATTCCTATAAGGTATTTTATTCATATTGGTATTTTTGAATTTCATTGTCTTTAGCTCTTTAACAGGTTAATTCATGAAACCAGAATAAATTATATAAACCTGCTTATTTAATTGTCAAGATGAACAGCATGTTCAACAAATTTTCATTAAAATACATGTTAAATCTTTTAATTTTTTTAAATTACCCATTAAAATATTTTAGTCTGATATAAAAATAAACGATAGCTTTTTTTGTTGTTGTTGTATAAATCGTAATTTTATGTAGGATAATCTCAAAGTTAAAATATTTAATTATAAAATATTTAAGAAAAAGATAACCTTTCATGTAAAGTATTTGCTAAAGTTTATAAACTTAAAATTAATAAATAAAACGTTCATTTAAATTAATAATTTCTAGTAGCTTCCTCACTTTAAGAACTTCTATGCCAAAGATTTTAAAACACTTCTTTCAGCAAGAAAAGGTTGAACTCATCTTCTCCACAAGAGAATTAAATATACATATATTTAATCCTTGAAGTGACGAGAATAATGCTTACTGGATTTTAACACTAACATAATTAACAGAAATCAGGATAAAGTAATCTTGAGCACACATACCAGAATCCCAATTAGCTACAAAACAAACAGTTTAACTTCAATCATCAATTCCAGCATCAGACACAAATTCGCCTTTATTAATTAAATCTTTTAACTAAATAAACATCACCACTTCCAATTCCGGTACAATTTGTCAAAACTCCTTCATCTTAAAGCAAACACGATAACGATGAGTAATTAGCGAATATCCCACTAATAAAAGCAGCATTTGCGGTCTCCCTCCACTAAAAGAGGAACAGCCCCCCCAAATAATGATGAACAGCCAAGTGCACTTACAGTAATTGCAGGGACTCCAGTCCACCAAAAGTGCTGTTTGAGATACAGGTCAGAAGATTGGTGCGCAGCATCCTAGAATGAGAAAGATTCTTAGATGCAGTAAATTAGCTAGGGTGTTGCTTTTATCGTTGGTGGTGGGGACAGATTAGTAGATAATGTTTGTTGTTTAAGTTTTAATGGATTGGGAAATGTTTTGGAGGATTCGCCTACAATCCCTGTAAATTGGAAATGAAGAAAAGTTTGAGGTTGTAATGGTTTTGGGAAGTTTGAATGCGTTTGTGGCTTGGTAAGTTTTCAAGTAGATTTCTTAGCGCGACTAATAATGGATATGTTCATTCCACATATTTTTTTTTAACGTTTTACATATTTTTTAGAACCATAATAGTCTGCAAAAATGATATTTTAGTAAAAAATTATCCTCTAAAACAGCATTTAGTGACGTTGAAGTCTTTTTGAAGACGGAAGTTATTTGTTTGCATTATATCTAGTAATAGATATAATACACACCAATGTGTTATAGCAAAGTAGAAGAATGTTTTAAAAACATACAACTGAAAGTATCTAATGATATTTCATGTTGTGATTGGTTGGTTGTTTTCAGATTATCTGGCACCGTCAGGTACACGAGGGCTATGATGCGCCGAAACATTCGTCATTTGACAAGTCAACATTCATTTACAAACACCCATGCCTTACACGGGACTCGAACCCGCAAACTCGCGGTCTTGAAGCTAGTATGCTAACCACTACACCGTTTGGTCGGTCATGTTGTGATTGCATATAAATTCGTATTACTTCATTGTATAAACCGAATATGTGGGAAGTAGAGAGATTGCTTCGAAACTTTCTGAATAAAACAATATATTGAGATGCTAACTGAAAGTAAAGTGGAATAACATGGTTTAGATACTGCTTTCATTTTTAATTCTTTGGCGATATACAGTGTGAGTTTAAAGTCTCACTTAATAAAGTTTAATGGTTCATAATTCAGTTAAAACGCATTTAGTGTCGATTTCCTCTAGGTTGATAACAGTATAGATTATTTTGAATGTATTTAAATTGGTATCAGTGATCCCATGCTCAGAGACTTCGTGTGTGAAGCATTTGTTGTTCTAGACGGTGGCATGGTATTTTGACAGCAACAGCGAATAATCATGTTGGAGTGTAATTTTGCTCTAAAGTTATATTCTTACATCATTGAAGAGTCTCAAGAAATATTCTGATGCAGCAGTACCTAATAATTCAACGGTGACGCGTTTAGTTCAACATTTAATCACAATTAGATCGGTAGATGTCCAAGAAAAGAACCGATGGATCTTCTACTTTGGATGATAAAAAAACTGAGAGAAGGGGAAACGAAGTTTCTGCGATTGCCGAATAGTCTACACGCGATTGCTGGGCTGAAAATGACCATCCAAACACCCATATCTGACATCAATACTGCCATGTTCAGCAGTCTCTCGAAATCTGTCAAAATGAACACGCTTTTCCATTCGTGAAAGAGGAGGTTATTTCGAACATTTATTATCGCGCCTGAAGTTTGTGTGCCAAAAATAAAAGTCAGCATGCAAACTAATTTCCCTCCAATAATTAACTTTTAAATTCTTAAACTGAAACTTTTATGGGCAGGTAAACACTTTGACGTGCGCGACTTTAAACTTACCCTTCATAAGGGCCCGCGATAGATTTTTCAATGGCTCACCGGTAACACAAAAGATGTAAAAAAAAAATCAAATTTCACGATGTGGACTTTTCTTTTACATAGTTCTAATTTATCCGAAATAATGTGTTTTAACTATGTAACACAGAGTTCTCCATTAAGTGCTCAAAGAAACAATGAAGAAGCTTTCAGCAAGATGGTTTTCATCAAGAATAAATTCAGGAATAACTTAACTGAATCTCATCTAGACAATTTATTAAGATTGGCTGCAACAAATACTCCGAAAGACTCATCAACTCTATTATAAAATAAACTGAGCGATTTCAACCGCCATCGTCTTACAAGTGATATCGGCTAAAACGGAGTAATTTGGAAATACAGTTTAAATACTTTTATTAAAAGTTAGGTCAAATCTCACTGTCACGGTGAAACAATAGATTCACTTCTTTTTTAGACTTTGATTTACTAATAATAAAAACTATTATTTTTTTTTTAATTATTTGAGAAAAGAAGGGGGGGGGGGGGGGAAAGAATAAAATATCAATTGTAATTTTTTTAGGAAAAAAAAAATTAATATTTTATCCAGTTTTCAGAAATTCTATATATTGTTAAATCGATAATAATTAAAGATACATATTTTGATGTATCCGGCCCGCGAAAAACTCTAACATAAGTCATACGGCCCGCCTCTAAAGTTAGTGGTGAACGCTGAGTTAAAGGATGCTTACGTTCAGCATTCCTACCCATGTCTGCATTCCCGTCGTTAAAAAGCCGCTTTAACTATTTCTGTAGAAGGACCCCTAATAAATAGTAATTGTTATTATTAGAAGATAAATAACATAAGAGAACTAGCTAACTTATGTATGGCAATTAGCATGTGTGACTTTCTCACATTTTCATACAAGACCTTTTTTCCCACGGAAATAAGAATTTTTTTTTACATTTGAGTAAAGCAAAATATCTTGGAGCATGAGAGTTCTATTGGACCAAGTTTCATAAGATTTGGAATAGTTTAGAGGATTGCAAGGAAAGTTGGTGTGGATGGAGAGTTTTAAATCGTAAATTCGTGAAAAGTTTTTATGTCTGTTAATCTAAAATGAATAATTTTTAACGGGGATTGTTGAATTTGATTTGGTTTCGTTTGTTCGATGGCGTAACAACATTACAAGAAGCATGATATTAGATTATATTAGGTACAAAGCAGTACTAATTTTATTTTGATATGTAACAACAAAAATGCACGCTTTGTTTTGCTTAGAAAATTAATTAAATTTACTAGACAGTTTACATTATTTTTCAATAAAATTTTCTTAAACGTCTGCCATAAACTTCAACTTTAGTTGCAGTAAAGATACTATGGAAAAAAAACAACAACAAAAAACCAGGGACAAGCTTACCGTTCTATGGTCGTACAAAAACAAAACAAATGCGACGTTATTTATTATTTACATCTCTAGTTTCTTTTATTCGAAAAGAAATCCAGATTCTGTGATCACAATTCATAGAATAATCTGCAAGGGTACATAACACGGAAGCTTCAACATGCCAAAAAAAGGGAGACTTAAGGAAACATTTGTCATAAAACGGGAACAAAATAAGAATTGTACACGAAAGTCTATTAGTTAGAGCAGTCTTTTGTGCGTTACATTGGCACGCTATATCCATATTAAGAAGTAGCGGAATTCTTTAATTCTTAATTCCCCGAGAAGCTACTTACAGAGTTTTGAGGTTGGGAATTCCGGAGAACATCTTGATTCGAACATCTTTCAATTTGTTTTCTGCCAAAAGTCTGGAAAAGATAGTAAACACATTTAATTTTATCACGTTACTTATAATCTCATTAAATATATACCAATAAGATGTTTTAAGATGTTTAAGAGGAAATCATAGTAAGGATAATTTCCAATACCCGCTATGTCATAATCTTCTAATTCAGTACATTTAGAAACTACTTTGTATAAAACTTTAAAATTTGATGGGTAGGTACAAAAATGGTCACCTTAATGAAATGGCATAAATTAAAAACTCAAAATAGCGTCTAATATATTTTATTTTAGATTTGAAATCCTTACGCCAATGCATATGCAGTGGCTCCATCTGATTTTTTTTATTGCTATTTTAATTTTCATTTATAGTAGATATACATTAAATGAAAAAAAAAAACTATGTCACTTCATTAGGTGATCATTTTCTTACCTAGTCACCAAATTTCAAAGTTTTATAGAAAGTAGTTTCTAAATGCACTGGGCTTGAAGATTGGTACATAGCGAGAATAGGGAAAGATTCTTACTAGGAACTCCCCTTAAGAAATGGTTAAATGAAAATAGACTTACAAATCTGTAAGTTGATTGGCTCCTTGGAATGCGCCGTCTTCAATTTCTGTTATCTCATTGTTGCTAAAATCACTGTAAAAGGAAGTGTTAAGACTGTAAATACTTTTTTTAGAACAAAAATAAAAAAATATTATTAAAGTATTATTTGCTTTGTTATTTTGGCCATAATACATTTCTTGAAAATGATTTTGTACATGATAGCTAGGCTAAACAAATCAGCAATAATTTAAAATAAATAAAATTCTGGAATATTATCTTTTTTTCGACGGGATTTTCTATGTGGTTTAAAATAGTCTCATTACAGGACCTTATAAATTATTTCTAAGCTGTTCGGTAGACCACCCAGTAGGTTGGAAATATCTTTTAACTTATTTTATTTTGTAAGTTAATGATCAACTGTAAGAATAACATGTTAGTTATGTAGATCACCCAAAAGAATAATTGGGACAATAGTTTCATGGTAGTTTTCATGGATTGCCTTATTTGAGGCAATGAGGGTAGTTTGACTACTAATTGCCGGATAAGGGAGCACATTTGCAAAGTATAGTATCGAGTTGTTTAACTTGACAGAATTGCCAAATTTCGTGGAATGTTATTTTAATGAGGAATATTTAAGTACGCATTAGTTTCATATTCATATGAACTATTTTCGAGACCGAGTGAAAACTAAAGGATGATTTAGATTTTTTTTTTTTTTAAATTTATTTTTCATAATACTGTTGCGAATTTTTTGGAGGAAATGATGAAGGAGTTTTTACAAAATAAAACTACAATTTATTCTTCATTTCAAAGACCCACAGCATTTCTCAGAACAACAGTAACTCGCTATAAAGCTTTAACAAAAACTTCGGTGCGTATAACTTCGAATACAGCGATAATTCAGGCACAACAAAAGTAAACAAGCAATCAGCTCCTTTCAAAGCAACGTCCAAAATTCAACTGAACCCCGATTTCAAGCCACGGTCGTATTTATATACGCCCGTGGGAACTTTCTCGAAAAAACTCCATCACCGATTTAGCGTTCAGACATCTCGAAGTTTCTCGATTGACACAGGTATTGCTAACATTTTCTAGCCTGTGTTATCACTGTTAATAAATCAATTTAATAAAATGGAACTTTAAAAGAAATATGTACAATATTTACAATTATATACAGAAAATTTGCGTAACGTTACTCACATTTTATTCAGATTCTGCATCTTCTTGAAGACACCGTTGGATCTCAGTTTTTGTATAGCGTTATCATTAAGTCTCCTGTAACGAAAAAAACCCCCATCAATGTATTTAATACGAATAACAGGGTGCAACAAAATTAAGGAAAAAAGCTCCCTGATAATTCCTTGACAGATTTCTAAAAAATTCCCTGATTTTAGAACAAGCTTTTTTTCAAATTTCCCCAATTTTCTTAGGATTTCCAGATTAGACACCCTGATGAAATAGAACATGTATTCTAAAGAGATAATATGCAAATTTTTAAAAAATAGTTTTGCTGGTAATGTAAAGCTTAAATTATTCCTTAACATTAAACTTCCAATGGCTTACCACTACAAATCTCTATGCAAATAGCGCCAAAATATGGATGAACGTGCTTTAAACAATACAAAATTTCCCTGATTTTCATGAAATTTAAAAAAGTTCCCTGACATTTCCCTGATTTCCAGGTTTTCCCGGTTCTGTGGCCACTCTGAATAATGTCTATTTTGATAGTATTGCTTCAAGTCGTTAACAAGAATGTAAATAATATTAGCTAGAAAGAATGTTGCCGTACAGTTCCGTGGCGTAAGATGGGATGTTTTGAGGGATGTCCCGAAGTCTTTTTCCAGAGCAGTCCACGACTGTGCCTTCGCATGTACAAGGGTCAGGACAGTCCAGAACGGAGGCACACTCACTAGCACCTCGACTACGGTAGGCTTCAGTGCCTGCAAGAGAAAACAAGTTATAAAGTATGAAAATCTTATGGTGAAAGCTTATTTGGTTGTCACAGAATCGATTATTTATCAGGCAGTAAAAATGACGAGACGTCCGCGAACTCTAGTATCAGTACGGTCAATTTGGATACTTTAACTTCTTAAGATTGTAGTCTGTTCGTCCCTTCCATCCAAAGACAATGGACGATTACCACATTTTTTTTATATATTTTATTATTCAATTCTAAATGTTTTGAAACGGCCATACACACACAAATTTCTGCTCCCTGCGCTTTTTTTTATTTTTTATTTTGTAACCTAAGTTCGCTTGTTAAATTTTCGGGAGAAAACAACAAATATTCGGCTCGTATTCAATGTGACATCACTTCATCTGAAACAACTTGGCTTGAAACACAGCAGCGAAAATTCCGCCAACCGGTAAGGGAAATGGCAACTGTCTACCAAGTTGGTTGGTTGTTTTCAGATTATCTAGCGCCGTCAGCAACACGAGGGCTATAATGCGCCGAAACATTCGTCATTAGACAAGCCAACATACATTTACAAACAACCATGCCTAACACGGGACTCGAACCCACAACCTCGCGGTCTAGAAGCTAGCACGCTAACCACTATACCGTTTGATCGGCCTAAATAAAAAAGTTTGCATTGATTGACTTAGTCTGAATCTTTTATGCTTATAGATTGAGAGGCGGCTGCAATTTTTGAACCCCATCGAACATCATTCTGAATTTATTATAGAAATTGGAGAAAAGTAAGTAGATTACGAATCCACTGGTCTGCTGTGGCACTGGCTTTTAGAAAATGCGGGAATTGTCCATTTATTGTGTTTCGACTTTTAATGTGCTTCCTTTTTTACGAATTATGTATTTTATTATTGAAATAGTTAATTTCCACTGAATCGATCTTCTTTGTTGTCAACTTAAGCCTTTTTTAATTAGTATAGTTATAAAAGTAAATGTGAATATTTTCATTTACTTTTCTTCTTTAGGAAAAGCATGGTAATAAATGTTAGCCTAATTTTTCTTATCACTCTTTTTATCTTGAGGTATCTTATAGACAAAGAACAAGACGTATTTAATCTAGTTGAGATTTTAATAAAAATGTATTTTTAATGATGATGTACTGTTCATCTGAACTCGATTCGGATTTTTTCGTTCCTTGAGTAATTAAAATATATTGACTTCTTACAGATTGTAGTCTACTTGGGTCATCCATTCAAAGGCAATTCAAAAGTTAATTTTTCCCTGAATCGATTTTTTTCGTTGTTAATTTAATTCTTTTTTTATGTGAGGTGAGAAGATTATCGTTGAGTAATTAAAACGTACTCGAAAGTCATAAACAAGTAATTTTTTGAACGATACAACTGTTTATAAAAATTTGATGTTTAATAAATTCTTTGTATTAATCTACAGATTTGTTAAGTTGATAAATTTATAGCAAACACATTAGATAAAACCCCTTCTCAGTGAATTCTTAGAGTAAACCAATTAAAAATTATATTTCAAAGAATAACTTTTATTCTGTAAAGACTTTAATGGTAACACGTGACGTACTGCAAAATATTCCCATCTATAAACTACTTTTAGATGTCGGCAACTTCAAAATAACGTTTTTATCCTCTCCTAAATGGTGAGATATACCAAAAAGAACACTGTATCATTTTTTGTTAATAATAAATCATATATAAGTAGTCAACACACCTGTACGGTGTTTCATTTTTCAAATAATCTGTCAAATATTTTGGAAACGCATATCAGACTTTCATGGAAAAAAAAAAGACCTTTTAGAATTCGACATCAGCCGCATAATAAGAACTAGAACTACGACAACAGCCGGACATATAACCTTAAGTTTCTTAATAATTCCTTAAAGTATCGTCTGCATGGCAAGAGAAATGGCATCGGTGAGTTATTTTCCCAACAACCCCGAAAGTCAGCGGGTAGCATGATCGCTGACAACAAACAGAGCCTAATCGTTCTTGACATCAAACGCAACACCGATGTTGCCTCGCCGACCTTCAGTGTAGTCAACAGCAAAGAAAATGGATATGCTGTCGAACATACTGAGGTTATTTATTAGCTGGCGCAGCATGGTTGCTGCCAGTCAAATATACGTATTTTGTTGCAAAGTACTATACATTTGAGCAATTAGAAAATTTCATGACGGATATAGAATTCAATTAAGTTATTTGATAAGACGGATATAGATTTAATTAAGTTATTTGATTTGAGCCATACTACGACTGAGTACTGGGAAGAATGTACACTTTTGATCAATTAGAACATTTCAGGTCGGATACGGAATTTCGTTAAGTTATTTGATAAGACGGATATAGATTGAATTAATTATTTTGATTTGAGAAATACTACGACTGAGTACTAGTAAGAATGTACACATTTGAGCAATTAGAACATTTCTGGACGCATATGGAATTCAATTAAATTATTTGATAAGACGGATATAGATTGAATTAAGTTATTTAATTTGAGCCATATTACTACAGAGTATTAGGAAGAATGTACACATTTTACAGTATATTTTGGGACTGTAAAACTCCAAGACAGTTTCAAATTAAGCCTGAACTATACATTGTGTTTCTAAAGTGGAATAAAGTAGAGAATTCGAAAAATTAGAGCAACACAGGTGTGCAGACGACATGAATTTTAATAACTTAATGATGGAGTAAATGGATAAATGCACTCTACATTTAGAAGATTTAAATAGCAGGGTGAGCTTTCACTTAATTTTTTTTAAATCAATAACGCTCGTTTATCTCAACGTGAAAATATTTTTGTATAGAGGGGACTAATTTGTAACAATGCTTGAGACCTTTACAAAAAGTAATGCATTTGTTGTTTAATATTCATATCTCATTGATTGGAGATGGTACGGACCACATCATACATGTACTGAGTGAATATTTAGTTTTTGAAAGTAAAAATAAAATCTTTTCTTAAAATGTTATAAGTATTGAAAGACAATTCTATCAACATAATGATTTATAGTTTCTTATTCATCAGATGAAGAAAGTATAGCAATTGTCCAAAAATTTAGCAAATTTAGCCTTAAATTTTTTTAACGTATTTTTGATGCTGATTAAAAAATGTAAAAACTTTGAAGGTGCCTGCTCGTTTGTTAACTGCACCAGGAATTTTACCTTTTACAAGACAAAAATTGATTGTAATGAACTGATAAGTACTAATGAGTGACTTCGATTCTATTGAGTACTAACAAAATGCAGGTATGTGCAAGGAACATTAGAGGACGGAAACAGAAAATTATTGTCCCTTTAATTTGGTGACAGAGAAGAATGATTACCATGATTAACGAAATTGACTTTATGTAAATTATTTTGAGTTAATATGATTGTGACCAGTCACAACAAACATCAATTCAAATACAAATTCAAATTTTCGCATTCTATTAAACAGTCACAAAAGATATTCCATCTTCAGACGCCGCTTTCTCGAATAAATATAGATTTTTGATAATTTAAGAGTTTACAGTCTACGCAAAGATAACGCTACCAACTTCTGCTAACTTTCAAAAACAATAGACTGCTAAGGGAATCGACAGTCTCTATACAAACGTTGAATACTCAGTTCCGCTCAAACGAGTAAGCTATGTACGATTAAGTTTTGGCTAGAGATAAATTTTCTTTAATGATGAGAAAGTTAGGTAAACAAGCAGACTTGTTAGGTTGCCTGGCGACTAAGCTAGGGATTCCGTATGTTTGGTGGTTGATTAGTCTGTAATCACCTTCACTTGTATATCTAATACCATCTCTGGGAAATACTATGCGCTAAAATGAATTAATGAAACGACATTGACGTCATTTGTGGAAAATATGTTTGAATGATTTAAATATTAAAAATTTATAAAATATTAAAAAGACACTTTCATAAAAAGGAAAACTAATAATACATACTTTTAATCCATGTCAACACTTTTCACGTATAAATTATGCTTTTTATTCGTAAAAGACAAGAAAATAGATAAGAACCGATATTTTAAAATTTCTTTCATGATAAATAACTGAATGTTTTATAAATGTGCATAGCAGCGTTTCAGCAACAAAAATGTATTTTTTTTTATCAAAATTGGATTCCATTTTTTTAATATTGTTGATAAATTTTATAAATTAAAAGATTCATGAAAAATTGATTAAATTTGTTATTTAAAGATTTTTTTTTTTAAATAAAATTTTATAAAGTTAACTGCTAAAATTTATTTTATTTGATCTCCCTGGTAAAATGAAGAGTTGAGTTGGCACCCATGAAAAATGAACCTCTAATTCCTTTTTTGTGGAATTGAACTCAAACAATGGCAAATAAAAATGCCATGTGCATAAATTACTTCCTTTGCTGCTATTGAATTTTTTTTAGTACATTTAAAGTAAATTATTGGTGTGGAACATCGCACAACTTTCAATTGCACTATAATATTGGCGTCGATTACTGTTATTTACAATTTTTATATTTTCATCATTCATTTAGAAAAAACAGTCAGTTTGACGTTATTTATAGCGATAAGTATAACACCGCCAAAGTGGCAATTTTGGTGATATACTTTTTGATAATTCGTACATTATCCCTTCTTGTAAGTTCTTGTAAGTGAAACAGAAAAGAAGAGAAAAACAGTCCTTGATAAGAGATGCTCAAGGGAAGAGAACTCTGTGTTGAATCCATTTGTTTTTCAACTTTTCACGCCTTTATTACATTTTTAAGGAAATTTCGGAGGTGGGGATGTTTAGAACATCTTAAGAGGCATTACCACAGCGATTTTTATGAAAATCGTTGGAGCCGTGTTATAGCAATTGCTGAAAAACATGATTTTTTCAAGGCAGCTACTTTATGAGCTTACGCAATTTTGATGAAAACCTTAATGGTAAGTCCTATGGCCACCACTAACCCATACATCAAATTTGATAATAGTAAGTCAATTCGTTCAGGAGTTATGCTGACCACGTACACACGGACAGACATTTTTTCTAGGCCACTTTTTTGAAGTCAGGATGTTCGAAATCGTAGAAAAAAAAATCCGAACATTTTTTTTTTTACCGTAAACAATTATTTTATTACCATATGTTAACACATGGATAATTGAAATTAAAAATGCGAACGATTACCTTTACACGAGATTTGCATTAAAGATAATAAGGAATGTTTAATAAACACGTACGTTCTAATTTGCTGGGGATAAAGATTTATTTAACAAATTGACGCGTCCAAGTACAGTCGACATTGAAAGGTGAAGTGTAGCTTTCAGCATTATTTTGTGTTGTTGATATTTCAAAGGGACATATGCTACTGGGAAGGTTAATTTCTAATATAAAAAAAGTGTCGAATAACGGAAAGGATAGGCACCATAGAGAATAATGTATTTTTAGAATTAGTTGCCAGGTTAGGCTGACATACGAAATATATCCAAGACAAATTTCATTTTGACGATTATGATGCTTTTTAAGTTTACAACAGATGAATAAAGAAGTAAAAAATATTAAAAATGATACATTTTTTTCTAAAAAATATTGAAATGATAGCCACTATACTTTCAGTCACCCAGTTTCTACAGGATCTTTCAGAAATCCCAATAACATAACTGCGAAACACGGAAAGACATAGGAGACAAGTAGAATCGTAAATAGACAATTATGAAATTTAATTTTAAATACACTGGTTAGAACGTTTTATTGAGGGGAGTAAATTTGATGACAGCTGTCGAATGATGGTTTACCGATCAGGCTGATTTTCATTTGAAAAGATTTGTCTATAGACAAAACTGGTGACATGGGGTGCTCAAAACCCGTCTGTGTGTCTTGCAGATCCACTGCATTTTGCAAAGGGGATAGTTTGGGCTGCACTATCCTATAAAGGGATCAGATGAGTCTTTTTTTTTATAAGAGACACGATACACTAATTCCGCTATATTTAGATTTTACAGCAATTTGTTGCCACATTTCATTATTGTAACTAGTTTTGTAAGCCAGTGTACTTAAAATTCCATACCTGTCAATTCAACATACCATCTGTCTCTTCTTTCAATCTCTTACTGTTATGTCCTTTCAAAGTTAGCGAGTCTTTTCTGAAAGACCCTGCTGCACAACGCTGCAATTATAGCTGGAATTACACGTTACCACTTTAGATAGCTAGTCTGTGACGTATCACATGGTTACTGGTTTCAGTAAACCAAACATTTTCTATTTACTGTCTCCAGCGACTCCCATCCCATCAACCAATCAAGTGAAACCTTCGGTGATCACCGACAGACGTCGCAGCAATCGCTTAGCTGACGTCACAGAACTGGCGATTTATACTGGAACTGTGATAGCGTGTAAATCCGGCTTATGTTAGTGAATACCAGTCTAGACCTTGTTAAATAGAAGAAAAGAAGAGACCACCACCACAAATTGTGAAATATACCTTTACATTTGTATTTGGTCTCTCGCATCTGACTGATGCGTCGTCGGTGCATCCGCCGAGGGGTCTCGCATCTGGCTCCGCTGGTCTCAATCGGATTCGAGTGCAGGTATTCCGCCAACCAGCGCAGATTGCAATCGCAGATGAACGGATTCCGAGCAAGATGCCTGCAAAAAATACAAAACACTTATGACATGGAAAGGGTACCTTTCACTTAAATTCGAGTCCACCTGACGGCTGTCTGGTTAGGGCTCTGGCCTCACATGCCAAAGATACCGGGTTAGACATGGATGTTTGTTCGGAATCCATGTTAAACTGTAGGTCCTGGCCTGATTAGTCGTCATTGAGCATAAAAATAAGTCGTTGAGCGTACAAACCAACCACTTAAATTCAGAGGAAGAGTGAAAAACTGGTCAAGTGATGCAGGAACTCACTCGGCGAGTGTTCCGTATCTGTTCTATAAACATCTCACAGCGTTTAAATAGTACTGGGAGTTTATAATTAAAGTTCAACTCACCAAAATCTGTAAAAAATCACTGGTCAGAAAGGAAAAACGGTATACGCATAAGATAAAACTATTCCGAACTATTTTTTTCTTATGCTATACCATTTCTTTTTGAAAGCCCTAACTTGACATAAGAAAAAATTTCATGGATTTGAAATCAAGCTTCGTAAAAGTTGAACTTTAAATATAACA
The DNA here is from genome assembly GCA_963978545.1 of Linyphia triangularis. Taxonomy (NCBI): domain Eukaryota; kingdom Metazoa; phylum Arthropoda; class Arachnida; order Araneae; family Linyphiidae; genus Linyphia; species Linyphia triangularis. The sequence continues at coordinate 26,273,265 of OZ021726.1, read as the reverse complement.
ACCCAGGGTTGATTGTAATTAAAGTTAAACTTTCAAAAAATTTGAAAAAATAACCACTCATCAAAATTATCTAAACTTTGATCTGAATATACACAAAGAGGGGTTAACGACATCTGCATAAGCAAAAAATAGTTCGAAATAGTTTTTTTTTGTGTGCCATACCGTGTTCCTCTTCCGTATATATTCAGATAAAATTGCAGTTAATTCTGACGAATGTTTCTTTGTTTTAACGGCTTTTTTAAAATTGAACTTTAATTATAAACATCGTAAAATAATATTAAATTCGCATATTTTGCAGGTATTCCGCATACCTACTGCATGAAAATCTGTATCTTATATGTATGTTACTGCTAAAGTTCGAAAACCGTTAATGTGCACATTACCTAGCTAGTCTGAAGATTAACTGATTTGCTCCGGAAAGCGGAATTAACGAGTTTTGCGCATTTTACCTAGTTAATGTGCACATTAATGGCTTCCGTATAGTTGAAGTTTAAAAGTTTGTTTCTCTCATTTCCTTCATCTACTCTTTCCTCCAATTAATTTGTTGATTGTTTGATTATATTAACTTGATTCTTAATATTATTTATTTTTCGATATCTTATGTTAATTTCCTTAATTGCAATAATATTTTAAACCGTGTTCTTTTTTTTTTTTTTTTTTTTTAATTATAACTTTTTTTAACTGAACTTTTTTTATTTTGAAGATTTGAGAATGAAAAAGTTTTCTTCACAACTTTAAAAAAAATATTTTAAGGTTTAAAAAGTCACATCTGAAAAAAGCTAAACAGAGACCTTTCGGTTGGAAGTGAAGTGTGTTGTTCAGTTACAAGCATCATCGTCTCCAATAACTCAACTTGAAATATTTAACAAATGTGACTTCAAAGAACTAAATAATTTAAATCCCAGTTGCATTTAACTGATCTGAAATTCATTTCAAATATTTATTTAATCATTTCAAATTCGAAACCAGCAATGGAATTAAATCCCAACTACATTTAACCATTAATTTCAAACGCTTTCTTAATAAGCCATACAGCAACGCATCCAACTAGCAATAACCAAACATTTATTAATCATTGCAAGCCTCTCTCCTAACTGAATCCGTGCCTAATTTATAAAACTTAAAGGGCCCATTCAGCAATTCAAGTATTACCAACTCCAGTACCATCCTTCAAAATCTCTGCTCCACGAGCAAAATGGCCATTCCACTAAAATCAACACCTCCCCCAACATAATTCCCGGCTCTGGTCACAGTTAATTACTGCAGTTTCTAGGCGGAAACTTAAGTTGACGCCTTCCTAGAGGGCTTTCTAATGTGACGCGTCATATCTTGACGTCCCAGATGGGGGAAATTATTAATTGGCAACGGTTAATTAAAGGGAAGTTTAAAATTTCATCTCGGCGGGTGGCAACGGGGAAGAAATTGCCCATGAGGCGGTTGTGGTCGCAGTTAAGGGGAAAATCTGAGATATTGGTGATTACGTAAGTGGAGTGGGGATTAATGTGATAAAGTACTGGTATCAGTTAGCCGTTAATTTTATCGGCGATAAACAAGATAAAGTGGTATAGAGAAAATGCTTAGTTAAACTAATTTCAAATTATGAAATTTAGATAACTACAGTAAGGAAAATTCGAAGATCACAACCAAAAGCTAATTTTAAAATACAGATAAAGGAACTTAAGAATGTCATGAAAAGTTAATCAAATAAGACAAACATTACTTGGGGGTCTTGTTGAACAACCTAGTTTTAGTGGACGTTTATAATGCATTGAAAGTTCTCTTTTTTAATATACATTTGTTTAAAATAATACACCACTTTTCTTCCAACAATAATGAGTAGACTACTTTACTAGTGCATTACAGTATCTATGTCAAATATAATTGCGAACTTGCTAAATAAATAAGTTAACTACACTTTAAATTAAATTGGGAAATAAACTAGAAATACGGTTCCTTTGTACAAAAGTCACTATACCGCCGCTATGGGCGATGCTACTGCAAAAAGTGGAATTTTCCACATTACCGGGAAAAGTGGTGAAAAGCGTAAAACCTAATTGTTTTACTATATACTTAATGACGCCTTCATGGGCTGCAGTAAGTTAAAAAAAAAAGAAGAAAAAAAATTAATTTAGGGATAATTCCAAAATTTTTAGGGATAATTTTACAGAATTTAGAGGCATTTATTTTAACGCTGAGATAGGCTCCTAACACAGACATTCAAAGCACGTTTTAATAAAGGGAAGAAAACTGCAACTTTCAATTAATAATTAAAATCTTTAAAAATATTGAATTTCCTCTGGAGGATTACATGATTTTTTTTAGGGTTATGGAGGAAAATAATAGAATTTTTTAAGTTTTTAAGGGGAGTCGGAGTTTAAGAACGTCAAAAATACAATTTTGAGATTAATATTGTAAAAAAAATTACAAATAATTTTAAATCCGACGGTGCAAAAAGTTTTAATCTCGCTAAATTAAAAGTTTTTTTTTTTTTTAAAGTGTTGTACATCAATTTGTATCATCGTTTTCAACTTTAACGACCCATATCTCCAAACCCAATTTTGGAGACGTAAGGGCTATTTACACAAAAACTATCAATGATAAATGCCACAATTTATTAACATATTCAATTTTTACACAATTTCAGATTAGCATTTTCAAATATTTTGTTTTGTTTCTCGAAAAGAAATTAAAAAGTCTGACATTCCATAGAATTTTCAAAAAATGTCATTTTTGGTGACAATAAAACTATATCAAATCTTTAATTTCGAAAATAATAAAAAATGCTACCCTCAAATTGTGTAATTTATTGGTAAGAATTTTACATTTGATTTTACATTGAATTTTAGGCATTTATCTTTAATAGTTTTTGAGTAAATACGCTTTAAGTCTTCAAAATTGCGTTTGGAGGTTGGGCCATTAAAGTTGTAAACGATAATACTGTTACGAATTTTTGTATATTTGCAAATATTTCGTAGTGTTAATTTTGTAAATAGGAAAATTTATGTATATTTCGCATAAGGCAATGCAATAGTTCGTCTTAACTTGGCTTCCCTGCAATATGTGTCGTAATGCTTGATAACGAGTTTTACAGAGATAACGCTGGGAAGCGAGTTTTACAAGGAGCAGGGCATTTAACATTATAGTAATGGAAATCTTGCCAAATTGGCGAGATAGAGCCAAGTTGGCGACGGTTTTGGCGACTAATTTTTGTCGCCAAATTTGGCGACCATTTGGCGACATTTTCGGTCCCCATGTACATGTATAGGACTAGTACAACAATACAAATTGATGCGCAATACTTTTTAAAAAATATATATAAATAAATACTTCTAAGTTAGCAAAATTAAAACTTTTTCACCATTGGATTCAAAATTGTTTGTAGTTTTTTTTTTTTTTTTTTTTTACAATATTAATTTCAAAATTGATTTTTTTGACGTTGTTAAACTTTGGCTCCCCTTAATTATTATTAGCAATTACCGAAAAATTTAAGCACAATTTTAGGAACAATAAAAAATGTAAGCAATATTAGGAATTTTAGGGCGAATGCGACCCTTACGCCTTCCAACTTGGAACTAGCGTAATATTGTTATAATTAGTGTTATAGTTCAATTTTGGTTCCCCTCAATGCGCTACACATTCCTTAACACAATAAAGACCTTAACTCCATTTTGATAATTTTGCAGTTGGGTAATTGTTCCACCATAGCAACGATTTGTAACTTTGTTTGTTCTTAAACGGGTAGAATAAACACAATGTTGAACAGTAATTCCAGATGTTTAAAAGTTTCCTTTAAATAGAAGAAAACCGTCACGTTAAACTGAAACATGCAGAGAAAATAAAGCTATTTTCGATTGGGTCCTTTTTATATTCGTAGCGCAAATTACTAAACACAGTAGAGATTCAACTTTATGAATATAGAAAATTAATGTAGAATTAAAATATGCTGTAAAAGTTTTTTTTTCCTTCTTTCTTTTATTTTCTTATCAGAAATATATTTTGATATTAATAATAATGAGAACCATTTTTAGCGAAAATTTAGAGACTTTTAAAGTCTAAGAAAGAGAAAGAATTCAAGCTTTATGCAAATCTATAATGTTTTGTTTCAAGAATAAAGTAAAAACTTTGAATTATAATACAAAATACTTAAATATAAACATTTTATTTTAAGAAGTACTTGAACTTTTTGACGTATATTTTAATAATCATTATTTTTCTCGTCTCTCATTCAAAAACCGATTCTTGAAGTTGTGCCATTTCCTCAATTCTGCAAGGTTGGATTTATAATGAAAGCAATAAAAGATTATACTTTAAAAAAAAAAAAAAAAAAAAAAAAAGCGAAGAACATTCTATATTAAAAAGTACACCAATTTAAGGAAGCATATTTTTTGTTTTGAAAATGACAATTTCATTAAAATGAGTTTGAAATCAAATGTTTCTTAGCAAAATAAACATTTCCTTATTTTAACATTGATAAGTTTCATTTTTACGATAAGCTATAATTTTGAAAAGTAAGCATCCCCCCCCCCCATCAAGACCTTTAGAAGGTTTTGCTTCAAGGAAACAAAAACGGAAAACATTCATACTTCAAAAGGACATTAATTAAATGAAACATTTTCTTTTTCTTTGAAATACATTTGAAAATATTAAGTTTATTAGCATTAACAAATAAAATCATTTGTATAGTTCAAAATTTAAAAGTTTCGTTTCAATATAGTTAAACGATCCCAGTTTTATTTAAAAATTGAAAGAAAAAATCCCGAACTTCCTTTTACTCCTAAAATACTCGCCATATCAAAATAAACAACATCCTAAAAATCCAGAATTTCTTTCTTATATTCGTTGCATACATATCTCAGCAGAAAAGCTCTGTATCGAAGTCTTATCTACAAGATATCACCCCGGGACGAATTTAATAAACTCCGGCTCCATGTTTTGTCTGCAGGCAAAATATTCTCCGAAAAAGAAGAGGGGAGGAAAGCGAAATCTTTGACATACACTCTCATAAACCCACTCGATATTTGGAAAAGAAATTTGTTTATCGGAGGTATGAGAAAGTACACTTTTCAATCGAAAAGTAAAAAAAAATAAATTATTTACAGAATTGGGAAGTCAACAGTGTCGGCATGCGTCTTTGTTCGTTATTTGGAACGCCGACTTTGCAAATAAAGTTTTAAATGTGAGTTTCTGTATCGTTTGGTAAATGGAAGAAGTGATGTGAAATGAGGATGGGTAAAAGTTTAAACAGTGTGGTATTGAAGGTTCTGTTAGAGTGCGTACTGAGTATATAAGAAATGAGGGTTTGGATTTACCTGTGTAAATGATGGTTATGAAGTGGATTATTGAAACAAAGTTCGGAAATGTGATTTAAAATTTTGTTTTCGTACATTCCTCTTCAATAAATAAATAAAATAAAAATAAAATAAACGATCAACAAATTTTGTTTGTCATTTTAAATTCCAGTATATCATTTTGTAAATTTATATCTGGACTAAAAGCAGATATATAATATTTTTATGAATGCAGTTTTCCAATATTTTGATGGAGTTTTTATTGTACGTAACTCGTTTTTCTTGGTGAACGTTTGGCGTTGTTTATACTTTGAAGTTTAAATTCAAAAAGGCATTTCTAAAGTGGGAGATATTAATATAGTCTTATGATATTTAGTAACTAAATCCATTGAAGAAACCTAATAACTCAACTAAAAACATAATTAAAAAAAAATCCCAACCAATAATCGATATCTTATAATCAAACCCCCTCAAGATATCTAATCTTATGAATTTTTATGGATATTTTTTTTTCTTGGATTAAAGCAAATAGAAAGAAGAAATTGAATAGAAAGCAGAGAAGATAGAAGGAATAAGAACGTTCGAGGTAACTAATTGTTTGGCTTATCTTTTTAAAAATCAGTTCATTGTTAGATGCGGTGAGCGATAAAGTCCCTCCTGGAGTTTTTTGCGCCTTTTTCTCTCGATGCATTAATAATCTCTTTTAACACGGGAAAGTGATGAATTGAAAGTATACAAATTATCTTCTTTGTATGGCTATTTGTTTGGGTTTTTTCTATTGGAAAGATAAAAACAAAAAGTAGGCCGTTGGATTTTTTTTTTTGCCGTAGGGTACAGATGATATCCTTTTCTTTTTGGATCTCACTCATGATTTTTAAGTATTTGTAAATTCAAAAAATAAGTTTCAGTAAAGAAATGCGTTTTAAGATGAGGAATTTTTTTTTTGGTCTTTCATAAGACATAGATAGCATACTTTTCCGAATACTTTACATACTTTTTAGAGAAAAAAAGTAAAAGAGCTGTTTGTTTGGATTTTTGACACAAGTGGGTAAACGAGTACTGTGGTATCAACGTATCCAATTACGTCACGTAATAGAAAATGTAATTGATTATTATTAAGAGAAATGAATGCCGCCAAATATAATCCGCCTCATATTGTTTAAACACGTATTGTTTAAACTCATATTGTTTAAACTTCATCAGAGGTCGACGCATATGATTAGCGACTCACTTTATAAATTGGTGCTAATTTGGGGATCACAAATTGAAAAAGTTTCAAAATGTTTTTAAAAGCGATTTTTTTTAAGTATAAAATATTTATATAGACCTATTTAAAAAAAAAAAAAAAAACGTAGCAAAAAATTAGTAAAATTTTATTAGCACTATTTATTTTGGGAACATTTTTCCATCTGTGAAAAATCAACATACTTGAATTTTATTCAAGTGATTTATCAATAAAAGCTTAAACAAGAAATCAAAGAAAAATAAATAAATAAAAGCAGCGATTTAAAAACTTAGCAAGCTGCACTCAAGAAAACTAAATTAATTAATTCATCATTTGAGAAAAGGAAAATGTGCTGTGTATTTAAAGAGGAGAATAATTAAGTTATAAATATTAAGAATTGTTTTAGTAAACGGCGATATAGCTTTATTTTCGTATGACAGCTGCTTATAGAAAAATCCGACTGAAGCACAGGACTTTTTGTTCTCATTGAAGTCTTTATCAGAAAATAATACACTAAATTATTAGCAGTAAAATAATTTAAGTAGTTTAACAAGAAAATAACTTATTAATTATATAAAATTTAAAACTTTAAGCAATTTCTTAGTAGTATTTAATTCGAACTAAAGAGTAAATATGATTAATTTTGGGAGATATGCAGACAAATTTCAACATAGATAAATTCATATCCTATTAAAGCTCTAACACTCTTGTCTGAATCCGTCGGAGGATTTTTTCATAGGTTACTGTAACTACAACCTTCCTACTCCTATCAATACGAAAGAACACGTGCCTGACCACCTCAGTCAACTAGCATTGCAGGTCATAAATAAAATCCCGTAAAATGATAGTACGGTAGCAAAATCACAGATCTTGCTGGTAGTGGCATCTACATTGAAACTCCACGGGATAGAATCTCTCTTTCTCAACATAACCCTGACTTCTGCTCTATTTTTAGAAGCGAACTGTTAGCTATCAAAGTGGGTCTTCAGACTATTCTGAACGAAAATAACTATGAAGATCTATAGATTCTCTCTGATAGCCGTAGTTCACTATAAAATATCAATAAATGAACCCACGTCGGAGACAAAACTAGCATATCTATTTTACACAATTTAAGGTTTATTTCCCTTCAACATGATATCCACCTCCAATGGATTCCTTCCCATGTGGATCTTCACGGAAACGAATCGGCAGACAAATTCTCAAAGGAGGGTTGCAACCACCTTACCCCTTCTTCAGAGCTCTCTTACCTGGAACCTTACTGTCGGATTAAATCCCAAACTATGAAGATTCGGCTGGACCCCCCCCCCCACCACCACTGGTATTGAGGTACTAAGCCGGGGTCTTCCTTTAACCCTGACTTGTGACAGAAAATCACGTACCAGCCTCTCTCTCCAAGCCATCGGCCATCTTAAATGTCTTACCTTCTCTAAAGGCAAGAAAAATTAAACTCTCTGCTCTAAGTGCCACCAAAGTCAGGTCTCAGCTGAACTCATCCTGGACTATTTGGGTCTTTTTTGGGAGGAAATTTATTCTTTTCCCCTTCTCGTCATATACTTTTTGTATGCCAACGGATTCCTTAACCTGGTCTGACTCCGTCAGACTGGGTTGGAGATTAGAAATAACAACAAAATAAATGGAAACGAATTTCCCAATGCGAAATGTCGACTACCTCTAAGATTCGTTAACATAAATATTAATCTTCAATGTCCACTATCATAACAATTTCGAGCAAGGTAAGTAAATAACAAATATGAACAACTGAATTTCCATTTTCCCAAAGCTCATTTGATAAAACAGTGAATTGACAAAATGCAAAAAGTTAATCCGGTAGTGACACAAAAATCCTATTTTTAAAGTTCCACGAAAAAATCATATCCAGAATTCAAACATTTACTTTCAGCAGAGTTTGAAATTTATTTGTCGAGGTAAAATATCACATCTCCAATAACCGTTATCAGTATTCGCGTGAAAAAAAATTGTAACTTGAAAACACCTTTCATCGGAAAATAAATGACCTAGACTGTCATCGGCTTAATTATAGAGCTTAATTAGTTGAGACCGTGCCAAGTAGGATGAGGTTGAGGTTTTAAAGATAAGTTGTTTTTTCACACTTTCCAAGGCACATTTTTGGTTGTATATTCATCATTAAAAAAAAGCACCGTTATTTTTCTAACGTTTTTTAGTGCTGTATGTTAAAAATTGAGTGTTTGAGTTGTTGACAACGCAAAAACGGGTATGCATATATTTATAATATGATACGTTACATAGAATTTCTACTTTTTCTCTAAATATGAAATTTAACTTTTTTGGAAGTACTTTTAGATTTTATCCCTAAGATAAATAAGTTTAAAATAGTGCTAAAAGTAGAAACGTATCATGTGTTAAAATATATAACTAAATTTTTTATTACTTTTGAGACAAATAGCTCTCGGACTTAATGTCTTGTTTTTCTTAAACAGGGGTTTTTCTTTTTATTATGTATAACTTTTCAAGTAGTGTTCTTAATAATTCGTAATGCAATTATTTCACAATAATACTATAATGATTATATAAAATCTGAGAAAATATCGTATACTGCACTGCTCATCAAAAGTTTTGAACAAAATATTAGTAAGTTCAAATGTATAGTATATTTAATTATCAATGTAGCAATCAAATTACAACACTTCAACTTTTAATGTTAGAAGTAAAAAGAAAAATTCAGAAGAGCGGATTATGCTTCATTGCTTTAATTTCTATAGTACAAGAATGGCAAAAAGATGTTTGTTAGCAATGTGCAATTCACATACGTCGAAGGAACCTGTCCAAAATCAGCAAAATTCCTGTAAAAATTCGCATAAAAGAGACATAAAAAGATGTAAAAAAACGGACGTCTACATACAACAATAAAAATCATCCTTCCCATCTGATCTTCTTGAAGAGAAATCTGGCCTTAATCATCTTTCCAAAAAATGAAAATCATCATTACATAGCAATGAAATGTTCAGGTCACGTCATATAATGAAAATGCGTATCTTTAATAAATCTTAATTTATGCTGCCATAAAAAAGTTTAATTTTAATTTCTGAAACGCATTTATTGATAATCTTATACAGAGGCAATGTCCGATTTGTCTGGTTTGTCCGGAGTCAGGTTTCTCATTCGAAACTACTACTTAACAACTACTTTTATCGCCAAATATGTCTTTAAAGTTACCAACATAGCAAGATTTATGGAAAGATATTATCAATAAAAATATTGTCAAAGTCACCAAAATGGCAATTTAAAAGAAAATTGAAATGAAAACATGAACTTGCAAACAACATTCCATTACATATAAAATTTCCAAGCAGTAATCTCTATTACTGAGCAATTGAAAGAAGTGCATTTTTTTCACTCCCAAAGTTTAACTAAAATTTATTTCAATACATACTAGAGAAATAAACCTAGAAAAAACGCTTTCCGGATATCGCAAAGTTAATTTATAAACAAATTCCAAACCATTGCTAAAAGTTCACACAACCAAATCACAAACAAATAAAGCAAAATCAATTTGTTGGTGGCGAGCCAAAATATATTCAGCCAACAAACCAGCCCAAACTCCGCTGAGAAACAAATCAACAACTTAATTTGAATGCAAGCCCCAGTCGGAACTAAGTTACAAATTTGCCCTCCACAGATTTCGCGGCTTAGATGACACTTAATGGCCATAAAACAAAACAAACCCATTTCTGCAGTATTACCCTGGCTAAAAGGGTTACACCAAAGATGGCGAAAAAATTGGCGAGCAAAAGTAAACAAAATTTAATTTGTAAGAAGTATCTGTCTTTTATTCACTTGGCTGCTTCGTGTAAATTAGAAGATAACGACGGAAGAGGGGTAAATGGATGGGACGTAGCGCCCGGTAATTAAATTCATGTCTGTACTGCGAGAAATTAATTATGTACTTCATTACTCGCAATTAACACCGGAGTCAAACGGTTAATTCGATAAAACAAGCGAAGTGTGAGAAGGGTTCTTGAAATAATAAATGACACTTGGAAAAAAAAATGGGCCAGGAAGGGATGGTAAACATTTGTCTTTGTTTGAAGTCTCACCACCCCGGAAAGTGTTGTGTTACAATGGAGCTTCTGAGCAGTGATTTGTTGGGTGGTGGTGGTATTATCCTTAGAATAATTTTCTATTTGACCGTTATAGAAAAAGAATATTTAAATAAATTGAACTTGATACAATGCTGGTAGAAACGTGGCTGTATTTTCAATCTGGATCTACATTTCTGTATTAACAGAGAGATAAAGAATTGCAATAATATTAAAGTAAAACGCTTTAGTCGGAAAATTAGGAATAAGCGGATAAAGAATGAACGAAAGAATGTATGATTAAGTAATGAGTTGACAAACGAAAGGAAGGAACATTGCAATAAAATTTTTTATAAATTGCTTTGCTGGAATATACGAAGGAAAATGTAAAGAATACGTGTACTAATAAAAGATGAGCTAATGGTTAGACAAACGAACAGCAAACCAAATGTCGTAATATCAAAATTAAACTCTTTCAAGAATGGCAAACACTCGTTAAAAGAGGAACTAATGGTTAGATAAACGAACGGTAGATAAATTGTTGGAATATTAAAATAAAACTCATTTTGGAGAATAAACTGACGAATAAGGAATAAATGGACGAACGTCGTTGAAATATTAAAATCAATTTCCTTTGCAATAACGACGAACGAATAATAAATAATGATAAAGGATTGAATAAAAATTGAAACGTTCAGATGGTAATAAAACTCCAAAATATAATTTTTCCTGAAGTTTCTCGCCTGCTATTCACACATTTACTTTTAAAAGGAAATCTGTTTATCTGCAAACGCTGGTATAAAAGGAATAATATCAGGAAATTTCAAAGATCATTTCAGAATAAAAACCATTTAATTTTTTTTAAATATAGCAAGAGGAATAGAAAAATACAAACTATCCGACTAAAAAACAATGGTAATAAATTGGACTAAAACTCATACTTTCTCGTTTTATTTACTATCACGAAGCAGAAATCTTAATTTTCTTATAAATAAATCCAATTTAATAGTCACTTTTAGATACGAAACTTTTCTTTAACACAGTCTATGCAACCATGGCTCTAACTATTTAGGATAGCCATAAAAACAGTTTCAAGAGAAGATCCATTTCTGCGTAAAAGCTTTTCACACTTGGGAGCGAAATTCCAAGGAAAGCCAATTACGCTCGATTGTGTTTCAACAAGACTTGTCTAATACGAATCTCGGAGGTAGAAAGAAAATTTTAAACGCCGTCAACGTAAAATCACGGTGGAGATAAAAGTTGGATGTAATCATATGACGCAAACAAAGAAATTTCCCAGGAGAACTTCTAACAAAATTTTGAGCCAAAACACTTTTATATTTCTTCATCGTTTGTTTCTCTTTTAAAAAATACACTTGTAGGTAGAAAGATGGCACAGTAAAACATGGGGAATAAAACTGTAATACATTTTTGGAGACTGTTGAATAAAATTGTAACATGATATTCCTTTTAGATTTAGAAAAAAAATTGAAGTTGGAAAAAGAAAATGTCTTGCTCGCACTCACTTGAAAAAATTACATTTGAAATTTATGATATTTACTTACAAAAAAAGTTTTCTAGTTAAACTAAAATGATAAAATATTTTGAATGAGAAAAATTTATTGCTTTATTGAAATATAAAACATGATATAGAATTTTTTTATAAGTAACTTAAATGGAATAGAGACACAAATAATTGAAAATTATTATAAGTTACTAACTGTATTGAGTCCTTTTTTCCCCCCTTCCAATCAACTAGACGAAAGTTTATCCAGTTGAAATACCAGTTTTTTTTTAATTTCGCATTCATCATACATAGAATAAACCGAATTTTCAGAATGGACCGAAATTTTTTGGTGTATATCGTCCAACTACGATACGTTGATTCCCAAAATTAAAAATTCTGATATGTTTCTATTTTAAGTCCTAATGCAAAATTCAGATAATTGCATGGATTTAAGTTGATATGGAATTTTATTAATTTAACGTGGTATCAAAAAAGGCCATTGGCGGGAATATTTTGCAATAATGGATACAAATGCTAAATGTTAAGTTTTGCTTTTATTTTCTATTGCCAAATAATATCTTAATTACAAATAAACATCTTTATTTTTCCTTTAGTTTGAGATTCTACGCTAATGCAGTGATAATCTTATATAAAGGTTCTACTTGTGTATTTGCCATGTACGAGATCACTATTATTAGCTAAAACTAGAAATTACAACCTAAAACTGGAAATTATTAGCTAAAACCAGAATCTCAAATTTGTAATTGTTTTTGTTTATAAGTATTGCCAAATATATCTTCATACTTACTTGTTTAGTGAGGTTTTTTTTTCTTCTTCTTTTTGTTCTTATACTTTTATATTAAATAATTTTAAAATGCATGATCCAAAAAACATTAAATTTGACCTTTTCCTTTCCGTTAACAGGGGAATTAACTTCTGTTCAACTCGTTTCACAATGGATTTCTTCTGAACTGCTATTGCTGCTTATAACTCGACGTCGTTTACCTGATCACCCTGGTAAATTTCGAGCAATTCAAATATTTTCGAGCACTCTCGAGCAATTAAAATATTTTCTTCCTCACAATAACTTTTAGCCATATTTTGAAAGAAGAACAATTACTCAAGTCAACAAGCTATTACAAATATGAAAAATATTGAAAGGTGGATTAAAATGAAATCAAATTGTTCAAATTCGAAGTACTTGTTTAGGCAAGATTTCTGCTGCCTATTTCTTCCGCTTCTTTAACGCAACCAAAGACGCCTCGTAATTTTGAATAAATGACTCACCAACAATATGACGACATAAAACCACGCTAGGATTTAATAGCTAAGAACAATATAAAATATAATGTGTTCAACATATTACGGTTTATCTCCATGGCAAGAAATGTCGTCATGCTCATTGAAGTAGTATTCTGGGTATGACAAAATATTTTCTCATGGCCAGATCTCCATGACGGAAAAAAAAAGTCGCCATACTCATTTAACAGATTAAAAAGGGTAGTCTCTCACCCTATAACTACATTTAAAAAAAAATAGAAGCAACAATAACAGGCATTAGGTCCAAAGCCTGCTTCAACAACTGTTCAATCAGCTAACTCAAAAATAAGTTCGAAACTTCAGAGTAATTAAACCCGAACTCTTAAAGTGAAGTTTGATTTATGCTTCCGTCAGAATGTGGTTTTCTTAACATTCATTCCACGAGCTGAAAACTTCCTCAAACAAAAATCGCCTAAACTCAACCGATTGACGCAAAAATAACAAACCCCAGACTAGAAACTTTGACAAATGAAGCATCGGATTCTTAAAAGAGATTTTTAACCCTAAAAATTCAAACTAGTTTTCTGCTCCTATACCGTATCAATCAACAGAGAACTTTAGTTACTTGTGACGTAATTAAAGCTCGCCGCTGAAGTATAACTCCTCACAGGAAACAACCCAGGAGAGTCGTAAAAATCTTTGCACTAATGCTCGGGAAACAACGTTGAGAATTTCAACGTTGCGTAAACATTTAAAAAAAAAACACAGCAGCCGAAATCCCTAACGTTTCTGGGTGACTTGGCAATTTCAATTTAGAAGACCTCAGTCAACTCAACGATGGAATGGGTTTTTAAACTTTTGCTAATTGGCAAACTAGTCGTGACGTTTTTAACGAAAGCGGTGATCATTAAGAGGCTATATTTACCAAAAACTAGCTTTTAAAAGAGATAAAATGTTTCAACTTGAGATGGTGTAAAAAAATAACTTCACGAGGAGTTTGAAACATCTCCAGTGAATCATATTTTTGTAGGAGGAAGCTGAAGGAATCTATTTTTGTTCGGTATGCACACACATGGTCAAATTTGAAGAGTGTCGTTGGTGAAAAAATTAAGACCTAACGGAAGGCGATTTGTTTGAAGTATTTTATAAGGACTAGGTTCTTAAATTAGAGTAAGACTTGTTAAACTATAAGAGGAGAAGGTTTAAAATACCACGTTTTACGCAAAATATTTTTTTTTTACCATGATAACACTTAAAAGGAAACAAAGAAAAAGTATTTTTAAGTTCTTTAAGCTTCTCGAATTTGCAACGTGGAAAGATACCTTAAAAATATTATCCTAATTTAGAAAGAAAGTATTGTTTTAAGCAAGTTTGAAAGCAAAATTAAAATTTCTAAAATATTAACATTGGAACAGTAAACACACTATTGTGAACATACCAAATTTGATGAAAATTTTGTTTATTTACGAAAAAATATTAATTCTTGTAGAAAAAGATATTAATTCTTTTGTGAAAAATATTAATTCTGTTAAGAAAAATATTAATTCTTTTGAGAAAAATAAAAATTATTCTTGGGAAAAGTATACATTATTCTAAGAAAAAATATAAACTATTTTAGGAAAAAAATAATTTTTGGAAAAATATAATTTATTTTTAGAAAAAATATATAATTTTAGAAAAAAAATACAATTTTAGAAAAAAAAATACAATTTAAAAAAAATATATAATTAAATAATTTTAGATAAAAATATATAATTATATAATTTTAGATAAAAATATATAATTATATAATTTTAGATAAAAATATATAATTATATAATTTTAGATAAAAATATATAATTATATAATTTTAGATAAAAATATATAATTATATAATTTTAGATAAAAATATATAATTATATAATTTTAGATAAAAATATATAATTATATAATTTTAGATAAAAATATATAATTATATAATTTTAGATAAAAATATATAATTATATAATTTTAGAAAAAAAAAATATAATTTTAGAAAAAAAAAATATAATTTTAGAAAAAAAATATAATTTTAGAAAAAAAATATATAATTTTAGGAAAAAAATATATAATTTTAGAAAAAAATACATAATTTTAGAAAAAAATTGATTATTTAAGGAACAAATACAAATTAGAGTTAGAAATAAATGTAAAGTATATTTAGGAATAAATATAAATTGCATTTAAAAAATAAATATTAATTAAATTCAGAAATAAACCCAAATTAAATTTAGAAATAAATATGTTACAACAGATACGAAGCGTTGCAGAATGTTTAAAATCCTATTATTCATCAAAAGCAAATTAAAAGTTTGATCAAATTACTTCACAATTAAAATCATATTAGAAAGTACGCGGAACATAACAGATTTAGAAACTGGTTTCAACATCCATTCCCTATCATTCATCAGAATCCAATTATGTTTTCAACTTCAACCTACGCGAGTTTGCAACACCTTATGTTGCTATCACGTTCGAAGACAACAAAAAATGAAAACGTTGAAAGCAAACTCATGCTTGTTAACTTATAACTGTAACGATTTATTTAGAAGATTGGGGCTATTTCTAAATTTAAAATTTGTAATCTTAAATTAAGAAAAGAAAGATAGAAAAAAAAAAAAAAAAAAAAAAAAAAAAAACTGCATTTGTGTTGGGTATTTGCAAGAATATATAAGTCCGCAACAATTTAAAACTATAAAAGGAACATATATTTTGCTTAACAAGCCTAAATTTTTTTTCCACAAACTGAGCACAAACATTTTCCATCCTAAGTCATGAGACCTCAAATGAAAATTTGTCAAGATTAAACCGGCGAAAGCGTTTTTCACTTGCCTGAAAAATCTTTTTAAACGGACATTTTTCTTTTTGCATTTAAAACTTTGTAGTTTAACCAATAAATCAAATTTTTCATTAAGCTCAAAAATTAATTTTTAAACGCAATTGAATTTTCACGAGATGGTCCTACTTTTATATTTTGTAAATAAAACAATGAAGCGTCTCGCAGTTGTACAAAATAGTAATTTGTTTTTATAATGCTGGTTATACACTTCGAAAATATTCTTGTATAATAATACCTAGTAATACACGCTTTTTTACGTGGAAATAATACATGTATTACAGGCGTATTCCAAGAAATGTAGGAAGCAGGAAATTGCCTTTTTAGATGATAAATTGCACTGTTTCATCAAACTAATAGTTTTTAAGACTAAAACTACTGTACTAAATGGACAGTTTATAATTAGGAATAAATTATAATGCAATAGCTTATAAGTCAATAGTTATAAGGACTTACGTAAATGTCACTTGTGGGTTAGATCTCTTAGAAAAAAATTCATTGCAGGGAAATTGTCGACCTTAAATTCAAAATTAATTTTAAAGTTCTTCTTGTGTTTGCATTACGCATCATTTTATTCATTTGTCAAATTTAATGAACTCTCAAGTGCTACTACGTGGGAATAAAACAAATCAATGTTTGGGACAAATAACATAGTTTCGCAAGTTTTACCTGGTTTAAAATTATTAAACTAAAAGGACAAATTATGCCTCTTAAAATATTGAAATGAATGATTCAGGGTTCACAGAATGAAGGTACTTCTTTTTGGAGACTGTAGTTACCAATCTTTATTGTCATCTTCATAAAATGTTTTTAAGTGTATAATGGAGAAATGATATCCGAAGAAAAAATAAGCATCAGTTGAAATTTTCACCACCAGATGGAAAAGTGACACTTTAAGGTGCTTATATGGTAGTTAAATTTACAGAGCGAACCTTATCAGAAAAGTTGTTTTCTTTTGGGATATAAAACTTCGTTTACATGATTTTTTTTTTTTTTTTTTTTTTCAAAATTTGTCCTGTAATTGCAGTTTTTTCTACATTGTTGCAGCAGTAGGTTTAAAATTTTTAATGATCTTAGTTGTCTTTGAGGAATCCTTTACGAAAATTTGAACTAGTTAATAAAGTTATTATTTTTTTAAATTGCTATTTTTTTCGTTTTTAAAAATCATTTCCCCATGGTTGCAGTATTACGTATAAAACTTTTTGATGAAATTTAGGTTCTTACAGGCCACAGATAGTTTTAAGCAAAAGAAAGTTATAAATGATTACATTCTGAATCTTAATACCTTTATGAATTAATAGATAAATCATTAAGATAAGTACCACGAAAGCTGCAGAAATATCTAGTTTCTGTAGAATATCCCTGTATCTATCCCGCATCAACTAAGACCTTCAGTTCTTCTGTACGGAATGCAACAAGTACGCAGACCCTTAGCAACTGTATTCCCCCAAATCAATCTGTGATCCCCAGAGAACGCAATTAGTCTTCCACTAAACGCTAATACGAGTCTTCAGAAATAATCGATAACCATCATTAACTTCTCTTCGGATAGGATATTGTAAGAAAACAAGCAAGAAAAGTAAGTACGTCCTTTTGTGGCCATTTTATATGTACAGAGAGACTTTGTCAATCGATATATTGGGTGGGAGGACTTCTAGTTCATTTTCTTGGATGGACCTTGAGAGTTTTGGCGTAATAGTAATTTAATTGCGCACATTTTCTATATTTCTGTAGATTTTCTATTCATTATTGTTGTTTTACTTTTGATGAATTTGAAGTTTTATGAGCTATATCAAGAGTAATTAAATGTTGTATATGGTATTATCAAAATGGTTAAAATTTAAAAACAATAAATCCAGTTGTTATATTTTGGAAAGATATGTTATAGGTATGGGAGTATCAAAATTAAAACATATGGAATACTGTGAGCAGATTTTACAAGTTTTGTTAACGATAGTTACACTAGTAACACATATCATACGGTCAAAGGGAATATAAGCCCGAATATTAACTAAATACAATAAAATCAAATAATAAAGAATTTCACTATTTTTGAATCTCAATTTTAGGAACTGCGGAAATCTTTTTTTATTACAATTTCGTTCATGTTATCTAACCCATTAAATATGACTTTTGAATAGTTAAAAACAATGACTTTTTATCCTATACGTTGTTTATATAGATAATTTAAAGTATATTTGGAATTTTTCAGATTTTTCGGAAAATAATTTTTACGATTTTTAAAAAATGCTAAGTGGGACCTCAATCGCAATTTATTAGCAAAGAAGAAAACCAAAATATCGAGGGTAAAATTTTATTACCAAGCGTTGTTATGGATTAATTTTTTTCAAGTAGATAAAGTAAACATACCTATATAATATCTTTTAAAAAATATTTAGTTTTTAAAACTTTAATGGATTAAAACACACACACACATACACACACACACACACACACACACACACACACACACACACACACACACACACACACACACACACACACACACACACACACACACACACACACACACACACACACACACACACACACACACACACACACATAGTTACACTTTACCACAGGCAAAATTTTATTACAGAAATAAAGTTATAAATTTCCCTTCTTACCTAAATATAGTACTTTATATGGCTTCCTTTTATTTATTTTACCTCCTTAAAAAGTCGTTAGAATATGACATGCCAACAAAAACTATGCAGCTCATTTTTTCCACACATTCTACTTAATTTACTCCATACTCAACGATAAGATTATTTAATCCAGTTAAATAGCTTCTGAGAATTCCATTTAGTCATTCACAGTTTCTATTTGAAATCCCACTTCCCGCTGCGATGCTTAGTAAAACATGTTAAATTCAAATCCCAACACCTCCAACTCTGCCATTTATTACAACAACTAAAGAACACCGCGCCCAGATTCAAGAACAATCGTTCCCGAACCAAAAATTGCACGCCCACCCAACCCGTATTCATTAAACCATTCTCAGCATGGAACCTGGAAACAATTGAAGGCAAAATAATAAAAACTTAATACATTTACTTTACTGTTATTGTAGGAAGCTTAGTAAAAATAGAAATGAGCACACTTTTTTAATTGTTTCATTCGTTCTAATCGAAGCATTTTATGCATTCAACGAAGGTTTTGATTAACGAAGTTGTTGATACAAGACCGCTAATTGTGAATTAATGCAAATAGAAATTTATAAGGATATGAATGACGTATTATTATTTTTAACTTCGAAATTTTGAGCTGAATTGTTGCTAAGCGAAACTTTGTGACTCGTTTAATACATACGTAATGTTTAAGGAAACGGTTGACTTTTAACGACTTCATGGAAAGTTCCAAACAAGAACTATTTGGAAACTTGCAATACGATACAGTGATATTAAAACCGAGCAGCATTATCGTATAGAAACGTATAAACAGTTATTTGCGTCAGCACAACTATATAAAAAAAAATTGGTTCGTATTTTACAAGTATGTTGGTATTTACAAGTTGTTCGTGATTCAAGTTCTGTTTTTCGTAGCAGTATGAAACTTGCGTAATCGTCAGATCTTAATAAATTTTTTATTTTTAGTACTACAAAGATCAAGAAGAATGATATTTTCAGAATATATATATATTTTTTTGATTCAAGATAACTATTAATGATTAAAATTTTTGCAAACAACGGTTGAAAGCATGGACGCTGACAGAATTACTTTTAAGATGGTGCAGATAGTAATCAAGCGTGTAAAAAATTACTTTATTTTAACCTTGATTTTTTAAAACCTATATAATCTATTTATTCCCAGTTAATCATACCACTTTTCTGCACATTACTTTTAATTTTCAACTGCCAGTTTGAAGCAAGTACACCCTCTTGCACCTTCCTAACGTCTCTCATGTTTCAAAGACAGCTTTTATTGAACAGTTATTCTATACTTTAAATAAAAAAAAATGTGTATATATCTTCAGTTTCAACCTTTCTGGTAAAGAAGTTAACTTTGACACAAGTCTTTAATTACCTTCAGATATCCTCATGATATCAGTAATACGTACAAGAAATTTTTGATTTGTTGTTTACTTCAGGATCCAGAACACTGATTAAGAACAATTTTTGGACAGCTTATGAGCGGTTTCTGTTCTACAAACAGATGAAGCCAATTGAATACTAACCCCCCCCCCCTACCTATCTATGCTACATAATAGGTTGCCCATAGTCAGGGGCGTACTGGGAAGCAATATCGGCCCGGTGATTTTAGATTTATGCCGGCCCAAATTTTCAATATAATCAGCAAATCAAATATTTGTAGTTATAGTTAATAATAAAATAATTCAAAAAAGTAATTAATTGTAATTATCAGTATATTTTATTATTTGAATATTTATATTTAATAATTATTTTCAATAATTAGTTTTATTATAGTTTTCAATAATTTTAAAGTTTTATCTATATATTTAATAGGCAATACGTTTTTTGGGGTTAGTCCGTCCGCCTAAACTGCTCAACCAATTTCAATGATAAAGGTGTCATTTTAAAGGAAATAAGCTGTAGATTTGCCAAAACGTGCCAAAATAATTTATTAACACTTTATTAATTAGTTAAATTTCAATATTTTTCATCATTAAGCTACTACAAAGCCTCAATGATTTTGAATATATGAATGGCAACATCCTTACGTATGTAAACAACAAATCCGTTGCTAATTTTAAAGCTCTTTTTAAACTCTTCGTTTCAAAATTGATTTTTTCTGTTTTTCTGAAGCATTTTTGTATTAGAGTAATTATTATTTTGAAGTATTTCTATCCAGAAAATGCCTCGCGTTGGACGTCGTTCTCTAACGGGGCGACTTATCAGAATAAATAAAAGATATTGGGACTTCAATGTAAGGGCATAGCTAATGAAGTTTTAAGTCAGAATGTTGGCGGATAGTATATTTAACTTTCTATTATAAAACTGCAATTTGGGTGTTTTCTCTATTAGGCCTTACATTAAATTTATAAAAATTTAGTTACATTTTTTATGGCTGGCAAACCTATTCGAGCGCATCAAAATGTTTTAACCACAAATTCGAGCGGCAAAGCAGCGAGGCGTTTGGGGGTTGGCGAGCGTTAGCGAGCAGGGGGCGAAGCCCCCTAGTTAGTTTTAATAATTTAACTGTTTTAGTGATTAGTTTAATTACATCAAATTGTCTCTATTATTTATAACTTCTTTGAGTGAACTTGGTTTTTATAAATCATTTATTGTTTGTCGCTAAAACTAAATAAAAGAAATCTAAATTGCAAAATAAAGAATGTCCAGGTTATTAGAAAATTACATCCGAAATGATAATATACAATTTACCTTAAAAGTTATAAAATAATTAAAAACTCATAATACTATAATATATAAATCTTAGTGCATCTATTTTCTAAATATGAAATTGAACGCATTAGGCTTTTTTTTTTTTAAAGTTAAGGAAAACAAGTACTTATATTGAAAAAATAATAATAATAAGAATAACTTTCATACCGTACCGGCCCATTTTTTACAGACACTGACCGTCCCGGTGATTGCACCGGACAACCCTATGGCCAGTACGCCCCTGCCCATAGTTACAAACACATTCTAACTAGTTTGGGGCTAAGGGGGGGGGGGAAGGGGAGGAGAGTTGCTAAGGCAAGATCTCTATGCCATTGTCAAGCCTTTTTCGGCTTTAACCGTTTGAGGTACCCTCCCTCGGAAGTGCTCAAAATGCGTTGTCTTTTGCACTTTACAGGAATAATGTAGTTGTCATCATTGTCAATAACATGATCACATGGATTTGTGATTATGCTCATAGAGTTTCTTTTTCTATTCATTGTACCTTTTTGGGGATACACTAAATTTAGAAAAGTTAACCAATAAATCTAGATTAATTTTTTACTCGCTTTTTGTGTTGCTTCTTCTAATCATTTTGAATCACACAATTATTAGTAATAATGAGAAACACTTATGGAAGAATATGTCCGATTACTTTGCTAAATGCAACAAATCTGACAAAGCGATGTGAAAAAGACGAGAATCATGTAATATAACACATCTTATATGAGTAAAACATAAAATAAACGAAGTGCTTGGGACTCAAACGGTTAAGTTAATAACCAAACATTCCCTTATACAAAAGTTACAGATGGAAATCCGTGATCCAGAAGGTCCTAAACAGGAGAACTTTAATGAACATTTTGAACGAAATCATTAGTCTTCAAATTAGACACAGTTTGTAATCGCGTATAATTCAATGGCTAAATGTAAAAAGGGGTCATATCTCATTGAAAATGGTAAGACAATGACCCTTATTTCGCTTTTTACAACCAGGAATTCAATTACTCTTGCAAAAGGTTTTTCTTCGCATTCTCAGTTACTTTGCAAAACAGAACTCAAATTCTGGCCATAGAAATCAGTCTACAAAGAGCTCTCTTAATGGCTCAATCAAACCACTTTCTGTGGTTGGCGGCAGAATATCCTCCATGTACAAAGACCCAAAAACTTTGCTAGATCCTGCTCCAAATATGGGGCTGCATAATTTTCCATCCGCGAAATCCACCTGCCCCACCTATATCTCCCACACAAAGAAACGCATTGCAGAAAACTGTTTGGTCCTTTTCCCCCAGCAGCTTCCGACTATCATCTTGCCAGGGCGTGAGTTTCTCACCAATTCTTCCTCCCTTCCCTACCTCATCAGAAACTTTTTCCCTTCACAAATGATTTCTCCGACTTCTATTGTGCCGAAGAAAATATGTGGGTGGATCACCCCCTCACCAAGGCTGGAAGATGGAGAAAGGATACAGTCTCAAATTTTTTATTCATTGATTTTCCTTTGCCGTTGTGAAGTCTGAACAAACGTTACTGAAAATATATAGTTCAAGCATTTCTCTGAGAGGAAACAATCTTTGCTATATTAGAGTCGTTGGAGAGACTTATTTGTGTAACGAGGAACGATGATACGTAAGGTATCTCAAATGACTGACTCATTAAAGGCTGAGAATAAATAGGAAGATTTGTGATTTTGTGAAAATAATCAGCGAGTTTAAAATAATACTTTGTTCTTAGTGAGTTTCAAGATATTAAAAAAATTATTTAACTTTTGTAAAGCTGCATAAACTTAGCAAATCATAAATAAACTTAGCAAATCATAAATGTAGTGCTATAATTGTGAATAGTTTGGTGGTATATACGTAACAACCGCATCGTAAATTGTACTGGAGTCGACAGTTTTAAAAGACAGCTGGATCTATCCTGGGAGATTGTTCAAGTTAAACTGGATTAACCAAAAAGGATATTTTTGTATTTGCAAGTCTGAGTTAACTATTTTTTAAAGCTATTAAAAGCTTACGATGAATGACACTAGAATGGAATGCATTTGTGAAACTGAACATTGATCGTGTTTCAATTCTTTTAATTTTGATATAAAATATAGGAAAAAGGTTTTGAATAACATAGTTTATTATGGATTTTAGAATGCGTTAAGCGTTGTATTATTTAGGCAACATTATCTGTTAAACTAATACTTTGAAACATGCACAATTTTTACCAGATTTAATATGAGTAAAATGTAGTTTAATTCGAATTTAATGAAAAGTAAAATTTCTTTTCCGGATAACAGCAATGGTTGGAGTTGGAATCCTCTTTAACGTAGCATAGCCAAAATAAACCCCGTGACGATGAAATTAATTTTAACAACCTAATAATAAAAATTAATATTAGTTTTTTACGCATTTCACAAAAACACTTCTAAGTAGATTGCCACAGTTTTTGACAAATGTTAAGGTAATATTTTAACAGTCACAAAAAACTTCTTATGTACATTGGCAATATATTTCATACATATATTATTTAGGTAAAATTTCAAGTGTTGCCATGTTTGGATGTTTATAGTGTTTTCAGTATAGGACAGAGAAGGATTGACTGTAACTTTTAAGTGGCAGTTTGATTTGCAAAGGACAAATATTGCTTATTAAACTTTTTCAAACAACATGTTTCTGAAATTGTTTAAGCATTAGAGATTACTTTATGAGAATTTTTATTTCTTATTTTAATATTTTAAATTGTTTAATTCTATTTTTGCTTTGTAATTTAAACCTTATCAAGTAACTTCAGTGACGTCATCCATCCACATAGCCAATGGTAGCCCTTCTTTAAAACGATATCAAAATAACTGCACCACTATAGACTAAGTTTTAAGACTACCTTCACTTTCATCCACAATCCTTGCTCCCCTTCCCCCAAGAGAAAAAGAAACCGTGTTGCCACAAAGCAGTACAAATTGGGGGAAGAACTCCCCTGAATCGTTTGGGTGGCTACGGCATCGCCTGGAATTTTGGATAGAGGTGAATTGACGACGAATTTCTCTTCATTTGGGGGAGAAGCACCCAACATTGTTGTCATTAGGAACCCACAGTGGATACTTTTCCCGAAGGGTTGCTGGAACTATCCGTCAACTGCTTTCAGAAGGCCTCGAACCAAAAGGGAGCCAAAGGATTTTGAATGAATTCAATAGAATGGGGAAAAATTCTGAAATCTGTATTATATATCTCAAAGTAAAGTTATTAAGGTTATACTTGATTGAAAAGTGTAAAAGTGATAGTTGTATAAAGAGTGTAGCAGTGGTTAGTTGTATATATTGCATGTCAAACCAGATTTAGTGCAGAATAGTTTGGCCGAAATTTAACGTTTTTTGTTTAAGAGGGAACGTTAGACTATCTCTTCACCAAAGACGCAATGCCTCATTTTTTTTTGGCTGCACCCACACAGGGTTCCTACTCTTATTGATGACAAAAATTCAAATACTTTCAAGGACCTTTTAAAGAAAATGCAAGGACCTTTTTAGAAAAATTCAAGGACCATAAAATTACATACTTTAGACATAAAAATACAAAACGAGATTATCGGTGGTCACTTAAAAATTCAAGGACTTTATCCTTTTTTCAAAGGACAAATTTCATTAAAAAAAATTCAAGGACTTTCCACGACTTTCAAGGCCCTGCACAACGGTATTGGACAATGTCATAAACAGGGGTTGAGGAAGATTGGACAGTCCATGCTGAAACTCAAGCATCATTCCAAAATACACGTGATTAAAAAAAAAAAAAAAAAAAAAAAACGTTTCAAAAACATCACATAACGTATTTTTTTACCTTTCCTTTAACGTACCTTTTACCCTTCTCATAACAAAATATTTCGATTTTAAAACTCTGCATTAACATTGTAAAACTTCCAGTATATAGTAGTGGTCTCGCGTACAAATAACAGATACAACACTTAGATACCAAAGATCTCTTTTGTCAAGTGGTTAACGCACCTGTCTAATGATCTAGGAGTCCCGATTTCGACTCCCCGTCAGCGCACATCGCTACATTGGTGACTACTGGACAATGAATCATGCTGCCATCTATCGACACCTTTTGTAAATACTGCACGACTTCCACACTACCACTTCAGCAAGCAACCTTTGGCGACTCACTACCACACGCAATGCACTCAACTCTCACGCAAGTAAACACAATCGTTCACCCCTTCACGACTCACTGGTAAGAAAGAGCCTATGTGGTAGTCTCGTGTACAAATAACAGATACAACACCTGTATACCAGAGATCTCTTTGATCTAGTTATTAACACACCTGTATACTGATCTAGGATTTCCGAGTTTGACTCCCCGTTAGCGTACATCCCTACAATATTTTACCCAGTACAGGACGAGATTGGTTAAGACCCGTAGCAACAGCCAGTCTATAACGGTTCGATGTGGACCGTTCGAGACCACATCAAGATTGGCCAGTGTCGAGCCGACATTAGCCAGTGGATATGTGCAATACAATAAATGCCAAAGTGTAAATTAAAAACATGAATTTATACACCAGGTATAACGAAACCATCATCGTTAAAGAAATTTGAAAGGGAAATCTCTCTGGATATTTGTCATTACGAGAAGTTTTTATAAGTATGTTTATAAATAGTTAAAACCTTAATCAAAATCATTATTTATATTCTCTAAAGATTTTGTTATGATCCCATATGAGGATCATTAACCTGGTGTGAAAATTCATATTGTAAAACAATACTTAGGCCAGATATCGTGGCCAATAAATAAAAGTTTAGATCCATGGAGGGAGCAGACTGGCGACCAAGCCTAATTTTTTTTTTTTCTATGTAAAACCAGTTTTTTTTATTAAAATTATATCCGTATATATGAATACAAATCTATAGGTACTAAGCATTTAAAGTTTGAAATAGAAGAAACCACATTATCTTTAATGTCAACTTTAGACCAAAATAGTTTTTCCATTGCAGTTTTTATAAATAATGTTTCGTTTTAATAATAAAATAAATGTAAAATTCATGTTGTAAATAGTAAAATATTATTACTCTTGCGTAATTAGTAAAGAAAAATTCAGTTTTGAATGCTATTTTTGAGAGGCGATAGCTTAAACTTTATATATAAAGCAAAAACTACTTTCCATTAATAACACTAAAAGCACATTGAAACTGTACAACCTCGTGAAGAAACGAACAGAATAAAAGATACAATTTCAGTTTTCTGAAACAAACTTTCATTTTAAAACACAAAATTATGTCCTATTTGACAATGAAAACTAATAAATTAACAACGAAAATTTTTTCGAAAACACTAATGGAGCAGTAAAACGATTAAGTTAAAATACAACCGCGATGCGAAACAAATTTAGAACTCGGGGAAATATTTATTTTTTGACACCTATTGCTTTATTCAGTTAAAAAAAAAAAAAAAAAAAAAAAAAATCCTACAAAAATCTCCATCTCCGGAGTTCCATTTTTATCCATTTTATTTCGGCGATACTGACAAAATCCAGAGGAAATATTTCTCCCGCTCGACTTTAATTGTTCCCATCTTTCTCGTTACAACGCGAAAGAGCGCCAAATGTGGCGACCCAAATCCCACCACTCATTTCTCATCTGCACTGCTCTTATATAGAAATAGTACCAGGCAAAGATTTTCTCATGTGGCGGTAGATTATTGATTCCTATTCTCTACATTTTCATTTCCTTTTTTTTTTATAAATATATATATATATATGTTCTTGCTTGACATGTGATGATTTTTCTGCGATTCCACATTTTTTTTTTCTGTATTTATTGCGCATATTTTTTGTCCGAGCGCCATTTCACTTCGAATCCTCGCTTTTCCTTTGTGTGCCCCACGTGACAGATGTCCCTGTGCGGCCATGTGTTTTCTGCCGCCATAAAAAGAAATTCGGAACGCACAAAAAGCTTCTAAGAAATGTTTGTTTGTGACATTTTTTTCGTTGAAGGAATATTGTATTTAAGTGTGTCTTTGTTGCTTTGTCTCCTACTTTTCCCTTTGTAACTTTTTTCTTCCATGCACTGAACCGTATAAGGGGTGTATCATTTTCTCTTTTATACTTTATACAATGTTGATAAGAATTGGGCGGTATCAGACTGTATGGTGGATACGTATCAGTGAATTTGTTTGGAAAAAGTAGTGTTTTTCGGCATTTTTTTTTTTTTTTGGGAGGGGGAAAAGAATCGTCCATTTTTGTTATGAAATTGGATGATATATTTTTTGCAATGTATATTCCTTATGTAACATAAAAAGTGTTTGGGGCATGCTCGGATAATATTCGATTTTCAAAGATAAACATCTAAAAAATTCCAATTTGAATCTATAACAGAGTGAGGCATATAAATATAGTTACAATTTTCATGGCATGTAATTTTAAAAAAGAACTTTGAATTACGTAATAAATAACTCGAGAGGTGACTGCATGTTTAGGTACAAATATCAGTCTGAATTTTTTTAAATAGAATATAGAGAAATGCTGGTAGATTATGAATTTACTGGTCTGCCTGAGTAAAAATGGTTGAAAGTTTTCAAAAATTGACTTTGAATAAATTGAACAAAGTCCGATTGCCAAATATGTCAGAACTTAGTAAATAATGATCATTTTTATTTTTTTATTATTTTTATTTGCAACCTTTTTTTTTAGTTTTCAATTTAGAAGGTTGCAGACCATTCAAATTTATGGCGAAGTTTTAGTTGAATCTGTTGAAAGTTGGATAAATTGGCAATAGATACCTTAGACATCATAAATATATCACATCATCTGATATATTTATAGAGGTTGAAAGAATGTTTTTTTTCTTCTTTTTTTCAATTATTAAGACAAAAAAAAAAGCCTAAAATTTTGTAAAAAGTCATGGTCATGTTCTAAAAACAAGTGGGCGAAAGTCAACGCTCACCAACAAGAATGGGTGCAGGCTACGAAAGCACAAGACAAGGATGTACCAGATAACGTCCAATATCAGCAATTACGAGCAGGACCCTGAATAAAGCAAGTATATACTAGAGGTCAAAATTTCAGCAAAGTATGGTTCTATTATGTTTCATCGGTGCTCAAATCCATTTATAAACCTATATCTATAATATTTGAAAGATGTAAGGAATGCTTATCTTTTTGCTTAAACGTAAATAGTCACCATCCTCTTTGGCTCCCAAAAACCTTACAATAACTATTCATTTTATAGAAAAGGGAAAGATCAAAATAAGCCTTTTTTTCAGTCACTTCGGAAGCAAGACGTTTTCACTTACTGGAAACTAAAAGATATTTCTATTGCAGCAACTACTAAAAATCGTGCAGTTCTTTAATTGACTTGGCTAATTATTTCGATTTTACCACACTAAAATTAAAGCCAGCAATAAAACTGGAAACCAAAATTAAAAGAAGGCACATACACATCCCTTACACCCCAAATAGCACCCCAGTACAATACAATACTTAATTGGTCGAAATTCTACTTAAACAGAAAGGAAGAGATAACGGTTTTGTTACTCGAAATTAGCTTCTAATAAATATTCATTTTACTTAAAAGATTCCCAATAGATAACCTTTATAAGGCCCTCTACAAGCATGAAGTGTTCCGCACTTCAACTTAACAACCTAGTATCTGCCATTCATTCACATTCTAGGTACTGTCTCTAAATTCTACAGCCATGTTATCTATAGGTATACTTTAAGCATACCTATTAATGATCACCCAGCCATTCACGTTTTCTTTACTGAATGACCCATTGAAGGAAGCAAAAAATGAATGCACCTACACCTCTAAACCGCCCCAGAAATCCCCCAGTCGCCTTAGGGGGTCAGAATGAAGGGTGGTTACGGCTGTACCAAAGTCAAATGGTTCCGTTATTTATACTTCTTCTTAACAGTTAGGTGTTTGGTATAAGAAAAAAGCGGTAATCAAATAACGAAAAAGGGATGGGGGCCTTTGTACTAGGGGATTAAGATTAGGTTTGCTTCAAGTAGAAAAGTAGTGAGAAATTTGTTGGTTTGCGTGACCTCATTTTGCGTTCGTGAGTTGGTAAATAGCGAGGGAGGTATAAGCTTTTGAGTAATCACGAGTTTAAAGCTGTATGAGATTAAGGTTTTATACTGCGGAAGTATCGTGATGGTTTTTCTATACCTTGATATAATAGTAAAAAATTAACGTATTTGATAAAAAATAAAAAGTGTGATAAAAAGTGTGTTTCACTTTTTTTTTATAAAATGTCCTAAGTTTTTATTAGATTGACACATAAGAAAGATATGTTGTTACCTATAGAAAATTATTATTTTAATCTTGGAGTATTTAAAGGTTTTAGTTGCTCGATTGTTTATTTATTTAAGAGGGTCCAAGGCTAAAATATTTTCAAAATTGTAAAAAAAATTATTTAATTTTTGCTATATATAATAGGTTCAATTATAATAATTTTGATACATCATTTATAATGCTACCCCTTTCAGTTGGTTTGCAGTTGTCAAATTAATATCTGACAACTGATGCAGACTTAGGAACTTTAAACAGCTTTTTCTCACTAATGATTTTTTTTTACATAATTGGATATAACTCTATTTGTAATTAAGTAACACACACCAAATTTCCCTTGCATATTGTATTAACTCTTAAGAAGATATTTACCAAACAAAATTTTAAATTTTTTTCTTTTCACTCCAGATATGATTTTTTTTTAATTATGAAAGAAAAAAATACGAACTTTTATAGTTAAAATTTTATATTTTAATATCCGCTATAAATATCAAAATTGTGTTAGGTAAATTTTCTTATTATATATTTATGAACACGTACATATAATTTTTAAGTTTATTAGGATATTTTTTATTAAGTTATACCAAAATATTTAATGCGTTGTTTTATAGCAATTATAAAATTTTAATAAAAAAACAAATTAATTTTTTTTAAATAGATTTTATAGACCAGTACACTGTCTTACAATTACATAAAAAAATTGTGTTGATCCAACAAATATTAAAGAAATTAAAATTTTGGGCCCCGGACCTCCTTAAGGTTGACATTAAATATCAATTGATGGCGAAACGTGGTTGATATACAGTAAATTAGTGAATGTAAGATGAAAAGTGCCATTAAAAAGACAATTGAGTTTGACACAACTTAAAAAACCAATCTATATTCCCCACAACAAGCTTGCATAAATACTATAACTGACTAAATTAAAAATATAGTTATCACTTTATCTTCAAACTTTGAACAAATAAACTTGAATTTTCAAAAGTGTTGCGTCAATCTACCTTTTCTAGAATCTAAAGCACTATGAGATGTTTTACAAACATTGAGATTATAAGAAAAAAAGGCCAATAATACTGTTGTAATTTTAATTGCACACGGCATTACTGGTGAATACTTTTTACATTTATTTTTCAGTCTTTCCCTCTGTATTATTTATATCTGAATATCAATTGGTTAATAAAGTTTTTAAGCATTTTTATTTATAAAATATTGGCAAAATTAAACACAATGTAAAGTTAATATATACTTCATCGTCAATACAATTATGAAATAAGCTTTTAAATTGTAATATAAACTGCAAACAAAGAATAACTCCAAATAGTTTTACTAGTGAATAATATTTTACAATTGTTTTCTACTCTTTCTCTCAGTATAATTATTTGTGAAGTTTAAAAAAGTGTATTTGCCTATAAATTAATGTCAAACTCAGTCGCTAATCTAAATTTAACATACACTTTAATTGTAATACATTTATTAAAAATAACTTAGATTGTAATAAAAACTGCACAAAATAACTGCATTCGGTTTAAAAGTGGTAAATAGCTTTTTCATTCGTTTAATAACCTTCGAATTATATTTGTATTGTTTATAAAGGTAACCATCTTTGTTTATAAGTCTTTGATAATATAAACACAATGTTAAGTTAGCGTACACTTTAGCTATACAAAATTTATACGAAACTTTTACATTTATTTACGTAAAAGACATAGTAACACAAGACAACAATCAACCAACATTTTCCGTTATTCATTGAATAACACTGTTCAACACAAAAGTAGTTTCTTTTAAATTTAAAAACTTACATACAGTAGTACACTCTTCAGCTTTGAATAAACAATTCACAAATTAACTCTACAACTACAACGAAACAGCTAAATGCAACAGAGAATGTTTTGTATACCATTTCACGCATTTTCCCATTCCAACCATTAAACCTTAATTAAAACAGCTGCCCATTGAGACATGTCGAGTTTGCTCAAAATGAAGCTTCAATCTCAGATGAAGACATTACTCACTTAAAGGTCCCATCCCCAAGAGTAAAATACCATTTACTTCGATTTCGATAAGTGAGGTTCCAGGGGACTCCGCGACATCAAAAGAGCATTACTTTTATATCTAGAAGGATTCCTGCACAAACGAACCAAATGGCAAAGTTCGTTGGTGTAACAGAATTTTTGGTAAAGAATTCACCGAAGTTCACCGGTACATATTCTTCAGAAGTTTAAAATATATTTCGATGAATCATCGTTTAATTTTCAGGTAGATTTTGTTTTGGTGATAGGTATCGTCAAGAAGTAAAAAAAAATGGCGACGCCCAAAAGACTAATAGCAATATTCAAAATTATTTTATAAACAGTTTAGGTAACTACTGGAAGGTTTAAGCTCTATTTGTGTAATTAAAAGCTTTTAATACGATAATTTTACATTTACCACGAAAACTAAGCTTTTCACATACTGATATTGGAAAAGTTAATAGCTATTCGGAACTATTTTGTTCGGAGAGGTCTGGTCATCCTAAATAAATAACAATACACAGTTTTAGAGACTTCTAAGTAATGATAACGCAACAACCATTTTAGTAACTTTGTAATCCATGTTTTAGGACTAGTAGTCTTATATTTTCATGTAATAATAACGCAATGTATCCTTCAGTAATCTATAGTTTAAGACTAATAGACGTATATAATATCAGTTAATGGCAATACAACACACACTTTGGTAACTTTGCAACTCATTATTGAGGACTATTAGTCAGAGAGGACTTCCAGGTAATGACAACGTAAGAACCACTTTGGTAATAATTATTCCATGATTAAGGACTAGTAGTCTTTTAAACGTTCATTTAATAGTAACGTAAAATGTGTCGATCCAAAGTTGAGGATTAGTTGTTTTATAGACTCGTTATTAGTTGTTATTAGACTCGTATGATAACATAACATACACTTTGGAAACTTTATAATCCAAATTCATGTTAAAGACTAGTAGTGATAACTCAAATTTGATATTTTGGTTGGTGCCGTTCTGCATGGTAGTCTCCATTTTTCTTTACTGCATCAAGTCACCAGAACACCTGTGGGGCATATTTTAAAGACACGGTTACAGTTATGTAGGGAGGGGGGAAGCCATGTACCTTGGATCTTATCTAATCGCGAGTTTTGTTCGCGAAATCGTAAAGAGTCTTGGATTCTCGGTTTTAACTTCCTTGCTCTTGTAGCAGATAGCACAGCGTAACCTCGACAGGGGATACAGGCTTGGAGGATGCCAACAGAATGCGAGATTCCGAAGATTTTTGTTTCTTTGCGCAACTTGAGAGGCATTTGAGTGTTTATCTTAGAAATATGAGATGGTCGAGGGAATACGAGGTTTATAAATTTCGGATTGAAGGAATGCATTTGAAGGTGATTTTTCAAGCCCTTCATTCTGTAACTGATGGTAAGGTCCTATACCATTGCATGAAATAATTAAGATAATTTTTTTAACATGAATTAATTAATACAATATCTGATTAAATAAAAGATCTTTTACTTAATTAATGCTGCATCTTATTAAATAAAAGATCTTTTATTTAATTAATACTATATCTGATTCAATAAAAGATCTTTTATTCAATTAATACTTTATCTGATTCAACAAAAGATCTTTTATTAAATTTCAAATTTCGAATATACATATAGAAATTATAAAATTTGCAACGATTGATACATTTTTTGATTAAAAATTGAGATTAAGTGGTGTAAGTTTGGATTGAAGTGGAATTTAGAATATTCTAAATAGAAATTTGACTTGTTACAGTGATTGATCAGTATTTAATACAATTTGTTTTAGATACCAAAAATATGTTTTTTTGGTATCCAATGCAATTTTATTGAATTACATGAATTAACCAGAATTGTACAAATTGATGTGAATTGTACTTCTGATATAATTTTTAGAATTCTGAAAAAATGTATACAAATCTGAGACAACTTACACAAATCTGACATAACTTATATAGTTCGATGTAGTTAAAAAAAATTCTGAAGAAAATGAGATAAAATGTGCACATACTTTTTAAAAATATTTCCATTTAACTTCAAACATCTTTAATTATGCTATTTCTAGACTAATGTCATTTTTAGTCATTTCCAAGAAGTTAAAAAAAAAATAATGATAATAAAGTGCTATACATTTATATGAATAAATTCATAAAAGTATTGACTAAAAAATAAATATAATTGAGCGACTTAACGAGGTACTAGTATCGAGTAATATTTCCGACCTATCAAACTTCAGCTAATTTTTATTTAACAATATTTTTTTTTTTTTATATATAAAAGTAGTTTTTAATAACTTAGAGAGTGTAATAATTGATTGTGAAATTAACACATTTTACTGAAACGATCCACCAGTCGTGTCTTGTTATTGCTTTAAAGTTCTCCCTCAAAAATATATGATTTACTACTAAAAAAAGCTACTTAAACAATGAATAAAAGGTGTACTTTGATGTTCGTCATATATTTATGTCGAAAGGTTAACCATCTAGAATTATAATGTAAAGTTGATATTGCTATGAGGCTATATTGTGCAGAAAAATATAGATTAAAATCTCAAAATTAACAAATCTGGAGAATATTTGTGATAAGGACTCTTAATATTCAAATGAAATAAAATAACACTCCAAATATAAGAAAATTTAGTAACTCTCATCAATAAGCTATCCCCATCACCCATAACCACCTTTCACGATGATTAAACCAATCATCTATATTTTATTGTAGAAGTCCATTCCTCTTTAAAGAGGATGGTATGTGGAGAAATTAAGAGGAAGTCTTAAGGATCATTCCCTATACTCGTTAAGTTACAATCTTCTAGCCCAGTGCATTTAGAAACTACTTTCTATAAAACCTTAAAATTTTGTGAGTAGCTTCGAAAATTCTCACTTAATAAACTGACTTAAATTAAAAACTCGATAATAGAGTTTAATATATTTTATTTTACATTTGAAATCATTACGTCAATTCATATACCATGGCTCCACCTGGCTTTGTTTTTTGCTATTTTAATTTTCATTTATAATACATAAGATATTAAATAAACAAATTTTGTCATTTCATTAAGTGACCTTTTTCGTACCAACTCATTAAATTTCAAGCTTTTATAGAAAATAATTACTAAATGCACTGGGCTAAATGATTGTAACATAGCGAGTATAGGGAATGATCCTTACGACTGCTTTCTCTTAAATAAAAACTAAAAAAAAACAACAAGGAATATTCCCACATAACAAAACGCATTAGAAACACTTCTTAAAATACCTTCGAAAAAGCAAACAATAATGCCTTCCCTATATTTCAACCTCGCCAAACATCAAAAACTGGAACCTCCGCCACGATTTCCAATGACACTGATTCCGTCGTGATGATTTGCGATTCCCAGCTCACCTCTGCACTTCTTTCCCCCGATTTCAGCACCTCATTTCACCTTCTTTTTATATTAACTTCCTTCATGACTTCTCTTCGTGACTTCCTTCTATCTTCCTCATCCATCTCTGCAGAAAGGTTCTGTTTCGCATTACTCGTGACGCTGACATCTTCTATTTGACAGCAAACCTGGTCCTTTTTCGAGGTTAAGCAGTCTTTCTTTTTAATCTTCGGACCCCATTTCAACTCCAATGAGAAATACTCACGAAAGGATCTTCTTTCGTTATTGGATACGCTGCGAAACTGATTGAGCGTTTTAGGGGGTCAATTACAATTGGTTTAAGGAAAAGAATGATAAGTATACGGCCAGTAGATATGGTAATGTTTCAAGATATAAATACCGAGAATCATTTATTTTGTAAGCTTTTGCTATAAATACTAAGTAGAGGACCGATACTTTTAGGTATATGTAGAATGTTCTCACAGTTTTGACAGAAAATTTGGTTCTTCTATGAGGTGTGGGAGCTTGTATTTTGAAGAAATCTTTACAAAGATATTTCTTTGATGGAAATTTGGCGAAACAAATTTGTTGCTTAGTAGTTCAGGATGACCACAAAATTCAGGAAAAAGAGTTCCCTGATAATTTTCTGATGGATTTCTAAGAATTTTCCCGATTTTATAACAAACTTTTTTTTAAAAATTTCCCAAATTTTTTCAGGTTTTCTAGATGTGTTGACACCCTGATCAAATAGAACATGTATGCTAAAGAGATAATATGCTTATCTGTTTTTAAATAGTTTTAGCAGCAATGAAAAGTTTAAATTATTCCTTAACATTAAACTTCTAACCATAACCACAACAATTATCCAAGTAAATGGCGCCAAAATGCGGATTTATATTGAAACGTACCTACAAAACTATGATAGAAAATTTACCTGATTTTCGTGAAATTTAAAAAAATTCCCTGACATTTTCCTGACTTTTTCTAGGATCAGAAAGCCTTCTGACATTTCCCTGATTTCCAGGTTCTGTGGCCACTCTGTCAATGGATTTGACGACCACGTTATATAGCATTATAGTGTACTAGGGGGCTCCGCCCCCTGCTCGCTGACGCTCGCCAACCCCCTGGATTGCTATGCAATCCCCTTGGCTCGCTTTGCTCGCCTCAAAGTGAAGCATTTAAAATATGCCCTAGCAAAAAGCTATTTCAGCTGCATAATACCATGAAATCGAAAACGTTTTGTTATTTATGAAGAGCCTGAATACTTGCCATGTCATTATCTTACTGCTGTCGAGACGCGTTAAGCAGGGACAGTGTGGCAGTGGAGTAGAAAGTTCTCGGAAAACAACAAAAATAAACAGTATCGTACATATATTTAAAAAAGATAGGTTATTTCATTGAACAATTAAAATTCACGGCCTGTTATCGTATGAAGAGCTAAAATAATTAAAGTTGTTTATCGAAATTTCTTAATGAAGCAATCGTATGTTCGCATAATATTTTTTGCGTTACTTAGAAAATATAATAAAACAGTGAAAGGCCAATTATCCGGCATTCAATCAACAGGAATTTTTTTTAAATCCAATTTTGCGAGAAAATTAGCCCTAGTTCGCCAAAATTTTTTATTTTTTTTATTTCATATGAGATTTTGAAGTTGAGTGGGTGGTTTTATTCGTTATTTTGATAGTTTTCAATTCGTAATAGCTGAATTTGCACCGATTAGAAATTAATATAGATTCAGATTTACTGCACAATGACTCATAGCGACTTTTTGAAAGTTGGCGATTTAGCGCTGAATGACCTCCGGAACATGTTCCAGCAGATAACTTTTCCGAAAAGTCTGGTTTATCCGGAATTCTAAATCCAAAAGAAATGTACACACCTTGGATCTATTTATTCTTGCATCATCGTAACTATTAAATCAATACGTTTTCAATAGGCAATAATTTCTATCTGTAGACTGTAATAAGAAAAACAAAATATAGCGAATCCAAGTTGTTGCTGTTGCCAGTTGTATTAGTTAAATTTCAGAAGATATATTGTGATTGGCTGGATTGCTGAATTTGGAAATTCATGCATAAAGTACATTTAAAAGATTTGTTTGAAGCCGTTGCCATTCTGCTCACAGAAATACAGCCGAATTTGGACGTTACGCAAGAGAATTATATATATAGATAGCATGTGACACCTCAATTTCATCAGATAGGAAAGAGATCAATCTACTAATGGAGCCATCTTTCTACAGTTTGCCTATGAAAATTTAACACAGCGCTAGAATTAAAGTTCTTGAAAAAATGTGGGAGTTAAAACAAAACAACCAAACTTAATTTATTTTGAAAATAAACAGGCAATGTATTTCCAAAATGAAGCGATATTTTCTACCCCCAAACATTTTATTTTTACAGAGACAAACATAATAACTAAAAACGCATGGCAAGCAAATATTTTATCGTCAAATCCTCCAAGTCTGGTCTCTTATGAGTACGAAAAACAAGAACAATATAGATTACCATGATTTTCCAACGAATGTAGTGCATTACTCAAGTATGAAAACTAGGTTTAAGAAAAAGAACCCCCTAAAAGAAACATGGAACAATACAAATAAGAAACTTCCATTTTTCTTACAGCACCCTGTGGTGACACCCCTTGTCTATTTGGACAGCTTGATTTTGGAAGATTGCCCGCAAATCTTAATTTTGCAGACAGTTCTTCAGGGAATCGCGACTCCCCTCAGCTTAAAAAAAAAATACCCTGACTTAATATTACTTGTGGTATTTTTTTTTAAGCCCTCACGAGTATTTTTTTTTTCTTTTCAAGTTTTTCCTCGGCAGTTGGTTATAGATAGATTGTATCCGTCGAAAGATTCTGAAATAGCTCGCCATGAAGTGTTTGTTGGTTTAAAACTGTGTATCAGCTGAAGGAGTTGGGGCTATTAAGGATGTGAATATGTTTTCCTTGGAGATGACACAGGACAAGGTTCTTCACTAAGAGATATAAAAAAGTTTCATTGGTATTACTGATACAAAGATTTAGTAAGCTAGAATTATTTTTTACTGACATGATGTGTGACGGAGCCATGGTTAAAATAGAAGCCTTTGTTCAACACAACGCATTAAGATGACTTAAGTCTCAATTTGTTAAACATTTTTTTTAACGTCACATCTTACACTCTATGGCCATTTTATTGAATATATAGGGTTACTTACAATGCCTTTCA
This sequence comes from Linyphia triangularis, assembly GCA_963978545.1. NCBI lineage: Eukaryota > Metazoa > Arthropoda > Arachnida > Araneae > Linyphiidae > Linyphia > Linyphia triangularis. The sequence continues at coordinate 26,234,845 of OZ021726.1, read as the reverse complement.
GACACAGTTACTGATACAAAGATTTATTAAGCCAGTTTAATTTTTTACTAACATCATATTGACTGTTAAAATAGAAGCCTTTGTTCAATACAACGAGTTAAGATGAATTAAGTCTCAATTTGTTAATTTTTTTTTTACTGTCACATCTAACCCCATGCTCATCTGATTGGATATATAGCGTTATTTACATGCCTTACAAACGCAGTGCTACAAAATCAGTACATACAACGATGGTTAAAAATATGTTGCCTAACCTTCATAGCCAGACTGCCTAATATGTTACAGAATTTTCTCCCATACGAGACACAATTGCAGAGTATTTCATCATTAATGACATACTCGGAGTAATCCTCCTGGAATTTTGATTCAGTCGATATTTTTACGCTATGTTTCGGAGCAGTTTAGTTCTCGTGCATACCTTTCTCAATAAAAATCCTTTACTATATACGGTACTTACGTATTATCTCGACATCTTTGTGATAAAACGCCTGGTGTTCTCCTTAGGGACTCAGCTCAGCTCGGACTAGTCCTTCACGTGGAATACTTCAGAAATGGAGCTAGCATCTATCTGTATAGACCGCTTAAGGGAATATGTTTGACGAACTTTTTGTCTTGGGATAATACGGAAATACCCAATAAACAAACTTACGCTTTTTACTTTTGAATTTGTAGAAATATTACTTACAGGCTATTACTTGAAAGTAAATAAAATTACTTACAGTGTCTGAATGTTGTGCAGAGAATTGAAGGTGCCATTAACCAGCGACTGTATATTGTTGTCATACAAGGAGCTGGAAACAAAATATCATTTTAAGTGCAAGTACTATGAAAAACAGTTTTAAGTTTGTTTCAATGGGCATTCTTTAGGTATGCAAAACAGAGATAATTTCAATGCTTACAGGAGATTCAAATTGTGCAGGTCTCCAAAGGTATCCTTCCTCAAGCAAGAGATCTTATTTGCGTTCAAGAGCCTGAAAATAATAAACTTGCATAAGTACTTTTAAAAAAAAAAGTTGTGACATAGAAGTTTCATATTTTATTGGGACGATTTAAAATAAAAGTCCCAATAAATGTATGAAACTTCTATGTCACACAATTATCAAAGTCTTTTTTTAGCTTGATTTTTAATTCAATTTCTCTCAGTGGCAACTTCGAATAACATATAAAGCTTCTATGCACAGGAGTATTCTTTTGCATAGTGGCAAAAGCATCTGAATGAAATACCATTTCTCGTACTTGCAGAGAACATCAGAATAGTATAAAATGAAATTGGATCTTTTTAAAATGCAAAACATGTTTAAGTTTTAATGTTATAAAAGTTTGTGAGCTCTAAGGAATATTTGTACAAGATAACGGCATTTTTTTTTTATTTGATTATAGATTTCATAAATATTTTTTTTAAATAAAATTTTAGCTTTATTTCCTAAATACTCTTAAAACAACAATAAAATGTAAAACTATAATTGATAGCACGATCTTTGAAAATGAAACAGTTAAACCTTATTTTCTTTAAATATTTATAAATCAGAACAAGCGTTTAGTAATAAAAACTGTCTGACTCGGGTATAAATGATGTCACAATGCAGACAGTTTTCTAAGGCGTTTTCGGATGTTTTATAAGTTCAGGTTTTGAGAAGTTTTTTCATGTTGCAAAATATATTTCTTCAAATGAAATTCAAACAGTTTTTCTTTTTGTGGTAGTTTATTTTATTTCACAATACATTCTTTGCAAATAGGTATAAGGATGCAAGGTAACTTATTAGCAAGTGAGACTTCAGCTTGTGACAGTCTGCAATAAGGAAAATTTAAATGTGGCAAAAATTTCATAATCAAAGAAATCCAATCAAAAATGTTTTGTAATTAGAATATTATAAATCAACTAAGGTTTTCCTAAAGGAAAGGTTCACCACCTAAAGAAATAAAAGAAAAACTCGAAATATTTTTCTATACTATTTAAATACATGTGATCCACAGAAGCAAAGTTTTAACTATTACACTATAAAAAAATATATATATATATATTAATACAGAGAGAAAGTTATAGAAAGGCTATATGATATGCAAGTGAGATATATCAAATAAAAAGTCTCGTTGATACTAGTTTTTCTTTTATAATTTAGCCGGTTATATTGGAAATTTCGAACAGAAATTTGCAATTCGTTAACATTGAAGTTTAAATGTTACAGGCATGTGTCACATCACTTTGAAGATATTAATAAAATTAGTAGGAATGCAAAGAAATTCAATCGAGAGTTCCAACTGGAAGAGCTAAAAATTTGTAATTTAATAGGAAGTTCATATGTCGGCTCCAATCAGACAAAACAAGATGGGAACGTGGATATTCGGCCACGAATTTTCACGCCAAGTTTGAAAAAACCCCTCATAAATTTGGTGATATTTGTGTTTGTAATAGCAGAGTTTTTGTTTTCCAATGTCGGCAACCTTGATAAGTTGGAGATATTAGTCATTAAATGTCGCCAAATTGTACATGTTTAGTATTCGGACCCGATGCATCGCAACAGAAATGAATGTAGAAGCGATCTTTCAGTGGCTGTCTCAATCCGGCTGGTTTTAAACACAAACAATATTTTAAAAATCTCCTTCACTTAAAAGAATATTTAAAAGAATATGGTAAAATACTTCTCAACAAAAACGCATATAAACAATTTCCAAACCACAAAATAAGGAGCTTATTAATAGTTCCATCATCCTAGTTCCTATAACAAACCGTTATAGCTTGTGATAGTAACCTTATAACAAACCGTTATAGCTTGTGCAAAGAACTTAGCTTGTAATATAGCAACCTTATAACAAACCGTAAACAGGCTTAGAGATATATTTACGCGCCACTTAAAAGTGTAAACATTTCAGTTTGGCGACGACTGCGCCAACTAGTACCCGTCTCACGGAAAAGTACAGGAGTTAGTACTAATTAATAAGTTCACTGTACCAATGAAAATTAAAGCCAACTTACAAAAGAATCACATTTCAAGCCAATAACATCGAACATCAAACACCGGCGATTTCCAAACCGCGCCAATCCCTCAAATCAGACACACGAAACACGCGCCAAATGAAACCCCAATTACTTTAATGTTGTCGGCAGAACTCATTACACTAGCCAATCCGCTCATCTATAAAGGATGAAATCTTGAATTTAACGCTCAGCCAAGCATGGCGTATTTGGGCGGGGAAACCTCGCAATAGTCGGAGAAGCTACAGAATTATTAAGTTAAAGAGTGTTCTACTTTGTAGGTAATAAAGGGCCATCCCTAATTATATTGCAAGACCAAACTTTTTGGTTGCGCGCCAAGCTTTGATGGTCTCGCCAACCATATTTACGAGAGAGCAATTACTTTATTAAGTATTGTGTCTTTATCTGCAGTTCGGGATAGTAAAACGCTCATGGGTGTTTTATTAAGACCGGGCGGTGTAATTTTTAAAGCTTGGTTTTATTGAGGAATTAAGTGGTAGCCATCTTGTCGTGGTTGTTCCCGTGTTGTTGGAACTCGAAATTAGTGTCGACATCGTGTTGTGTGTTTTCTTAATTAGGAATAAGAAGAGCATTTAGTTTTAGTTTAAAGTTCATAAAAATGTTATGTGGAATGTAATTTAGACAATTTTTCATTGTTTCGGGATTAGTAAAGTTCATAGACATCATCAACATTTTTTTTTTTTTTTAAATTTCTTTTAACCTTACACTTATAATTACGTTATTTTAAATATTTAACTTATATAAACTAAGTTTTTATTATAAATCTGGTACTCTTCCGCTAGACGGGTACCAGATAAACATCGCCAAATTAAAGCGATAACTAATTCAAACTAACAACCTTCAAATCATTTATAATTCTTAAAACTAACTATTTTAGGGTTACTACAGCAACCCTATAAAAAAATTATAAACATTTAGGCTTGGCGATACATTTAAGCTTGGCGTCAACTGTGCCAACTAGTACCCGGCCAACGGAAGAGTAACATAAATCCTTTGAATGCAGTGCCGACTTTTATGTGTAATTGCAATTTAATTAGGCTATTTTGAATTCAGATCGAGTTTTCATAAGGTTTCACCACTAGCCATCAATTCAATGCCATCAACTAATTTTTCTTTTTGCTCCCAAACTTGCATGAATTGTCATCGACAGCGAACCTATTTGGCCAGTTTCAGAACGATTGTATGACCGCTAGTGGGTTAATTGGTCTTCCGAAGTTTTTCCCGCCACAAACATACAAAATTAAAGTTAATATCAATGATTCTTAAAAGATAAACTTTTATTATCACTAGTAGTATTGTTTGTTGAACAATCATCTAATCAGCCTTATTCCTGAGAAAAATGCAATTTAAGGGTTAAGATATTTGCTTTTTGTTAAATGGATGTCAAGCATAACGATGTCATTTACCATCGAAATGATTAAACACGTGGTCATTCACCTCTTTCTAATTGGATACCTCAATTACGACAGTTCACATTTATATTATAAATGTGGTATCGCTATTGGTCACATTCTTCTTGTTATTGATTATAACATATATCACTACTCCAAATAACTCCATGCCTAAATAATGTTTTTTTTTTAAATTTTTTTAAAAGTAAAATATGTACTTTATTTTGAAAAAAAGCACAGTTCCCAGTAGATGAGTTGAGATTGTTTTTGTCGAAAAAAATATGTATAATACATTTAAAACAATGGCTAAATATGATTTTCTATACATTTAAATGCAAACAAAATTAGATTTTTCTCGTAATGATTAAATGAAAGCGCTTAAGTTAATTTAGAAGTTTTGTTTAATATATAAGGTTCAATAGAAATTTTGCTCAAAATGATATTTATAAAAAAGAAACTTAATTTCCTTTTACGGTCACACGAATGTTTCCGGGAATTAATTTAATTACTCATAAAACGCCAAAATGGCGATATTGAGGAATTCCCCCCCCCCCCCCGATAAATATTATATTTTCCTTTCTTGTAAATGAAACTGCGGCAAAATAGTGATGGGCGATACTCAATGAAAGAAAATTCTGCGTTAAAAACTTTCGTTTTTTAACTTTTCATGCATTTAATCGCATTTCTATGGAAATTTCAACGGTGGGGATGTTTAAAGCAACTTAAAAGGCATAACCACAACGATTTTTGATCAAAATCGTTTTTGGCAATTGCTGAATTACATAAAATTTTCAATGTCAGCCACTTTCTGCGCATGCGCATTTTGGATATAAACCTTTATGACAGGTCACATGTCCACTACTAACCCATATGCAAGAGTTGAACATTGTATGCCGATTCGTTCGGGAGTTATGCTGACTACAGATAGTTTTTTTAGACCACTTTTTTGAACTCAGCATGCTTCAAAAAGTGTAGAAATGCCAAAAGAACTTAATTTGTTTTGACCGAATGCGAAACTTTCATTATCCAATGTTAGTAAACGGGCAATTGAAAGTAATAATTGATAATAAATATAGTTATATTCAAAGTCAAAATGATCAAAGCAATCAAAATAATCCCACATAAAACGTTAAAATATTCCCTGGCTATATCGCTCACTAATGAACTAACCAATCAAATTTCTTCCCCACAGTGAATTAATACATTTCTCGCCAAAAACGACGTCAACACAACATCGCTTATTTCCGAACAAATAGAGTTCGCCTTTAAAAGTTTCGAAGGACTCATTAAAGATTCCGACTTGCATTGAAGCAAATAAATAACAGACGACCAATCATTTAAATCACGGAATTTCCAACCGAAGTTCTTCGCGACTTCTTGACGAAGTCAACAACAAACTATTCAAAAGCTATTCGAAAATAGCAGACGCCAGCGAAACTCCATCTAAAAGGCGGGAAATTAATTCCATATATATTAATGAATTCCTATTCTGTTTGATGTCGCAGTGGCAGAATCTTCCAAGTTAAATATAAGTCCTTTATTTGGCTTCGAGAAAGTGAAAATTTCTGGCTTTTACGAGTTTGCGTTCGGGCTAGTGTAAGGGTGTTTTAAGAGATGTGATTTAGAGGAAGGAAATGCAGATGGGCTGATGGAATTAGTTTTCTAACTTAATTTCAAGTCGAGAATTTGTTAAGTAGTTTCTGGATGTATAACAAATTTTCTGTTGAGATACTTAAAATGAACATGTTTTAGAAATCTTTCACTATCATTTCCATCCCTTTTTACTTTCAATTACCCATATGTATATATAGGGTAATGAAAGTATAGCATTCGGTCAAAAAAAAAAAAAAAAAAAAAAAAAAAAATGCATTTCTCTACGTTTTGGAACATCCTGATCTCAAAAAAGTGATCTAGAAAAAATGTATCTGTGTGAGTCTGTGTGTACGTGGTCAGCATAACTCTCGAACAAATTGACCTACGATGTTCAAATTTGCTATGAGGGTTGGTGATGCCATAAGGACCTATCATTAAGGTTTTCGTCAAAATCGCGCATTCGCAAAAGGTAGCTAGCTGTCTTTGAAAAAATCATGTTTTTCATTATTTTCTAAAAAACGGCTCTAACGATTTTGTTCAAAATCATTGTGGTAATGCCTCTTAAGGTGTTCTAAATATCCCCACCTCCGATATTCCCGTAAAAATACTCTAATGGCGTAAAAAGTTAAAAAATTAATGCCTTCAACACTGAGTTCTCTTTCCTTGAGTGTAGCTCATCGACGATCGTTTTTTCTCATCTTCGCATTTTCCCTTTTAAGAAAGGATTATATAAGAATTATCGAAATAAATATCACCAAACTGGCAATTTTTTCTCTATGAGTGATGAAAATATAAAAACAGCAAATGATACAAATCCACATCAATAATATAGTGTTAAAAATGGTTTTTAATAGGGCACATGTTGTAGGTACATTTTAAGCTTTTTAAAGATGGGAGAACCATACAAACTGGTTGCTTAGTTTGAGAGGTTACCAAAAGAAAGCATCTTATTTATATTCAAAAATATTTTATCTTCCGTAGAAAACGAAGAGAATACTTACAAAAGTTGCAGTGATGAAAGTCCTTTGAATACGCCATTTGTTAAGTCGGTAATTTTATTTCCATAAAGAACACTGGAAAATACATTTATAATTTAATTTCAATACTGCTCAAGTATAATGTTAGTAATATGAAACAAAAGGGTTCAACGTACATAATCAAATTTAAATTGCTCTTATTTGATAAAATGAATAGAAAATAAAAAAATGCTTACAGAGATGTAAGGGTCTTTAATCCACTGAAAGCATCACCAGCCACTTTTGATATTTCATTGTTACTTAAATCTCTGCAAAATGAAAGAAAATACATAGCGTTAAATAAGAAAATAGCTACAAACTCTATAAAATAAATTAATTTAACTTCTAGTTCTATATTATGGACCATTCTTTGAATATTGATGTAGACAAAATAAACCAAACAATATCTATAACAAAAGCGTAAAATATGAACCTAGAATCAAAATGTCCATTGTTGAATGTTTATGTTTGAAATACTTTAGAGCAAGGGGAAAAAAAACAGCTATCCTAATTATCTTTGTCCAATTTGACTAATGTTCGACGGACTAATATCTTCTTGGTCTACCGAATAATTGAAGGTGAAAGAAAAATATGACAAAATCTTCCTATTATTATTGTAAATTAGGAATATGGTAACACTTGGATGATGGTCAGTTTAATCTCTTATAAATCCTCTTTTTTGAAAGTAAACCAATCATAATATTGTAGATTGCTTTCTTCTTCTTCAGAGATACAATATTGAAAAATTATACATGAGGTGCTATTATTAAACATCTTCAGATAAGAAAATGTCGGTCAGCTTTATGTAATACTTTATGGCTGTAATATTTCTTATAATGCCAAGGTTTATGGGTAAATTTAGTATAAGAAAAAAAAAATCATATTCAAGACTCTAATCTCAAATGTTTTAAATTTGCCACATCGTTATTCGATACCTTTAATCATGTGGGACCTTCAATTGCGAATAGGATTTCGAAATCATATCCATCTGCATCAACATCGGAACCCAACACAGTGAAATCAACTCAAACACAAACAACAACCAATCGATTAAAAAACGCATTACCGTGACATTGCATACCCTCCATGATCTATCTCTTTATCCAACTGCCACGCCGTTGGTGGTACCTATCCATCAAAAAAAGACAATCCCGCGAACAAATACACAAGCAAAACATTTCCACCCCCGAAGTGAACACGATAAAAACAACCAATGAGACAAAGAAAAGAAACAAAGAACTTGGCAGTAAACAAGTTTTTAATTCATGCACCTCGCGGTGGCTGAAGACAGTTGACAGTAATTTTCTTTTTTTGTAAATGAAGTCCCCAGTTGGGGCCCTTAACGATGGTAAAGCACGCATCCATCATAGTGATTTGGGAGGGAAACTACAGAAAAAAGATATGCCACCCAAAAAGCTGCTCTCGGAATCATACGTCACTTGTCATGAACTGAAGACTTTTCAGAATTTCAAAGTGTGAGGAGGACTGACTTGGATGACAAGTATCTCAGATGCAATGTGATGGTAATTTCTAACGAGGGTTACTTGCATGCTCTGAACATGCATCTGAATGTTGATCAGAAATCCGGTGGCTGGATGAAATGCCAGGTTCAAGAGGTAATTTGGGAAACACCTGATTCTTTTTGACTTTGGGTGTTGACAGAAATGTAGGTATGAATGATAACGGAATGATATATTTTCTCCATCCTTAACTGTGTCACTTGTTGAACTGAATAGTACTTCAGATAAGAATGTACAATTGCGAAGCTTTCATTTATCGTTAGAAAGCCGAGAAGCAGGATATTCACATAAAGTGACAACCTCCAAACTTGGAAAATAAGGTCATCTTGATTTTTTTTTATATCGGGAATTAGTAATGATCAAGCAATGAAATTTGCGTGTTCCTTGCATTTCTACATCGCATTGGAGTTTCAGTTTAGTTGTATAATCACTAAAAATTCTGAAACAATATTTTTAATGATAAAACGAAATATTAAAAAAAAAAAAAAATATGGAACGGAAAAATATAATGACCAATTACTTTTACTCTCACAAAATGAGAGTTTCATGTGCGTGAAAAAAATGCTATACCTTATTTTTAACTATTATAGTAATACTTCTTAAGAAAAGGTACAGAAAATGAAACGATTTAACAAGGTAAAAATAAAACTTTCAACTTCTCTCAATTTTTTCCAGAATATTTATTCACATGGTTATAGTACATAAGATAATAATTTAGTCAATAAGTGTATGAAGAATATACTGTAAGAATTGCATTAAAGATAATGAGCTGCGAATGTTTGCTTAAGATGCTCTTTGCTTAGATAATTTTGAAAATGAGATTAGAATAATTTTATTCATAATTCGGATGGAAATTCGCAACATTAAAAAAATTAATTATTCATAATGTTCAACATTAAACTGTTAAACTTATCAAGGACTTCAAATTTTATGCTTATGTATTCGAATTTTTAAATAAAATGAACAACATTTTAGTCCCTAATGTAATGCAATTCAGCAAGCTTTCAGAGAAAATATGTCATATCTGAGACGTGTATGTTTGAACATAATATGATAAATTTTCTCACTTCTTTAATATTTTCCCCCTTAATTAAAAGAAATATTCTTATGAAGTATATATCAAAGGATATTTAATACTTCAAAAATACACATAAAGATATAAAACTGTTCTTCCCTTGATCTAGTTTAATAAAAGTAAAATGCATGGACAAACAATAGAGGAACGTGATTCTAAGGATTAGACTGAAAGCAATGTACAATATAAAATTACAATTAAATATTGCAATGTACAATTAAATAGTTTATTTTCTTGGATCTGGATATTTCTAGGTTTCGTTGCCAAATCCGATGACAATGCGGCAGAATTTGTAAATGTGTATTATGTGATCGATTTTAGGTCGGTTTTCAAATCCCCACAGCTTAGCTTCTAATACAACTATAACTCTAATTTTGTTTGCCATTGTCTTGCTCCGGGAGAGTAGACGAAGAGTAACCACATAATTGTTAACATTGAACAAGGAAACATGGCAAAAAAAAAAAAAAAATCCCTCTGAAAATTGGCGAAGTCACTAGATTTTTTTTTTTATTCTTCTAGTTGTGACGAGAACTCTAAACATTCCTGCAGCTCAAACTATTTAATGAATTTTGGACACTATTTTTTTTCTCTCGGTTTTGTTTTATTATTCTCAGCTTTATTAGAGACAGTAACTTGTGTATGATTTAATGCGCACTAGGGTCTGTGCCCCCAGATATGATCTCGGAAGCTAGGATTTTCAACCAGGGTAAAGGCTGTTTAAAACGCAAAAACGAATTTCGTATTTTCTTCTTTTGTTCAATTTCAAGAATTAACTTTGATTTTTTATATCTATTCATATGTAAAGGTGATACTCCTCAATTATTTCGTATATAAAGCAAGTACTTTTTTAAAATTATGTCATACTTTCTTTTTTATTCTTATTTAATTTTAGTATGTGTTTGTATTAGTACTCAAGTTAAAACTAGTAGGTACATATTTTTAATTATGTATAAACACTAGGTATTCAGTATTTTGCAGATTAGAATTTTATAGGATTAATTTCAAATGTGGGCGCCGGCAGGACTATTTTCAAGGGGTGCAGGTTGCACTATTTTCAGGGGGTGCAAGGTGATTAAATTTTGTTCCATTCACGAATTTTTTTTAATTGGATTTCAAAATGAAATGTTAAAATATAGTTGTGTAGTAAATTTCTGTCCCATTGAATACTTTAAAACCTCTTTCTAACCTCTGTTTTCCAGTGATTTATGACACTTTACATTTAATTTTGAAATTCCAGGGTGGTGCAAGTGCATCTCCTTGCACTCTCCTGACGGTGGTCGTGATCTTAATTGAGTGCAATGAGTACAAAGTATCTCAAACATATAAAATGGGATAATTTCGAAATAAGTTTAGCCTGTCAAATACTGATTAGATTGTGACTACTCCCAATAATATGAATTTAGTTCATTACGTATAAGTTCCCCAAAGTAATTTAGTGCGGATGTTTTTTCAGAACACATTAGATTCCACAACTTTTTCTGGCTGACCACGCTACTTGGCGGGTATTTTTTTTTTACAACTTCTAGTTGTATTTTGGGAATGTTTTATCACCTTTCTGAACGCACTTATATTACTGATATTCAGAATAGCAACAAACAGTTGGTAGTAGTAAACGTAATATAATTTAGAAGTAACTCACATTCTCTTAAGTCGCTTGTATGCAGCAAATGCCTTTGGTGGTATCTCCCGTATTTGATTCTGTTCCAAACGCCTGGTTAATAAAAAAAATATAATTTGATAATGAATTTACACACTAAATTTTTTTTTAAAAAAAGAGATGATTTTTATTTTCCCTTAGAAATACAACACATCAAGATGTAATCATTGATTCAAACCATCATTTTGATAATTAAATATATTTATTTTATTATTGTATTGACTTTCCTTAAAGATTTCACGCCGATAGAAAATCTTTAAAATACTTTGAAAAACATTCCAGCGTATACATTCAAACTTAGTCGATACATTAAGCTAAGAAAGAATAAATTTCAAAGGACACTTGACTAAATTATTTTCCAAAATATCCAGGGATCCGTTCAAAGATTGAACGTGAAATAATTTATTAATAAAAAAAAAAAAAAAAAAAAAAAAAAAAAAAAATCATCAGAAATCTATGGTTACATAAGAAGCAATAAGAAATTGATTATATGATCCTAAACAAAAAAATTACCACTTAATAAACTATTTTTAGTGGAGATTAGTAAACAAATATAACTGTTATCTACGTACAGTTCTGTGGCTGTCTCGGGTATGTGATCCGGTATTCTACTCAGTCCCTTGTCTCTGCAATCGACAACTCCGTCGTAGCAGGAGCAGGGATGGGGGCACATGGGCTCCCGGGAGCAGCCAGCAGGAGGTTCCTCTTCAGCACCTACGGAACAATATTTAAAATTAATAAAATCACTAGATCACTGCTCCATACAATGTTCCCTACGAATATTGTTACGTGGTTTATTTCTCTAACTGTTGTTACAGATAAGGAATCTGTATATATTGTAAAAATGTTCAAAGTATAGAATTTCTTATTCTAATCGTTTGTGAGAAAAGTCAATTAAAAAAGTGTTCCTGAGGTAAAATTACATTAAGGGGGTTTGGGATTCAAAATTGTATTTTTTTTTAAAAAATTATTTTTGTAAAAAATAATAAAAATATTTTTTGAATAAAATGTCATAAAAATGTTGTGTCTATCATTAGTAGAAATTGAAATATTTAAGTTTTTATTACATGACAACTGTATCTCGGACGTGCCATTTTAAAGCTTTGAAACCGATTTCCTAGACGAAAACTTTTTTTTGAGTTTAAATGGATATAACTTAAAATTGCGAGCATATGCAAACATTTGGACGATTTTCAATCTTTCAGCCATCCATATTGGCCTCACATCGTCTTATACACTTGTCTCTAGCAAGCTTCCAAAGAGAAATAAGCTTGTGCTGACATCCAACAATTGAAGAACGAACTTCATAGAAGTGGATTTAGTCTCAAAGTGTTTAAATTAATACAGTGTCAGGAGAAAACTGACCGGACTTATAACGGAAACGGAACTGAATAACCGATATAGTCCAATCAATAAATAAAGGGTTAAAAAATGACATATTTTACCATTAATAACAACATCAATGAGAGCTCATTAAAAAACTGGAAAATAACCCATATATTTTTAAATATTTACAAAGCCAAGTTTTCCGGTGAAAACTTCTGCTTGGTATTGCCTCTAAATTAAGAAGTTCCACATACGGTCGGTAGTGCTGCCATCTACCGGGTAGCTACCGAAAGAGGTAGAAATGAACTCTTCGGTGGCTATAGGTAGATTTGCGCACTCCCTCTCGCGAGTGTGCGCTTACATCCAGTGCAGTACTGCCCACTACCGATCTGTACGGGATATGGAGTTGGTACAAAATGCTTAAGCAGAGGCGCCTTTGTCCCCGTAGTCATTGATAAGAAGAAAAAGAAGGAAATATTTACATAAGCCAGGTTATAAAACTTTGCAAAGTGCAATAAAATAGTTATTTTCTCGTCAAATATTGCTAATGAACTTCTAATAGCACTGTTGTATTTATTCCTACCACCATAATAATGATATAAAGAAAGTATAGGAAGAGATAATTTGAGAATGACGAAGATTGGGGGTAATATCGCTTATTTGATAAGAATGGCAGTATGGGAACAAGCAGATCCCCACCAACATATCCAGAAACCCAGGTGTGTACTCATTAATACACCCCCTCCACTCTTATATCTTTGTCGGTTTATTCTCTACTGCTACAACGTATCTAACCAGTACTCACAACCGTAAGCCGACCGAAAGTCTCACCGAAAGCAAGCATTTGATCTATAAACACGTCCCTTTCAGAAAAGGTGGTGTGTGTGAAAATAATAAACGAAAATCGAACAAAGACTACCGAAAGAATGAGCCAGAGGAAACAAAAAAGGATTGGTGCCGAAAGGGAAATAAAGGAAAAAGTCCCTATTGGGATGATAGAAAAGTAACTAACAAGGTTAGTTGTGCTTCTCCCACAGAAAGCTAAATGTAATCTCTAATGGTGTTTTTTTGTACATGGTTGGAATTCTCGGGAAGAAACATAGGCGACAACTGCGATAAGTCTTGTAAAGGATTGGGAAGACAGCCCTCGTTCGTTCTTGTGTTTTATTTCTGTGGCACTCTTGAGTTATGGGTGGTGTTACTAGGTTATATATCGGGGTGATATTAAAAGTTGTTACTGTTATTTTGTATGTTAAAAATTATTATTGCTTTGATTCAAAATAGATAGTAATTATTTATGGATATGATGTTACTTTTGAATATTGCTTTTTTATGTTATTGTAGGATGACTGTTGAAGGTAGGAGTAGTTTCTAAAAGAGTAAATTTAAATTGGTATGTTACAACTTTTCTTAGAAATTACTAAACATAGCTAATGTATTAACATCGAATCAACAACTGTCAATACTTTATTTACATTATCCCAATGTATGATTTTAAGAAACGAACAATTCTACAATAAAAAAACAACCTTTTTTATGCGATGTTCAGATAATTTTAACAAGAAAGCAATGTATAATTAAATATTATGTTTGACTTATGATATATCATAATTCATATACATATATCATCATAATTCATATACATATATCATCATAATTCATATACATATATCATCATAATTCATATACATATATCATCATAATTCATATACATATATCATCATAATTCATATACATATATCATCATAATTCATATACATATTCCATCATAATTCATATACATATTTCATCATAATTCATATACATATTTCATCATAATTCATATACATATTTCATCATAATTCATATACATATTTCATAGGTATATATATCATAATTCATACATATACATATATATGAATTATGATGTATATATATACCTCATATATCATAATTCATATACATATATCATAATTCATATACATATATCATAATTCATATATATCTTTTATTGGGATTTCTTTTATCTCGAGTAAAATTTATTGACACAAAAATTACTGAGTACGCGCCTGGTTATCTCGATATGTTGGTGTGCTTACTTGTTAAATTAATCTGGAAGAGAGAGAGAGAGAGGAGGCTTTATCTCTATGGAACAAAAGTTAATCAATAGAATGAATCTAGTCGTTTCATGGGAATTCGGTAAAAAAAAGGTTGCACTCAAGCGTGTACTTTACCTGATCATTAGAAGTGAATGGGTGAGAATGTTGGGTTATCACAACACAGTTCAGATTCTTGAACATTAAGTATGTCTAAACATGAGAATGTAATTGAATTAAAGCGACGCGACGATCGGAGAAGGGGACTAAAAACAGAAACTGCTTGTTTGTAACGATAAATTAAATTAAAAGGCGATACTAAAAATAGATTTATTTTTAACAAAATGCTCCCTAGGGTCAAAACGTGTCTAAAAAGAACTCGAAGAAATTCTAAAAGATTTTTAAGAAAATGTCAATTTAAAAATCAAACTTTAAGTTAATCAGAATACTTAAGATTCAAGAATCTGAATTCCAACGTTCTTTCCCATTCATTAGTGTTGATTAGAAACAAAATACATGTTTGAGTAAAAACTTTGTTTTCAAAGTACGCATGAGACGAATAGATCAATATTACTTATGACTTATGTTTGATAAAGACATGTGCTAAACCCTTTCTCACTCCAATAATCTCAATAACTAGTTTCGACTGCACTTCAAAAGACTATTTCGTAACTCTACAAATTTCTTTCTAGTTAAAATGATCTGAAAATCACGTATATTTTTCCTAAAATAATTTTAAACGTTTAAAAGTAGGGAATGATCTTTAATGAACAATACGTGTTTTTTTCCCCTTTTTTTTGTTTTTTTCTTTCTTTCTTCAAACTCAAAACTCTCGAACTTTCTTCTGTTTAAACTTAAAGGATTTGAATGAAAAAGCTGAAAAATAACTATCTTTAAATATTAATTGTTAAAGAGAAAAAATTCTAAAATTTGCTAAAACTGAATTAGTGATTCTTAATTCCCAACTTAAATGCGTAAAATAATCATTGTTACAGCTACTTATATATTCTAAGTTATTTTAAGGATAGAGGTTATGTAGTTTTTTCATCTATAATAATAAAACAAGCTGTGTGTCTGTCTATCTGTGACTCTATGGATCTATAGAAACCTACTTAAAATTGGAGTAGAGCTCTGAAATTTTCAGCATAAGCAGATTTGGCTTTCTAATTTTATGTAGTCAAACAGAATATTAAAATTTTAATTAGTTCTTTTTTAATTAATTTATTTTTTACAAAGTGACTTCAAATAGAGATACAGCTCTGAAATTTTCAACATAAGTAGTTTTAGCCTTCTAATTGGACTTTTGAAAAACAGAATGTTATAACTTTTAATAGTTATTTTTTAATTAATTTTCTTAATTAATTAACAATTTTATTTACAAAACGACTTCTAATAGGGCTACAGTTCTGAAATATTCAACATAAGTAATTTTGGCCTTCTAATTTGTCTTTTTAAGAACAGAATTTTAAATTTTTATTTAGTTCTTTTTTAATTAATTTTTTTAATTAATTAATAAATATTTTATAAAACGATTTCGAATAGGGTTACAGCTCTGAAATTTTCAACATAAGTAGTTTTGGCATTTTAATTGAATTTTTGAAAAACAGAATTTAAAATTTCTATTTAGTTCATTTTTAATTAATTAACAAATATTTTACAAAACGATTTCTACTTGGGCTACAGTTCTGAAATTTTCAACACAAGTAGTTCTGGCATTCTAATTGGACTATTGATAAAAATAATGTTAAAATTTTAGTTTGTTTTTTGATTAATTTTTTTAATTAATATTTTCACAAAAAGTGACTTCTAATAGGCCTAGAGCTCTGAAAGTTTCAACTTTAGTAGTTTTGGCCTTTTAATTTTGCTTTCCACAAACGCGTGTTAAAATAATCTTAAAGGGGTGTTGTATTATTGTATTGACTAGGATTTTTGTGTGTGTTTTGACAGGGGCTTCTAATATTAAGGCTTTACGTAGCAATTAGATTTTAGTGAGTGAAGCAAGCTAATTACGCAACAATGAACCTTTCAGCGAGAGAAGCGAGCCAATTCTTGCATAGTAATGAAACTTTCAACGAGTGAAGTAAGCCTGTGTTTATGTGTCAATGAACTTTTCAGCGAACGAAGCGAGCTCGATTTTGCGTAGCAATGAACCTTCCTGCGAGCGAAGCGTCAAAAACTGGGACCTATACACCAATGAGGGATTTAACGCGGCGCCTCACACCTAACTAAAATTTTCACATGTTAACATTTCGCAGCGAAGCACGGGTATTCAGCTAGTTATATATATTTGAAAACGAAAACAATTACTATTTTTGAATACTTTAATAAATCGTGTATAGTTTGAAGACCCTCAGTGCGTTTTAGATTCTTTACCTTGGTAAAAGTTGGATAATGTGTAGAGAATACTTTAACACCTTTTACACTAATAGTTATAAAACTAAGGAATTCTAAAAATAAAAACAAAATACATTTTCATTGAATGTATAATTATATTAAAAGGTCAATGCATTTTTCTTTTTGTTAAACTGCTTTGAAAGTATATGCAACTAAAATGCAATCATGTATGAGCCTTTTTTTCTTCTTGAAAGATAAGGCAGATTCAATGAAGCTACCGCACTCTCCTGATATAGTAAAGTTGTGGACTTCTACTCATAACACCACCATCACCACACTTTTGGCCCACATTTGAAACTATTGTTGTACTGATTCTCTATTAATAATTTTTCATTAAATATTATTCGTATAATTCTAATAATCCGTTGCTTAATCCAAATTAGTTCTGATGAACAACATTAGCAAACTAAAGAATACACAGGTTATCCGGGATAAAAGTATCCAAAAATTATAGATTATTATTACCGAATCACTCATTAGAATAAAACAGACTGCTTTTAAAAGGATTGGTTGGTTGGTTGTATTCAGATTATCACGAGGGCTATAATGCGCCGAAACATTCATCATTAGACAAGCCAACATACATTTACAAACACCCATGCCAACACGGGACTCGAATCAGCAACCTCGCGGTCTAGAAGCTAGCACGCTAACCACTATACCGTTTGGTCGGCTTTAAAAGGATTGGAAATCCGAGATTTTTTTTTAAGAAGAAGGATATTAGAGGTCGGCGATATATCGATACGACAATATTTGTATCGATATTTCTAAAAAATATCGATATTTAAGATATTGATAAAAGTCACCAATATATCGATATTTTCAAACATTTTTAGTTTTTTGATGATCGTTTTGTAATTCCATGTGTTTTTTCGATTTTCTTTATTTCCTTGTAAAAAACTTCAAAACTAAAGTTTAAACTTGGCTGAGAGACAGTTAAAATGTCACCAATATTCAATATTTTGCCATACACTTAAAAGCTATTGAAAATTATCTAAATTTTTCTTAAAATCACTGCACCAATTAAGCGAAAATACAACTTTTTTTTTGTAATAGACCCATTTCAGTTGAAAAGTAGTCACCTTACAAAAAAGCAATCATGAAAAGTAGAAATTTGCCCCGAAAAACTTTGTTACTGACAAAATTGAAACTCAAATTTAAAAATATCATGTATCGATATATCGATATTTTTTTCTATGCAACGATATAGTATCGATATTTCCGACCTCTAAAGGATATACAATTAAAGGCAATGTATGGTTAGGAATGCATGTAAATGACATCATTGGTTCATTTTTCTTCACAGAGCGCACTAATACAGGACACATTTATCTTGGGATTAACTAAATCTGTTGTGTATAAACAAAAAATTTAAACTATGGATGAATTAAAGAAGCGTATCAATCAAGAATTTAGTCTAATAACTCCTGATATGATGTGATAAATTTGGTGAAAACTGGATTATCTTTTAGATGTTGGTTATGCAACAAAAGATGGACACATCAAAATCTATTGACATTAAAACTTGATGAGATGTTCTTTCTATTTAATTTTGTTTTATTCCAATGGGCAGTTCAGTAAAAACAAGCCATAACTTTTAGATATTTTTAGCTCTGTATTTATTATCGCTTTCTAGAACATTTCCAAAGCTATTTACCTTTAAGGAAAACTCCTGGTAAGGGTCATTCCCTATACTCGCAATGTTACAATCTTCTAGCTCAGCTCATTCAAAAACTACTTTGCATAAAATCTTGAAATTTGGTGAATAGGTGCGAAAATGATCACTTAATGAAATGACATAAATTAAAAACTCGAAAACAGCTTCTCATATATTTTATTTTATAATTAAAAATTAAAAAAAAGCAAAAGGCTATTGTAGGTGGAACCACAGCATAGGCATTGACGAAAGGATTTCAAAGATAAAAAAACACATATTAGACGCTATTTTCGAGTTTTTAATTTATATGTTATTTCATTAAGTGATCACTTTTGCATCTACTCGCCGAATTTCAAGATTTTATGCAAAGTAGTTTATAAATCAAATGTGCTAGAAGATTATAACATAGCGAGTATAGTCCTTAATTATACACAAACAAAATTAATTTAAGTTGAGAAAAAAATAGTTCAGTAAAAAAATCAGATCGATCTCAAATAACCATTGGCCACCTACAACTGCCATTAATAAATTCCCAAGAAGCTTTCAACTCTAATACAGTCCCACCCTACAAAAAAAGACAATAATGTCCCTAGTCATAGCAATTCCTCTCTATCTCAGTTTCCTCCCCCAAGCTGTATCCTCACCCCCAAAGCGATACAAGAAGATACGCGACCCAAACTAGAGATGCAACAGCAATAAGACGATAACAGAAAGAAAGGACTACAAGCACAGAGGGCATAAAAACACAGACGGGGTCATTTCTAACAAGGTTAGGTCTCCAACTTAATCTCAGAGAGAGAAGAACACTGTTCGATGTTGTGATACATGGCAACTTGGAGGGATTTTCGGTTTTTTAGGGGTAGTTGGTATTTTGTGATGGAAAAAATAAAATTTCTTGATGAGAGATTAGGAAAGGGTTGAGGAAATAGTTGGATGGATATTTGTGGTTTTCTTTCCATATTCATAGTCGGTACTAAATTTGGTATCGTTAGGTTCAAAACGAAAAACAAACACATGTTGAAAAAAGTAAAAGGCCTAGATCGTGAGGACTGTTTTAATACTGTATTAAATAAAAAAATTAAAAAAAAAAAAAAAAAAAAAAAAATGCATTGCTAGGTATCGGATTTCCATGTAATTTATAATTATTTATTTCGAAATTACTTATCCCAAAATCGTGTGTTTCAGTATTAAGTATTTATCTCAGTATTATATATTTCACGTTTTCTTAAGGAATTTTATGTATATTCTTTTAAATTTATACAAGATATGTCACCCTTATATTCAAGTTAAATTTAAAAAATAAGTTTTAAATTATTTTTAAAAAAAAATTTTGTTCACTAGAACACTATCGAATTCAATTGCTTTAATTCTTCTAAAAAGACAACATTGAATTTTTGGCTTAGTTCCTTTAAATTCTTGATATGCGTATACTATTTTAGATGTACTTGAAAAATTACAAGCGGTATATGATCTTAATAATATATAAATTTTTGAGAAACAACCTAACTAATAATTCGCGTTTCTCTATCGCAGAAGTAATATCACATTCCCTGGAAAAAAATCATAAACATGACACAAAATGGACTTCTGGCTGGGTCATGAATAATATTCGATCCATACATTCCCGCTGTGACACATTTTCTATCAGCTCGATTTTGACAATCTCGTTTTCTTTCTTGTTGAATTGGCGAATGCCCTCTCAGGTGAACAAGAATAAAATTTAAATTATTTTTTTTCATAAGTAATAACACCCAGACAACAAAATGTCAAAGATGAATTTCTATCTATCTTAAAAAAATAATAATATCACATGGTATCGAATACAGCATTTTTGAAAACTATTCTAAAATGCTTTCTTTCTTCAATACATCAAACTTAAGCCGCGGTTTTTCCAGTTGAATCAGATGCGGATGACAAAAAGATCTGGCCAAAGTATCTTTAATAAAAGGGAAGCTGGAGAGGAGAAGGGGGAAGAGATCAGAGCATTCCGGAAAGAGGAAGCCCTTCAGTTGGCCAACCCCTGCCTTCCAAACGATAAGTCGAGTGCAGTCGTCTGTCAGGGGGTCGTCTGTTGCAAAGTGTTCTTCGTCCGGACTATCTTTAAGAGGGTTTCGAATGGATAGATAAAACGGGAGGAAGGCTTTTCTGAAAGGTATCTTCTCCAAGAGCTGTCTTGTGTGCGGAAGGTTGGGACCGTGATATTGCTACTCGAAAGTTTGGGTGAGAAGTTTACAACGAGATTATCCCCAGTTCGAATGAAGTTGTGTGGAATTGAGGCGATGTGGTAGAGAAGTATCTGAGTCACATATAGACTGAGAGGCGACTGCAATTTTTGGACCTCATCAAACATCATTCTGAATTTTTTTTTATAGAAATTAGAGAAAAGTTAGCAGATTACGATTGGTCTGCAGTGGCAAAATTGGCCGAAACTGGTCAAAAATCGACTTTTAATAAGTTGAACTAAATCCAATTGCCAAATGCGCCATAACTTGCCAAATAATGAGTATTTTTTTAATTTGGTAACCCTCACTCTTTAATTTCAATTAAAAAGGTTGCAGACGATTCAGATATCAGGCGACGGTCTACTAGCATCTATTAAGGGGGTGCGGTACCGAAAATAAAAAAAAAACTTTATTTATGTACATTTTTACGTCAAAAATTTATTTTATGTATGAGATACTATTTATATATCTTTGAGAAAATGTTTTTTTAAATATTGTGTTTTGTTATTTAAAAAAAAATTAAAAACCAAGAAAAATCCATAATAATTGATGTTTGCGTATTTTGATATAAGTCAAGAAAAAATATAAAAAATTTCAAAGTGAAAGCTTTCTGTAATACATAATTATATAAAGAAAATTTTGTCTTCACAGAATTTTGATAGGTGAACTAAAAAAAATATAAAAAAATTCTCAAAGTTAAAATATTGAAATTATTGCTTTTTTTTATGTTATCTTTTACGCTAAAAATTATATTTTAAAACAGAATTAAAAAAATAAAATTCTGTGAAGACAAAATATTTAAAACTATATAAATTGAATGTTCCAAAAATTTGAATAGCCAATTGTTAATGGTTCTGGAGATATATCGATTTGAATATGCAACTTCTGTGAAAAACACTAGTGCTCGAAAAACGCACTTTAAGCAGACGCTTCAAGGTGTTACGCCCATTAGTGATGTTTAAATCACAGGTAATTTTGTGAAGTCAAATCACTGGAGGAATAAGATAAAAACATCATTCTCTTCAGGAATGTATGAACTATTTTTTAAAATCAGAAAATTTTTTTGGGATTTTTGAAGAAATTTCGGTACCATACCCCCTTAAAAGGGAGCCCAGTTGGCAATAAATATTATGTCACTGATGACGTAACTAATGTCGCCAATTTGGCTTACAAAAGATACAAGTTTTCCGAGCCAGAGATCAGAAATCGTTTGCGCTTTTTCTCATTGAAAATCAAAATGTAGTGTTGCCAAACGAAAAAGTTTGTTATCTTTTAGGCAAGTTATGACATATTTGGCAATCGGATTTTAGTTCAACTCATTCCATGTCTATTTTTGATCAGTTTCGGTCATTTTTGCCACGGCAGACCAGTGGATTCCTAATCTACTCCCTTTTCTCCAACTTCTATAAAAAAATTTAGAATTATGTTCGTTGGGGTCCAAAAATTGCAGTCGCCTCTCGGACTAATAGATTCAAGTCTGGCAATGTGCAAAATAAAATTAATAATTACATCCGCAAATTACTGATTGGATAAAATATTAAAAAAAAAATATATATATAAAATAATTAAAACTTCCCAGCTAATAAATTATCTAAGGAAAAAGGTATAATACAAATATTGAACACTTGAAAGTATTACATTGGAGTGAATACTCTAAAATATTCAAATGAGTCGATGAAACTCAAAGAAGCTTTATAGTTTTGTAAAGATGCTCTTTTAGGCACTGTCTGATTCAACAGGAGATTAAAAGTTTTGTCCTCTTCACACATTACAGAATATCTATGGATCGAATAGTTCGTAAGTCGAACTACCGTACATAACATATGTTCCTACTAACTTGCTAGAGTGACGATTAAACCGGTGATTACGAATTAATTTAATCAGTTTTAAGATTGCCTTTAGATTAAACTTTATGTCATTTACAGCATATTTAAAGGAGTCTTTGTTGATTATGGTCATTCAGTAGATTAAACAACCATTATAATAGTATGCCATAACGTACATAAAATTTGTTATTTCTAGTTGTTTAGCACTCACCCGTACACCTGAAGTCAAATTCGTGCAGCTCCGCAATGGCCTTGTTCTTGAGATAGAGCGGGAGGTTACACTTGGAGAACAAGCCCAGACGAGGATTCCTCCGGAGCCAACCAGCCAGCCAAGATAGGTGACAGTCGCACGTGAAAGGGTTGTCGGATATCCTCCTGCATTGAGAAAGCAATTCTGTTAACGAGGACGCATCTTTGATGAGATAGTATTAGGGGATATGAGAGTTTCGCAAAGTGGCATTAACGCAGAAAATATTATAACATTATTTTGTAATTTTCCATTAGGAAATAAAAGACCGACTTTTTTAAAAAGGATTTCTATAAGTAAAATAGTAAATGAATGAGGTCGTCATGATCAATTTCGTATACGAGTTACCAATATTTGAGTTTTCCATTTTTTTGTAGTCTCGCAAACATTTGTGTGACATGAAATCTGGGGAAGGATTTTTTTTTTTAAAGTCACTTTATTATAACTGTTAGTATGATCTAAGTTTTGATACATATGTTCATTTAACCGGTTGAGTACAATTTTATTTTTTGTTTAGCTTTTTTTATTGAATAGCTCGATGGATAACAGAAGTCATATTTCTTTCCACTTAGCAAAGGAATTCGGAAAAAGGAAAAAAAAAAAATCTGCAAAAAATAAACACCAAAAAGGAAATTAAATAATCTATTATTTGGGTTAATTTTTATATTCATCATTCTTTTATTACTTTTATTCCAAAATTCCTAAGTATGGTGGTAATAAAAAGTGTATACAAATTTTCAAATAAGAGTAATGCATTAATTACTAAATTAATAGTTAATAGAGCACTTTATAAAGTAATCTCTATGTCCAACCACCGTGGTGGTAAAAAGAAATAAAACTTACATCAATCAATAGAATTTCAATAAGAGTTTAATATTTAACGTCGAATAACGTATATTTAACGAATAAAGTAATTTAATAACGTCAAAAGTTCGTAAGAGAGTATATATTTGTAAACCTTGAAAACAATTAAGATGCACAAACACTTTGACATGCCTTTCCCTACTATCAACTTATCCAACAAACCAACAACTTAAACTGACTGACAAGCAAGCAATCAACAAGGATTACCATTACGACATGCAAACATCATTAAACTGCCACACACTTCATCGATTGCAACAAACTCGATAAACTTTAAAAAAAAAAAAAAAAATCATTAAATTTATTACCACCATCAAAAACTAATACCGCAAGCAGGAAGGATTTCCTCAGATCAATCCAAAAACCACAATGACACGGGTCAGAACGGTGTTTGTTTTAAAGCCATTTAACGTCCATTAACTAAAAAACAAACAAAAGCGAACCCTATTTAATCTCAAAAGATTCGAACGTACATCAAACTTATACAAGAGGGAACAACCTTTGATACCCATCAAGCCTTCAATGTTTTAGACGGAGAGCAGATAACACAAAGTCAACTGTTAACCTAAGATAACCTCTTCTTACAAAGAAGAAACGTTCTGGAATAAGGACAAAAAAGGTATTAAACGTTGCTTTCCGAAAAGCATTAAATGTACCGTTACATTCATCCATCTGGAGTTAGGTCACAGTGGTGAATTGGCTTTGACCGGAGTAAAAATCCATTTGTCGTTGCTTAAAAAACAACTAGGTATAGTTGGTCCATTTGTCGAGATTATGTGACTAACCATTTAAAGGGATGTATAGAGACCATAAAAAAGACCTACGGGGGCCAGTGCACTATATTACTACCAGGACGTTATCATGCTTAATCTACGCGATGGTCGTTTAGCTCTTAGCGTTATTTATAGGACACGGGTTAGATGTAAGAAATGAGCTATATTTGCAAAGACGCAAGAAATGGTTTAGAACAATATATTGCTTTGGGAATGGGTCGTCATCAAGAATAGATGTTCATGATCATAATGAGGTGGAGGGAAAAAGTAAATGTCTGTGAAGCCATAAATCGGTTTTGGGATTTGTTTTCATAAATTGGAGTAGTTAAAGAACTTTTTTTTTTTGTTTCGTATGCAGTCAGTCAATGTACGAATTAAATATTTAAAAAAGAACTGATGATTTTTTATTGAATTATGTAATCGAATTCAAGTAATTCGTAAAGAGTTTTGAATTGTTACTGCTCAATGTCTAAAAAAAGCTCATCATTGAGTAACTTTATTAAAATGTTCAATCAATACCATGTAGTTTTTTTTTTAACTAAATCAAGAGTAGAAATATTAATAAAATGGAAAAAAATACTTACAAAACTCTCAGTTTCTTCATTCCCTCAAAAAGGTCCTTTCCAAGTGTTGTAATGTTGTTTTTGTTCAATGTCCTATGAAAGAAATTATATATATTTTTAATGAAATCAAATATTATTATTAATACAAATAATGCAAATATTACCGGTCCCAAAAAAGGAATAATAAAAAGCATTTTAATGAATTCAAATATTAAAAAAAAAAAAAAATTAAAAAAAAAAAAAAAAAAAATTAGAAAACGACACACTTTCTATTGTTGAGGTGATTACTTTTTTGGGGGCATCATTTGGATGACTTTCCAATTTCCAAGACAAAATAACTCACTGGGTTCTCAAAAGCTGTGACATACAGTGTTTAATAGTTGGAAACAAAGGAACATAGAAGTCATAATAAAAAGGAAACTAATGTGTCCAAAGTCAGTCAAGATTGTTATGTTATTCACATTATCTCAGGCAAATCATACAGAAAAAGAAAATTCAGTATCAACATAGAAAACCATCTAACCACAATATTAAAGACGTCAGATCTCTATAATTGGATAAATGTTGTCGATTTCAAATCTTTAATATTGTCGGTGGAAATCAATTATGTTGTACTGTCTGTCTGAGATGGCGTGAATAGCAGCCTTGTTAAATGGTTTTCCACCAACAGTAACTTATATTTGTCAAACACTATATCTTTGTTTTTTCCAATTTTAAAATATTTTGAAAACCCGTCTTCCAAGTACCAAGGGAATTATTTATCGTGAAGCTAAATAAACGGGTCCACAAAAGAAGTCCTTTGTTAACGTTGGAACCATTGTGGATTTTCTTATTTTGTTTCGTTTCCTGTAAGACGAACCTTTCCAGCATACTTATTATATCATTTTGATTACATTTCCCTCGTCATAATAGAATTTCTATTAAAAATTCCGGTAGCCAATATTTGCAAAAGTATTTAAAGGTTTATAAAATCATTGACCAGTGAGTGGTATATGTAGGTGGACTCTAAAAGCAAGGACATAGTTTTCTGCATTCGAAAAATCTGAAAAATGATGCTATTTAGTGCTTTATGAATTTTTGAAACAAATTTTGGGAATTTTTTTTAAAAATGTGTTACGTAGAAGAAGATCTAACATACTTTTTACAATTAAGAACATCTTCTACATTACTATGCCTAGGATTGTTATCAATGTAAAAAAGCGGCAAATCTTTTTTCTTTTCGTCATAAAAATATGTCATTGTTAAGAAGGGTCGGAAGGCAAATTTTTTTCTCGGAATCCATTTCGAGGTTTTTAGCGCATCACAATATTTGAAATGTTATCTACAAAATGGTATGACTTGGTGGGCAATGCGCTCATCCGAAGTATTTTGAAATATTTATCGAAAAAATAACATCACTGAAAAAATCGTCTGCTTTGTACTTTAAATGCTGTTTTTTATTTTCATACAAATGTACCATTTTCTCAGGAACCACTCACTATTTTGCTCCCCCCCCCACCCCTGGTACATATTGTAGTTTTAAACAAACAGACATATGCTTTTACAGAAACGTTGATTAGATTTTTTTTTTTTTTTTTTTTTTAAATTCCTAACAATGTTTTTTTTTTTTTTTTTTGCAAAATTTTATGAAAAAATTTCAAAACATCATAAATTCTAAGAAATTTTTTATTTTTACAAAAGCATATATCAGGCTATTTAAAAGTGTTTTAATATTGACTGTAAATTTTTTTAAACCAATACTATGAGTAGTTTTTGGGAAAAAGGAACATAAAAAAAGGCCTCTTTAACATGGACTAGATAGAGCTTTCCGACCTCTCTTAAACACAAAAATCATTAACAACAACGCAACCAGACTTTACTTTCACACCATTCCCATTACACTCCCCTAACATCATGTCACTCCTATTCGCCATCAAACGAAACACCACCGCATTCTAAACGCTACAAAACTCCAACGCACCCCCCCCCCCCCAATCCAATAAATCATCACTATCTCTCCAAAAAGATAACAGAAGATGCCATAAGTTCCCCCCAATGCTACATCTGTCGACTCATCTGCAAATTAAAGGCACAGTACAACGATGTTGGCACACGCAAAAGACGTTCGAAACGCGACGGAACAAAACGATAAATAATTCATTATGCACCTTCCAAAGTAAAAACTACGTGATCGCCATTGGAGATCGAAACGGAAAGGGACCAACGTTAGTATATTTTTTTCCGGGCACGTTTTGTGGAACGTTTCTTTGGTAATAGCCACCCACGCATTACGAAGTTGTTCCATGTATTCTTCTAGGGAATGGGGGTATGGATTGAACGGGGTCTAGAAATGTAATCCAGGCAAGGCTTCGGTATTGAGCTGGAGCTTTCAATTTGTTGAATCTGCTGCAGAAATTCCAACTGTTGGGTGTCGTTAGGTACATTTTTATTGTAAGATGAGACAAATGTAATTGCGATTAATTTAAATCAACAATGAAATGTTACTTAGTATGACAGAACTGACTTATGAAACTAACGTTTATTTTCAGTTGAGTCTCTTTTCTATAGTACCACAGGTCACATTTATAGAAAATTTATATTAATACAGTAGACTGAGAGGCGATTGCAATTTTTGGACCCCATCGAACATCATTCTGAATTTTTTATAGAAATTGGAGAAAAGTGTGTAGATTACGAATCCACTGGTCTGCCGTGGCAAAAATGGCCGAAACTGGTCAAAAATCGACTTTTAATAAGTTGAACTAAATCCAATTGCCAAATGCGCCATAACTTGCCAAATAATGCGCATTTTTTATTTTTATTTTGTAACCCTCACTCTTTAATTTTCAATTAAGAAGGTTGCAGACGATTCGGATGTGCGGCTTACTTGCATCTTTCACAAATGAGCCAAATTGGCAATAAACATTACGTCACTGATGTTGCCAATTTGGCTTACTTTTAAAAGATACAAGTTTTCCGAGCCAGAGAACAGAAATCGTTTGCGCTTTTTCTCATTAAAAATCAAAATGCAGTGGGTTGACAGACGAAAAATTTTGTTCTCTTTTTGGCAAGTTATGACATATTTGGCAATCGGATTTTAGTTCAACTCATTCCAAGTCGATTTTTGATCAGTTTCGGCCATTTTTGCCACGGCAGACCAGTGGATTCGTAATCTATTCACTTTTCTCCAATTTCTATATAAAATTCAGAATGATGTTCGATGAGGTCCAAAAGTTGCAGTCGCCTCTTGGACTACAGGTTTGTGCTCAAATAATAAGATGGAAAAGTAATGGGAAAATTACACCTAAAAGAGCCAAACCCCGGAAAGTAAATTTGTGCAATTTTAACCCAGATACTGAGTGAAACTACTGTTAACCAGTGAAAGAAATCTTTCCCAGTAACTGGAAAACCAAATAACTCACCAACAATAACCACCGCCATTATTTCCTATAGTAAAACCATTTCGAGAAAACAGTTTAAAATACTAGCAGCAGACTTTCCAGTCACTCGAAAAAATCCAGAAATTCCAGATCTATGGGCCGTTGTACAGGCATCGAGTTAAAAATTATTACTCTTCAAATCATTATATCAACTTTTTTTACTGTTATTCACAAAAAGTCACTGTATAATTACTTCTGATCCTTCACTCATTGTAATATTATTAACTAATTAATACTAATAATTTGTCATGGTTTAAGAATTGTTTTGTCGAAATCAATCAATCTAAAATTAATTCTACTTAAATATGGATTCGTTACATAAAATTGCATTTTTAAGTCTTCAAAACGGACTGAACATATTGGCTTCAGATATTTTTTATAACTTTGTTAACATAAGATGTTTAAATACATTCGATGTTAACACTTACAAGATTTCCATGTCCTTCAGCATTCTAATCGAGGTATCATCAACACACGTAATTTCATTGTTGTCCATTTGTCTGTAAAAATATATATACAATTTTATTACATAAGAACCATTAGAATTTTGTAAAATTTAATACAAAAGTAAACTTTAATTTTATGCTACATTTTGCTCTACATCAAAAACTTGTATATCTCACAAGAACAATAAATGTGAATATGACAATGTGACATCATAGGTCAACATATTTGTTGAAATTGCACCAAAAGAGAAACATATCAATTACACTTTATCCAAGAATAACATTAGTATTAAAGTTAACATTAGTGCACGTATATAAAAATGTGTGACGTAATTTCAATATAAATTTGACATAAATTGACGTAAATCGTACATAAATTTGAATAAATAATAAGAGAGGGACTAGAGCATTTACAGGGTTCTTTAAAAACGAATCCCTATCTATGAAATGACATAACTGGGAGATAGAAAGGACAAGTTGAATGATAGAGAGACATGAATGGAATTTCAAGGTTCCCACTCAAATCACAGAATGAAAATCAATGACTTTTCAATGACTTTTAAGGACCTAATTAATGTTTTTAATGACCTTTGAAAATTTGTTTTCCGGCATCATGACTATATATAAATTTTTTATAAAGTATATTCTACCAAAACAGTTACAAGTTGACACATGCGTAATATAAATATGTCAGAAAATTCCGATACATGGCAGATGAGTGGCGGTCACGCCGGGATAGCAAGTCCGAGTTGTATTTTTATAAATTTTGCAGTTGGACAACATACTAAAAAATTAAGGACTTTTAAGGATCACTAAGCATTTTCAAGGACTTTTAAGCACCTCTAAGCATTTTCAAGTACTTTCAAGGCCTTGAAAACAGGTTCAAAAATATTAAGCAAAATTAATGATTTTCAATGACCGTGGGAACCCTGAATTTGAAATACATCGATGATCAAAATTGAGTGATGAGAATAAATTTGATAGTCTGCATATTGTTTACCGATAAGGTCCATTTTAATTTAGGACGGATTTATCAGTAAACAAAATTAGTGAATATGGGGTACTTAAAACCCATTTGTGTGTCTTTCAAATTAGCTGCATTTTGAAAAAAAAAAAAAAAAAAAAAAAGCACAATTTGGGCTGCAGTATCCAGTAAAGGGATCAAAGAGTCCTTTTTCATAGGGGAAACGAAGAACTCATTTATCTATATTTAGATGTTACAACAATTTATAGCCATATTTCACTATTGTAATTTTGAAAAAAAACGATGTATTTCAAATTCCATACCTGTCTGTCCTTCATACCACTTGTCTCTATTTTCTATCTCTCACTGTTTCGTAATTATGTAATTTCAAAGTTGGGGAGTCCCTTCTGAAAGAACCTGTATTCATCTATAGGAGTAGATAATACTGCTTTTGCAAAATTTTGGATGGGTCCCTTTAATCCATTGTTGCTAATTTTCAAGATTCATTTTATGCAATGGCGGATACAACGAGGGGCGGATGGGGAGATCACCCCCTCCATCGTTCAGAGTTATATATATATATATATATATATATATATATATATATATATATAAAATACGACAAAGAATATTTTAAGTGTTGTTTATCATGATTGTAATAAACAAAAAGCTAACACTGGCATCCAAAACTGACGAAGATATTTAATTATTTAAATTTTTTATATATAATAAGTGAATGAACAAGTGAAAGATTTGAAATAAAAATAAAACTAATTTTTAAATTGTTTCTATTACTCGCGTATTAACTCGCGCTTTTCTCAGGCTATGGATGTAATCAATCAACATTTGACGAATCCGTACTGGATATCTTTGATATTAATTTAACTCACAATTTTTTATTCATGTATTGTGATATAAGTTTATGAGAAACTAAATACGTAAATTAAGAGTATTTAGCTTTTTTTGTATGGTAAATTAGATAAAAATATTGTGAATTTGCATTTTATAATTAAAAACCCCCAGCTACGTTTGGGATTATCGGCACAATCGGGAAGCTTGATGTTTACCCTGATGACCTTGATGTTTACCCATGAATCTACAAGCTTCTCGCATTTCAAGCTATGTTTACTACAATCAAGTAAGTTGCTTCAGCAGAACGTAGTTTTCGTTGTTCGAGCGTCTTAAAACTTGGCTTCGAACGCGGATGACAAAAGAGACACTTTCAATATTAATTTAATAAATGTGATTGATAAATTTTCAAAGAAACCAAGACGCGGCTTGATTTTTCATTATACATTTTTGAAAAAAGTTGTTTGTTATTAAAAAAGTAAAATAACTATAAAATTTATGTAATTTAGATACAAACTTGTTCTATTAAATGCATTAGAATTTATTTTCCACCCCTTCCGTAATAAAACTGAATCCACCCTTGCTTTTATTTTTATGCATTACTATTACATTAAATTTTGCCGAAACAGAAAATATTCAGAAATCAGTGCTAATGAACTAGAATCTCTTTTAATTTGATAGAATGAAAACAATTATTTTTCAATTGGCAACACCTACTTCTAATATAACTCATTATTATGTTTATTTGAAGACAATCAAATATTAAATTGCTATACCTTGATAAACTATAGAAATAAACACAGATATGTTCTTTTTTTACAATAAATAATAATAAAAAATGGCAGGTACATTAAGAAGGTCATTTATTCTTCCACGGAAATAAATAAAATCGGAAAGGAAACATAAACCTGGAATACAAAACACTACCATCCATAAAACACTGCACCGAATGTCATCTTCTTTTCTAACCACGTTTATTTGTAACTTTCGACTACGTAACTGGCAACATCATCGTGTTTTGAAGCTCTTAAATGTTCTTTTATTTGATGTGCCCAAGATTTATTGCATCATTATTCAGACTTTATTCTTCCCTTTATTTTATTATATAGAGAAATAATAGTTCTGACCGCCAGAAATACAAGTCAACGCAAAACCGGACTTCCAAA
The DNA here is from genome assembly GCA_963978545.1 of Linyphia triangularis. Classification (NCBI taxonomy): domain Eukaryota; kingdom Metazoa; phylum Arthropoda; class Arachnida; order Araneae; family Linyphiidae; genus Linyphia; species Linyphia triangularis. The sequence continues at coordinate 26,202,807 of OZ021726.1, read as the reverse complement.
AGATTTCCAATGCAGACGATTTTAGCTATTTTTTCCCTTTCTAGAAAGCTGTGTATTTTTTTTCTGGAATTTTTCTTTTATGATTTCGAACTTGTGATTTATAACGTTTGGGTATTTGGTGGTGAAATGATTTAACCAAAGGTAAATCATTAATCTTGAAAATTGGATTTTTTTTTATAAAAAAAAAATAATAAGTCGAGGAATATTAAGGACTGGGACGCTATTCGGTCGCTTTGGGCGGTCTGTTTATTGAAAGATAAAATGACATATTTCATGTTATCGACAGATAATAACTAGTTCTTTTTTCAAAAAACCCAGTTTTGAAACGGCAAAATATTAAATAAATTTGCGCTTGGAACTTTAATAAATAGCAATAAATCAAAACTTATACCAACATTTTATTTAATGATACAACCTGGAACAAATGAGCAACCAAAACAAAATTATTTGAAATGGAATCGTAAACTTGAAATTATTCGTGGTTGTACTTCGGATCATTTTTAAGAATGGCTATACCTTTGATATTTAATAGTATAAATTTCAGTTTTTACATAAAAGTGAAATTACTACATTTTATCTGGAAATAACAGAAAAATGTTGGTACACAGTGGACCAAAGTACAAGATGTTCGTGGATTGCCTGAAAACGTAACGTACATTTTCCCTTCTTAAAAATGAAAATAATAATTTAAACTGTTATACGAATGTGCAAACATTCGAAGAGTCGTTTGACAACTTGGTGAATATTTTTTTTTTACAAATAATTTGAAAATGATTCGGTTTTTGAGTGCCAAAATTACTTGCATGTTATTTATACATACTATGTGGATAGGTTCTACCCATGTACATGATAATAAAATGCATTTTAATAATTATTCAATTAATTTTGTATTACTTTCAATCGATAATATAGTAATAACAGTATTGCGTTCGGTAAAATAAATTTTAATTCTTTTTAAAACATTTCTTCACGTTAAGAAACATTTTGTGCTTAAGAAAATGATCTAGAAAAATATCTGGTCATAATAGTTCCCGAACGGATTGATCCGCGATGCTGAACTTTAGTATAAGTGTCAGTGGTGCCCATAGAGCCTGCCACCAAGGTTTTCGTCAAAAGAGCGCATGCGCATAAGGTAGCGACAATTGGAAATGTTTGTTTATATTTTAGTGATTGTTTAAACACAGCATTTAGGATTTTGATCAAAATCCCCGTGGTAATGTCTTTAAAGATGCTTTAAACCTTTGCGCCTCCAAAATTCACTTGAAAATCATGCGATAATGATTTAAAAAGTTAAAAAACGAATGTCAACATAAAGAGCCTTGAGTATTGCCCATCAACAACTGTTCCTCCCGCATTCACGGTACTCTAAAAGAATAATGTAAGTGTGTAGTAATAATGCTAAGAAAATATTAATTTTCAGCAAAAATAACGCTAATTTCGCAATGCGTTCATTAAACATTCTTACTTTGTTTGATGTTTTTTAAACAGCTCCAATTCACAGTTTTCTTAACAATGCTTGAAACTAATTTTTACGTAAAATTTGTTGAAAAGACTAACTGCGAATTCACAGTTTCAAATTTAATTTTTTTTTTTGTAGAAAAACTCTATAGCAAACTTAAAGATTTATTTATAATTAATGAAAAATGCCTTTATGTTATTTTAATTGAAAAAAATAATTTTAATAACAATCCAAATCTTTATCATAATAATGTATGCTCCGAAAAAGTACTTACAGATTCTTAAGAAGAGGAGCTCCTCTAAGGGTCTTCTTTCCAATCATACCAAGTCTATTATTGCTGAGATCCCTAAGAAGAAGAAGAAAAAAGAGCTTCAAAACAAATTGATAATATTTTACATTACCTTATCTCTAATACATAATGATTATACTCTGCTCATTTTATTGTATTTGTTTGTTCTTCAATCATGCTTAAACGGTTAGGTAGATTGTACAGAAAATGTCCATGTGTATAATAAAATATCTCTACAAAAACATAAATTAGATATTTACATTTTAAAATTCTAGAAATATTTAAAATGAACTTTTTTTAAAAAACTTATATAAATAAAAAGATCTTTTATAAAGTCAAATTTATGAAGTGTATTAAAAAGAACGATGTGAAATATACAAGAAACAAGTATGAAATTATTTTGGTTAGAATTAGTATAACACGGCTTAGATTTGTATTTAAATGTGTATAATACTAGCTGAATACTCGTGCTTCGCTACAGAATTTTATCACGTGCATTTTAGCGATCAAAAAGCCATTCACGAATTCCACATCTTGGATGTTCAATCTTGTTTTGACCCCTGAAAATTGGTTTTTATCAAAATCGGAATACCTTACTTTATCTATGTTTGCCCTTATTGACATTTGTTTCAAATTTTATAATTGTGACTCTATTGAAAGTAAGGTATAGGGAAGTTCTTCGCATATATAGAACGTTTTGACCCCATCTCGACCCTTTAAAATAGTTAATCGAGATCAAAAGAGCTTACTTTTTCTATGTTTCCCTTTGCTGATATATGTACCAAATTTCAGAGGTGTCATTATATCGTAAGTAGAACATTGGTATATTCCTCGTTTGGAACGTTTCGACCATTAAAAATTGTTAAATCAAAATCGGAATTGTTGACTTTTTCTATTTTGCCTTTGTTGACATTTGTACCAAATATCAGAGTTGTGGCTATATTGCAAGTGAGACATTTTAATATTTCACGTTTGGAACGTTTGACCCCCTTTACGACCCCTAAAAACCGGTTATTTGACATCGGAATTGTTTACTTTTTTTATGCGTACCCCTGTTGACATTTGTACCGATTTTCAGAGTTGTGACTGCACTGGAAATGGAACATTGGAATATTACTTTTTGGAACGTTTTGATCCCTTTTCAACCTTTGAAATTAGTTAATCGATACTGAATAGATTACTTTTTCTATGCTTGCTCTAGTTGACATTTGTACCTAATATCAGATCTGTAACTACATTGTAAATAGGTCATTTGAAGATTCCTTGTTTGGAACGTTTGACCCCTTTTCGACCCCTTAAAGTTAGTTAATCGAGATCGGAATAGCTTACTTTTTCTATGTTTGTCATTGTTGACATTTGACCAATTTTCAGAGTTGTGACCATATGGGATGTTAGAGAATTAGCGATGAGTGAGTCAGTCAGTAAGAGTTTTGCCTTTTACACATAGAGATAAGAAGGGCAACGGCAACGAACGATCAGAGTCCGATTTTCTCAATTCTCCAGGAAAGCTGATTTAAAGTTTCAAGGCTCAAGGCTTGTATCAGGGTTGAGTTAAATGGCTGCTCAAAATATCACGTACCATGATGTTTATTTGCCAGCGGCCTTCTCGTTGTTAAACTATCTGCTGTAACCTTGCAGATGGTAGAAAAACCTCAATTTTGAAAGAAGAAAAAAATTGACTCCGATTCCGATCGTTCGTTGCCGTAGTCCTTCGTGTTATAAGAGACAAATTAAAGTTGTGATTTAAAATGTTAATAAGGCATATAAAGATTTTTTACACAGAAATGCATGACAATGAATATTTAATATATTTTTATATCGTATTATTACACTTATTTTTATTCAAAAAGAAATATTGAAAATTAAATTTTAATCAGTTTCCATATTCCTTTGATATTGGTGAATCAAATCTAAGTGGAATTGTATCTATTGAATAATCAGGGTCTTTCAGAAATGAATCATTAATTCTGAAATATCATATTTAAGAAACAGAGAAAAATACAAAGGATGTGTTGGATAGACAGTTATGGAATTTTAAATACACCGATTTTCGAAATTGATTAATGGGGATAAATTTGATAACGGCAGCATATGGTTTATAGATGAGGCCTATTTTTATTTGGACGGATTTGTCAATAAATCAAATTGCTGAATCTGGAGTACAAGAGACCACCCATCCGTGTGTCTTGTAAAACCCCTCTATTCCTCAAAAGCAACCGTTTGAGCTGCAATATCTAGTAAAGGAATCATAAGAACCTTTTTAATGAGGCAAATGATACATAGCAATTGCATTATGTTATATTCAGATTTTACTACAATTTGTTGCCACACTTCAAGAGGGTAATTAATTTTGCAAACCGGTTTATTTAAATTCCATACCTGTCTATCCAAAATAACACTTGTCTCTTCATTCTGTCTCTCATCGTTCCGTAGCTACGCCATTTCAAAGGTAATGAGTCCTACCTGAGATACTTTGCACTTATATAGATAAGCAACCCTGTGGAAAACTCAATGTGGCAGAAGCACATAGTAACTTCACATTCCAAGAGTAACTTTCCATAAACATGTGTATAAATAACACATATCAACGACAAAAACCACCCTCCAAAACGACATTACTTCATCCTCCAGTAAACCAATAATGCATGTAATATCCATAGGTAATATCCTAGGAATAGCAAGCCTATTACGACCCCAAAAGGACGATGACTTGGTACTAACAAAGTATCATACCTAAACAAATACCCTCACATTCTCATAGAAACTTTCCATTAACACGCGTATAAATAATACATATCAATGACAAAAACCACCCTCCTAAACGACATTACTTCATCCTCCAGAAAACCAATAAGGCATTTAATATCCATAGGTAATATCCTAGGAATCACAAACCAATTATGACTAAAAAAGAACAATGACTTGGTACTAACCAAGAATCATACATAAACATTCTCACATTTTTACAGTAACTTTCCAATAACACGCGAGTAAACAACTCATATTTACGACTAAAAATCCCTCTTCAAAACGACACTGCATCATCCTCCAGTAAACCAATAACGCATGTAATATCCTACGAATCTCAAGCCTATTAAGACTCAAAAAGAACGATGACTTGGTACTAACAAAGTATCATACCTAAACAAACATTGTGACAGTAACTTTCCATAAACACGCGTGTAAACAACTTATATTAACGACTAAAAACCACTCTTTAAAACGACATTACTTCATCCTCCAGCACTCACATCCCACTAATTCCATGGACCTACGTGCTTCTGCAACGTCAAGATAATTTCGTTATTCTAACAAGGGGGTGTCATCGGGGGGTGAAGGGTGTGATGTAATGCAACTCCGATGGCAAATTGATCTCAAAGATGCAAATTGATGCAAATGCGGAAGACCATTAGATCACGGTCTCGCGATATGATGACCGTTAGGGCTATTGGTCTTCCTCTAACTTGGTGAAGATGAGGGTTTGGGGCATTTTGGTGGAAAACTTACGGCGAGGGGTGTCATTGGATGGGCTGTTTGTCTATGGAAGGGTGTTATTAAGAGGCCGGGTGGGTAACTTATATCGAAGATGACATCAATTTGGGAAGAGGAACGGACGGTAATTTTGTTGAGGAATATTTGGTTGAGATGAATGGTTCCTACTAAAAGTTGTTTCAGTGTTAATGAAAACCAAATACAATATATTATTCTTGGTTTTATAAGACATGTCGTGAGAGTTATTTAGTTGGTTAGCTAATAAATAGAAGTATTTTATGATGTGTTGAAAACGTGTTTTTTTCCAACTTTCTTGAATGAAACAGTTACTGCCAAACATGCATATGTTGATTGAAAAAAACCCAACAACAACAATATTCTTTTAATGCTGTTTTTATATTAAACACTACAGAAAAAATAAATTATAAATATACATAAGGAATAGCAATATTTGACTAAAGTATTATTATTATTATTTTTTTTATTTAAAAATATTCTTCAATTCATCACTTTTAAAATGATACAATTTCTTTTCTGAAACTCAAAACGCTTTTTAAATCACAGTGGGTTTTGTGAACCTGTTTTGAATCGCATTAATTACTGTAATAAACTTTAAACTTATTTTCTGAAGAATTACTTTTTGGTGTTGTAAAGATTTATCTAAGCGAGTGGCAACAGCCGGATGATTACGATTTATCTAAGCGAGTGGCAACAGCCGAAGTGTTACCCGGGGAACGAAACCAGAGAAGAACAAGATTGTATTTGGCATGAAAAAATATGATAGTCTCAATAATATTAAATTTAAACAACTTCTTTTAAAAAATTAATAAAAGCGCTACCTTTGTAATTCGTCGTCGTTATTTCGAGAAATCGTCACAGTGTTATATGACTTAACTTCAGCAGACATCACTTCAGTATACATTATCCGATTTATAATATTCAAATTACGTTCTGTAGAAAATAGTTGAGAGTACAGTCTCAAGTAAAAATTAATCTATATTGTTATAAACATATTTTTAAATACCTTTTAATGTAAGTGTTTTTTATAAAACAATCCATCTTTTTTACACTTTTTATCTTGAAACTTATAATTAAATAAATATTAAAGGTAAATTCACAATTCTGGTTGGAACTAAGTATCAATAAATGATCCTTTATATTTGCAAAACAAATCATGTCTCTAAGTTGGTTATAATTTTACTTATGTCCTTTCTAAAAAAGTCCTAATTAGTCATTTAAATTTTAATTATCTAATTAAAAAAATAATGCAAAGAAACTTTACATATAAAAATGTTTAATTTTTAATTTTGATATGCTGTCTAAAATTATAAAATGTTAACATAAAATCAAAGTAAATCCTCTGAAATGTATTTGTATAACATAAATTATTATTTATAAATGAAATAATATTAAAATTTCCACATAAAAGATAAAACAGAAGTTGTAATTATTTAAAATAATTGATAAATTGTTTGTTATTCATAAGCATTTAAAATTTTAATATCGCAATATTATCAAATTGAAAACTTGAAGAATTGGAGATATTTATCAATACCAGTTTTCTAATTTTATAAATTTCTGTCGGCGTTACTATTGTGCATTTTAAAAGTTTCAAGGAAAAGTTCAGTTTATATAAAATTAGTATTTAAAACAAGCTAATATTTTTTAAAAGAGAAAAAAACTGCATTCATCACCATGTACGCGGTAAAAAAAAGAAACATACATAATATTAGTAAAACAAATTAAGTAAATTGTAATTAAATTTTAAGAACTTCATTTGAATTTGAAAATTTGGACACTGTTTCTCAGATGTGTTTAAGCTATAAGGATATCACGTAACGATGAAAATTTTACAGAATTTTTAAATTCTTCATTCTCTAATTTATGCAATTCTGTAATCTTTAACAAGAGTAGCTAAATATTGATTGCTTTTCCAATAACAATTGATATAATCAGTGATAAACTACAGTAGTAAAAGACCAAAGGAAATAACGATAAAATAAAAAAGTAAAAAATAAATATTTACACTGAAAGGCTTTCGTACAAAATAAAATTTAAAGAAAAACTTAACAAGTAGTTGTAAATATTAAAATTCGTATTGAATACAAATTCCGAAAACCATCTCGATCCCTAAGACCTACATGCAATATAAATGCAAAAACAACCGCAATTATCATAACATGAGAAAACCGCATACCACTTTTTGACATATCCTTGACAAGCAACAAGGTATAGGGTTCACTAAAGGTCACGAAAACCTATCACTTAAGACCACACGCAACTTTTCTCACGAGTTAATACTTCAAAAAACCCTTTGCCCCCTAAAAAATTCCCTATCCCCCCAAAAAAAATCCCCGTAAAAATTTTACTCTATCTCATTAGAACTGCCATCAACCATAAACCTGCGAATAACTTCCGTTCAGTCGTAATGGGATGGTTGTTAACATGACGAAAAGAAGACGTTGAAATGACGAAAATGAGACGTCAAGATGTAGATGAAGGAAGATTTTTCAGCGCTTCCGGGCTTAAGTACAACGTGAGCTGTGTTTTGTGGGTACAGGGGAAGAAATGTAGGAATGTATAAAATCCTGGTTGAAATGTCGAAAGATTCTAAAATGTCAAGGAAGTCTTTAATTAATGTCATTTGGTTATGTACGTTTGTGATGTTTAATTTTAATTGCTATTTTTTTTTAGTTCAGTGGAAATCGTCTGAAGTTAATTTCATATAACTGTAGTATAATTAGAAAAGAAATAAAATAATCAGACGATGATTATTATTAACCTTTAATGACGAGAAATCTAATCTTGAAGTATTTTGGAATTTTAATGAAAATATTTATCATATACCATTAATGCTTTAATTATAGCGTAAGTGATAATTAATCTGAGCAAAATTTGGTATCTTGTCAATTCCATGTCATGTATTGCTAACTTTATAAGAATTTCAGCTGATGAATTAATTAAATTCTAAATTTCATATTATTAAATTGCAATCAGTGAAATTCGATTGTCATTGAAGTTTTAATTAACCGTCGTGAAATGTTGTTATGGGAAACATTATAAAGAATATTGTAAGTGAATTGAAAATGTTATCTATTTCATTTATGAAATTATCTTTTAATTAAAAACTAATGCAACTTTTAAGCATTTTAAATGTATTGAATTATAATATATAGGGTGATGATAATTAAGATTCAACTTTCTCAAAGCTTAAACAAAAAGGAACCAGATTTTTGAAAGATGAACTTAATTATATTCACCCTATATACTCAGAAAAAGGAATGTGTTAATTTAAAACATGTTACAAAGAGTTAAAGGTCATCCTTCATCATCTAATTCTAGCTTCTTCATAATTAAAAAATTCGTTAAAAGAAAAAGTATGTACGGCTGTAATCTCAATGTTAAAATTTTTATACAAAAAAAATTATAACTAGAGAAATAAATATTTTGAAAACAGCTATAATTGTTATACGCATTAAAAAAAATCAGAAAAAAACTTTATTTCTAGCAAAAAGTGAAAAACGGTGTTATAAAAGCAAAACAGAAAATAAGCCATTTCAGAATACATTTTCTCTAACATAGTTCCTAAATATTTCCTACAGATCTTTATAATAAAGAATGTAAGTATTTATATCACACTCCCCCGCAATAACATTTATTTTAGTTTATTCCCTCTTTTTCACTTTTTATTCGATTAGAGAGTCATTTCGTGTACCTCATGAAAATAAAACTCGTTTTAGTGAGAACAATCGTAAAAATCAGCCATTTTAGCTTTTTGTGACAATAACAACGTTTATTGGCCAGCTTGGTTTTTGATGCCTCAAATGGCATCCCCCCCCCCTTTTTTTTTATAACACGTGTCGTATTCAATTTATTTTTATGATATTTTGGGCGAAGTTTTCTTTTGTTACTTGAGATTGGATAAAACTAACTCTTCCTTTACGAGGGATCGAAAATTGCTGTTTTTTAATAAAAATACCAATTTAGGAGAATTGGGTTTATGTAATGTGCTAGTATCCGATTGTTTATTTTACTTTAAATTTTAAAGTATCATAATTTAAAGATATGGTGCTAATTGTTTCATTTTAAGAAACTTAATTTTTAAGTATTTATATTCGACCCATATGGTTTTTTTCTTGATGAATAAAAGTAATTATAATATAATTTCTTTGCATTTATATAAAGTATTTATGTATAGTAAAGCTATTTAAGTTATATTTAAAATTCATGTTGGGGTTCCTTGCAGAGATGTTTCATTTAAAATTAAAATTCTAAATAAATTACAAACTAAGTTATGTACAACTGGTGTATTTAGACAATACTTAGGACATTAAATTTCAATTAATTAATTAAATATTATAAAATGAAAAACTTTTTTTTATGAAGATATGTTAGTTCTTTTATGACTTGTTAAGCGTGAAAAAAGTTGTGAGTTCAGTTCAAAAACTGAAGAAACTATTTTTCCATATTTAGTGGTACCTTAAAAACTAAATTCAAACTACAGGGTAATTCAAAATGAATATAGCGATTACAAACGGCTGTAACTATTTATTAAAAAATAATTTATCGATAAGATTAACACAGAATGTAGACAAACGTAAAGAAATTTTGAAGTTCCATCTACATTCTGTGTTAAACTTATCGATACATTCTTTTTCAATACATAGTTACAGCCGTTTGTAACTTTTATATTCATTTTAAATTACCCTGCATAATATTACACAAAAGTCAGCAAAACAACCACAAACTTAATCAGATAAAATAATCGAAATGTGAGAATTTGTTATTACTTTTCCGTCAAATAATTTATTTCCTTATTTAATTTTAAAACAACACCTACATATCATATTCCAGAAAGATACATATGAATAATTTCTGGGGGAAAAAGGAAAAAAAAAAAAAAAAAAGTAAAGCCTTTTAAAACTGAGTTACAAAACTACATTCTCCTATTATTTATAATTGGATCCAATCTTGCACAAGTATAAACTTAAGGAAATGTATTGCATTCGATATTTTCTTTAAATACTCGTAATTTATTCATGACATATGAAATCCCAGTAAAAACATTAAAATAAATTGTTTGAATTTGTAACAAAGAATTATTTCAGCGCATGAATCATTCACAATAGCGCACAATAAGATAAATTCTCATTCTTTTCACCTTCAACAAAAAAACTTGACTCCCACCTAAAATTTATCACGAAAATATTATCCTCTCACTCAATATATTCCCGTTTTAACACGAAGTACATAAAGAGACCTTCAACAATGGTATCAAAAAGAGCCCAAAGACATCCATCCAACAGAAAAACATGCATGATTTGATATATGTTTACGAAAACAGGTCGCCTGAAATAAAATATTCAAATTGGTTTCCGGGGCGAAATAGAGAATAAACAAGTTCGGAAATCAAATCTATTGAAACCCGGCCGCGTCTAAACTTGCGTAATCAAACAAAACGCATTTGAACGCAAACAAGGCTGAGTATCGCGTCTATGGCTGTAAACTGAATTTTTGATAATGAAATTTGCTGTAGTGAAAAAAAGGAAAAGCAAGGGAGTTGCTCGGGATTATATGCGAACTCTTTTGTTGTTTGATAAATAAACGAAAATTAAGGGGAGTTATTTCTTTTGAATGTTTAGGGAGATTTCTATTGTTTCGGTGATAGATTAGTTTTACACATCGCTCTGTTGAATTGATTAGGTTTGGCTATTTTGATACGGTTGCTATAATAATAATAAAACTTATTATTATTTTTTTTTACTTCTCAGGATATTTCATAAACATCAAAACAAGAAATGGAGATGTATTTTCTAATTTAATAGATTTAACTTCTTTTGTTCACAAAAATTTTAACTTCTTAGAAGCTACTTAATTCGGTTTTGTAGTTGTTACTTGAAGATGATTTTGAGAAATTTGATAAAAGCGTATACAAAAATTTTACATCAATTTATACAAAAATGTCACATCGGTGTATAAATAAAATTAAATATCTCGCCGAGATTAGTAGTCAAATCAAATTTAAACTCCACATTTGAGCTGTAATTCTCACAAATTTGTACCAAAAGAATAATCTCACAATAACCTCTAGTGCATAGCTACACAACTTATTGAGGAGAAATCTTAGGGGGAAAAAAATTAGCACGTAATGTTGCATGTATTTTACACAACGTAAACAGTTTTTACATGTATTCTACACGGTTTTAATTTATTATTTACTAAAATAGGGCGCTTAGGATTATTTTTTGTACAGTTTTTAACAGTCCAGTGGCAAAAAGAAAACGATTTTTTTTTACTTAAATGAAATGAAAAAATCATGCACTAGAAGGTTACTAATATAGATAAGAACGTTTTCATGTGTGTACGTGTTTTTTTTATAGGAAGCTTAAAAAGTTTTATTCCGGTCGTAATGAAATTTTTCAAATTAGGTCTTTGAAAGAAGAAGAATCATGACTATTTGAAATTTATTTTGAAAATCCCTCTTCCTTTTCTCATCTCTTAATGGGAGTTTAAAACTTTTGACGACAACAAAAACAGCTTTTTATGTTTAATTTTCGATATGCTTTAAAAAAAAAAATGTATTTGCTATTTTTAATTGATATTTTTTATACAGCCTAATGTTTATTTCCTTCTTGAAAAGCAATAATTATTTTAAGCATAAGTATGTAATTTTTAAAGTTATCAAGTGAAACGTAATGATGGAAAATTTAGAAGAAAAAAAATCTGAATATAAGTTACCCACAACATTACAAAAAAAAGTCATAGTCCTATCCCTTTAAAATTTTTTATGGACATACAAGTGATAGTTTTATATGCTCTGAAGCAGGAATTGAGAATATAGATGGCAAATTTTTTATAAAATGGCATTTATAGTTAGGGAAAAAATTTTAAATTCAAATTTAAATTTTACTTTTTGCATAAAAATATTTTAACAATGTATTAAGAATAATTTTGCCTTAGGGAATAAACCCATAAATAAGCTTTAATTTCCAATAATAATACTGAGTTTATTCCAGAAACTTAATAAAATATCTTGTGGGTAATAAACATAAGACTTCTATAGATATATAAGCAGAAACTTGCATATAATGACAACCTCAATCTAGCCTGCCTACTTATTTTATATATTATTTCTGTTTTTTTTTTTTTTTTTTTTTTTTTTTGTGATGATCCTTTTCCCTTCTTTCATACTAAACCATACTTGATAAATGATGTACCAATTTAAAGGCTAAGATCCCCACTTCTGACAAATAATTTATCTATAATTCCACATTCTATTATTTGAAAATAGAGGTTAGAAAAATCAAAAAAAATTTTGAAAGTTGTGGAAGTACAACATGCAGTGTTTCTACCAAAATAAAATGTCACAAATCCATGACTTTCCAAGACTGAAGCAAATAATTTTCCCATGACTCAAGAAATCAAATCACACACAAAAAAAATAATGAAATAATAATAACCTATATGAATTTTACAAACACGAACATAGTAAGTAAATCAATGTACCATAAAATAATTTAAAATAAAACTTTATAAAAATTAAATAAAAAATCTTTGTTTTAGTAACTTCCATATCAGAAGAAAAAAGGAAAAATAAATTTTTCATTCTTTGCTATTTCAGTGTTAAAATAGCTAATCAATCTTTAATAATAAAGAAATATTTTAAGATAGAATAAGTCAATAATAATAAATTATAGCATAAAAAATCAAATGTTTTGATATCAACAATGCAAAACAGAAGTAAGAAAATGGGAGAGGGGGGAGGGGGGGATCAAAATCAGAAAAATGTAAACACAAGTTTATCAAAACTGTTCATTTCAGTTCTCATATTATGAATTTTTTTTTCACTTCATTCTTATGAGATCTTACTCGTGTGATGTCACAAATTTGGAGTTCAGAAATGTTTTCGTTGGCCGCGGTTTTTAACTGTGAACGTTGTTTCCGTCAAAACGTAAATAAAAACATAGATGAATTTTCGATGAGCTGAATAGCGATCATTACGTTAATGATGTCACAGTTACTTGAATTTACTTAAAATGTTTAAAAATCCATGAAATTCACTACATTTCCATGACTTATGGCCATTTTTTTTGCTAAAAATCATCACTTTCCATGACAAAATTTACCCAATGTCCGAATTCAAGACTTTACATGACATTTCCATATGCGCGGAAACCTTGAACATACATTGATGGATATTAAACAGCACTTAAGAAAAGAGCAAACCCTACTTTAAGCACTTTGAAGTGACCTATGGAATCATATCTCCCAACAATAGAATACAATATCTGACTCTTATGAACTCTCACACAAAAGTAAATCCTCTCAGCAATTTCAAATGCGCAGTCCGCTCACGGATTCTCTTGTTTTTCCCATAATCTTCTATTTGGTTGGTATACGCCCCCTCCTCGTTAAAGGTGAGCCGGTCCGATAGTGTCCACGGACCATTAGCTGCTCCTCTTTGCGAAACTCAACAACACTGTCCAACCTAGAACTTCCCTATAAACCGGAGGTCAATAAATTCCGACAAAGTTGCCATGGTAACACCACAAGATAGTAATGTCGCAATGGACTGTATCGCTTCTCAAGTGAAGAAGTCTCAAAATACTACGGTTGACAGGCTTCAAGGGTCAGGCTGTCATATTGGGTGTCCAAATAAAAAATATTTGCTTATGTTATGAATGATTATCAAAATCATTGATTAATGTCGTTTTGCCAGGAGTTATTGACTAAGAGTTCGGCTTATAAGTCAAACCCCGTTAATGCGAAGTCGATGGGGTCGCCGAAATTGTTTCTTGTTAAACGAATAAATTAACGTTAAGTTTCAAGTACGGAGAACTGCTTTTACTTTGCGTTGAATGGGATTTCATGTTAACGGAATTCGACTGTTCTGTGAAATGAAATCTGGCGTGAAAAAGTGTCACCATGGTCTTCTACAAACACTAAAAAGTTTCAGAAGAACGGGACAATGTGGATAAGTTTCAAAATATGATTTTTAATTTGGATTGGTTATCTTGATGAACCAGCGTTAAAATTACATTAGTATTCAACTTGTTACATCAGAAATATAATTTGCCTTTTTAAACCATTCATTGATTGAATGCTCATTAATATTGGCTCGTCCGGGATTAATGTATCTAATATTGAGTTTTTTACTATGAACTGGATTTTATAAAACCAAAATTTGTAATTTACGAAAAGTTAACAAACCAGACCTGTTTAAAACTGGTTTTTAAAACTTCACTGGCTTAAAGGCGCTAAAGAAGCTCTAAAGTGTTCATATTTAATAACAGACTTTTGAAATTCAAAAATAGAAAATATGAAAGTTTAAGTGATTGAAAAATGCAGTGAAAGTTTCAAGAAGAACCGCAGTATAAGTGCAGGGGGCTTCTTCTTGAAATAATCATTTCCCTGTTGTATTTTTCAACTTCCACATTAACTTAACTTAATTATACTTAAACTTCCATATTTTATATTTATAAATTTCAAACGTATATTTTGTAAAAGGAAATAAGACGTGTTGTGATAATGTACGTTTCCGCTTGTTCGCATACAAAAATATTTAAAAGAGTATAAGTTATCTGAAATATACAATTTTGCGATCGCTGTGAATAAAATTTAAGTTATAGAAAATTGTAGCAAAACCAAAAAAAGTTGTTTTATTTTTAACATTTTTTTTATTGTATAGTGATAATAACAATAATTATTGAAATGTTTTATCTCTTAGTTCTTCAAATGGACGCGTTTTATTTGTTGCAAACAATGTTTGATAAAATATAACAACATTTTTTTTACTGAAATGCACTTAAAAAGTGTAACTAACAAACAATGTTGTAAAGATTTATACTAGAAGACAACATACACTGAGCTAACTGAATATGCTGTAGGAACCGGTTCATTCATCGTTGTATGTTGTCTTCTAGTATAGAATTAGTTACACATAGTAAACAAACAAAATTAACTATTAATTACTTCAATGCATTTGTAGTTGAGTCTTCTTTGATTTTCTGAAGGTTTAAGTTAATATGAAATAAAATATAAGCGTAGTAACGCCCACATTTCACGTTACACTGAATTTAGACATCTCGTAAATAAACTTCATTAGCCTATTTTCAATTTTTTTTTTTTTTTTTTTTTTTTTTTTTTTTTTTTTTTTTGTGGCTTGTAGCCTTTCCGAAGAAAACTCTCATACGGGTTGGTTGGTTGTATTCAGATTATCTGGCACCGTCAGCAACACGAGGGCTATAATGCGCCGAAATATTCGTCATTAGACAAGCCAACATACATTTACAAACACCCATGCCTAACACGGGACTCGAACCCGCAACCTCGTGGTCTAGAAGTTACCACGCTAACCACTACACCGTTTGGTCGGCCTCTCATACGGGAAAGTGGTTTTACTGTAACGGTAGTTTTGTGAAGGAGAAGCAAACACAAGGGCTAAGAAGCTACAATTAATTTCTCCCAGATTCTTCTTCCTGTTAAATACATAGCCGGAATAAACACGGAGATTTCTGCACTTGTAGTTAAAAGGAGATGCTTCAAAATTAAAAATAAAATAAAGTCGATTTGAAGAATGGGACATTATATAAAATTCAAAAACCTACAATAGTAAATACCCAAATTCTACACCTATTAATCACTATAACTTATAGAGGAATTTTACTTTTCAGAGAGGATAAAAATGTTATAAAAATAAAACAAACTATATGAAGAAAGTATTGATAATCTTTATCTTGTGAAAGATGGGAGGCGACAATTATGAGTTCGTAGTACTGTCTGTCTATTACAAGCTCTCGCCGGCTTGTCTAGCGTTGTCTGTCAAGTAACCCCATATTCCAAGGAGGAATTCAGGTGAAAGATATCTATCTTTAAACGCCAATTTTCTGTAGGTACCCCCTTACTCTAAATCGACGAGATTTGTTTCTATAAGGCTCGCCATTAACCAGACTACTTGGCAGCAGCTGTTTACATTTTAAAACTAGTAAAAATTCAAACATAGTACAGTTACCAATCAAAAAGGGAAAAAAAAGTTTAACTTCCATTGAAAGCGATGAAAACTAGCAGAAAACACTAAATTTTTCAAAAAATTCTCAAGCAACTATAATTATACTGTATTGACAAATATGAGCATTTAATTAAACCCAAAATCTCATTTTTTAAGCTACATTCATAGTATTGAAATTTTGGTCACTAAAGCTTTAATCCGTATTTTTACTTAATTGTACCAAGTCTGAAAAATTTCTATTAAAATGTAAAACAATATTTTGTAGAAATTTTGTTCTTTCGGAGGGATAAAACTCCCATTTAACATTATAAGGAAATATTTACAATGAAAATAATTAATAAACACTTTCCTTATTCAAATTTGTTTCAATAAATATATATATATATATATTTTTCATTTCAAACCATATAAAAAATATATAACATAAAAACAATTACACTTTAAAACATTAACACTTACTGAATTTTAAAATCTCATTGCACAACAAATAACACAAGAACTTTCCCCTATTACATATTTCTTACAACGCACATCCCATTTAAAACTAAAAAATATAGAGCAACATT
The DNA here is from genome assembly GCA_963978545.1 of Linyphia triangularis. Taxonomy (NCBI): domain Eukaryota; kingdom Metazoa; phylum Arthropoda; class Arachnida; order Araneae; family Linyphiidae; genus Linyphia; species Linyphia triangularis. The sequence goes on along the minus strand of OZ021726.1, from coordinate 26,185,993 downwards.
AAAAAAAATCTTTCTTATCTAAAAAGCATATTACAATGTATTAATAAACACTTTTACATTTCGAAAACCCCATAATACACAATTTTAAACAACACTTTCCCTTATACAGTGAAAGCCCTTATCCAAATCTCGATACAGTTCCCAAACACAATATGTTTTCTATGCCAAACGCGGAAGATCAAGCAAGGAAGCAGTAAAAGTCCAGTTTCCATGACAACATCACGCGCGTCCACGAAGACGCTTTCAAACAGGCTGCAAATATGAATAGGAAACTGGCAACGAGATCTTCAGCAAACGATACACTTCCTGATAAATGTTTGTTCTTTAAAGGGGAATAGGAACTTTCTCCGTGTTCTGAAGAGTGAATGGACTTGTAAATTGGCAGTGAAAGCTTGAAAGATCTGATTTAGAGAAAGATTTGGGCTATTCATTTAATAGAAGAGAACTGATTTTGGTGGTTTGGATGATACAATAGCCGGAAATAAGGCTGGTATATGATTACTGCTGTGATGTATGTTGGGGGAAATTTGCAAACTTAATTAGAATGAATAGAAGTTTTCGATTTGGGATTGGAATGTATTCTTTAGATTGTCAGATGAAGTCTTTCAATTGCTAAACACGTTCAATCATCATAATTCGATCGGTATTAACCTAGGAAATAAATTCGAGAATTGAATTAGGAAACTTTGAATGTATTTATAGCAATATAAGATGGTCGAGAACCATTATACAATATAAAAGAATACCTAAGGTTTAGGTTTCTGAATTCAAATTTTGGTTTCCGGATTTAAAAGCAATTTAAAGCAAAATTCATCTGAAAGTTTTGAAAATTAAAGAGTGAAATGACAGAAATTTATCTCAACGCTACAGTCATATTAGCTTTTGTAAATCTAACAATTGCTTTTATGGGACGTAATGATGATTATAACGTTATTTCATTTATTAAAGAAAAACGAACACACTATAAAAAAAAACTTTTTTTCTTCTCCACATATATAACGAGTGTAGCAAACTACTTTCTACGTCAAATTTTGCTAATAATTATTTAGGACACAGACAGCAATTGAATAGGCTATTGGGAAAAGACTTATATCTGAAAGACAAGGAACAAGACATAAGTGAACAAAACACAATATCTTGTACATTGTAGAGCAAAACATAACTCTTAAAAGAAATTACTTTAGTTCAACAATATAACAAACTAGTATTTTAAGAAAATTACAAATATTTTTTTATAAAATTTCGCTTTGGAATTTTTCGAACTGAGCCTATAATGAAATAGTCAATTCGATTTTTTGTACATCCCTCAACTTACATCAAATACATAAGAAACTGTTTCATAATATTTTAAGGCTATAATTTCGTAAATATAAATTTTTTCAATGTTAAGGGGACTTGACAGTTATTGATAAAATTTAATAGCCGTATTTACGTCCAACTTCAATATCTTATTCTTTTAAAAAATTTTTTATCATCAATTTAATTTTTATAATATATACAAACTTTTTTCACAAAATTTAATGTTAGATATTTGTAATGAGAATAATTGTGTAAAAAAAAAAAAAAAAAAAAAAAAAATAGAAATATTGTAATATTTTGAGTATATAACCTTTAATTTCTCATTTTAAAAAGTAGTCGTCTGCCCTGGTACGATTCCTAGAAAAAATTTCTTATAAATATTTATAAAAAGTACCAATGTTAAGTAAACATTTCGATTTAAGCTGCAAAATTATTTTTAGACAATATTACTTTCTTTTAAGTTTATGAAAACAATTGCATGTTTTGTATGAACTAAAAGAAAAAAAAAATATGACATAAAATTTACATTAAAAATAAACACATATTTATAACAAATATTTTAGGTTAAAAAATAGAACTCACATTTACATAATATGCTATTACAAAATGAGATTGAAATATTGATTCGATTGTTTTTAAAGTTTATCAAATAGTTGAAAATCACTGTTTTGAGATAATTGCACAAAATGCTTATAAACTCAAGGCATTATATTATTTTATTATTTTTACACAATTGCTATATTTACAAATACCTAACAACAAATTCTGTGAAAGAAGTTTGTAAATACGATAAGAATTAAATAATTTATAGGACATTGTTATTGCAACTTTCTAAATATTCGCTTGTTCTTCGTTACATTTCAAAAACTACATTGACATTTTTCATTACCCATTGATAAAAAAAAAAGTAAACTTTTTAAATACTGCATTGAATAGATAATTGATTATATGCTTTTAAAGTTAATTCACAAAATAAAGACGCCAAACAGAAAGTTAAAGATTCCAACAAAACATCTCAAAAGATAATTTTAAACTATAATTAAGCAACTGACAAAACAGGAACAAATGACCATTCTAACACTTATAGCTTATTTTTCAATGCGTACACATCCATTTTAAAAGCCATTAAAATTAACAAAACCCAACAAAAATGCCAAACCACTAAAATAGTTGTAACAAACCCAAAATCCTAAACATACATTTATCACCATTAAAAAAAAAATCCCAAAAATAACATTCTTGCGTGCCAAAAATCACATTCCATCCCTAATTAAATTAAGACCTTTCTCGAAACAAATTACAACCCTAGTGCAAGTAAAAAAATACAAAATATACTACAATGAGCAATTTCTCTTGCACCCAAAGCCTCCACGCTGTCTTGTAGGGACAATCTGATACATTTTGAGTAGGACTTGCTTAGGGATGCGCCTTCTGCATATAAATACACGCGATTTCGGGCGCAGTGCATGATTAATGCGTTGAGGTTAGGGAGCGGAGCAAGTGTGAGCGTAGCGCAATAGTGGAGAAGTCATAAGATGCCGACTGTTTTGGGACTGGAGTGCTATATTTGGCAATTATTCGCCTGTTAGTTGACAATTAAGGTTTATAATATTTTCGATTGATTTTTTAAGGTGGTGGCGTTTTAATGAATTAATATTTATATTTTTATAGAATTTCACTTATCACACATGTTCCATAATTGCGATTGTTTTACATAATGTATTTGAATTTCTCTACATTATATAAAAAATCATAATCATGTTTTAACTTAAATTTGAAGTCGTCTCTCACACTATTAAGAAGGGTGTTGTTAATTTTCAATATAATGTTTTAGGTAAGAAGGGTCTTGTTAATTTTCAATATAATGTTTTAGGTATGGTTAATTTTCAATTTGGCGAAGAGAAAAATATATATATAAAAAAAAAATGCTTTTATGAAATGTTTTTTTAAATGAGGTTTTCGTACTAGTTTTAATTTGGGATAGTTAAAAGAAAAAACATGATTTCTGTTCTGCTTAAAAAAAATGTATGCTATTAAAGACGGGGGGGGGGGGGGGCACTTTGCAACCCCTAAACTTCCTTCAGGCACGAGTAACCACTTTTGGCCTGTGCTAAAACTTTGAACTAGAATGGTCAAGTCGATGTCTTGAAATCAATTCCTCACTCCTTCTTTAGTGGATTCGTACGTACATTTCGTTAAAGACTAACAGCAGAACTAATAAATAAAAAAATTAGATTGTTACACTAAATAAAAATGTATCTTTGCATATTTTAATGATAGTCACAAATAACTATGGCCAATATTGATCTATAGTAATTTGGGACTGCTCGTTAAAATGGACAAGAATTATTTCAAAATAATAAAAAATATAATTTTAAATAAAATTTTAATAAAACAATTTGATTCTATAAATTTCGGTTCTTTATTAAATAAAATATAAAAATTCATAGAACGTGATGGAGTATTCAACCTCATTAAAATACCAACTATATTGATAAGATTTAAATCTGTAATAAAACAACGACACAGATATTGCTACAAAAGCTTTACTATGTTTACTCCCATATCCCCTTATTAACCCGACTTCCAGCATGCCTTCATTACCACGCTAAAGGAACTAATAAAAGCCTCTCCAAAGGTACCTTTAACTCCCTTAATTTCACTACTCCCACTAATTGCCGGACAGTGCTTCTCAAGGGTACAACTAGTTGCTGCAGTCGCAGGAAATCCGTGGCCAGCAAGAAGACCCAGATTTCCGGACAGAAAAGATTCCGGATAATTTCCCACAGGAGGCTGTCTTACTTCGTTTAAGGGTGATCCCAGAGGATTGGTTGGGGTTCTTATCGGTTGGTGACCAGAGATCGTCGATGGAAGATTGGAGAATGGCAGAGGGAGATTAGGATCGGAGAAAATGGAAAGTATGTTATAGACTGAAAAGCGATTGCAAGTAAAGGTACCTCGGCGAACATCTTTCTGAACTTTTTATAGAATGTAGAGAAATATGCTAGTAGATTATGAATGTACTGGTCTGCCGTGGAAAAAAATGGCCGAAACTGTTCGAAAATAGACTTTGAATGAATTGAACTAAATCTGATTGATAAATATTATCATAACTTCCCAAATAGTCAGCATTCTTTTTTTATTTAGTAACCCGTCTTTCTTGAATTGCCAATGAGTTAAGAGTTCAGACAATTCGATTTATCTGGTGATGACGTAATATGCATTGTAAAATAGGCTCAATTACAAAAGATGCAAGTATTCGACGCCAGAGAAGTGAAATTGTTTGCATCCTTCCTTATTGTAAGTATAGGAGAAGAGGGTAACCAAATAGAAAATAATGCTTATTATTTGGCAATTTATGACGTATTTGGCATTCGAATTTAGAATCATAATGTATTTGAATTTCTCTACATTATATAAAAAATCATAATCATGTTCTAACTTAAATTTGAAGTCGTCTTTCACACTATTAAGAAGGGTCTTGTAACGCCAAGAGAATATGACGCCCCAAGCCCGTGAATGAATATTGGAATATAAATATTAATTGAAATATGAATATAAATATTAATTGAAATATGAATATAAATATTAATTGAAATATGAATATAAATATTAATTGAAATATGAATATAAATATTAATTGAAATATGAATATAAATATTAATTGAAATATGAATATAAATATTAGATTTTAGTAAAAAAATTTATTTATTTATTTATTACACAGCTGGGTTATTCTTTTCACTTTTGAAAAAGACGTTATATTCCATGATTTAACTCGCGTACTTCTTCATTTAAAACATTAAAAAAAAAAGGGGATTATTCTCGACCCTAGAATAAATTGCAATAGGATTTTGTGGAAATGCTTTATGTTATTGGCCACTTATTTGACAATTTACACATTAATCTTCTCGGTCGGAAAAATTATAAAAAATTTTCTTTGCAAAAATATGCCAAGTTCAGCACACAGGGCACTATTGTGCATAACGAACATCAATGGTTCCAGTACTGAATAGTGAAATAAACATATATTAAGCTACTATAATGGTTCTAAGATATCATCAAAAAGCAAATGTTAGCAAATAACAATACTTATGTTGGTATACAGTCTAAAGTCACCAGATAAAAAAAATAAGTCAACTGAAAATCACAATAGTGCTATTTGAAAGTACAGTATTAATAACAATAGTCCATAGTCCAAACATGATTGATGAATGTGGCAATACAAAAGAACACGGACTATTTGGGTAATGGGTAGAATATTACCCAGATAGTCCGGCTAGAATATTACTACCCATTGAGGGAACAAAGGCATTTTTACATAAAGTCTATACTTTAAACAAATACCATGAAACATAATAATTTGATTTTACAGATATTAATTTATATTACCGTCTAATCGTCAACAGTAATATTTAACATGGCATGATTACACAGCTTTACAACCCTAATGAATTTAAAATTATACTTCAGGTAGCGAATCGCCAATGTCAGTCAAAATTAATGCGGATGTCATTACCAAATCCGCTTCATGGTGAATACTAATGCAGCCTATACCACAATACTACTACTGTTGACAGATGTCCTGCCAGTGGAGGCGCAAACTAAAAGCTTGTTTCTGGTATTAGTATAATAACTGCCGATAAGCGCCTAGTTACAGATAAGAGATACGGCTTTACAATAGCCTATTATGCAACTTGGCCACGCTTTGAGGATCATTACAAAGGGTTACTGTAACAAAGCTAGAGTTCAGAGAGTCTATCCTGAAGCATCACTGGAGGTGTGCTTGAAGCTAAACGTTGATATCAAATGGGAATTTAGATTCGTATTATGGATTTATATGAACCAATAGGAACAAATATCTCCGGTTAGGATATTTTAGATAACAATACTTTTTTTTACATGGTTAAGTTGATTAAATATTATTTGGTAGATTTGAAGATGAGTTAACAGGTCGTTTGGGTTTCAGAATTTAATCACTTCTTTTTATTTAAAAATACGATTAGGAAAAAAAATGAAAAGAAATTATTAATAGACATGTTTATTGTTTTTAAGGTTTCTGTTGCAAACACAACACTTCGAGTGTTTTCCACTGATATAATGCTCGAACCCTTCAGCGCCACTAACTCTCATTCCACCCTATCCTACCAGAGAGTGAACTATAGGACGTGTGTTGGTGATTAACTTTTTTTTAGAAGATTACATATTATGTACTTTAATTTAATTCTTCCTCAAACTGGAATAGTTATTTAAGTTTAATATAGTTTATGTTATGTTACGACGTCTTGCATCCATGTGTGAATGTACAACTAATAAAGATTGAAAGAGACCCAAAAGCTGTATTTATTGTGAGTAGACTTACTTTCCTACCCTCTATCAAAATGTGGTCAAATGACGAAGCAACATCTGAGTTAACACCTCCTTCATTACATCCCCGCCACACCAAATGGAAGAATATTAAGACATTGACGAATTAAATGTGCAAGGGTCATCGTTAATTCTGACATGTTGATGCAATTTTTGACTATCTATATTACTTTTAAGAGTAAAGTTGTGTTCTGGTTAGGGATAGTTGAATTGTTACATATTCTAGTTTACCAAGTAGTTTCAAAATGTCACAATGATTCCATTCTAACTTAAAGTTATCATTTAACATAATTGGTCAATGGTCAAGCTTTCGGTGAAATATTTCTTTAGCGTAGTTGAGCAATATAAACTGGTAAAATTATTTTTTGGAGCAATATAAGGAGGTAAAATTATTTTTTGTAACGATAAAATGTAGTAAAATTATTTTTTGGAGCAATATAATCTGGTAAAATTATTTTTTGGAACAATATAATCTGGTAAAATAATTTTTTATAGCAATATAATCTGGTAAAAATAATTTTTGGAGCAATACTATCTGGTAACCATTATTTTTTTATCAATTTAATTATGTATAAAATAATAGTGTTTGGACAATGTTATCTGGCAAAACAATCTCATTTTAATCAATATAATCCAGAACATCGCACATTGTTCAGAATATACTGATCGATTCATGAACCATCTCATCTTCGTGTATTATACTGTAACACATCATGCATTCACGCATTCTTCAAGGATATGGGTCATCCACACATTTGGCACACTCATTTGGCGTGGCCATTTCTCTTATTTCAAGTGTAACCCTGGTTGCCAATGAGTCAGCGGGGGGTGATATAAGATAGAAGTGGCAGGGCGTAATCGAGACATAGTGGGAGTGAGGGCACATGTGTGCCCCCGCGTGTTTGTATAATGTATTTGGACCCCCCCCCCCCCTCTCTTAAGACCGCAAGGATTAATTTTTGGAAAAGGGGTGGGTCACGATAGATGAGCTGGATTTCGAAAAGGGGGAGGGGGGTGCTGCAATATATTAAGGGGTAGGTGTAAGGTATTGGGAAGGGAAACCCAAGGGGGAGTAATGAGTTTTGGTATTTTCTTGCTTGGATCGAGAAAGGAATATCAGTAAAAATATGGCTGTATTTATAATTTAAAATTGTATATTTAAGTCCCCGCTTTGTTAATTTTTTTTTTTTACCATTTACGACTCAAATAGGTATCAAGAAGACATTAATTTGTATTTATTATATCGTATTGAGAAAGAAAGTACTGAAAACTTATAATGGGCCTGCCGATGTATGTCCAATGCATGAAAAATTGAGAGAAGCTAATACCTGTTTAAGAATTTAAATGGAAATGGACTCTCCCCCCTCCCCCCCTCATTGCTTAAAAATGTAAAACGAATTTTGAATTCAGTTTCATTAATATTTAGTGGAATGAAACATGAAGATACGAGAATTTTAATACATTTATGCAGTTGTTTGCAGTAAATTTCTTCATGTTTTAATTCCTAATGTAGTTTATAAACGATGCGTTTTTTCTCTTTACGATCGACGAGGTTTCTACTAAAACACAGCATATTTCATTGCACTTAATAAGTATCAAGATTTCACTTGTGTTTCTAGAAAAATGTTAAGGAGACATAATTAAAAATAAAAATTTATCATTTTTGATGCATAGATACAGTAAAATTATATTAAAATGCAAGATATATCTCCACCTTAATTCCTAAATTTACTATTAGAATTCAAATTTGTAATAAAAAGTCATAAATAATACGTCTTTTATATTTTTGTAATTCAATTAATGACTTTTATTAGGTAATGCATGTATGATAAGAATGAATTTTATAATGAAATCGTGAGCATAATTTTAGAACTCAGATTAGTTTTTACACTCAGACCTTTATATTGGATTTGTGTATTTATAAAAGATACAAATTAGACTCAAACTAAATGTGATAAAATTTTATTTCAATCATGCTATAGGTGCATAAATTAATCATCTTTTTGTTATTATTTAAAATAAGATATATACACATTAAAAAAACCTATAAATGTATTTTATATCACTTCAAATGCTAACTCACTTTACTGCAAGTAACTGAAGTTGAAAGAGCACTTTTCTAAATATAAATTTTCTAAAACTGAACAGCAGCGGTTTGTGTGTAACAAAAGAAAACATAATAAAAATACAAATCTTGCGAGAAAAGGAACAGAAAATGTTCTGACAAGGCATTTAGTTCCGGCATTGACTTATGAGAAAATGTTATATTGTGTTTCTCTTTCTTTGAACAAAACGAGGGATATTTATCTGGAAGAAAAGATCAAAAGAAAATAAATTCCCAAAAGAAACTGAAAGCTATGCTGAGTCGACAGCTTTTAAGATTTGGCATTGAACTTGAAAATATTTCTCAGATGTGAATTTAGAGAGAAAGTGATTTTTATTTGAGTGTAAAATGTTTTGTTTTATTTAGATGCGACTTTCACCACCAAGTTTGTTTTTGATGATAGTTTTTCTTGACCATGAGACGTTGTATATAAATTGCAAAATCTTATATTAAAGTATTTGAAAATTGAGTCTTATTATTTTTAAGAAATCAGCATAAACCATAGTTAAATATACTTTGAAAAAAATTTCATTTTAAGTTTGGAATGCAGCAGGGTAAAATAAGAAAGAATAACTTTTTTTTAGTGCTGTTTATTTTTTTAAAGAAGTCGGCTTTTAATCAAATTGAAATAGTTTGTGAAATGGGCCATTTTGTTTCATGATAGAAAAATTTCACTGTACGTTTATTTCTAAATTTCAAAGATGCTTTTAATTGGACTCTTTATTATTTAAATACAATGAATTTTCTTTAATAAACTACATTAAAATAATTAAACAAAACCTTATTATTTATAAGAACGGAATTTCTAAAAATAGCTCTAAATAAACACGATGGAAAATTGCTCGATAAATTTCAATGTTCTTCAATTTTGTATCATATTTTGCTTAAATTTTATTTTAAATCATACTTAAAGTCTAATAAACAAAAGTTTTTAAAAATAATCTCTAAAAAACTACTTTTACAATATGCACTTAGAACAAAAGAAAAAATAACTACTTTTACACTATGCTCTTAAAGCACAAGAAGAAATAACTATTTGTACACTATGCACTTAAAGCAAAAAAAAAATAACGACTTTTACACTATGCTCTTAAAGCACAAGAAAAATAACTATTTGTACACTATGCACTTAAAGCAAAAGAAAAATAACTACTTTTACACTATGCTCTTAAAGCACAAGAAAAAATAACTATTTTTACACTATGCTCTTAAAGCACAAGAAAAAATAATTATTTTTACACTATGCTCTTAAAGCACAAGAAAAAATAACTATTTTTACACTATGCTCTTAAAGCACAAGAAAAAATAACTACTTTTACACTATGCACTTAAAGCACAAGAAAAATAACTACTTTTACACTATGCTCTTAAAGCCTAAGAAAAAATGAATTCAAACAATGTCGGATACACTTATTCCCACAAGACATAAAATCTGTACACACAAAATACTCGAAAAAGTATCTCTCCAAACCCAAGCATTCTTATATTTACCATTCCCTATAAAACGCTTCAGGGGGGGGGGGGAGGGGGAGATATAAATTCAGTCCAAAGTGAAGAATAAACAGTTGAGAACTCCGCTATCCTCGGAATTTTTTGGACATAAACACTCCGGACTACATTTATTTTTGAACTGTATCTACACATATATACCAGCTAAGCGAAATACAAAAAAAAACAAAAAACTATCAAGTCATTTGAAATAAGACTTCCAAGAGGCCGTCCCGAAAAATAAAATAGCACATACAAAAAAAAAAAAAAAAAAAAAAAAAGACCATATCCGATATACGTTGTTTTCTATGTGGTAGATTTTGGAATAGGGGGTTGAAATGAGATAAAATATGAATGAAATGTAGTGGGGGTGGGGGTAAGTTGAATTTGGGCCCCTTTTGCAGAGGGGCCCGACTGCATGGCCCCATGCATAATGTATGCTTTTTTGTATTTGCTCCGGACCCGTATGGTTATGTTGGATGTTTTCTTAAAGCAGCGAAAGTTACTTCAGGGGTTTGTGAAGCGTATCCGAACGGGGTTGGACTTGGATTTGATTCCAGAAGGGAGATTTTTTTTATTTTTTATTTTTTTATTTTAAGATCTGTTAAAATGTTTGCGAAAAAGATTTCCCAAGTTTGAAATTTTTTTTGTATGTTTTCTGTAGGTGGCTTTTGAATATGGAAAGTTTCTTTTTCTTTCTTTGGATCTTTCTTAGCGTTTTATACATTTGAATATTTTAGACTGCTGTGGAAGTTTTAAACATTGTGATATGTAAGGTTAAAAAAAAAAAAAAAAACTTTGTTGTCGGTTTGGAAGTATAACTGATACTAAGGGTATGTTTCTTTAGCTTTTTTTTTTTTTTTTTTTTTTTTAGAAAAATATTCTTGAAAAGAATTGCTTTGTAATGTTAAAAAAATTATAAGATGATAGTAAGTTTATAAGAATGCGTCAGCTTATACGAATTCATTTGGATACAGTTTATAGGAATGCGAATAAAAATATAAAGCATATTTTTATTACAAACTGAGTTTTTCTAGTCAAAATCAGTAGAATCAGAATAATAATTGCATATTTTGTCCAAGTTATAGATTTTTTACCGAAGTTTTAGGTGGTTAGTTAATTTTCAGTTTATCGCATTCAACTGTAATCGTTGTCATTAATAAGGTGTGCGTGATTTAACAAAATATTTAATGAAATAATAATGTGGTATATTTATGATACATTAAGCAACAGAAACTTTACAGTACTTTTTACTGTCTCATTTAGAGTAACATCCATTATTTATTTTACGCACATGATACTGTTATGGCATGACATTTGCGTGGTCTAACTTCATTTCAAATATGATTTACTGCAAATTATTTTGTCAATTAATGGTTGAATTTGACAAAATATCGCACTACTCATTCAGTTAGTCATAACCACTTGTCACTGCACTTATCAGCCATAACCACATTTCATTGCACAAATCAGTCATAACCACATTTCATTGCACAAATCAGCAATAACCACATTTCATAGCACAAATTAGTCATAACCACTTTTCATAAGCACAAATTAGTCAGAATCACTTAATACTGCACAAATTAAATATAATCACTTACATAGTTAACTTATACAGCACCAATCAATTATAATCATTTATCAGTGCACTTATCAGTCATAAAATGTAATCGCAATTGAAATTATTTAATTTTTGGAAAAAGAAAATCGATTTAAATATCTTATAAAAAAACTATATAATGTTATAAATTACAGTATTAACCAATGCAAAAAATCTAATATGATTTTTAATAACTAATTCAGTAATGTATGATCCCCAACACTAAAAAATTCAACCATCTTATAAAGAATTCCACCTAAAATTCCATGCACACATATAATCTAAAGTTACTCTTTTCTAAAAACAAACCCGACAAAAGTTTACGACCGATCCCGCCAAAACACTCTCAACCCAAAAGATAAGTCGGAATATCTCGGCTACCGATTCTTAAACACTTGCATCAGATATACAGGACTCTGAAAACCCTTTTCCCAGCAACAAGTATCTCCTCGCAGAGCCACTTAAACGCGGAGATAACGCGCTGGATTCTTTTATCGATTCCAAGCGGTAAAAACAACATAAAAGTTGAGATTGTACGCGCGCGAATGGTTAAAAGGTTGAACCGGTCACAGGTTGGGCGAGTTCAATAAAATAATAATAAAAAAAAAAAGGTAAAATAACACTTCAGATAATTTTAACAAGTGTTTGGGATGGCATTGAGGATCGAGTGCTTTTGGTGGAATACATTTATCATATTTTTAAAGGTTAGTGTAGTGATGGTTTTATTTTCTTTTCAGCCAGGCACTTGTTTCAGAAGGTTAAGAGATTTGGATCGCCGTGAGTTTTGCAAGATTTAATTTCGTTTGATATGCATCCATTTTATTAAGTTCAATATCTTTAGCAAGTCTAATTAATACATTTTAATGAATGTTTTAAATTAAAAATATTAAGAGATATATAGGAAAGCAAGAAAAAACAAATGGTATTGTTTGTTAGTTTGCGCGGGAAGTTTTAGAAATGCTTAATAACTCATTGCAAAAATAATTTGAATAATTCATTCAAAATGTTTGACAGTTATTATTTCTATCGTTGACTAACCATTTGGAATAAATAATTTATTCATTTATTTAACCTTTCCTCGTCTGCAACACGGAAATTATCTGTTGTAACAGTCACTATCTTTACTCATCTTTGAAATCAGAAATCGTAGAACATTTTCGAAATACATTTAGTATAAATATTATAGATATATTTATAAAAATACTTAACCTTTCCTCAACATGGAATTATCTATTATAACAATCATCGTCTTCACTCATCTTCGAAATCAGAAATCGTAGAATATCTTTGAAATACATATATAATAAATATTACATATATCAGAGACCCGGTTCATTTAGAGAATTGATCTCCGGATTTTTCACATGATATACGAAACATTCCACCTCGAAGCTACGAGTATAGCATTCGATAAGTAGGATTGAGGACAACATTGTCAAAGATTTTTGTTTACAGAACCATTAAAACATCTTATCCAAATTAAATTTCAAACACAAAAGAAAAAACTAAACTTTTCAAACAAAAATAATAAGGCCCTTGACACGAACATAAAATATAACTTTAAACAATCATTCGAACAAAATGCCCTTCACTTCTCAAAGGACCAATCTTTTCGCAACCCCTCTCCCGAAGTCGATGATCACATACAACAAACCACTCCGCATCAAATATTTTGACAATTCCACCCACTGAGCACCATTCCACGGTCTCCGTTCCAAATAGGGGGGTAAAATTGGAAAGAGAAACAATTTTACTCGAGAAACCCAAGGGGGTGGGGCATTGATAGGAAAAGGCGCGAAACTCTTCAACTTTCCCTACCCCCAAGGATCGTCTGAAGAGCAAGATGATATGGACTAAGGGTGGAAAATGGAACGGGAAGGGATCTTATAATTTGTTTTCCCGCACAAAGGCATTGTGTCACTGAAAGATGCAATAAGTTATATATGGGTTAGTAATGTCCTTCGATGAAGGTATGCAGTATAAAGGAGAGATATAGTTGGATGAACCTAAAAGGTTTAAAAGAAATTGCACTATTTTGTAGTTATTACCTTTGCTATTCGGCTATTTATGTAAAGTTTCATTATAACGGCAGCATTCCTTTAGGTTGGTAATCTCCGAATTGGTGACAAGCCATTAAACGCTATTATAACGGAATTACATAACTAACAAAACAAAACTATAACTTTATGTTTAAGAATACCATTGCACTACAAAAGATTTTGACAAAGAACTCTACAAAATCCTTATAAAATATAGCAGGAAGAGTCTAAGAAAGTTGAATCCCTTTTCTAAGCGTCTTCCTTTATAAAATTTGATCTATTGCATTTCTCATCCAATATCTTTCATAAAAGATTTTTTTACAAGATCTTTAATATCAAAATACTGGCCTAAGAAGTATACGTATAAAAATCTATGGCATTTCAAATTGATTGCTAATCTTCCTATGTTCAAAACTGTTTATTTTTTTTAATTTATTATTATTATTACTATTATTATTTATTTATTTTCCCGTAAAAACTACATCAAGGGATGCCAAATCGGAAATAAAATGATCGTATAGTCAATTCAACATTTGACACCAATAAAGAAACGCCATTTTCTAAATACGTTGTTAGTTGAATTGGATTTTTATTGGGCTTCGGAGAAACACATGGACTATAATCTGCAAAAATAATTCAATACCTACACTAAATATTCCAAAGTTCAAGAAGATTTGTCTTCCAAATAGATAAATGTTTCGCATTTGTTTCTAAAATTTTCTAGACGATAAATCATCAATAATCATCATGTTTACTTATTTTCAAAAGCAGCATCTGTAATCTAGCTCAGGGTTTGTGATCCTCATTAAAAAACAACGGTATAGTGGTTAGCGTGCTAGCTTCTAGACCGCGAGGTTGCGGGTTCGAGTCCCGTGTTGGCATGGGTGTTTGTAAATGTATGTTGGCTTGTCTAATGACGAATGTTTCGGCGCATTATAGCCCTCGTGTTGCTGACGGCGCCAGATAATCTGAATACAACCAACCAACCTCATTAAAAAAACTCACCCCAGAATCACAGGGGCAGACATGATAAACTGACATTATGTATAGACAACTCTTATCCAATTGCAGTTTTGTATGGAAAATTAGAGTTGAATGGAAAAACTATGTTTCATAAAAAAAAATTGCAGATAAATGTACTTTAAATAATAAACTTGTGTCCCTATACAACGTGCTTGTAATTGGCTTGATAGTTTAGTCGTTAGCATTGTATTGTAGTAATCAGCACATGCTTATGGAATTTTGTATACGTGTTACTGAAATATTGCAAAAAATGATATCTTAACCAAACGAGTTACATTTTTTTCACCCATGTGGATACGTGGCATTTTGAGGAGTTACTTGAAGTTTTAAAAGGCTGGTATTAATTGAAAAATTTTATAAATGAAATTTTAAACTAAAAAAGAAAACAATGTAATAAATATATAAATATTTGTCTTACATGTGTTTCTCCAGAAATGTTATTAGCAGGAATCAAAACTATTAATACTATATATTTTTTATAGACAGTGTGTTTTCGTGACGATCCTTTTTTTTTCTCCCTATGTGCAAAACCATATTTGATAAACGATTTACCTACTTAAACGCTATTCGTCAATATCCTAGGTCTTAATTTATAATTACACATTGCTCTATTTATTTGGAAAAAAAAATAATCCCAAAATATTTGGAAAGTTGTGATAGCGTGCAGTAGATGGCGGCACGATAGAAAAGAGAAAATCGCCACTTTAAACACGTTGATGAAACCTAATAAATCTTAACTCTCAGTAATAGAATACAATATCTAACTGATGAACTTCCTTTCTCTTAATGCTCTTCTAATTTTGTAGAACACTTTTCTTTTTATGTCTTTTAAATTTGTAGATTAAGTACTTAAAATAATCGAGTACGCTTGGTAGGGATTCTCTGTTGCGTGACGTCACTTTTACCAACCGTGACGTCACGGTGATTCGAGAGAACATAAAGAGCCCAGCCCTTTACATCCAGCATCCTTAGATGCGGATCTTGACTCATTCCGGGATCTCTTCCATCGCATTAGTGTGCAAGGGGGCGGAAATATCGAAGGGGGGGGGGGCTCTTTCGGAATGCGGGAAGCGACGCGGAAAATCGGGTGCTCGGTCCTGAAATTAGGTGTCATGTTCAGTTTGGGTGGGGACTGTAGTGTAGAGGGAGTGGGGTGAAGAAGTACGATGTGGATGTACCATATGGTACCAGTGGTAAATTATTTTTTTTGCCTGCTTTTTACCACTCGGTTCCGCCAACTAGAAAATTTAAATGCGAGCTGGAAGACTTATTAGAATATGTCAGGGTTGCTTTGATTTTGGTGTTTAAAGCACATTTTTTGATTAAGTTTGAAATCAAATTTTGATCAAGTACGATCTTATTTTGAAACAAATTCTGATCCGTTTTAAACTAATTTTAACCTGGTAACCGGGGAATAAACTTTCGTTCAATTCGTTTCACAATGCGCATAATGAAATGTCCTAATAAAAAAACAACGTTTTTAACTTACAGATTTTATTTATTTCGATAAAGTATTTTATGATATTTAATTTATAAATCAAAAAATTTCAATGCACAAAAAATTAATCGAATGAATTTAAATAATTATTTTGCAGTATGGATATTCCTTGATGCAATGCCATGATAAAAACTTTGCTGTGCCCCAATGAAATATTCTTGCGAATATAACGAAATATTTTGTCATACCCATTAAACAGAATAAAATAAATTTTAAAACATATTTTAAAAATATCAAACTTAATGTTGAATAAATAATTTGAAAATCTTGAAAATTTGAAATGAATGTTGAATAATAATATCAAACTAATGTTGAATCAATAAACCGCAAAGAAAATTAGCATCCTACTGTTAGACGGGTACTAGTTGGAGCAATTGTCGACAAGCCTTAATGTTTATACATTTAAACGATGTGCTAATGTATCGCCAAGTCTAACTGTTTACTATTTTTTTTATAGGGGTTCTATATGAATTATTATTCCAATACATATTTTTCTTATCCAAAAGAGAATAAAAATAGCAATTTTATAACGGTTTGTTATTGGAATTATAGATGATTTGAAGATTGTTAGTTTGATTGAGTTATCACTATAATTTGAATTGCTTTTATCTGATATCCGTCTAATGGAAGAGTGCTGAAAATTCGTCATCTTGGTTCTAAAATATATTCAGTTTAGTTACCGAAATAGAATTTGGAAAAAAGGAGGGGAATATAATGCAATTTTTAAATCAAATTTTGAATCATTTGAAAACAAAATTGCACGCGACTTAAAACAAATCGTTATTTAATTCCAAAGAAAATCTTTATGAAGTTCAATTGAAATTTGACTTCAAATTTTGATTGAATTTCTATCCAGAAGACAATATTTCTGACAAAAAATCAAAATAAAAACGGCAACAGGTGAAGCTCCAACCAAATGCGTCATTCTAGAATTAAAGAAAGTGTATTTCGACAGTAATTTTCGTCGCCATACAATTTTCATAGCTGCACATCATGTCAATATAACAAGCATGTAAAGGTTTTCGACATATAATGACAGAAATCTTCCCCTGTTGAGGTAAACGACAAATGATAACGATTTCCCTGCAAATTTAGAGGCTTTATTTATAAATATAAATAAAGTTAAAAATCCAACTTGGCGAAAAAACTTATCTAAGTCGAATAATATAATAATAATAATAATATAATCGAATAATAATAATAATATAAATATCTAAGTTTTCTTGTGGAGCCTCAAAGCATTTCCGGTCAGAATATCCAGATGAAATAATCATACTAGGCTTATTGAGAACTTTAAACTATTATATTATTCTTAGTGAACACCAAATTGACTTCCTGTCACCATTTTCGGTATATTTTGTAGACTTTTAGTATGTTAACTAATTTCTACGATATCTTTCATTTAGCATATTGCACATGTGTAGCATTTGCAATTTTGTCTGGGAATGTTGACCTTAACTCAGAAGTTCCCGACGGAAATTTTATGAAACTGAGTTCTAAAAAATAAGGTAACTTAATAATTGGAATCCACGTTTTAAAAACGTACAGGTAATTGAAAAATGTGCGTTTAGTTTTAAATCAGGAATACAGTCTGTAATAATAATGACAAAATCTAACTGAAATATTTTTTTTTGGAGTTTCATATGATTTTTATTTTCCTATGAAGAGAAATGAAGTAATTTCATGTACATAAAAACATTTACATTTAAGATCTTTCATTCATAAATACAACACATATTTAGCTTAAGTTATTTCCAGGAACTTAATATGAAAGTGATTTATAATACTATAAACACACGTTCCTTTTCTTTACAAAATACTGTTTGCTTTCCCATTATCATATTCATCTACCTCAACATTATTCCCTTTAAATGCATTATTCACTTAACATGCGTGGGATACAAAACAATTTCTTTTACGCCTTTTTCTATCACCAAGCGTCTAAAAACCATTAATTTCACAAAGCTGTTCATCTAAAGAACACACAGAACCCAAACATTTAATAGCAAACCCTCCCACTACTAGAATCCTCAAATAAATCCCAGTATCGACACAAAAACCATTATCTGGTATTTTACACCTAATTTCTGGAATTATTGACAATTATACTCCCACGACTTGGAGTGGGATAAGCCCTATTCTATCCTCTACCTCATGTGTATTTAATACACTCTCCTTTACTCGTTCCCTTGCCAATTTAAAGATAAAATAAGTTCACGACCCTTTTTGAGCAAGGCGACTTCTAAAATTTCAGCCTTCCGCTTCGACAGCACTTGAAGGATGCATTCATCAAAATAAATTATCATATTTCATTACAGGGCTTGACGAAGTCCCACGCGGTGTGTCCTCGAGTTCCTTTGTTATGTGATTTTTGGTGGAAACTGATTTATATTAAGGAAATGGGTAAGCCTTTACCAAGTTTTTGTTTTTAGTTATTCTTTACACTGTGGAATAAAGCATGTTATACCGCAATGTTCACAGACTTTAATAAAAGTTTTTTTAAGAAATTTTAATCCATAAAGTTAAGAAAAAGTATTAAAATTTCATATTGAATTTTTAGTAACTAAAAGATGCAGGAAGTGAATTGTCTGCGCAATGTCTTTCTGTTATCAATAGACTGCTTTAAATTTCAATACAGAACATAATAATCAGTAAATAGGGAATTTTATAGTTTTATAACCCTTCATTTATTGACAGGGCTTATAAGTCCTGTCAGTTTTCTCATGATACTGTATTTATGCAAACGCTTTGAGACCCATTGGAACTTTAAAATCCCCTTCTATGGAGTTTGTTCTTCATTTGTTAGGTGGAAGCATAATCTTATTTATCTTTAGAAGCTTGTTGGAGACAAGTATTTAAGACGATGTAAGGCTGAGATGGATGCCTAGAAGATTGATAAACGTCAATGTGTTTGCACGTGAAGAGAAATAAGCATAGCTTCATAAAAGTGGACTTCAAAGTCCCAATGGGTTTTAAAGCGTTTAAATTAATACAATACCATAAGAAAACTGACGGGAGTTAAAAGTCCCTTCAATAAATAAAGGGCTAACCCTTTTAGTGCCGAATGACGATACATCGTAGTTCGCCACACTTGGGAAAAGTGCCAATGACGATATATCGTTGCGCAAGCGTTGGCGCCTATTACGCATCTCAAGAGTTCCGTATTTCAAAATAACTTTATAAACCTTCATAAATGGTTCAAATTCTTTGCATAGTAATTAAAAAAATTATTTATTAGAATTTTTTGTCATGTTTTCTGCTGGTTGGTGACGAAGCACTGTATACTCTAGAGCGATAAGTGGGCACGTGATAGTTTCTTGGAACCGTCTTCCCACAATATGCTGCATTTTGAGTTTTTTAAATATCATTTTTAGTTTGTTTTTTTAGGAGAATTTTTCCAACCCCTAGTAAATTTGTCAATTTCCTCCCGTTATCTTCGCACAGGCATCCGTTTTCGCGCGGCACTAAAAGGGTTAAAATTTTGGAACTTTTACTTTCGTAGCAATAAATGAGGGATTTAAAGTCATATTGACGTAACTTCAGAAATACAATATAGAAGAGTTAAAGTTTTGAAAGAAAAAGTTAACCAACTCTCAACCTTAATAGTTCTCCACTAAGCTGCAGAACAGGTGTTAGTTAAGAGTAAAACCTTTAGTTTCCCTAAATGAAGATTAACTAACCAACGTCACTCTGACTTTATACCATTAAAATGAAGGCAAGTGAAATAAAAGTTATTAAAAACTAATAATAAATTTAAAGTTTGAAGGATAAAATAACATGATTCTCCATAAAAATGGAAAAAATCTTTGCCTGGCATAGTTAACAAGTTTAAAAACTAGAAACATTTTAAAAAAATACGATTTCAGTCATAAAATTTGTTAGATAAAGTTTAAGTGAAAAATCGATTGATCTGAACTTTTCAACAGGAAACATCGCAGCATTTATTATACCTCTTCAGCACGAAATCATCAAACTTAAAAAAAACAATTGCCAAACTCCAATCCATCCTACTCAACTTCCTTTGCGTAACGTACTCATTGATCTTCCTTGAAAAATGTGCAGCCAGGAAGATAATAGATAATAAAAATCAGATGATTATAACCCCACGGATAAGTAAGGTGCAACACTCAATAAATTACTCTCCTTTAAACACTTTGTTCAACCATTTTATTTTAAGACTTTGAGGGATCCAAAGTTGAACTCGTCTCACCCTAACTTTTTGATACGAGCCTGACATAAGAAATTCCAAACACGTTTCTTTCCATTGAAAGCCCAAAACCCATGATAACCATGCTCACAACCACCAATTAGTGATCAAGAGCTGCCAATAACACCTACAGAAATATAATTTTTTCGTCACCCTAAACCCCAACAAGTAATGATAGTCCTCGTTAACTTTCCAGCACCGGACGTTAAACGTTCTGTAATAGCACATTTCACGGCGAGATTTCAAAATAACGGGAATAACTTTGGAGTAAAAGTTTGGCGTGCTGACAGTGGCCATGGATGATTTAATCTTTGCCCGGGTACGAGTTTCTATATAGCGTCCTGCTAATTACTGTTAATTGCAAATGTGTGGTAATTAAATCGGGTTGATTGAGGGTATTTTGTCGCCTGTAATGGCAAGTTATCTGTTTTGGATGATTGCTTTGTCGATTATTGATGGATGAGGGGAAAGTTTGCGTGCAGGTTGATTGCTCGGTGGAGCTATTTTGGGGAATTTTATGCAAAACAGGACCGGTCGGGCAATTAGTTGGAATGGGAGCATGTAAAATAGATTAGGCTGATGCGGAGTTTCTGCTGCAAATTGAAAACGCAAACTTTTAACGTTTAATTTTTACCTGCAATTTAATTATTTTAGTTTGGTAGTGCGGCCATTTTATAAGTTGGTACAGACTTTTAGTAGTAACCAATTAACTTTTACTAAAAATAAATATCATTTTACTAATTATGTGAAACAACCTTAACAAAAGTTTGTTGAAGTGTTTACTGATATAAATGTACTATAATTTTAATACTATCTTTTCCTAATACAACAATTAACGTAAGCTACAGTTTTCGTATCCCATAAAGAGGAATTGTCAGTCTCACCTTTGATAGAATGGTTCATTGCTTTGGACTCAATATCTTTTGAAGAATTGTTTAAAACAAATAAAAAATAAAAGAGCATTAACAAAATTTGAAGCAAAAATAACTAGGTGGTTTTTTTATTAATTTAAAGTTTTTAAAATTTAACTTAATAAAAAATAAAATAGCCACTAGTTGTTTTCTTATACAATTTTGTTAACTGTTTGTTAACAATTCTATTTGTTGTTAATTCATATGACTGTTGTTGTATCTGGTTTAAAAATTATGTTAACGAAGCATTAGGACTATGGTGTAGGGAAATTAATTTGAATAACTTGTTAAAGTTTGTAAGGAAAAGTTGAAGTACTTTTCAAAGTTAGATGTTTGTTAGATATTGTTACATGTAAATATTACTAGAAACAAGACCTTTTACCAAATGTCTATAAACTTTTTTTTTATCTCATTGAATACGATCGGCACACTTTTTTTTATTGAAAGTTTTAGCACTTCCCAAGATATCATTCAGCTTTGTGACAATCTGTATTTCTCTAATATCTCTGGAACAATAATAACCATTGTTACACAATGGATTTTGTTGCAAAGTGTAAAAGCAGTATTGCATTCGTTACAACTCCTTATGGGGCATATGAAAATTTACGCAAGGAATAGTTTTTATCTCCCTAAAAAAAAGGCCTTCTACCACTAAACAATAGACTTTTTAAACTCCAAACTAAGCTCAACACAGCAACCGCTTTTCAATGCAGGACCATTCCGATACAGGTCCAAGTACAATTCCTTATCCCAAGATGTCCCCTCATATTTCTCAAGGTGCTAAAAGCCTTCCGCAGCCACAAAGTTCAAGCAAGATTTACTTTTCCCAACTTGCTCACGTTCCAACAATAGAGGTGGGCCGCCATTTTTCAATCTTGAGGATTAACTGTTGCAGCGAAATGGCCCGATTAAAATCCCTCTGTGCTAATAACGCACAGCGTGAGACTGAAGGAACGGGTATTCGCTGTGAACGGGTCGTAAAATGGCTCAGCAGCTAGCCTGTGTTTTTTTTATGGGACCCGCGTTGACGATTCTTTTAAGTTATTGTAATTGTTATTTATGGGTGAGAGTTGTATTTTCAGTCTGTTTTATGTCCATCATCGACTAGGGAAATGTTTTTTCATGTTACTGTCGTTCGCTGAAAGAATGTTTGTGGAATGTATATATCTTTCAGGTGTATGGTGGAAAATTAATGGGTGTAAATCCAAAATAATAAAATAAAAATTAACACATAGACAATTTATTTTTGTGCAGAACGTTTGGAACAAGAAATAAACTATTAAGCCACGAAAACAAAGTTTTCAATGTAAATCATCTTAATGTATTGCTTATATGTGCAATTGCAAATTATTTAAGCGATTTTGAGTTCCAAATCGAGTTTTCATAATGTTTCAATATTAGAAAGAAAACCATCGAGTACATGTTATGATCTAACTCTTTTTGTTTGTCTCCCAAACTTGATAAAATGAATTTTCATCGACAACGAGTCTATCCCAAATTTCAGCTCAATTAGATGGCAGAAAGTGCGTTAACCCTTGGTTAGGCATGTGACTTTTTGTATCCCGATTAGTCGTGTGGAGGGGACAAACTTCTGCCAAATTCAAATTTTCGTGCCACTAAATTTGAGACTAAATATCAAAGTAAGTGGACATTTTGATTAAAAACACAACATTATTGAACAGGATAAAGTAAAAATTAAAAAATATTTTAAAAATAACTTGGGAAAAAAAAAAAAAAAAAAAAAAAAAAAAACCTGCAAGACTTTGATCATGGACTACCATCTATTGAGAAATTGATTGTAGGGGGCATTTGTCAACCGCGCGACTATCCAAGGGCTAATTAACCCTCCGTGGATATTTCCCGCTATAAACAAAATCGAAGTTAATATAAAGAATTTCAAAACATCAAAATAGTACGTTTTTCTTATCATATGTCATCAACCTTAACAGAGGAAGATTTCAGTAATTAAATATCGCCAAATTGTTCATGCTTAAATATGGCTTGTTATATGGATCTGACGAATGGCAATAGAAACATGGGTAAAAGAAGCTTTTTAGTGACATTCTCTTGATAAAATATCATCGACAACGAGTACATCAACAAAGGTTTTCATTTGACTGGATGACGGAAAGTGGGTGAATTAGCCAAAAGATTTTTTCGCCATAAACAAACACACAAAATAGAATATAAAATATTTAAAAATACAATATTTTAGTAACAAAAACGAAAAAGTTCTATTTATTTTAAAGAAGAAAAAAACCCGCTTATACGTTTCAAAAAAGCTCAAATTTAAATTCCGATTTTTGGGACACAGAATATAGCAACTGGGATCTTTTGCCCTAAAACTCACTGCATCATATCCTCGAATTATCCTCAGTCACATAAAATTTACTCTTCTGATGAAAAAAAAATCATCACTGATAATGTTAGATTGAGGTTAGAGTTATATCTAAAACATTTCTGAGAAAGGTGCATTCTTTTAACATGTGGGTTGAAAAATATGAAATAAATAAAAAGATAATGCCCTTTATTTTTTATTTATCAAGATCCAGTGGTTCGTCTGCTTGGCGAGGCACGCCCTTAAGAAATTCAGTCACAAAAAGTGAAAAATAAGAATGTAATGTGAGAAAATCGTTTCTAAATATAGGCAATCAGGAAAATATTTACAATAATTTTCTTATTTTAAAAATAACTTGCTTAGAATGTTCGAAAGTAAATGTAATTTAAGTACTTTGCTTATAAATGCAAACCATATGATTTTTTAATCTATATATTTAATAGGCAATACGTTTTTTGGGGTTAGTCCGTCCGCCGAAACTGCTCAACCAATTTCAATGATCAAGGTGTCATTTTAAAGGAAATAAGCTGTAGATTTGCCAAAACGTGCCAAAGTAATTTATTAACACTTTATTAATTAGTTAAATTTCAATATTTTTCATCATTAAGCTACTACAAAGCCTCAATGATTTTGAATATATGAATGGCAACATCCTTACGTATGTAAACAACAAACCCGTTGCTAATTTTAAAGCTCTTTTTAAACTCTTCGTTTCAAAGTTGATTTTTTCTGTTTTTCTGAAGCATTTTTGTATTAGAGTAATTATTATTTTGAAGTATTTCTATCCAGAAAAACCAACCCAAGCAAGGCATTCAGGGGTTGGTGAGTGTAGCTCGCGTTGTTTTTTATCAGAATAAATAAAATATATTGGGACTTCAATGTAGGGACATAGCTAATGAAGTTTTAAGTCAGAATGTTGGCGGATAGTATATTTAACTTTCTATTATGAAACTTGCAATTTGGGTGTTTTCTCTATTAGGCCTTACATTAAATTTATAAAAATTTGGTTACATTTTTTATGGCTGGCAAACCTATTCGAGCGCAGTCAGATGTTTTAACCACAAATTCGAGCGGCAAAGGCGCTCAATCCGAGCGCAGCGAAGCGTTAGCGAGCAGGGGGCGAAGCCCCCTAGTTATTATATATTTCACAATGCTTTTAATGCCGAAAGCTATTCGTTTTGAAATAATCCGAAATGTGAAATGCATACTTGATTAAAAAATTAACAGTAAACTTGAAAATATAACGAACAAATCAATTATGCGACTTTCCACCAATCTATTATTTCTGTATGCTAATAAATAATAATTTGATCTCGTGTCACTATTTTAAATGAATACTCGCAATTGCATTTCTCATGACAACCAAGATCAGGTACCTTAGTTCAAATATTAATTCCTTGTAATGAATTATATCCAGGATCTATAATTCTACAGTTGTTGCGCTGAACGGAGTTGCATAGTAACTAGCTATGCATAGTTGCATACGCGGTTAATACTGACAGTGCTATTCATAAGGAGATGATTTATAAATAGGTACGGAATATATGTTATCCATAGGGCTATGCATTTAGAAGGACCATTCATAAAATAAGATATAGTAGAACTCAAATTATCCGGATCAATTGGAATCACTCCATCTGGATAATCGAATATACGATGAGAAGGATACCCGATAATTCACAAAGGAAAAAACCCTTATTTATTTTGGGTTAATGTCCATAAAGACACTTTTTGTTCATATTTTACGCTATGCAAAGCACGAAAACACCTTTTACTGCCATAGGATCCACCGAAGGCCAAATCCACACAGAAGGTAACAATACTGATCATTCATCACTTGCATAACCTGATAATTTTTTTTATCAAACGGAATTAGCCGATTTCTCTTTTTATTCCTCAAAGCTATCCAAATAAGTGGTGATCCATTACTGGAGTACGGATAATTACAGTTCTACTGTATTTAAGCACGTGGCACACATTTAAAAATCAAAGTTTATATTATCTTATTATCAGGATCCGTTTTCCACGAATGTATGTTGCACAGATACATATTCTTTATCACTCATCAGAGCTAAAGACAGAGGTACACTCCACGTGTGGGGGAGAACCGTACCATCAACTAAGTGGTAACGTTTTGTTGGCTGGTTGGTTAGTTTGCACGCTCAACGACATATTTTTATGCACAATGACGGCTAATCAGGCCGGTACCTACAGCTTAACGGGGATTCCGAACCACAACGAACATTCATGCCTAACCCGGGATTCGAATCCGGCACCTTTGTCATGAGAGACCAGGTGGACTGGTAACGGAGAAATGAAAATATCGAGCATTCCTGTGTACAGAAACGATGAGAAGAGAAAATATTACTAAATATTGATACGAAAGTAATTCATTTCTATTTGTAATTACATTATATTCTATTTGTAATCTGAAAAAAACATTTGTAATTCCTCATTTGTTTTTGAAATCCCTGATTATCACATTTGCAAATTTTGATATGAAAATAATGTACTAACTTCTACACGTAAATTTATTTTGCCATAATAAGTTCAATGTCCTCATTTGTTTTTCAAATCACCGATTACTTTTAATGCATTTCTGTGTATTTGAAGAAGTGTTTGAGATATTTGAACATCTGCTCTGAATAAAACCTCTAATATATATGCCTAGAAGCACGTAATCCTTTTTTGTGCTTTTAATAGCACAATAAACATATGAATGCGTACTAATGCACCTGGAAAGTGTG
Organism: Linyphia triangularis; assembly: GCA_963978545.1. Lineage (NCBI taxonomy): Eukaryota > Metazoa > Arthropoda > Arachnida > Araneae > Linyphiidae > Linyphia > Linyphia triangularis. The sequence goes on along the minus strand of OZ021726.1, from coordinate 26,159,369 downwards.
ATTCACACGATTTGCTCAGCTGTTTTAACATTAAAAGTAGTATGTGTTTAAATGATTCTTAAAACCGCTGCTTATTTGTCATGCAATGTGAATGTTTCTATGGGGATGTATTATCACTTCTAAAAAAATTAATCAATTGCAGATAATGCGTGGAGAATTACAAAGAAAGTACATGGATACAGCGTTATTTAAATAAAACCGATTTTGGGATTTCGTGGTCATGTTAAAATATTTTATGTCAAAATACGGCTAAAGTCTAATTTTTTGTCGTAATTTTATAGCTTAGAAAATAAATAATATTTTAAAGCTCTTTCATACTATGAATATATATAGCCTTGATAAAAAAGATTTTATTTAACCTCGATAAAAAAGATCTTTGATAAAAAAAATCGATATTTATATTTACACCGAATGTGGTACAATGTGGTACTATTGCTCAATCCATAGAAAATGATGGAGGCCTGGAGTTGGGGCTCAAAAGGTCTGAGCAAAAAATACGTCATTTACTTAATTTGTTATACTAGTAATAAAATATTCAGTAATTATTTAATTAAATTTAATATGTATATATATATGGAATAGTAAAAGTCTTTAAATGAAATTTGTCAATATTTTGAATTAAGTTCGGCCCTCTAATGTACTCAGATAGCGACAACGTCAAAACTTCTTTAAAATGTACCAAGAAGACTTTACATAATTAATCCCATAAAAAATATGCAGGGATGTTTTCCCAATCTTCAAGTGCAAGTTTACCCTTGATTGTACAATGGTTTCCAACCGTAATCGTCAAAATTGCTTTTTTAGCTTTCTTTTTTTCTTTATATTTTCAAATTCTTTATATTTTTTAATTATCAGTGCTTTAAAATCAAATTTTAAATAAATAATAGCTTACTTTAAACGTAACGAGTAGTCAGTTGACAGACGAAGTCAATTTGTATTAAGTAATTGTAATTAATTTGCAATTTGTAAAAGATTTTCATGGTAATAAATGTGAGCACACTGAGGTAGAGCGATGATGGAAAATCTTGACGAATGATGGAAAATTTTGATGGTTATAGACTATCAAGATTTACCCTCATTTTTTATACTAATCACTTGATGTTAAAAGAAAACTTCTGGCAGATTCAAGATTTTACAGGAAAAGGTAAAAGCTTTCCAACTTCTAACAAGGATCGCTATCAAAGGGAAACTTTACAAGGCTACCACCCCCCTAAATAAAGGACAATAATCTGCTTTAAAATTTTATTTATGTTTCTGCCTTAGTATTTATACAAACCAAACAAAAAATTAATTTCAGGTAAAAGGCTCCTTACCCTCCACGGGAGTATATATAACGCCTTTCCTCTTTGAATTGCAAAACTTAAAAAAAAAAAAAAAAAAAAAAAAAAAAAAAAAAAAAAAGATGCTCTTAAAATGGTTTTAAACATTCGTTAAGATCATTTTGACATTAATTAATTTTGCATTATTGTATTTTTTTCTAATTTTCCGCATACGCGTGCATGTGTGGCACAGGGTAACGAAACTCGTGTAAGTATTCCTCGACAAATAAGGCGTTATAATCAAGCGATTTATACGTTAGAAATTTCTATCGTTATGTCTAAAGCAACCTATAGAGTTCATACCAATCAAATCATCAGATATCATAACCAACGAGATGAGCTCGGCAGATATATTTGTACACCACTGCAAACTGCCCCGTCGAAGACATAATGAACACACTATGGACTTGACGGGCTTCGACGCATGTTATATAGCCTTGCATTATTTAGTTGAAGATTGGGTGATTCGGGCAGTTGCGTAAATGTGCTTGTATTGATTGAAAGGTCTGTGGATAATGATACACTTACAACGCTTCTGTAGGCTTTGGTGGAACAAGGAAAACCTATCCATGATCAACTGCTACTTGGGACCTTTTATGATCAATGTCATAATTAAGTTCTATTCATAAATATTAATCAAGACAAAAGTAATCTCAAGAAAAAATAATAAGCTCTATTCATAAGTTTTTAATCAATACATCTTTTTGCAGTGCATTGAACTGGATTTGGCCTGACTAGCAAGAACTGTAAGTCACTAAATCAGCATAAAAGACATACTCATTGAACCAAACGTTTGTTACATTACAATGCATTTCAAATTATATTAAAAAATCTTGCGTGGAACAAATTAATATTAAGAAGGCCTTAAAGAACTACATGGAGGGTATATTCAATTATTAACGACCTTAAATCAAAAGAAAAAAATCAAATTTTGCTTAAAATTAAAAAAAAAAAAAAAAAAAAAAAATACTTTCGTGAGGTTATAAACGGAAAGGTAGTAACAATGACAGATGGTTGATATAAAGTAGGCGCAGCCTATTTGAGTTAAATTTAAGACACAAATATAAAATATGAATAATAAATAAGTTAACATTGATGATTGTAGATGTCGTATCCCATTCTACAATATTTCTCTGAAAAATTCATAGATAAGTAATGCAGATCTAATTTTGAGTATATTCGATATTTCTTAATCACACTATCAAGTGCTAACATGAAGACATTATTTGATACATTTACCTGAGTCTTCGAAAATTTAATAGAAATTTAATATTGCAATTTGCAAGACTGCTAAAATGTTTTTCTTTAGGAATCTATTATTAGAAACTTTATAAAGCTGTTTCTCGGTACTAAATTTAAATTAGTCCTTTTAATTTTCGTGTGTAACAGAATAAATAATAGGTATGTGTTATAGACTTGACTGTTTATCAGATTAAAATCGTCTGTTTAGACAAAAAGACAAAAAAATATTAACTGAACCTGGAGTTTTTAAGCTACATAATAAGGTTTTAAAATGTGGAAGACTATTCTATTGCTAATAATATTAAATTAAAATTGCTGTATTGATCGAATTACATTTGATTTAATTTCAGTTTTATTTATAATGAATTTGGTATTCTTTTAGATCCAATTTAAATAACAACGAGGAAATTAGTTTTGGTACACTTTCTTTTTGTAACTTTAACCGCTAGAGTAATTTCTACAGCTACAACAATTGCAATAAAATAAGAGAACAACAAATTCTACAAATTTATCTAGGATCAAAATTGTCTTTACACGATAATAAAATGCCAGCAATTAAAGAAAAACCGAACAGTACAAATATATCTTTAAATCGCATTAGAAGAAAGTACTTCTCTCACCGTACTTCTTAGGGCTACCAATTACAAATAAACGTCCAATTTAAGTGTTATACCAAACAAATACAATAGTATTAAAAAAAAAATCTTAAACTATGTAATTGGAAAAGATTAAATTAAATTACCAAAAAGATGAGATGGGCATCCAACTAATTTTTTCTGGGAGTTGATAACTATTGAAAAAAGTAAGTACTCAATGTTCATGCTATAAAGAGAAAATAAGTACTTACAATCTTAATAAATTCGGCATCGTTGAAAAGAGAAGATCTGGCAAACTCCGCAGTCGGTTGTTGTTTAATCTCCTAAAGGAAAGAAAATACGTAATTAAATCTATCTCCTTGAATTTTATTTCTGCAATTTTAATTAACAATTATCTTAATTGTAAGTCAATAAATACAAAAGGATTGTTTGGGGCTCTTTTTTTTTACAATAATCATTTTCAGTCATTGAGGAAGACGTTAAAGTAAGGTTTATATGTTTTTCTGATTGTAATTTCATTGTTATTGTTCTTTCAGTTTTAATGAAATATAGTATTGAATAAAAATAAGCCTTGTACATACGCCGATATTAAGTATTGAAAAGTTATATCAATAAGATAAAAATACTTTAAGAGCTTTCAAATATGTATAAGTGCTCTAAGCCTGAGAAGATTGAAATTAAATTTATTTGAGTAAAGATGCTTCGAAAGTTTATTTAGTAATATTGTACATTTTTATTATTATTAAGAAACATTGATGCTATTAAATAAATTATATCAAAATTATAAACTTGGATGTCACTGATCTCTGCTCTCTTAAATGTATGACATCAGCACCAAAACGGAACCAATGCAAAAACCATTTAAAAGTAAATTTGAATTTTCGGAATTTACAAATTCAAATTTCAGTGATCTATGATATTGGGTGGAAAAAGAAATATGAAGGTTTTCCAATTTTTATTTTTTGATAACCATAACTATTTTTGAAGATAATGTTGTATAAACTTTATAGCTTAAAAACATATTCAAAATATTATGTACGTATAGTTTGCAAGCTAAAGTGTAAAAATATCAGTGATTAGATACGATCATTTACTAGTGAAATGAAATGTATTTTAGATGTACCACTGAAATGTTTTGAGCATGTATCACAGGTATGCTATTCATTGTAAATTTAAGATGATCTCAAAACAAATGGATGTTCTCGGTACTCTTTTGTATGTTCTCTGTATTTCTGAAAAGTATTAAATTTTAAAAAGTTGACGTAGGACCGCAAAATATACAGAATAATTTACAACGTTGCACCGTTTGGTAAATATAAATATTATAGAGAGCAAATATTCTTTATAAAAGACAACATTAGGTTCATTTAAACATTTCAACCTATTAAATAACAAAAAAAAAAAAAAAAAAAAAAAATATATTTTTTCTGAAATTTCACCTATTAAAAAAGGAATTGGTCTATTTTAAAAGGTACTGTCACCGGTTTAAGTTTTGAGTTTAAAATATTATGGTAGACATACATATTCAGATCAACAAATATACCATGATGGCACAATTTAAAGAAAAACATATGATTTGTATTTTTAATACACAAACAATTCATTGTACCATTAAATTACTGATATCTAATTACAACTTCTATATAGTACATGAATGGTGTTTATCTTGATGCTGAAGGTTAAACAATCCCCATAAAGGTCTATTTTAGAAACTTATCCAAAACTAGTTAGAATATGTTTGTAACCATCGGCAGCCTATTACATAGCACATATGGGGGATAGTATTCAATCTTCTTGCAGAGAAGAAACCGCTCATAATTCATAAGTAATCCAGAAGATGTAGATTGAGATCAGGGCATTAACTGTCATTTTGAATAAACTATTTTAACCCTTTCGGCCCCATAGGTTCATATGTGTCCCGCTCATAGTTCCAAATCACTACTGGGACATATAGTTCCAAATCACTACTGGGACATATAGTCCCATCTAAAAACACTAGTAGGACACATGTGTCCTAACATTTTCAGCTTCTATTTTGACAGAATATTGCTATTTCTACTATATTTGACATATTAAACTACTAATCTACTTATTTTTTTTTAAAAAGAAAAACTGGTATTAAAAGGGTTAAAATAAATAAGTCCTCTGTTCAATAAACAATTTTAATTTAAGAATTTTATACTTTAAAAAAGGATAATTAAATGACATAATTATATGAATTATATAATTATGACAGATATTCAACACTTTATTGGGTTGTTTTCATTATTAGTTTCAACTTTCCGGATAGGGTTTATCATTTGACTAAAATATAATGTAAAACTAGTTTTCATATAAAGCCTTAACTCTTTTCTGACGGGATTTATAAGTCGCATCAGTTTTCTCATAGTACTTCATCAATTTAAACACTTTGAGACCTATTGGGACTTTGAAAATCCACTTAAAAAAAGTCCGTCCATCAATTGTGAAATGGCAGTACAAACATATTTCTCTTTATTTGCAAACGCATAGATATATTTCAATCTATGCATCCATCTTGGTCTTACACTGTCTTTTATACTTGTCTCTAGCAAGCTACCAAACAGAAATAAACTTGTACTGCCACCCAGTAATTGTAGAATGAACTTCATTGAAGAGGACTTCTAAGTCCCGATGAGTCTCAAAGCGTTTAAATTAATACAGTACCATGAGAAAACTGACGGAACTTATAAGTCTCGTCAGTAAATTAAGGGTTAAGTGTCCATCTGTTGATCCAAATTTGGATTGATATTTATTGTTTTCTTCAGATACTATAGAAGTGGATTTCAAAATAGTAATAATATTTTTATTGAAGGTATGTTTATTAGAAGATGCGCTAGTAGTCTCTTAACAGGAACAGTGCAATCAGGATCATCATATAAGATAGCTTCCAATGTCGTATATACTAAAAAAAATATGAATGAATATAAACCTATGCAAAAACAGACAAAAAATCACTTCATCCCACTGGGTTCCACACTAAGGTCAACAACATCCTGTCCATAGAACAAACAAGAAAAAGCACCACCTTGGGCTGTGTTACCATTTGACATTAATGGCCAGAACAAAGTTGTGATTCCACACGCCACTCGCTAGATTTCGCATCTGATTTATCATAACAAGAACCCCGGCACTTAACAAGACCGACGGTAGGGGGTGCAACAAGCACAACGATATACCTCTCGCTTCCGTAATCACACTAACGGTGACTGCAGATTTATCAATGTCAGATGCACGTACTCCCACCCTCCCCTCTTGACCACTCCATGGGATCTTATATTACCCCCGAAACAAAATAAAAACATACGAAACAAGAAATCATTCCGGACTGTGACACATCGGGATGTGGTTCTGCCACAAGGCTAGCATATGTTAGAAGGCGGCTTCGTAATTCTGTACCTCTTGTTTAAGAAGAACTTGCAGTTTTGGAAAAGTTGCTTTGTAAAAATCTTCGTGCATATCATGTACAGAAAATAATATTATTCATTATATCAATTATTTCATATTAAATACATACCAAAAACAAATTCTCATTTTGTTAATTTTTTTGGTTTAGCGTATTTTAGGAAAAGATCTTTTTCTTCTTTTCTTTTTCTTTTTTTCTTAATTTTTTTAAGTTGTGTTTGAAATAACGGTTTACGATATCTTTCGGTTCGAAATCTGTAAAAGGTGACTAAGTACGTTTTAAGATTTCAAATAATTTAAAGTTCTTTCGTTGACCTTCTTACTAAAAAATATATATTGGACTCGTAAATTAGTCTCGCTCGTTGGAGTAGCTAATAGATGTCGAATTATTTTAGAAATAAGGCTCAAATAAATACAACGCGAAGTATCCCCAAAAGTCTTTCTTTTTGAAATGCGAACTTAAACAATCCTATAAACTACAAAGCGCATACACCCTAAGAATTACTTTACTTTGACCATTTCAACCTGAATTACTGTCACTTCATCCCATTACGCGAAGCTGTACTTTTAACAGCCATAGTTGGCTTTGTGAAGGTAATGTCTATCAGGCAGCACCATGCGGATGAACCTCAAATAACCGGATCTATATATGGGCAGTTTAAAGCAAAAGCGATGTAAGTCACATTTTGAACTATTTGGACTTAAGCCCAAAAATACAATTTAGCAGGGATAAACGGTTGAAAGTAAAAGTAAACTAAATCACAACATTAATATGACCAGACTGCAAAACATTAACACAACCAGATAGCAGACTGGAAAATCGGACTTCAGCACAATATCAATATGACCAGACCGCAAACATTAATATGACCAGATAAAACATTAATATGACCAGATAAAACATTAATATGACCAGATAAAACATTAATATGACCAGATAAAACATTAATATGACCAGATAAAACATTAATATAACCAGATAAAACATTAATATGACCAGACTGCAGCACAACATGGACATGCAAACAAAATAGATAGTTTGCTTGCTAAGAGTAAAGCCATTCGCTGCTCAAACAAGAGTTTAATAGAAAAACATCACTCTGACTTAGGTCCTCCTCGTATGTAACCAGAAATGTGCATGTACGAGACCATCTATTGCAGCCCCAAGCCTTGGTCCAATCTGGTAGGGACGAGCCATTACGCAGGAGATCTCTGCGTAATAAAAACACTATCCCGCCCCCGCTTTGTCACAAGGGTGGGGGGGGGGTATGCTCACCTGAGTGACGTAACGGAATTCGAAGGGGGGGGGGGTTGGCATGTCCCTTCTTCGGTTAATTTCGTAGAGTGGCGCGATTTGTCAAGTCTGCAGGGAAAGGTGAGGAGGGAGCCTTAATTAATATGGATGCGGGATTGTTTGGTAAAAAAAAAGGGACAAGGGGAGGATCTGATTATGGAACTCTCCCTCCATGTGGGATTACTCCGGATTAAGTGGGTACCTTATGAATATTGCACCTACGGGAGCAAGGGGACTGTTCTTCTGGACTAGGGCTTTCGGTATTCTTTTATTTCCGGATTGTGCACGGAAATTTCGGCAGTAAAGTTTTGTTCTAGTAGTTGAGATTGTGCATTATTTTCGACATTATACTATTTTGTTTGGTTTATTTTAAAAATAAAAAAAAGTTAGGGTTGTATTTGAAAATGAGAAAATAGCGCAGTCCTTAATTCAGTATATTTTGCTTGGTTATGAAAGCAGATTTCATTTTTAACAGTCAACTTTAGTAACTCTTAAATGTAAAAATCACATTTAACTAGTGCTAAAAGATACTAGTTAATAGCTAACAGAATCGAAAACCGTAATTCAGTGCTAGTGGCTGACATAGCAAACTAAAGAAAGGACAGTGATAATATAGAGATCAAGTCGTTCTTCTCAATTAACTGGAAATGGTATATTCCGCACAGAACAGAAATGTTACTAGAATAGATGTGGTAAAAAATTACATTAATAACTGAATTACCAGTACACTGTATTTTCTTCCATAGGGAAGATTTTAATAATGAGTATTAACCTTTAATTTTAAAAGGCTACTCAAGAGCTTCAAAGAATCACATCTTCATACAAAGAAGCAAGCAAACTGTATTATGATTTCTCTAAAAGACACCTTCGTTAAAAATAACGAATTCATAAATATTTAGCCACTTTTTATAAAATATTTAAACTTTTTTTTTCCCTTTAGTGCACGTATAACATCATTATGTAGTTGATAAAACCAAACAAAAATTCGCGAAAATCAACCGAAACAAGTATATACACAAATTGGAAAAGTTCTTATCATACACAAAATGCCCAGTTAATGATCAACTACATAAACTCTTCAACTCTGAAGCAAAATTATGTAGAGCGAATTCTATAAGTAAAATCCACCGAGTTTTCTACACACCATATGATCTGGAGTGACATTCGGTGGAATTCCGGATAGTAGGGATTTCCTGCAGTAATCTTCTTTCAAGAGGACTAAAGAACTGATCCTACATAACAAGCAGGCTTTAAATATCCTTGCGTGTTATTTTTATAAGGGGGCGGAAGTAGAGATTAGGTGAGTTGGGGATCTTAAGCTCTTTTTGACTATTTCTGAAAATCTGAATGGCGTTTAAGCAGAGAAATGTTGTTGTTGGAGTAAATAATAATTTTTTTGAGGGAATGGACAAATTAGAGATAACATGTGGACTTAAAAAAGCTTGAAAAATTCTGGGATATATTGAATTATTTTCGTTTTAGGAATTTTTTAACTGTAAATGATGCGTACTTCTTAATTATACATTTTTAACAACTTTTTTATTATAAAACCCCCCCGACTATTTATGATTTTTTTTTTAATATTTTAAAAGTATTTAGAAACTCTAGCTCAGTTGTATAATACAATTGAAACTGTAATACAGTATTCAAGAGAAATATATTGAAAGTACTAATAAAGATTTCGAAGTTTGTTGCTAAAGTAAAATTAAGAAATCACATCTGTTATCTTGTTTCAAGAAGTCCAGTCCAGAAACCCCTCTTAGTGCTTAGTGTAGCATATATGCTACATAACTTATCGAGGAGAAATATTAGGAAAAAATTCTTTGTTAGAACATGGTGTTACATATATCTTCCACAATGGTTTTAATTAATTATTTAATTAAATAGACATTTAGATTTTTTTGTATACTTTTTCAGCGGTACAGGAACAAAAAGAAAACGAAAAAATATATCATTAAAAAGAAAAAGTCATGCACTAGAGGGTTAACAATCTGATCTTCATTAGTATTTTTTTATGTATAAGTTTTGAAGCATTTTGTATTAATTTTTTAAAAACTATCTAAAGCAGTAATTTTTAACTGCTTACACTGCCTTAGTTTAAGCTAAAATATATATAATCAACCAAATTTATTTTACTGGAAATTCAATCTTTTACAATTCTGAAATGTGGACGGAATGGTTTTGAGTTTTGGTCAAAGTGATTAGAAACGGCGGAGATTGTGTTGGAAAATTTAGAGTAAATCATAGGTCCGCCTAGCGGAAGTCTTCCAGGTTTTCTCATAATCGAGATGCAAATGTTAGATATTTTCTCTTTGATAGACATATCGGAAGATTTTTTCTCACTTTACTCTAAGAAAGAGATCTTCCAATAGCAATAGAACCGCATTTGCATCTCGAATGGAAGGAAAATCGGGAAGCTGTCATCAGGCAGCCCGACAATAAACGGGAGATTCTTTCACTATGGCCTCCATGTTTACTCACTTTAAAGAGAGGCTGTACAGCAGCGTTCGCACTTACGCGGCCCGTGGACCGTATCCCGACCGCGAAACTTTTTTTTTACAGCACAGAGGAACAAAACTAAAATTTCGTTGTATGGACTTTTTTTTACGTGATTTTAGTTTCTTCAAAATAGTATGTGTTTACTATCTAAAACAGCATTCTGCACTACGTGGACCGAAGAAACCATATGAAGAAGCTTTGAACAAGACGTTTTTATCAAGCATAAATATAGGAATAACTTAAATGAATCTAATTTAGACGATTTATTTATTAAGATTGGCTGAGTTTACCATCATCGGCTCATAATTGATATAGACTAAAACTGGGGAATCGGAAGGTATAGTTCAGTTATCTTAGGTCGAGTCACATTGTCACGTTGTAACAAAATATTACCTTCTTTTGCAGCTGTAATAATGGAAATTAATTTTTAATTATTTGAAAAAATATCAAATATCAATAGTAATTTTATTAAGATATATTTTTTTTTTCTTCTTAATTTTCAGGAATTCTTTAGATTATTAAATCTATGATATTCTCATGATATACGCATAACCTAATTAAAATATCAATGTTAATAGGATATGGATTTTTACAGGTGAAACCAAGAAATCACATCTGCCATTTTGTTTCAAGAAGTCCAGCTGTCATCGGAGGAAGGCAAGCAAATTACAAGAGATTCTCTTGGAAGGTAAAGAACAATGAAAGCTTTCTTCACTCAAGCGAACACCCCTGTCATATGATATTTCCTTTTCAGCAAGTAAACTTAAGAGTACATTGGACAATGAGAGATACTCGAGAACTCATGACGTTCTGCCCATTTATGACATACTTGTGAATCTTTCCAGAGAACAATTCCCTAAACTGAAGTGAAGGAAAGAATTATTTTTCGTTCGTCGTCTGCGCGACACGTGCAGGACAACGGATTATTATGAAAGCAGTGAAGTTGAGTTGTTCTTGGGATGATTTATAGAGTCGAGATTTTATGTATGAATCTGCCCATTTATGACATACTTGTGAATCTTTCCAGAGAACAATTCCCTAAACTGAAGTGAAGGAAAGAATTATTTTTCGTTCGTCGTCTGCGCGACACGTGCAGGACGTCGGATTATTATGAAAGCAGTGAAGTTGAGTTGTTCTTGGGATGATTTATAGAGTCGAGATTTTATGTATGAATCACTACTTGTCCTTGGTGGGCAATTAACTTTAATCAAATTTTAATTTACTTCGAATTATTCACTATATTAGTCTAATAAAATTATTTTAAGTATACAATAGGAATTGTACTCAATGGCTAAACTTTAAAACTAAGAAAAGTAGTTTTTATTTTTTTTAATTTAAAAAAAACTACTAAAAAAAACGGATATTAGAGGGAATAGAAAAAAGTGTAAATGTTCAATGTGACTTCTACAGAATCGCCATTGTTTTATAGTGTTTATTATTGTTTTAATTTAATTTAGGTTAGGCATAATTTTGAACAGAATTCTCTCAAAAGTACCATAAACAATCTGCGGCAATTAACCCAGATTAAAACCATGTCAAGTGCAATTTAATTAAACAACAACAAAACGTAATATTTATTTTATCACATTAAGATAAACTTAATTGGTTAAGAAAATGATGTTGCCATCATATAAAAACAATGAGAAATTCCACGACTATCATTTGTTATGAGGTCTAGGGAAATTGAGGCCTCGCAGACAGTTCTCCATATGACTCTTGCTGATTCCCAATTTTGTATGTTGAGTAAGTTTAATTGAATTGAGATTCATAACTCCTATGACTGCATCTTTAAGATGGTAAAACAAGACCTCTGGTATATTATAAATTGTGACATAGATGTTGAACCACAACGAAGACGTACCAAAGATTCAAACCATTAAAAATAGAACCACCTTACCAAAGATTCAAACCAATAACCTTCGATCATAAAAACCATATCACCAACACCTCACTAAAAAAAATAGGCTACATATTTTAGAATTAGGAGCTACATAATACTCCACCATATAGCATACACCAATTTAACAACCATCATTTGTTTCAAGGCCTCGATATATCCCGCTTGTTCCACCAATATACCTTTCAAATCAATAAATCAACAACCCAATAAATCACCCACTATACCACCACAATCAAAACTTATCACAAAATCACATTTATCCCCCAACACCACCACCTAAAAGAATGATTTCTTTTTATATATTCCACCGCCCACCGAGGGGCACAACGCCCCCTGCCAAGGGCTGACCTTAATGGAATCGGGTAAAAACCAACAACATATCCCTCCCCCCCCATGTGTAAATAAAACCGAATCGAGGGGGCAGGGAAATATATATCCAGGGTTTTAGATGCCTTACGGATAATTTGCCGCTAAAGTTTTATTTCTACGCTTGCAGAGGACATAAATTTGCAGCCTCAAAGATGGTTACACTTGGGTGCCTTTAGTGGAAGACCTAACTTAAAAATCTAGGAAAGCCATTAGGAATTTTTGGTTTATTTCGAGTCGTTTTGTAACAGAGTTTCCATTTTCATTTATGAACGAGTATCGGGGGAGTTTAATAATGGCTGACATATAGTGCAAGGAACAGGCAGAAGCATGGATGGCAGTGGACTCAGTGAGGCGAAAATGATTTGGCAGACAGATCATTTGAGAGTTATTGGCGAATGGGAATGTCCCTTGCATGATAGATGAGCATTACTAAATGAACGAGAAAACATGCCCTTAGGCTGATGATGTCAAGAGGTCTTATGCATTAATGAAAAACAAATATTTCTGCATTGCTATGTATTACTGACCAATGGTCTTCTAGGATTGTTTTCAGCAAGGTATTTCATTAGCATCGTAAGATTTTGGTAATCCATGTAATTTGTTATTAAACTCAATCTCTATAATGCATGTTATTCATTTGGTTATTTTGTACGTGTACTTTAAACCTCCATTTGATGTATGGTATATTGTGATATCGAGCTGAATGTCAGCGACATTATGTTAAAGTTCACAAGCTTGGTTTTGCATTTGTGGTGAATGGCAACACGATTTGTTTTTAGAATAAAGAAAGATGGCAGTTCGTTTTCCAACTTGACGAGTTTTTTTTTATTTATTTTAAGAAGGTAAATTCCTAGTTTACGGGTATAGGTTGGCGCGATTTTTATAATTTGGCGACAAGGTCAAAATGTTGTATCGGTACACCGTTAGCCGAAAGCAAATTTCAAAATGGGCACCAAAAAAAATCTCTCCTCCCACGCATTTCAATTAGAGCTACCATAAAATCGCTGTTGCGCATGCTCAGTAAAAAAAAAAAAAGCTTCCAAATGTGGAACTTCATCGTCTACAAAAAGGCGCCAAATTGGCTTGACGATATTTACAAGTCAACAAGGAATAGATCTTTATGAAAAATATAGCTACTGAAAAGCATTTTGTTATAACTTGGAGTGATATGATAAGTAATGTAGATAACAAAAATGTGCATAGGAAGTAATTAAGTTGAACTGATTTCCACAAACTCGATCAATATGTTGTAAATATATGGTTGGAACTAGATACTATGTCTAAAGAGATATATGTTTTTGGGACAGCATTTTCCAAACTGTGAGTCGAGAAACTTTTTTTTAACAAAATTTGTTTGTTTTTTTTAACTCTAAAAAATCTCAATCGGTTCTGTTCATCCCTGAAAAAACTCAATGTGAGGTGCGAGTACGAAGTGGGTCATTATAGATTCGATTTCTAAAAAATGGGTTACAATGATTAAAACTTTAGGCACCTTTGCTTTAGGATATTAGAGACAATTCTTATCCTGCATCAAGTCTAATTTAGAAGCGGAAAAATGGCAGGTTACCAAGTTCAAGCATGTCTTATGAAATTGAAACAAAAGTGTCAGCCTTCACTTTACGGAGGCTAAATTGTTAAATTTTTCAAATTGCTTTCAAGGTAAGATTAAAACAAGAACATCTTGCAGCTGTGTCGGTAGTTGTAAGAAAACTTATTGCAGTTGTAGAAGATGACCCGTTTCATATACACTGCTAGTTTTTAAGATAAAAAAAAATCCCTAAAAGTAAAAGCTATTATGATCAACATATAGAAAAATAACATTACAAGACAGTTGTGTACTATATTTATATTTTTAAATCCTACCAATTAATAAAATTCTTTTAAAAGTATATGCAAATCAGAAATTTACACTCAAAGTGTATTTTCTGTACACAAGTGGTTAGTCAAAAACATCTTTGAATTGTTCCGCTTCTGATGAGTTTACATTAAATTTCACACCAGTGAGGTACATTCTTTTTCTAGATAATTTAAAGATTTTTTTAAAATAAAAACATCCGGCAGTAGTTTCCAAGAAAAAATAAAAAGTAAATTTTGGTTGAAATTTAAAAAATTATAAGAAAAAAAAATCCGTACGTAATAGAATAACTATATGCTTGTAAATAGCTATATACTTGTGAATAACTATATACTCTCCACTATATACTTGTGAATAAATAGACTTATAAGCTGAACTTCGTCGGAGTTCTAGTAAATACTTAAACGTTCATTGTTCCCATGCTTTTCCGTAACCTATTCTTACTTAAAAAGAAAGGAACGTAGGTCTATTTTTTAAAATAATCCTCCTTGGTTTTAAGTGCTTTGAACAAGATTACTCTTTGAAGATTGGTCTTTTTTACAAAGTAGTCAATTGAATCCTTTAGCTGATGCTTTCCAATTTCAGTATCATATCCTTAAAACCTCCAAAAGCTTCCGAATCTACCAAGACTGCTCACTTTTGAGAGCTATCTTAATCCAACAGAGAAATACCTTAAGTGCATGGGCTGCATCGGTAGAAATGCAATTTTATCACAACTTCTCAGTTTATCCGAGGAATCACGCGCAAAAGTAATGGCAGTTGCACTTTTAAGAATACAAGGACATATATCCGAAATATTTCCTTGCATGAGAAAATTTTTTAAGAGTTTCGAGCGAAAAACCTCAACTAAAATTTGTCAATGGCTAGAAGAAGCTTTGGCTGCATTCAAACGATTGTAATGCGCAGTACAGACTGAACCAAATATAACAGAACATTAGAAAAATCGCCAATCCACGAACATTTTAGAGTATGACGAGACAATTCTAACCGAAATGCTCAGAAAAAATATAGATTTTTTCACCGCAAAAAACATTTTTTGTCAACAGAGGACGCTGAAGGTTTCTGTGAGCAACTTCACGGTGTTATTTAAATAAACTACGAACTACTAATTATAAATTTGACGTAAAATACTATCTGTTGATAATTTTTTTTTCTTTGTGGGGAAAACACAGACTTTTTTTTTTTTTTTAATATTTCTGTGAACACGGCATCTTTATACTCTTAAATATGTTTGAAGTTTTCAAATGTTCGGTTACATTTTGATCGCCGAATATTCTATTTATTGAATTAATACTGTCTAATTTAGAGGTCGGAAATATCGATCAAAATAAATATCGATACTATATCGTTGCATATAAAAAAATATCGATAAAATATAGATATATCGATACATGATTTTTTTTTTTTTTTTTTTTTTTTTTTTTTTTTTTTTTTTAATTTTACCAGAAACGAAGTTTTTTTGGGGCAAATTTCTACTTTTCATGAATTCATGCCAAAATTGTTTTAATAAATAAATTATGAAAATTGTTTTTATAAATAAATTATATTATCAATCAGAATAAATAAAATACATATGGATGTCAATACACAAATTCACATTTATTTTTAAAGAGATTTTGAAAAGTAGTTTATCGCATATTTTGCTGATAGATGTCTTTAATATTTAAAAGTAGATGCAAATACCAGGCACATGTTGGCAACAGAAACGGTGCTAGGTTAAGCACTACTAATAAATGATTTCATCTTTCCATTACATTATGTTATCTTTTTGGTTAGGGTGCCATTTTAACTATCTCTCAGTCAAGTCCAAACTTTAGTTTTGAAGTTTTTGAAAAGGGAATAAATAAAATTAAAAACACACAAACACATGGAATTAAAAAACGATCATCAAAAAACTAAAAATGTTTGAAAATTTCGATATATCGGTGAATTGTATCGATATTTTTAGTATCGATATATTTTTTAAAATATCGATAAAAACTATAGTCGTATCGATATATTGCCGACCTATAGTCTTATTACAAAACCTTCAACTCATATACTACTGCTGTTATCCAGGCGAGTTAAAATAACTAATTTTTTTTTGTTTAACCTTTGTTAAATAGCGATGCAAAAAACTTTTTTTGGGCATACTGGTCGATTAGCTATTATCTCTTATTTATTTAATTAGATGCTTAAAACGTTAAATAATGATATTAGAGCAGAGGCATCTGAAATACAGTCAAACCCCGTTAAAGCGAAATCGCTTAAAATGTAATCCAGTTTAACGCGAAGTAAAAGCAGTTCTCCATACTTAAAACTTAACGTTAATTTATTCGTTTGACACGAAATTCGGTTAACGTGAGCAATTTCAGCAGGCCCCATCGACTTCGCGTTAATGGGGTTTGACTGCTTATAGACATGATAGATAACGATAACATAAGGAATCATTCCAGTGATGTTGATAGAATCTAAAGATATGTTTCAATTGCGATAATAATACTAATGCATTTATATTTACTCATAGCCGTTCGCAGTTTGTTCGATGTTGAAATCCCAATGATAATCAGAAAAATAACAAAGACAATAATTATACATAACAAGAAGAGTCCAAGATAGAAGAATAACCCAAGCCAACATTAAACTTCACATTAAATTGACCCAATGAAACCAATTACTTAATAACTTAATAATTTGAATGGTTAATAGATTTAATACTGATAATTTCACTAATATGTTGATAATCATAACAAGAATAAAATCATTAATGGCATGAAAGAAAACACATTTTAGGGATGATGACAAAAGCGTAAGATAAGAACTAAATTTGCACAATAATGCAGATGGATATTTTCTGTTTTCTTTCCCGATGAATACCATTGTAGCAGTTCTTCAAACGACAATGAACAGTTAAAACAACAAATACCAATCTTAGAAATGGGAAATGATTAAACCAAGGACACTAACAGAACAATAATAACCACCACCTTAACCATTTCAAAAGTGGAAGTCAAAGACTAATGACCGCGATCCAATCACGTCGATGCAAAAATACAAAACCCGAATTGCGGTTGGAGGGCCTCTGCAACAAACGTGTCTTCGATGTTCCTAAAAATACAACACAATCACGAACTCTTGATGAACGGGAACAGGTAGGTTCCGGAACACGACCAACAAGCGAACGCTGCCCCTTATCACGGAAAGATAAATCGTTCAACTTCTGCCAGAAATGCCTTTTGACACTCAGCACGCTCTAAAACTCGCAAGCTCTTCAATTAGCCAGAGCCATCTTCCTCGGCAGTCATTACAAACGGATTTATGACGCAGAAGAACCAACAAACAATCGGATGCATGAAGAAGAGAGCTGCAATTAAGTAGAATAGAGCTCTGAAGAACATCGTTTTGAGCTCTGAAGAGCTTCGTTGTGGATCTGTGATGGAGCCGGAAGGCCCAGAGGGAGACATTAAAAATTATTATAAGTTATTGAAATCACTCGGGTGTAATTTGTCAAGTGGTAGAGAGAATAAGGACTGGATACGCGTCGCTTCTTGATGTTTTTTTGTTGGTGCGCTTTTTCTGATTTGGTTGGAAGAACATGAAGGAAATAACTGATGAATTGAACTATGCAGAGTTGTGTAAAATTGTGGTGAAGAGGGTATTATTTGTCAATCTCAATTTTTTTTTAATTGGATTTTTATTCAGATAGTCGCGCTACAATACTTTTGCTTTTTACTCTGTAGTAGTGTTCTACCGTCATTGGTTAAAAGGCACTAAATCCAAAAAATAAATTAAATGCATAGTTTGACACTTTCTGATTAGTTACTTAGAAAATAATCTTTTTATTTCATTGAATGGTTCAAGTTCTTGGGTGAGTAATAAAAACTTACACGACAATAAAAAAATATGCAATTTCAAAGGACGAACGCAAAAGCGCCAAAATATGCATTTGTATTATTATTAATATATTTAGTTTCTTGGAGTTTTCGCTAAAAAACATTCTATAATTACAGTTCCATTATTTCTTAAGTAACCACGTTCCAAATATAAACACAAACCCCAACCTCCTTCTTAAATTCCCCATCAGCAACCCAATACCGCATCATTCAAACACATCTCTTCCAGAGAAGTTACACAAAAAAAAAATCCGAAGAGTATCCACCATCTTTAACTTGGTACCTAATAAATCTTAATAACTGTCAGTGTCCTACGTCGGCCTCACATATCAAGCGTCATGCAGGAATCACGACAGCTTCACGGGCTTGTGAAATCGTGTTTTATGATCCCAAAGGAATATGAAGTTTTTAGATGCTTTTGTCAGTCGTTCATATTTCGGGCACGTTTCTTCGGGTGTGTGTTCTGCGATCCGACATGCCTGGTCAGGGTTAAGTTTGAAGATTGAAGTTTATTGAAGAGATGAGATAATAATTTCTGATTGAAGCCGGGTATTGATGGGAGAATGAGGAATTTGTCAACGTTCCGGACTAAGCTATAACGTAAAGATAGAGTTTGTAGGTTGTAAGTTGGTATACATTTAGTTGCTTGATAAAATTTACCACGAAACTGCATTTCATATTCTTAGAAATTCACATTGAATACTTATAGATCAAAATCCTAAGAAATCTATGTAAAACAATCACTGACACTAAAACGCTGCTTCTACACAAGTTGCTATTGAAAAAATCGGTTCCGATACCAAAGACATGTACAAGTTGGCAATATTTAATGACTGAAATATCACCCTCTTGAAGTTGGAAACATATAATAACAAGTATTTTTCCAATTAGAAGGTATCAAAACTGTCGCCAAGATATCAAGTTTGGTGACATTTGATGTCGAACCGAATATCCATGTTCTAATCCGATGTCTCTAAATCAGAGAGCAGATGTGAACCTCTCATGTCTGTAAGAATGTCATGTAATAGTTTAGGTTAAAAATTGACTTTACATAATTACGTTGTATAAATATTATTTTATATGTCTTATAAATATCAGATAAATTAAATAGATTATTTAATATTTTACATGATTCTAAATATTGTGAATTATTTGTAAATCAATGTCATGTATAGAAATAAAGTAGTTTACTAAAAAAAAAAATTTAAGTAAAAATTTAAAACAAACTGTAATAGAATAGATTTATAACATTTCTATCAGCTATATATTTCAGAATTTACTTTTCCGGATAAAGATACGTCCCACTAATTTCTAAAATTCATTCAGTCAATTTCAAAGATAAAATTTTAGCTTTTTGCATTACTGTGATCACACCACATATTGTAACTCAACTTTTCATCCAACAAAGGCTGTATTAAAACTAGAATTCTGTAACTTTCAAAATAGTTACCCTTGAAAACTATTATGTTTTTATGATTTCTTATTTAATTTTGAGCTTTTTTAAAATTTAAACTGATACCCTATTTCTAATAATAAAACAAATATCCCCGTAACCACCTTTTTAGGATTAACTGCAGGCTCGTGGCCATGAGAGGGATATAGGGATATATTTCATCTAGAAATTTTTCTGCTTGCTATTAAACCACAAAAATCAAAGAATTATTTTTCTATAAAATAGTAAAATTTAAATGGTAGTCATATAATTTGTTGACACATAATTTAATGTAACCTCCCGAAAAAAATCTCTTACTACGCCTCTGATAAATTTTCTAGTTATAAAATAAACTAATAAAATGTATACGCTAAGCTTTTTTATTAAAGTTCGTCGCGTAGTTTTGAGTAACGTCTTTCCTGTAATCCTTCTCAAATAAAAACTAATCATAAAAGTAAACAGCCTAAATATATGTTTTACAAATATTCATTGCAATATTCCTTCATTAACATCTTAGAAACATTCACAAGTTAATGTCCGTTGACACATCGATCTCTGATAAAAAGCAGTCACTTTTATTTTTGTAGCCTTCAAGGTGATTAATAATTCGTATTCAAACGCCTGAAAGCTGAAATGGATACCTTGTTTCAGATAATCAATTTATAATTATTGAGAAAGCGTTTGAAGAAGATTATATCTTTCGAAAAGATGTTCGGGTATTTGTCTAGTGTACTTTTCTTTGGTTTCTTCTTCAAGAAAACTAATTATAACTCAAAGACCTGCAATGCTTTAAAAAAAACGTTATTAAATTTTCAGGGAATTTTTTTTTTTTTTTTTTTTTTTTTTTTAATTTTTATGCTATGAAATACTTTTTGAAAGGACACTTGAATTGTAATTTGTCTAGCTCCTACTTTCATTCATCTTTTAAGTTTATTTTTATTAAATTGAGAATAAGGTTTAACGCCATCTTATGTTGAAACATTGGAGAAAAAAGAAATAGGAGCAATAACGCATCACTGCATATTGTCTTTTTTCTATCGGATTTTTTTTTTATGGTTTCTAACACCCTCAAAACCCAATTTTCATTTCAAGGGAAATAATCCGTTTTCTTTCTTTTATGTTTGGTTTTTAATATATATATATTTTTCAAAATATTTTTTGAATTTGACGATAGGTTTGGTACTAATATTAATATTTATGAACTAATAACTTAAAGTGAGAAAAAAAATATATAGTTTATGATAACTTATGAACTGGTAATATTTCAGAACTAATAATTCAAATTGATAAAATATCGCTTATGATAAATTAAGAACTGATAAAGTTTAAGAATTGATCATTTAAAGTGAGAAAATATAGTTTATGATAATTTATCAATTGATAATATTTATGAATTGATAATTTAAAGTGAGAAAAGATGGATCATGATAGTTAAAGGGTGAATAAAAAATGTCCTTGGGGGAAAAAACAAGTTAAACGAAACTTTCAAATTCGTCAATTACTATAAAGCATCTTTTAATTTTACAGTGAATGATACAAAAGACGAAATGGATAATTTGAATTATATATTTTTACATATTAAAGTAATGTCAAGTAATACACAATATTTAATTTTACAAAAAAAACCACAAAATTACTGAACAATTAAAGTAGAAATATGGCTTTAAGTTAATACAAATTACTAAAGGTTATTCAATAAACTGAGGCATTCATACAAAGTGTTGCTAAGTGCAAGTTGTGTACCTTGAATTAAATATTTACTTTCTAGTTTCGGGTTAGGCAAGGATGTTTGTTGTGGTTCGGAATCCACGTTAAGCTGTAGGTCCCAGCCTGATTAGCCGTCATTGTACATAAAAATAGATCGTTGAGCGTACAAACCGAACCATTTTAGTTCCGGAGTATGCGGAACTGATTTCAAAATTCAACCCATTCGTTTCGAATTGGTCAGATTAGCTTGAAAAGTTGGCATTACAAGCGAAAAGTTGGCAAACTTGACCATGAGCCGCCACTACTGATGTAATTATAGTATGGAATGTAGTGCCTTTAAGGGTGATGTACACCAACTGCAAACTAAAACTATCAGTAAAAAACATATTTGTACGTTAACTTCAAAAAGTTTTGAAGTTCAAATGAAATCTTTTAAAAGCTACAAAAACTTATAGACTGAGAGGCGACAGCAATTTTTTGACCCCATCGAACATCTTTCTGAATTTTTTATAGAAATTGGAGAAAAGTGAGTAGATTACGAATCCACTAGTCTGCCGTGGCAAAAATGGCCGAAACTAGTCAAAAATCGACTTTTAATAAGTTGAACTAAATCCAATTGTCAAATGCGCCATAACTTTCCAAATATAGAGCATTTTTTTATTTGGTAACCCTCACTCTTTATTTTTCAATTAAGAAGTTTGCAAACGATTCGGATGTGTGGCGATGGCTTACTTGCATCTTTCACAAATGAGCCAAATTGGTAATAAACATTACGTCACAGATGACGTAACTGATGTCGCCAATTTGGCTTACTCTTAAAAGATACAAGTTTTCCGAGCCAGACATCAGAAATCGTTTGTGTTTCTTCTCATTGAAAATCAAAATGCAGTGGGTTGCCAGACGAAAAAGTTTGTTCTCTTTTTGGCAAGTTATGATATATTTGGCAATCAGATTTTAGTTCAACTCATTCCAAGTCGATTTTTGATCAGTTTTGTCCATTTTTGCCACTGCAGACCAGTGGATTCGTAATCTACTCACTTTTCTCCAATTTCTATAAAAAATTCAGAATGATGTTCGATGAGGTCCAAAAATTGCAGTCGCCTCTCAGACTATTACACCTAAATCTAATTATACATCTTCTATAATCAATTACATATTTTTACATCAGACAATCTCTTTTAGTTCCTGATCTCCCGCTTCATATAAAATCATTAAAGCAAACATTTCCCTTCATGCTGTTTTCATTCCAAAAAAACAGGAAAGAAAATACCTTCTCTCCTTAACTCGCAACTACGCCTCTTGCCCAGAACCGTTTTCGCGCTAATTTGATGAAAATCAACATGACTCCAAGTAACTTGTGTGTAATCAAATTTTACGGCCCGGGCTCGTTTGAGAAAGTAGAGGGTTTATTTTACGTCATTTGTTGGTTTTTTCTTTTATTTTCATCGCTGATGTGGAGAGGAGAAAAAAACCCATGAAAATGAAATCTTTTAGAGAGGAAAACAAGTTTTCGGGAAATTATTTTTAGTTTGTGTATTACTGGGGGAATTAAAATTTACGTTTACTTGCGCGGAAGAACGCATGTGAGGTTTTAAGTATTAAGGAATATTTTTTTTTTGCTGTTGTCGAAGATGAAATTAAATATTAGGTATTGAAAACATGGTAGGAAAATAATCAAAGTAGACTTAGTATCCTTTAATTAAATTTTAGTGTGATAGAAAATTTCATTAGATAGAATTTTCTACTTTAATTGAAATTGAAGTGAATATAATTTCTCGATATTGCATTTCCTTACTTATTTGAAATTGAACTACGTAAAATATAAAAAGATATATATTTTTTCTAAAATCATCAACTTTTAGTAAAATAGTAATTAGTCTAAATAAATTAAATTATAGCCAAGCAACCGAAAAAATTATGAATTCATGATCATGTAGTACAATATTTCTTTACTATACATTTTAACACTGTTAAATTGATGAGTTTTTGTTAAAAATGTGGCAGATCTATTTTAGAGAAAATGTTCACGAGTAGCATTATATTTTAGACACATACTTAACCTGATAATATTTCTCTGAAAATATTATTCTTGGCTATATAGAATAATAATTTAAAATAAATTTTCTCGTGATAAGTATATGTGTTGCCAAATATGGGTATTTTTGAACAGTTTCTATAAAATGAATCTGTCCAATTTTGAACACTTTTACCAGAAATAAAACACATTAAATTGTTAAAAAAAAATTTACAAATAATTCCAGCAAATATTTTATCTTTGATTAAATTTTGTAAGTATAAATTATATGCTTAAACTACATCACAATAATAAATAAAAATTATTTTTCCTTTAATAATTTAAAACTCTAATATAAATAATAACATAAAACTTAAGATCAAAATGAGGACGTTTATACATCGATTTGAAAATGGAATATTGAGTATTTTCTTTTCTACATTGCACACTGAGAAAAGTATTTTATTTAACTAACATTGATAGAGAATACAATGGCTCCCAAAAGTGTTCGTACAGTTACCAATTTCAATTAAATACTGCAATATGCATCTCAAAAATTAATATATCTGAATAGGATTTTTGTAATAATTTCTCTAATTTCATTTTAATAAAACTACATAAAATATTTGTAAGCATTGTAATTTTTTTTTTTTTAGAAAAACCATTAACATTAAAGCAACACATAAAGTGCCTCCCAAAAGACAACTTTTTTTTTTACAAATTACTATTTATTGCAACATTTTAATAAATTAGTAATTCAAAGGATATTTTTTAGCATTCCTAACAACTTTTATATGTCTGGGAATAGATTTCAGTAATTTTTTTTGTAATTTCTGCAGAACACCCAAGTAGACCAGTGAATGTGACTACTTTTCAAACAGTTTCAGGCAAAATTGAAGTAAAAATATTTCTCCTATATTCTGAAGAATCTTTTATAGCACTCAAACGTGGATTTTTCTTAAATTTTCTTATAATAAATCTTTTTTTCCATTCAGATAACACTGTTGAGAAATCTGTTCTTGGCTGATTTTAGATTCTATTTTCTTGTTTAAAACGTTTTATTACATACTAAACATTCAAATGGGATAAATTTAATATATCAACAATACATCAAATGGATTTACTATTATTATGATGAAATATGAACACATTTAGACTGTTATTTCGGTTTTAGTAGGGCTACCAGCGATTTTCAATAATAAATAGAGAACACAAATATTACAGACAATAGAGCTTTTATATATCACCATAATGCAAAAACTATGAAAAAAAAAGTGCTAGAAAATAATTTTACTAACAAATTTATCAGAAAATGTTAGGGTGTACGAACACTTTAGTGGAATTTTTTTCCTCTGGTTCTATGGATTTATATTTTTATAAAAATAAAACGATTCAATACTCCTTTTAAAACTATTAGATTTAATTCAAACTTAGAGATTCTATAAAAAAAAATATTGAAGTTAATATTCAAATAGAATGAAAAACTACAACACATTTTCAGCAAAATTTTAAATTGTACGAAGACTTTTAGGAAACACTGCACTACAGAATATTTAGGTTCTAGGAATACTTGACTTTTAGTGATAATTGAACTTAAAGATACAAATACGTATTTTCAAAATCAAGTGACAATTTCAAAATAATGCACACAAGCGAGGCATTCTATTTCCCTACTTCACCCTTTCCGTTGTTTGCGAGATTTAGTTTCTTTCGATAAGTTTAAAAGAATAAAATTACATTTACTATTGAAAAGAGCTAATACAGGACGCTCTGAGTCAAATATTCCATTCAAAAAAATAATAAAAATTAAAAAAAAAAAAAAAAAAAAAAAAAACCGCCTGGGTTTGAAGAAGAAAATTTTCGAACAATACTATAACTACTCCCTATAAGTCACCAAAATAACCATAGAAGAACAGTAATATAATAAACTATTGTTCATTTCAGAGATTATAAAATGATATATGATTCCTTTAATACTCAAATCTTTCAAAATAGCAACTAACAATTATAAGGTCTTGACCGCAAAAATCGTTTGGTAGAAAATAGACAAGAATGCCGGAAGCAACATAATGGCCTCGGTTATAGTAGTGACAAGGTCGTAAAAAGAAATAATTCTACCTTCTTGAAAGACAGATACCTCATAGAATTGGAACGTTATTAATAGGTATGATAAACGATGATGTGAAAGGTGTGTTACATCCTTAAGTTTGGTGGGTAGAATAATATTGTTCTACGAAATGGAATGCGGTTCATAAAATTCTTGTTTTACTCTTGTTTTACGTAATATCGTTTGATGAAAAAGATAAGATTTTTCTAATAATGGTGGATAATTGTTAAATTTCTAACTTAGGATTGCAATCATACTTGTGCTTACAGAATTGATGAGTGAAAAGAATAAAACACCAAAGCTTCAATCATTAATAAAGTTTAATTTTTATTCACCAGTGTTCCTTTGGTAGATGAAATCTACTACCTTTTCGCCGTAGAGGAAATATCGCCAATTGTTGAATTACTTTCTTGATGCCTACTTTAGTAAATCGAAATAAACTATTAATAGAGATAAATATTATATCAACCTTGTTGTCATTGAATGCAAAAATACTTTTTAGATTGTAGTCCAGTAATTTGAACTTTGTGAAAAAAAATACTGGTAATTGAACTTTGTTGATAATATTTTTTTTTAACTTTCCTAAAATTAAGTAATTTAAATTCGTCAATTATACAGTTTACGTATTAAACAGTCTACCTTTCGTAATAAAAAGTTCACCAAACACAATCGACTAATAGCAGTAAAATCTATGCAAGAATACACGTCCGATTGGAAATGATGGTATGGCCAGATACACATAAAAAATTGGCGTTCCTTAAAGTCAATAATTGGCGAGATTTCTGGTAAGAAAAAAAGTAAGAGTTTAAAAGTAAGTACTATAATACACTTTACACACTATACGGAATTTATTTTTCTGACTTCAGAACCAGCACAGCACTATCACACGAATGAACTTAAACAAAGTCACTGTCCATCTAATGTCTAACATGGATAATACGAGAAAAAATACAAATTCTGTAATCAAGAGCGAAATGTCGAACGAAAGGCCATGTCGAGAGCGAAACCTAACCGGAAGTACCGGATGTCAAATTGTAATTTCTAGATGAAAATAATAAGATTACTTAGAATTCAATCAGTAGTTATTAACACGTCAATCAGAAGAGTGCTCCAGTATTAACTCTAGCTCACTTTTTGGTTGGTAATAAAGATAATGGTTTATAACTTCGATATTTAAGTTTTCACAATAAGTTTGTTTCAAAACCTGCTAAATAAGCTACATTATTGTTCAAGAAAAATTCAATCTGGAAGAGTTTTTCTCATTCGTCGTTAACCTTAGCAAAACCAGATATCAGTTTTTAAGTGTGGCTAAATACTTGTTATCTGGTCCCAATGTAAAGCAATAAAAACGTACTTAGAAGAGGATTTTTAAACACATTTACTATCAAAATCTAACTTAGTTAAAACGCTATTTTTTTCTCAAGTAGGATTGTAGCAGCCGCTAACAGATGACGTTGCAGGTTCCACCAGTAAATTAGTTTACAACACATTCAGTAGTATAGAAGCCAAGTAACCCGTCTTTACCTAGAGGATCCTTTTGGTAGACATGGGTTACGAAGGGCTACATTGATGACCTGCGGACGATATAATGAACACGCCAAAATTAATTCTAAGATGGATGGTACACAATTAACGGTTGACTTGCTAAATGAGAAAAAAAAATATATATTGCCACTCAAGCAAAAACATAAATACATAAAATAAAATAAATAGATAATATCGATGAACTTAATAAAGCTCTCTGGATCACGCAATGGCAACTATCAACTGGTGGAATCATGTATCGAATTCCATTTCTGATAAAATTTTGGAGGGAGTGTAATGTAGCAGCCACCAACAGATGACGTTGCACGTTCTCACCAGTAAATTAGTTAACAACAAATTCAGTAGTATAAAAGCCAACCCATCTTTACCTAGATGATCCTTTTGGTAAACATGGGTTACGAAGGGCTACAGGATAACTGAAACATAACAGATTCATAACAGATTCTTTGACTTCAGAATCACAACATCACAAGAAATCCAAACCATGCAAGAAAACAAATTCCAAATCCTGCGACCCAAAACCAACCAACGGATAATCCAAACCCAAAATATCCACCCTTTTCCAAAATCCAGAAACTCAAATTCATTTAGGAGAAGAAACATCCAAATGATATCTTTCACGTTCAATCCTCACTTCATCCATCAAGGAGGAGGGGGATCTCTTGAGGGAAATCCGGGGCATCCTCAAACAGTGAACATCCGGTAAATAGTATGAATCATCCGGCAGGGCTACGATCCGACAGAAAGAGGAATCGTATACTCTAGTAGAGAGAGTTCTCCAAAGTAAGGAAAGTGTAATAGGAGATTGGGGTAGAAACATTTATAATATATTAGTGGACAGTGTTATAAGGAGAAGTCCTAGTAAGGACCAATCCCTATACTCTCTATGTTACAATCTTCTAGACCAGTGCATTTAGAAACTACTTTCTATAAAATCTTGAGATTTGGTGAGTAGGTACGAAAAATATCTATTATGAGGAAGTACTAGTAAAAGGGTGGCCACAAAATTCAGGTTGGTTGGTTGGGGTTTTATGGCGCAAGGGCTTCACTAGGGCCATGCTGAGGCCAAACAGTAGTACTTCTTTTAAAAATTAAGATTCTTTAATCTTGAGATTAAAAACAAAAATGGTAAAAATTTTAAATCAGGTAATAAAAACCAACATCTTTTAAAAAAGCATAAAGATTTCGATGATAAAATCGTTGACAATGATGGGTGATTCGTATTAAAATATCGAAGTCTGATGTTGTTAAAAACAGGGCATTCACTTAAAATATGTAAAACAGAAAAAATAACTTCACGTGAATTGCATGTGGGGGCATCTTCTGCCAGCAGAAGATGGACGTGGGTGAAACGAATGTGGCCTATTCTTAGACGTGTCAAGAGCACTTCCCTTTTCCGGGATTGCTGAATGCACAAAATTCAGGAAAAAAAGTTCTCTGATAATTCCCTGATTTCTAAAAAATTCCTAGATTTTAGGGCAAACTTTTTTTCAAATTTCCCCAATTTTCTTAGGTTTTCCATATGTCTAGACACCCTGATCAAATAGAACATGTATGCTAAAGAGATAATATGCAATTTTTAAAAAATAGTTTTGCTGGTAATGAAAAGTTTAAATTATTCCGTAACATTAAACTTCCAATGGCTTACCACTATAAATCTCTATACAAATAATGCCAAAATATGGATGAACGTGCCTTAAACAATACAAAATTTGATGAAATTGATTGATTTTCATGAAATTTTAAAAAGTTCCCTGACATTTCCCTAATTTTTTCCAGAATCAGAAAGCTCCCTGACATTTCCCTGATTTCCAGGTTTTCCCGGTTCTGTGGCCACTCTGTAGTAAGGATCATTCCCTACACTCGCTGTGTTACAATCTTCTAGCCCAGTGTATTTAGAAACTACTTTGTACGAAACTTTGAAATTTGGTAAGTAAGTACGAAAAAGATCACTTAATGAAATGACATAAATTGTTTTCAATGAATGTCTATCTATTATAAATGAAAATTAAAAAAGCAATAGACAAAAACAGGTGGAGCCACAACATATGCTTTGATGTAAAGAATTCAAATATAAAATAAAGTATATTCGACGCTATTTTAGAGTTTTTAATTTATGTCATTTCATTAAGTGATTATTTTTGTATCTATTTACCAAATTTCAAGGTTTTATAGAAAGTAATTTCTAAATGCACTGAGCTAGGTGATTGTAACATAGCGAGTGTAAGGAATGATCCTTACTACGACTTCTTCTTAATGAAATGATATAAATTGTTTTCATTTAAAGTTTATCTATTATAAATGGAAATTGAAATAGCAAAAGACAAAACCATGAGGAGCCACTGCATATGCAAATGCATTGACGTAAGGATTTCAAATATACACTGCGTGAAAAAAGTAGAAGGACACATGATTTTTTTTTTATAAATAAAAAACACTGATTTTTTTCCATAACAATTTAATGAGTAACACTTTAAATTACTAATTACAAACAGATAATTGTATCTGAAAATTGAAACAAAAAAAATACAGGTCAAGTACAGCAATAAATCAGTTTTGACTTCATCATACTCTGTGAAAAAAGTAGAAGGACACTTCTAAATAATGCAAATAAAAGTCTTATTAAAAGGGAATTCTTCCACCATTGGCTTTGATTACTTCAAAAATTCGATTTGGCATCGAATCATATAAAGTTTGAATTTCTGTTTGGCAGAAATTGTCCCATACATAATTCAAAGTTCTCCGAAGCTCAACTATAGATTCAAACTGCTTGCCTTCCTCGTAAACGCGACGAACAATCATTGCCCATATGTTCTCTACAATGTTGAGGTCCGGGCTTTTAGCTGGCCATGGCAAAACCCGAACATTATTTGCTGCAAACCAATTTTTAACCCCATTAGCTGTGTGAATTGATGCTCCGTCCTGTTGAAAAATCCAGTCATTTCTGCCTAGCTCAACACCGTAGGGAAGGAGATCTGAATTCAAGACTTGGATATAATCTGTGTGTTTCTGCCTGCCACTCAGGAACACTAGGCTTGTTCTTTCTCCGTACCCGACTGCCAACCAAACCATTAAACTCCCTCTTCCCATCTGTCGGGTAGAATAAGTCTTTTCTTCAGTACCGAGTCAGTGGCAATAGTATTTGTAGCCATCTGGACCGTCTAAATTAAATCTTTTCTCATCAGAAAATATAGCGGAGGTCCATTTTGACGTCCAGGACATGTGGTTTTTAGCCCAGTGCAGTCGGTGTTCAATGTGCCTTTCATTCCATTTAGGATGGTGCTTCATTTTTCGGAATACGAAATTTTCGGACCTTTTTATGTAGTTGTAGACAGTTCTTCTTGAAACGTGTGTGATGCCTGCATTATTTTGAGCTTTGGCAATACTTCCATCCGTTTTTTTTAGTTTCCGAATAATTTTTCTTTGATCGCGTTGCGTCAGTTTTTTAGGTCTGTCAGTCTTCTTTTTGGTTCCCTGACTACTAGGATTTCTTATATAGTTTGAAACAGTATTTGGACTAATATGTAGCTGGCGTGAAATCTCTCTAACACCTTTGCCATCGTTTTTGTAGGCATAAATTTGGCCTTTTTCAAACTCACTTAAAGGTTTTCCTCTAGGCATTCTAAAAAGATGAAAACGACGGATTTTCAATAAAATAATATGTTTTTCTTAACAAAAACAGTTAAAAAGAATGAAAGACCTACCTTTGAGGTTTATAATATCCCAAAACAAATTATTTTAGCACGTGTCCTTCTACTTTTTTCACACACCAAAAATCGTTAAGTACTGTTTTCCTTCATTTTTACTAGTAGTAGATAAAATTTACTCATTTATAAAAAAGAAAAATTAGCTAAACGACATAAAAAAAGAAATTTAAATCAGGAGGATCAAAATACAAAGCATAAGTTATAAAATATGACTGTCCTTCTACTTTTTTCCCGTAGTGTAGAATAAAATAAATCAGACACTATTATCGAGTTTTTAATTTATGTCATATCATGAAATAATCATTATCAAACCTTCTCGCCAAATTTCAAGGTTTTATAGAAAGTAGTTTCTAAATGCACTGGGCTAGATGACTGTAACGTAGCGAGTATAGGGAAGGTCTTTACTAGGACTTTCTGTTAAGCTACCATGTGAAGACAGTGTCTTGCTTTTTTTGGAGTTATGTTGATGAGAGGAATTCCAAAGTATGTTTTATTTTAAAGAAAATATTCATTAATTTTTATTAATTAATATTTTCTTAAAAGGTCACTATTAATTTCATTAAAGACCACTTCCATTCTTGTTTCTATTAAGGTGCATCAAGTTCAACATCAAAACTTGAAAACTTCAAAATATAGAAAGTGTAATTAATTTAATGATGACAACATAACAAAAAAAGCTGCCAATATAGATGGCTTATTTAAATAAAAATGTCACCAAGATGGTAAACTTGGTGACGATGTAGATGTAAATTTCAAGACCGATTCGACTACGATGTAAATGTCCCATGGATTTACAATAGAATAGTTCTTTCATACGAACTTAAAAAACATTAATACGATATCTGCATTTGGAGCTAAGATAAGAATTTTACAAAGAGAGGGATTCACCATTTTGTCTCAACAAGCCTTTCCATTGGGCATCATATTGAGCGTTTCTGTTGTTTTGTATTAAAATGTAGATCTCGGATGGGCGAAACATTTGAATAAGATCTTTACTACATTATTATAGCATAGAAGCTAATGCTCATTTAAACTAACTATAAATCGGAATGAGTTCGCATCAAGCTCAACACAATTCTGAATTACGTTTATACTATAAACATGTTCCCAAAATCTAAAGTGACCAAATTTCAATCCAATGAAAAAGATCCCCAAAATCATTCAAGCCCACCAATATATTTCTCTCTAGTTTCTATCTATTTAAAAATCTGATCTTAGTGGAAACATTATCTCTTGGATTATTTGCTGACACAATACTTGCTAAACATAAATCCCATTGTTGTGCTTTTTAAATATTACTTACATTTTTAGAATTCTTTTTGTTTTTTATCGTTTCATTGTATTTGCGTTTTTGATTAATACCTGCCTTTACACTCCACTTTCAATGACGATGGTTATTCTTCATCGAGGCAGATCCTTCCAATCTCACCAATGGTTATTCACTTTTCAAGTTACTGTTTCTTGACGTCATCTGATTTGATATAAAGGAAATGCTATGAGGCAAGTATCTATCAATACACAGTGTCTACAGAAGAGTGTAAAAGTCACTGTTATTGAGCAATTTGAAAAGATTTTTCAAAAAATTGCGTGGACTAAGTCTGTGGAAGAAGAAAAGGTGGCGTAGGAGGGATTGAAACGTGATTGGTTGAATATTTCGGTTATTGGAGAATGATTGGACGATTGTGTGTGTGTGTGATTTTTTCTAGCTGGGAGATTTTTGTTCTAGAAAAGAAAATAAATTCACATCCATAAAATGTATTAAGAAAGTTCGTGGTTGAATTCTGTTTCCCTGACAGTCAAATGAGCGCTAAGCAAAGAGAGTTAATCAACCGGTTGGGAACCATTGAGGTGTATTAGCACCACTAAAAATTTGCCTTATAGAAAACAAATGTCTTAATACAATTTAAATTTAATTCATACCTTGAGCTTTAATGGCGTATAATATACTAGATTTGCAATTCATTGTATATGCATGATATTTAGAAGTTTTGATGCAGTTTTTTGCAGTTTAAGAAGTCTTAAATGATTACAACTAATGAATAATAAAACTCTTTAAAATTTGTTTAATGGACTTGAAAAAAGTGTAGCAAGTCCAACCTTATGTATGCGTTTGTATCAATAGGATAATCTGATGATGAAAAGGCTTGGGGAAAAAAAAAAAAAAATAGAGCTCTCATTTTTCCCAATTAAAGAACAATACTTAACACTATGAGTTAGAGATCGTCACCATTACTAACATCAAAACCAACAACAAATTAAAAGTAATGAAAACGTCAGAATGCTTCACATAATTTAAAACAGAATAATTCAAGTTAAGAAGGACCCAGAAAAATTCCTGATACTACGAAGAATGTCTGAAACATACTCAAGTCACATGGGACGCCGTTAATCATCTTAATGTACTTAATATCTCGAGTTATGTAATGTTCATGACAAGAGTCTTGATACTCAATTTCTCATACTTAGTGCGAATGTAACGCAGCTTAATCCCTTTGTTAAGGTCGACATTTATCCTTGATGAACCATTTTATAACATTTCCAGAACAAGTAACACTCCTCGTGAATTAGAATTATTTTGAGCATAATTAAGAAAGAGTACTTTGAAGAAAAATTAGAATACTTTTCATGCGGAATTCGGAAAGATTCCTTCTCAAATCATTGCATCGCAATCTGCATTGCACATCTGAAATGAGCAATTGAAATGCGCAGTGTCACATTCAAGCCGTGAAAGAAGTCTGGTTGACTTTGAAAGAAAAGGGAGACTATATAGATTATTCATGTGCGTATTGGTGTACGTGGAAATATCCTAGAGATTTCTTGATTACAGGGCTGCCACTGACTGTAAGCTTTGAAAATAGTTACTTTAGTAGCTTCAGATGTTAAAAATAGTAGCCAAAATAGTAGCCTCACACATTGAAAAAAGTAGTCTCAGACGTTGAAAATAGTATCCTCACTTTTCATAACTTTTAATAAGATCGGAATAAAACTGTTGATTTACATAAAACACGAAAATCCAGAAACACTCTTCTTTCGATTCAAAATAGTGTCTAAAACATTACATCCCATAATGTAAAAGGCATGTGTC
This sequence comes from Linyphia triangularis, assembly GCA_963978545.1. Taxonomy (NCBI): domain Eukaryota; kingdom Metazoa; phylum Arthropoda; class Arachnida; order Araneae; family Linyphiidae; genus Linyphia; species Linyphia triangularis. The sequence continues at coordinate 26,125,403 of OZ021726.1, read as the reverse complement.
TTGGGGGAGGTGCTATTATATTTATATACAGCGATGGAAGTTGGCAACTTAACCTTACTCCCAGACCGAACCTAAGCAAAAAAAAAAGCTAAACTTCACGCAAAAGCGACGGCAAAAATCGATTGGCAAAACAAAATAACTTTTTTTAAACTTCCGAAGTCAAACAACTTTTAAGAAAAACAAAATAAGTATCATGTTTAAACAATTATACTATATATTGGCAATGACAATAGAATTTCATTAAAGCCAGTTTTTTAAATTTTTAACAGAATGGCTACAGAATTTGCAAAACAAAATTCTCTGATTTCCAGAAAATTCCTTAATGTGTATCTCTGTTGATATTATCATTTAAAAAAAAAAAAAATAAAAAAAAAAATAACGGCCAATTTAAAAATATATACATTTGACTATTTTGAATTACATTTATTTATCAAAGTATAATTGCAACAAAATATAAATTTGGGCTAAAAATCAAAACAAGCATTTTTAGAGCATGAAAAAGAATGGAAAACATCAAGAAAAAAATACAAAATTCACATAAACCAATTTACAAACCACACCCATACTTGCTAACTTCAAGGAAAAGCAAAACTAGTACAATATTTTTCTTTTTAATTTAAAAATTAACAAAAAAAAAAAAAACCCACGTTATTTTCTTTAATATATATCATAGGCTGTATCCTGTTCATAACATAAATTTTAAACAGTATCCTAAATATTTACTAAACTTGGGCATGCATGAGCATGAAACTTAAATAATCAACATTTTGCTTTCCACTCACAAATTTAACTAGGTACATATATTTCAAGAAAAATTATGTGTTTGGGATTTTGAAGTTGAGAAAAGATAAATAACACATAATGCATGAAAGAAAGTCTTGCAATTAACAGCATCTTATAAAAATTAATTACTCATAGATATATAGAAATAAAATTTTGTACAACAAAAATACTATCTAAAACCATAAAAGTACATATTAAATGAGGAAAAAAATGTTTTCATAAAATATGACAAGCACAGCATATGGCAGGAGGAAAAAATGCAAGGACTTTTTTAAAAAATTCCATGACCCTTTGCCTGAATGTATGCAGCAGAGCATTCCATTTTTATTTTTTTATTTTTTGGAGGGGGAGAAGGATGCTTCAATTCTTTGTTTGATTTATATTAAACATATAAATAAAAAACACATATCACTTTCAGTCAATTACGTTAGATAAAATGTCAAAATTAAAGTAAAAAAAAAAATCAAGTACAGGATCTAACCCATTTTGCTTATGAATGCCTATAGATTTGTTGCACATCTATAACACAGTGCTGTAAATGGTTAATAAAAACGAAAAAATATGATGGAATCAATTTGAAATATTAAAGAATTTAGGGTTCCAATATATTCTATTGACAAAAAACACAAGACAAGAAGAAAAATAATCATGTCTGTAAAGGATGCAGTTAGATTTAAGTTGGAAGATTTTTTTAAACAATAAATCTACTGGTGTTCGCGCTTCTAAATAATAGGATTACTAAAAATCTAACAGAAATAATAAGTAAATAATTAGGGTTCTAATATATTCTGTTGACAAAAAACGCAAGGCAAGAAGAAAAAAAAAAACCATGTCTGTAAAGGATGTAGACAGATTGAAGTGAATTTTTTTTTAACAATAAGAAGCCGGTGGAATCGAAGTTATAGGATAACCAAAAATCTAACAGAAATATTGTGTAAATAATTGTTCCAAGCATAGCAATGATTTCAGAAAGAAAAGAAAAGGAGAAAAAAAAGAAGAAAAAAGAGCGGAACATGAACATGAGGTTGTGGGCCGAGGAGGGGGATTGGCCGGTTTGGCTTAGCTGCTGAGAGTAAGAAAAAGTTCGGAAACTTCGAACACACAAATCGGCCAACTATAAAAACTATATATATATTGTATGATGCTATTCGGGATAGATGTCCGCCCCCACACGGGGTACGCGAGAAGGGAAACTTGAAAATTTAAAAATTCCCTGATTAAAGAGTAATTTTACGAAATTCCTTGACATTTCCCTGAATTCCCGATTCTGTCACCACCCTGTTTAAGCTACATTCAAAGTAATTAAATAAATTGCTTAAAAATTTAAGTTATTTTATTATTCATAAATTTAGCTACAACATTGAAATTCTAATCATTCTGCAACTATTGACCTACACGGCGAAATCGTTCATCACACTGAAGCAAATCTCGGACGTAACGTCTAATAGCCTCAATACTGTCCATACTGATGGCACTTTCTTCCGGCGTTCTGGGCAAATTCCACAAATTCATTTTTGTTTAAATAAAACGAAATAATTTGAAATTTGAGAATATAATTTTGCATGCTGTTGCCTTGCACGGTGAAAGATAAAACATCGGAATCTAACAGGTAGGCGAAAATGACCGCGGTTGCCGTCAAAAACAACACTCTTGCGTGAGGTTACTATCGTCGGACTAACAAAGTGACCAATCTACCCGCGAATATGAACAACTACTTCGGTAGTATTCGCTCTCCCACCCCCTTTAAAAAAAAATCATAATTTTGACAAAATTATTAGTACCTTAGTGCCGATTTTTTTTCGTCCAACTATCGGACAGAATCAAATTTCTAAAAAAATAGTCGCCTGAGCCCAAAAATAGTTGAAGGTTTTGTTCAAAATAGTCGTTTAGGGCCCTTTTTTCATTGAAATAGTTGCCATAGTCGCCTGGTCACTAAAATAGTCGCTTTAGTAGCCTTTTTAGTCGCCTGTGGCAGCCCTGTGATTACTGATACAATGTGAGCAGAAAGTCTTAGCTGAATAAAAATAAATATTGCATGAAAATTGTTATATTGATTCAAATGAGGTTTTTTTGAAAATACAACTTGCCTCTTATTCCTGTCACTCACCGTTTCGCAATTATATAATTTCAAAGTTATGGATTTCTTTCTATAAGACCCTGTAAGTTTTTTATGGGCCGCTATAATTACCTTATAGTCCGAGAGGCGACTGCAATTTTTGAACCCCATCGAACATCATTCTGAATTTTTTATAGAATTTGGAGAAAAGTGAGTAGATTACGAATCCACTGGTCTGCCGTGGCAAAAACAGCTGAAACTGATCAAAAATCGACTTGGAATGAGTTGAACTAAAATTCGATTGCCAAATATGTCATAACTTGCCAAAAAGAGAAGAAACCTTTCGTCAGGAAACCCAGTGAATTTTGATTTTCAATGAGAAAAAGAGCAAATGATTTCTTATATCTGGCTCGGAAAACTTGTATCTTTTAAAAGTAAGCCAAACTGGCGACATCAGTTACGTCATCAGTGACGTATTGTTTATTGCCAATTTGACTCATTTATGAAAGATGCAAGTAAGCCATAGCTACACATCTGAATCGTCTGCAAATTTCCTAATTGAAAATTAAAGAGTAAAGGTTACCAAATAAAAAAAATGCTCATTATTTGGCAAGTTATGGCGCATTTGGCAAATGGATTTAGTTCAACTTATTAAAAGTCGATTTTTGACCAGTTTCGCCCATTTTTGCCACGGCTGACCAGTGGATTCGTAATCTACTCACTTTTCTCCAATTTCTATAAAAAATTCAGAATGATGTTCGATGGGGTCTAAAAATTGCAGTCGCCTCTCAGTCTATTAGACAAATTTAAGATTATTTACCTTTTGTAAATTCGGTAATCCAGTTCTCACTACGTGTTGATCAACATTTTTGCGAGCAAGTGACACAATAACTGTTATTCTTTTTTCAAAAGTTTCAATATGAAGTACTGTGTTTAATAGTAAATTATTATTTTAAAAAAATTGAAGACTATAACTTGAGAGAGGAAAAGTTGAATAATATGTAGCGACAACTGGATAATCGATTTTATATGCAGAAAATACAAGGGCGAGCACGATGAATTTTACTGAAGTAATTCATATTTTCATTAAAAAAAAATAAGTACTTCACTTATTATCTCGAAAATACTTATCAATCAGTGTAACAGATTCCACTCAATAAAATTTTTAATATGGGGAAGACTTTTCTTTTCAGTTCATTGGTAAATTTACTACAGGGAAACATCTTAAGAATCCTTCAAATTGTGAAATACGTGACTTTTTCGAAAGCAGATGAATTTTCTTGAACGGTACTTAGAATTGTCAATAAAACTCCTTATATTTTTGAATATACCTTCTAAAATGCTAAGACAATTTCATTAAAATTCTTTTCTTCAGATTGAAAATTTCAGATCAGAAATTGGCCGCAAAGAAGCCTCCAACATGTTTTAAAAGAACTCTGTTGCCGTTACCACAATTTAACCTAATATAGCATTCAAGAAAACTCATTTCCAGGCATTTGGCTATTTATCTTTTAAAGACTTAAAAAATTCAACAAACGGTAATGTATTAAAGGTATTTAGCCTCACATTAAGACACTGGTACATGAGCAATTCCTGGAATCAATTCTACCTTACAAGCAATCATTTAAGAAACATTCAAGACTGGCAAAACTTCCACTTAAATACTATTCTCACGAAATCACAATTCGCTTTACATCACAAACATAATTTTAGATTACTCTGAATAAATAAATACAAAAAATTTTTCATTACTTCTCCGAATTCCTTCAAGGACAAAATAGACTACCCACTCTAAGTAATGTATTCTATATTCATAGATAATAATGCAAGTTATTCTTTCTTTTTTTGAATACATAACCTTGCTTTTAGGGTGGTAGAGTTTTTTTTTCCTCATTAGATTGCGTGAAAACTTTTGCTAAGTTGGTGTGTGATTAAAAGAGTTGGAATCGGACTTACAGTCTTTCCATAGAAACGAGGTCCTGGAAGGCTCCTTTTTCTATCAGATGGATTTGATTTTCCATGAGTTGCCTGGAAAGAAATACACCATGTGTAGTTGTTGACAAATGATATTAATGTAAGTTTTGGAAAATAAATTTAGAGGTTTATCTTTATTTACTGACAGGGATTATATGTTCCATAATTTTTCTCATGGTACCGCATTAATTAAGTTGGAAATTGTTCGTAATATCATTTTTAATGTTATGAACCTCTATCTAGTTTCTAGAATATATAGTTTTTTAATAGAATATTTTTAACATTGAAAGTAGAAAAAAAAAAATCGCAATTTTTCTAAAAACTTTTGCAGTTCAAAAATATAGCAAAATTCATTTTCTTTTCCAATCAATTTGACTGAGGTTCAAAACATCTAATAGTTAATTTTGATTTGAATTCTCAAAATCATTTTTTAAAAAGATTATATTAAATTTCAGTTATCACTGTTTAAACGAAGTTTCACGTGCCAAAAAAACACACGATCTTTTATATAATGAGTTTAAAATACTCACATTTATTTTTAGAACCAAATTGTACTTCAGACTAATAAAATAACTCCATAACCTTCAGATGACACCATTATCTTACAAAAATTCCATCTAGAGGTTATTTTAAAGTCGAAATTCTCAAGGGCATCCGAAGTCGGAAAATCACCGATCCGGCTGCCTCGCTACACATTATTTGGAGGGAAGGCTCTATTATTAGGTTCCATTGGTTAACATGGCAACGTCGCAGCCGAAACTCGTGTCAGGAACACATGGCGGCTACCGTTCGGAGGAGGATCACCTTGATTGGTAACCTTTTTTTCTCTTCGTGTATTGAGCATTGAGCTGTTTAACGGATTTTTTTACACTTACCGTAGAAATTGGATCTGCATTTTAGAAAATTGTAAAATATATAATTCTAGTTTTGAATTAATAAATTTAGATGCAGCCCGGCTGCACTGGCTGTAGTGCACGAGCCGCCACTGGTGTTTCTGATATTTTAAAATTCGTAAATATGCTATGTATGAAGAGTTTAAGCTATTATATAGTGTACATTTTTAAACGTTTGATTTTTTTATCGACTTGAAACGAAATCTGGTTCCTTAACAGAATTATAAGTGTATTAATACAAAAAGAGACATGTTTAAGAAATAATTAAGAAAATAAACTAGTTCATAAAACTTGAAAAATCTTATGATAATGTAACAGTCTAAATCTAAAAAGAAACTATTTTAACATAGTAATTTATTTTCTAATCATCTTATTTTGAGTTCAACAGTAACGTTTAATATTATAACCGATCGTTTATTTGAAAGTAAAGTAATTTTACAAGATGACATTTGTGTAAACTATCTCATTAAAGTCACAAAAAAGCATATAGCTACAGAAAAGTGCACCTGCATTCCTGCATTTCAAAAATATGTATCGTTAATGGAATAAACAAAGATCATTCACACTCTTACCATTTATCCATTTATCTCCAATTAATTACAAAGTTGACATCTTATAAACTTACTACAGATTCGTAAAATGTCTCGACCAGTCATTTCAAACTCAACGTTCTGATCAAATCTCATCAGATTTTAGCTCAAACCAACCCACGAGATAGCTCAGCTTCTGCACCATTTTACAACGGTGGTTATATTCCCTCTTGAAGAAAGGAATGCCAGAAGAAAATTCCATTTGAGAAAACTATTCCGCGCAGCAAATTGCATGTTGGTTTAAAAGCGACTTGCGAACTAATAGCGTAGGCGTGACTCCCTTGCAAGCGGGTGATTACTTGATCTACCAAAATGGTGGAAAAGTCCGGATTTGGAGGAATGGTAGTAATTTCTTCGGAGACCTTGCATAAGGCCTCCGAGACACGATTTTTAGTGAGGAGTGCTTCTTAGAAGCAATATATTTGACAGAAAACTAGGAATTTTTTTCTGCTTCACAAAGAGCATTCGCACGAATTGCTATGAAAGATTTGGAACGTGATTTTGAAGAAAGTTAAAGATGGTTTTTTAAGGATGTGTTTTGTCCTTAAGGATGATATTTATTGGAAGGTAATTCATAAGTTTGCCAGATGTCTTGGAATGTGAGGTAAATTCTTTAACGTCCCAAAAATGTTGGGGAGGGCAGTTTTCAAAGGGAGTCATTATTTTAAAATGCAGTTTCCGTATAATTTTTTTTAATCAATTGGTATTTATTACTACTGAAAATTATACTATTTTGAGTGATTAATCACAGTTTTAAATAGTTTTGATCGCTGTATCATTCTCTCCAAATAATGAAAGCAAAATTCAAAAACATTCATAAAACTCTCTTTGCGCGTACAAGTTTTTATTCACCGGAATAGAGGCATGTTTTCGATTAGTGATAAAACAACTTTATTGCGAATACTTGTCTTTCAAATATAAATTTATAGAAATGAAAGAAAAAACAAGATCACAGTAAATGTATACATAAAAAAAAAAAAAAAAAAAAAAAAAAAAAAAAAAAAAAATGCGAAATATCATTGAAATCTCAAAACTTAATTCAGTAACTAAAAGACCAAAAATATTTTTCTAAAACAAGAAATTTTTTAAAGAACTATGAATTCCTTGAGGCATATATTTCTACTGCTTTGATTCACAAACTCTATCCAAATGTCTGTTTAAAAGTTAATATAGAACCATTCCCCTCTCAGCATTCAATCACCTTCACATTTATAATGGAATTTCTCAATCCATCACAAGGTCAGACAGGTGAAAATATGACAGTACTCGACCAATCCTTAAAAATTTCTCGTGATTGCCATAATTATTCCAATAAATTAAAATGAGAGTTAGAAAAATGTCAGATCGTTATTCATTTCAATCAATCTCGAATTCTAGAAGAGGGCTTAAAGTGTAGAGTGTGAATTCGTTGTGTATGGATAAAAAACATGATAAATCAGAAAATGTTACTTTGAAGTGTTAGCATAAAATAAATACATAAATGAAAAGTATAATGTAAATAAAATACTACAGAATGTGCAACATACAGTGAGAGATATAGTGTGGAAGAAAGCAATTAGTATCATAGATGCCCAAACTATTGAATAACATATTCTAAAAACAAGAAATGTGTTTTATATAGTAAGAAAATCCCACAACTTAGAAGGTACTACTCAGAGAAAGGTTTCATTAAGAAAAATTTAAGTCATGTTAACCAAGCCATTTAATTAAATTTAAAACATTACTAAACATTAAACCAACAACTTCATGTTCTTTTTATTTTTAAACATAAACAATATTTAACAGAAAAGTAATTATTTCCATTATAAATTTAGTAACATGCTTTTATTAGAGAACTTTTTAAGGAGGCATGGTACCCAAAAAATGACGAAATTTTAAATTAAATTTTTATCCCATAATATGGAGAATATCTTTCTGAATAGCTGTACAAAAAATTATACTTGTACCTTTGATAGATAAAAAATTATATTGTATTTTCTAAACCATCTCGCACTATCAAAGCTGAAAAAGAAATCTTTAACACTGTTTTTCTCAGTTCGAGTGTTGTTTAAATCCGTAAGGCTTTTTCTAAATTTAGTTACGATTGGGAAATTTTTAAAGCGTATTTATATATATCTGATAAACAAAAGTTAGTATGGAATAAAATGTGCTATTTTTTTATTTTTATTTAAAAAGTTGAAAACTTGTTTTTCTGCTATTTTTGTTTAAAAACATATAAAACCTTTTCCATAGCTTGCATCATCAAATCCATACTAAGTATTGTTAACAATTATAATACGAATATTTTGTGAAATCATCGAAAAATACTTAAAATTGCAAAAGGAGTAGCATTTCGAAAAAAGTTAAAAAAAAAAAAAAAAAAAATTTAATTAAAATAATAAAAAATTATTTATTCAAAATATTTTTGTAGGTTGAATCATGTTTTCTTACCATCAACACAATGTAAAATTACTAAAGTTTAAATTTTAGTGGCCAATTTCTAAAAATAAGTGTTTGGGTAATGCGTCCCCTTAAAAATACTTAAAAAAAAAAAAGACCAAGTTCATTCGTTTTCTTTTAATGCCTTGTTAAAATTACACTGTCAATAACACTCCAGAAATAAGATTAATTTTTCAACGACAAATCACATAACAATTTACCACAAACAAATCGTGTTATTTTCGGAACATGACAGATTTCATCGCCAGATCGTTTCAAGGAAACAATATTTGAATTATTGATAGACTGTTTCCAATCTTACAATGTACTTTTCCCTAAGAAAAGATTATGTAGCTGACAGTTTATACTTCCAAAATAAAACATTCTCTTAACGTTATTGTCGAAGTACATGCTGTTGATCGATGGACAACAAAGCCATCTATAAGATTTTATTGATAAATAATTGACTACGATCTTTCTGAGCTCGAGATGTGCAGACAACCCTAAAAATCACCGAAATCTAATGAAAAGATGGCGGCAATAAATCTGGGAGTATATGCTGTTTTACCATCATGGGAATTGATTTAATCAAAAGTAAAAGGTCAGAATTTCTATCTACTCAAATAGAGTATGGAATATCAATTACTTAAAGCGTCTGGACTGGCGATGTTTTGTTATCTGGATCAAATTGTAATTTTTTTCTTTGGAGAAAAGTTTTGAAACATTTAATACTCAGGTCAAAAGTAAGTTTAGTATATATATATATTAAATTCTAGAAGATTTTTCTGTTGAGAATTCGTGTTGCTTACTAAGAAAACTGTTATGAAAAACTATACAGACATACAAATTTCAAATGAAAAAGTAATTTAATTATTTGAATAGATGAAACCTATTATAATTTTTTAATAATGATAAGATTATGTAAACTCTCTTTTCACTTAAACCATTAACAATTTGTATAAGATGAGAGACCACAAAATAATCAGGCAATTTTTAACGGTTCAATTTTTTTAAATCAATGTAACTTTCATCAGTTAATTTGATATTTCAAATTAGTTTTTCTTCCATGGTCTAAAAATTAGAATAACTAAAAATCACATTTACACAGAAAGGCAATTGACGTTCCCTATAAATATTGGCTCAAATGTAATGTTTAGATAAACACATTTTGAAGCTGAATCAATGGTTGAATTTACTTCACATGCCATTTCTATGGGGGGAAAAGATAAAGATTAAATGTGTAAGTCAGTTTAAAGAAAAAGTTGATTGGAATGAGTTTTTTTAAAGATATAGGACATGATGTATGAAGTACATCTCTGATAAAATTTCCTTCGGTAGTGATGTACAATTTATGTTTTCGCGTCAATGTTAGCAACAAAAGATGGATCAAATATAGTGAATGAACAGTTTTCTTCTAGTCAACCACAAAACCACTTAATCAACCAAATTCTGCAGTAGATATTGGTACATCATCGGTACGATCTAGCAATGGTAGATTTGAGAATACCTTATGTTCGTTTTTCTGTAGAATTCGAAGATGAATAGATTCAATTTTGCTGATAGTACAACTACAAAACTTGACTGGTTCAATATCATTGCAACTTTTATGTTCGATTTTTATTCAAAAGTTCGTGCATACACAATTCCTTTAACAGTTCCAACAAATTTTACTTTTGCACTGCAACTCTATTTTGATAGAATGCAAGATAACTTTCTTTCGCCATATATAATCCCCTTTTTGTTGCTGACATTGATGCAAAAATTATGTACAAATGTACAATGCATGTGCAAGAAAACTTAAAGAGTTGTGCATCCCTACCGAAATACACTTTGTAAAATATGTAGTCAAACCCCGTTAACGCGAAGTCGGTGGGGCGGCCGAAATTTTTCGTATTAACCGAATTTCATGTTAAATGAATAAACTAATTCTAAGTTTTTTAAGTACGGAGAACTGCTTTTACTTTGCGTTAAAAGGAATTTCATGTTAGGCGATTTCACGTTAACGGAGTTTGACTACTCTACACATCATGTCTTAGTTTTGCTCCCTAGATTTTTGAAAAGTCTCCTAATCAACTTTCTACAGGTTATTTCACAAGTCTTCTCACCTTTCCCCACCCAAACCCACAAGACCAATTTGCCACCCCCAGTATCATTCATTGAGCCCCATTCATCCCTTAAGGGTCGTGCTGCCCATCTCATATTGCCACGTCTCGAACAGCAAGATGGGTCCGAAGATAAATGCCCTCGATCTTCTACAGAAACGCGATAGTATAATCCGCCTTCCTTGAAACAAAAGAGGCAACTCACCATTTGCAATAGCGGTGATTTATTGATACGAATGTGGGAAGGATTTCTTCAGGAAGAGGTTGAATCAATGGGAAGGTGATGGTTTTCTTCACTCTCTTTGAGTTGTGGTGATAGGTCAGAAATTGGAGTGGTGTCTGATCGGAGAAGTTAAGTGTGATTAAGGATTGCTTTCGGGTTCAATTATATTCGTGGTTTTGCGGGTGGTGGGCGGAGTCGGAAATTTGTTGAAAGATGAATTTGAAGATGTTTGAGTGGTTTCTTTGAATCGATTATAGAAACGTTTTTTATTTCTGGTGAAATTGCGGTAATTGGTTGGTAGAATTAGATTTTTCATTACGTAAGAACTACACCCACAAAATTCCTTACAGCAACAAGGCATGGTCTACTGAGAATATTCCCATTGTTAAAAAAAAAAAAAAAAAAAATGGACGCTATCTTTAAGGAATGTCTTTTAATGGGATACTGCATCATTTGCGAGCCTGTACTAGAAATATTTGAGATTTTCTGACGCAGTAATAACACAAGGGTTATAAAACGCCAGAACTTCGTTAGAATAAGTTTCTTTGTGATGGATAGAATAGTTTTCTAAATGTCTTTCAGGGAAAAACTGCTCTAAATTTATGTCTCAAATAGGAGAAAGTCTGGAAAACTCCCATTAGTTTTGCCCCACAACAACTTAAGATTATCTGTCACGATCTGTGTTAACTCTTAAATGTAGATGGTGCTCTGATTTGTGTATGACATGGGATGATATGCGACTCCACCAAGATCAGCATAAATTGCATGTAAAAATGCTTAATAATTTTTTTTTACCCATTATAGTTATGTGTGATGTCCTTTATCTTCAAATAAACCAAGAAATTCCCAGAAGAAAGTTCTTTATTTTAGTGATAAATTTTACGATATAGTGATCAATTACGAATAATTTCATGCCTTCACTCCGTCTATACTAGGGTGGTGCACAAAAAAAAAAAAATATATTTTTGAAACGCATGAGGTGAAAAAAGTTGATACACATCTTGATAAAAAAAACTGTAAAAATTTTTTTTTAAAAAAATAATATCTTCCGATCCCGCATTCACCTCAAAGTTTGAAGAAAATACAAAAAATAACTATTTTTCCTAAATTTTTTATAATTCTAAACGTTATATATTTGAAAGGCAATAGTTTGCAATGTATAGTGAAAGGGTGATATAACACAGGGAAACACTATTTCATGCATTTTTAAAACGTATATTAATAATTAAAAATATTCAAAAATACATTTTTTTTATTAAAAAAGGGATTTTTCTATAAAATGGATACTAACGTTACTTTTTACATATTTTTGTTAAAATTGTTTTATTTACTTCAAGCATTCACTTAAAAGTTTGGAATAAATACAAAAAACACCCTTTTTCCATGAATTTGTAGAATACGCTAATCACTAAATTAACGAGGTACATTAGTTTGTATTGTGTGGAATGAAATAGAACATGGAAAAAAATCAAATTAGTAATTATTTAACAATAATTATTCGCGCATAACCTTTGAAACATTGATAAAAATTGTGTTTTGGCGGTTTTCAATCTGGGTGGCCTTTCTCGTGGTGCCTTCTCTTCCTTTGAAGCTCATAAACTTACTTGGATCAAAACGCATCCTAACTTAGTCATTGGATCATAACGCACGTGGCTCTGATTGGGTCAGCCATGAATACTGGCTGGAAATAATCTGACAGACCAAATTGCACGCTGGGAGACCACTACATTGGGATATATGCCTCCTATACTCCAATGAACTACCATTCAGACACATATTTAAACACGTAGATAGTACTACAACTGGACAACATCTTTCAGTGAGATAAAAAAATTGAAGAACCTTGAAAAATTTCCCCTGACTGATTTTTTACGTGTTGAATGTTTAATTCCTTAACTTGATATGAAAGTGAACACAACTCAGTTATATCTTCTTGATATTATTACATTAAAAAAAATTAATTTTCTGAAGGACCTAAGAACATATATGTGGCAATTCGATTGTCTCGATACCTCCCTGAATATTTACTGCAGTTTTAAACTCACACTTGGACGAAATGCTTCCTTCCCTCACTCAAAAATTTGATTTCGGCAATTATTTTGTACGCAAGGAGAGATGTAAGAAAACTGAGGCATCAGGTTCTGAAATAGAGAGAACTTTCCAAGAGAAAGACTGTCAGGCATTTCAAGACAACTAAACTTAACTTTATTGTAGGTATCCTGAAAGCATTGAGTGGGCATAATTAATTGGAATGCTCGTAATAGGACCCCTCCTTTGTTAAGAGAAACAAACGGACATTAGTTAGCAAAGACTGGCGCATACGAGGTAGCACAGTTGTATTGGTGGAATCAGGGAGAGAGTATAAGATTGACTAGTCTGACCGAGCATAATTCCAAAATACACGATTTTTTAACAAACAAGTAAAAACCACCACATAGTTTTGTTTCTTATAAATACAATATCCCAAGTTTAAAACTGTACATCGGCTTATCAAAACCTCTTCTATATTTTATCCAGAATTGGACGAGATTGGCTAATATTGTTTCCAACGACCGATTCACATCGGGATTGGCCTATGTCTGGGGAAATTGGTCAGCGTATCTATGTTACTATGGACCATTGAAATCAGACTTCAACTCGTTTCCTTGTCACCCACAAGCTGTGGAAAGCTAATGTAGAGAGACAAGACAAAAGTAGGTGGCGCTGACGCAAAAGACGTTAGGACAGCACTTTTTTTTAAAGATCCATAATGCCCGACTTTTCAACAAAAATTTCCTTCAAAATGCATCACTGGGATAGAAAGCTCGAGAAAAAAGTGAACCAAATGAATAATAGCATGTTTAAAATAAAAAAAAAAAAAAAAAATGTAAGAAATAACATTAGTACCCATTTTACAGAAAAATCATTATTTCTTACACATAATGTAACTTTTGAGTATTTTTTATTATTAATATATGTTTTAAAAATGCATAAAATAGTATTTTCCTGTGTTATACCACCCTTTCAGTACACATTGCAAACTATTGCCTTTCAAATATATAATGTTTAAAATTTTTTAAAAATATAGGAAAAATAGTTATTTTTTGTATTTTCTCCAAACTTTGAGGTGAATGCGCGATCGGAAGATATTATTTTTTTTTCAAATTTGTTTTTACAATTTTTCTTATCAAGATGTGTATCAACTTTTTTCACCTCATGCGTTTCAAAAATTAATTCTTTTTTTTTTCGAACCACCCTAGTCTACACACTTTGAAAAGTTAATGCATAGCTTAGTCGAGACTCGATTTCGAGGCGGCCTATTCATGGTATGTTAGTATTCTGTCTATTATGAGTGAACTTGGAAAAGGAGAAAACCAAGAAAATCCTCAATAAGTACTATCAGGCCAAGCTAAAATGCATTAAGTTTGAACAAGATTGATATAAAACGATAGCATAAAACAATACTAGGTTGCTACATTGAGCTTTTTATGGCACAAGAGCAGCATGAGGGCTATACTACTTCACCGAAATGTAGCAATAATAAGTAGACTATTGAGAGTAGAAAATATTACATGGAAGTTTTCATTCTCGAAGAAGTAGGAAAGGAAAGGGGGGGGGGGGATTGGTAGTTTCGTTCTTTTCCCAACCGAGGACCTTTGCATTTTTTCACAGCCAACTTCACACTGAAGCGGCATATTCATTATATATTTTGCTGCTGATGTAGTAAGGCTTGCTTGTGAAAATGTTCGATTGATTTTAGGCAGTAAATTTTGGGTTAGTGCCCTATGAAATATGGAAAGTGAGAAGCAGCATTTTCGGTATATTGTTCCTTTTTTACTATTGAAAAGATAAAAAATGTTGTTCAAACAAGAAAAAAAATATCTGATGTGTTTGGAGAAGATGTATTGACAGAACGCCAGTGCCAAAACTGGTTTGCAAAATTTCGATCCAGCAATTTTGATTTTGAAGATTCACCATGTTCTGGAAAGCCAGTTGAAGCTGAAGACACAATAAAGGCATCAATTGATGCAAACCGGCGAATAACAACAACTCGTGAAATCGCTGAGAGATTAAATTTATCGAATTCTATCTTTCATGATCATTTGAAACGTTTAGGTTTAATCTCAAAGCTCGACATATGGGTTCTTCATGTTGTAACTGAAAGAAATTTGAGCCGTCGCGTTGACATCTGTGATTTGCTTCTTAAACGTCAAGAAAATTATCCATTTTCGAAGCGCATCATCACTGGGGGCAAGAAATGGGTTGTCTACATCGATGTTAAACGCAAGAGATCATAGAATAAAAAAGACGAACCGGCTCAAAGCACTTCGAAAGCCTCCTGAAATTAACTGTCAATCAACTGGACAAATTGAATGATTCACTTAAACAGAAAAGGCTAGAATTGATCGATAGAAAAGGTATAGTGATCCACCAAGATAATGCGAGATCTCATACAAGTTTGGTAACTTGCCAAAAGCTTTTACAGCTTGGATGGAATATACTACACACCCATCATATTCTCTAGATCTATCATCTTTTGATTATTATTTGTTCCTGTCTCTACAAAATTTGTTAGATGGTGAAACCTTTACTTCAAATAAGGAGGTCAAAAATCACCTGGATCAGTTTTTTGTTAGCAAAAAACAAAAATGTTATGAGCGAGCTACTGGCAGAGAGATGGCAAAAAGTGTTGGACCAGAATGGACAATATATAATTCAATAAACTATTTATTCACTATGAAAAAAACAATCTTTCAATTCCATTTAAAAAAAAAAAGAGAAGGGGGGGGGGGGGGAAACAAAAAAAAAACGAAATTACTTTCCGAACAACCCAATAGAAGAGGAGTTTCTTATATGCAAAACCAATATGGATTTTTTTTTTATTCAAGAAAGCATTCATAACACCCGATTCAATATCAACACCTTAAAAAAAAATCTGAAATTTCAGCATTAATGATTAGTTACAATGTCAGGAATTTCTTCGGTATTTAAATATGATGTAATAATTTTTTCATATGACTGCACTCGTGAGTTTTGCAGGATCGATGCAGTTGGTTATGGTTTGTGCTCCAAATATTTTATAACATCCAAATGAAAATGTATTTATCGACAGAATACGTTGTATGATTATATTCTGCATTTTTTCCTGTTTCTAATAACAGTGGATTAAATTTAAAAGAAAATATACCTGCCTATGATAATGCCTATTAATTTCAACATTATAAAGACATTACATTTACAAAGTACTGAAAAGTTTTTCATCTTTTCATGAATTAGCTATCTTTAAACAATCACAAAGCTTCTTTTTTTTTTTTTTTTTAAATTTTTTTTTTTAATCTGTTATATACAATTCCTTTAAAGGTTGATGTAAATTTATATTACAAATTTACTAACCATTGCATCTTTTGTAGTTATACGAATGCTTACATATTTAAAAACTTTTAAAAATGTCTAACTAATCATTGAATATCATTATGCTATTACTGTTTTTTTAATGGTAATATCTAACTAAAAGTCATTAATATATTAATAAAAAACTAAACTCATTATTTTCGTATTATTTGTACTAAATAAAGATATTTAAAATCTAAATGACTTAGTATATATACTAACATGATCTGCACTTGATTTAGACCTTCGAAATCATCAGCTCGAATCACAGTTATGTTGTTTCCCTCAAGATTTCTGCAAAAGTGAAAACATATATATATATAAGTATACAATTATGAAATATACAATTTAATACTAATCAAATACAGTTCAAATTATATATGAAGTTATCAAAGAGAAAATGAGCTTGTGCAGTATACTACAAATGACTACAGAAGAAATTTTTATTAAAATTTATCTAATTACGATTTTAAACGAGTATTCACTGATTGAATTGCAAGAGATTAATTTATTCAATGTTTATAGTCAATATCCAAACACTTTTTAAGTAAAAATATTGAATTCAATTGCGGTATTTATTTTCATAAATGAACTTCTCTTAATAAATGAATAATAAAATAATGCTATAATGAGAAAATATGAATCTTAAAATACGAAATAAGCAAAGAGCTTTAAGGAATATTTATATTTTAATGACATAAACTAAGTATACACAATTTACATGGGAAAGAATTTGCACACACACACTTCAGTATTTTATGCGAACATTATTTAACGTTTCGTAGAGTTTTAATTCCAAGCTTTTCTTAAAATATGCATTGCAGTTTTTCATGAATTTCAAAAGCTAATTCACATAAAACATTAAATATATTAAAAAATTATAACAAAAGAAAGCAAATATCTTTTAATGGTGAAATGGGATTTTAGAAATTAAGTGATATTGCTTATTCGCATCTACATGTGATTGTAGTTCAGTCTGAGAACACGAAATAAAAGAAAACTCAATAACGTGAAGTTGAACTAAGTAGAATTTTCAACGTTAAGTTATAAACTTCTACAAATCAAAAATATAAAACTTCCTTTAGAATATATCCCGAAACCATTGGAGCACAGAAACACACATAATAGTTTATCACAATTCAAATTCTAACAAAAGTCTTATGAAACAAAAAGAAAACATAATGTTATTAATAACGTTTTATAAATTGGGTACAATACCTAAGAAATACGAACGCTGCGTATATGCATGTAGTTATAATTTATTAATGAAACATAAAGTTTCTACGAAATCATCGTTTTCCACAAACAATGGTCATTTGTTGTTTAAGAGGTATATAAAAAATGACAATACTTTTTCATACGCTTTGAAATTTTTATATTACTACATTCACAGTAAAGCATTAAAAACCATTTTAACTTTTCTCCAAAAAATTGCTCATTCCCCCCCCCCCCCACAAAACAACATCTTAAAGTCGGATAAAATAACGTAAAACAAAGGGAATGTGATTTCAAGTTAAGAGGGACTAAACTCTGGCTCACCACTTGACCTTTTGTAAACTCATTCCAATTGACTTTCCCTGGATAATCATTTAATAACATAAGATGTCGTTTGTAACGCTTTCAGGTGATTGGATTATAAAATAGGAACAACCTGTTTTAATCGGTAATTACAATTTAAAAGTTGTAGTCTGATATTAACACTCTAAAAGTGCTTTTAATTAGTTTATGACCAAATTCATGATACTTACGATGATGATTGAATTGACACATTTAAATAGTTAAAGTTTAAATATAAATACTAAATTGGTATATAATAAATTATTTGATAATATAAAAGGATCATTATAATGAAAATTGCTTTATATATCTACTAATAATTTAAAAGTATTTAGAACTAAACTATTTGAACAAAAATTATTAAGATACAGGGTGTCCACAAATTAGTTGGGAAAAAGAGTTCTAAGAGATCTGTATAACTCATAATAACACAGCATAATAAACAATTTTTTTTTACATATAGAATGACATGGTGAAAATAAATTAATTGGTTTAAGGCCTAGTTATTAAGAATTATTCAGATGTATTTGAACTCCATTGCCCGACTAATTTGTTGACTCCCTGCATGGCAGTTTTGAAACAGTATTAAAAATATAATTTCAAATTATATTGAAATGTAATTGGTTTAAATAGTGTTTTAAAATTAATTTTAATTTTAATTTTGCTCATTAAAAAAAAAAACAAAAAAAAACAAAAAAAAAGCTTTTCTTTTAAGTATAACTACAAAATTATTTTTTTTATGTTAGAGTTATGTTTTTTATTATTTTAAAATATAATTTGTTTTAATTTTATGTTTCTTGTCTTTAGTTGTGATAAAAAGTAATCCCACATTCACACTAATTTTTTTTTTGTTTTTGTTTTTGTATTATATTCATTTAAAAAAGTTCTAAAATAGTTTTATTTTACTTGTAATCATATTTAAAAGATACATTTTATCGTACTCAAGTTGTAAATAGTTGAAAAAATTCTTCGAGAATCTTAAATCTTATTGATTTTGATATTACCTTGACAGTATAAATTTGTGTTTCTAATTGCACACAGCAGCTAATAATATTAAGACACATATTTATTTCAAACAATTTTTGCTTTATTTTACGGCTCTATCTTCAAACCTCCAAAAACATTGTTCGGGCAGTAATTTTCATGTCAAAGAAATCAATAAAGCAATCACAATCCGATTGTCAATTTCTCCCATTCCCAAAAAAAAAAACGAAAACATATCAATACAATCAACCACTCCAATGTATAGATTAACATATTTCGTACCCACCTACCTTGTATGAATGATGTCGACATTCATATCAAAAGACCTTGATACGTAACGTCGTCATGAAAATTACCTTTAAACAGTAGCTAAAACGTGGGATGAAACATCAACGTTTAACTACCCGAAGTTACTTGCAACTTTGAAAGATAAGACAATGTGATAAATTTTATTCACGATAGCGATTTTTTTTTAATTGTAAGGGCTGCTTATTTTTTTTCTCTTTCATTACTAAATGGAGTCATAAAAAATGTTACGTCTTTATTATTATTATTATTATTATTATTATTTTTTTGGAGACTGCACCCTTTTGTTCATTAAAATATTGAAAGAAACGCGACGTAAATAACTGTCAAAAGGTAAGGAGATTGTTATTTTCTTCGGATAATGACAACGCGGGATCTTATTGAAAGTAATTAGTGATAATGAAGTAGTTTTTTGGTTTGATGGTTATTAAAAATTGAAGTATTGCATCATGGAAAGAAAACTTCAGGAAATTAACGAAGAATGTTACTCATTGTTAATATCCTGAAGTACGGATGCAACTACGGAGTGCGTATTGATACTACTACTGAAGTCTCTGTATTAATTTCAACAATACCAGAAAATGTATTTACTATTTAAATAAGAAAAGCTGAAGAGGCTATGAAAACAAACTTAGAGAGGTGTGTTTGGCCTTTCCTGTGAACGAGTTTACTTTTAGTTCGAGATACGACTGTAAGTTTAGGTAAATTATCGAACTCCATTATGGATTGTTGTATGGAATGTAGTGACATATTAATAGAACATGAATATATTGGTCTGTCGGGGGTAAAATGGGTGAAAGTGTTCAAATATCGAATATGAATGAATTGAATCAAATCCGATTAGTCATATTTGTCAGGCCAAACGTATATGTCATAATTTTCCAAATAATTAACAATTTATTTTTATTTGATAACCCACTTCTGCTTAACTTTCAATGAAAAAATGGTAAATACTATTGCACTTCTCTGGAACTAAATACTTGAATATCTTAAAGTGAGCCAAGTTGGCGAGAAGCCAGAGAGGTGAAATCGTCTGTATACTACCCCCATTGAAAGGTAAAGAGCAGTAGGTTACCAATCAAAAATATATACTCATTATTTGGAAAATTATGCTAACGGATTCGATTCAGCTCAAAATAGTTTCGGCCATTTTCCCCCGGCAGATCAGTATATTCATAATAATCTACTAGCATGTCTATATTCTAAAAAAGATCAGAATGGTGTACAATGAAGTACCTAAACTTTAATGTGAACTTGAATTATCTCTCAGGCTATGTGTTTTCTTGGTTTACAAGACTTTCGTCTGGTAACGTTACTTTCTGATCGTACAATAGTTTAATTGGAAAAATGAAATGCATTGCTGAATCTGTTAGATCTTTTAATGCTTAATGCTCTTCAATGATTCGATTCTATTTAAATCATGTCTGGTTCGTTCTTAAACTTATAAATTTTTTTCCAGAAACCCAGCTGCAGAGAGACTAGAGGAGTGTGTTAGTTTTATGAAGTAGGGCGAAAAAATTTTAAATTACTAGATTGTGAATTAAAAAAAAAAAAAAAAAATCTCACATTTGATTTTCTTACATGAAAAATAAAATTATCATAAATAACGAAGTGGTGTCTTTTTTTCATAGCCCGTTTTGGTTAGGCGATATAAAAAGTGAAAATAGATGTTTTGGGAAAAATAGAAAAGTAGTCAGTAAACTGCCATTTTAACTTAAAAAAATTGTTTATTTTTTAAACTTTTAGATAATCATCACGATTTTAGTTTGAAATTGAATTAAAGTCACCTTTTTGCTATGCATTATATGGGTTATTCTCCACTGAACGCACTATTTAAGCAGCAGGAGGGACAAAATTATTGAAATTATTTAATACTTAAAAAAAATTTCTCTCCCAGAACTTATCAATTAAAATCCATCTATGATATTGCAGCGAACATCTGATAATATATAGAGATCATCCATAGTCATAACATGCATTGATGTCCACGGACATGACGATTTCCTTGCTGTTGTTTAGTTCCGAATGGAATTTTTGCGCACACATGAGATTACTAAATTGATATTTGTACAACTAATACTATCAAATAACTAATAATAAATATTTAATTATTCTTAAGTAATATTATATTGACAACAGAAACGACGGTATGATATTTACAGTTACACCTTTTTCACATGTAAATAATAAAATGTGATTCTTGTATTGAAAAATAAAGTACACAATATGTATTAGAACTAAAATGGCTACATTAGACTTCTTTCCAATATCATAATTGGTTTGTTGTGTCACTTGGGCTGTTAAAGAACTAAAATCTGTCGCAAAATGACGCATTAGTCTTGCGGTAAGAGGTATTACATTAACTGTAATGAAATTACTACTCATAAAATTTTTTATACTCAGGCATAACATTGTTTGATATACCTTATAGTTAAAAATAAATATAGAATCAACTATGTATGAAGTGAAATTAAAATACTGATAAAGCAAGCAACTCTGAGATTGTGACAGTCCACGGACATGACAAATCATGTCTTGTCAACTTATTTTTTTAGTATAAAAATAATTTTAATTTATATTATTTGTTTTGAGGAGTTTTGATTGCATTAAAATATATTCCATGGTTAACCAACTTATCTATTGTGTGTTTTACGGAAAGACGACCCACAAAAAGGTAATTTAAACTTTTTTTTAATTAATTTACGGTATGTTTTAACAGATTGTGAAAACCTACATATGTATCACTGTCTATATACAATAAAGTTTACTTAATATTTAGAATCTTCAGTAAGTTAAAGAATAAATATCAATTCAATCAAGACGAAAACATTTTGAAACGATTTATCTCAAGTAATCAACAGACAATAAGAACAAATATTATTAAAAAATAAATAAAAAATAGCTATGTATTTTGAAATACGCAAGTCATAAAACACATGAATACTTAATAACAGCAAGAATGATAGCGAGGGATATGCTTTAGTACCTTAGGTTTAGACAATCAACTTTGTTCTCATTGACTTTAATTTTCAACAAAGCTTTTCTAAATATAAAAAAGTAAATATTTTGAAAACACACCACGGTTAAAATAATATTAAGAATAAACCGAATAAATAATTTTAAAATCCATCTTCTTTAAAATTGTTCCCTTCCCTTTATTATTAATATACATATTATATATATATATATAAACTAGAACTATCAACGACATTTGTATAAAACATGAAATTAAAACAAATACTATGATAATTCATCACTGTAATACCTAAAAGGGGTTAAACATTTAAATAGAAACGGTGAAATAATTCTACAATAAAAAACGCACAAGAACTGAACTTCAAAAAAACTACTATCCCCTTAGACTTAGAGAAGGGACTTATACGTGGGCGTAGGGTGGGTAAAATCGTGGCCCACATAGTCACGAAACCCACCTGAAACACGACCTGGTCACTCATGATCGTGACGGAGGCAATCGTGACTGGACAGAAAGGCGAAAATGTAATCAGCGCTAATTCGAGAAAAGGCTGCCGTAACAGTTCGCGGTATTATTTTTTTATGGGCTTCTTGGATGATTTTTTTAAAAGTTTTATTTTATTTTGCATTCATAGAGTTGCGGAGTTATTTTTACGGTGGCAGAGTTCATTTTTGTCTTGAGAAATGGGTTTAAGGTTGGTGGTGGTGGTAAAAAGCTGCCTCGTAAATTTCAGTTAAGAACTTAATAGGAATAGTGGTATACCACTATCCAATATATACCTTAATTCAATATATGTAGGCCCTGGGAAAATGAAGAAATTGATACTAACCACATGATTATAATGTTTACTTTCAATTACCCAATATGTAATACAGAGTAATGAAAGTATTGTATTCAGTTAAAAATAGACTATTATTATTTTCTTTATTATTATTATTATTATTAAAATAATTATTATTATTAAAATAATTATTATTATTATAATTATTATTATTATAATTATTATTATTATTATTATAATTATTATTATTATAATAATAATTATAATAATTATAATAATAGTAATAATTATAATTATAATAATTATAATTATAATAAATGTAATTATAATTATAATAATTATAATTATAATAATTATAATTATAATAATTATCATTATAATAATTATAATTATAATAAATATAATTATAATAATTATTATATTTATTATAATTATAATTATTATAATGATAATTATTATAATTATAATTATTATAATTATAATTATAATTATTATAATTATAATTATAATAATTATAATTATTATAATTATAATTACAATTATTATAATTATAATTACATTTATTATAATTATTATAATTATTATAATTATTATAATTATTATAATTATAATAATTATAATTATTACTATTATTATAATTATTATTATTATTATTATTATTATTGCATTTCTTAACTTTTTGGAGTTTAGAAAAGTAATCGAGAAAAAATGACTGTGTGTCTGTGGTCAGCATAGTTACCATAGCTGACTTAGAATGTTAAACTTTTGTGTACAGGTGAGTGGTGCTCATGGGACTTGCGCCATTAAGGTTTTGGGCAAAACAGGCCGTGCGCATAAGGTAGCAAATTTGATATATTTCTGTTTTTCAGCAATTAAACAGCAATAAAGATATCGAACGAAATAGCTAGAGTAATACATCTTAAGGTGTTCTAAACATACCCACCTTCGAAGTTTCAGTATAATTGTGGTAAAAACGTAATAAGATGAAGAGCGTATGTCTTTAACATAGAGTTCCCATTCCTTTAGCATCGTCCATCGACGATCGTTTCTCCTCTGTTTGACTTGCAAGAAAGAATACTGTAATATTTAACGAAAAATATCGCCAACTTCGTCATTTTGGAAATGGTATTTTTTTGCCAATGCACACCACAAATTATCGCCGAAGAGGTAATTTCTTTAAAAAAAATAAAAAACAATGAAAATATGAGAACGAAAACGGTAATATACATCAATCCATAAGGAATTTAAATGCAGTGATCAGTATTAAATGCAATGGACAATTCCCGCATTTTTTAAAAACGAGTGAAATTAGATTATATGTTTATGAAGAATTTCTTTCTAATTCCAAATATTTAAACTAAAGTTCTTTAAAAAAAATTAGTTATTTAAAAATTAAGAAAAGGAATGTCCTTAAAATCGAACCAAAACCAGCAGCAATATACGTGACGTCAGGGGTTTCTGCAGTTTCGTGAGGTTTCTGCCAAATAGTTAGCGTTGAAATAATTGGCGTTGGTAGACCATTGCCACATTCCGTACAGGTTAGCGTGATTTGTGAGAAAATTGCAAATCTGGCTTCCGCTGCCGCATTTCAAGCCAAGATGTTTGCGAAGACGTGACGTTACATTCAATGCCAACGGAATGAATCGTTTTCTCGCCAACATCAAGCAAGGTAATTTTGATCGCAAATTAAAAAAAAGAAAAGCGATGTTCCACACCCCTAGTTATCTTTAAGATGTTATTTAAAAACAAATTTGTTATTTTACTATCCATTAGATATAATTCTGCGATCGAAAAAAATCTCTAACTCGAATATTTAACGCACATAGATCTAACACAGACGTTGATTCTGAAAATGAAAAGAAAGAAAGAATATCTATGTTTTCCATTTTTTTTTCCATACATCCGTCATACAAGAAATTATGCTATCTGTAAATCTGTTACTAAATCGATTTTGATGAAACTAAAAACGTGCATGCGATTAGTTAACAATTTGGTTTGCAAACTCGAAAATTTGGCTCTTTTTAACTTGGCGACATTGAAGAACGGATTAGAAGCAATTTATAACAATGGACATAAAATTCTGTATCTTCAGTTTGATTTGTATTCTGTTTTCCCCGCCCTCCCACACTAAAAAAAGAGGCGTCCAATAACCTTATTTAATGAATTTAAAAAAAGATTTAGCTTCTACATTAATGTAGCCATAATCTTCCAATAATGTAGTCATAAATGTCTTTGTTATTTCTCAAAGTCAACAACCATAGCCGAAAGTAAAATTTGAAAAGTATTAGTTGACGCCAAACTCACCATTTTGAGAAGTTTTTAAAAATTAAATACCGTTAAAATATCGCAAAAAACTACATAGTGAGGTTTTTGATTTTTTTTCCTGTAAGTAATTAATTGAATAAACATGTTAAAAGTCTTGCTAGGTCCCTGTAGAAATCTGATTCGCATTATTTGCAAAAACTTACAAATCAGCAATTTGGTTGCATTCCACTAGTTAGACCAACAAAGCACACCAAACAGACGATATGCATTCAAGAAACATAAATAATAATTCATATTTAATTATCTCTAAAAGAATTTCCTGTACTTCGTGATAACTTTTATTTTTAAACTTTTTAAGTTCGTTCCAAGCTCTGTCCATTGAAACAAAGTGATTTGTAGCTCTTTCCGTCTTTCAAACGGTCAACTTATGACGTAATTAGATGGGAGGAGGAGAAAGTTATGAGGTCACTTCTTTTATTTACCAACCTTGAACTTAGTTGACTTTTGTGGACTGTCTGAGTTCTGTAGATATTTCTTCCATGGGAATTCTAGAAACACATTAAAGTGTTTCGATTTTAAAAAAAAAAGAAACTTGTTGAGGAAATAGGTTTTGTGATGCAGGATTATACCTGTCGAGACAGTGTTAAGGTTTTTTTTGTGGTATTAAGAATTGAAGGGATTTTCTATAAAGTGACTTTCGGCATTCGTGACTGACGGGCTTTTGTTTTGTGGAAGATTAAAAATGATATTTCGTTCCAAAGTATTATGAATTTAAGGATTCATTCATTTTAGTAACGCTGGGGAATCTATTAAATTCAGCGAAGACTTTTTTTAACACGCTTTTATTAGTTTCACCTGTATGTTTGATTGTGACCTAGTCTTTTGGGATCAATTTTGCCCTACTTTGAGCGATCTGATTTGATTCAAACCTTACACACTTGTCAAAGACCGATGACAATACAATAATTCAATAAGTTTGTCGCTTTATCACAAGGATTAGCTCGTGTTGCCCTTGCGCCGTCAAATTCCAACCAACCAACCTTCTCGGGAATCGAACCCTGGTGTGCCGTTACAATCCCAGTAATCACAAAACCTATAATCGACAATTGATAAGGCAGACATTTGAAAGATTTGTCGTGGGAACGACGGTTATACAAAGCGTGTTTTTTTAGTCGCATTATCCTGATCTTCAGGATTAGTGATTTTTCATATTCAGAGACACGGTAGTGTTTTGTGCCAAGTAATACGGCATGTACCAAGGCATACACATGACTTAAATTTGAGACAAGTATGTGATTATTGGCAGGAACAATTGGAGAGTTTTGTACACTTAACTAAAAAAATTAACTAAAAAAATGTATAATACACAGAAAAAATAATTAATAATTTAAAAAACAAGCTTTAATAGAAAACCAAACTAAAAAGTAGAAAATAATTAATAGTTTAAAAAACTAAAAAACACGTTTTAATAGAAAAGTGAACTAAAAAGTAGAAAATAATTTTATATAAGTTTGAAATAAGAATAGAGTGATTAACAATAAATATTTCTTGTTAATCACTCTATTCTTATTTCAAACTTATTTAAAATTATTTTCTACTTTTTAGTTCACTTTTCTATTAAAGCGTGTTTTTTTAGTTTTTTAAACTATTAAATTTTTTTTTAAAAGTGATGGAATTGAAGCTGTTAATCCAATGCCAAGGTCTAATGTTACCACATCAATCCATTTTTTGTACAGTGAATTTTTATAGTGAAATTATTTAAGAAAATAGCTTAATCTAAAGATAAAATTTATCCATAACAAACTGGAAGCAGAGGTGCAAACAATTTTGACATAATAAAGGCGAGTAGTAGATATGAAATGAAGCAAATTTATTTTTTATCCTACTTTGGAATTCTGTATCCTAGATGTTAAGGCCTCTACTGTCTATCTATTACATGAATAGCTCCCGCTACAAAGTTTAGCGTTGTCTGTTGCCGTGAAAACAGGACAACCACATTTTCCACTGGGGGGGGGGGGGTCCAGGAGAGAGGCCTCTAAATTTGCCGTATCGTAACCTTTTTGGACGTCAATGCACGCACACCCTTATTTTAAATGAACGAGTCTTGTATCTATAGCGACGGCCACCTACAAGACTATCTGGGGGGAGATTTTAACCTAATAGACAAACACCAATTCCATTTTTCATGGTTTTTCAGAAGAACTGGTCAAAGTTGAAAACCTGCTGTTGCTCTGTTTGTCATTGATACTGCTTCAAAATAAATATTTCCGTTGTAAATACTTGTATTGTATACTTCTAAGAAGAACGTGAAATATTCATAATATTTAATAATAACCTGAAATAGAGAACATGGAGATAATTTTATTTTCTTCTAGGATACAGAATTATTAAAAGGCAATTAATAAAAAAATAATAATTCTTATATTTAAGAAATTATATTCGTTTTCACGTTAAATAGTCTTATTATTGTTATGTGACCCATAAAATATTAAAATCAGCCAGACTTACCCCCTTTCAAAAACCATGCTAAAATATTCCGTCTATTAAAAAAATTATGAAAAAATTATTTATTCGAAAAATGTCAGTAACTCTACTAAAATACGAGCTTCTAATAAATAATAATAATAAAAAAAAAAAAAAAAAAAAAAAATTATATATATATATTAATCTGAAATATAGTCCACTTAACACCAAATTGTATTTTATTATAACAG
Source organism: Linyphia triangularis (assembly GCA_963978545.1). Lineage (NCBI taxonomy): Eukaryota > Metazoa > Arthropoda > Arachnida > Araneae > Linyphiidae > Linyphia > Linyphia triangularis. Next base: position 26,097,413 of record OZ021726.1, on the reverse strand, counting down.
AACTGTCTGTGATGTCTTGAAAATAGTATTTTAATGGCAAAAATAATTAGTATTTTATAAATCACCTCTTCACTTCTGTACTGCCACTACTTTAGAAAAATAACAGTTAATATCCCTCACAAAAAAAAGAAGTGCTATGCCACATATTATATTGCCCATTGAGGGCTAAATAAAATATTGAATTTCTCCTTTTTTATACGCAATAAAAATATTCATCAATATATACTGCAACAACTTCTAAATATCAATGTTAACAATTCATTTTGAATAGCATACATTCATTTATCCTAGTTCGTTTACAATTTCAGCCAAAACTTTCCATTTCATATTTTCTTTACAATTGAAGATGATCAAAATAAACCTTCAAACTTTAAAGCGTTCTTTAGAATATCGATCAAAAAGTCTTGAAATTAAAGAAACTGGGTGGAACGGCTCACAGCAACAAGAACCCGAACACAACTTTACAAGAGAAGGAAAACACCTGTTACATTGTCTTGAGGACCTTTTGTCAACGACAGACAAAAAAGGAAAGTTGCGTAAAAAAAAAAGACAAGAAATAATAACAATAAAAAAAAAAAAAAAAAGGAAACGTCTCTTAAGACGCCCAATTTGTGGTCTGTTTACGCAGAGGTTAAGAAGCAGCTAGATAGAGAATCCTGCTATTATGCGGCAAAAAACAAAGCATAGAGGATGGTTTTTCGCTGTTTACTTTGCGGTTGTGGTATGGGTAAATATTAGGCTATAATATTCTAGTCCCTAGTTAGCTTCAGCGAGATTTCGTGTTTATAGGTCATTTATTGGAAAAAATGGGTAAATGTTTGTGAAGGAAAGTTTGAAAATTGTATTTATCATAAAGTTTTGATTGATTGATGCTATGTAATTATGTATGGTAATTTAATGCAGAATATCTCTTCCCGAATAGTAGAATTTCACACTTATTTCTTTTTTAATTTTTCTGTTTTAGAATTTAATATTTCCCCAGTATTCAAATGAGTTATTGAAGTGTACGACGGTTGTAGTATTTGGCAACATATTGTAGTAATTGGAAATTTGTAAGGAGGGGGTCCATTAAAATATCAACCATCATAACTTGTTGAAAATTATCTTATGTTAACTAGTTATCCATTTTTTTAAATTATTCTTTAAATTATGTAATTAAAGACTTGCCTTTGTATGGAAAACTTGCTAGTTTGGCATTAAATGAGGGGTCACATCAATTTTAAGATGGCATTGTTCTAATTACCAGAAGGTATATTTTTTCACAAAAATTTCAATAATTGCAAATTATGGAGACACACTAATCAACAAACATGCAAAAACAATGAAGAATATTTTAAAAATATATATATAAAAAAAGAAGCCTTAAAAATAATTATAAATATTTATTCCACAAACGATTCTTAGAAAGCAATTATAAAGAATAAACACAAATACGGCTTTGAAAATAGTGTTTAAGAATACGAAGAAGCAAAAGATTCAAGTCATATACTCAAGAAATTCGAAGAACTCCTTAACTCTTATCCCTCAAAAGTATTCACAAACCACCCTAATAAAGATATTACCCTTATCAAACCAGTGACATAATCAGAAAAGAAACCAAAACAACCCGAAATTACCACTCATAACTGAGCAGAAACTTCTCTCATTACAAGGCAAGACCACACACGCTGCGTCCATAAACGCCATTTTTTTTTTTTTATATAAGCACCGGGCAATATATAATCCCACATGATTTATTTATATAAAACGCTTTCTAACAATTCGTTTCGGAAGTCCGACCTCATTTCTCAGCCGATATAAATTCCGAAAGCTTCCTTCTGTAAATAACGGAACCATTGTGACTTTATGAGTGTGGTAAAAAAAAAAAAAAAAAATCAAAGATAAACGCCCGTGTAGAAAAATGCCCGGCTAAGCAGCTTAACTGTCATTTAGCGTGAGGTCATAGATATTGAATTATGTGAGAATTGCAAATAGGGGTAGGAGGAATATTGTTTGAGGCTTCCGTACGATTCTTAATACGTACTGTGGAACATTAGCATTCGTTCATTTTTCACAGAAAGACAATCGGCATGCTTAATGATATAAACATGCTAGTTTGATGTTGTGCTAATAAGTTGGGTGTGACAGTGATAGTTTTTAGAGGCAAATGGATATGGATTAGCTTTCTGGATATTGAGATTGATTTTTTTAGCGCTTATAAAAAAATCATCCGCTCTGTATTTAAAAGCGAAGTAATGGATAGTTTGTTTGAAGATTGGAGGAATGGAATAATGTTGACATGGGCAACTGGGGAAATTTTTGCCAGAAATAATCATGGACCTTATTAACTTCAGCAATAATGCTGAAATAATTGACATCAGCAATTGTTAAACGTATTTACATCAACAATCGTTAGCGCAGACATCATTAATTATTGGTGTTGTGACGATTTCTCGAAATAACGACGACGAATTACAAAGGTAGCGCTTTTATTAATTTTTTAAAAGAAGTTGTTTAAATTTAATATTATTGAGACTATCATATTTTTTCATGCCAAATACAATCTTGTTCTTCTCTGGTTTTGTTCTCCGGGTAACAATTCGGCTGTTGCCACTCGCTTAGATAAATCTTAATCATCCGGCTGTTGCCACTCGCTTAGATAAATCTTTACAGACTCCTCCCCTCCAAGAAAAGACTTTTTATTGAAGAGAAAAAGTCTTAGAATTTAAAGTCTTTCAGTCTTAAGAGTTCATACAGCCAGTTAAATTCAGTGCACTAATTTAAATTAGTATTTTACTGCCAAATTATAATATTTAAGTAGAGTATTACAAGTTTAAATAAATAAGCCTACCCATAACACTAAGGTTCTAAGATGAAGAATAAATAAAAATATCTACAAAGTCAATGTCTTACATCAATGTTTAAGGAACTCTACTCAGGGTATCGGCATTTCGATGGAGACTTCCCTTACGATGGACAACTTCATAATTGAATGGTTGTAATTTGAGGGCCCATCTCAACAGACGCGGATTAGTCCCTGTATTTTTCTCTAACCAGACCAATGGATTATGATCTGTTTGAATGATGAACTTGAGCTGCCCATCAAGATAACATCGTAATTTCTGAATCGCATAAACAATGGCAGCACATTCCCTCTCGGTGGTACTATATTTTTGTTCTGCTGGAGAAAATTTCCGACTCAAGTACATAATAGGATGTTCTTCACCATCTTGGTTCACCTGAGACAACACCACGCCTTGTCCAAGGTTCGAAGCATCACACTGAATGACAAATGGAATGGTGAAATAGGGGCTAAATAATACTGGCTTTTCCGAAAGTCGATTCTTTAATTCTTCGAAAGCATCTTCACAAGCAATGCTCCAATCCACAGACGATTTAACTTTCTTCCCTTTTAGTAGATCTGTTAATGGTGCCGCAATTACAGAAAAATCGGGAATATATCGGCGATAATAACCAGCAAGACCTAAAAATGATCTAATTTGGGTTTTGTTCAAGGGTCTGGGGAAATCTTTAACGGCTTGTACTTTAAGTTCTCCAGGTGTTCGCTCACCTTGTCCAACTATGTGGTCCAAATACTTGACATATTCCCGAGCAAACTGACACTTCGAAGGCTTTATGTGGAGATGAGCTGTTTTCATCTTTATTAAAATTTCTTCTAAGTGTTTCACATGCTCTTCCCAAGTATTTGAAAAAATTGCAACGTCGTCCAAGTAAGGTACAGCAAATTCGTCGCAGTCTTGCAACAACCCAGCCATCATTCTACTAAAATAATAAGGAGCATTCTTGAGCCCAAATGGTAACCTTAATGGCTTAAAGGTACCAAAGCTGGTCACAAAGGCAGCATATCGCTGGGCCCGTTCACTCAATGGTATTTGCCAGTAACCACGGGTTAAATCGAGAACAGTGATATATTTCGCTGATGACACTTTCTCTACAAGTTGTTCTATATTTGGTATAGGGAAATACTGTGTCCTGGTCACTTTGTTCAAACGACGATAGTCAATACAAGGTCTAAGATCTTTTCCAGGAACCTCAACAAGTATTAAAGGAGAAGTAAAATCCGAATCTCCTCGTTCAATTACTTTGAGTTCTAACATTTTATTGACTTCGGCCTTCAAAATTTCTGTTTGTCTTGGAGACATTCGATATGGCTTTGCGATAATTGGCTTTTCTACTTCCAACTCGATATCATGTTCAGCCAGATCTGTACAACCAGGTTTATTTGAAAAGAGTTCAGAGTACTTGTTTAAAAGTTCCTCAAGTTGATTCTGTTGTGCACCTGAAAGTTTAGATTTTGATCTTATGTCCTTTAAAAGTTCATTCAACGCTGACCCGTTAGATCTATCAGCAAGGCCAAGATCTGGTATCTCCTCTTCTTCATCTTCCCTTTTGCCTTTAATTTCTTCTAGGCCTAAAAGATTTAAGTGTTCTACTCTTTTAACATAGGGCTTTAGCATATTAATATGGTAAACGTGATCTTTGTTCTTATCGGGAAACCGTATCACATAGTTGGTATCCGATAACCGTCGAACTACTTCCCCAGGTCCAATCCACTGCACCGATAACTTGTTGGGTTTTGAAGAAGCTACAACTAATACGAGATCGCCCGCTTCGAACTGCCGTTCTACCGCTTTCTTATCATACCAAAGTTTTTGCTTTTCCTTGGCGCTTACCATATTCCGTATTGCTAATTCTTGGTAATTTTCCATACGATTTATTAATTTAAACACATAGTTTACAACACAATCCTCTTCTTGGTGTTCTTCTGTTAACTTGTCATAGAGCAATACAAGCGGAGTCTTCAGATTTCTTCCGTGAACTAACTCAGCTGGTGTAAAGCCTGTACTATCATGAGTCACAGTCCTTAACGCGAACAGAGCTTGAGGCAAAATCTTTTCCCATTCGGAACTAGATTCTAGACAGAGGACACGAAGAATTCTTTTCAGAGTTCTGTGCATTCTTTCGACTGGGTTACTTTGCGGATGGTGTACAGAGCTTCTAACAACCTTAATTCCAAATCTTTCTAAAAATTCGCAAGTAAGTGCACTCATAAATGACGTTCCTTGATCAGTCTGTAGTTCTTTTGGGAAGCCCATTCGGCTGAAAATCTGGAGTAGGGCGTCAATTACTGTGGTCGATTTCAGATTTTCCACAGGGACTGACTGCATCGGGATATTTTGAAGACATGCACAATGCAGTAATGAGGTATTGATTCCCTGATGGGGTTTGAGGTAAAGGTCCCACAGCATCAACATTTATTTTTGAAAAGATTTCAGTAATAACTGGAACTATCTTGAGTGGTGCCTTCTTCTTATCTTGTGGGTTTCTTACCCTTTGATATAGATCACATGATTTCACAAAAGTTTCGACCTCTTTGTAACAGTTTGGCCAGTAGAACGTTTTAAATAAAGCATCTTTAGTCTTCGCTATTCCCAGATGAGATGCCGTTCTTTCATGGCAGAATTCCATAATCTGTTTTCGGTACTTCTCCGGCACCACAAGCAAAAGTCGTTCTGTTCCTTTTTTATCTTTCTTCACGAAAAACAGCTTTTGATTTTTTGTCAGATACCTATGCTTTTCAGGGTCTGTGTCATGTTTTGTTTCTTTGAATAGGGGCTTCAGATCCTCACTTTGAAATTGAGCGTCTAAAAATTCTTCTGGGGTTAATTTCATAAGTTCCAGTTCTGCACTTGAAAGATCTGCCACCGGTAAAATATTATCATTACCAATTTGTTTTCCAAATTGTTCATTTTCCCTTGAATCGCTTGCTTCTGGTTCCGAATTTTGCATCTCTGATTCTACCATCTTCTTACTGGAAGATCGAGTTTGTATGACATTAATTGTATCCATTCCAAAATTTTTATTCTGGTTAACTTCAGTAAATAATTCCATTGTTCGGTTTCCTAATAGGTACCTTCCTTGATCTAAAGAATCTCTGATGACAGCTGCTATTGTCACAATGTGCCCATAAGCGCAGTCTATCTCAACCTCAGCTAAAGGCAGACAAATGGGGCTTTCTTCTAATGGGGTTTTAATCCATACCGTTTCTGTAGTTAACATTGAGGGTTTTACATACTTTCTGCAGATCAGGTCAATTGATGCTCCGGAATCACGAAGTATCGGCATTTCTATGCCATTTATTTTTCCTTGACTGATATATGGTTCAAGAACATCTTTAAAATTTTCTTTCGTAACCAAGTTAGCAGCTACTGTTTCAACGCTTTTCTTGAGTTTATCACAGTTAGGTCTTAAATGCGAGGTAGATCCGCACTCGTAACATCTTCGTAGTTTATCGCATTGAGCCTTCAAATGAGAAAATGACCCACACTCGTAACAACTAGGCTGCTTCCTCCTCTCAAATCTTTTCTCTCTTTCACCTTCATCACATTTATCTTCCTTCCATGGAGCATTTCTCTTGAAATTAAATTTGTCCTTAGGGTATTGTCCTTCCTGAGGTTTGGAATTATTTCTAGGTGGCTTTTCTTTTCTTTTGAAACTGTCTCTGACGCTTTCATAGTCATCCAATTTCTCTGCTAAATACTCTGGATCTTTAATATTAATCCAATTGTCTAAAAAGTGTTCTCTGATTTCTAGAGGCACACGAAATTTTACTTGTTCAGCAATAATCAGATCTTTCAGTTGCTCAAAAGTTTCAACTTTCATATCTTCAATCCATTCGGTAAAATAACTCCGCAGCTCGTGGTAATAGTTTCTCCAATTTTTATCTGGCATTTTCTGGTGTCTGTAGAAACACTGCTTCAATTTTTCGCTGTTCATTTTATACCTTTTCAGAAGAAGAGTTTTCACATGTTCATAGTCATTTGCGTTTTCAGGCGATTCTCTAGCCAGCATGTTTGAAACTTCTGCAGGAAGTACACCCAACAGATAATCAGTCCAATCTCTTTTTGGAACTTTGGCCATTTCTGCCTTTCTTTCGAAGTTAATTAAATATAACCCCATTTCATCCCTATTTTCTTCAAATTTAGGCATTATATGCGTCAATTGAATCCTGGGAACTCCGTTTTCAGATACATGGTTTGTTCGAGGTAGGGATTCGGTTTGGGAAATTTCTAGCTTTTTTAATTCTAACTCATGCTGTCTCATTTCCCGCGCCAAATTATCTTCCCTTTCTCTTTCTTCCCTCTCTCTTTCCCTTTCTCTTTCTTCTTTTCTCAGTCTTTCTTCAATCACACGATCAAATATCAACCTAACCTTCTCCTCATTATAATATTCACTTCCTAAAATTATTCGCTTAATCTCAGGTATTTTAGTTTTAGCATCCACCTCTTCGCCCAATTCCTCACATATTTGAAGCAAATCTTGCTTCTTACCTTTCCCTAAATAACTCATTTTCTTTCATAAGAGAAATCAATCAAAATGCCAATCGTTAATTCTCTCTTTTTTTTTTTTTTTTTTTTTTTTTTTTTTTTTTTTAAAGAAAACCAACGCCACTTAAAATTAAAATTCTAAACTTCAAATTTAATTCCAAACTGCAAACTTAATATTTCAATAATATGAACTTTAAATTTCAAACGATATTCTTGAATTCACTCAAATACAATATTCCAATAATATGATGAAAACTTTTGTTCAGGCGATTACAGAAGTATACACATAACTTCTCAAAATACTACCACAGAAACCATACTTTTCGAACTAACGTTTCAAATTTTACTTCGTGTTCGACAAAATTAAAAAAAAACCTATTTCACTCATATTCTATAAAGTGAAACAAATCAAAGACTAATAAGCCCAATTTATCGCCAACAAAAGTTCTATCAATACACAAAAAGAAAATACCAGCAAACTCAAAATATCTCCAAGCTAAAGTTTCATTTATACAACTTCTCAAATAATATTCCTAAATTAATTCCATAACAAATTTAAACAACCAGCATAGCATTCAATAACATTACAGTGATTTCTAGTACAGATATAAAAGAATTCTATATATTGATAAGTAAGTCACAGTAAAACTTAAACTTCAAACAAAATATATATTTGCAAAAAAGATTTTTTTTTTTTCTTTCTAATAATTCCTTATAACCTAAAATAATTAAGCACTGAACCAACGGCAAGGAAAGGATACATAACCCAAGATCACTTTTCTTCCGTTACTTCAAAATGGCTGTCAGTCTTGTTAAATTCGAATATTCTTCGGCACTGAATTTCTTCACCAGTTCGGATTCCAACGCATGCCACCAAATTAGACTGTGACGATTTCTCGAAATAACGACGACGAATTACAAAGGTAGCGCTTTTATTAATTTTTTAAAAGAAGTTGTTTAAATTTAATATTATTGAGACTATCATATTTTTTCATGCCAAATACAATCTTGTTCTTCTCTGGTTTTGTTCTCCGGGTAACAATTCGGCTGTTGCCACTCGCTTAGATAAATCTTAATCATCCGGCTGTTGCCACTCGCTTAGATAAATCTTTACAGTGTTGTTAACAAGAGTAATCATAAACATTGTTGAAATACAACAATGAACGTTGTTAAGAGTAACAATCAAAGACATTTACATCCACAATCAACTGATATTATTAACACCAGAAATCATGCATTGTTCAAATACAACAATAATGAATATCGTTGACATTAACAGTCTAAGATACTACAACAATCATTGATATTTTTAGCGAAATCAATCATAGATAAACAATATCGAAGTATAACAATAATGGATGTTGTTTACATTCGCTGATGACGCTGATGAAATGCAACAATAAATACTGTTGATGCTCACAATCAAGGACATTGCTTTCATTCATTCAACAATTATTGTCATTCAACATTATGAATTCTTATTATTGAGGACATTGCCAATCCTAGATATTGTTAAACAGAAAAGATAGGTTACTTTATATTATCAATCTTAAGTTCGCATTAAGAACAACGTTAAAACGTTACATCAAAGAATATTAATAATTTTGATTCTTCAATCATAATTTTGTACCACCAATAATTACTTTCCACAAATTTCTATTTAAACCTTGTGAATATACACAACCATACTATATCTTAAGTATTTAGACAAAATTACTATCACTCCATCACTTGATCTACCAACCACGATCATTGTTTATTTACAGCGCAAAAGGGATAACTTTTTTGTCACCATAAACAAGTTTCATTAAAAATAATGATCATTTCAAGCAGAAAATCTGTTTTTTGCCAAAAAGAGCATAAACCCCAGTAATATCCCATCAAAATTCTCCAACGTGCTAAATCCCCAAGTTCCAGGCTCAAAAGCTAAACCCATGTGAAGGAACCTTGTCAAACTGAAATGAACCGCAAGCCAGACTAAGTGTTCCGTGAACTGCGCTAGTCTTCGGAACCCTAAAATTGTGACAGCCAAATTAGAAGAAACCGCAACACAACACGTAAAAAAAAGAAGAAAAGTGGAAAAGAAGAGTAGGGTGAATGTAAAGAAGAAATGACAACGTTAAGTAGTTCTCGGGCATTTTTTGTATTGCTGATTTTCATCGTGTGACAGTGTATTAGGTTACATTTGGCGGGGTTTGTTATCAGCTAAAAACAGCGTCATTTGAAAGAGCGTTGGCTCTGGGGACATTTGATACCAGGAAGTTGTTTTGGTTTTGAGATGAATGTACACGAAATGGCGGTTTTTCTTAACAGGTATTAATTATGTGAAATTAGCCCTTTACGACGGATGACAAGAAAATTTGTCCAAAAAAATCTGAAAAATTCAAAACATACTCTAAATAATCTAAATAAACAAGGTATAGGATAAAAATCATTGTTTTTAACTAATTCAAAATAGTCTTTATAATGGGTTAAGAAAATATAAGACGTCGTTAACTTCAATAATGATGTTGTTGAAATACAGCAATAATGGTTGTGGTTGACACTCGCAAATTTGTGAAATTAACTAATTTTGAAGCTGAAGATGTTAGATTTTGTTCAATAAAGAGTATTTAGATATTGAATATAAATTATAAAATAATCATTTGATAATAAGAAAACTGTAAGTCAATTATATCATTCGAGATCTTTTTCTCTTTAAGATATTCTTTGATATGGGGAAAAAGAGAAAACTTTTGATGTGGCACCTCCATACGATATAAAATAAACAATATAGATAGTGCGTTTTTGTTGCAGAATACTGCATACTACATTAGCTCATTCTGACGAGCATAAAAATTACAGAAACACTTGGCGCATTTTCTTAACGATATCTTTTTAGGGGGAAGGGGGGAGTCCAGTAAAAATTCAAGAAGTCATTTACAATATTATATCACAGTTTAAAAAAAAAGTTAGTTTTTATGCAGGCAAAAAACAAATGATTTTTATTCGATACAAGTTAAATGCAAAGATTATTCTAGTTGTTAACCAACTTAAAACAAAGAACCACTTTTGACATAGCTAAATAAAAAAACTCTAAGAGCAACTTTCACATTAATGAGCAATGGGAAAATCAGTAATTAAATTTGTCAAAAAAACAAACTAAACCGGAGGCTATTATCTAATGAGTTGTTTTATCTTGAAGCTGGTTAATTGGAATATATTTTTCTGAATTTATTGTTCATTTTTTTTTTTTTTTAATTTTTTTATTTTATAATTTTTTTTTTTGTAAGACCAAGATCAAGTTTTTAAAACTGTTGACACTTAGGAATTAATTCCTACGTGGCTTTGGCTTTTGACACCATTTCACTTTTAAGAGGGCACTTCAGGAATTTCTTCGAAAATTCTTCCCGCTTCTTTCAAATTTCCCTTTTTTTCCCCCTCTTTGAACAACTTTCATTAAACTTTCTAATTGCATTTCGCGCGGGAAAAAATAGAAGGGGGGATCTAAGTTGATTAAGAAAAACTTTAAGAGAGGGAAAAAATGCTAAATATATAAAACTATAAAGCTTAGAAGCCTAGACTAAGGTTAGGCAAATATCCGCAAAACTTTTTAATCTGTTGGAATTTTTTTTTTTGTTGTTGTTGGTGGACTCTTTCGGTTCCAACTTTTTCTGAAAGAATTTTAAAAACATCGCGGGTAATTTTGTGTGTCCAAAGCATTACTCCGGAAAATAATAAAATTAGTTTCAAGTTGCTCCTTTTAGGAAGTACTTTTTTGAAAAAAAAAAAAAAAAAAAAAAAAAAAAAAAAGAATAAATGGCAATAATGAAATTCGAAATCTTAATAGCTAATTCACTTTAAAAAAGGGAAGAAAATAAATTATCATCATGATAAAAGTTTTATCTAAATTTACAAATATTCTAAACTTGATTAGATGAAATTATTTTATTTCTATTAAAGGACATATAAATATTAATATTTTTTTTTTTATATCAAAAACAGTGTAACTACTTCGATAAATTTAAAATTAAATTTGAAATATTAAGGATCAAAGTACATTCTTGTGTAACCCATGTTAAATTGGTATATGTCTTGTATCTTTTTTTCAGAAATGATGAAAGATAATAACTTAAAAAGTTTGGTACACAAACTCCTTATACAGTTCTAATACTAGGCTTTTTTTTTTTTTTTTTTTTTTTTAATTTTTTTTTTTTATTTTTTTTTTTTTTAAATCAAGCATGTTTTTATATTATACAATTTAAAAAAGCTCGTTGCATCAACTGCAATATAGACTTACGAATAATATTGCCAAATTGTTTGTATTAATAGTATCATTAGTTTCTGAGAAAAAGGTACATAAATATGAAAAAAACATGTTTTGAGATATAGCCATATAAAATTTCAAAGCGGAAATTTATAAAAATACAAATTTTAAAATTTCGAAAATTACCAGGTACATCTTTCCTTAAGTAAAGTTTACAATTAATGCATATTCAGCTGGAAGAAATAACAGTATATATGTTTTTTTAGGAATGAATTCAAATAACCTAACTCATTTATTGTATTTCCGTATTCAACCAAGTAGTGACTACAAAGAAATATTTTCTTTAATATAAACAAACCTCATGAATAATTGAAAAGAAAACAATTATAATCTTTACAAAATACTTAAATCATAAACATTAAGAAATTGAATATATTTTTTACTATATAAAATCATATATCAAGGACAATTTTATTTGATTATAAAGTAAGAGAAGAAACATCATTCTGAGTTGTAGATCAACATATAACATACAATTCATTATTCAAGATCTTATTTTTCATTTCAAATGCGGAAATGGAAATGTACTTCAAAATTTAATAATAATAGTGTAGAGAAATAATAACTTTGTGTAATCGAATGTAAATCTTTTGTGTGTGATTACTATGTGGGGTTAATGACAGGTAATAAATATTTAAACGACCATGTTCTTCTATATCTATATCTTGGTAAATAAAGAAGTTGCCTTAAAACAACTGATCTTGATTAAAATAATCTTTAAAGTAAAACAGTTAAAAGTAAAGCGTCACAACATATGTATATATTTCTGATAATTAATCGAAAGCAAGTTATTTTAGGAATTCTTGTTCTCAGAATGGTATCTCATCGAATATCATTCTGAATTATTTTTATAGAATATAGAACAATGCTAGTAGCTGATGAATTTACTAGTCCTCCTGAAGAAAAATGACCGAAACTGTTTAAAAATCAACATAGAATATATTTTACTGAATCCAATAGCCAAATATTATCATAACTTGTCAAATAATGAGCCATTTTTTATCTTTTTATTTTGTTAACCAACCACGCAAAATATTCATTGCAAACATGTCTCACATTTTTTACTCACTTTCCCTCAATTCAAATCGTCTGTACCCTTCCTTATTGAAAATTAAAGAACGGTAAGATGTCAAATAACAAAAGAATGCTCATTATTTGACAAGTTGTAATAATATTTGGCTATTGGATTCAGTTAAATATTTTCCAAGTTGATTTTTAAACAGTTTCGGTCATTTTTCTCCAGGAAGACCAGTATATTTATAATATATTGGCATTTCTCTACATTTTATACAAAATTCAAAATGATGCTCGTTAAGGCACCTAAACTTGCAGTCGCCACTTGGTCTATTAAGTTATTTCCACTTAGAAGTACTTTTTTTTCCTATAATAGCTCTCTTTAATGTGAATACATTAGTATTTATAACTGGTGGGGTTTAATAAATATAGTAACTAGTAGTCAGTTTGAGTATGGATATTCCATTTCAAATTATAAAAATTTGAATAAAATATTAACCTTTTAATGTATCAAACTAGCTGTAAATACTGCGCTGTACATATTAGAAGTCGGCGATATATCAATACGACGAATTTGTATCGATATTTTTTTTTAATATCATATTTTTAAAAAAATATCGATACAAGTCACCGATATATGGATATTTCTAAACATTTTTAGTTTTTTGATGATCGTTTTGTAGTTTCATGTGTTTTTTTCGATTTTCTTTATTCCCTTTTCAAAAACTTCAAAACTAAAGTTTGGACTTGGCTGAGAGACAGTTAAAATGGTACCCTAACCAAAAAGAAAACATAATGCAATGGAAAGATACGATTATTTATTAGTACCCATTAACATAGCGCCGGTTCTGTTGCCAGCGTGTGCCTGGAATTTGCATCCATTTTAAATATTAAAAACATCTCTACCAGCAAAATATGCGGTAAACTACTTTTCAAAATTTCTTCTTAAAAATAAATGTGAATTTATGCATTGACATCCAAATGTATTTTATTTATTCTTAATTGATAATATAATTTATTTATTGAAAATTTTTTCATAATTTATTAATTAAAACAATTTTGGCATGAATTCATGAAAAGTAGAAATTTGCCCCGAAAAACTTCGTTTCTGGCAGAATTGAAAATAAAAAAAATAATAATAAAAAAAAAATCATGTATCGACATTTTATAGATATTTTTTCCTATGCAACGTTATAGTATCGATATTTATTTGGATCGATATTTCCAACCTCTAGTACATATACTCATTGTGAATTGGTATCTGGATAATACGCACTTATTATTAAACCTTCGTAGGGCAAATTAAAACACTTACCATCATCCAATCTAGCCAAAACTTGCCAGTAGACTTGTTGTAGATGACAATGATTCTTCCAAGTTTGGGGTAAAAAAGTTAGTCAATTATATGAAATGGATGCTTTGAAAAGACACGATTTGTGCTCAAAAGCGGTTAAAGTTGCAATTGCATATAAAAGGTGGCATGCATATAGTAGTGTTTACCGTTATTTCATCTAGTATTTCAAACTGTTTGACGCATTATTCCGAACTTCTACCGTGTATGCTGGGTAGATGTCGGAAATATCGATCAAAATAAATATCGATACTATATCGTTGCATAGAAAAAAATATCGATATATCCATACATTATTTTTATTTAATTTTTTTATTTTTATTTTTATTTATTTGATTTTCAATTTTGCCACAAACAAAGTTTTTCGGGGCAAATTTCTACTTTTCATGAATTCATGCAAAAATTTCTTTAATAAATAAATTATATTCAGAATAAATACAATACATTTGTATGTCAATGCATAAATTCACATTTATTTTTAAAGAAGAAATTTTGAAAAGTAGTTTACCGCATATTTTGCTGATAGAGATGTTTTTAATATTTAAAATTAGATGAAAATTCCAGGCACACGTTGGCAACAGAAACGGTGCTTTGTTAGTGACTACTAATAAATAATCTTATCTTTCCATTACATTATGTTTTCTTTTTGGTTAGGGTGCCATTTTAACTGTCTCTCAACTAAGTCCAAACTTTAGTTTTGAAATTTTTGAAAAGGGAATAAAGAAAACCGAAAAAACACATGGAACTAAAAAGCGGTCATCAAAAACTAAAAATGTTTGAAAATATCGATATATCAATGACTTATATCGATATTTTTACTATCAATATTCAAAAACAAATATCGATAAAAATGTCGTCGTCGCCGACCTCTAATGCCAGGACGATGGATTTCTCATCTTAACTTGTCGTTCTTTTCCGCTGATTTAATCATTTGCATTTCTAAACCTCGTTTCATGAAATTAATTCACTTGAATTATACAATTTAACTTTTCTTATCGACAGGATTAAAAAGAAAAATTCCCTCTTTACAATTTTTTCCCCACTCGCTCAATATAATAAAAACATAGCCTCAATCTGACCAATCCCACAAAGAACCTTATCTATTCCAAGAGTAACATAATAGCCAACTGATAACATCACCACAAAACTGAAAAGTAGCCAACAACATTTTTCGGTTATTGCCTTCCAACTAACAAGGGCAAGCGAGTGACAAGTGAAAACGACCATTAAAAGTAATAACTCTCGATAGATAATTATTTACGAGGAAGAGTTGTGAATGATCCCTTGGTAAATATTTTACGCGCGCTGATTCGGTGCCTGATAAGACCGTTTCATTTTCGACAGCGTAAGAGCAGTTGCATTCAGCAATTGGGAAGGTAGTTAGGCACTCGGATCATTTAATTATGATCTATAAGTCATGGTGAAAGTTTAAATAGCTAATGATGAAAAGAGAGATAAACGATGAACTGAGTATCGTTTCAATTAGGTAATGGATACTTGGAAATTTTATTTTCCTTTTTTTTTTATATCATGAACATTTAATGTTGCCAATGAAGAAAGACTAAGATAATAAGCGTCTTATGTCAAGATATTCAATCGAACGAATTGAAATAAATATTGCTTGAAAATGTTTTTAAAAACTTCCCCATGTCTTTTGCTATGAAATTATTTTAAGGCTGTTATCTACTGGAAGCGACACTCAGAAACGATTCCCGTGCTCTCTACGTTTTGCTAGCGACAGGCGTGGTCAAAGTAACCGGTTCACATCAACCACTCGCTTTATATACCTCCGCATCTAACAAAGAGATCCACATTAATGCTACATTTTGTAAAAAATAAATAAATTATTCCACATCAATTTGCACTGCATATATTAAAAAACCCACACTGATTAAATATAATATATTAAAAAAAGTAGATTAAAATACTAATTCCAATTATTTTTTTCAACATATATGCATAATTCGAAATGCTTACAAAAGATGCATATGCCCCACTAGTTAAAGCTCCATCTTAAAAAAATTGTTGAAATTCGTATAAGCATACAAAGATCTAAATTTGAATAAAAATATGCGAATCAAAATAATAAAAAATGTGAATATCCATTTTAATGAATTTTTACAGGACTATCCAATTAATTGGTTTTTTCCTAATTTGCATAAGCTCGTGGAATCTTCATTTGATCGAGTTGTGAAAATTATGATTCAGGCGAAAGAAAAGGATAAAGCTATTAGAAAATGTAATGCTATTCATAGAAAATTTACATTTACATAGTAATTAGTTCTACTTCAGGATGACATGCTTTAGTGCGGTTTGTTAAAAAAAAAGAAAGAGTCTCTTAAAAAGCTAATAAGTCTTTGCGAAAAAAAAATGACAAACTGTCGATTACATTAAATGACCGTCAAGAAAGACAAGGCTGATAAAATTGTCTCCTATTATCATACTTTCTTTTGTTTTAATAGATGACAATATCTGTACTATACAATATAGTTTCCAATAAGATTTTTTTACATTTGGTTTTATCTTTAGTTTATCAGAGTTTTCCTTTAGTTTGTTGGAAATCGGTTATATTTGGCTTTACTTGTTTAAGTTTCATTACATGAATTTTATTAATAATGCTTATTTTCTTGACAAGTCTGCGTTTGGTGTAGAAGTTGACTGTAATATGTATATACTTAAAACATCTTAATTATAAATCATATCGAATGTTAAAAGCAAGCATTTGTGTAAATTAGAGTGACATATCTCTTTAGTTAATTTAAAATCGATTGGTGTTAGCTCAGCCCATTTTTAAAAAGTTGTATTGTGACAAAACGTTGTATTGTGTCACTGAAAGTCAGCTTCTACAGACTCTTTATTTCGATAAATCCATCCCAGATACCAAGAATGTATAATGGCGTCATTTAATGACAAAAAACTTCTTCTATTAAGATTGAAGAGTTACAAAACCTTTACCAATTTGTAGTTTTTTTTACAAAAATATCAGCAACTTGGCAAAATTTGGCGATTAGCTAGGCGAGACAAATTATCACAGAATATACAATATCTCTATTTCAGCTAAGATTTGAATATCCGAAAAGAACTTTATATGGAAACACTTTTTCTGTGTAATTCTGATGAACTTAAAGTTATAATTTCCCATTGATTATTTTGAAATTCTACTATTTAAAAGACCCTCAGACGCAATTTAAAACTGAATTTTAAGGAATCCTCTCGATCGGACCCTTTCATTTGACATATCACATGTGCCTGTGCAATTGTAGCATTGTCTGGGAATGTTGACCTGAGGTAGAAGGACGGATAGATCTTCTGTATAAGCCTTTTAGTGAAGTGCAGAAACGAAAACAAGTAGCGAAAATACCATAAAACAAGGATAATTGTTTACTATACTCACCACATTAAAATTATTTGTTAAAATTATTTTCTGTATGAAACACAAATTTACACAGCAAAACAACAATGTATTTATTATAGTCCTTCTAGCATTATACAATATTCGAACTAAGGATTGTTATTTGATTCAAAGGCGCGCTGTAATTGTTGGATAGCACAGCTTTAAAAAAAAAAAAAAAAAAAAAAAGAAAGAAAGAAACGACTCAAACTTTATTGTAATTCATTTTGACACACGTACAAAATCATTACCATAACAAACAAAAAACGCAGTTAGAAAACTCTAATTGCTTGAACAAAATCATTTTTATCTGGTAGCAAATATTTTAGTACTCGAAAGAAGTATTTTACTAACAAGAATTTAATTCGGCTTCATTGTTAGCATGTAATTGTTTCTGACATATCATTGCTTTTGTTGTAAATTAGATGATGAAAGCGGCATTGATGAAAGAAAACCGCAAAGTACTTTAAAAACGTTTGCACAATTGAAGAGTTGATTTTCTTTTTTAAGAGATCATTGTTTGATTTTATTCAATTGTAAGAAGACGCAAAATGACATTCTTTCGGAATTAGATTTCGAATAACAAATGCGATTAATTTCCTTCCAAACTACAAAGTGAAATGGAGATATGCAATTTTTTTTTATCTTGTTTTACATTTTTAACTTAACTTAGGGAAATAATGGTAAATTTTCAAAGGGAGAAATTTAATCTGCACTCTAAAAAAAAAATCTGAATTCAAAATCTGTAACATAATCTTGTGTATTTGTACAAACAAAATACTAATAAAAGTTATTTAATTTGTACGAATAAATTTTATTCAGTTTTTGTTAATTACTTTTTCATAAAATAGTTGGCTGGCATTAAAATTTAATTGCAAGTGTTAAACAGTTTCAGTTGTTTCAAAGCAAAATGCAATTCCAATACTAAAAATTTTCATAAAAAAAACAAAATGAAATTGTAACAGCAAAATATTTTTATTTCATTTTCTACAGTTACTAAACAGAGTACGCCGACCAAACGGTATAGTGGTTAGCGTGCTAGCTTCTAGACCGCGAGATTGCGGGTTCGAGTCCCGTGTTAGGCATGGGTGTTTGTAAATGTATGTAGGCTTGTCAAATGACGAATGTTTCGGCGCATTATAGCCATCGTGTTGTTGACGGCGCCAGATAATCTGAATACAACCAACCAACTAAACAGAGTACTAACTTAGAAATTCTTTTGAGCACTCAATTTCATTTAAGTCACTTGATTACTAATTCGTGATCGAAAACTGTCTTTTTCTCCCGTTAAAAATTTCGCCAAGGTAAGTACTCAAGTACCAATAAAATATTTCAAGTGAAATTTTAAGCTAAGAGAGCACGAGAACTGCGTCTTACAAATCTACACAAATAACAAAATAAAGAAATAAACTAAGTTCAAATATGAAGTACGTTCCATTATATTCAATCTCCAGATAATGCACCTGGAATTCAATACGAGAAATCTAATGCATTTTCTATTTATTTTTTGTCCACCTAATGGCCGTGTGGTTATCTACATCGACAATACTAAAGTATTAATGTGAATGCATTTGCACAAACTAAACTGCAATTGAACCCTCAAATAACCCCACATGACATTTACAAGGCCAATAATCATTCCCAAATAGCATTCATGCGCAATCCTTGATTATACAAGAATCTCTTCAAGGATCATAGCGATAGGGTAATAAAAACCTGAACCGGCTTAATACCTCGATTGTTACGGAGCGTTTACCTTGAAAAGAAACTGAGCTCCTTATCATTAGGGCAAGAAAAAACATTGGATCAATTAATGAAATGCTGTCTCAATCCGGATGAAGTACACAAGATTAGTGGACGCAGCCTCATAAAACTTTCTTGATAGGTTGGTTTTCGAAGCATTGATGTCAATGAGTGCCGTAAACGTTAACACTGTTTTTGATTGGAATTGGGATTTCCCAATACCATTTTACTTAGCGGTTTAGCTTGACTTCTTAGTGAAGTTCTTTTCTGAGATTTGTTCGCTAAAGTGAAACTGTTGTTGTGTTTCATGACATAAATGCCTAAAACAGTCTTGGTGGTATATTGACCATCAAAATTTAAGTTGTTTTATTGACCTATCCCCTTCTGGTAATGAAAAGAAAATATATAAATTAACTTCCATTGAAAATACAATTATTTTTTAAGTCCAGAAGTCCAAAAAGAAAGTTACGGTTTTTACTTCAAAAGTTTATATTAGAACAAAAATCGATTATCAAATCAAAGAGCTGCTCGAGATAGTTGAACATACAGAATACATTTCTTAATAGAATAACCAAGCACAGAGTGGCCATTCAGGGTGGCCACAAAATTCAGGAAAAAAAATTTCCCTGTTAATTCCCTGATTTCCCTGACAGATTTCTAAAAAATTCTCTGATTTTAGGGCAAACTTTTTTTCAAATTTCCCCAATTTTCTTAGGTTTTCCAGATGTCTAGACCCCCTGATCAAATATAACCTGTATGTTAAAGAAATAATATGCAATTTAAAAAAAAATAGTTTTGCTGGTAATGAAAAGTTTAAATTATTCCGTAACATTAAACTTCTAATGGCTTACCACCACAAATCTCCATGTAAATCGCGCCAAAATATGGATGAATGTGCCTTAAGCAATACAAAATTTCCCTGACTTTCATGAAATTTTAAAAATTTCCCTGACATTTCCCTGATTTTTTCCAAGATCAGAAAGCTCCCTGACATTTCCCTGATTTCCAGGTTTTCCCTGTTCTGTGGCCACTCTGCCATTTAAACTTATGCTCTTTAGAGTCTGTCTGGAACCAGTAGAAATGAATAGTTCTTAAAACTTTCCATACGTACAGCATAGAACATGTGAAAATTATCTTTAATTTTTCCAACTATTTTTTTTTTTAATAAGACTTCAAAAAATGACACCTCAAACACAGCAATTATATGATAAATATTCAAAACAATATTGGATTATTTTCGTTTTGATCTAAAACTTCATACACAACTTTCCCGATAAGGTTCTTCAAATATTAAACTTGTAATTGTCTTAGCTGTATGCATAACAAATTTCATGAATATATACTTATTAGAACAGGTTCCAGATGGCTCAAATACAGTGTAATTATGGTCACACAGTATGTACTAAGAAACTTATCAAAATAAATGGATAAGTACAAACAATTACAATTTGTAACTAGTAAAGTGCTATTTCTGATGAAGAAAGATCTTCCTCAACACTATTTGACAAGAAAAATGTGTGTTGTAAAACGGTATATTTTCACCTCTTAAACGTTTTAACCATTTATTGACTGACAGGACTTATAAATCCCATCAGTTTCTTCATAGTACTTTATTAATTCAAACGCTTTGAGACCCATCAGGACTTCGCAATCCACATCTATTATGAAATTCGTTCTTAATATCTGGATGGCAACACAAGCTTATTTTTCTCTATGTGCAAAAACATGAACTATTTTCAATCTTCTAGGCATCCATCTTGGGTTTACATCGTTTAATGTACTTGTCTATAGCAAACTTCGAAAGAGAAATAAGTTTATGCTTCCATCCAACAATCAAGGGCGGATCCAGAGTTTAACTACGGAGGGGGCGGTGGCTGTTGAATACCTTAGGTAAATTTTGTTGTTCTTAATTTATATTACTATAGCATAGGATAACTTAACTTTTATTATACAGAATACGTTAAAAAGATGTAAAAAGTCTCAATAACATAAAGGCGACCAATGGTTGGCTACGCGTGAATTTACGGCAATGAATTAGAGTTGTCTACAACTATTTGATTCTGGATAAATTATTGTTAAATATGATAGACAGAAAAATCCAACAACGAATACATATACACATTGAACATTTTCAAACTATAATTTGCTTTGTTGTTTGCTTCATCCTCGGCCTTTTCATCTCCATTTTTTTGGAATGAGAACATTTATATTAAAAATATTCAGTACGGATTTGTCCAGTCTTATTTAATATCATCCAAAGCCTCAGAGCACGTTAAATTGTGAGAGGTACATGAATAACGGAGGGGGCGATCGCTCCCTTTGCCTCTCGTTGGATCCACCATTGCCAACAATTGAAGAACGAATTTCGTAAAAGTGGATTTCATAGGTCTCAAAGCGTCTAACTTGATACAGCACCACAAGAAAACAGACGGGGCTAACAAGTACCGTCAGCAAATAAAGGGTTGAATATTCATAGCAAAATTTCAATAAACGCCTTGTCATCCTAGTTACAATTTGCCATTGAAGAAAAAAACACACCATCTGGCCATTGACATCATGAATGACCCAAGAAGCACTTAAGGAACCAGCAACTTCTCTTCGCAAAGAGAACAAAGATACCAAAGTGGAAGCCGCTACGTTCACTTATAAACAAAGCGAGATAAACAAGTGTTGCATGGCAAGTACGTCCTCGTCATAACGGGTCTGCTGTTTCCAGACTACGCTTGGTGGAAAGGGACCAACTGACGCCTTTGAATTGATAGAGATTTGTTGGTGGATTTTGGGAGATTACAGATAGGAAGTAAAGTCAGCAGATGAAAAGATTTTTGGAGGATATTTAAGGACATTTATAATTCTTTACTATATAAGTACTATGAATTGTACAGAAAATGTCGGCGTTCTCTATCCCAAGAAATTTTATGTTTAACCACTGCGGATAAATAAAGTTGTATTGTGACAGTAGCTGTCACTAAAAGTTCGTCTGCAGAGTTCTTATTGGGTACATAAAATCTAAATGCTAAACATATACAGTTTGACATATTTTCCAAATGCCAAAACATTTGCAATTTGGAAATTTTCATCCGTTAAAATTTTTTATCCGTTCTAAGTGTAAAAAATAATAATTTGACAGGATTTTTTAAAAGCAAATGTCGCCAATTTTGGCGAGTTGCGAAAACTTGTCACGAAATATTCAAGTTCTAGTCAAATATTCAAGTTTAAGCAAACTAAGAATTATTATGGAAGCACTCTTCTGGTAACAAAGATTTTCTGTTCCGAACTTTCTGTCAAATATTTTTTGACCTAACTAATAATATTGAGCTCTTCAAACTGATATATGACACATGTCTGCCACACTTAGAGTAGGTTTAAAGGACAACAATTTGACTTCCAATCGATGTTTTCGATTCAATTTTTGAATGGTAACTAGTCTTGATTAAACCTTTCATTTAACAAATCAAAAGTGTTCATAGTATTTGTAGTTTTGTCTGGAAATATTGACCTCAGAAGGACATAGCCTTTATAGAATATTATATTTAACTATATTAGTGATTTTTTATACGAATGAGCTATTAAAAAAAAATTTCGGTTAAAAGCAATTTAAGTGTTTGTACTACTGACAATTACAATGACATTATATAGTTGAAAGGAAATGTAAATTTTTACTGTCATTGTAAATTATGTATATTTTACATCCGCTATATCAAAGCAACAGAAAGTCTCTTAAAGATTACACAAAATCGCTCTAAGTTCAAGCCCTTTTAAACTAAATGATTGTGTGCTTCTTTCATTTATTGCGAATTAATTTTGTTCTCAATACAAAATTCTATAATCTATAATACCGCTTAATTGGGCGACATCAGTGAATACCATAAAACAAGAATATATGTTGTTAAACGATAATGATTTTATTACATATTTTAAAAGTATATTCATAATAAAACAAAAGTTTTCTGATTAACAAAACATACAGTTTTAAACATCCTTTTGCAGAATTACTAGCTAAATGGACTTTAATATCAATAAACATCACCAGCGTATTATTAATATTCCAAGAACTCATTAAGAAGTACCACTAATAAAGATTACCCGTACACTCACGGATAGCACGTTATCTTGAAATTTCATACTCGTTTATAAATCGGAAAACAAGAAATAACATTTTTATGAGCAATCGGGCTTACAGCCATTTATACAACCCAAGTAAAGTAATAGTTAAAGGCTTAAAGCCAGGATACATTTCTTTTACCATTTGTTTAATTGCAACTTCCAAGCGTTAATACACTTTGTGTATTGGCAATTAACTCTTGTCTTGTGCAATTAGCCATTGTTTGCATAATACGCATTGCTTTTCTTTGTAGTCATCCATTACCGAAATTATTATCTTTCATCTGCCAGATGAAATTCAAAAGCCAATGACCTATATCCCATTCAACAAGATTTTAACCAGTTTTAAATCGAAAGATCATTAACCTGTTATGGAATATGCAAAAGAGTAATTGCAACGTGCCAAACGCTTCCTTTCTTCTGCTTTTGGTATCGGAATTCTTTCGACTACAATAACTGCTGAGATTCCTATTACAAATGAACTTATAGAAAGCTCGAAATAATTTCATTAAAAAAGTAATGAGAATACTTTTTCGTGAAAAAAAGATACCGATTGTCATCATATAAATTTCCAACTTCGTATAGATTGTTATCGTCTAAATGTTTCATAGTTGGAATCAGAATTTAAGTTTATGCTGAGAAAGTGGGTCCTATCTATACAAACGTCAGTTGGTTGGTTTGAGCGCTTAAATACCTATTTTTTTGCCCCAAAACGGCTTATCCGGCTGAAACCTACAGCTTAACGTAGATTGTGAACCATAACGAACATCCATACATAACCCAGGATTCGAATCCAACCAATATGAATGTCACATGAAGCTTTGTTAAATTGTCTCTGAACTAATTTACATAGAGGAGGAAACAGCTAATTTTGTATTATACTTAGGGAGAAAGTCAATTTAAATTAAAGCGACTGATTTTTAACACAACTTCGGAATCTTTATTGAACTTATCTGCCATAAAAAGTCACCCTTAGGAATATTTGTAACAAATATGTATTGACATAAGCTTCATTGCTTATCTTACACTGTTTAATTTAATTTGACTACTAAACAGGACTAGAAATGGAAAACGACTTAAGTCCAAAAAAGAGCTGAAAAATGATCGCATCTGGTACTTAAGGCAATGATTAAGTACATACTTCAGATTGAATTTGAACTATTTCTACTGGAGTTCGCACTTTGGGCATTCTTCTCTTTGTTTAGCTTGGTCTTAAGGAATTAAGGCAAAGATTTTCAATTTTTTTGGTACTTAGGTCGTTTTCCATTTTTAATCCTCAATTAATGAACTAACTCATGATAACTAGTTTTCCAAAATAATAAAAACCGTTTTTTCAGAAACCCAAGTCACAAAAAAAAAAAATCTAGCCTAAAAATAAAATAAAAAAAACACACACACACATTCCCCTGAAAACACGTAAAATTTAAAAACTTTATCACTACCACTATACCCCCTGTAAATTTCCACGCAGTCCAATAAACAACTTCAGAAAAGAAATATAAAACGTCTCAAAACCCTTATTACGCCCCTTTCATTATTTACAGACTTGCCCATACAACCGTCCATCCTCATATATTTCTCATACACGCATACACCTGTAGAGCGCGAAGACAGCTCTACTGAATCTCAGAACCACAAAAAAATTAGAGAAAGATTCGTTTTATCTGATATCTGTTATGCTAGATGAGATAGCGTTTTCGTTTTTGGTGTTTATTGTTATCCCGGTTATGTTTTATGGTCCAGAGCTATCGGGAGGGGTCTGTATATTTAGGTCGTATTTTTAGCTTACTTATTACATGCTAGAATGGCGAATCTAATGAAAGGAAAAGTCTAGGAACATTTTTATGCACCAAGACCTTTTTGATTTAGTTTTATTTTAATTTAATTCAAATTCAGCTTCCGTGTTTATAGAGAACTTCATTAGTGTGTTTCAAATATAGGTTATGGGGAGGGGGGTAAAAAATATGAACGATAAACTTTTTAGAAAACGCCCGGCTACAAATTCAATTCAAAATATTATCAAAATCTATCTCAACGCGTTTGTTCTGTTAAACTGACGATGTATTACTTGTTCAATCTATGAGCCATGCTTTTAAATTAAAATTTTTAAAGTCCTTTTAAGTAATTTTTCCTAAAAATCTATTTTTACTCGTCCTAATAACGCAGAGTTCCCAAGGTTCTTAGAAGTCCTTAAGAACTATTTATTTTCGGCAGGTCCTTATAAAAGGGCCTTAAAGTCCTTATTTCACTTTTTTTTTTTTTTTTTTAATTTTTTTTTTTTACTTCAAGAGTGGATGGCCCGTTAAACATAGAAAAAAAAAGTTGCCCAAGTTAGAAATTAAATTCTATATAAGTGTTATGTAAGTTGTTTGTTGGTCATTTTTGATTCTTTGATTCTTATAATGTAATCTTATGAGTTTATGTGTAAGAAAACGATAAGTTTTTGTCATTACAAATTTATAAGAGGTCCTTAAAAAATTTAAAAGGTAAAAAAATCCTTAAAAACACTACTTATATTTTACTTTTCAAAAGTTTTATGAACCCTGTAATATGTTTTTACTCGTCAAATTTATTCGCCCAATTAATATGACTGTATTTTTAAATAATGTGTTAAGTCATTAACTATACTAAAGAAAACATAATTAAATAATGTGATTAAATAATAAGCAAGTTTGTTTCAAAGAATTAATTTCTTTTATAAAAAAAATACCTAATTCACTTTGTAAGTAATAACATATGATTATGAAATATTTATTTAAATCAATAACTTTTTTAATCTTTTCAAAAATGGCCCTTTAATTGTTTTAGTCAATTAAATTTATCCATCAAACTAGACCAGTTAAAAACAATATCGTCGAAATGTATCCTTAATTTTAATACTGTCCATTTCCTTATCTTCTAGGTAAGTTAAATATGCTATTTTATTGTCTATTTTTATAATACAAATGCAATTATTTATGATTGCCGATAATGCAAATCAAATGTTTAGAAATTCATTGGGGATACGGCACGGAATAATTACGTTTCTTTTAAACCTGAGAGAAATGGGGTCATCCATTTATAATCACATGTTCAAATAAATTAATGGTTAGAACTTTTCTATTAATGACAATATTCAATAATTAATTTCTATATAATTAAGCTTCTTATCTAATGGTCGTAATAGTTAACTAATGATGAAAAGCATTTCCATACCGTTACAAAAATGAATCCAGTAAAAAAAATAAAAAAATAATTAATAAGTTAAAAAGTTGGTAAACAATAAATGTGTTGATATTTACAAACTTTTTTTTACTACTAATAATAAACAGGAAGACATAGTTGTTTATTGCTTTGTATTGTAGTTACAGTTATTAGTTAGATATAACTGAAACAGATAATTAAAATATCAGTCTTGGGAAAATTGTTTTCTTTTCAACAAAGCGGGTTTTAAATTAGATACTGCAGCAAAAACTTATAAGGAAAATCTAGAGAATTATCCAAGAAATATATTTGTTCTCGCTCTAGTCTACTTATTTCTAAGTTCTGAATAGTGGTTGTTATTAACTTGAAGTTGAAGGATGCTTAACAATCACTATATAGATCTATATTAGCAAGTATTCCCTAAACTAGGGCTGTGGAACATCGCACACTTTCAATTACACTATAATACTGATGTCAATTTGTGCCATTTACCGTTTTTATATTTTCATCATTCATTTAGAAAAAATGGCCAGTTTGGCATTATTTTTTACCACAACTCTTGTATGTGTCTTCTTTTTAAAATATCAAAAATCCACCAAATAGATGATTTTGGCGATATACTTTTAAATAATTCTTATATTATCCTTTCTTATAAGTGAAATTTGGGATTTTCGTATAACTGCACTTTCTTACTAAATCAAACAAAGAATACATTCAATCCCATAACCAATAATTTCTATAACAAAAACACCCCCAATCACATATTTTTCAATAAAATAAGTATATATTTTCATATAAAATTTAAGGATTTCAGGTTTTGAAGTTGAGTTAAAAAAATCTCGAGAAAATTACGCCTTCCTCAAAAATCACTTGCAGTCTGTAATTATACTCGACAGGTATTTTTACACGCTTTCACGATCGTATGAGGTATTAATTTCCCCCCTAACATCGTGGTATATTTCATAATACCGGAGTTTTTCGTCTGTTAAAAAAACCGGGATCTTTGACCCAAGAATCGCCATGTGGCTTTTGAAGAAAGGCAAACGCTTCTGTAAGGGGCTCAGACATAGGGGTGTGACTAATATCAGCTATAAAAGTTTTTATTTTTTTTATTTTCATAATTTGCACTTCCTTTTGCGATATGCACTTAAAGATTGAGTGATTTTGCAGATGTCTGTTTTGACTGTTATTTTTATATTAATATTCCGAACAGAAATAACATTCCAATGTGAGGTGGGTCTATGAAAACCAGTTTAAGGTTCGGTTTTCAATCACCGATGAAATGAAGTGACACCCCCATTAGAGAAACATGAACAAATTTAGTAAATGTCTATTACAGTTATCTCGAATCTCTTTTAGGTTATTTTTAATGATTGAAAGTCAATTCGTATTATCAGTATGCGGAGAATGATATTTATGATTAGCAAAGTCACAGGCAATGCGGAAAACAAAGAAATGCGAGTTTGCGAATGGCTGAGCTATTTTGTGTATAAGATCTATTTAAAGATGTATTGTTGCATTGATAAGAGAGGGGTTTCTAGATTCTTAAAATAATTATTTGCATAATGTCCATAAGCGTTTATTACGTACCAACTTTCAATTAAATTGTGAAGCTGACACGTGACTAATTTTTGATAATTGGTTACTTCTAAGAATCCATTCTTAAGCCTGTTTGATCTTGGTGCATTTTAACTTTGAAATTATCCAACTTTGAAGTTTTTTGGGAAACTCAATATCGGACATAGTCTCCCAAATCGGAAGCAATTGCGGACTATTTGCCCTCCCCAGACTTATTTGCCGTGAGACCCATAGGTGAAGAAATGACACATCTGTAGAAACAACACTTTTGCTAATTTGTGATCATTATTTCTAAAGCATATTAAAATTAGTTCATCTTTGAATTTTTATGAGATAATTTTAAGTACATGGTATGTGAGGTAATTCAAGCTACAAAAGCCTTCGTTATACTTTTATAAACAAATTTATATTTTGCTGTTTCAAATATCATATAAAATACACTATATGTCATATAAAATAAGAAAGAATACTCTTTTTTGTTAGTTACCATCTTCGAATTCTCTGGAATTAATCTTTAAAGTGGATAGACATGACTGCGATTGTGACATATAGTGTCAAATGGTTATCGATCTGGCTGGTGGAAGTTTTCTGGAAACTCTCAACCATAGTCTTCCAAATCGGAAGCAATTGTGGACTATTTTCCCTAGACTGACTTATTTGCCAAAAAACCCGTAGGCGAAGAAACGACACACCTGTAGAATTTCTTCACCAGTAGAAATGACACTCTCACTAATTTGCGATAATTATTTTTAAAGTCTATTAAAATTAGTTCATCTTTGAATTTTTATGTGATAATTTTAAGTACATGGTATGTGAGGTAGTTCAAGCTACAAAGATTTTCGTTATACTTTTATAAACAAATTTATACTTTGCTTGTTTCAAATGTTATATAAAATACACTATTTATCTTATTACTTTGCACTTTTTATATTACTCTTTTAGTTCATTTACGCAGTGATTTAAGTTTATGACTAATGTTAAAAAAAGTGAAAAAATTCAATTATTTAATCATAGATTACTAAACATTCCGTATATTTATCAAATACTAACAGACTTCCAATTTAGCGGAACAGATGTTCCCATACCACTAACTTTTTCTCACTCACCGAAACGTTAATGTTTGCACATTTCTATTTATTAATTAAAATATTATAATTCTTCTCTTGCAATACATTAATCTGGTTGAATTTAATAAAGAAAATATAAATATATACTTGTTTTTTATTCATGGTATATGAGGCGAATTATTGTTTACAGACTAACACTGATTTAAGCTTAGTTATCTAGAGTTAAATATCTTGTAATTGTTATAAAGCTTCACTAAAACTAAAATTAACCGCGTATTATCTATTCTACTTAAACGCATTTGAAA
The DNA here is from genome assembly GCA_963978545.1 of Linyphia triangularis. Taxonomy (NCBI): domain Eukaryota; kingdom Metazoa; phylum Arthropoda; class Arachnida; order Araneae; family Linyphiidae; genus Linyphia; species Linyphia triangularis. The sequence continues at coordinate 26,068,043 of OZ021726.1, read as the reverse complement.
TTTTTTCTGAATATACACTATACCAGCCCTTTTTCTAAAAGTCAATAATCCTAGCAACACTTTCAATCATTCACAGTTTGATTGTCAAGTGGAACGCTCTTCAGAAATGACTCAGTTCAAAGATAAACATTCAAAATCAATTCTAGTTCTGAAGCGAGCACTTCACCTGTAGATACGGGAAAAAACAGTCCAGAAAATAGAAATGATACGGAGAGAATAAACTTATTATCTCCTGTCGAGGCATTAGCTGACAAAATCTGATTGTATCTGTTGTGACGAAGTTATTAAGCAATTAATTTTTCGGGATACGTCTTTGCCCTCAGGACATATGACACAGAGTTAACAAACCGCGAAGTAATTGTTTCGTTTCGCAGGGATGCTATTGCAGCTAATTGAATTAATTGTTTATCTTCTGTTTCATCTTTTATATTACGACGATAGCCGTGGGGTATTTTTCTTCAATTTGTTATCAAGCGAAGCGGATGGATGCTACTTATTCTCGGATAGCGAAGATAAAACGTTGTCGAAGCTCAAGCGTGTACCTTCAACCTGAATGGTGAAAGTACGGCAAGGAGTGAAATTTAAGAAGCTTAAAAGCAAAATTTGTTCTTTTCATTTTAAAATTGTGATTACTTGAAAGGCAAGGACATATTCACTTTTTCAATTTAAGGATGATGATTTAATGAGTATTACGGTTTTTTCTGATGGAACTGCACAATTTAATAAGAAAACAACAACAATTTTTTTTAGTTACCATCTTCAAATTCTCTGGAATTAATCTTCAAAATGGATAGACATGACTGCGATTATGACATATAGTGTCAATCGGTTATCGGTCTGGCTGGTGGAAGTTTTCTGGAAACTCCCAACCATAGTCTTCCAAATCGGAAGCAATTGCGTAGTAGTTCCCTCCCCAGACTTATTTCCTATAAGGCCCGTAACTAGAGCCCCCGAATTTTAGGAGCCCCCAAAATTTTGAAATATATAGTGTAACTATTAATATTCTGTTCAGTGCTCTTGATAAATAACAAAGTATGATAATTTATTTCAATAACTCATTAATTATTAAAAATATTAATATTTTGGCTTTTATTTCATCAAGACGGTAATCAAAATTGCCATTAATATTTAAATAACACCAACTATCGTCAATGTGGGACCCCATCTGTTATTATGTGCTTATAGTTATCAGTTATCTAAGCCGGGCTCTGGCTCTCAGAAGTCCTTATCTCCAGAAATCCCCCATAACAGTCAAAGGCATTCCGGGACAGTATAGCTCTTGCGAAGGAAATCTGAAATGCAACCAACTATTTCTAAATTAATCATAATCTCAAGCTAAAACTTAAAAACGTTGAATGCCACAAAGACACCACAAATATTTCTCAACTTCAATACAAAATTCCACTTTAAATGTGCCTATCAATATTGAGACGTATCAACAATATATGCATTAGCATTCTGATATACAAGGTGCAAAATTGCCTGCTTTATTGGGTAAACCAATAGGACATCACAACCACATATCTCTTACCATGTTACCCCGAATAAACCAATGAGGACACAGTTCACTACTACTTTATTATTATCAACGATCTGTTAGGTTCAAGTCGATTGACTGCGACTCCAAAATCCTAGTTATCATGTGGCAATTCATAGCAGCGCCATTTTTAGAACCATAAAAGAAGGGGTAAATTATATGTATAATAAGAAATATACTCCAACACAAAATTCCATTAAATCCATTCCAAAAACCATCTTGAAATAAATGTATAACTTTTAGCCAAAGGGCACCATAATAATACACTAAATCCGGCTACCTTAAATCGCGCTGATTCCACACACTCTTTTGCCATTTCTTTAATTATAACCCTGCCACTCCATAAGCGTCCCCAATCAGTATCCAATTACCAACCTTTCCTCGTTTAATTGCGAGTCACAAACTCACCGTATGCATATTATCTGACCTACTACGCCAGTGATATCTCCGTACGTGTCCTCCTTAGGTGATCTCCCTTTTAAGTATGCGAGCGAATTAAAGGGAATGGATAGGAACAGAGCTTCCTACCGACATGCTGAAAAAGGGTCTTGTAGAGGTTAGAATGCTAATTAGAAAAGTAGTGGGAACATGCATCTACACAGGTGCTCGAAACCGGGATGTTATGTATGGTAATCACGAAGACTGGAACGTGGTTGAGGCATTTCTTATCTTAGGGGAAATCCCAGTTTTCATTTAATAGTAGTGGATTCCGTTTAATTGCTGGATTAAATGTCATTCTTATTTAAAGATTGAGATTGGCGGGAAAGTTATGATATTTTTTTTATTAGATTCGTTTTGAAATGAAATATTGAATGAGTTAGATAAAAAAAAAATATGGGAATTTGTCTGGAGGGAAGGTTTTGGATCTTGCAATAGGATTGCTTTTGCTCAATGAAATACCTCATTGGGATTTTTGAAGCGTGTTTTTTCCCCCCAAAATGAAGTAGTTATAAAGAACATATAGGGCAGATCTATGAATTTCTAGACGTGAAAAATCGTTCATCCCTTCTCAAGTGATGTTGTAGGATCAAGTAAAATTTGTTTTTCCATCATGTTCATAACATCATTTAACTACAGCTATTTTAAGAATTTTTACAAACCATTCGTAAATAGGGAGAGTTGGGGAGTAAAGTAAGCAATTTTCCCTTAGAAGCAATGAAAATAGACGTCAATAAAATACATTGGTTTGTAAAAAACGGCAGAAATCCTAACTGTATAATTGATTTATAGTGGTATAAATAATTAAATTAACCGTGACATTCGCTAGTATATGTACAAATGACAAGTCTTTGAATTGCATTATATAAATATACGATCTTATAACTTCCATTTGCATTGCATAGATTAGCACTCCTACAATTGAGGATGCACCAGATAATAAATTTTAAAGATGTAAACAGATCATCCGACATTTACATGAATAATAGACAGGTTTACGCAACACCGCTTATCAATTTGAGCTCTGCCTCCTACAATTACTTCATTTAAAGATATCTAATGCCATTCCTAAGCACCCATAATCTCCATTGCACGGCCATTAATTCAATAGCACGTGTGTAACAAAGCGGTCCAGCAGCTATTGACAATCGCCGCACTTCCCCGGTTTAAAACCATAGGCGTGCTAAAGCATAGTTAAACACCCCGTTTTCCAGTGACGTATGTATCTGGGCAATTTAAAGGATGGTAATTGCAGCGAGTGGCCACAAATTGAAGGGGCCGGACCAGAACTGGTTTCGATAATTCACTGATGATGCAGATGCACCAACACTTCTGTCTGTTACGGGTCCTCATGGTTGAGATCCAATGTCTTCTTCAAGGCTTGGGTACATCCATAATGGCCAAGAGATGGATATTAAGGACTGCGTAATGCGATAATGAGCAGTCTTTGGAGATCAGATATGCAGGAAGATTGATTCGGATTCTACCTTGGAGGTTTTTTTTTTTTTTTTTTATATATGTTTTGTTGTAGTGGCAGTGATTCGCATTAGTGTAAACATAAAAATGTATGTTGGCAAAAACGCATGCTGGACTTGAATTAGCTTTGGATGTTTATACCCGAACACTCGTAGTTATTTAGGTCTTGTCATTACCATAATGCTACTTCGCGGGTGGTCACTATCTGTAAAGATGACTTTCTTCTATCTAAGCTTGCGATATATTGAAAGTGCCAAATGGCTGAAATAATAATTGGCATAACCTATGATATGTCAATAAGCTCGTTGTAAATATGGGAATATCCATTAAATATTCTTTTTTAATCAAACTGTACTTTAACAAGTAAGGTTATTTTCCATTTTTCAGTAATACTTACCCAAGAATTATTTTATTTATTAAAAAAAAGCATTCCATAGTAATTTCTACCTGGGATAAGGAGTTGCGGATACGAAGCGACTCAACATCGAGTCAAAGAAAAAATTTCAAATCGAAATCTAAACCCTTAAAAGATTCAACAGGTATATTTTTCATGTTGAGTACTCCCTTCTTTCACTCTAAAATACGCAGATAATACCAACCAGCATAGAAACGGCCTGACGGAAAACTTTTCAAACGCGTTTTTCTGAGAACCACCTTTTGTTGATTTCACCCTTCATATCTGAAACGTCTCATATCCATGAAACACATATGCATTTAAATTTAAAAACACACTTTACATAACTCAATGGATACTATAACAAACACTAATTCTTGAATGCTTTTCTTTACTTAAACTCTGAAATTGACATGAAAGAGCAGAAATTTAAAATGTTTGAACTTCACGCATTAAAATCAAATTTAGAAAAAAAAAATATCACACAAAAAAAAAAAAAAAAAAAAAAAAAAAAAAAAAACGCATATTAGGTAAATGAACTTAAGACCAAATAATTATGAAGACAAGTCCTTGGGAATCAGCAATCAAGGTAAGACAAAATGAAGCTCAAATCTTTTCTATAGGATTAACCAACCTTTACGGGTAGAAAGTTACTCGTGCAGAAGCAATAAGGCCAGCTTAATTGCAATGAACAAAACGATCTATTTTCTTTCCAAACAAAAGAGTATCTGTTGATTTCCATTATCCTAGGATACAATAAAGTCGTGATAAAATCTTAGCCTCGGTTTGTTGACGATAGAGATACACGGATTTCATTGTTTTAGTGAGGCTACAGACGTTTAGCACATCCTTACACAAACTGTAACTGGTTTAAAAAAGTATTTTGTTACCGGTTTTCGCGCATTAGAGATTTTGGTCGTAATTTCCTTTGTTGTCGTTTCACAGAACATTTACTTCGCATGATCATCTAAATAAAGATTTTGTTCTGCACCCAGCTCAACTTTCTTCTTCTCTTTTTAAATTCTAAATACTTATGAAATTTAGCTAAGACTAAAATCTATACAGCTACTGACTCTCACTTTAAGCTTGCATATCAATATTGAGATCTATATACGTTATCATCCTGACATACAAAATTACATGTGTATGTGTTAATATCATGCATAAAATTACCTCCTTAACATTAGATAACTGAACTTAAATCAGTGCTACTCTATAACTAAAATCATTCGGCTCATAGGCAACAATTTAAATACAAGTATATTTTTATATTTCCTTTATTTATTTCAAACAAATTAATGTATCTTAAGAAAAGCATCCTAATATTTTAATAAATGTGAAAAAGTTAACGTTTTACCAAGTGAGAAGGAGTTAGTGCTATTCTAATATTAGTAGTCCACTAAACTGGAAGTCTATTAGTATTAGACATTCGTCTATTAGCTAAGGTTAATCAATAGGGCACCACAACCACGTGATAACTATTCCACCACGTTATCCCTTATAAACCAATGAGGACAGAGATCACTACCATTTCACTATTATCAACACTGTTAGGTTCAAGATGATTGGCTACGACTCCAAAATCCAAGTTATCACATGAAAACCCATGGCAGCGTCATCAAGCATCATTTTTAGAGTCATCCTACAAAAATTAAGCTATACGTCAATTAAGAAAAATGCAATTAACCCGCCCATGGATAAATCGATAGAATAAATTAGCAAGATTATGTCGAAAACGTGATATTCCTGAAAGCTGACCTTTTAACATGCGGGGGTGCATTATAATTAACTTAGTTCCATCTCAAGCATACTCGCTCATCTAAAAATTGCAATTAATACAATGCATACGATTTTATTGCTCCATTATTATTATTCATGCCGACACACATTTTATATTAATTTTAAACATGAATTGTAGGTGTCAAATAAAGTATAGCTTTTAAATATATAAATATAATCTATTAATAAGAAAAATTACCAATTAAAGCTAATATCAGGCAGTGTATACTTACACTTGTTCATTGTTAAGAAATATAATTTGCCATCAGATTTACTAGTTCAAAAAGAAGCCGCCTTATCGTAAGGGCCTCAAGTTGAGGAGTTACAGAAATTGGAAATGCCATCTGCTGACATCAAATACTAGCGCACTCTTCGGATCCAATTTACTTCAATTTAGATTACACAAGCAAGGAATTCACATTAGGTTTTATTTAACATAGATATGAATGACAACTATGATCAATAGAAAGTCCTATACCAAATTGAGACTATTAAAAAAATCCGACATCGCTTCCATTACATAAATGCATAAAACTTAGGTTAATATGTATAAATTATTTTTAAATAGTTTGGTGATTGCCATAAAGTCAAAGACAAAAATTATTATCATATATTCTATTTGATAAATCTAGCTTTAATTTTTTATCTTTTTATAAATATAACGCGATGTATGTAATTATTGTTGATATATTAAAATGTGATTATTTTAAGAGATTGTTTCAGTTAAATAGATAAGTTATTTAAGTAATTTCAACGCTCACACTATCGAACTTATCAGCAATTGAATTCAGCGCTGTTCCAACAAGCAATAAAAGTGACAGCTTAAAAATCTTTATTTTTGAGTTAAAATGATCACAGAGTCAGAGACTGATCGCACTTGAACATGGAAGAACACCATAAGTCAGTTGTAATCGAATTCCCCTTGAAACTAACTTGTGCTGTTTTTCCAATTTCAAGTACATGCAGCTTGTGACTCTGCACATTTTAACTCAAAAATTAGAAATTCTTAGTTGTGTCACTTCATTAACACAAAACGAATTACTTATCTTGCACATCCTAAAGGGTTTTTAAACTTTGAGTAACATCTTACAAATATGTGATGTTTAAAGACAAGTTCAACACATACCGGACACTTTCCCGTCTTCTCAAAATAAAAATCTAAATCACTTGAATCTCAAAAACGAAAACAAAACTTAAAATTTTTATATTCTTACTTCTCAAGTTCGTGAAAGAAAGCATACATCTCACAGTTAAATAAACACTATTAAAATGCACGTCCCAACAATGCGATTGACTGCTTCAGCCAAGAGTTGAGTTATCTTGTCCTTCTTCCGTTCTACAACTTTGACCAAGCGTGAACTTCTTGAAATCACATGAAAAGAAAGGAATATCTTTTCACAGTCCGAATCAATATCATTTTTTGTAAATAAAACTCAAGCAAGTGAAAGAAATACGAGAAGCAGAAAGTAAGAGGAGATATTTTTAAGAAATCTTCACCGATTTTTAGCGAACTAAGGCATAACAATCCAAGGTCTAAAATAAAAGTTGTTTGTTCTACGGAGACAATAAAATACCAAAAGATTTCTTCAATCACTGAAAAGTTGAAAATATCCCACTTTGTCAGACACAAAAAGAATTATATAAAAACGGAAAATATTTAGAAAGAATTATTTAAAATGTGGTACCGGAATGCATTTAAACGGGTAATTTCAAGAATATTGGTATACAATATACACATTTATAACAAGGATCAATCGCAAGATTCCTATGTATACGTCAATAATTATAAACTCCTTTTTTTACAATATACACATTTACAATTTCCAGTATTACTTAAAAATATTCCACTGTGTCAGACAAAAAAAAAAAAAAAAAAAAAAAAAAAAAAAAGAAGAAAAAAAAACGAAAAAAAAAAAAAAAAACGCATATATAACGAAATACATGGAATTATTTCAAAATATCAGTTTGTTAAAAAGGTAATATCAAGAATAGTAATACACATATTATGCGATTTAATTCAAAAACCTATTAAAAGATTTTATTGTAGTATTTCTAATCATAGCCAAAAAAAAAAAAACCCTACATTTTTTGATAATTACCACATTTTTTTGTTTCCAGTATCACTTAAAATATCCCACTGTATCAGACACAAATGACGAACGTAAGGTTTAGTAATGAAGTAATTTTATACAAGATTATTTAAAAACAGTCTGTAATGAAAAGGTACTTTAAAAAATGGTAATCCATCTATTTCCTCAATATAATTCACAAATATATCAAAAGGTTTATCAACCGCAAGATTTCCTTATTAAAAACTTAATATTTATTTGACAATTACCGTATTTTCGGATTCCAGTATCAGACAAAAAAGTTAACTTAAACTTTTCAATAATATTTATAAACTTAACTTTTTGGTTAGGTTTATAAATGTAAACTAAATTTTTTGGACCAAATACCATTTCACTAATGTGGATGCGATTCTATTGAGGAAATAAGCCCTTTTTAAGTGCTATCTTCTCACAAAATCCAACTTCCAGTAGCATTCAATTTCAATAGCTTGCAAAAAAACGAACTGTTTTTTGAAACGAAGATTGAGATATCAATATATACAAAGGGCCAATGCCCTCTTGTTGATCCCGTTAACTCAAATTATTTGTTATTCTTCTTCTAGCCGTTCAATTCTATAAAAAGACCTCCCAAGAATTGATTCTTGTAAAACTTTTCCCAAGGCCTAAAAGTGATTGACAACAAACTCCCAACCTCTTTCCGACAGTACACGCCGAAAAAGAAATGGTATAATTTCTTAATATTATCATTTCCAAGTATCATGTGTTCAGAAGAAAGCGCTTTAACCTATGTAATTAAGCAGCTGTACGCATTTCAAACGATAAACATTGCAAAGGAATATGTCAATAAAATGTGAAATAAGAGACAGGCAAAATTACAGATGATTCCGAAGTCGAATTCGAATGTTCTTGAAAGCCCCCAGATATTTAACAGGTGATCTAAGGAAAAATGACCCCAAAAGTTAATTCGTACAGAATTAAAATACCACCAACGAAGCAGAAGCGATGTTGCAACTTGTAGAAACTGAAATAGCTAACGATTTTTACGCTTTTAGCTTTTTGACTAATTTTGTTTTTTTTTTGTTTTTTTTTTTGTTCTTCGCGGCTTTGTTTCGTTCCGTTCTTCTTCATTTGCCATGTTACTTATTTTTATTTTTGCCATTTTCTCCCGAGTTCCCCCAATGTGACCTCGAGGCTTGCAATTAGTCAAAAATTTCGCAGAAAGCTCAAAAGTTTTTTTTTAGCCAAGTCTCTTTTTATAGAAACGTTTTTTATTTTTTTAACTTTTTTTTTCTGCTCGAAGAACGTTATGTTAAAATAATTTTCCGAAAGTGAACGATAGCACTGAAAAGACAAGACATTATAAAAAAGTTGTAAATATGCTTGTTTATGTATTTTACTTCTTTATAATAACTGTTTCTTCATTTAACGAAAGGAAACATCTCGCTGAATTCTTCAGAGACATCGAAAAAACATTGTTATAATTACAGATTTTTATTTTGACAAAGCAAAAAATTATATAATTTTTTTTTAGTTTAATTTTCAGTTAGGGAGGTTTTATACTCTAATAAAAAAAAATATTAAATTTGTGTCATTCATTTTCTAACATACATTTTTACAACCTTATGTAAAATATCGCCAAGTTGGCAAGTTTGGCGAAAAAACTTGTCACCTAATATCCACGCTCTAATCGTTATTTCTATTTGAATCCCATAGAATTACTATAAGAAACCAACTTCCCAAAGAGTTGCTATGAACAGTGGCACTTTCGATCTCTTCCGGTTGTATTTTTTCATTTTAATAATCATATTTAGAATCTCAAACTGATAATTACATATGCTGCAGTCAAATGTACTTAAGTTTAGGCAAATTTCCAAACAGACTTTAAATATACAAATTTCCAAACTGACTTGATATGGAAACTTCCCATACTTTAATGCACACAAATTTGTAATTGTCTAAATATATTGATATTAAACAGACATACGAACAGATCCTTTGTAGAAGCTTTTCACTACAACAGCACAGAGTAGAAGCTAAAAAATGGCAACCCTTGGAAGGTGACAGCGGGAACACATAATAACGGATAACTACTTGAATGCGCAGTTAGATCAAAATGAGGATACAAGACATAAAAAAAGCCCGGAAGGCTAAACGAAGATTGGATACAAGAGAAACCCATTTGTTCTATCTCCGAAATAATGTTATTACAGGGAATATTATTTAATAAGAACGTATTGTTAGAGGTCTTGTCCCTATGAGTGCCAATAGGGCGTTTAATGAAGCACCCAAGGCCTCTATTCAGCTGTCTGTTATTAAAGTGTATTTTGTTAATATACAGCGGGGGTGCAACTGATTTAATAAGAATGTATAATTGAGAATCGGATATGTTTGACTTTGTAAGTGCTTTCTTTTTATACGAAGAATCCTTTATGCAGAGTAAGATTGAAAGAAAGCTGTGTTTAAAAGTAAGTATTAATCTTTCAAAATGCAGTGTTTGCGAGCGCAAGCATTTAATATTAAATTCCTCTGCACAAAAGGTTACAAAAAAAGTCACCATTACGGGGAAATAATCAAATTAACATTAGCAGAGAATAATAAAAATATAGGGAGAATAAAAAGAATCTTGAGAAGAAATAAAATTAAAAAAAAATACTGAAAGGATAATAAGAATATTGAGAGAATATAAAGAATCCTAAGAAGAAATAAAATGGAAAAATAGTGAAAGGATAATAAGAATATTGAGAGAATATAAAGAATCCTAAGAAGAAATAAAATGGAAAAATAGTGAAAGGATAATAAGAATATTGAGAGAATATAAAGAATCCTAAGAAGAAATAAAATGGAAAAATAGTGAAAGGATAATAAGAATATTGAGAGAATATAAAGAATCCTAAGAAGAAATAAAATGAAAAAATAGTGAAAGGATAATAAGAATATTAAGAGAATAAAAAGATTATTGAGAGAATAAAAAGAATCCTGGGAATAAAAAAAAAAAAAATAGTGAAAGGATAATAAGAATTTTGCGAGAGATAATAATAAGAATTTCGAGACAAAATAGCATAAGAATATTGTCAGGAGATTTCAGGATATTGTTTCACAAATTTTCTCTATATAGTTGTAAATAGAGACGTACTCGTTTAAAGTTCTATTGTATTTTATTTTATTTATTAACAGCGATAATACAGGTTAGAAAAATGTGGCAAAACCTAAAACAATCGGGAAATTTCGAGATGTTTCTATCAATTGACAGATCTACTAGATATTTCAAGAAAGTTCCCACGCGCCTCAATAAAATACAAGACCGGAGACCGCAGATCGGGAGAGATCAGTTTTACTTCAGATGTCGGTGAAAGAAGCTGAGCGCTTTGTTTACTTATTTGAGTGTGCCTGAATTATCCATGTATTCAAGGTTGTTTTTACTGAAGTTTGATAGTGATTTGCGTGTTGTACGGAGAAATTTTGTGAGCCTTTGATGAGAGAATAAATAATAGTTTTTTTTATCTAATAAAAACTGCGTCCTCACTGACACGGTGAAAATTTCATAAAAATATATACTTTGAAAAAGAATTATTACCACAATATATAAGCTTTCAAAAATATTTTAAAAACAAGAGGTTTTGATGTCCAATAAAAAATAATAAAACTGAATATTTAAAATATTTCAATTTGAAATACATTATAACAAGTCACTGTGTTTTAATAGTATTATTTCAAAATACAATAAATAAATTTCTAAAAAGTCTTAACCCTCTGACGGTCATGCACGTATATATACGTCATTTGATCCCCAAATTTTCCAGCAATACACAACATTTAATTAATTTTTTTTTAAATAATTAATAATAATTTTTTAAATAAATATTTTTTTTTTAATTTTTACTAGGATAATAGTTTATAACCTATATAAAAAAAAAAAAAAAATTGCGTATTCGAATTGGAAATATAATTTAAAAATTATTGCAGGGAAAACAACTGTAGAATTTTGGCCATCCCCATGACCGTCAGTGGAAAAGGACAACATTATGAAAAAAAAAAAAAAAAGGAAAAAAAAAAAAACTTGTCTTCACATGGTTTTATTAACTCACAAACTTAACTATCATTTTTTAAACTAATGTTTTACAATTCTAAAGTTTACAAGAGTTCAATCATGGAAATAAAGTAAAATACGCAAACGCTGACTCGTTATTTCAAATTCTTAAGAAAAAAAAATGTTTATCCAAACTGAACAAAAACTATAAGAAGAAGAATCAATATTCCAATACATGAAAAGTTAAGGTCTTCAATATATAAAAAAAAATTTAAAAAATAAGAGTATGCTGCTGAAGTAGTAAAACGAACAATAAGAATCTAAAAGTGGAAAAGGCTGAAAAAAGGATAAAAGCTCAGATGAAAAGAATCAACCACAAACTTTATTCTCGTGTTTTTCATCAACTTATTTATTTGAAAAGACCACCTTAGCGATAGTGTGTGGGGCCAACGCTAGGAGCCGCTGCCACTGCCATTTGGAACAGCCGACAAATGGAACTAATGTGGCTCAACGGGACGCACGCAAACGATTTTCCCCCCAGAACCTTTTTCTTCTATTTTTTCCGCCATTTTCTTTTTTGTGCAGTTTTTAGAATTTTTTACGTTATTTGATAGAAGAAAAGCATTAGGAAAGATAAGTTTAAAAATAAAAAAAATAAGAATGTTCCATTAGGTAAAAAGGTACATTTTATTCGACGCGCTGGTTTGAGAGGCCTCAATCAATCGTTTGAGAGGCCTCAGAAAGTAATACTTATTCCTTTTTGATTCACCGATTGACGATTTATCGCACTGGAGCATTATTTCCTGCTCTGTGCTATTCATCATAACTCAATGACTTTATTTAAGTTTTATTTATGACACCGCTGGAATGGTGTTCTCGAAAGAAATCATAATTAAGCAATTTCCAAGAAAATACCACTTCAAATAAATTCCTAATATAAGAAAAGGTGCAATTTTCTTACCTAGCAATTTTGGAGGCAACCTTAGATAACAGGTTTAGGTCTCATTAACTGGAACAGTTGATAATGTGCCCATCGGACAACAATTTTAAGGACATTATTTTACTCATCTATAGTCAGCTTCATGGAAGTACACGGTGTGATTTGCACAATTTTTATATTTCTGGCCTGCAATACCGAACACAGGACTTTGTTGTTTTTAAGCATTTGTGTACATTAAAGTCAAAAAATTAAAAGTAAGCACTTTAAAGGTTTCGATAAAGCTCCTTGTAACGAAGTAACTACATATTTCAGCCGTTAATTCTGATTATTTAAGAATAACAAAGAACACTGCCAGCAAATGCAATTCAGATTATCAAATATGTTCACATAGTAAAAATAGTATAATACAATCATGGTCAAGGTATCATGGTCTTATAACTTTATTGGCCTATTTCCTGATTTTAGTTTCTACACTATAATAATGTAGTATGAAGCTTATATAAAGACTTTATCCGTCTGTCAGTCTGAGATAAACATTCTCATTCAAAACTAAAACTGCAACAAACACGTGCAATATTTCAAAGAAAGGTCTCATCGAGACAAGTTGAAATTCAACCGGAATGGCTTTAAAATCTGATCTTAAGGGTAATTCTATAGACAGCAATTAGCATATAATAACAGTAATAATATAAAACATTTCATTAATATCTAAAATAATAAGGAATAATACTAACATATACTATCTTGAATTTTTAAATATGCATCGAATTAAAGCTTGCCTATTTGGAGAACAAATTTCTCGCCAAATTTTTCAAATTTGGCGAAAATTTTTTGAATTTTCCTAACACTTGCTAAGCAAAACTTTGGGACATTTTTTGCTTAATCTTAAAAGTCAAAATTGGCAGGGGTTTTGTAATAGGCGTCGCCGCCAAACTTAATACGATCTTGGAATGGTGAAAACTTTAACAAGCGAAAAATTCAGTCTTTGAATATCGCCAAATTGACAATGTTTAGTATCTGGAGCATATGTAGCACAATAGAAACATATAGAAACGGCATTTTGGTGACAGGTGTTATCACAATTCAACTTTTTTATTTGTTTGAGTGGAGGGGTGGGGTCAATTGTTTATTTAATAAAAAAAAAAGTGTCCCTTTCCCAAACATGCAATTATTGTTCAACGATAGAAACATACGACCATTATTCAAAATCTAAAAATGTAAGACTTGTAAAATGATGTACAGTCAATTTTAATGGGCAACTCTGTTTTAAAAGGTTTTATTAAAACAAATTTTAGAAGAGAGATGCATTTAGTTCTTTAGTACGCCACTAGCAAACTTATACAAAGTCCACTACTGATGACAGTTGCCCGTTGCCAGTACCGTAAAAACAGGTCTGCATTGAAAAACAACAAATTGTTAAGGGAATCTTGTTTAGGCTCTAAAGTTGCAGGATGGTAGAAAATTTTATAAAATTGGAATGCCTTTCTTCGTTCTAAAACTACAGAAGAGTTCCGCCATCCTACGTTTTTATTTTATTTTTAATATTGACACTTTTTATATTAAGGTTCAATATATTAAATGCCAACAAGATTAATGGAGTTTAAATATGACTCCAATCCGAGCATCAATCTCATAACAACAAGATTAGAGCCTTGAGCAACTTCAAAGTTCACCAATTGTGGAGAATAAGTCGTACTTTCTTATAGCTAAGGGGAAAAAATCACTCCAACTACCTTTCCAGCTCCAATTAAGGACCATTATGAAACGTGAAAGTGCTCAATAGCCAATGAAATTATCGATTGTTATAAGTAGGGTCGCAGTGTGTCATTACTTACTTATCCGACAATATAAGAAAAAAAGGAAAACTAGATTGGTGAAACTATACATTCTCAATGGATGATATCGCGTGATTCTCATTCCCGCTCATTGGATGATTTGTTGGCAGAAAAAAAATCCCATTGGCCAATTCATAACCTGGAAGTTCATCACGATCTGGTCTTTGAGAACGTTAATCATTTGAAAATTACAGTGCAAACTATAGAAACCCTTTTTGTTTTTTATTCTCGACATTCTAAAAATTGTATTTTATTGTCCGGAGTAAAACGTGTTCCCGAAATAAATTGCAAGGTGTCATTGCGACTTTGATTACAGACCAGCAATTTCCTCTGGGAATTATTTTTAAATTGATAACCATAAACAATGTGTCCCACAGTTAAGGATTCGTAATAACAGGCATACTTGAAGGGTTAGAAGAATTCAATTCAAGCAAGGATGTCTACAAAACAATGAATTGAATCTTAAACAACACGGAATAGTTATACTGAAAGAAAAATCTGTAAACAATTGTTAAAATAGTAAAAAGAACACAGAATACACTGATTTTTATCGTAGCATTAAAACTTTTTTTTTTTAATCTTGATTTAAAATATCAAATAATAAGTTTCCATTTTCATACGGATAATTTCGTGAACTCGCAATTCGAGGTCATGTTTTAGAGAACATAATAAAAAAAAATCAGACCTTTTAGTTAAGAATCTCTATTTTGGAAAAATTTTAAGATAAAGTATCTCTGAACTAAAACTATATTCCTTTTGAAAAATCACACAAGCTGCATAATTTACAATAAATTATGAACTCATTGTACGTCTATCATGGCAAATTCTTACAAATCCATTCTTTCGCAGCCCATGATATTAAAAAAAAAATAAAAAAATAAAAAATATGCGAAACGCAAAAGCATTTTCATTGACACTCTGGCACAATACTTCCTTTATATTCAAAGAATTCCTTTTTAAGCCACAAACACCAAAGAAAATTGTATATCAGAGAGAGATGGAGCAATGGGTGATCAAACTGCAAGAATAATAATTCTCCAACCTCCAACAACTTTTTTACAGATTACTTTGCAGCCATAAAAGTACCTTCAACAAGATATTCATTTTCTATAAAAAAAAAAAGTGCCCATCATATTTTCATAAAAGCCCCATTTGAACGGAATTCCTGATGTATCTGTCCAATTACTTGTAATTCCTCTAACCCACCTCTAACACGAAAAATGTCTCCCACGATAAAAAGTATCTTCTAATGAGAACACAAGAAACATCCAATTATTCTTACCATCGACATTAAATTACGAGCCTCTTAATAACCATTAAATCGAATCCAACAAATATCATTTCTTCTCTCCAACGATATATTCCAGAAAATCACATTTGACACTTTGATACAACACCTATTCACATATAATCCAGGAAACCCACCTCTAACACACTAAAGTACTTAATTCGGGAGAGGACAGAACGATTGGTGACCCGCCGACTACATCATTCATGTAGATGGTCGGACAAGGTTAATAATTTTCCCCATCCTCACACAGCCTTTCATTGCTGTCATTCTCAGCATGAGAAGACGTCTTGCTCAATGTGAAGAAAAGAATGATGACGATGCACTTTTGCGAAGTGATCTTTTATTAGAAGGATGGTGAGAGATAACATATTAAGCAGATTACAGATTATCCATAGATTTAATTATATACTATTCTTTGATAAGTATTTAAGATACTGCGACACTCCCTATTCACAATTATTCTTTCTGAGAGAAAATCGTGAAACAAATATCCATCAAGCGAATGCAGCATCTCTTTCACAGTACTTCCAGAAGAAACTTTCTAATCGATGCCTTGATGTCTCTGTCCACCTACTTATAATTCAGGTAACCCACCTTCTGACACACAAAAGCCTCAGAAGACTGTACTCTAGACTAAAATGAAAGAACAGACCGTTTGGCGACACATCAGACTACATAATATTCAAGAAAACAAGGTTAATTAATAATCCTCCCCATCTACACACAACCTTCTGTTGCTTTCATTCATAGCACGGGAAGACGTCCTGCTCAATGTATCTCTTTCACAGTATTTCCAGAAGAAACTTTCTAATCGACGCCTTGATGTCTCTGTCCACCTACTTATAATTCAGGTAACCCACCTTCTGACACACAAAAGCCTCAGAAGACTACTCTAGACTAAAATGAAAGAACAGACCATTTGGCGACACCGCAGACTACACAACATTCAAGAAAACAAGGTTAATTAATAATCCGCCCCATCCACACACAATCTTCTGTTGCTTTCATTCATAGCACGGGAAGACATCCTGCTCAATGTGAAGAAAAGAATGGTGACGTCGCGTCGCACGTTAAAGTTATCTTTTATTAGATGGGAGGTAAGAGACAACATGAAAGCAGATTATAGATTATCCGTAGACTTAATTATATACTTTGCTTTGAGAAGTATTAAAGATACTACAACTCTCCCTATTCACAATTATTCTTTCTAAGATTAAAACGTGAAAAGACTCAATATCCGTCAATCAAATGCAGCATATCTTCCTCAGTACTTTCAGATGAAACTTTCGAATCGACGCCTTGATGTCTCTGTCCACCTACTTAGAATTCAGGTAACCCACCTTCTGACACACAAAAGCCTCGGAAGGACTGTACTCTAGACTAAAATGCGAGGACAGACCGTTTGGCGACCCCGCAAACTATACACAGCATTCAAAGAAGACAAGGTTTAATAATCCTCCCCATCCACACACAAGCTTCCCTTACTTTCATTCTCAGTATGGAAAGACGTCCTGCTCAATGGCAAGAGAAGAATGGTAACGGTGCCACTGTTGGGGTGAGTGGTCTTTTGTGAGAGGGCTGGCGAGTGACGAAAGGGTGCTGAAGAATGCCGGCTGTTTTCTTGAGTTGTTTCGGAAGTGGCTGAGTCAGAAGGGATCTGGACTTTATTTTCTGGGTTTTGTTGGTGTAGGGTGGTAAGGAATGTGTTGCTGGAGACAATTTAATGCAGGTTTATAAAGTTCAGAAGAGATATTTTGTGATGTTGTGTTATTACAGTACATCCCACTTGGGTATAAATGCTAGTGTTGATTATGTTAAACATGCAGTTTGTGATATTAAAGGAATACTTATAGAACAGAAAAAATATAAAATTCTAACTAAAGTATAAAATGTGTCTGGCAGAATTACTGAAACCATTAGTTATACATTCCAGTGATAGCACTCAAAAGGTCAACCAAAAGTAAAAATCGTTAACTTTTTTGTCCTCTTGGACTTAAAATTTAATATACAAACAATATGGTGTTTTATACATAAAGAAAATTCACAGATGTACAACAACAACAACATACAGCCTAGGTATTGATATTGGTTCGTATATGAATGTATAACAAAACAATTTACTACAAATTTAATGTTTAGAATTTTAAATGAAATTTACTAAAAGTTTCAATAGACTTTACTGGTACCTCTGTGATAGCAATGAAATTTGTAAAAAGTTTTGAACTGAAGCTTGTAAAAGTAATACAAGAAATGTTACATAAGAACGAACTAGAAATGTGATTTTATGAATAAAGTCGTATATTATTATAAATCATTATTCTTTATTTCAAATTGATGGAGAGTCTACAATTTTAAATTGTTTTAGAAGAAATTTCCCGTTAAATGTAATATTGAATAATTTTGTAAAACCTAAAACTTCTTTTCAATCAAATGAAATAGAAACTAGGGGTGCGAAAGGAAACCAATGGGTGTGATGTTTCAAAACGTGGGAAAATGTTTAAAAAGAAAAATTGAAATTTCTTTTGACCAATACATTCATTACTCATGTTAACATATAGGTAAGGTAAGTAAAAATGAGCTGAATATCTTTCATCGTTTTAATGTACGACATGTTTAAATCTCACAATTAAATTCTATCGCTTTCAAAATTCTCATTACGAGAAAAATTTAAAATATGAATAGGTATATTAAAAGTACACCCGAGCCTCCATCAAACTCACCCCGGCGTTTAAAAGTTGAGCAAATAAACATTTCCGTTAACATCCGAGCAGCAGCCAGACTTAGCATTGTTATCATTGGATAATCGCAACCTACTCTAAGCTCCCTTCCCCGCGATTGTGCAAAGGTTCAAGGAGAGAAAAAATCGCCAAGGACAGCATCAATGGAGAATACAATGTGGAGAAAACTGAGGTAATATTACTTCCTAGAGGAAAGTTTATCTTCAATATAATTTCACGGAATTTACGTGTTCGAGATTTCTTTCTATCTACAAATGGGAAACTCTATTAAATGTAAATATGCTGGTGTTACGTTTGATGATAAATTCTATTTTGTTGAATTGTTTGATGTAATTTTTGGCATTGGGAATTTCATAAAGAATTTTTTTCGAATATACAATGAATAAAGGACGTGGAGAAATATTAAGTATGTTTAGAATATTAATGAGTGTGGACTTAGAAAGAAAGTCAGAAAATTAGTTTAAATATTGCATTTATTACCAAAAGAATAAATATTAGATGAAATTAAAATACTGAAATAAACCAACATTATCAATGAAACTAATATTTGCAATCAAATGGTTAAGTAATTAAAGGCAAAGTCCTTTTTACTGTACTTGTTTTTATAAGTGAACCTCACAATTTTCCTATTGCAAAATTGCAAATATTTGTCTGCTGAATGTATCGCTTAACAAAGTTGGCGTAAGGTTATAGAAAATGTTCATAATTTTTATAATATCTGTCAACTGATCCTCAATAACCGCTCGATGATTTATAAAATATTCTAAACATTCAATACGAAGACATTCCATTCAATGACAAACTCCTACCAATCAAGTAAATGCCGAATTTTTATTATTCGCATATGAAATTTCATCCACCTTTTCAAATGCAAACCATTTCCACAATGACATCACAGCTCATGATGACTCTTATGACCGTCCACAAAAGCAGCCTATCGTAAATATAATGAAAATCTTACATAGGTACAGCTTATGACTCACTACGTATAAGAAATGAGACAGTTCCAACACCATAGAAAACCTCATAACCAATCCTCATTCTTCCAATAAATTAATTCTCCCCCATACCTACGGTCATCCAAAACCCCCCAAAGTTAAAGACCAACACAAAGAAAGACCAAATCGGTTTGTCACCCACATCAAATATTTACTTCCGGCCTAGCCCTTTACAGACCTCGCCTGAAATTTATCGGGGAGGAATAAACTGTTAGGCCTAGCGGTTGATAGAAAGGTCCTTACTATTGTAGAAAGCTTGCATAAGACCCGTTAACCCCTATTTCCCCTTTCATTTCAGTTTTTTTTTCTTTCGTAAAAAGCTCGCTGGCAGGGGAGTAGTGTGGTGTGTTTAACTCTCCCACCACGAGGTGGCGTTGGAGTCACGTGTCCAAACGAAGGGCTTGACAATTGAATTTGACGAATCTTTTCAATAACCCTCCTGAAAAATCTGCACGGTGGAAAGAGGAGGGGGGATATTTTGGGCCTTAACAATACTTTTCACTTCCCATTTTGGGATTCTTTTTTTATTGAGCTTTTATGTTAGCAAGTTTTTTTTTCTTCTTCTTATTATTAAAACGACCCAATGGGGGAGGGGTATTAAATCAGAAGGAATTAACGAACGCCATGGGGGACATGGAAGGCACGCGTAGGACGTTTTTGGAAGGTTTTGCGACCAAATGGTTATGGAGAAGTTGACGATTTTAGTCATAATTGACACAAAATCTTTGTTTTTTTTTCTTTCTGTTTTTTTTCTTTGAATGAAACTGAAAGCTCTCGCCTTTGATAAGGTTCAAAAATTGGTTGAAGAATATTATAAACTGCGAAGTGCTGTAGAGAATTTTTTTGTGTAATATTACACGTGCTAAAATATGATGAACAGACAAATACGCGTAGAAAATGATGTTATGTACAGTTCGAAATATATGTACTTAATATCTAAATGTACAATGGAAGGATCTAGGTGCACGGCAGTGCACCCGTCAAGTTCACTGCCAGTTATCTTTTACTGGAAGACACTCAGCAGTATTTTGACCTCTCATATCTGCGTATAACAGTAGGACTGAGAGCTAAAAATTTTTTTACGGGTAGATGTTAGCTACTTTAGTAGTCCCCTAAGTTTCAAGTCTCCAATTATATTGATTGTCGAGATAATCAAGCTCAAAAATGGCATGATACGATATATTTTGAAATCCAACCAAAATTCACTCACAGATCATCAAATTACTAAGATACTTCTAGGATACTAGAAGTATGAAATTTGGTATGTTTGTAAGGTTTAACATGTATACAAAGGAGAAAATCTAAAATTCGAGATTTTTCCCTCCGAATCCCCTAAAGAGGGCAATGTTCGAAAAATTTGAATCTCGATTCTAATACACTTCTATTGGGTCTAGAATAATAAAATTTAGAATACTAGTAGCTCTTAGTATATATAAATAAAGGAGAAAATCATCACACGCCGCAAAGCTTTTAAAATCAAGAAAAAATAATAATAAAATGTATTTGGCATTATAAAATTGACCATTGGCGATATTTTATTACCTATGAAATGATCGCCAATTGTTATTTTTTGTTCGAAAAATACATCGGTATGCTTGTACTAAGCAAAAATCTGTATGAACTATTTATTTCAAATTATTTTTATATTATCATCATTCATATTGGATGCATAAGTGCACCATGGACTGCAGTGCGGTAAATTTAACTTTCTTAGAAAAATCTCGTGTAATTCTCCGCTAATTGGATGTAGTTGAGAGAGTTTTTTAAAACTTTCTTAAAACCAAATAATAATTAAAAGAATAAAGGAATCAACTAATTATATAGATCTTGTAGTTGGCCGCCAACAAAGTTTGTTAACGGTCTATTAGATAGTAAGTAAGTGCAAAAAAAAAAAAAAAAAAAAAAAAAAAATTATGCTTGATCCTTTTAATCCCAGGAAGTTTTCATTACACATTTTAAAACTAGTTATTATTCAGCAAATAAGTAATAAATTTTAAATTAGTACCTTAAAAAAAGAAGTAAAATCCCAACAAAAACATCTCTGTTAAAAACTCTGTTGACTTTGAGAAGAAAATGTTACTAATTTTCATTGCCCGTAATTTACAACTTTAAACTTGACTCTACTTTAGATCTCAATGCTTTTCACGGACATAATCATTGCATGAAGAACTTGACGTCTTTTTACAGAGATATTTTTGTTGGGATCTACTATTGTTTGTACAGCAGTAAATAGTTTTAAAAAATTAAACCGGACTATATATAGCCATCCCATGAGAGCAGTCAGTATTTTAGCTTCTACACTACACTAAAGTAGTGAGAAGCTTATACAAAGACTATATGAACATCCATAGGTCTAAATTCAACATTCCTAGACAAATCTAATGTCACAGACACGTTCTATATGTCAAATGAAAGGTCTCATCATGGAACATTCACATCTAGACTTTAAATAGAGATATCGAATTGGAACTTGGATATTCAATAAAAAGTTTGTTCGCCAATGCCGCCCATCAACTAGTGATTTTCTACCATACAATATTAGCAATAGGAAAAAAGCGCCAAACATCCCAAACCCACACTCTCCAACTCCACATACAGATGAAGCAGGTGAAGTAAAACGAAGACAATTTTATTAAATAAAAATCTCTCGCATCGAGGCAGTTTTTCAACAGATCAGTCAGAAATGACCGCCAATCCATCAACAACCTCCTGACACTTTAATAGATGTGGTCCGGATGATATATCTCCACGCACAGAATCACATCAACCGAAATTTGACAGAATACTTACCTTTATTTTAAAAAAATAAATAAATAAACAACTGAAATTATTACCAAGTTAAGGTCGAGCAACCAGGAAATGTACTGCTTTGTAAAGGGATAGGAATGCGCTTTGAGATTGGTAACGGTAATGAAAAATAATTGTATAATTTCCACCAGTTGGCTCTTTTTTGAAGGGGCAAGGAAGCGTTGAGATGGTCTGCTTAGATTTTATTTTATTATCCACAAACTGGTTGGGGAAAGTTTTATTGTATGCTTAACGACTTTGCGGCAAGTTATCCAAAGACATAAAACTTTCTGATTTAAAACAAGGATGGTATTTTTCTTGCACTTGCCTCACTTGTTCCTTTCAAAGTTACGATTCCTGGCTGCTCATAACTGAGTTTAAGCCTTGTACGCATGTGACAGGCTTGCACAAACCAAAATTTAAAACTGTTAATCCATTATAACATACATTTGAAAGTCAAAAGGGAATTAAACTGAAAAAACACAACATCGTGGTGACGTAATCAAAGGGTAACCACGTTGTTGATAACAAAATAATTTTTTTTTGTCAGTGCCAAGCAAAGCTTAAAAAGTGATATTGGTTCCCTGACATTCTCTTGTAATCCGAGTAATAGTAGTCCACTACAACATCTTATTATAGTGCAACTAATGCACGATATCTTATGGATGAAATTTCAAAAAGGAATACATTGAAGAAATCAAAAATGTGCAAATTACGTATCTATATTCTATCTATTATTCTACTGGTAAATACAATTTCTGTTAAATCTCTGCGGTGTATCAAGAGATCTATTTGCTGAATGCTAATTTGCCGCTTGAAGAATTTCACTGTTTTGAAGGGAAGACGTCTTTAATATTTTTAGAACTTATATAAAAGGGGTATCCTAAAATCCTATCTCAAAATAATTGAAATGCTGTTTTTTTTTCCTTTTTTTTTTTTTTTTCCTTCCCCAACTTTAGAACTTAGTTGCTTGAGTAAACTTCACAAAATGATACCAAGCATTTGTGAAAATTCCATTTTGCTCTTGTTAGACAAAAATCAAATCAAGCATGCTTTAATTTTCGAAGTATTACACTACAACTATAATATACTTAAACATGGTTGTAATGATCCATTCATTCCCTGATAATTGTATATAGCTATGCATGCAAATGATAAAATTTTGTCTCAATATATGACACGTTTTTGTATTTATAGTTAAATTGTGAAAGTGCAATTCGGAACAATTTGAAAGAAGAAGTACCTAGATTTCCCAACAAGTTTCACTTAATTTATATTCCAGAAGATTTAGACATTGCACTTCTATTTAGTGTATACAATACTATAAATCACACAGGCAAGAAAACTAAATCTTTTAATCATTTTGTAAAAAAGAAACTTGACAATCACAAGCGGTATTTAATGCTTTCTAAGTTTGGAAGTCAGCTCATTCGTTATTTTAATTACGGATTCTAATTTTTTTTTTTTTTTTAAATAATCATATGAAGGGTGGTACAATAAAGATTCAATTGTTTACTAACTGTTAAGTTTACAATTCATTTAATGTGCACTAGTAACGAAGTGTTGTGAAACAATAACAGAATAAAGTCGTGATAAATTAAAACTTTATTTTAATTATTCGCAAATGACCCAAGTTGAAAAACATACGTACATGAAACACGGAAGTAAATAACGCAATCTATTTACAAAGTTTTTAGTCATTCAAGTTTACACAACGAAAATAAACTAACATGAAAATAATGATCATTAAAAGAATTCGAACATCACTAGCTCTATACCATTCATTATTACGACACGAAAACTACACAAGTAATTCTAGCAAAAGTCAATCCATCTAAAAACGTCCAAAACAGGCAACTTTCAAACCCAAAACAGGTAACTCAAAATCGACTACTGACTCCACTAAACAAATCAGTCTGCTTAAACTCAACAACCACAAAACCAATAATAAAACAGACCAAACGATTTTTAAAAATAAAAAAAAGACCCCTCGTTTTTGGAACTCACTATTCCATCATCTTAAATTGACGTTTCACTCTGTCTATGGGAGGGCGGAGAAAGAAAATTAATCACCAGACGTCAGAAAAACATTTTTGGGGACAACTCCAGCCCTCAAATGACGGAAATAGGACCCACAGTCGACGCAACCCGTCATTTTTTTTTAGAAAAAAAAAATCGTTGATCCTTTCGATCTCGCTCGGTTGCACTGCGACCGCAACGGGTCACGTGTGTGACGCTCGGATGTTTGGGAGTTGATCGTGTAAACAGGTGGTCGTTTAAGTAGGGAGAGGGATGGACTATATATGTGTTTTTAGTGCATTTTTTGGGTGCCTCAGAGATTATTAAAAGAATGCGAATATGATGTTCTAATTTTTAATTGATTTGTAGATTTATAGGATACTTTAAAGTGCAAGTGGTATGTGATGCGCTTAAAAATCTAAACATCTGGTATAATTAGATAGTCAAAATTTTAAAGAGTTGTTTTTCTGCTACACGTTGGGAGTGTTATACCGAAGCGTCGTTGTTGAGTAAGATCTGAGAGTAGTCTAAATGTGCTGGGAGGGATGCCTTCGAGGAGATATTTTAAGGGAAATTTGGATAAAGAGTAATCTTTTCCAATACCGATTAATCAGTTTTAAATGAGTGAAAAAAAGTAAAAAGCGTTCCAAATCTAAAATATCCATAGCAGACACATAACCAGGAAAACCTTGAAATCAGAGAAATGTCAGGGAGCTTTCTGATTCTAGGGAAAGATCAGGGAAATGTCAAGGAATTTTTTTTTAATTTTGCAAAAATCAGGGAATTTCTCTATTGTTTTGAAGGTACCTTCCCTCGTTCATCCGTATTTTGGCGCCATGTTCTTGGAGAATTACGGTAATCGTCAGAAGTTTCATGTTACGGTATAATTTATACTCTTCTTAAACTCTTCGTTACTGCCAGAACTATTTAAAAAAAATTGACATATTATCTCCTTTGACATAAATATCCTATTTGATCTACACTTCTGGAAAAATAGGGTAAATTGGAAAAAAAAGTTATGAGTAAAATAAGGGATTTTTTTAGAAATCTGTCAGAGAAATCAGGTAATTATCAACAAACTTTTTTTTTCTGAATTTTGTGGTCACCCTGAACATCCCAATGTCCGTTTTCCCATAGAGTTCAGTTGCAGAAAATTGGTAAAATGACAACAACGACTATAATAGAAAATGTCAGCTGTTTCGTACGGTTCATAATTAGGGTCCGAAAAGTGGAAAAGCAATGCAAATGCGAAATACTCAATATAATTAGCGTAATTAAACTCTAGTAACAGTTATTTATTTCTTGTTTGCGTGTGTGAATATTACCAGAGTGTTTTTTTGTCAATTTTAATTTCGTGGCATTAACTTCATATTGCTTACGATCTTTTTATTCATGTTTTTTAGCTATTAAAATAACAAACATTCGTTTTGAATTCAGCCATTCAACTAAAAATACTTAATATCAATCCGTGTGTTTATACATAACATCTTGAATTTATTTAAGAAATAGATTTGTGAAAAGTAATAACTCATTCTAAGATTGGAATTCAATAATAATTTTCCAATCTGTACACAATTGTGCTCATAAAAGGAAAGCTTGAATCAAATTTTTGGAAATGCATTCAAATTTTGAATCAATAGCTGATACAACTGATTTTTACTTCTTTGACTTTGTATTTTATTTGATTTTGGGTACTAATATATTATTTTAAACATCTAATAAGAGCCAATACGGGTTAAGATGATGTTTAAAAGTAATTTACGCCCAAAAATATTTTTCAAAAAATGAAAATTAGGAAATTTATAATTTTTCAATTTGAACTAATTATGCAAATTTGAGTACCAAAATACAATTTTAAACACCTAATGAGGATCTTAATGGGTTTAGGTGACGTTTAAGAGCAAAAAAAAAAAAAAAAATTCTGAAAATTGAGAAGTTTGAATTTTAGAAAAGATTTGGCTAGTTTTGATTCTTTTTCAATTTTATGGCTGTTCTATAATTTGGATTGGAGATTCCCTTATATATAAGTATTACATTTTGTACATGGCAAAATTTTTCTATAATAACATTGCTAACGAAAAATCTCCAAAGTTTGCTTAAAACTTTAAAATTTATATAACTTTGACCAACTTCCAATTTCATGAACGCACTATAATTTCTATTTGATTCTCATATATAAGCTTAAAATTTGCCAAACGCAAACATTTTGCTATGATAACTTAAAAAAAACAAAACATCAACAGATTTTTTCCTTTCTTAAGTATTTTATATTTTTTAAATTTATAAAAAAAAAATCCTCAATTCCCGCCATGAAATGAATTCCTATGAAATTTCTGTAACTAGTAGTAAATACTCGGAAAATAGTTTCTATAGAACAAAATCATTTAGTTATTATTGACTTTAACAAGTGAGGAAATTCATAATCATTGTTTGGAAACAATAAACCAGATTTCGAAATATTTATCTTAAATTTTTGAACACAGCATTACGATTTTTGCAAATATAATTTGGTTTCGTCACAGCGGTCACTACACTTGGTCACCACCCAAGGAGATTGTCCATCCGAAATAGCTGACCTAACCCGGAAGTGGCATTATTGATGAGAAAAATACACAAACGCGGGGAATCTACCCTGAAATTAATAGTCAAGCCATTTAACCTTACCCTTTATTTAGGCGGCTCGGAGCATTTCCCTTCATGATGACCAAAATTAAAACAGAACTTTTTCTCTAATAGAATCGAGTTGTTTTAGAAGAGTCTACAGAACATGTATCATTTCCCAAAGGAATCACAAAACTGCTTTTAAATCAATTAAAAAAAAAAAGGTTGTACTTTAGTTTACCAATTGAAAGTAGATTGAAATTTATAATTTGTTTGCCGACAGCTTTGTTCTGAAAGCGTAATCGAAATGTAAATGAGATCTATTTGTTTGATCTGGTTCCCAATGCAGAATCGGTAAAATATATCCATGTATGATGAACTTATTTAGAAAATTACAGGAATATTGTTAAATTTAGGATCGTGCTTTTTAAAAAGAGTTATACAAATAAGGGTCTAGTTCTGTATTTTTTCCTTTCAATGATAAAAAACGGGGGAATTTTAAATCGAAATATGGTGGGTAAAAACATTTGCACGCTAGTACAACCTGCGAATTTATTTACAATTTCTAAAATAACATACTACTTATTTGAAAACGGTGAAAAAAGAACTAGTTACACACTAGAGAATATAGTATCAATATTTCTTTTTAATTTGGGGCAATAATTGTCAAAATATTAAAATTTTTTTTTTTAATTAAAGACAATTTTTTCTTCTTATCATCTGTAGCATGCAGTCTGGATATTCCTCACTCAAATTTTAACACAACAGCAGATATTAATAGACTTCAGAAATTTTATTACCAGGGAAATGTGTAAGATTTCATTTTATAATTCTATTAAAGAATTAAGGATCCATTGAACACACTGTGTGTTATTGAGGAAAAAAATTTAACAAATTAAGCAGAAATTTAACTTAAACGATATTATATCTTTGAAAGGTACGATGAAATGACAAATGCTAAAGTAATATCCGATTCGGGTGGTAGCAATAGCTCACTTCTACAGGGAGGCTTCGAAATACACGCTTTCAAAAAATAAATTGACTTTTCAAAGATTAATGTGTCACCTTAAACTTCAAGAAATGTCATCTAATATGCAAGAAATATAGTATAATCTTCAATTAATCTAAATTTTTTTTTTGAATAATATAGTTTATGTAGAACATTTCGGATTCTATGCGACTTCGATACTACTGCCGAAACAAATACAACAAATATAGATTGTAATCGAAAATTTCTGAGCCAAAACAAAATTCCAAATTTGATTAAACATTCTATCTATTAAAAAAGTCCAACCTCAAATAAGAAGGTATGATTTCACAGTTGCACCTAATATTTGTTCTCAAAAGACACCGAAAGAATAGAGTCTCAACCGTGATTTTTCCTGTCATGCTTTTAAACCCAGCCGTAAAAAAAAAAAAACAGACCAAGGAATCCCACTTCATAAATCTCGATTATTTTAAGCTTTTGCCACTGCCACCGAAGTGGTTGATCTCCAACAAAGAAAAAGACGGTTCTAATGAAATATTTCCGGCCTAAGCGAGACCTTGCAGCCTGATGGATTGTTGAAGAGGCCGAAGAGACGGCAATTGAATGTCCCGCATCCTGCTGCCTTATAACCCCCTTCCCCCACTATTGTCAAAGGGCCTTGTTTCGGGGCCTTCCTTGTCCATTTCACTTGGGGATGCATTGGCTGGAATGAGAAAATTGCGACTTGTTGTTGAAGAGCTTGGTTTGTGACATGGAAGAAGGGTGGAGTAAGAGTTCATTTGGAGGGAATACAGATTATGTGTTCATAGGAATTAAAGGTGGCCACATAACTTTAAATGGCTTATTTTAAAATATCTACATATAGTCCAGTCATTTGATGGTTTGCAAAAGCAAATTTTGGTGTAGTTCTGATTTTTTTTTTTTTTTTTTTGTGCTGATTACGAATTTGAGGTTTGCCACCAAAATTTTTTTGGAATCTGAATTATAGTAAAAATCATGGCAAAAAATTATTTTCTCCAAGGTTTTTGCTTACATCTAAAATATTATGGACTTTTAATTAAACATTATTTTACACTAAAATAATCTTTGCACAAAATTTCCTATACTTTTTTACTCTAACTTATATTCCCAAAAAATATTTTGTGGCAAACTTCAAATTAATAACCAGCACCCGAAAAAGCATATAGAAGAAAAATATCAAAACTACCCCACAATTTGCTTTAAAACACCTCATTTTAAAACCTAATGACTGGACTAAAGTTTAAAATATTAAACTTGCTTAAAAAGAACAGAATCTCACTTTTTCAACGTGTTTTCTCTATTAAACATCCAGTCAAACGTATGGAGATTTTATCAATGGTAACTCTTAAATATAATGGTGGAAAATAACTTCAAGATAGATTAGATATCATTTGACTCTTGGCAATGAATTCTTATTATTTAAAAGTAAAAAAAAAAAAAAAAAAAAAAAAAAAAAAAAAAAAAACCTTTATAATATATTTGATGTCCTTGTAATACCCCCCGTAGATGTTTCGGAATATATTCAAAATAATATTTATTGTATTACAATCATTAGGACTAAAAAGTCATTAGATAGGATATTTTCTTTCCAACCACAGAAGTTAAATAAGAATGAAAGAATAACCAGTAATTTGATCTGTTTAATAATTTGGCATGTACATTGTACAACATAAACGTAGTTATATAGCTCTTCTCAAAATTATTTTGCTCATTAGAAAAATGGAGTCAAAAAGATTTTTTTTTTAAATTTTAATGCGACTCAAATAATAATTTAGCATATATCGAAAGAAATTATATTACCAAAGAAGTTCTAATGGAGTTCCATAATACAAAATAAGTTTAATAAATGTCTTTTTGTATACATAATTCCACACACTGTGGAACTGTGTAATGCTATACATAGCATTACACAGTTATACAGCATTACACATTTATATAGCATTACACAGTTAATGGGTCCATCGGGACCCCATTGCCTAAGTAATTTGTGTCCGCGCTTTATAATACCTCAAGTATTATTTGATAATAAAGTGATCTATGGTATTGAGTAAATTACTTATCATAAAAAGTTTGATTGCATGTGAAAATGCATTTGTATTATATATTCTGTATGTCATTAGATGTATCAATGGAAGAACATTTAAAATCTAAAACATGCCTGAAACTTTAATGACAAATTAAACAACCTTTTTGAGTATCGTAGCCAAACATTTGTCAAGAAATAGGTTTGTGCGAGTTGATTTAACTTACACAGTATCATTAAACTGTAATATCGACAATAAAAGGCCTCGTTTCCAAAAAATAATTGAAAAAACCCTATTAAACACAAGATAGCACAAAGGCCTGGCGAAAATACTTTTGTAAATTCCGCCATGAATTCCATTCTATGGTATTTTAGGAGCCTCTCACTAAAAAAAAATAAAAAAAAACAACCACCCAGGTGGACAAATGACAAATTCCTGTTGGACCATCCGGTACTGAACCTGTCATTAAGCATAGTTATTAGGAGGTGGTCTGTGAAGATTCGCTTTTCTGCCCTTACTGATTATATGGGAAGAGGAGGGCGATTTTTTTTATACAAACGTCCTTCGTCTTTTTTTTAGCAAAAAAAAAACTTATGTGTAGGTGGAAAAAAAATATTTATCACTGGTAAAGAAGTAAGAGAGTGGTAAGGACTGATCTGCAATAAAAATGACATTAGTGGTGGATTGTATCGACAAGGTGAAAACATTAACAGGAAGCTTGTATATGGCAGAACTTCTTATTCCATTGATTGAATGGGACTTTTTGCTTGATGAAATTTTGAAAGAAAAGGTTGTATTACATATTCAATCGAAAGTGTTCATCCTGCTGAAAACATTAATCAGGGTGAAAGCATTTATTTGGTGGAAAGTAGTCATGTAGCTGATTGTATATTTTCAATGCCAAAATGTGAAAGAATACACGCTATGCATTTAGAAAAATGAAAATATTTTGGCTGAAATTAGCTATTTTTTTTACATTTTACTGATCATTTTACAAGCATTTCATTTTGTTTTTTATATCGATTTTTAAAAATTGTTGTTAAGTTTTTACTTAAAATCCGAGTGCATTAAATTCGGAAACAGATATTCGTTTTACATTGTGGTTCAGTCAGGGTTTGGAAAATGAAACCCTGAATGAAGGTCTAATATATATATATATATATATATATATATATATATATATATATATATATATATATATATATATATATATATATATATATATATATATATATATATATATATATATATATATATATATATATATATATAAAAAAACTAAGACGAAATAAGGAATAAGGTACCAAAAATAATTCTTTAAAAATTAATAAAAATAGTTTCTTAAAATGTTGCATAGTTGAATATTTGGGTATATCCATAAATTTTGAGTGATTATCTTTAAGTTGAAATAAACATTTGCATAAACATGTTTTACTGATTTTTTCTGATTGTCGGGACGCTTTATTATTATTTACAATTATGAGCTATAAATATGAACAAAAACGGTAGAAACATTAAAAAAAACCATAAATTTTGCCCAAGGCAAATGAATATAAAGGCATTTCTTCTTCTTCGTTGTGGCATTAAATAAATATTAGTGTTTAATACTTGAATCATGATGGAATTTTTTGAACTCGATAAAAATTCATGAAAACGTGAAATAATTATTGGAAAATTCTAGATTCTTCTCGATTTTACACTCATGTAAAGTTAAACAAGTGATAATGAATAAGTATCATAAGCCGATTCTAAATCTAGAAATAATCATGGTGGTTATTGAAAAAATGAACTATTTAATCTGCACCAGTAAAGTAAATAACATTTCTTTGATGTCTTTGTATCAACTCAAACAAAAACAAAAAGGTGATAGAAAAGCCCGTTTTTATTTTGTTCAAACACTATTCAGATATTCTTTTTAGAAATGTCAAAAATTATAAAAAACTAGAAATTAGTAGTCTATGCGTTTTCCTATTGAAACTAAACGACATGAAGTAACGAACGATAAATTCTAAACTGCAAATTTTAACACTGGTTGTCATTTCAGTTCTGACACAAACTGCAGTCGGTACGTGAGATAAAAATCTTGCAAACTTCTATAAAAATAACAGCAGAAAAATTTCTGTTAAAACTTAACTTTTTTCAATAAGCATCAACACATAACCATTTCCTAACGGTCGAGTATCATTTTACGACCTTGTACCCCTGTCATGACAGTGACGACAAGAAAAAACAAATAAGAGTCGCCATTTCGCTCTTCCGAAGAAGAAATTCGAATAAGCCTCCACTCAAGAACATTCAGAGAAGCCATTATAAATATCCCCCGCAGTTAGCCTTTAAACGCAAAAGGCGTCCAGCATGGCTGATTTAAGGTTGTAGGTGGATCACTTGATGACTTCAAATAACGTATATTCCGTTCCCTGCCTTCCAATTATGTCAAGGAACACTGGATGGCAGTCACGAATTGAAGAACATAAAACAGGAATACTAGAACGAAAAGTAATAATAATAATAAAAAAAGTAGAGAAATAATATATCGTGTGGTAGTTCACAAAATGGAATGTTTTTATTGAGTGTGGGAGAGATTTCTGCGGTATAGGCAGAAATCGTGGTTTTATCTTTTTGCGTTCTTTTCCACAATAGAAGATCGTGAATTGTTTTTCCTTATTTTTGTGTTTTGGTTTTCTTTTAAAAATTTAAGGACGCTGCTCCAAATGTTCAGAATTTAACGAAAACATTTTAATTGTTTTGTTTTGGATTTGAATTGGAAATGGAGTTTAATGGTATATAACAACAGCAGCTGAAAATTTGTATGAGTTAATTATAGGAGTTGTTATCAATCGGTGTTATCTCGTTTGGAACAGGGCTTTTTAAGATGACAATGGATTTGCGCAAAAAAAAAATTGTTTCGTTAGAAAGTGAATTGAATGCATTTTATAGAATAAGGAGGATTCCAACATAAACCATTGTATTACTATCGAATCCATTTTCTTATATTTTCTCTAACACTCAATTAAGAAAGAAAAGTTTACCATTTCAGTTATTTTGCTCCATTTATACTTAAAGCTCCATTTATACTACATATTCCTTCTAAAGGGTCAACAAAAACTGTATGACTCTTCACTTAAGATTTTCTCTTAATAAAGGCTGATTTACACGCTACCAGTACCAGAAACGCCAGCTTTGTGTTTACAAGATGCCAGCATTTTCAATAATCCAGATATTGAGTGACCGTTACGCAGCCTATCGCTTGTCAGGGGAGAGCGTTAGTGTTTAGACTATGAGACTTGACGTGGCAGTAAGTAAACAAATTTTGATCTACTGGAGCAGCCAGCAATTGAAATTACCAAACTGGCTTCTCCTGGTAGCGGAATGAGGCGTTTACATGATGCTAGCATAGATGTCACACAACTGGTAATTTCAACTGGTACGCCAACTAGTAACGTTTAAGTCAGCCTTAAGAAATAAAATGCGAAGCCCACGTGGTATAAAATCAACCAATTGGATGCAAGATATTTTAATTTCAATCCTAGTTGAAGAAATACTACTCCACCTTTGCTCCAGTCTCTCCGCTACATAACTCCCCCTCACGCACTGATCTACACTTCAAGGACTGTAGTTTTATTCTTATTAACAGAGTCATAATCAAATACCAAATATAACGCCAAAAGCTTTTACATACTAAAATGCTGTAGCAAAAACACCATAGCTTCATTTCACAACAATCGTATAACAGCCAACATAGCAGATTTCTTTGTACAGTACCCCAAAAAAAAACAGAACTATGGCTATATCTTCGGTTCTAATTATCGTAGAATCTTACGGTTTGCACCAAAATGTTTTGCTTACGATTTTCTATATATCTGATGCAATTTTTTTTTCTTGAGGGACCGTATACTAAGTAAAAGTAACGCTATCTTCGAAAATTTCAATACGAACCCTTATTTTTTATCATTTCATTCGATTCAGAATACATCATTTACCCTATATACCAAATTTCAATGCATTATGTTGAAAAACAAGTCACTTATGAGCGAAAATATTTCGACCATTTTTTGATTGGTCTTCAGGGAGAATTTCCATAAAACGAAAGGTATTTTTAAGGTTCTTCACAGCGGGAGAAATAGAACGGTCAATGTGGCGCGTTTCACGAAGATTAAAAAATACAAGTATTAGTCTAAATTTGCATAGAAATTACTTGGATTTATAGTGACATGTTTAAGATTAATACAAAAATAGCAAGTAAACGCAAAAGTAACATAATTTATTTACAACATTAAAGATGTGTATTCTTCACACGAAATAAATAAAATATCGAAAACTGTAATTGCAGAAATATAACGAATACTACTGATAATTAGAAAATTAATAAATATTAAATGTAGGCATTAGTAAACAGTATTTAGCAAAGCATGAATATTTTACAGAAATATTTCACTATAAACACAAATGTAACTAGATCGTTGAAATTATTTATAAAATGAAAAAGTCACATGATTCAGTAAATTTTTTAAAGGATAACTTATTGAAATTGCTTAAAAAATGTTGTTTTAAATAAATGGAATTTAAGAAAGCAAATTAAAAAAAAAAAAAATGATAGTTTACAGAAAAAATAATTAATAATTTAAAAAACTAAAAAACACGCTTTAATAGAAAATCAAACTAAAAAGTAGAAAATAATCAATAGATTAAAAAACTAAGAAACACGCTTTAATAGAAAAGTGAACTAAAAAGTATATAGAAGATAATTTTAAATAAGTTTGAAATAAGAATAGAGTGATTAACAAGAAATATTTATTTTATCGTACAAAAGCTTGGGGTGCTTTTTAAGATATTTTCATAATGGCTCTACTTTTACCAATATCTGTCATTAAATATTTACAAAAATTGACATCAAGCACCCCACGCTTTTTTACGATAAAATAAATATTTCTTGTTAATCACTATTCTTATTTCAAACTTATTTAAAATTATTTTCTACTTTTTAGTTCACTTTCCTATTAAAGCGTGTTTCTTAGTTTTTAAACTATACGGTTATACGATTAAATGAACGTTATGCGATTTTCCACACCTCTAGGTTACCTTGAATTAATCTTTGATATTTTTCAAAAGTCGTCTACTATACGGTCCCTTAAAGTGAGCGTTTTTTACATTTTCTCTAAAAAATCGAGAACTAATAGTCAAAATTTAAAGAAAAAAATTATGGGGGGGTTTTAGACCATGGGAAATCTAATGAAAGCAAAAAAAATATATGTTTCTATTCAATTTTTTTTTAATTGCTTTATTAATTAATAATTAATTATTAAAAAAGAAATTGATTCAAAAGCTGATTGCTATTTATGTTTGTCCATTTACAAACTACCTTTTGAAAAAAAAATTACTGAAATATATTAATTATTTAAGTATTTATGGCCAAAAAACCAACTTTTTTTTTTAAACATTAATTTATCATTTTCTTTTTATCATTTAAATTACAAACCATTCATTAGAAAATTACGAATTTTTGTATTTCGCATTCTTTTTTAATGCTGAATCCAAATATGGAATAATATTATGAGGTTGCTATTGAACTTTTTAAAGTTTGGTTCTGTTTTAATATGTAGATGACCCCTCATGATAAAAAAAAACTACATACAATTATTAAAAACCTTTCACGATTTACAACGGTACCTTTTGTTTGTTATTTCAACAATTAGAACAAAAGATATAGCCATCGTTCTGGGTTTTTTTTGGGGTACTGTACAATGCATGTATTACCACTTTTTTTTAACTTTCAATTACCCATATGCTTACATAGGGTAATAAAAGTATAGCATTTGTAAATTTTTTTTTTTTCTTCATTTCTCACGTTTTGGAACATTCTGATTTCAAAAAAGTGGTCTAGAAAAAATGTCTGTGTGTACGTGGTCAGCATCACTCTCAATATAATTGACCTACGATGTTCAAATTTGGTGTGCGGGTTGCGTAGCTATGAGATATACCATTCAGGTTTTCGTCTAAATCGCGAATGAGGTTGCATGCGCATAAGGTTGAAATCATGAAAAAATCATGTTTTTCAGCAATTGAGGACTAGAAATGGAAAACAACCTAAGTACCAAAAAAAATCGTTTTTACGGAAAAATGTCCTAAATAGCAAGAAGCTAAACAAAGTAGAGAACCCCCAAAGTGCGAACTCTAGTAGCAATAGTTCAAATTCAATCTGAAGTATGTACTTAAGCCTTACCTGAAGCACAGGATGTGATCATTTTTCGGGTCTCCTGAAATTTTTTCTTTTTTGGACTTGGGTCGTTTTCCATTTGTAGTCCTCAATTGCTAAAAAACTCCTCAAACGATTTTGATAATAATTTATATGCTAATGCCTCTTAAGGTGTTCGAATTGTCCCCACCTTATAAATTCCAGTAGAAATGCGGTAAAAACGTAACAATTTCAAAAACGAGTGCCTTCAGCACAGACCTCTCCACCCTTAGACATTGCCCATCAATGATTCATTTTTTTCTGTTTCATGCGCAAGAAAAGGCAATGTAATACC
Organism: Linyphia triangularis; assembly: GCA_963978545.1. Lineage (NCBI taxonomy): Eukaryota > Metazoa > Arthropoda > Arachnida > Araneae > Linyphiidae > Linyphia > Linyphia triangularis. The sequence goes on along the minus strand of OZ021726.1, from coordinate 26,031,554 downwards.
TATCGAATAAAATCGCCAAGTTTGCCATCCTGGTGGGTTTTTTCATGTAAAAATTATTGCTAAAAATATCGCCAAACTTGCCATTTTTATTTAAAGGAGTGAAAATATGAAAACGGTAAATAACACCATAAATTTTAAGGCAATGACCGATATTATAATGTAATTGAAAGTTGTGTGATGTTCCACACCCCTAGTTTTCAAGAAAATTTCCATTTCCATTTCTTTAAAAGTATAAGTGTGAAATTTGATATCTGATAGAAGATATTATGTTTCTTTCAGCCCGTATTCCAGCGGATGGTTTTAAAAGTCAAATAAGACGAAAAATAGGAAATCGTCTTTGTTTTAGTGTTATCTCTATTTTTTAAGGAGAGGGGGGGGGGGGGGAATCGCTGTGAATGAGTTTTTGAAAGTTTTTAGAACTGGGGCCTTGAACAAAATAGGTAACGATGTTGCTCTTTGAACTCTGTAAAAGTTGTTCTATTGGAATAGTAGATTTAATGCAGAGAAAGCAACACAACGTATAAATGGCAAGAAATTAAAATAGCAACGTCGTTTCAAATACAATGTTTATATATTCGATCGAATAACAAGAACAATATGATTAAAAATTTAATTTGATTGGAGGTCATAAATTTAAACTTATAAAAAAACAATGTTAAAATTTAAAATTGTTTAACTTTTGAAAACTCCACAATTTTTTGCTTCATATGATCATGAGTGCATTTGGATTGTCTGTTCTTTTAATTATATACTCGTTAAATTTTTTTTCTCATTTATACTAATAAAATTATTACAGATAAAACCTTCTGCAATACAAAAATTTGTGATATTGTTATAGTTATCGTATGTTTCAATTAACATTTAATTTGACTATTAAAAACATCCACCCGAGTAATTTCTTACACAATTTTCTTTTACACCATTTCATATATTCGAGAAATATTTTTAGCTACTCTTTAAAAAAAAATATCATTACCAAGCCCTCTACTTTTGTATTAAATTTACTGCACTCAATCTTATTGTCAGAAATAACTAGCAATAGAAAATAATATCATTTTAGAAGACTACTTCATGTCAGTTGTAAGAAAGCCCGTTGGAAACACACCCAATAGCCTTTGACAATTCCAACTAGCAACCTCGTTGTCTTCAAGCAAGGTTAGTAAAGAGAAAATAAGGCTGCCTCGTTCCACTTTTATTACGTCATGAAAGTGCCGTGAAAGAAGGAACAACCATTGATTACACCCAGATGATGCCAATATTTCACGAGTATTGGATTGGTTGATGTCGCAAAGAAACCATTACGTTACATGTAAATTATTTGCAACTAAACTAGTGAAAAAATATCCAGGATTATTTAATCTTTTATAAACTACACATAAGTAGTGCGAAGCTTATACAAAGGCTCGGTCCGTCCGAGGTCAACATTCTCAGACGAAACTACAAATGCCACAGACAAGTTCAATATATCAAATGAAAGGCCCTTTTTTTTTAAATCAAAATTCAACCGAAAGCGCATCTAAGATCAACCGGAAGAATACCGTTATGTTATTCCATGGAAAGATTATATCTTGGCTCAATTATTCGGTACAAGTTGTGTTAAAAGTTTATTGCCAACTTGGCTAACTTTTTGTTTCTAAAAATCATATTGGCAAGATTTTGTTTACCATATACTGCCAAACTCAACAACTTGAGTTTTCAATAATTGAACATCGCCAAATTGTAAATATTTGACATCTGATCTACGTTTACAGAAGTGACCTGTTAGCGACAGAAACTGTCAAACACCAAACGTGTTTTTATTTTAGAGATGAATTATCAAAATTAGAAAGTGTTTTTGTACATCTGCACCATAATAGAACCTCTCTGTTAATTTAGAATGAAAATTAAACACTAGGAAGTTATGAGAAAATCCTCTGTTTCCCACCTATCCTTGGCTGTTTTTGTGCCCAATTGCATCCTATTCACTCCACAATCCTGACAATTGCTTCCTTAACGAAGGGATATCACTCATCTCCTACGCAGCCTTTATGAAATCGGAGTTCTGTACCTACGCCCCCGCGCCATGTTATTCAGTTCTGCTTCTATTAAACGATCCACGCTCGCAAATCAATTAGTAACGCGCTTTGCGTATTGTTTAGGGATGGACGTGGCCATGGATTATAAATGAAATCGCTTTCATTGAGGCATAAAAGGAAATCAAGTAAAAAATTTCATTTTTTTTTTTTTTTAATATTATTCTGAAGATTTTTTTGGTATCTAATAAATTACATCACCACAAAGAATTATATAGTGCGCCCAAGATTTTTAATGATACAAATATTGGATAATTAAATGTATGATATGTTTAAAAATGTTTAATTTTAAAAGAAATAAATTATTTATGTTGGATGAATATTTAAAAGTTTATTCACAAAACTGAAATTCATAGATCAGTTTCCGAATCTATCATAAGTATGATAGGACCTAGAAGATCTCAAAAATATATGAAATCCTAAAAAAAAAATCTGGCATAACACTCAAATGCAACAGAAACTTACTAATTCAATGTTCGTTGCTCAAATTTATTTTTCGCTAATTTATAAAACAATTTTTAAAACATTACAAAAAATTAAAAAATCATTAAATTTCAGTAAAAAAACAATATACTAAACACTTCTTGGTTATCCTTCTAACAATTCTTAAACTGAAAAATAATATTTCAAATGCCAAATAAAAAAAAAATTCTAGTGTTTACGCTATAAACACTATACAAGTAAATCCTAAACTGACAGTCTCCTAAAGCTTCACATGTGTTCAAGCCGCAAGAAAGTCCACCCAACATTGAAATTAAACAAAATACTTAAGTTCAAAACCCCATAATAGCTTAGTTATAGCTTCAAATGGATTTTTCTCTAAAAAGAACGGATTACCACACAACCTACTCACCCACACTATCTTTTCCCGAATATCTTAATTTTTTTTTTTATTTAAAAGTCTCAAAATACACTCCTATATGGTATTTTTTTCTAAAACCTGCTCTATAACTATAATAAGCTTTATCTGCAACATGGATTTAAATCCGCAGGAGATCCAATTCAACAAAATTTATCTCACAAGCAGATAAAAAACGGCAGTCGGCTTTCTACAAAATAAAAAAATAAATAAATAAAAAAAACTTCAATTACCATGTATTTTATTTCCGTGAAGACATTTCAATGACATTTCCTTGTAAACACAAGTACAGCTCGTCTACGCTCAATCCATCAGCCCGCATTCCATAAAACAAACACGAGCACGTTACATATCTGTCAACATTAAGACGCGACGAGTCGAGTTACGCTTAACAGGCGCTCAACAAACTTCATCACCCAGATTTTGTTTATTTTCACCTAGGGGTGCCTTATCAAGGGGTGAGCAACATACAAGAAAAACGATACCGAGTTTGCTACTCTGGCAACACTGAATACTTATTCGATTGCAACGATAAAGAGCATGCTGAAATGCAGGTGAGATTAGTGTTCGTAACGTCCTGTAGGGTCCGTCTTGTCACTATGACGAATTGCTGGTGCAATTTTAGTCGGATCTACAGAAATGAGGAGAGGATATCCAATTGCAATGACATCCGCTATGGATGACTTTCAAAATCCCGTGTTTCATGGTTGACAAGTGAATTTTTAGTAAGTTAGGTAACTTAACTGTGGAATTGGTAAACACTATAAATATAGTTTGCAAATTGATTTGCAGATGAAACTAATTTGATACCTAATTCTAAGTTATTCTGTAAATAATTAATGCGAGTTTGCAATTTAATTGTAAATTGATTTGCAGATGAAACTAATTTGATACCTAATTCTAAGTTATTCTGTAAATAATTAGTTAGAGAGGAATAGAGTGCCTGTAATATGAACTAACCTATAATTACCTATTGAATAGTATCATCGGAACCTATTAAATATGTAATTAAAAATTGTCAGCACTTTGAATTTCAAATTTTTAAAGTTTGACGACTTATCTGCAAACTAATTATTACGCTGTAAAAATAAAAATCGTTTAATCAAAGATTGAATAGCAGATCGATAAGTCTAAGTTATCTATAGAATTCTAGTTCTATAGAATTGGTGTGAATATTCTATAGAATTGGTGTGAACCAGTGTTGTCTTGAAGTATCCTATCGTTACATATTGAATAGTAACACCAGAGCCTATTTTATATATAATTGAAAATTATCTACTAAGATTTTGAATTTTAGATTTTGCAGTTTGGCGACTTATCTGTGAAATTATTGTTACGTATAAAGAAAATAAAAATCGTAGATTGAATAGTAGATCAATACATTTTATGATGCCAAAGTAAAACGTATTGACTATGAGATTAATTAAAATCAAACTGTGTTTCGTACAAATGAAAAACGTGGGAAAATATGGCCAATGAGTTACCAATTCAAAAGTGCAAGATCAGATAAGATCAGCGGATATCACGATATCAAGTAGTCAATCTAAATGAAAGCTAAAACGGAATTGAAAGCATCGGTGTTTTTAATCTGCAATATCCTTGTTGTGTGTGGCATTGACCACAAACAATCCTCTCTTTTTACATATAATACTTATTGTTTTGGGTTGGTAGAATAATGGTTTGTAAAGAAAATGGACCTGCCTCAACCTCGAAATGTTATAAAAAGTAGTCAAATTAAGTTTCCATCAGTGGTCATTTGTATATAGTCTGAAACTACTCAAAAGAATTTCGTTTGTTTGAAAAACATACTGATTAATAAGAAAAATCACAGTTTGCAGGAAACGCGATTAAAGATTGCATCAGAGATTATTTCTCTTTTCAATTTTGCGATAGAAGTAGAATTATAACATTGCGCCTCATAAAAATATGCATGAACAAGAACATTTCCAATGCAAAACCACGAAAACGAAAATTTTCGTATTGTAACTTTTTTTCTCAAACGAGAGATTTAATAAATGCATTATTTAGGTTTTCCACTTAAAACAAATTAGAAGATTTATTTTTATTCAAAATAGGGTTATATATTAGAATTTTTCACCAGAGTTTCTATACAATAAAATGTAGTTTATTTGAAAATCCTTACTATTTTTAGCTATCATTTATTGTAATTTAATATTTCTTGTGCTCAACTGTCATCATTTCTATATAGTCCGCAATTCCTATTATTGTTTTATACATAGTTCCATAGAGTATAATTTGTCCATTCTTTATTAATAACAAAGAAACTCTTTACTATGATAAACTAATTTAGAAAATGATTCAGTTCTTTTTATTTATCAGCGAAGATAAGTAAAATCTTTTAGATTTGACGTCAGATATTACAATACAATTAACTTGATTACTAAACTGTAACTGACAATTGTAATTAAATGGTAACAACATATTCTCAATAATTGAGCGTTGATAAAGTTGCAGTAAGATCCCAATAAGGTAATTAGGTCGCAAGGAAAATACATGAAAAATGAAAACTGGCCAAACATTTCATTCTTAGACATAGATAATTTGATAGATAATTTTTATTGCTAAAAGCTACATGAAAAATGGTATGTTTGTAACCAAACTAAGAAAATACCAAACGAGGAACTGAAAAACGAAAGAAAACTTCTTAGTTTTAAAAGTTGCCTGTAGCAAATGATGAAATTATTAGTTTACAAAACCAAATGAACTACCGTGTTAGAAGCAAACTTACAAAGTCAAAATAACAAACTAAATAATAATTAAAAAATAAATAAAAACTCTTACGCAAAAGACAACTGAAAGAGGTAAATTCGAAAAATAAAACGAGACACTAAAACTATCGATAATAAAAACTAAATGAAAGCTGTCAGGGTAACTATATTCAAATGATAAAAATTATAATTTCAAACTATGTGAAAAATTATTGTAGCCAATTATTTATTCCAGATCGTTTGTAACGGAAATAAAATTGAACCCATAAAATCAACGTTTTTAATATAAATCTATAACTATGTATAAAAGGCAAAGTCCGCACTCACTGGCTCAATCACCCTCTCATCACTAATCCACCCACTGCTCATATAGTCACAACTCGAAAAATCAGTACAAATGTCAACAAGGACGAAAATAAAAATAATAATCTATTCCGATCTCGATTAACAAACTTTAAGGGGTCAAACATTAAAAACGAGGGATATTTGATTGTTCCACTCCCAATGTAGTGATAGCTCTGATATTTGGAACAAATATCAATAGGAGCGATCATAGAAAAAGTCAACTATCCCGATGTCGATTAATCATTTCTAAGGGATCGAAACGGGGTCAAATGTTCCTAACGAGGGCTATTCAAATGTCTCACTTGTAGTATAGTCATAACTCTGATATTTGGTACAAATATCAACAAAGGCAAGCATAGAAAAAGTTAACTATTCCGATGTCTAATAACTAATTTTAAAGGGTCGAAACCTTCCAAATGAGAAATATCCCAATGCCGTACTTCCAATATAGTCACAATTGTAAAACTTGAAACAAATATCTGCAGGGGCAAGCATAGATAAAGATATTTCACGTCATTAACTTACTTGTTTTCCTCCAAATCTTGACAGAATGCTTAGTCTATCCACCAAGTTTCAGATCGATTAGATGACGGTAAAAGTGAGTTAAATAGTCTCACAAAACGACAATATAAATAAGCATAAGAGCACTCTTTTAGTAACAGCCCCCAAACTTAACATTAAAGCATTGTCATCGATAATAAGTCTATCAAACTTCAGTTCGATTGAATGATGGCCCAAGTGGAATAAATAGCTCTCCAAAGATTTGCCCACCACAAAACAAACACACAAATAAATATAAAGGATTTAAAAATACCAAACTTTCAAAGTTGCCACGAAACCAAATTAATGAAATTTTTAGCAACCAAAAGAGAATGAAAATAAACTGGTATTCTCAAGACACCAAGAAACAACAATTTCTATAACAAAGTCAAAAGGAACAACAATTCCTGTAACCAAGACAACCAAAATGAGTAAATCTCGCAGCATAACAAAAGATACTTTCCCGAAGGTACAGAAATAGACCTCCCATAGTATATAGATAAAGGAAAGCAGCGTAACACGGGAAAATAATTGCGACCAACCCTCTTTTATAGCAGCCGAGATACTGCATGTTTGGGCGGAGGAATGTCTTAAGAAAGTGCTGTAATGTCTTTCCAGAGAAGCCGCCTCCTATCGTTACCTGAGGGAAGGGACAATTTTCCACGATAAATGGTGACTAGTGATTGTCCTGATACCACAGTTGAAGAAAGGTATAAGCTGAAGAAATCAGAATTGTGAATGACTGACGTATGGAATCACACAGTTCAGTATTAATCCAAGGTCTTTGAGAAAGGAATATCTAACTTTCAAACGATATAACTGCGAAAAAATAAGCAGAAAGTCCGAATCCTATGGGGAAAACCCGTATGTGTCCTCAGTGGTAGGAGTGAGAAAAAGAAAGTGGGGTGAAGACCAAAATTTGGTGACAAGTGCATCCCCCCCCCCCCTTCTCCAACGATACATTTTATAATTTCGTATCTTATAATAAAAATATTAACTAATAAGGAAATAATTTATACTTCCTAACACTAACATTAAACAAAGGTCCAAAATGTATTGCCATTTTAATGAAATATCTTACGACTTATTTTTTTTAGTTGGAAGTAAGTGATATAGTGAAGTGATAATTCAACGTTATATACATAACTGTTCATTTAGATTTAAATAATGCTTCTAAATGTGCATACTTTCAGAAAATTAAATTAATAGAGCTCTCTAAAATGTTTTTTTTTTTTTTTTAATTGTTTCTCTTTATATGAAGCAAGAGTAGAAATTTAACTTTAGAGGAAGTTCCTCCAAAGTTAAAAGTACGTATTTGTTAATAAAATTATTTATATATTTATACAAAATAGTATAACACATTTTATAATAGTATGATATATGTATATATCATAAATAGTTTTTTTTTTATTTGCGTTTGAAAACTCGTATCATTTTTTTTTCTTAGTGTCACAACGTTTATAGGTAAATGTTATTTTTTCTTTAATAGTTTTTAGATAGATGGAGAGTTTTTAAAGTAAGTTAAAGTAAAAGTTTTAAATTAGTAAGAGAAAATCATATCAAATATGTAAATGTTCCTTTAACGATGAATTTTTAGTATTTGTGTTGTGGCTAGATTAATTCAGATATTTAACACATAATACTAGTGTTACAGCTAGTTTGATTGGTATATTATGTATAATAACTGGTTATTTTACAAAATAACCATCTCTATTTGTAATAGTTATTTTGTCAAATAACCACAAAGTAATCAAATTAGCGGTACCATATAGATAAAAATTCCACATTTAAAGAGAAGGAAAACGAAAAAAATAAGTTTAGATTTGATTTTGAAGTGTAATTTGTTTGTTTGTTTTTATTTTAATTTTTTTTAAAGCAAGCTTTTAATTTATTCAAACTATTTTTATTCATTAGTAAAATTTTAATTGTTTGCAATTTTAATAGTTTATATTAACGGTATAGAAGATCTATTTGTAAAACTGAATCTATTAAACACAGGAGATTTTTGCGAAACACCTGAAGCTCAATTAGGAGCTCTAAAATCTTAAGAGTTCCACTGTCACATGATGAAAATTTGAATAAAATTTACAAGAAAAAATATCTTATTCAAATTACCCATTTCAAAGGCTTCCAGTAACACATATTTATTAGTTCCTGTTAGAGAGAAACATGCATATTTTAGGGCAGTCAAATACGCAAAGAGGTAGAAGATATAAAATCTGAAAAAACATTAAACAACTATCTTCCTATTTACTAAATTAACTTGCAGGTACACGGAGTTTCTATGGAGAGAGATTTCACAGTCACATATGAAATTTTATTCAAGTTTATTTTTAAAAAAAATAGTGTCCGTTGACTTTAATATTGAATGTGAAGTCTTTAAAAGCTATTTCAAGCACCAACTACAATTGAAAAGACGCTGATTCTAGTTATTCCTTAGTATCTAGCTTTAACCAGGGGGCAAAGCCTTCCACGTTCCTTTTCCAAATATACGTAATTCCACGTTCCAAAAATACGTAATTCATTCATCTTTTCAGCCCACGACCTTGTCTCCCCAGGTGTGCACACCATAAAAAAAATAAAAACATCCATCAATAAAAATCGTCCTTTTTTTTACTACGCCATGTCCTAGCAAGACCCGGGGGCAAGAAAACGGGCAGCTATTAACCTCACACAGGGCAAATAGAAGCCAGCCCCATGTCATTCGCTGGCATCAGGGCTTGCCTGGGCATAAACCAGTTAGTATGTGTGCGGCTAGTTTGCCCCGGGTTATTGTGATAGAGCCAGTGGTGGTTGCGTCACAGAGTGTTGATGAAGCATTTATTTGGGAAATCGCGAGTGGCAGCAGCTGCGATTGTTGGGGGGGGGGAGTGGTGTGGGGGATACAGTGGTTTGTAGTTTCCGTTTGTAGATTTAATTTTGCGAATGGGTGTTGAATAGCAATTAGATAATTGACGTCTGGTTATATGATGATGTAATTTGTTTGAAATCAGAGTTTTTGTGCCGGTAAATAGGTACTAATAGTAAAATGATTGTTGGGTAGCAGTTAAATTGATTTATGGTTAATTGATGATATATTTAGTTTAAAACTATATTTGGATGTTGATAAATAGGTAATATTAGTAGAATGATAGTTGAGTAACAGTCGATTGATTTCTGGTTAATTGATGGTTTACTTAGTTTCAATTTATATTTTGATGTTGGTGAATAAGTAATGTTGGTAGAAAAAGGCTCAACTCGGACAAATGATATGGTTCTTATTCTATCAACACTTTTCATAAGGAAGAGCTTAGAGCAAATAAGACCAATATTATAAGGTAATACTTGTAAAGACAGTACGGAATCAAGATAGTGGAGTTTTTAATATATAATTTTTATGTGTTTAGAGATCACGCGATTTGGCGATAAAAATAACATTCTACCTATATTAAGAGCTGAAATGTAAAGAGGCAGAAGTCATTGTTGATTTATCATATGAATGTTCGACTGCTACGTTCTGCCACTTTGATATAGAGTCTTGACGGAAAAACACTGCCATGCTCAAAGGTATTTTTATAAATGGAAAAAAAAGTAAAAGAAAGGAGTTAATGAAAAATCTGCAATAATATACTTATCAAATACCAAACTTAAATTTGAATATGAGACATTCACAATTCCTCAAATATAACAAAATAAAATTCACTAAAACCTTAATCTGTATCATTTATATGCATTTTACTAAACAAGTCAGATCGATAAAAAAATTTAAAAAAATATCCATCTACTAACTCAATTTGTATAAAATTAAATAATTTAGACTAAAAGTCCATTTCGAAATCGAAAATGATACAGTTTCACAATAATATCCATTCAAAAATAAAAACCAGAATTACAAATCCCAACGCTACGGCTTCTTCTTACATCACAAATAATCAAATTCCTCGTGACGTCTCAATCAATCAAGCAATTAAAAAAAGCGTACTAAATTCTATGGTAATAAGTGACCAGAATACTTAAGCAACATCCCCTGACCACAATTGCTTAACTATGAGCAGTAATTTCTCAGACAAGTATTGGTGGATGATACGCGATGAAGATGACAATTAAATCCAGATAAAGTATGATTTAAGAGGCTGTTAAGTTTTACTTGGTGTCAGTTTTAGTTTTTATTTACCAAGGGATAGGGCTTCGTGAGGGGGATGGATGCACATAATCTGGGTTTGTGGTGCTGTAAATCGCGAGGATGGAAGATAGTAAAACGTTATCTTAGGACAACTTTGAAAAGAGGATAAAGATTTTGGTAACAAGCTTTTTTTTCTCCATAGGTATGTGAGATTAATAGGTACTGTTATCTGGGCATTGTTATTCAGTACAAGAACATTTTTAATCTATGCGATCTTTTTGATAGCCTTGAAGTTGAAATTGGCTTATTAAATTTTTTATCATTAAAGAAATAAGTTTTAGTCCATTGTTTTTATTAGGACTACTAAAAAATTTTTATACATGGGTGTGTGTTTTTCTGAAGAATGGTGTATATAGTAATAGGGCAAATGAGTAAGTTTTAGATTTTAAAGACTGCATCAAGTAGAAGATCATGGACGTCGAAGGGAGATGATTGCATTTAGACCCGTGAACCTGTAAAATTCAATTTTGAAAAATGTTTGAAGCTGTCAAGAGACATTACATAAGTATTAATTTAATTTAAAATTTTAAATAAATTATACGAGTTGAGAAAAAATACCATTCACAAAACACATTTTCCGATACAAATTATGCTTCATTTTATTTAGATTAAAAAATATGTCCTATTTTCTCTTTGTACAAAACTTACTTTTGTCTTAGAACTTAATAACTGACCAGATCTGAAGACAACATGAGCTGCAAATCTGATGACAAAATTAGCAAATTAATTTACATAAATTAACCCTTTAGAATGATTATATATCGGCATCAATACCACCCATATTAACCACATTTCCTAATACAGTTTAAATTCAATCCATTGTATTAAATATAACCTACAACTATATTCATATCGTATCCATTTCCTTACTTGGTATGCCTTTGTTCAAGAATATTTTTCTCAGCTGCTGGATATAATATATTATGCACGCTCCATTCTATGCATGCAGTGAAGTGGTAAGCATCTGCCTTGAATCACCTATCAGAGTACCATTTGTTTTAAGGCTGGTTTCAGGAGCGAGAAAAAAACAGAAGCACAGCTGTTTAATTCCTTCCCGGGGTAAGTACAAAAAAAAAAGGACCAGATGCGGCTGGAATGATTGAAATGCATCTTCCGGCCTATTCCAAATCTTCTAGGCCGCACCCTTGCTCTAATGCATTGGATAACCCGCGGCTGACGAAGGCATTTAAATGAAACTTAAGAATTCAGAAAGATAATAGTAAAAGGAACTGACCTTTAACTCTTTTGGCATTGTGCACTTCGTATTATATAATGAATAGTTTCAGTTGTTTTTTGCTAATTTTGGTTGAACTTTTTTTACTTTCAATTTTACATTAAAGTCATTTTTAAAAATTAAATTTGAATTAATTTTGTTTTTAGTTTTTGAGCTATTTTTTTATTTTTTATTTTATGAAGGCAAAAAATGACGTTAGCTGAAAGTTGTTTTATTCAGAGAGATGCTTGGTTTTTACTTTAAAAATAATAGAAAAAAAGTTCTACAACAATGCTTAATATAACTTAGTTTTGAGTTATTTTATTAGCATCAAAATAAAAAGTTTCATTAGAAAAAAATGCACTCTTTATTAACGCAGTTCAGAACTATAAGTTTAAAATTTAGCGTATAACATTTAAATTTAATGAAAATCGTTGTAAAGCATTTCGATAATAACGTTAGTCTTACAACTATGTTTAACAAATTCTTTTGATCATGCAAATTCAATTTGATGAAACGTGCTGCAATTACATTTTAATTTTTTCAAAGAGCTCAGTTTCTATGATAATTTTGAAAAAGGTGACAAATGCGTACAAAAATAGGTTATCCGAGTGGAATACTACAAGCACATTGTACCTGTTAATGAGTATACTTAATTTTCCTTTCTTATGATAAAAGTTAATTCAGCATTCTGATATTTACATTTTAACTCACTTTCATTCTTCAGCAGATTATGCGATTCAAATTTAATTTGCGATTTACAATTTAAATTGCATGTTATCCAAATACATGACATTATCTCTCCAGGAATAGAGCGATTAAAACAAGTTTTTAAACGTATAGAACATGCATTCTCAGTAACATTAATAAACATTAGTTTCTATGGAAATCTAAATTACTTTATCCAAAAAAAACATATACAATACCAAATACAACAATGACTTCGTAAGTACAAAAATCTTAGCAGTGTGGTTATCACCTCACTCTAAATCAGTTTACATTTTTCTTAACGAAATTTTAAGCATTTTTCCCTATTCAAGAACTGTCCTTTGTATTTCTTTTCCTTTGATTACTAATTAAACAACATACATTTTCTTGAACAGTAATAAACATTAGTTTGCATTGAAAACTAAATTACTTTTTACAAATTAAAAAACGACTCTGAATCACCGAACATACCAATGACTAAAAAGTTTTTAATGACTGTAATGCATCTTGATTTTAAGTCGTGACCATAGCAAAGTTAGCACTGTGGTTATCACCTCACCTTAAATCATTCTACAGTTTTCCCCTCACGAATTTCTAAGCATTTTTTTCCTATTCGAGGACTATACTTTCTATTTCATTTCCTTTGACTTTCCTAAACATCATCATTAACCTGCTTCCACCAAAACCTGTTGTATCCCCATCAGTCCATAGAGCCCCTATTATTTGCTTGCATAATGTATTATTTACTCTTACGCCACAGACTATCAGTTGCATGGAAAGGGAGGGTATACTGAGAATATATGGCAGACGGGATTTTTTAATAGAAGTCTTCTTTCCAGCCGCCAAAATGCTTTCTTGGATTCGTAGGAAAATTAAGATGTTTATCATGGACTCAGGAAGCCTGGAATTCAAGAATTGGTGTGTTTGTTTAGAGTTTTGAAGAGGGCCTATCCAGGTATTTGGGAAAATTAAATAGGGTAATTTTCAAGGAACATAGGCGTGAAAATGAAAATTATACCTGGTGTCAAAAATGTTAAAGCTGGCAAACAAAAGTTGTAAATAAAGACGTGAAGGTATACGAAAGAGACAACCAACCCAACTTAAATTTTCCAGGATAGATATTCATACTTATTTGTCGAATTGTATTCAGGTGAACTGTCAGTTACTCTGTCGGGACAATCATAGAAGTCGTAAGTGCAACTGAGCTGGCGCAAACTGAGAAATGGCGTTTAAAGTTGAAGAACTTCATGTAGTAGATGCTAACTTACTGACAGACTTATTAACTTGTTTAACTTCTGGGGTTGATTAAATATTTCTGGCACAAGAGCAGGCAGCACGTGGACCATACTACGCCAAACAAATTGGTAACTATCAATTCTATAATTTAAAAAACATAGTATAGGTAAAATTTATATCAATGTCAAAGATGAAATATTAAGGAGTGAAAGCGTTCCATGAAATATAACTCGAGGTCTGTCAGATCCCATACAGCAGTTCAAGTTTAATATTTCCTATGCATATATACTGCCATGAAACTTCATCATTATATAAAACAAATTACAGAGAACCACTTGGTAACTACACTACAACTTGACCAAAAAATGCAGGTACGATCTTTTTGCTTACCATAGCAGTACATTGGATCCCCTTTTACATTTATTTATATATTTCTGATGGAGAATTTAATTGTTTATTCGAAAGATTAAACACGTACAATAAGTTCGATTTGAATTAAATTAAGTTTTAAATTACAGCTAAAGTTTTTCGATTCTGATTGCAATAAACTACTACTGTTTCAAGTTAATTAAACGATTTAGAGAGCACTGGTCGATACATTTATTTGAAAACTATAACAATTGAAGTCTAATTGAATTGGGCCCATCTAATTGAAAATCTGAGTGATAATGAGATAATACGTCTAAAAATCCGCCCTTTTTAGAATCGGTTTATCAATTTGCATTATGGTGCCAGTGCTACCATCCAGACAAATTCATAGTTGCTTAGAGATTAATAGGTATATCTTTTATATTGCAAAATGCACAATTTTTCGAAAACAGGACCTGTCTTTTGTCAAAATGTTTGAATTCGTTTAAGTTTATAGCGCCTAACATACTCACGAAAGTATCATCCGAGTAAACAGACGCATCTCCAATGTTACAAGATAGGAAGTGCGTCTGTTTGTCCGGACGGCGACGATGTATGCAAACAGACAGATAAACACGATGCTTTTCATTCACACAGAAGTAAGATAATAGTTGTGATAATTACCAAGTCTAAAATGCAAAGGATTCAAATATACGCAAACATAAACAAAATAACTCTAAAAATATTTAAGAAATGGATTTTTTACCTTTTAATACGATGCAAAATTCCACAAGAACATATCAGAAAGTAACATAAAAATTGGTACTTAAAATTATTTTACATACTAATTTGTTTATAACAGGACATTTTGTACGAGAAAAGAAACCAAATATTTTATCAATTTATTCGCCTAGTCACGCAAATAAAGCAAAAAGTAAAAAACATGTTATAAACGTCACCCTGTACCATTAACCAGGACAACTTTGCCAGTTTTTGAACAAAATATTCGGCGCCATTTTCAGCTCTTTTCACTTAACAATAGAGTCAATCAATACAGAGAACCAACCAAAAGAGAAGACCCTGAACTAAACAAACCAAAGAACCTTGACAGATTCTATTTGGTTGGTCCAGGAGCATAATAGAGGACGTCAAATATTATTTTGTTCTAAAACTGCCAAAGTTGTCTTATTTGGCAAAGTCGTACCGGTTGTCGTTATCTTTATATCACACATAATCCCCAGACGCAAAAAAAAATCTAAATTCCTTCCACATCAAGAACACACCCAATCCTCTACAATAGTCTTTTTTTTAATCACCAATAGATCGTCCCACACCACAAGACTTCGCTCCAACCATAACCCGAAATGGTAATACGACCGATTAATATAAACCTTAAAGTTATTCTTCCCATTCAGCCGAATACGCTCCACCAAATCATTACTTTAAAAATGGCCGATGACATTTTCGTTCTTTTCCAGGAGATCGTAGCGTGATTAATCTCCGTATTTTGACACGCGTGAAGGCATGCGTTCCATGTCACGAACTACACGGGATTATGGCAGAAATCATGCAATAAGAATCTGGTTGGGATTCGTGCATTTGTGTTATTGTATCTTCCTTTTTTTTTTGGTGCGTGTTAATTAATTATTGCTGGGGGGAGACGGAGTCAGGATTGGGCCATTGGATAGGTTTGTTAAAATTGGGATTGGGCCATTGGATAGGTTGGTAACAGTAGACGGATGTTGCGGATCGCTATTTCTTGCTGTGTTTTCTGGAGATGTGCCAGTGGCGTAACTAACAGGGGAACAGTTTGGGTAATTTTGAATAATTTTTGCATTTTGTACGTCACATGTAAAAAGCAAAACAACAGTGTAATACCGGGTGAGCTTAAACTCGAGCATGCATGTTAAAGTTTACCTGCCCTTAACAATGCCAGTTTAAAGAATTTAAATATGAAGTAAAATATCATAAAGATTAGTTGAAATTTTGGCTTTTATTTTTAGCAGAAACAAACATTAGTTGTTTTTATAAAGGTTCGGAAATGACGTCCTCTTTCGCAAAAATAAAAAGCGTGTTCGTTTTGCCAAATTTCGTGAGACTCTGCGTAGTATATGGCAATATAGATGTTTGATATGGCTGCTGTGATGTTCGTTTTCATCTCAGCAATCGTGTGTGTACTATTTAGAAAACGTAGAAACTTTGTTTCAGCTTTTTTCAGTTTTTCACCACCCAAAATATAGGACATACCGCCTTTTTTCTTAACAGCTACGTATCCGATTATCCTAACTTCCACCGGTTGTCCGGTGAACTGATCGTGCCACCGTTAAATTATTGGGTACTGCTGCATTAGGATATTTTTTTGCGAAACTCTTTAATGACATGAGGATATAACTTTCAAGCAAAATAACACTCCAACATGAATATTCGCTGTTCCTGACAAAACACCATACCGCCGCCATGAGCAATAAACATTTCACATATGAAGTCGCTGAGCAAATGACGTCTCTGAGCACGAGATCACTGATACCAATTAAAATATTTTCGGGACAATCTAACTTATTTTCTAAAGGGGAGGAAATTGAAACTCAATACATTTTCATTGAATTACGGCACATTAACCTTTTATGTGCGTGAATTAAATCTAACCCCGTACAAGGTTTAACAATTAAAAAAAAAAATGTTCCATTTTAAAAACTTCGATCTTTGATTTTTTTTTTTTTTTTTTTTTCATATTTGAGTATGATTTAAAAAAAATTTCAATTTGAAAGTACAATTAGAAAATTATATCATTTTTTGAAGAATTTGAGATACGAAGATTTTTGAATTTTAAGTTTTAAAATGGAATTACTTGAAAAAAAATTCTAAATGTGTTAAAAACCTATATTTATTCAAAGTAAAAACCAGTAATTTAAGATCATGTATGATGTTTCGAAGCAATTTTTTTTATTCCGAGCTTTTTACAACTTAGAAAGAGTAAATTTAAAAAAAAAGCTTTGGGTATTCCCTAACCAAAAATTACTTTTGAAGCATTCACTCATAAAACAATTACATTTTTTAGCACAAAAAAAAAAAAAAAAAAAAAAAAAAAAAAATCAGTCACAAAATTGAAACACAAAAGTAGTAGGTGTGAGCTAGAAATAGGCGTAAGAAAAAAATAATAAATTCTTCATGAACCTATAAACAAAGCCTACCTAGATCCAACCAAGCCTTTGTGCAATGTTTTCTCTTTTTCCAGAAAATGCTTTTTATACACACACACCCCTAATTTTCTTTAAGACTCCCCGCGGATATCGTAATAGCACTATCAGCTCCCACATAAATAAATATATTATGCCAAAGCAAAAACAAGCTGAAGGGGAAAAAAAATCAACGATCTTTTACTTCAACTTCTTCGATATTTCAATAGTGCTGCCAGCAGTGGGTAAAAATTAAATAAATAAAAAATCGTCTGAAAATGAAATCGATTCCTTTATGTGTTTTAAAAAATAATCCGGAGAATTTTTCGAGCAGATTTTCGAAAGGGGTCAATAACGATACTTTCTAAGCGAGTGGTAATTTGATGGATTACTAGATGCGGATTTGGTGTTTTTTCTTTTAAAGAACTTAGCATACTTTTTTAAGTGTTAAGTATTTTTTTTAACCCCAGCAATTATTTAAAAGAATTTTGCTGGATTTTTTCAATCGGAAGTATTTATTCAGAGTTTTTGTAGAGACTATTTTTTTCTTGATGCTTTATATGCGCGATTCAAAATCAGTTAACGCAGTAGGAAATAATATTTTATTCATAATAAAGCTATATTTAAAAATGTCGACATTAGCTGACTGAGATAATAAAATTGGAGACAAAATATAAAAATTACTTGAAATTTATCAAGACTTAAATTACCCACAGTATCTTGAAATTCTTTGGTACGAAATATATTTGTTTTTACATATTTTTTCTTTAAAATTTCTAATTAATTACCATATTTTAGATCGATAAATTATTCTAAAACGTACAAGGTGTTTATAATTTAAATTCAACTTTCAAAAAAGAAACACTAAAAAAAGAAACCCTAAAATTTATTTGGAATATTCGCGAAGAACGGTGTAAATCAGCGTCAGCCACTAGGATGCCCGCGGGCCGGATCCGGCCCGCGACAGCTTTTTCTCTGGCCCGCCGGCAGTTCAGAAGAGCAAAAAACAATTTTTTCGGAAATAATTTTAATTTGTCTACAATAGTATGTGCCTACTACCAAAAACCGCGTTTTCCATTTAAGTGGCCCGCGTCTGTAAGTCTGAGAAATCTTTTTTTTTTCTAAGACTGCCAGAAAAAATAAAAAAAAGCAATAGTTAGAATTATTACCAATGACGCCATTGCTTACTTATGATATCCTACCCCTTCGATTCGTGAATGGCACATTTCGATTTCAGCTTTTCTGAATGTGATGGGCAGGAGTTGGGTGTTTTAATGCATACCTCTTTTGTTATGACGTGAAAGAAGTATCGCAATCTCTATGACTTCAGTGCACTAATGGCGTTATGTCGTCACATTGTATTATTGTGACTAAAGAAACTTCTTGAATAGCTTTGATTTACGATGTAAAGAATTTTTTTTTTAATTTTTTTGAAACAAGAATTAAATATCAATTGTTATTTTATTCATAAAAAAAAGTAAAATTATTGTTTCAATTTTCAAAATTGTTTTATACTGTTGAATCTTTAGTAATTATCACATTTCTAACATTAAACATATGTAATAAAGCAATATATTTATTGGAGTATTCAGTATAAATCTGCGGCCCGCGGAAAGTTTCAACTTAAGTCATGCGGCCCGTCTCTAAAAGTTAGTGGCGAACGCTGGTGTAAATGGTAGGTCATAAGAAAAAAAATGTTCGAAATATTTTTATTTTTTTTGATGGGGGAAGACTGATCAGGATCTTTCGAGAAACAAGGGCTTCCCCCCTGAGTTTATACAGGTCAAGCTTCAATTCATTGTGACCAGTTTTTTCCCCCCAATTTTTTCGAAGTTAAACTATAATTATAAATACCCCGCGTTTACAATTAGATGATTCTTAAATTATTGCATCCTTATTAGTTTGAAAATTAAAGTATTATTTACACCCTCCGTTGCTTGGTCAACACACTTCGTCACATTTTACACAGAAAACTTGGCAGATTATTTACTAATAACTTTAAAAGAAAACTTCTGAACTAAAAACTGCCAACGTTGTTAATTTGAAAGGGAATAAAATAAAATAAAATAAAATCCGATATTTATAGAAATGCATATTTTTACTTTCAATTGCCCATATGTATACATAGGGTAATGAAAATATGGTATTCCGTAAAAAAAAAATAGACTTCTTTTTTGCATTTCTTTACGTTTTGGAACATTCCGATTTCCAAAAAGTGATTTAGAAAAAATGTCTGTGTGTGTATGTGTGTCTGTGGTCAGCTTAACTCCCGAACAAATTGACCTACGATGTAAAAATGTGATGCGCAGGTTGGTGATAGCACAGGGACCTACCATTAGAGTTTTCATCAAAATCGCGCATGAGCATAAGGTAGCTGCCATTGAATAAATCATGTTTTTGGTAAAGAACAGCTCTACCGATTTCAATCAAAACCCTTGTAATTCTGATATGCCTTTGAAGGTGTTCTATACAATTCCACCTACGAAATTCTCATAAAAATACGATAAAAGCGTAAAAAGTTGAAAAACGAGTGCCTTTAACACAGAGCACTCGGCCCTTGAGCATCGTCAATCAACAATTTTTTTTTATTTTTTTTTTTTATTTTTTTTTGCGTATCACGCATAAGCAAGGACAGCGTATAATGTCTATCGAATAAAACAACCAATTTTGCAATTTTTTCCCCTTTTCTTTCTTTTTTTCTTATCACTTAAAAATATCACCAAACTAGTCATTTTTATTTAATGAGTGAAAATAAGAAAATAGTAAGTAACACCATGTTAAATTTTACTGCAATGATCAATATTATATAATGTAATAATGAAAGTTGTACGATGTTCCAAACCCCTAATTTTTTTCTTTTTCTTTTTTTTTCTTTTAACTACTTACAAATTCAACTTTTTCTTGTGGTTTAGTTTTTACATTTGTATCATTTGCGTTGAAAACAAAAGCAAGATCCATTTTCCAAAACTCGCCAAAAACACCAATACTTTATTACACACACTTAACCAGGCGGAATTTCCCCCAAAATATTGACATATCTAAATGTATAACACACTCACATGCATTCTCTATAGAATGTGATTAGAAATTTTTTGCCGACTTTAATTTGTTTTTCTAAAATGGATACGTCCAGTTTTGAAAGCAAACACCTCATTTATTGAGCCCACAATTCATCACTAAGACCGTGTATTCACGTCAAAACTGCTCGAATACCCGACAAAAAAACCACGTCAAAATACCCGAATTTTTATAGAAATACCATTCTTACCATGATCGATCTTAATATAATGGTAATTTACCAGTAAGAGTTCACATGTCTAAAGCCGTTATCTGCTATTACTATTTTTAAAAGTCGATTTATATCTTTGGAATTTAAGCTTTCTGTCGCTTGTTTTTGCGTTTCTCTATCCTTTATCGAATGTTATTTGCATTTCAATGCTTCGTGAAAGTAAACAAAAAAATAATAAGAAGTTGAACGTGGTTCAAGTGTATTGATTAACACATAGAAAACCATGATGCATAGCTACATTTCAGACTCCAAAGGTAACGACCCCAAAACATTTTCTTCCATTTCTGAACTTGATTAACGCTCCTAAAAATTACGGAAAATGAAAATAATCTATTCTATAGACCATGGGGTGATTGCATGTCCGAGGAGTGATTCATATAACACTGATTTTTTTTATATTTTTTTTTTTTTTTTTTTTTTTTAGAATGTAGAAAAGTGCTAGTAGATTATGAATATATAGGTTTTCCTAGGCAAAATAACTGAAACTGTTAAAAGAATATTTAATATATTGCGCCATCACTGATGTAATCTTTATCGTCAACTTGACTCAAAGTACTTGGTGTCAGGAAAATCAAATCATCTGCACCCTTCCTCTTTAAAAGTTAATAGGTGGAGGTTTAAAAAACACAAAAAATATTTTCATTATTTGGAAAGTAATAGTATGAGTTAGTTTAACGCTTTCAAATAAATTGTTTTAATAGTTTCAGCCAGTTTGTCTCCAGCAGACCAGTATATTTCTATAATCTAATAACATTTCTCTATATTATATATAAAAAAAAATTCAGAATGATGTTCGATGAAGAACGTAAACTTGCAGTTTTTTATTACTTAGGTTCTATTATCAGAATTAGTCACCAGATACCTATCGCCAAAAGCAAACAGATTTTTGGATACTAATTAAAAACTATAAAGTTTTATATGAATTCAAACACAGTAATTTTTTAATAAAACGAAATTTTAAATAAAACAAAACTGAAATTGCAAGTGTGCCAGTACTATCAGATTTTGCATTATGGTACGTCAGATCCAGCAAATCAAGCAAGCCTTATTCCAGCAAGTACAATCTGGTTGGTTGGTTGTTTTCAGATTATCTGGCGCCGTCAGCAACACGAGGGCTATAATGCGCCGAAATATTCGTCATTAGACAAGCTAACTTACATTTACAAACACCCATGCCTAACACGGGACTCGAACCCGCAACCTCGCGGTCTAGAAGCTAGCACGCTAACTACTATACCGTTTGGTCGACAAAGTATAATCTAGCAATATTTAATTAATGGAACCTCCCTCTGTTAAGGTTGACGACTTATGATCAATTAAAAACACTCACATTTTGATGTTTTTAAATCCTTTATATTAACTTCAAATTTTATTTGAGGTTCACAAACCTTCGGATGATTAATTAGTCCACTTGTCGTCATTCAATCGAGTTGAAACTTGGCACATAAACTTGCTGTCGATGACAATGCATACTATCAAGTTTTGAGAGTAAAAAAAGTTAGTTAATGGTACGGACTCTGTTTTCCGTAATGGTCGATCAGAGCTCAAAATTGTTTAAATGAGTTGCAATCTTACCTAATAGTTGCCAATGTAAATGAACTATAAACAATAAGAAATTTGTTTTTAGGGGTTGCTTTAACCGCTAAATGCTATGCGAATTCTTTGCTGACAATTCAAAACTGTGGCATCGGTTTCCAAAATTAATAGCCGGCGATGGTCAGAAAGCAAACTCCCTTTCATTATTTTTCAAGTTAATGTAATTCAATTACTTTTATATCGATTTTCGAACACTTCCGACCAAATTGTTTCCGACAGACCAATACCTTCCCAAATAACAAGTTTCCTTTGCATTGTTCCCATTAATATTTGATGGCATACCAAAATTTACAACCGCCTCACTGCATTAGAAAAATCACTACACTTTACATGCTTATTGTATAAAACCATTCAATTGTAGGAAATGCCGAACCGGAACCCAACCTATTTTTAAACGCTCGATTAGAAGCTAAACTCTGACCCGAGCTATGCTTTAATGATATTCCCTTCACCCAGCATATAGAGGAGAATGTCCTCCTATTACCGAAGTGCGTTACGCACTCGCGATTCATGAATAATCATGGAAAATGAAGAATCTTCCAGAAAAGATTTTCGTTTGACGTCATTGAAGTTTCTCGCTTCACGGTCATTAGCAAAAAAAAGCAAACTCGTTGATGCGTTTATCGCCAACAGCGTGAAAGTTTCAAAATTCAAAACTGTCAGGTAAGGTTACGGGGTTTTATGTTTTGCTACCCCCTCTGAGAATTGTATTTCAGTTCATGCAGAAGAGAAAATTCGTTTGAATAGGAAAATAAAGCCCGAAAGCTAATATTTATTAGTAAATATGCATAATGAAAATCAGAGGTTTGGTCCTTTAAAATATTTTTTTCCCAAGAGAGCCAAAAGTAAATTTATTTGTTTCTATTTTCTTTTACTCAGAAGGCATATTTTTTAATCTTTTGACCTTTTTAGTGTTAAATAGTTAAAGATAAAATTAACCAAAGTATTAACATAATACGTACAAATAGAGATTAGAGATCTGTAAAAAAAATAAAGTTTACATAAGAATCTACTTGTTTATAAATTTTAATTTTTCACTGTTTGCAATAAACTTAAGTCAGTTTAGTGACTTATAAAATTCGAATTTCATAAAATTTTAAAAACTTAAAAGTGAAATTAGTTTTAAGCAAAATATTTATTATCCAATTAACTTTTTCAAATAGTTTGGTCCTGGAGAACAAATCTTACGAAATGGTTTGCTATGGTTATGGGCTAATAATACTAAGGCTAATATCAAAGCTCCAAACAAATGTCTGACAAAGCGTATCCAAATTCAAGAGATCCCATTCACTGTTGGGCTATAACGTAAAAGATCCCGATATCAATTTTGGTAGGGTTTTTCACTCTTCAAGTGAGCAGACACAGCGACGATAACGACCATAAGTCTCGTGTTGGTTCTGGCTGCCGAGTAGGTTTGCCGGGTTTCCTCCAATACGAGATGTAAATGTAATTTTTCTTGAGAAAACAATCCATATCCCCTATTTACCCAGTGTAGATCCAAAGTTCTGCGGCAGTATAATTCTTGCATAGTTCCTGCTCCAGAAAATACATAACTAATCAAATTCAAGAAGTCTTTTCATGGTGTATTTATAGGAGATTCTCTGCATGTTATTCTTGTATATGAGAAAGCTCCATTCATGCATTCCTACAATTGAAGTCAGACTAATATATATGCAGTATCCGTTACACCTTCTGATATTATCAACTATACTTAACTATACCAATATCTATTTTTGAATATGCTCCAGACCTTTATTCTATCAAACAAACAACTGATTCGACTAATAAAGTGATCCTAGTAATGACAATGTGACACTTAAGTAAGTTCTTGGTTCTTGCTAAGATCAGTACCATTTATTATTTAGAAATAGAACTGGTGTTTTGAACAAAGAACGAGTCGATAACATTTAAGAATTGACACTGGGTCAACTTATACATAACACTGGGAAATTTAAAGCGGGGTCAAGAACCCCAGATTACTGAATATCCAATATGCATAACGAACAATATGAAATAGAGCAATGTTTGGTTGGTAGTATCAATAAATTTTCTGGCGCAATAGCTACACAATGATTATACTTCGTCAGAATATTATTACACCAAGATAAATGTAAAACGCGAAATGCTTTCGGGGAGGCCTTTCAAGAGATAAAACTGCCCCGTAGTTACATCTCGAAAGCCAGTAAACCGGAAAATATCCCAACAGACAGCATGATAATCGAAGCCAAACAAGAAATAATATTTGACAGAAAAATTAGGAACACAATAAAATAAAATAAAAAAATGGTATCTTCATAGTCTTCTTATATAGATAATTTTTCTACGGAAAAGTATTTCGATTTAAATTATTTGATGGATAAAGGGCAAGAATGAGTGGCAGAGATTAAGAGGAGTAAAAAATAAAAGCTGTCCCCTCACTTTTTTTTTAAATTTCATTGATTTTGATAGTAAAATCGTGATAAAACTCGGTGCATTTCAAAATATTTTTTTTCATCTCAGCCTTTAAAATTTTAATTTTGACCTGAAAAAAAAAAATCAGGATAAAATATTGAAAAATAAAAAGCAGATAAAATTTGAAATTTAGTGAATATTTAAAACTCTACGTATACTTAGTTTTTAGTTATAGCCTAGTAGTTCTTCCAAAGTTCTTGTACTACTAGGCTATATCTAAATTCTATAAAAAACTAAGTTTACGTAGTATTCTAAATTTTAAAAATTCAGGACATTTCAAATTTTAAGCGCTTTTTCATTTTTCAATATTTTAACCGGATTTTTTTTTTTTTTTTTTTTTTTTTTTTTGTAAGAGAGATTTAAAATTTTTAGACTTTAGATTTTGAACAAGTAAAATACTTACGGAGAAAAAAAAAAAAAAAAAACTATACGTTTAAGTAAAAAAAAAATCACATTTTTTTTTTTTTTTTACATTTGATGTTTAAAAACAAAGATTATATTTCATTGAAAACTCCATGCCTAGTTTTGTCAAATAGACCTAATGGGGTGATTAAAAAAAATCAAGTAATTTAATTTGTATTTGCCGGAGCTTTAGAGTTTTGAGTAAGGTAGTAATTCCAAAAAACACGAACTGAGAATAATACTTTAGAAATATTGAAGGGAGCAAAGCAGCTACAATGACTTCATAAAATAAACATAATTCTTAAGCAATTTTAGTTATCGGATAAATTAAAAAAATTTGGAAGAACAAGGAGAAAGTTTCAAAGTTTATAAAATGCCAAAAAATAGAAAATCGATATTTTTATAATTTTTTGTCAAAACAAAAGATACCAAATCTTCATAATTTTATAGTTTGCCCCTTCACTTACGAAAACCGCAAAAACTATTATTTTAAAAGGACACTTGTTCTCAACCTAACAGATACACTTTCATCAATGAAAAAAACAAACCCATCAAGTTTTCAGCTCTAAGACGCTACTTCGATAGAAATGTAAGCTTTTTCTTTTTCTAATTAATCCGTTTCGAAACAGTTTTAGAATGTGAATGAAAACAGTACCTCGATATGTTTTAAATACTAGATGATAAAAAAATATTTTTATAATCTAGTTGTATCACACAATTGAAAATGAATATACTAAATCAAAGTAAAACTTGTGAGACAACGTCCAGCAAGTGGTTCCCATGCATTGTGACTCAAAGAATTGTTTATTATTTCATACAATATTGTTAGTTGAAATTAAACTGGAATATTGAATCAGAGGCAAGGTATATCGATTTTATTCTTTAAAAATTAATAAGGAATTTGTATTTTTCATTTAGTCATTTTAATCTTGGAAGAAGACCAATTTACCCAGAATAGCAAATGAGCATTTTATTGTTTAAAATTATTTGAAAGACGTAGAAAAATATTTTCAAAAATGTCAATTTGTTAAAAAAAACGTCAAAGTTGCAGTCTGAACTTAAGAGGCATGTTATAAAAAGTGGTAATTTTTGAGCAAAGAAAAATTAAGTTTCAGAAAATAGATTATTTAGTAACTTAGGTTTTTTCTATGGATCTCACTTTAATTATGCTGAAAATTTCAGCAAAGAAAAAAATTAGTATCTACAGTTTTTCTTTAGTTTCAGAACAGAATTTAAACAGATATATTCGAGTCTGAACCACGAATTAATCTTATTTAGTAAGACGAATTTATGAGAGAAAACTTTCTTATATACATTTTTAATTACATTAAATCAGACCTGATCCAAGTGTAGCTTGAATGCACTTTTATATGGGATAATGTAAACCAATCTACACCTTATTAAAGTTCAATGACACTCTAAGCTCTAAGCTAATATCTCAGACTTTCTTCCAACACGGTCTTTACACCACTTGCGTTGTTTGATCCCATATGATCAGCATAACATAACGAAAAACAAGTTGAATTGTGAAGATAAAAGTCACTAAAATGCCGCTTCTAAACTTGTTCTTATTACGATAACATAAGGTTTTACATCAACGGTATACAATTTGGCAACGTTTGAAAACAGAAATCCTCAGGTTTGGATTGACGACATATAACAACAAATGTCGATTAAATTTTTTAATTATTTTGTTAAAACAAATTAGTGACCAATTGGCGAGTTTGGTGAAAACTTTTGTCGCAGAATATCAAGGTTCTTATCCTATAACTCGATTTGCTGTTTAGACGGGTCGGTTTGTTGCTTTGGGGTTTTCTGGCACAAAGGATACTCCAGGGTCATGCTGCGTAACAATGCAACACAAAAATCTACAATTTCATCGCATAATTTTAAACTTGATCAAATGACGAAGTGCTAAGAGAGGAACTTTCTTAGAGTTACTATAGCGGTCGAATTTCAAAGCACTTCCGGTAACATTTTGGTACGGGAAATCATCTCAACAAGATCTTTCAAATCGCACGTGACTGTAGTATTTTTTTTTTTTTTTTTCAAGGAATGTTGACCACACACGGTAGCACAGGTAACTTTGCATAAGCTACTGAGTACATATACGTAATGTAGAAACTAACACAGTAAATAGTGTTTATTACTTGAAACTGTTCTACAACAAAATAACCTTTATATGCTATGTTAATATGCAACACCATGATGATATGGTATTTTATTGAATTTTTAAATCATTATTTCTAAATTTCGGCACCGAAATGTATAAGTATGGTTTGCGTTAGAAAACAATTTATAAGGCAAAGATAAGTTAAGAGTACCAAAGATTGGTTGGTTGTATTCAGATTATCTGGCGCCGTCAGCAACACGAGGGCTATAATGCGCCGAAACATTCGTCATTAGACAAACCAACATACATTTACAAACACCCATGCCAAACACGGGACTCGAACCCGCAACCTCGCGGTCTAGAAGCTAACACGCTAACCACTATACCGTTTGGTCGGCAAGAGTACCAAAGAAGGACATTGTCAACATATAACACAGACCACATTTATATCAGTACTTATATTCTAACAGCATAAATTATCAAGAATTTAAAAACTCATGTAAGCAGAACTCATTATCATCACAAACATGTTTACATGTCATTTCAAGTTATATTTCTAAAAAGTTAGCATGTAACACATTTTACGACTTGATATTTACTCTTGGACCACTTAGAATCAAATCGCTAAGTGATACGAAAATTACAAGGCAACATGACGAAGAAAAATAAATCGTGCAAGATTGAGTAAGATTGTATTATGCGAATACTACACTGCGCCAGAACGTGGTTAAATTAATCCAAAAACTACGTTTGGTAAGAATACTTGTCAATCGACATTTTAGTTTTCTTTGCTAATAAATTGTGATTGTGGTTCCTCTTAGTGTTTTTTAAAAATCATAAAAATAATTTTCTGAAAAATCTGAAAACTTCAAAATATACCTTAAATGATCTAAATAAGCATGGTAAAAGTTAAAAACAATGACTATGCAAACTACCCCATATTTATATCTAGAATTAAAGAAAATCTTGTAATATCCCACTGCCAGCATAACAATCGTGTTTACTCTTTGTTTAAAAGCACAAACAGCAGGAAGTCCAATGTATTGTGTGTTGGAAATCACACAACACATTGGAAATTCACTTCCGAATCGAAAGGAATTGCAAGAGGGTTTAATAGAATAAAAATAAACAAAATATCACTTACATCCTTTTAGCCTCCTTCGGTATAGGCCTGGGTACAGCCTTCAGCTGTCGGTTGGCACAGTCCACAGTCAGGCCTTTACAATCGCACATTTGGGGACACACCGTAAGCCTCGATTCCTCAGCCCATGAGAACCCCAACAAAAACACGGCCGCCCACACCGACAAGTACATGGCCAGATCGGATAACAGAGATCGGAGTTTATCTGAAGAAGAAGAAGAAAAGCGAAGAAAATCCACTCGATTATCCGTTGGTTCCACTAGCACGATGTCGATAATCCGCGGTGTGACAGTTGTTCCATCACGAAGGTTTCGGTTTCTTCCTGTCTTTGGGTTTCTGGTTGCCAACCGCGAGTGAAGTAATTTTTGTTTTGTTATTATTTTTTTGGAATATCGTTTGGGGAATTTTTAATCCACTCGGATTTGATGATTCCTTTTTGTTAGGTTTGGTGCAGGGTTGTTGGTTCTTGGTTTGGATGTCTCATTTTGGCAACGTTTAATTCCTCCATTCGCTGGAATATTGATTTTTAAAATTTTTTTTTTTAGTGAACTGAGATGTATTTTTTCAACGAACTAGTGAGAATTTCAATTAATTTCACAAAATAATCGTGGACTGAAATGTAAAATTTAAAGGTTTTTTTCTGCAGAGGCAGTCACAAAATATTCAAACAAATATATTCCAAATAGTCTTCACTCGAGCAGATTGTTTACTCTATTACAAATTCGATAATTCCGAAGATGCACACAAAATAGCAAAACATCAAATTTATTTTTAGTTAACGCAAATTATCCACACAAAACGAAATTTTCGCAATTTAATCACATCATCAACCGCTTTCAAAAACGCGCAACAATTCAAATTTTTTTGTCACACTTTCAAACAACAATAGCAGACGACAATTGAAAAAACGTTCGACTGACACTAGCAGACGATACCGGGTAAGAGCAAGAAGGTCGGCCGTCTCTCCCCGTTCCAACAACGGTTAGCTTTCAACTGAAGTGTTGGGGAATTAGGGTTGTCTTACCGAGTAGAAAATTCCTACTCGCCAAACCTGGGTGCTTTGTCGCCAAGTAACGGAGCCAAATAGTATTTTATCTACCTGTGTTATCAACTCGGAGGGAGGGAGGGAAGCATGTTTCGCGTAGTTAATTGTTTTGTCTCGAAATATCTTTTTTTATATATATATTTTCGAAAGATACTTTATGATTGTTTCTTACTTCATAACCAATTATCTGTTATTAAAAAACATCTGACCAAGCAGCCCCGATATTTTGATTTTTTTTTATTGTAGTATTAAGCACTAATTTTGACAGAGGGTATTGATAAATGTTTCGTGTGTTGGCACGTCTAACTATAATGAGGGCTTAAGCTTGTTAAGCTTCAATAATATTAAAGGTTGTGTTAATGTTGTTAATAGATCCAATTATACAGCAAATGTAAATTGTTCAAATATGACTTTTATGTTTAATTTTATTTACTAACAAGTTTAATTTGTATATAAGATAATGTCTAACATATACATAATAACATAATATATATAACATAATACATAATAACATATACATTCGATCAAAAGTCTTTTTAAATGCTATAATATCGATTGATTCGCGAAAAAAATTACTTTTTTGTATTCTATCCTAAATTTGCTTATTACTTTCATTTATCCTATCCATAATATAGAGTAATTAAAGTATTGCATTCCGGGATTTTTTTTTTTTTTTGTAGTATTTCTACACATTTTGGAATGTAATGAGTTGAAAAAAAAGTAGTCTAGAAAAAATGTCCTTGTATCTGTGGTCAGCATAACTCCCAAACGAATTGACCTACTATGTTCAAATTTTGTATACGGGTCAGCGGTTTCCATGGGACCTATCATTAAGGTTTTCATCAAAATTATGCATGCGCACAAAGCAATTAAAAAATGTATGTTTTTCAGGAAATTTCCAAAATATGCGTCGTTATGAGTGTGATCAAAATCGCTGTGGTAATACCTTTTAAGGTGAACTAAACATCCCCACTCTTAAAATTCCCGTAAAAAACTCGATAAAGGCGAAAAAAAAAATTTTTTTTTAAAGAGCAATTTAACAATAGTTCTTTTTCCTTGCGTTTTTTGTTTTTGGCCAATCTAATAATAATCACCAAAACTATCTCTAAACTTACTTTTATTTAATTAATGAAAATATGAAAACGGAAATGCTAACTTAAATGCAGTAACCAGTATTTGAAATTTGGACGATGTTTCACACCGCTAGTTCAAGAATGGTTTTCTTAACTGACAAGCAATCGTCAAAATTATACAAATTTTCGATCAACAATTATTTTTTATTTATTTTTTATTAAGAATTAAATACTGTAGTGCATTCCATTATTTAGATTGGTTGAGTGTGTCGGAAATTTTCTATTGCAATAGCTACACGAGAGCTTAACTGCACCTAAACATCATTAGATCATTGAAATCTTTGTAAATTGGGAAATGATGTCCCGGATGTTGTTCAATATGAACCTGTCTCGCTTTTGCGCTTCGAATGGAAGTAAATATAAAAAACTCCCAGCAAGTAGGTCGACATAACACACATAACTATATGTCTCTATCACCATCGCATCTATTCTGTTTGAAAAGAAATACTGCAGGGCGCTTGATCCCTAAGACCTACAGCATGCTAGACAAGCATTTATTCTATTTCTCAGCTATTCGGCTTGATTATTTAAAACTGTATTGCGTATTCTTATAAACCATTGTATGAATTATTTTAAATAGCCTTCCAACTTTTTTTTTCCTCTCAAATTTAAAAGCAAACAATTGTTATAATTAAGTACATTACTAAAGAACTAAATTATTGATTATTTTGTAGAATGCACAACATTTTAAAATTTGCAATTAAACTAATTGTTTTCTGAAAACTGTATAAGGTAATGATATCAGAACATACATTTGTGTGTATGAGCTGAACGATCTTATATATGTAAATAAATTAACTTCCTTAAATGCTGAATTTATTTGAATTTTGTAAATATTTGTTATTGTATACTTAAAAATATTCAACATAAAATATATGGTTTAAATTACTAGATAAAAATAATTAAGCCTATTAATGTTTAAAATCTAACTTTCAGAAATTACCGTAAGATCCAATTTTAACCTCTATGATGAGGTGAATTCATATATGCATAGTTATTTCTTCAAAATAACACTAGTGTTCAATCGATAAATTAAAAGTTTATTGAACTAATAGTTTTTACTAGCTGCGTGGCCCCGCGCTGCGGCGGCCCCGTTGAAGAACTTCTATCAGTTACGTGTTGCATAGACTCGGAATTTTTAAAGAATAATTGTTGTTGGTGATCAGCTTCCAATCTTAACAATCTTAATCTTATTAACAGATGTATGGTTTCATTCATTATAATACCGTGTTCGGTCATTCTCCAGTCGATGATGTCTTTCAGCGGTGATTTCCTAGCTCTCTTAGCGGCAGATGCTCTATACTTTGCATTTAAACATATTGGCGGCATATTAACAAATGTCGAAATGATTTGAAAGTTTTCAGTGAATTTCTATAATCTTCACTGAATCTACGTTTGAGGCTGTTAGTAATGAAGTCAAATTGAGTAGAAATAATCAATTGCTGTGTTAAATTCTGTGTATATTTTGATTCACTCTCATCAAATGAAGTTAGATACATAATTTAAATTAATTCAGCCAGACAAACTTTACCATTTAAAATTTTGTAAACATCGAAATAATACTATCACCGCTATTGCTTAAAAGAATTTTGAATATTTTTTTATTGTGTACAAAACACCGGTAAACATACTCAATAAAATATGCCTGGTGTCTCTAGTGGAGCTCCAGCCTCTATTTTAAAAAGAATCATGAAAATATGTTGTACCAAGTTCTTAATTTTTGTTTTAAAATAAAACGAAATCTGAACTAAGAGAAAATTTTGCAGGCATTGAAACTATCGCGTTATCTACCAAATTGTTCACCAACTGAATTTTTTTTTTAATTGAATTTAAAAGTTGTTCTCTACAATATCCATATACTAAAACTTCTATGTACCAAATTTCGTATCTCTAAGTGCAAAACTGTGGATTTGTATAAGGTTCAGACGTACAGACAACTCAATTTTATATATATAGATTTAACTCCAGTAATAATATTGATAGATTAAAAGTAAAAATTTATATAAATACTTCTTTATTTAATAAAATTAATAAACTAATATATACATAAATTTGTATGTAAATAAAACTTATAAACAAATATATAAATAATGTTGTAAGTAAATAAACTATATTAACCAATATATAAATAAATTAATGCGTAAATAAACTTTGTAAACTAATATATAAATAAATTTGTGTGTAAATAAACTTTATAAACATATGTATAAATAAATTTTCAAATAAATAAAAATTTAAGAAATTCTGTTTACAAATACACCCTCTGGTAAGGTATAAACATCATAATTGCCAATACACCTTATTATGTCTCTACCCATACATATATATTATTGTTCTCCTCTATACGTATTAATTAATACCTTCACGAGAAATCAAAGACAATAACTATACTAAACTTCAACTTAACTTGACATCACTAGACAGTAGATCGTCACAGTACTCATAGGCATTTAATCCATTTTGGCGGCGTGAAAGCATAATGTTCGCCAAACCACAACCCTGTAGAGAACAAAAGGCTATAAGGTTTGGCGAGAATTATGTCTTCACTCAGCTAAAATAGATTAAATGCCTATGAGCACGGTGAAGATCTATCGTCCAGTGATGTCAAGTTAAGTTGGAGTTTAGTATAGACCGCATACAAAAATGATAAATCCCAAAAGCAAATTAAAAATCGCAAAATGTGTACTTTTCCTAATATCATCCCTGCAACTCTTTTCTTTGACATGCTAGAATTTTACATCCGTATGTTAAGAAGCGAGTTTACAAATCTAGTTCCTTTTATTACGAACATAACAGCACGCACTCATCGGAAAGATCGCACTGTCGATGCTGGTGGAAAAGCGACTTAATTTGTATAAAAAAGCTAAGCCATTTAGGTCATTTTTCCAAAAAGAACATTATGATGTATTCACAAACAAAGCAACCACTCCAAGTCTATGAGGCAAATGTATTAAGCTATATGCAATATTCCGATGATTATTTTATACGATGAAATCCTTTTTAAATTCCATTAAAGGCACTCAAACAATGTACGGAATTTGCATACAATTCTACTTCTGAATGCTTTAAAATAAATTCAACTCCATCCAATCAGAATATAATTTTAAAATGTTTCTAGCTTCTCATTCAGTTCTTCAAAGAGCAACGCATCTGCTATTTCGAAATATTGCAAGCATGTAAAGAAGCATTCTCCAAGCTTCTAATGCTAATTCAAAGTGAATTTACAAAACGATGCACAATATTCTGGAGACTTCTTGAATGTGTGCTTATTTTTCCATTTGAATGAGCTTACAATATTCGAACTTAATCGATTGTTTTGTTTATTTTAAACTAGCAGTGAGGCCCCGCGCTGCTGGGGACCCGTTGAAAGACATAGAAGTTTGCATTTAAGAAAAGGTGGAAAAGATGTAGTATAGGGTATTTGGCGATTTTTTTCATTCAACGATCAGAAAAATCGCAAAAACAAAGGTAACTAAAAGAAAATTAAAACATAAATAATAATAATAAAATTAAGTTAAAATATAAATATTAAGGGTTCTCTTAATATTTATTAAGAGACTCTTAGTATTACTATCTTGCGTTAAGCGGTTAACAGTTGGCGCCAAACTAAAATGTTTAAATGGCGCGTAATGTATCGCCAATTCTAAATATAGAAATTATAAATTATTTGAAAGTTGTTAGTTTGGATTACTTAGGTCTTCAATTTG
Organism: Linyphia triangularis; assembly: GCA_963978545.1. NCBI lineage: Eukaryota > Metazoa > Arthropoda > Arachnida > Araneae > Linyphiidae > Linyphia > Linyphia triangularis. The sequence goes on along the minus strand of OZ021726.1, from coordinate 25,997,289 downwards.
GTGATTTTTATCTGATACCCGGCTAACAGATTAGTACCAACTTAAGTTAAAATATAAATAATAATAAAAACTGAAAATAAAAACTGTTGCTAAAAACGGCATTTATCTGTGAAAAAGCACCAAATAATATCGCGCCAAAGAAATGTTTTATACAATATCTGAACCAAAATAGTTTTGTATTCTTCAAATTTTTTTTAGTACACAGAGAAAGAAGAAGTTACCATTTTCATAATCACGACCAAAATAAACAATAAAGAAATAAAATCGCAAATGAAATACTAATCTTCTGGTGAAAATTGTAAAATCGTCTAGTGTAAATAGTAAAACATGTATAATACAAAAAATGTATTGAATTCTATATTAAATAATATGGAACTTGGACACGCAGTACAAAAACACTATACTAAAAATAAAAACAATCAAAAGAAGGATTTTTGATATTCTAGATAAAGGAAACTAATAAATATTTACTTGGAAATAAAAAGTAATGTTAACAAATGTCGAAATGATTTGAAAGTTTTCGGTAGCTTTCAATAGTACGTACAATTAAGTTTTCAAATGGCACATGAATAGAGCGTCGTATAATAAGTAGTAAATATAGTAAATATATGGAAAATTATAATAATATTCGAACCACTTGAAGGTCAGACGATTGTAATGCATAAAAACAATCAGAAAAACAAGGGGGACACATTAAAATAACTTTTGGTTTTATTCTGATGGAATAAAAAAATATCGTTGCCATTCCAAGAATTTTTTTTCGTGTCAATAAATTCTAACGAAAGCAACATTTAATCGAATTTCAAAGTTGTTCTCTACAATCTCCATGTACTAAAGCTTTTATGTACCAAATTTCGTACGTCTTGGTGCAAGACTGGATTTGTATAAGGTTCAGACGTACAAACAACTTACTTTTATATATATAGATATGGTTTTTTGACAATTATAAATGCAACTTCCGTTCGACACTAGTATTTTCACTGATTTCACGTCATATGTGAAATTAATTCCAAATTTCTAATTTTAAAATTCACAAATTTCCAAGAATATTTTTAACTAAAAACTTGTAAGACGCCTTAAGGAGCCGGTAGAAAAATGATGAATATAACAAAAATTTTAATTTAATATACCAGAAATATTTATTAAAAATTCAATTTTTCTGTTAATATAATGCAAATGAAACTTGTTTGTGATGCATATATGAAATGATAAAAAATATTTGTTAATTTTTTTTTTTAATGAAGAACCCTATTGAATAACTAACTACATTACTCGTGAATTCAACAGGCAAATTAAGGTGTACGTATACCCTACAATTCATGAAAATCGGTAAGAATATTCATTTTTTTTGTTATTATATCATAATATTCTCTGATACTTTAGCTCTCAAACAATACTAAACTTTTGAAAATATTCTTAATAGTTTTTAAGTTACAATCAATTATAGGATTGATACTTCCCCTGTTAGATACCACGACTTTAAAACTTTAAACCTGTTTTCTAACGAACTGTATTTTGATCATGTCACGCTTCATTCAAACAACGATAATTCAACAACAAAATGTTCAATTATAATTTTTTTTTATCATAGTAATCTACATAATATGCTAGATGTTTTGAAATTCAATTATATAAAATTAGTTGAGATATAGATGTTTTAGGGATTTTTAAAACTTAGAATTCTTTGAAAATATTGATTTTTTTTATGTTTTCACAAAGAATAAATTGTAAAACAAAAACTATTCTACATCAGAAACTTAATTGAGTTTCAAAACATTAAAAATAATATTTCTAATGGTTTCCAAGTAGAATTGCGTTTCTAAGTAAAATAGAATTGGATATATCATTGTTTGAAAAAGGTACTAATTATCTAATTAAAGCTTTATTAACCAATTAACAATTACCAAAATTGGAATTTTTTTTATAAAATTATTTTAATCATGTACTTTCTAACTAATGTAAAAAAGAATTAGATTTTTAAACTCAGAATTTAGAAAAAAAAAATAATGTTCTAGTGTATATATACACCTTAAGTACATCATTTTAATCTTCACTGATAACAGTATCGGCGATATAATAGATTTGAGTGTTACCATTAACCAAATTAATTATCTTCTCATTTATTAATATAGAGTCGATTTTGTTATCAGCCTGTACTTTAGTGTTTGCATCTAATTTTAAATAATATAAACATTCCTAACTGCAAAATATTCTTCAAACTAGTTTTAAAATTTATTTATTAATAAATGAACGTGAATTTATATATTCACGTCAAAATATCTTTTATTTGTTCTGATTAAATTAATTTTGGGAGCAGGAAAGAGTTTCAACGATGATCAGTTTAAATTTACCTTACAGCGTTACAGAGTTAGTCAGTCAGTTACTGAGTCAGTGATCAGGGTGACTCCTTTTAGAAATAAATATTATATCTTCTATGTTACTTTAATATAGCGATGAGCTCATATAAAGCATTTGCATGTCTGTCCAATGCGAATATTTTTAGTTAAACTACGAGACTCGAGCGACATATAAAATACAAGGTCTCGTGGAGGTAAGTTTTCAGTTTAAATTTTATCCAGAAATTGCGATCGGAAGTCAATTTCTTAAAAACAATAAACTCTACAGACATCATTTCCAAGGTTTTGTTAAGGTTAATAGGATTACGTAAAATTCACCCGAAAGTGCTTTGAATTCGACTGGGAGAGTGCATCCATAGTAACTCTGCTTAAATAAGGTTACCGTATTGTAACTTTATCCGGTTACTAGTTTTCTATACTTTTTCGGCATGTACACCAACTTCACAACATTTATATAAAAAAATGTTCCATATTGACAAGGTTTTTAATTATTGAATGTTGCAAATTTAACATTGAGAAATTTCAGTTTATTAACTGTCTCCAAATTGTACTATGTACTTGCTTGGTAACTGGATTGATAGGAACATGTACAGAAGTGTCAATTTTCTGACAGTGACTATTACGAACTAATATGTTGTAATTACAAAAATTGCCAATAGCCTTGTTTGTGTAATTTTTTGTCTGAATAGGCAGTAGATGCCTGAAATATCTATCTAGTGATATTCAGTGCTTATTTATCCAGCGAAAGTGTCTACCTATCAAATTTAATTACAATCATTTAGTAATTGACGATTAATCTATTATAAACTTATGTAAGTTCATTCTGTATTTTTTAAAAATTCACAAATAGGTAGAATCATCATTTTGGGATTATTTCATGTCAGTCCTATATTGTGCTGCATTAATAACTGAATCGACTATTGCAAACAGGGCTTAACTCTAAAAATTGCTATGCCAAATATCTACGTCAAAACATTTTTTTTAATTTTCTTAAATATTTCTTGTGTCATATTGCTCAAAATATTTACTTTTCCCATGCTCCTTGTCTTTCAGAGTTAAGCCCTTTTCGCAATAGTTGATTTAATTATCAGTGTACTGAATTTAGTAGTTCAGAAATTAGAACAGAGATTCATGTTCGCGAAAAACCATAATTGAAAAGTGATACCCAATACACATCGTGTCACGTAAACTGCAAACACCAGTAAATATTGAACGAAGTTAGCATACGGACAAACTAAATGCGCATGTGCAAACAAATGTCGAAGTTAGCATACGAACAAGTAAAACAAAAAAAAAAACACCACATTGTGTATTTTAGTAATCGTCTAGCCGAAAACGAGACAATAGCTTTATGATCAGGGGATATAGGCTGGGTTGTGACAAGTACGTAACTTTCGTATTTCGATGTACAATGAAGAATAAGGCATTGTTAAGGTTTCCCACCGCCTCTTATAGGGTACGGCAGGGTTCAAGTCCGGACATCATATGCAATTGATGAGCATTTTCACCTCTAGGCGACCTTGCAAAATATGCATTTTAACAAAGGCAGAACTATTACGGAATTTCAAAGTAATAGCTGCTCCGGCTTTAGATCAGCCGGCTTAAGATCATGTGGTAACTTTTTTAAATGAACTGATATTGTATAAAAATTAAAAAGAAAAGATTTAACAAAAAGCATCAAATTTATATTAATGGTTTATAAACAGTTTTCCTAAATGGAAAAACTTTTGCCATTTATATTTTAAAGAACTTTTAAAGTTATGTTTTATTATTTGACATTTCATAATTTCTTGGATTTCATACTTGTAAAAAATTCAATATCTCTTACATTTTTAATTAAAGGCCTAAGAAGCAAAGGGGTCCAAGTGACTTTTCTTAACTTTTGAGAAAGTACACTTTAAAGTTTCTTATTTATATTAAATTTGTATAAAAATTATTTGTTGTTCAAGTACTAACCTCTGGGATGAAGATATCACTAGTTATCCCAGAATTTAATATAAATAAGAAACTTTAAAGTTTATTTTCTCAAAAGTTAAGAAAAGTCACTTAGACCCCTTCGCTTCTCAGTCCCTCAATTCACTGCTATAATATTGAGTTACGATAAAAGGCAAACAATTTTGAATTCAGTAAATGAGTATCCTAACTTTAGAACACTTAGTATGTTCCCAAAAATCCTATTTGATAGAAAGTTAAAATAATTGTCAGAGAAAGATGAATATATTCCTATGTAAAAATTGGGCGTAAGAGATTTTGATTGGAAAAATTACACATCATCTACAAAACTTATAAACGGCACAATTAGTTAAGAGCTCAATAGCAAAGAAAGCGTGTATAACATTTGTTCAAGGAAATATGTCCTTTTTTTTTCTTTTTTTTTAACAAAGTATTAAATAAAAACGAGTCTTTACAACTTATAGTGGGTCATCAGAAAAGTGGTGTAGTGTTTTCCACAACTCCCCAAGTTTTATATGCAAAATTATATTCATTCCTTCTGCTGATTCTCTCTCTTTTTTTTCTCCTTTTTTCAATTAGTAACCACCTCATTATGAAGTTCACCAACCAACAACACGATGTTGATCACCTGAAGTTATCTCTAACACACAAGCAGAGAACAGCTTTGAAATAAAACATGTCTATCTAGACACTTTTTATAGTGCCAGTTACATAATTTTACTTGGAGCATCAAAAATCTATCTCCCGCAGAGCAGTTTCTCTCCTTCCGTGGACCCATTAATTATGCCACTGTATCAAGACGGAAAATGAACCACTTCACAAAAAGAAATTCAACTTCAAATGCATTTATGCAACCTAAACAAATCCACACATCCTGTCCAGGTACACGCAGACATTAGCGGCCAATTACGTCTCTCAAAATATGAAAGAAAAAAAAACACCTATGAAATCTCTCATAGCTCCTAAATACTACCACACGGTTTCTAACCACAAATCACCACGTCCATCTCGGCTCATCAAGATGCATCAGAATGGAGACAACACGTTTCCTGTTTCCTGGACCAGCAATCACATGGGTATAACAAAAACCCAGCTTCCGATGAATGACAAACTATTCAACAGGTACTTGGGAAGCTTTCAAGAGAAATAATAATAAAAATTAAAAAATATGAAAGCAAGACCGCCTTTTGCCCATGGGCGAAACAGTTACATCAGTGTCTAATTAGTGTAGTCTTTTCTAAAGACTGTGACAAAGTCGGCCATTGGGGTAGGACATCGGGGGCTTTTACTTGAGCTTTTGTGCATTTGTAGAGTAGATTGCTTCACGCGCCGACAGACAGACAGTCAGGTAAGAGACAGTTACGGGTGGTGACAGAGGAATTTGTCCGAGGGTTACCATCTTTAGAGAAGCCGTGCTGATGTAGTGTTTACTGGGGGAGGGTTGCGAAATAGAAAGAAATCTGATTGCGTATATCATTCTATCACAGCCTCATGAACAGGGGCGTAGCCAGATATTTTTTTCGGGAGGGGATATGAAATTAAAAGTCCTCAAATCATAACAATTATTTTTGCTATTAATGCTGAATATGTTTAGTAATCCAGATAAAAGGTAATTTTTTGCATATGTTTAGAAATTTATTAACATTTAAATGAATTTATTATTTTGAGCAAAAGAAATCCTTTGACTTTGCGTTCTAATAGTAATTAGAGAAACAAATCGGGAGGGGATATATCCCGTATCCATCCCCCTGGTTACGAGCCTGCTCATTTAACTGTCGTAACTTTTCATTGAACACATTCAGGGCAAAATAAGCATCGAACATTTTTTTTTTTTAATTACATAATAAACAAGCATGTATTTAATCGTAACATTAATTTAATGGCAGCTGAAAGTTTTAATTTGTGAAAATAAAATTTAAATTATCATAAGTTTTTGTTTCTCGTCATACAGATGGATAAAAATGAAATTAGGGGGGAAAAATCACGCACCTTATATCTGTACCTCAGAACCAAACCAGCCTAGGTCCCAATAGGACACCGGTATAGTGGTTAGCGTGCTAGCTTCTAGACCGCGAGGTTGCGGGTTCGAGTCCCGTGTTGGCATGGGTGTTTGTAAATGTATGTTGGCTAGTCTAATGACGAAATGTTTCGGCGCATTATAGCCCTCGTGTTGCTGACGGTGCCAGATAATCTGAATACAACCAACCAACCCAATAGGACACCTTTTTACAGGAGAGCGCGACAAATTTATTCCCACTCCCGTCGTACTCTATAAAATCTCTGTTATAACTCAAGCTAAATGCCTTAGAATTTTTAAGAATAGGTTATAATATTATGGACATACATTTTGAGGGTATTTACAGAACCCTAAAAAAAATCGATTTTTGGAAATGTATTTAATGTTGTTTCATATATATTTTTTTTTTTGCCTTTCCGTTGATGTATTACTTTAGCGTCTACTCAAATTAGAAGTATGTTTCATTTTGTTTTAAAAAGAAAACTACCAATTATTAACTATATGGCTTTTATCTGATGAACTGATTTTCTCTAAACGCGATGTTTTAAACATCGAGGTATCTTTTCTAAATAACTAGTTGTAAAGATCTTCCATTATTTTTTTTATGGAAATGTTGTACATAATATACAGATTAAACAGAGGTTAAAAATTCCTGCTATTTTCATAATTATTCTTGGAAAATGGCAAATCTTTGTTAAAAAAAAAAAAAATTCCTATAAAAAAAAAAAAAAAAAAAAAAAAAAAAAGCAAATCTAAGATTAAATATAATTTAATAATAATATTAAAAATTTGTATAATATTTTTTTTTAACCTCTGTATCTTGTATAAGATCTATTAAATCGATATAAAAATTACAATAAATAAATAAATTGAGAAAAAGTACACAGTCAAAATAAGCAATTTGACACTACGGGTATAAAGGTTTCTGGATCCCCTTGAAACATAATCAACAATAAAATAAAAAATATTTAAATTTAGATTTAGGCTTATTTGACTCTGAAGTACAGAAATTTGGTATGTAATATTGTTAAAGCTTCACTTAATTTTCCCATCTAATTTCGTTAATCAATTTCCCTTTTTTATTGTTCTTAAATATGGTGAAAAAAACTTCATTAGTTTTGAAGCAATATTCTGTCAGACAGTGAAATTGGCAAAAATGTGCATGTGATAGAGGTCGGAAATATTGATCAAAATAAATATCGATACCATATCGTTGCATAGAAATGTTAAATGAAAATATTAATAAAATATAGATATATCGATATATGATATTTTTTTTTTTTTTTAATTTTGCCAGAAACGAAGTTTTTTGGGGCAAATTTCTACTTTCCATGAATTCATGACAAAATTGTTTTAATAAATAAATTATGAAAATTGTTTTTATAAATAAAATTGTTTTAATAAATAAATTATGAAAATTGTTTTTATAAATAAAATTGTTTTAATAAATAAATTATGAAAATTGTTTTTATAAATAAAATTGTTTTAATAAATAAATTATGAAAATTGTTTTTATAAATAAAATTGTTTTAATAAATAAATTATGAAAATTGTTTTTATAAATAAAATTGTTTTAATAAATAAATTATGAAAATTGTTTTTATAAATAAAATTGTTTTAATAAATAAATTATGAAAATTGTTTTTATAAATAAATTATATTATCAATTAGAATAAATAAAATACATTTGGATGTCATTACATAAATTCACATTTATTTTTAAAGAAGAAATTTTGAAAAGTAGTTTACCGCATATTTTGCTGATAAATGTTTTTAAAATTTAAAATTAGATGCAAATTCCAGGCACATGTAGGCAACAGAAACAGCGCTATGTTAATGACTACTAATAAATGATCTTATCTTTCCATTACATTATGTTATCTTTTTGGTTAGGGTGCCATTTTAATTGTTTCTCAGTCAAGTCCAAATTTTAGTTTTGAAGTTTTTGAAAAGGGAATAAAGAAAATCGAAAAAACACATGGAATTAAAAAACGATCATCAAAAAACTAAAAATGTTTGAAAATATCGATATATCAGTGTATTTGTACTATCGATATATTTTTTTAAATATCGATACAAATATCGTCGTATCGATATATCGCCGACCTCTAGCACAGAGATGTTGAGCATTTTGGAACTGGTACAGAAACCTTCTTTTGGAAAAATGACATAATTACTTACAAGTTTTATGTTAAACGCAAATTAGAAGAAGCTTGACATCAAAAATAATACAATGCAAAAGAATATTTGCAATTTTATATTGCTTTTCCTACAAATTTTAGATTAATTTACATTCGTATTACGAAAATCTTAAATACCACCAACAGGTGGAATTTGAATTGAAACGCCAAAGGTGTGATACGACAAAGCTTAATTTAATGTAAAATTAGTTTCCCAATAATGACTACGTCGAAAAAGACCAACTATCTAACTTAGTAATCAAACGTTGGTTGGTACCAATCCATTACAGGATATACAGATCCCTAATCTGGAAATGTTTACCGAATTCGAATTGCCATATCCGTTATTTATCGGCGAATTATCATTCTGGACTAACTACATATTTTGAAGACCTGGCGAAGCGTGTTAATCGCAATTAATTGACATGAAAAATCCAATATTTCTGTTTAAAGTTGTTTCCCGATGGAATTATACGACATCTATCTCCCATTTGTTAATGGATACTGAAGACTAGAGGTTGTCGGCGATTTTATCTCAAAGAATTCCAAGAAAAATAGGAACGGCTTAATCGTGCTTTGAAAAATGTCTTGCTGAGGTAATCTAAGCAATTAAATTGGCGGATTATTTTGTGAATGTAACTATATAACTTGTTTGCCAGAACTTGTGATTTGTGTTCGTTTGAAATGTTTTCAAAAATATACAGCTGGGTGGTAAAAAAACAACTTTGAATAGAGTCAGTATTCGACCTTTTTTTAAAAAAAAAAAGTAATGGGCCATTTTATTTATGTAATAATTCATAATTCACACACATTAATGTGAATCATGTGTTATTTCATAATTTAAAGGGTTTATTGGAATTAAGTGCAAATTATATAAATATATGTCATTCGCTCTCATTTTTCTAAACATTATATTTTTGGATCTCGATTATATTTTTTAATTCTTTTGTTTTAATATTATAATCCACTAAAATTTTCTTTTATAGCAAAATTAACTGGGAAAATATGTGTGATGTTTAAAGGAATCATAATTTTTTTTTCTTTTTTTAATTTGAGACGTAGTTAAATGGTTGACAGTGACAGGAGAAGACATCAAAACGCTTTCATGCCATACTTTGGAATACAGCACAACTTTCAATTGCACTATAATACTGGTCATTGCATTTAAATTTGATATGATGTTACTCACTGTTTGCATATTTTCATTCATTTAAATAAAAATGATCACTTTGGAGATATTTTTAGCAATAACTATTACATGGGCAAAAAAAACTCTCCAAAATGGCGAAATTGGCGATGTTATTCGATAGACATTGTATTGTCCTTTTTTGTGCATGAAAAAGAAAAAAAAATCAATCTTTGATGGGCGAGAGGCGTTCAAGGGCAGAGAGCTCTGTGTTAAAGGCACTCGTTTTTCAACTTTTGACGCTTTTATCGCATTTCTAAGGGAATTTCTGTGGTGGGGACGTTTAGAACACTTTAAAAGAATTTAGCACAGATATTTTAATCGAAATTGTTAAAGACATTTTTTAGCAATTACTGAAAAACAGGATTTTTTGTTCATGATTTCCACCTTTTGCGCATGCGCGATTTTGACGAAAACCTTAACGGTAGGTCCCATGTCAACTACTAACCCTCACATCGAATTTGAACATCGTAGGTAAATTTCTTCGAGAGTTATGTTGATTACTTACACACAGACAGACATTTTTTCTAAATCACTTTTTTGAAGGCAGGATACTTTAAAATGTAGGGAAATGCAAAAAAAGGCGACTTTTTTTTTTATCCATAGACAACACTTTGATTATCTTATGTTAACACATGAGTAATTTTTAAGTAATAAAAATTATAGAATAGATATAAAAAGTATTTGATATTTCGTTGCAAAATATCTAATAATATCAGAGATTCCAACTTTTCCACGGCTTTTCTGTAGTTTTTACGGATTTTCCGTTGTATTTCCTTTACGTTTGAATTCTATTACATCAGGTCCTGATACCAAGCGGGTACAATTTGGGCATATTTAACTACTGAAATTCTCATCTTGTAGAGATTGACAACAATTGATAACTAAAACATCCTGTCAATTTGAAGACCGTTTTATTTAAAATAATATTCTCAAGTTGATGAGTTTGGCGACAAACTTGGCGAGAAAACTTGTCTCCGAAATTCTCAGTTCTAATCCGAACAGTTTCATTTTTCATCCCGTTCTCAGTTAATGAAAAATGCACTTTCAAGCAAAATTATAAAAAGCCTCAGAAAAGTATACATCTGTACCTAATTAGTTACAATAAATTAAATTCAAACAATAAATTAAATTCAAACAATAAATATTTATTTCTACATAAAGCTTTTTTTTTTTTTTTTTTTTTTTTTTTTTTGCGTCGAGTAACTATTGAAATTAGTGTCATTTAGAACTATTTTAATATTAAAATTAGGAATGCAAATAAGATGAAGGAAAACTTGAACAAAGCTGCAGGGTATTTGGGATCATTTTGTTAAAATGATCCCAGATACCCTATACCTTTGTTTAAGTTTTCCTTCACCTTTTATTTATATTCCAAATTTAACTTTTAAAACGAATGATGCTAGATCTAGCATTGTTGATTTAACTCAAATAAATCAACAATGCCACATCAAGCATCATATTAAAACTAACCGACACAAAACTACGAATAAAAAAAAGAGAGATTTTGTATGGATTAGTAAATATTTTGAAATACCTTCGTGCAGCAGTTTTAATCTCGACAAGGAAAGATGAGAATCCTTGTGTCCTACATCTTTATAAGAACTGAATCGGGACAATAAGAAAAAAGAATACTGAAAATCGCAATGTTTCTATAAGATGTAAATATCAAAAAGAATTATTTACGCTGATACACGTATTTCCAAATTCCTAAATTTTTAATTCTTCAAGTCCTTCAAATACCTTGTTTCCTTCATGGCTATTTTTAACAATTCTATCATCTTCATGGTATGCACGCTTCAGTTATTTCATAGCGGTTTGACAAAGGGAACGAAAAATAATCGTTTAAAACGGGTCAACAAAATGGGAAATTGCAATTGTCTCCCGAGAATAAAATTTAAATTATGGTTATTATTCAACCAGAAACTTGCTCGACTAATGTGAATTGAAAGCCTAACTCAACAAAAATTAATTTAAAAATACAATCATGTTTGCCGTAATGTAATCGAATAAATAAAATTGTTCCACATATTTTAATTAAAAGCACTAGTAAATATTTTATTCTAAAATAACTTTATCCTTGAGTATTTATTTGTTATAAGGTAGAAGGCATTTCAAAACAGAAATGTTTGAGCTGGAACTGTCGTGCCATGTTTAGCGAAAACTATAATTGTAAAATTCCATTTCTTTGTCAAAATTAAAAAAAATAAAAAAATAACTGTGTTTCTTTTTTCTAAAATCAAGCTTAACCATGGAACTTTAATTAAAAATTCCAAAGATTGAAGAAATCGGGGTAATTTAGTGAAAGTTTTATGCTCTCAACTTGGAAAATCCGCGAGATGGCAGCACGTACGTATCGGCGAATCTTGCCTTCTTATAGTTTTGCTATTGCCAACCTCACTTGAAGTTGAGCCAACTATATTTTACAGATTAAATAGAGAAGAAAAATTAATTTACGATCATAAATCGTCATAGAATCAGAATAATTTATTCCAAAATAACTTTAAATAAATAATAAAATAACTTTAAACGTTATTTTAGAATAAAAATCTTTGTATTGCCTACTTCGAACAAAAATTTTCACAACGTAAAATGGTCAGATCGCTGAAAATGAAGTAGCTAACAATAACATCTGAAAAACCAGGAGAGCTTGACTCTTTGTACATTTTTTTTTTTTTTTTTTTTTTTTTTTTTTGTGTGTGCATTCTTCCACGTTTTGGATCATCCTGATTTCAAAAAAGTGGTCTAGAAAAGATGTCTGTCTGTATGTCTGTATCAGCATACCTCCCGAACAAATTGACCTACGATGTTCAAATTTGTTGTACGGGTTGGTGGTTGCCATATGTGACCTGCTATTAAAGTTTTCATCAAAATCGCGCATGTGCATAAGGTTGAAATCATGAAAAGACATGTTTTTCAGCGGTTCAACGATTTTGATTAAAATCTCTCTGCTAACGCCTCTTAAGGTGCTCTAAACTTCCCCACCTCCGTAATTCATGTAGAATTGCGATAAAAACGTAACAGTTGAAAAACGAGTGCCTTTAACACAGAGTTCTCTGTCCTTACGCATCACCCATTAAAGATTGATTTTTATCTGTTTCATGGACAAGAAAGGGCAATGTAATGTCTATCGAATTCTTTTTTTTCCCATGTAAAAATTATTACCACAAATAAAAATTATTATAATAAAAATAAATTCCACATGCAAAAATAATTGCCAAAATATCGCCTATTTTTAAGTGAAAATATGAAAATGGTAAATAACATCCCACATCAAATTTAATGCAGTGACCAATGTTATAGTGTAATTGAAAGTTGTGTGAAATTCCACACCTTTAGTTTTAAAAAGCGAATCAGTAATTATTATTTCAAACAATTTAGATTCTCATTAAAAAGACACTATCGAGGATGTGCGCGAAGTACCAGTGTCTTTGCTGGATGCTCTGTCATTGACACTCCGTTCGTGAAACTGAGCATCTAGCAAAGACACTGGTACTTCTCGCACGGCCTCAACATAATGCGATTTTTTAGGACAGTTATGATTACATTTTTAGTGGTTTGGAAGCCTGAATTACAAAAATATTTTCATAAAATACTTTTCGTGCTTCTGAGAACATGGATTAATTGTGTATTTTTTTAAAAAATTAAACAATTCGAAAAATGATAAAATTCAAGCTGTTGTAAAAGATGCTTCAATGGCTACAATTGTGTGACAGACCTTTTTAGTTTTTATTTCGTAATTTTCTTATAGATCTAAAAATCGTGCCAAGTCTCCATCTGGTGGTGAAAATTTAAACTAAGTTTTTTTCCCCCCTTCAAATATTTCTCCATAGTTCCAATAGTATGCTTTTAATTTTATTAATATATGTTGATTAGATCAAGCTGTAGACGGCTCTAAAAAGACACGTTTATTACGTCGCTTTCTAGTAAAAAAAAATATAGAAATTCAATCCCGTGTATTTAAGGTTATTCAGACGCAATCATAATATTTTATTGAAATAAAAAAAGACTTTCGAAATAATCATATCAAGAAAGATACAAATAAAATAGTATAAAATATCAAAAGAACGATGGCTTCCATTTAACGAGAATATAATGAATGACCCCCATCCCTCCCATTCCAATATTATTCTTTGAAGATATTACACACCGGGAACAAAAGCAATATTAGAACGATTGATTCAGTTTCTTTTTCCCTCCAGAACTAGAACATTCGATTCGTCGTCTGTAATTTGATACGTGTTCAGATCGTTTGCAGAAATCGCTTCCTAAAGAAATCGCAAAATCACATTCGTGAAGTGAAAATAAAACTCCTTTTCGGTTTACTCTTCTACAGTGTGTGTGAAAGATAAGTTGAGCAGTATGTTGTTATCAGTTTGGAACAGTTTTTTATTATTGTTGTTCTTGCCTAAATATTTCATCGCAAAAAGCGAAGCGTGATAAAAGTTTTCAGTCATCGCTGATTATTATCTGGCAGCACAGTGGCGCTAATGTGCTGAGAGATGATTTTTTTTAAAGGTGTTTTTCCGATACTGTTTGTAATTTTTTAAAGAAACTGGATAGTATACCATCCGATAAGAACTTTTCCTACACAAATTAATATTTTTTTTTCTCTCTCAAAGTATGTGGCATAGAATGCGATTAATGGCAACGCATAATTTTTAGGACGGTTTATATTTATTTTTAGAAAAGTCATTGAATGGGATAAATATGTGGTTGTTAAATCTTGTACACGAGAAATATAAACAAGGCTTTTAAAAGTGTGTATTTGTTTTTGATGTTTGGATTTCAAGTGGTGCTCCGAAAACATCGTTCAATGTCAAAAGGGAGAGATTGGCTGTATGTTTTTCGATAAATATTACATTATGCTTTCTTGTAAGTGTAACAGAGAAGTGGTCATTGATGGGCGGCAGTAAAGGGGATAGAACTCTGTCTTAAAGTCTTTCATTTAATCATTTTGCATCTTTTTACTCTTTTATCACATTGTGACGGAAATTTCGGAGGTGGGAATGTTTAGAACATCTTAAAATGTATAATCACAACGATTTCGATCAAGATCGGTAGAGACGTTTTTTGGCAATTGCTGAAAAACATACATTTTTCAATGTCAGCTACCTCACTTTGACTTAAACCATAATGACAGATCCCATGGCTAGTACTAACCCAAACACAAAATTTGAGCAACGTAGATCAATACGTTAGGGAGTTATGTTGACTACAAACACACACACAGACAAACATTTTCTAGGTAATTTTTTTGAACTCGAGATGCTCACAAACGTGGAGAAATGCAAAAAAGAAAGAAAAAAAAAAAAGAGAAAGAAAAAAAAAAAGGATTTTTTTTTTTTTTTTTTTTGGACCGAATCCGATACTTTCATAACCCAGGTTAACAAATGAGTAGTTGAAAGTAAAAGTAGCTTTTTTACCTTTAATTTCATTTTCCTAAATTGAATTTAAATCATTTTTAAAATAGTAATTATCTACTTATTTTCTTACTTTAATGTTGCTGGTTTCTTTACAATTTTCACTTTCAGACAAAACGTTGGTAATGAAACTTAAGCGCAACATTATTCAGAGAAACGTTCATAGCATCATTCCAATCAATCAAAAATTGTAACCAATCGCAATACACATTTAAAATTAATTCGAATTTTCAACCAATCAAGAACCGGCAGTTAGCGCATATGCCTCAAAAAAAGGCTGTGTTCCATACCATAAATGTGTTTTAATAAAAATTTAAATAATTTGAAAAAAAAAATATATATTGATATAACGCTATTTCAGAAAACCTGTCGTGAATAATAATAATAAAAAAAAATGTAGAAGTTCTTAATATATTTGTATTTAGCTGCTAAAGGTGGGAGAGGGGGAAGGAGGGGAAAACCCTCATTTTCACTGAAAACGTTGCCCCCGTTCTCCTCTTATAGTAGGAACCCTGCTTTTTTTTTTAATGGTTCTACTCTGACCTAACCGGTCTCTCGTTCTATTATTATATTTTGACATAGTCTCTTCTTCCCCGGTTCCCCCTCCCCCATGACATGGAAGGTGTTTTTTCCCGCCATTCCTGATCCCTCCCATTCTTCTGTTTCTCCACTCTAGCTCAGATTTTTAAAAAAAAATCAACCGCGAATTATCAGAATGGGGTCAGAATTGGCGATTTATCGTCTGCATAAAATTGTAAGCAATACAAAATAGAAAATTCTAAACTTCCAACTTAAATATATTGTCATTTAAATAAAATTATTTCTATCTTCGAATAACACAACTCAGTAAGTTTAGACTTGCTGAAATACGTGCCAAAATAATTTAACAAAAGAATTTACAAAACCAAAAAATAAACTATCCATTTTATTTCTTGCCTATAGCTTCTGTGTACTAACAGTAGAGATTTTGGGAAGTTGACAGGCAGAATATATTTCTCATAACTCTACTCTAAGAATTATGAGAAGAATATTCTTTCAAAACTATCAGACAAATTTATAAAAACGTGCGATATATGAAAGGAAAGGTCTCGTTGTTAAGAATTCCCATACCGGAATTCATTTCAACAGGAACTTCCTTAGTAACAGTATGGGTATTTTACATCTTAGCTTCAAACTAGATATCAAAATAAAATTTGGATATTTAATGACAAGTTTTCTCGTCATGTTTCTTTTACAAAAAGTCACGCACTTGACAACATATTTTTTTTTACAGAAAAGGCAAATTTTTTTATTATCATATGTTGTCAACTTTACGAGATTGGAAATTAAAATTCTGTAGAAATTTTATGGGTAATTTACATCTTGGATCCAAAAGAGATAACAGATTAAAATTTAGGTAACACACACACAAAAACCTTTACACTCACTCACTCACAAGATTTTTCGACTTGGAGGAGAATGATTATGAGTAAAAAAAAAAAAAAAACTTTCAATTTATCTTGTGACGGGAATCATCACAAAATGCGTCTTAAATGTTTTACATTAATTCAACAAACATTAAGAAACAGTTTGGTTGTCCAATTTAAAAACCTAGTATGTGACAAAATCAAAAAAAAAAAAAAATGTCTCTTTTTTTTTGCTTACTTTGTAAGCTCTTTTAGCATGTACTGCTCCTACCTCCCCTTCAGACTTCTCACAATCATTTATAAATGAAAATTCTTTAGACTTAATAACTCAAAGTTTCTCTTTCAATATTTACAAAATGATAGGAGAAAGAAAATAGAAAAATATAACTTAATTTTACTTAACGGGGCTCCATGTTTCGAATTGGTTCAAGTTTTAGTATTAACTTAAGAAGTAACAAGAAAACACATATGTAAACTTATCACGGAAGCAATTTCCGTTTCACGGAGAAAACTCTAAGAAATGCTGTTTCAGTCCCAACCAAACATCTCGATTCACTCACACTCGAACCAATCAGAACATTGAATTCAGAAGTACTACCTAAGTCGGAAATTTCGTTAAGAGCTGCATGTCGTCACAACGCCATATACATTTAGAATGGAGGGAGATTTCAAACTAGCAATTGTTTCCATGGTAACGGTGCAGCTTATTTAGAACTTTTACTCTGTGGCTGTACCTCGCTCGACGATCGTCAGATTTAGTCAATTTGAACAGTTTTATCCCACTCAATTGTGCATTGCGCAATAGATTTGTTATTTATCTGTGATTTGTTTTATTGAACGTAGAAATTCCATCTTCAGTTGCTATTCTAATATACACTTAAGAAAATGAGTAAAATAAATAAAAAGTAAATGAATGAGTAAAATAAAAAATTAGTAAAATAAATAATAAAAGTTTAGCAATTAATAAATTTAATTTTAAATTAATAATTTAGATGCTTTCTGTACTCCACGAGCAGCCAAGTTTAAATGCGAGATTTCCTTCCTTCGAAATCTTAATGGAGCCCTGAACTTGAGCAGAAAATGATAGCAATATTCACAGTAGATTGAGTTACGACTGCAATTTTTGGGCCCCATCGAACATCATTCTGAATTTTTTATAGAAATTGGAGAAAAGTGAGTAGATTACGAATCCACTGGTCTGCCGTGGCAAAAATGGCCGAAACTGGTCAGAAATCGACTTTTAATAAGTTGAACTAAATTCAATTGCTAAATGCGCCATAACTTGCCAAATAATGGGCATTTCTTTTATTTGGTAACCCTCACTCTTTAATTTTCAATTAAGAAGGTTGTAGACGATACGGATGTGTGGCTATGGCTTACTTGCATCTTTCACAAATGAGCCAAATTGGCAATAAACATTATTTCACTGATGACGTAACTGATGTCGCCGATTTGGCTTACTTTTAAAAGATACAAGTTTTCAGAGCCAGAGATCAGAAATCGTTTGCGCTTTTTCTCATTGAAAATCAAAATTCAGTGGGTCGCCAGACGAAAAAGTTTGTTCTCTTTTTGGAAAGTTATGACATATTTGGCAATCGGATTTTAGTTCAAATCATTTCAAGTCGATTTTTAATCAATTTCGGCCATTTTTTACATGACAGACCAGTGGATTCGTAATCTACTCACTCTTCTCCAATTTCTATAAAAAATTCAGAATGATGTTCGATGGGGTCCAAAAATTACAGTCGCCTCTCGGACTATAGTAATTTTATGGTAAAAGCGAGATGGTCAGCATTATATTTTATAAAATGTGGGAGCACTTGCTTTAGCAGTGAATAGTTTTTTATTTTAAAGAAGTCTGGAACTTTCTAAGAAAGTGTACGTCAAACCTAATGGTGAATAATAAAAGGTAGTGTAAGTTGTACTATAATGCAGAACTCGATGGAGTCGATGACCCGAAAGTTGTTTACACGTATGAGTTCAGCGTAAATATATCTTCGGAATCAGTCAGTTGTCAACAAAAGGTTAAATGAAGATCTAACTAGTGAGAAAAGAAGTTGAATAAAGCAACGCCCGTTTCTAAAGCAAAGAATTGACATAAAAAAAAAAAACAAAAAAAAAAACCCTAATGGCTCATTGAAAACTATAAGATCATTGCCCCTTGTTGTAGTAAGCTGTTAAATTTTACAGAATAACAGCATGTAGAAACTTTAAAATATAATAATTTAAGAGCTGATACTGGTTTCGTATTTTTTTTTTAATTAAGAGGCATGTATTTTACTGAGAGAAATGTATTTTATCAAAAAACATAAAAACTTAAACGTGCGGAATAAACCCAAGTCCGCAAAGATGTTGCCTTTATGCCAATGTTGTTGCGTAACTCTCTCGTGTGATGATACGTTTTTCTGTTGTAGTCTACTTAGATCAGAATGTCTGACTTAACAATAAAGGTCTGGTGCCATCTGCCAACCCTCAATTACGTCTTTACAATTTTTAAGTAACTCCAGAAGAATCACCTTCCAATGATCATAGCTTCCACACCACTAAATAATCATGAAAGAAAGGGTTTGGTTTAGATTTTCAACTTGCAAGGGAAACACTAGGTCCAAACAGTATCGGAAATTGAGAAGCCAAACATTCTTTAGGCAAGATGGTCCTATATGTAAATGGTTAATAAAGTTTATTAAATGACAAGATTGGTTATTACGTAATTGTATAATAATACTTTGTAGCAGTGACTGAGCCATGCTTTTCCATTGGGACAGGTTTTAGTTATACGCAGTGTTAAGTAATTTTTAAAACAATACAAAAGTTAATTGAAATGATTTTGTACCCTCCTATCATATCAAAGCTTATAATACACGATATTCTATGCACTTAAATCCCTTTCCAACTTGAACTCCATTAAAATCCGTCTATATGGCTACATCAAAAGTAAGAAGGCAAGTTTCTATTTACTATCAGAGGTTAGAGAAGGGGATGGTCTAACTCCCAACTTCTTCACTGTCTTAGAGAAAGGGAAGCGAACCCTAACCCTGTAAAATTATACTACTTATTACTAAACATATATTATTGATATAAGTTTCCTCGTAGATAATTATATCCCATATATTTATAGAAATCTGGCATTCTGCAGAATATAAATATAGATGCCTTCAGATATTGATAAGTGCTTTGGCTTCATTATATGTCTGTGATGATCGGATTCTAAACGTAATCAATAACCAAAAAATCCGCATAAAACCTGTTATTTAATCTGTTACTTAGCTGTTATTAACTGAAATACCTGTTAGGGCGGATAGACATATGACGGCCACCGAACTCAACCATTGAACCATAATATAGTATTTTAAAATATCTGCTTCAGTAAAAGTCCAACTGAAATATAAAATTATAATGCTTGGACACGTAACACTACCCCACAATTTCAATAGTTACTGTATTCTTTGATGCTTTTTAAAATGTCAATCTCTAGCAACCTATTTCATTTGTATCATTGACAGTTACAGCAATTTTTTTTTTTTTTTTGAAGGTAATTATAACGATAATTTTCTTAGAATAGTTTTCATCGGTATAGTTTTAAACAGTTTTAAACCATAAACGCCCATCAGCTGCTATTAAGTTAGGGTCGATTTTAGAGAAAAATAAATATATTTAATTATATTGTATTGCGACAGAAGTATAAGTATTAGAGGTAATGAGGAATTGCGATATGAGTAATTATATTTTATAAAACTCAATATTGGAATTAAATCTAAGGGCATGGATTTTTATAGGTTTACTATTTATTATAGTTAATAGCTGATATAATCATGCATAACTATAAAAGAGATGAAGTCTGACGAGTAGCAGTGTTTTAAATCGTTGTAAACTCTTAAGAAAGTCTACACAAACGTCAGTGACCTGAATAATTGTACATCTCAGACTATTACAGGTTTTGTTAATTATACTTTCAAAGTATAGCTTTCAGTTACCTAAATTGCTAAAATATAGAAAATTTAGTTTTATAAAATCTTTGGCGATGTATATTATGCACGATCTTTTGAATGCCGAAATTTGTAATATACCAATTTATACACCCCTTTATATCTTTCAATAAATGGCACTGACTCAAACCAAGAACCAGTTTTTTAGTAAACTGTAAAAAATTTATCTCTGCCATACGCAGTTTATGATTTTCACAATCTATTATGACACTTAGAATCTTCTCCATTTCAATACTTCTTTTACTGTCGCAACAATTAGGACAATTTCTTCACAGTGGCATTTAGATCGAATTGAATGCTGAAAACATTCTCACGTCTATTTGTAGTTAGAAGTCTGCTTGCAAATTTCTTTGAAGGGTAATATCCGCAAGTCACCAGCTTCGCTTCTCATGAGAGAAGATAATTTTTTAAATATATAAATATATATTTAAAAAAATCCACACTGTGCTATGTAAAGACGGCTCCTTTCGTCCTAGTTTGATGATTAGGAAGACAAAATAATCTTTAGCCATTCCCATCCTGAATCATTTATGGATATACTTAAAATAAATATATTTTTGAAATTACACTACTTTACTACAATTGCATTTAGAATAGACATCACTACTGTGATATCTTTGGTAAAAATACCACCAAATTCAATAAATTAGAGAGTTATTTTTTCCGAGTAAATTTTAAAAACTATAACCTGCATATGACCTTAATTACACACTGAAAGCTTGAAAATGATCATCTTTTGTTGAATATTCTAAAATGTGTGTGAAAAATATTTGGATGCAACTTTCTTGTTTATCAATTCAATCAAAGATCGAGGAAAACATTCCCAAAAATACATATACGAGATCAAACGATACTTATTATCGTTCAACATTCCGAGGACTATAAGAACTACACTGAAGAATGTTGGAATTCCAAGAGGTATGAGTCCTCTCCCTTCAACAAGAAGCCACGGAATAAAAGGAATGTTGGACGAAGCGATATTACAGACGAAAAAAAAAAAAAAAATCACTATATAAATATTTCGAGTACGTTATTTTTATACGAATTATTGTCTATGTTTTATTTGGGGTGCAGTAGACTGTTCATAATTCATTCAAAATTAGCATAAATTTTGCTTTATCTTTGGCTGAATTTCGATTGCGTAAAAATACTTGTACGACTATTTTTTTTAAATTTTTTTTTTTTTTTATAGCAATTCAAATGATGGTTGTATATAAAACTGAATGTGTCGTAAAAATGTCCTTATACGTGGTATTGAACGAAACGTGTTCTTTTTGCTGTATATTTCCTATTCAGATAGTCTGGTGAGATTGAATGAGTTGTGAAACATTATTTAACTATGATATACTAAAAGCGTTCAAAAAATGTTGACAACACCAACACGGTTAGTATAGGCTATAGCTGGATTTAAATTTATATCATGCACTCCAAAGTGGTTTTGAATATTGTTTTACATTTAGTTGGTAAGTTATTGTACAACATACCGCAATAGAGCATAACTGTTAAGTCATTTTGAATTAAACCAATATGTTTGACCAAAATAGCCTTGAAAATTGATGAGATAAATTTTAGGTCTGGTTGCATCGCATAGCGTATACACAAGTTCTTCGAAATGACTATGCAATAAAACTATTGCCCAAATATCCGCCTCAACTTAATAAAAATAATAAAAAATATGAATAACTAAAATATACAAAAGTTGCTTTTAAGTTATTTTTCGACCCACATCTTTGTAAGATGTTTTTCTATTTAGATTCGTCTAGACTGGATTATCTTGTTTTTTTTATTTCCAAAAGTTTTAGGCCTTATATTAAGAGATTTCCACAATATTTATTTACAGCTTCTTTTCGAAATTTTAATGGATGATAATTTCAGTTAATGTGAACTAAAATTCGTTGGAATGATTTCAAATATTTAAAAACATTTTCAACTAAGCACATAGTAAAACTATAATAACTTTCGAAATCAAACATTTTTATTCTTTGTTGAATAATTTACTACTGAAGGAATTTTTTTTTTAATAGGTAAGTTCTAAGCAAGATTTTTTTTTACTTGTGAAGGTTATACCCCGCTCATTAGGTAAAACCCCTAAACAAAAAAAAGTTAATGAGTGTTATTTACTGCTACTGATACGGCATTTTTATGCTTAATTTATGTTTATTTTTGCAAAATAATTCAACAAATTCTAATGATCTATGTGTTTTTTATTTTTTCTACACAAAATTTGTCTTTAATACATTAAATATGGAACAAGGTCAGTATAGTATAAGTTTTATTATGTGTTGGGTTCCGATTTTTAATTTCTGTATTGTAATACTAATTCACCAATTAAGAACTTCAGAAACTATGCTGTATTAAAAAAAAAAACTGAATACCAACGTTATTATTTTAATGAATAGTAGTTTTAACATCTATGGAAACACTAATGATCAATGAAGTAAAATATTTTACACTCCTCATACAGCCACACAATAAAACGTACTTAGGACGATTCAAAGTTAATAAAATTCAAAGTATCCGTTATTATCACTGATTTAGTAAAGGTTTAGCACCTGTTTAAGAAGCTTATATTTTATACTAAATGGGCAAAGATAGTTTGATTTATAAAATATCATGCCCCTCCCCTGTAATGGAATGTGATGCAATTGCTATCAGAAGTACTACATATGACTATATCGTATGTAAAAAGACGTAGTATTTATCCTGCTTTAAATGTAACTGACTGTACATTCAAAGATATAAAGTTAACTTATTGCATTAAATATTGTACGATTTTATTTTCCACGTAAAGATATCAAGCAGTATACTAAATATATATACTGTCTTCTATATAAACGATAAAAGATCGTCTTCTCATGTCATGAAAAAATAAATATTCTGTCGGCTTTCTTGAATGAACCATTAGTATAAGAGTGACTGTTCCATTACAAACCGACGATGGCCCTCCGAGTCTTAAGCTGTAGATCTGACCCTAAGCCACGTTCCTCGAATCTTGCAAGATCCAAGATCTCTAGAAAGAAAGTCAAATATTTTCTCAATGGATGTCTCATTGTTTGCTCGCCATCTTGTCGCATTACTTACCCAGATAAAGAAATGGCGTCCCACCTGGGGGAAAGTGGAAGGGGAGACGGGGGGGGGGGTACCTGGACATTAGCCGCGAATTCCATGTGGTGGCACGAACTTTCTTTTGAGATCTTCGAGAGACATCAACTGGGATATTCGATTGTTACAGAAGTCGCCACAGAATGTCTTTTTTTTTATTTTAGCTGTCGTGGTCTTGATAATCTGCAGTGAATGATATCATGGTGCTGAGGGTGAATATGCCCCAAATTGATAAAGATGGATAGAAGGGGCTTTATGCAAAGAAAAGAATGGGTTATTGTGTTACTTTTTTTAGAGAGGGAGTGTTCGGTTAGTTGGTAGATCTGCTGACGAAATGTTAAAAACCGGATGTTTGTTTAATGAAGAATATATGTGTTAATCTGAATGGGTTTTTTGATAATGAACTCTGCGAAATATTTTCTGTATGTTAAGATTTCGTAGGGGATGAGTAATGTAGAATTTTTCTAAATTTAATTTTTAACTAAATGAGAATGCTTCGAAAGGTTAGTGCAGAAGTAAAACGACAAAACATAATAATAATAATAAAAAAAAAAAAGTTACAGCTATTCAACTAAACCTTGTGTTTACCCTATTGCGAATTTTTCTCCTGTAAATGCAGATTGTACAGGCAAATAGAATTGTGTTAGGCAAATAGAGTTGTAAAATGCTCGATAATTTCGCATGATAAACCTATCTTTTTGTTCAACTAACGTAACTCTTCATCCTATCATGTTTATTGTACATGAAAAAAGAATGGTTTAAAATGCGTAGTTATGTACATTTATGCAGCTTAATCGAGACTATTGTATAAATAATTTGTATTAATCCTGTATTGTATAACTTCTGAAAAACAATTCTTTCCTCATAGGGTTTGCGAATTCCAAATTACTTTTTCAGTTGATGATGCTCTCTCTCATTTGTCTGTGAATGTACGAATTGAAATAGATCTCTGACTAAAGATTATGCTCATAGATGGTAGGGTACTTTCCTAATTTTTTTTTTATTATTTACAAATAGTATTATTTGAATATGTATTTTTCTTTAATCAATAAAATAAGTTACTTTAATAGGAAAGAGCATGTATTAAGTATTTTTACATTTTAATGCTGAACTTTTCATAAAGAAATAGAAAAAAATCCTTTAATGGCAAGGTTATTTTTGTAGAAACTACTTTTAAAAGATTAGTTGATTTAGTTTTCCTGGTGCAAAAGAGCAACTTCAAGGCCATACTGGCAGGAACTTTCAAACGAAATTTGTGTATTTGGAGTTGTATATTTGAATTTATTAGTACATATTTGTCTCGACTATGCCATTAATTTTGTGCACAGTATTGTCATTACTACTATTTATAGTTTTTATTTGTAAAAAAGATGAGCAGGCTAAATTTTCTGGTTAATCTTCTTTAGTACACGTTATTGTACACGCCATAAAAAAAAATAACCTAACAGTATTATAGCTATAAATCTTAGGAAATAATCGATGCAAAATTCTGAAGTAAATCTTCTGGCTTTCTTTATCTGAATAAACGTGGACAAAACGGCACAGTTGAACTATACATGACCTTTACAGAAAAATCTTTAATCCCAAAATGGGTGTCAGCAAAATCCCTTGCAGCAAAAGGACAGCTAGTGAAGGAACATATATTTTGAATGGGGGAGAGATATTAAATCTTTTCATGGTACAAAAAGGTAGTTCCAGTTAGCTGAGGTAATCTGTACTTAACCTCGAAGAATACGACTCACACAAGATGACGTCTATGTTGCTACTGTGCGTTTTTTTTTTTTTTTTTATTAAAAAAAATCAAAAATCAATGACGCAATAGAGTAGTTCTTTATTAAAATTGCACGTTAAGGTAAAAGGGACAAAAGTTATTTATTTGTTTTCCTGTGAAAAAAAGCATTAATATTTCTATATAATTTTTTTTTGTTGAGATCTTACAGGTGAGAGACAAATGACTCGATTCCAAAATGCAAATTGCTCAACGGTGTTATTTAAAATGTAATAGCAAGTTCAAAAATCAATATTTTTTATATTAATTGTATAGAATTGCTTATTAAACGATTACAAACAATCTTATAATGATTCATTGATATATGAAAACTATTTTCCTCATTTACATTGTAGGGCATAATTCCTACTTTAAATAACGATATTTAAGTAGACCTATACGAATAAAAATACAATAACCATCCCAACTTATTAATATTAGACAAAACATGTAAATACCTTCAACGGTCTATACATCCAGGTAGTTTCTATTAAACCAAAACTAGATTTTCATACATAAACTTGATTGGAAACTTCGACGATGGTTGTTGTTTTCAGATTATCTGGCGCTGTCAGCAACACGAGGGCTATAATGCGCCGAAACATTCGTCATTAGACAAGCCAACATACATTTACAAACACCCATGCCTAACACGGGACTCGAACCCGCAACCTCGCTGTCTAGAAGCTAGCACGCTAACCACTATACCGTTTGGTCGGCCTTCGACGATGTTAATGTACGTTAAGAAACGTTTTCTGCACTGAAATCGTCTTATAAGAATAGTAATAGAAAGAATGTCTTATTATCCTAATTCTATTTCGAGCAACCATTGAACAACAATAAAGGAAAAGTAATATCGTGGCCAATCGAACGAATAATCCTTGAACATTATAGGAAAAAAAAAATCTTTTTATTCCAATTCTAATTTGAGGTCCCAGCGTATGGATATCAATCCAAGCGACATTCGGAGAACTTGCGCAAACGCATCAAATCCTGCCAATAAAAGAGGACCAAGATAATCATGAATTCTTCATTAGGCCATAGCGGTTCCGGCACATCTAAACCTAGATAATCAATAACATTACGGGGGCTTCTTGGCAATAACCCACGTTTCTGTTTGCTTACTTTTCCCGATTTGAGATCTCGATAGTGGAGTAATTGGGTATGTTTTGTAGACCAGATTTCTTTCTCCGATAGCACTAGCTTACAGAAAATGGAACTTTGGTGTATTTTGTGTACTGGTTGGACCGAAGCCGATTCAAAGTTTCGATTGCATATACAGTTGTAGGGCTGTTGAGATGCAATCTTGAAACGATTATTTTATTGTTTTCTAATGCGAGACTGTTAAGATTACTAAAGACGTTTGATGATACGGCAATTAGGCTTCGGGTAATTGGAGGATTTAACAAAAACAGTGTAGCATCAGCGATCAGTCATTCAGAATAAGCAACAAATTGAAGGCTAGAAATGGAAAACGACTCAAGTCCAAAAAAGAAAATTTTTCAGGAGAGCCGAGAAATGAAAAGCATTCGCATCTGGTACTATGGCTATGACTAAGTATCAGATTGAATTTATATTGCTGATACTGAAGTTTGTACTTGGGACGTTCTCCACTTTGTTTAGCTTGGTCTTTATGACATTTTTCCGTAACAAAAAAGAAAAAAGAAAAAAAAAGATTTTCAATTTTTTTTTTTGGTACTTGGGTCGTTTTTCATTTCTAGTCCTCAATTCTTTATTTGGCTTTTTTGTGAAAACTTTTGTATTGTCACGTACGCCGAAGGACAAAATAATAATAAATAGGAAATGCTAATTAAGTAACACTATCTCATCTCTAAATGGAGTGATGTCCAATCAATTAACATCGGCCTATTTGAATTGAAAAAAATTAGATTCTAAAATTCCATACGACTGCACAAGGATATTTCAATCGCCATGCTTTGTTAGATGGAATTACGGAGAAGAATTAATGAGAAACTTTACAGCTTAGTTCCATATTGTAAAGTTTCTCATTTATTCTTCTCTATACAACTCCATTCATCTACTTCCGATCACAAGAATTTTTTTTTTAAATTTACTTCATCTGAAAATAAGACAAGAGTTGAATACCTTTCAGACTTAACTTAGCTTGTAAATTGAAATATAAGTTAGCTGTTCCAAGAACTCGTTGAAGAGTTTCAAGAAAAAATTGAAGAGAAAAATTTCTTCAGTAAATGCTGTTAAAATTTACAACACTCAAACAATTCAATTTTTAATTTTTTTTTAACTATAAATCACTGCTCATATTGAATTAACTTTGGCGGAAAACCATTTCTTACCTTGTTTTCGATCGGAATTTCTCTTTAAAAAGTTTTATTACATAAAATGCAACGCTGAATTGAATAATTTTATTAATTTAGCGATATTCCGAATTGATTTACTACTACCAGGGGTCGAAGCTTGGTGACTAGAAATTTCTTTTATTGTTGCTTGAATGACTTAATAAACATTTAATAAAATTATTTAAATATTTACCTGAGTAGTCAAAGGTAAGAAAAGAAAATGGTAAGAAAAGAGACGTCAATGACGGATACACTTTCTGTTTCTCACCGCTGAGAAGTTAAATTGGTTAACATGTACATAAAATAAGAGCTCGAAATCCAATTGATTAGTTTTATCCCAATTATTAAAAGAATAAAGTATCAAAAGAAACAAAACCTGCATTCAATAAATAGTTTTCTGGTTTGCTCAAAGGACAAGTGATATTTTTGTTTAAGTTGCCCTTTGAAAATTCTGTTTGCCTCGGGCAACCGCAAATTTCGACTCCTGGCTACTACTATAATGAAAAATAATCATTTTTCGAATGTTCTTCGTTGTTTCCTTCTTACAAGAGTTATTTTTAAATGAAAAATATAATGATGACGTAAGCATGCAAATATCATATTAAAACCAAAAGATATTTTTTTTAGATCACCCCTCCCCTCCCCCCAAAAAAACTTTATGAATTTATTTGAAAATATTTTGATATAGATTCGCTTTTGTGAAGTTTCATTTCTCTGCTTCCTTAAATTTTTAGTTTTATGCATAAAAATAGGTGTTAACATTTTATAAGAAAAATCACATAGAAATTTATACACAAAAAAAAAAAAAAAAGAAGAAAAAAAAAAAAAAGAAAGAGAGAGAGCTGTATTCGAATTCAATTCTATGCAGCAGCGCTTTTTCTACAAATTTGTAAGGTTTCAATATACATAATCCTAAACCAGTCAACTGGAAGACTGCACATTACATGTCCTGTGCATGTAGAGTTTTTTTTCTAAACAATCACAATTATTTTGCAGTGCTATAAAATTCTTATAATTTAATATTTTCATAAATAGGCACAGATTTTTTTTATCTTAAATGAAAGTCTTTTTAATTCTTTTTTCTAATGTAAATTATATATAGTGAAATGAAACTGGAAAAAAAAAAAATCTACAGTTCATACAAAAAAAAAAAAAAAAAAAAAAAAAAAAAGTAAAGTAGCTTTTTTAAAAGTTGAGTAACTTTTTTCCAATAAAACCCCTTAGATTTAAAAGTTTATATTTATAAATTCTTGATTAGCAAAGATAAATTTCACAATTTAAGATCTGTTAATTTTTGAATAAGCTAGTACTTTACAAATAAAAAAACACTGTAGATATATATATATATATATTTATTTCAAAGTTTTTGTTAGTTACAAATAACAATTCTCTTATTACTTCTTATAATAAGTAATTTATAAGCTTCATTTTATTTAATTACTAATTTTCATGTTAGTAAAAATATAACAGTGCATTTGAAGGTAATATAAAAATAGTTTCAAGTATAACAAATAGAATTGAGCAAAAGCAAAATGATGAATTTGCAATTGATGGTAAACTGGAACCATATAAATAATTAAACTTAAAAGATGATTGAAATTTAAAAAGAGAAAGGCTGTCTCATAGATTTAGTTGCAAAATAATAGAATGAAAATTATTGAAACGCTTTGAATAACAAGAAATACTAAAATAAAAAAAAATCATTCATACAAAAACTTTATCATACTTCTACTTAAAATGATAACTAACTAGTTTTGCATTTATATCATAAATATAAAACAACATAAAAGGAGAAAACAATACTCAAGAGCATAAAAAATTAAAAATTTAAGAGCAGCATTTTTTTGCAAGTCAAAACATCAAATTATTAAATATACTTTGGTAATTCATCAATTACGTATCTTTTGTACAGTAGAAAATAAAACAAGTCTGTATCTCTGAGAAGGTATACTTAAACAGTTAAAAATATAACAGTGTCAAACAAACCCAAAATTACAGTTCTTATTGAAATAACAACTGTGAATAAAATTTGAAAGTATGCTTTTAGCATTCTAGATGAATTAGAAAAATATTTTACATTCTATAACGGTGGCTGCTCATGGTAGGCAAATGTTAAAAATTCATTTCTTTGATATTTATTTTAGTAATGGTCAGTTTAATTAATTAAAAAGAATTTACCAATTTATTATAATTTTATATTTTAATTTGTTTTGAATGTCATCTATGGTTAATAATAACTTCAAATGTCTTTTAAAACATTCTTTTTAAAACTGTAATTATGAAGAAGGGTTATGTCATTTTATTGAATAAATATTTTCATTGGTTATAAATTCATGCAATTTCATTACACTTTCATATATAATGAAACAACAAATTTGGTATATATTACTTCAAAATTGTTTTTTAATTAAAAAGTCAATTTCCCTTCATGTTAGAGATTTGATTTTGTAACAAGAAGTTTACCTGAATGTATTTTTTTACAAAGTAATATTAAGACCTTACTACTATCACAATTTAACTGAGATATGCTTGCCATATAAATTTATTTCATGTGTGAGGTAAAATTCTTCTTCTGTCAAATTTACAAGACAAGTAATGGTGGCCACTTCAAAATATAAGTCTTCTCCAAAATTAAACAGTTACATTTGAATAATGCTGCAGTTTGAGTTTTATATATAAAAAATTCTTCACTTTATTCAAAGCAAAATCCTCAAAATAATCAAATTAGATATACAACATTATTATTTAAAGTGAGATTTACCTTAAAACTTTTGTGATACATTTTGAAATAAAAGAAAGCCCAACTTCAATTCATTTAGAAGCAAAAACCAAATTCACGAACCTCACCGAAACATTATATAAGCTCGATTGGTATTTCTCTCGAATGCTGCGTAATTAAATGATATTTGAGGACATCGCCTCTGCTGAATTTCTTCTTGCAAATGGAACAAGCATATGGACGCTCCCCAGTGTGTAATCTGTAATGCCTTGTTAGGTTCTTTTTGTGGCTAAAATTTCTTCCACAAACTTTGCAATTGAAGGAAGAATCAGGAAGGGGATGATATGATACCTGTTGTGAATATTCATCTTCAGTAGGGTAATAAAGGTTTGGGTGCTTTAGACGTATTTTGAGAAAAGAGTTTTGTTTCCATGAACCTAGAAGAAAAAAATATATATGGAATATAAATTTTCAGGAACTACTTTATAGCAGGAAGTACTATAAAGTTTATATATTTCATAACCTCTTCAGATTTGAGAAAAACAGCCCTAATAAATTTTGTATTGTACAACAATGTCAAAAAAATTGTTATAAAAATATGATACTAAAATAAAATATAATTAAAATATTTTATATTTTATTTTGTAAAAAAAAGTTATTGCGACAAAAACTGATTTTTTAATTTGGTTGCTATTGATTTTAAACTAAGAATATTAAAATCAATATCAAGAACATATTTGTTCAATCTATCCACATTTAGATGCATGCAGGCTTAAGAGAATATGACACTAGGTGAATAACTGCAAATCAAGTTTTGCAATAATCTTAAATTTAACTTGTGTAAATCAGTTTTGATAAAAATATTACAGAATTGAAATTGTCCCACTCAGTCTATGTGTAGGTAGATATCAGGCACGTAAATCTCAAATTAAGCATCAATTTAATTTTAGACAAATCAGTAGTAAAAATGTATAGAAATGAAAAATTCAGATTATGTATAATTTCCAACACCCTATGATCCAAAATATACTTCTATTTCAAGTTTAATGTATGAATTTTTACATCATTGTACAATTCAATGACATATAATAGGTTTTTTACTAATTTTATCAAATTTCAAATTTTTCTAAGATTATCAGAAAAAAAAAATAAAAAAATATAACATATTGAAATAATTTCTTAAAGTATTTATTGGTATTGAAACATCATTTAAAAAGTTAATTAAAATTTGATACAAATTAAATAGAGAATAATTCTGTTCATGGAGGAAATTTGTTTGAAATTTTCTGCTGTATAGTATATAGTTCAAGTTAACTTAATTTGGTAATAAGTACAGAGATGAAAAAACAGTATCTGGATGTATTGATATGACTTGAATATGCTGTATAGTATACTCAAGCCAATCGAACTTGATATTTAACACAGGGATGAAAAAACACTATTTGGATGCTTCGATTGGCTGTAGCAATCAGTGATAGCTAATCAGAACCTTTACTAAGTAAGTTTTCAACCGTTTACATAATACCAAGTGAGGTTGACTTGAACTGTATTATTAATAAGACTATGAAAATCAAAAGCAGGTTGAAAAAATATGGATGAGCAAACTCTATTTAATTTATTTAGATGAATTGAATATTGAATAAAAATATTTAATTTGTTACAATACTGTTGGAGGGAGACTAAAAATTGCTTTTATTCATCTTCATGTAGCAGATGGGTTGGTATTTATAAGATATGTTAAATTACACAGTTTTGAATTATGTGTAAATTATATCAATGCAAATAGCTTCCATGAAAGAAGTGTTTTTTTTTTTTTTTTTTTTGCATTTGTAATGCAAATAAAGAATTGGTATAAGTTTATAATGATTAAAATAATGCATTTAAAGATTTAAAAGGAAAAAAAAAGAAAAAACTAATTGTAAATTCAAAATTAATAAATATTGTAAAATAATTTAGACTATTTAGCTTTAGTTTCATATAAGAAATAAAAGTAAAAAGAATTCTTATTTAACAAACTTATAAAATAGATAAATCATATAATTAAATAGTTAAAATAAAAAGTGCTTAATTACTAATTATCAAACAAACACTCTGTTTCAAAATAATACTTTCAGCACTCTTTAACATATCTCATGTTGGGTCAGTGACAATAAAATTAAGTTTACCAAGAATGAATGTACAATGAAGATCATTCATCTCAAAAACAAAACACTACAGGCATGAACAGTTACATTCACTATTATTGACTAGATTCCACCTTACAAAATCCCATTTCCTTAAAGTTTCACAATCATAGCAGTAATAAACATCTTGAAAAGTAGAAACTTCAGATGGAAACTTTTTTATGTTTGGCTGTAGATTAAAAAAAAAAAAAAAAATCATTTATACCTTTTACAATACTAACAACTTGTTAAATAGTTATTATAGTAGTTGAGTTATATAAAATTTAAATTATCTTGAAACTTGTGTGGTTTTATGTCTAATAACAGCAATGCACATAAATGTGACACTAGTTTAATGAAAATTAAATAAAAATAATGTCATGTTTTCATTCTGATTCAATAGCTAACACTACCGAGCAGTATATGACTTGAAATAATAGCAATAAGCCACCAAGTATTTGACCGTCCAATTTTATATTAGCTTCGGTTACTGTTAACTCTTGCTGAATGGTTACTGCTATTGTTAATCTGTAAAACTCTTAAATGTGTAATGAACAATACCTCTACATTTATCACTTTGAAAGATGGATAGAACACAGATAAAAAAATATTAGAAACACAAAAATTGCATCATCAGTTTTTTTTTTTTTTTTTGGAAATGAAAACATTAATATAAAACAAGTATGGCACATTTATCAAATATATATAAGACAAAATGGATTTTTAAGCAATATTATAGATGGCAACACTTTTAAAAATAATTTAGGATAATTTAGTAGGCATTAGTTTTTATTAGGGTATAGGAATACATATTCATTATATCTTTATATAATAATTTTTTTTTAAAATATGTTATTGAAATCAATTTATACATTTATGATTATGTCTGAGGAAAACCAACAAGTGCTTTTATAACATTGTAAATATTTCCTAAATAATTCGAACATAAAAATGTTTTTATTGAAGAGAAAAACTGAAAGTACAGCAATAAATCTATACAGCAATACATCAGATTATTTAAAAAAATGTAATGAACTATATAAAAATAGCTAAAACACCCACAAATTTATATTTAAGAAATAAATAAAATGCCAGTCATCTCATCGAACTAAAACGAAGCTAAAGTGGCAAAAATACAAGATTTCTAGAAAATAAACATATACATGGATATAAATGTCTATTAATACTAGATAAATTATTACAAAAAGTAAAAAGTTTTTAAAATTATCAAGCTATATCATACTAACTACGCAAAAAACGAGCATATTAGATAATAGTAAATAAAGAACTCATTTAAAAAAATTAAAAATAATAATATTTGGATAAATTTGAATAAAATCTCCTTCCTTTCCAAATTTGAGGCAGTGATACGAATAAAATCCTCATTAAAAAGCAGCCTTTCATGCAATAAAAGTTAAGAGTCTTACAAACCAAAATATTTTGGCTACTTGAAATAAAAATAAAATCAGAATTGTGTAAATTTACTATGATAAAAATTCAATTTTAGTAATGTATTTTTGGCTAGGTTGACAAATTCATCGGCTTTCGACAATATTCCAGTAGTAATGCTTCTATGGCAGGTATACAAAATTCAGTTTTATTCTTAACAGTTTTCTCTTTTCCAGTTAAAGAAATAATTAATATTTTGTTTAAAAAAGCATTTAAGTGTTTTGAGATTTTGGTTATTAGGAATGTTTACATTATTTTTAATAATAAATGTTTAAAAAATTTCATAGTCGTGGTCTTCTGACACACCAAACATTTACTCATGAATACAGTTTGGTACACACTGCAGTACAAATATCAACAGACATGATACAGCTGCCTAGGGGAAAAAAACCTTCATAGGATGAGGTAATCTTGAGTATTTCCATCAATCTTAGTAATGATTGAAATGCATATCAGAAAAGTGGAAATCTTCTATAGAATTATAGCATGTTTTATTTTCAGAATTAAATCTTTTAATACTTATATATCATTTTTT
The DNA here is from genome assembly GCA_963978545.1 of Linyphia triangularis. Taxonomy (NCBI): domain Eukaryota; kingdom Metazoa; phylum Arthropoda; class Arachnida; order Araneae; family Linyphiidae; genus Linyphia; species Linyphia triangularis. The sequence continues at coordinate 25,962,728 of OZ021726.1, read as the reverse complement.
TAAACAGTAATTATATGTAAGTAGATTTAAAGATATCTTTTCATTACTAAAAAAATTTATGGTGTAACTTGAAAAAAATTTACAAAAGTCTTGAGACACTTACATTTTCTTAAATAAGCTAGGAAATAAAAGCAAATATTATTTCGCAAGTTTTTAAATAGTGTTTATTTTCTTTGATTGTGCATATTCTAAAAATGATCATGTTTTTTAATTCATTAGAAATTTGATTTGGTAGGGTTCATAGCTGAACAAAAATATTAAAAGGACAGTAAAAATTGAAAAATACATAATTTAAAAAAACCACTTGAATGTTATAATTAAATTTAGAAACTTCAAAACAGAGATGTATTTCTGGGCATTTGGAAGCTGTTGATATATAAAACAGTTTAAAAAAAATTAAAAATTCAATGTTTTTCAGAGTATAAAACAACTGAAAAATGTTTATAAGAAATAACATAACTTTTTTTAGACACATTGTCCAATTATTCATCAAAACGGCTAGGTACAAAGAACCAATAGCAAGATGTACACAAGTATACATAATAATAATAAAAAGGAAAACCTAAATTCTGAATCAAAAGCAAGACTTAAAACATTAGGTAAGATTTTATAAGGTGTATAAGTGGACTTAACAACAAACTCAATAATTTATGGATTTTATAATTAAACATAGAAAATGTATGTGTTCATACATAAAATTAATTTTAAGTTATAGTTATATACATTCTGTTTAACTATTTACCTAAGAAGTGGTGTTCAGCTAAGCCTAATAACCAATTTGAGACTTCATTTCTTGGGTGCTTTATTTTAATTGTCATTATGAAGTTAGTAAAGGAGTGATGTTATTTTTTTTACAATCCTCCTCTAATGAATTTCAAAGAATATAAAACAAAAAAAAATTTCAAATGCAAACTTCTATGTCTTTCAACGGATTTCCCAACAGAGTGGGACCATACAGCTAGTAGTAAATAAACACAAGAAAGCTATTTAAAACTCATCTGTTGTTTGACAGCCTGAAGTCGGAATGTTGAAGCCCAAAATGCACCTTCAAGTAGCTCTTCTGTGAAAAGCACTTCCCACAGATCTTGCAAGCATAAGGCCGTTCTCTAGAATGTACAACCACATGCTTCTTCATGTCGCCTTTACGAGGAGTCACATAGGAGCAAAATGAACAAGTGTGCATTTTAAATCCATCACTTTCATAAAAACCAAAAGATGTATTCTCTCGCTTTTTACCTGAAAATCAGAAATATTAAAAAAAAAAGTTTACTGAATTGTATGCTCTTTGTAAGATATGGTATGCTATATTATAAAAATTGAAACTAATTACAAATTTAAAAAATAATAGGAATTATTAATGATAATGAAAACCAATAGCATGTCAATTTTGCAGTCTTAACTTATGTTCATTTATAATTCATAAGCATGCTTTAAAACAGAATTTGTAAAAAAAAATAAACACATGTAATATACTTCCAATTAGAATTAATTACTTTTTTTGCATCATAATCAGAATATGTTAACCCTTTTTTAACCAAAGATAACTTACTTTAAGAGATTTTCCCTAATGCTTTGAAATATTTTGCTTTCTTTTCAAATCCATAAAGAATAATGCACTTTGAGCACTTGAACAGCAAAAGGTGGAGATTAGTGGGAAAGATCTACAGTAGGTCAATACATGTTGAGAAAATATCAATCTCATGTACTACTTAAGTTAGCAAATTAATGCATGTTAACATGCTTGTAGATTCCCACAACTAAGCATGCTTGTTAATAAAAAAAAAAAGGACTTTTTAATTTCCTTTTCAACAAATTTTTCTGATGAATAAAATGAACAAATCTTGCATTACAATGATAAGTAATAATAAGAAAGCAAAGAATAGTTAATAATGAGGGATAAAATATCATACTATTTAAGAGCTGTATGGTAAATAAAAATAATAATAATATTCAAATTATGCACATCATAGAATTAACATTCCAAAAATATATATTCAAAACTACTTTTTTACCCATTAAAGTACAGTTCAAATAACACTTCTAAATCTTGAAATTGTATATAGGTTAATTTCAACATTAAACCTTAGTGAATGCATAATCAGATAAAAATTTATTACAATTTCAATTTAATAATCAATAACTACACAATGGCAAATATAAGCATGTTTATTTAACAATCATATGAAGGTAAACTTATTACAATATTTGATCGTTAAGAAATAAAAAATTTTATTATGAATTTTAAAAAATAACTCAACAGCACTCCAATAAACTTCTTGAATGTTTTTTTATAAGAAGACTTAGTGTTGAAGTCTTAAATGAACTTTTAGGTAACACTTTTGTGAAAAACACTTTCCACAAACACTGCAACTATAAGGACGGCGTCCCGAGTGAACAACCACATGCCTTCTCATGTCAGCTTTCCTTGGTGTTGTATAAGCACAAGTACTGCAGACATATAGTTTAGAGTCAGGATTTTGGAAAAACTCACGAGCCTCAATTCTAGGAAACCATACTGAAAATTAAAAAAAGACAGCATATCTAAATAGTTTCTTACATAAGTATTTTTACTGTACTAAAAAAGATAGTTGAAACTCAAAAGAGGTTTAAAGTATAAAAATATAAAATTGAAATGTTGTTACTAGAGGACTTCCAGATGAAACATCAAATCAAGTGTTTTAACCCTTGGTTTGTTGTTCGACCTTTTGTCTCACGGTTAGTCGTGTGGGGGACAAATGTCCCCCAAATTCAAATCTTCGTGCATACCATTAAATTCATGACCAAATTTAAAAATAATTGGGTATTTTAATTAAAAACACAACATTGTTGAACAGAATAAAGTAAAAATTAAAAAATATTTTTAAAATAACTCTAAGAAGGCTTTAATTATGTGCTGCCATCTATTGAGAAATTGAGATTGTGGGGGACATTTGTCAACCGCGCGACTAACCAAGAGTTAAGAAAAATCTTTGGTTTACATAAGTGTAGGCAGCTACGTTTGACAGAAAATTATATACGTTTTGGGGTTTTAAAAACATTTTTTTTCTGAAAAGTTTTATTTAAAATCAGCTTAACCATTTAAAAATATTTTTGAAAATTTTATATTTTAAAATTCTCTTGTTTAGTCTCGAGTATTTTAGGGAAACCTGTTAGGCCAAAGTAAAATTAGTTTGATATAGTTTAACTTATAAATTATACGCAAATGATAATAATAATATACAAATCCAGCATTTAAAACTTTCAGAAGCGATAGATTACAAACAAAATAATTATTGCAAAAACAAGAGAGCTAAAATATCACATTCTACTTTTTGCATTAGTCTTCAATTCAAAATGCCACACACAATAACATATTTTTTAAGTAAAAACTTGATCAAACATTGCATGTACACATATTTTACTTTGAATAAGCAAATAAACAAAAATCATTCAAAATACTTCTGTAAAAATAAAATTTTACAGAAAAAGAAATAAATGATTATAAGTTTCATACTACAATAAGTAGTTGGTTATATTCAAACAAAAATAATTGTTGATACATTTAATAACCACTTTAAATATTTTTTAATAAGAGTATAGTCTTACAGAATCAAATGCTAACAAAAAAAGTATAATTAAGTAAAATGAATGTAAATAAGAAATAATTATAAATAAGGAACATAAACAACATATTTAATCAAAAATACTGTAAATAATATTTGAATATTTCAAATCCAATTATACTGTTATTACAAATAAATAGCTTTGACATCATTTCACATAGGCCATAAGACCAATTGTATTATACACATTGATTATGATGACATTTAAGATGAACCTTCAAATTCCACTTCTGTGTAAAGCCTTTTCCACACAGACGACAGACATATGGGCGCTCTCCAGAGTGTATTAAAAAATGTTTCTTCAGGTTGCTAATGCGATCAGTGGTGTAGGCACAGTTAGAACATGTATGACGTCGCTTCAGTTTGAAAATATTTAAAGACTCGTTATCTATTATAGAAGCACCTATAAGTAAATTAAAGATTGTTATAAATATATAATAAAATTTTATAAGGCAAAACACTGAGCAAAAGACAACTGAGGATGTAATTCATTAATATAAAAAGTCATTAATTTTAAGTGTTTATGTTCAAAACTATGTTGTCAATTATGTCGTTTATAATTTTTAACTTGGTCAATAAGTGCAAAGTTGCCAATTAAACATACATATCTATTTGCTTTAAATGTGTTTAATAATTTATTAACTTGAACGTCCATTACTTTATTGTACTTAAAAAGTAGCAACACAAACTTTGGTTGTTTCTGTAAAAATATGCTTGTTTATAAACAGCTAAACATAACATTTGTTTGCAATTTTGTGTTCCTAAAACGTTTAACCTTTAAAAAAGCACACACACAACAGACGTAAAAAGCCCGAAATTTTACACAAACAGATTTTGACAAATGCATACATAGAATAAATAATAACAATGAAAACAGCTGTTTTTACAGACTGTTTTCAAAACCTCTACTTTTATTATAAGAGAAGTACAACCTTGCAGGTATGGTGAATTCGTATTTTAACATTTGGTACAAAATAAAGCAAAATAAAAAAATACCTATTTGTATTCCTGAGAGTTTCTTGATTTTACAATTTGGTTAAAAGTATTAAAATGTAGAAATCAAAAGATTAGAGCACTTTTAATTACAGTTTTGCAGAATAAAAATCTAATTTTTTCTTAGCTTTCACGAAACTTTGGAGATTTCTTTAACATTTCATATTTTAAAAAATATCTACTTTTAAGGCCCAGTAAGCAATCTATTGCTCTTATCGAAAAAGATGTATATGACTTAAAAGCATTTATTTGAACATATGTTAAAACACTGATATCGAACTGGTATAGTTTTCATGTTTAGCATGGTAAAACACATACAAAATAAAATGAATAAGGGGGGAAGGGAATAAGAAAAATTAAAATAGTATAAAGAGTATATTTTCAAAATAAGATAAAGGTGAAATAAATTATAAGACACAAAACATATTAATCATATTTAGAAATATACAAAAGAATAAATAGGAATAAGGAATAATTAATAAAGGTGATTTAAGCAATTAAAACAAACACAAAAAGGTAACGATTCATGGTGTAAAGGAATAAGTTGACGGCACAAAACAGCTCTGGTAGCTCAAAGCAGCATATAGGCTAACCTTAAAAAAATTATTTAATGTTCTATTTGTAAAACATTATATTTCTTATACTTTTCATGTTACACTCTAAATAAGTATTATTTAAAACATTTATAAAATTTGTATGGCTTATTATTTTTTAAATGTATACGTGCTCTTTAGGTGATACATTGACATTTTTTTTTATAGTCACCAAATATACATTAAAAAAGATTCATAAACAAATTTCACTCTATATAATAAACACAATCATCAGCAAAACAAAGAGCATTCATTAAGTTATTATAAATACACAAAACATAATCTATGATATTAGCAGACAATAGCATGTATTATGGTGCTTGGGACATTTCCATTAGATGGGTACCAGTTGGAGCAGTTGCTGTCAAACCTAAATGTTCACATATTTAAATGACATGATAATGAATAGCCAAGCCTAAATGTTTAATGACATGCAAATGTATTGACAAACCTATGTCTATGGTTTGTTATAGGATTGCCACAACAATCCTACAATGGTCTGTTATATGAATTTTAAATGATTTGAAGGTTGTTAATATGGATGGGTTATCGCTGCAATTTGGTAATTTTTATCTGGTGCCTATCTAACACAAGTGTACCTGGTGCTTTGTATGAATTCAAACAAGTATTAAGAACAAGTGTTAAAAAATGATTTATTATAGAAGGACAAGAAATGATTTTAATTCAAGAAAGTAGATTTGATACACTCTGGTAAACTAGAGTAAAATTAAATGAGACAAATTTATCTAGGAAAATGCATTGTCAGCATGTGATTTTTTAGATTTCCTTTTCTGTTAAAAGTTCTTGAACACAATCCGCACATAAATGGACGGATTCCAGAGTGGATCAACATGTGTCTTTCAAAATCAACTTTTCTAAATGTAGAAAAGTTACAATGCGAACATTTGCGAAGAAACTTTGGACCTTGCGCTTCACCTAAAGATATAAGAGAATTTTTAAAACATGGAAAATTTAGTGAATATCTACATTTTTACAATAGAGCAAGAAGTAAATTTGAAAATACCTTTATGTTAACAAAACCAATCTAATCAACACTGATATTGATCAAATACACATTAAAAAGAAGAAAACGATACACCCTTAAAAATATAAAATTTACATAGATTTCTAAGCAATATTTATATGCAGTTATAAAGCCAGAAGAAAGTTTTGAAAGTAATAATTTTTTTTACAGAATTTTTTTTAGCTTCCATTTATTTGCAAATTAATGAGTCAAATTCCAACATTGATAAAGCGAAGAGTTCGGGAATCTTTTTAGCTATAATTAAAAAACCTACTAATGAATTTAGAATACTACCTATTTGACCAAATAAATAGAATAAAAAAATTTCAACAAAACTTGCATCTTAATGGGAGACGATATTCATACACAAGTATCGAACATTTGTAAGAACCACACTATGGTTCCTTCTACACTCGTCATGATTACTCTATATGGCAAATAGTTTAACTTCAATGACCTAATTTGACTAGGTTAAATAGATAAATATACTTTCAACTCTTCATTTATTACTCTAACTAGCCTGATAACAATCATGAACAATATCAGGCTCTTTATTTTTAACTCAAAACAAAGTTACCATAAACCGCAAGATCCCAATAATGCATTTAAATCAAAATATTGTTTTTCACAAGTAGCATTACAAAGAAACCTGGAACTTTCGATTTCTTTTTTGCCCATTCGATATTACTTCTAAGATGCATAAATGCAAGTGCATTCAATTAAAAACATTCGATTTTATGCGTTCTAAATAAAAAAAAATAAGGCTTGGTAAAACTGTTTTTGTTATATTGACGCATTTTGGATTATAGTTTATAGAACGTAAACATAAACAACTTGCTTCTTGTTTTGAATGAAGTAGACATTTCACAATTTCACAGTTCTTAAATATTTGACAAATAAATTCTTTTAAACTAAGCTCTTCTCTGCTTTTTTTAAAAAAATTCTTTCGCAGTTTTTACAAACCCATATAGTAAGTTATTAAAATAAGAGTTTAATTCCCATTTAATTTTAACAAATAATTCATTATGTTTCATTTTTAAAAGTTGGCAACAAAATACTTTGTTTACAATTTTCTGTTATCTTCTAGGACAAAAAAAAATTTAAATCTACCGTGTTTTATAATTAAAAAAAATCTTTTTATTATTTTTTTTTTGTAAAAAATCCATTGTTTAGTCCGCGAAATTTTCTCCATCGTTTCTCAAAAATATTCAATATCTTTTTCATTTAAAATGTTTTCATTTTATGTTTTAAAACTATAAGTAGCTTAAACCGACCCTTCATTTACTATACATTCGTTTGCTTTTCAGATAAGACTTTCATATGGAGGATCGATAAATGATATCTTCCTATTAACATAATTATTTCACATTGACCTGTTTCACGTCAGTTTATCTTGCACCTTTTTAATTAGAAGTAATTTATTTAGATTTTCTATTTTCAGTTTGACGGTTTTAGGGTTTTGTATTACAGAGGTAAAAAATCGGAATACTTAAAGATTCTTATTGGTGATTGTCTGTCTATCCTAAATTATTATGGTATAGAAGCACTATAGGATCCCATTGGTGACTTTTTGCTTGGCGACTACAAAAAGCGCAAGTAGGAGTCATCTACAAGCAAAAATCCTACAAGTGCAAAACGGCAAAACAAATTATAATCGCCAAAACTGCAAGGGTTGCCAGATTGAAACCCACGGGACATTGCGTAGGAAGGAGGGGTAGCTAGAGGTGTAAAAAACTGCCAATCCAACTAGTTCTAACTGGGAAAAGTCGCCAGCGGGGTCTTATACTGCTTCTGTTTCATTATTATTTTTGATAATTCAAATTAAACTTGCGTTATCCTGTCATGTACACTACGGTCCACCTTGACAAGACTTGCATCCCATCAGCAGTAACTTCTTTTTAGGCAATCCTGTTATTGAAATGAGAAATTATATTGTGTTTGTGATGGTCAAAAATTAAAAAAAAGTTTTGTTTCCTGTACCATATGGGCAAAAATATTAGGGTTGGTAGGAATTTCTTTTGCTAAATATTTTTACAGCAAATACTCAAAAGAAAATATTATCGGAGAATTTATGTTAGATTTAAAATTAATCAGAGGTGTGAACAGTGATGTAAAATACTTGTGCAGTATATATATTTCGTTTAAAATTCCAAGTCCGGTACAAATTCTGCGCCAAGAATTCCTTACATAAAACTGCATCAAATTATGGCAACCATAGGCATTCACTTGTTATTAAAAAAATGGTCGGACTGCTATTTTTTAGTGAAAATCACCTTGTCGCAGAATTCGTACCAAACTTGAAATTTTAACCTATATTTCTATACAAACTGGGTATAGAAATACCTGGTAAGCGCTTAACAAATTATTAATCGATAATGCGACCACTGTGACATTGTAATAAAATAATTGTTGTAACAAACATGTTTGTTTTTTTCATTAAATTTTTAAAAAAGTCTAAAAAAAATAATTTAGGGACAGAATGTTTTTCTTGTTGTTTGAGGATCAGTCGGGCTACATTAAACAAACTATTTTTTTTATTCGTCCTAATCTTTACAATTTAGGCAGCAAATCCCCATTTCAGATAGTTTCTCAACCTTTCCCACTGCCACTGGGTGATAATTTTTCAGTTGATGAGTAATTTGGTGTACTAAACAGTTTCTATTATAATGAAAACAAGCAACGAAGTAGCTCATTTGGGTCTTCATAATCTTTGGCACATTGAAAAATTACTGCCAAGAGGTAGCGCTGCATTAAAAAATACCACTAATTGGAAGACATGTGTGCTGGATTTTAAACACCTGGGTTTCGTTTTAAAATCATACCATCGAAACCAGTGTTCATTCTCGTGGGTTAAATACATATTCACAATTAATAATTTATATGAAACATGCATTTTTTTAAAACTGCATTAATTTGGAATATATTTAATTATTTTATCTTTTCCTCAACTTTGATCCTTATAAAATGTGGAAACAATTCACATATGTATGTACTCTTGTCATCATCTGAATTGCACTCTCAATTTTAATCTAAAAAATGACTTTATTAACCATTGCTATGGTAAATAGAAGAAGTTCAAAATATGCAAATTTAATCTAGTTTGCTTTTCAGGATTACACATGGAAGGATTGCAATCCCAATATTTTGTCAGTTCCCTTGTAGTTAGCAAATACCTTCTTGATGTAAAATCCTATAAAGAAACTACACAAAATTTTTCTTATATTTACAGATCACTATCAAATGACTAGTTCTTTAAATTGAAAACTCTTTTTTCCTGGTTACTTTGATGAATAAAGTATTATACTTATTGCTAGTAGACACTTAGACATCTATTAGTAACTTGTATAAATATTATAGATTTAGTAAAGTTATTCATTTTGCTCAAATTTTGTAGTCTGTTTGTACTTGTTACTTTAGCTTTCTGTTTTATTTACAAAGTTTTCACAGGTGAGGTTTTGTGATTCAAAGAAAAACACTGCAAGTCTAATGCAATATATTGCTGTCTATAATATTAATTTAACTGTTTATAAATTTTACACCACACTTCCTCAATATGTAATAATATGTTCCTTTCTTTACCATAGCATTTTCGAATGTGCCAGAAGTGTTGACGTCGCCAACAAGGTACAGTGTTGTATATCATTGTCCTCTCTGTAAGTTCTCCACTGTTTGGAAATCTGCTCTTAAAAGACACTATTCCACTGTTCACAAGTTAGAACGTCCCTACAGCTGTTCATTATGCGGAAAGTGCTTTACGAGAAAAGAGAATTTGGATATTCATTTACGACTCCATAGTAATGATAAAAAATAGTTTGTGCACAAAGATTATAATTAACAGTTTAAAGTAAATATTCATTGAATAACCTTATTAAAACTTGCTGAAAAGTATGAACTTATCTTTGTATAAATTGCTGTGTTAGGCCTTTTACTCTTTATTTTTCAGAAGGAAACATCTAAAAAATTATTATGTTAAGTTTATTATGTACCGAGCTATTTGTGTTGAATTACAAAATAATTTATCAAAATTTAAGTGTTTAATGTCTTTATCAATTATTTCAATGTTAACTATATTAAGAATATTTCTAGTTAGAAAATAATTGAACAAAATTTAAATCTTCAGTATCATTTACAGAGTTTTATGTTAATTTTTGCATTTAGTTTATATATTGTTTTTATTGTTAAGTGTATATTTTTAAATAAATGCTCATTTCTAGTGCTGTTGGATATTCTTGTATCTAAATATATTAAGATATTTTTATTTGATTTTATATTTAGTGTTTAATGGGCAATAATCTGAAAAAAGATTTTTGGACAAAAAAAGTGTTGGTAATTTTATTACATGAATCTTAAGTTTATATTTATTTTTATGTTAATTTTTGTACACAAAATGCACTTTTTTAAGATTTTTGTAATTAACTGCAACAGAAATCACTTGTGATACCAAATACATTGTGTCTGGCATAATGCTTTGCACTATTCATATAATCAATTGTGCCAAATTTGATGTTGTTTTTTTACTTCTAGTATGTAAAATTTTGTTGACCAGACTAAATTTAATAATAGTAGTTCGCATCAGTTTTTCCTTACCTAATAGAATGAACAACTAAAATATTACTTTGTATGAACTTTTAGTCTTGTATAGTAGCAATTAAACTTTAAAAAAAAAAAAAAAAACTTATAAAGTCACGATTTTAAATTAAATGAAAATATTAAATTTTTTTTTTATTTTTTATAAATAGGTGGCACCACAATACATTTATAACTGGGATATATGAAAGTAGCATTCTCCAGTAAGTGAACAATTTGAGCTGGGAAATTTGTCTCTTCCTTCTTATTTAAATGAAATTTTATTTGCAAATATTATTAATAACACTAAAATTTTTGAATAAATCAATATCTACTGTTTTTTTTAAATTTTTATAATCCACAAATAACAAGTTTGGAAGAGACATAGGAAGGTTATTAATTTTTTCAATTAGATTTACCCTCCATCCTCTTCTAAGTTATAATACGGATATAATTTCATATAAGAATTCTCATTACATTGCATCTTAGTACTTCCACTTAAAAAGTTAAGTCATTTCTTATAAGTTATAATGGTAATTTTTCTCATTAATATTCAGAGAAATATAAATCAAATGTTTTCTGCTAACTGACTGTTGTAAAGGTTTGGCTTTTACTATGTTATTTTTAACCTTTAACTGCTGTATGCGGTCTGACAGATTGCAAGTCATTTTTTTGCGGAATGCTTCCATCCCTTAAAATATTTCATCTTTGACTTTTATACTAATTTTTCTGATTCTATGTTTCTCAAATTTTAAACTGATGTTCCCCAATTTGTTTGTCGCTTTATGGATCACGTGTTGCTCTTGCACCAAAAATACCAAACCACTCAATCACAGCTGTTAGTTAACTACCTTTTCAATATCATTTGTTATACTTGAATAAAGTAATTATTATTTTATTATTATTTCTACTAATGTGTGTGTGTGTTTTTTTTTTGTTTTTTTTTTACGGAACTTATTAAAAAATCAAGTTTGGTTGTATTAAGAATTAATTTTCCTATTACTGTAATTCTTTTTTTAAAAAAGTAATCCACATAGTTACTTATAGTTTTTGCTTCTAATTTTTCTTTTCTTTTATGTATTTAGTGATATTACTGTTGTATCAAGGGCATAAAATACTTTTCGTGTGCAAAACTTTTGTTTTAAAATAATAGTTTTAAATGCTAAATTAAAACCTTCAAATTTTTATAATTCAATATTCACAAAAGCCTATACCTAATGCTATCAACCTGGCATTTTATTATTTTTAAATAATATGCAATGGTTTTCTATGTTTTTAATTTTTGTATCCATTGTTTAAAAATACCAAACTGATACTAGCTCTGCGATTTAACTAATCAATATGGCTTTATATCTTGGATGGTGTCCTGTAGATATTACTTTCAAAATGCTGCAGATGTGACTATTATGTGAGAAAGTTGTTGTAGTCTTACTTATGTCGCTGCTTGGTAAGATATTTCTTAGTTTTCTACTATGCAATACACAAATGCATTGCAGTTTGTCTGAATTATCTAAAGAAATGTGTACATCTACTTTAAATTTAAACAATCCAGATGTTACAATGTGAAGAAGCTGTCAGTTCCTAAGAAAATCAAATATGACTGACCTTATTTAGGTATTGTTACCTAATACACGTTCAGAATTTTCCATTATAAAAACTATCCTGTTGTTATGTGTTTTTTCCTTTGCTTACATATTTTAGAAAGCAGTTAAGATTATTAGGCTATTTGTATACTGCATAAAAGTACCTATTCTTTTTCAGATTACTTTCAAACATCATTTCAAGAAAGTCTATTTTCTCTAAATAAGAAAGTAAATCCTGAAAGATTAGCATCACTTCAATTCCAGGATGGCATGCATCAAATTCAGTGTCCAGTATGTGAAAGAACTTTTACTCGAAAGGATAATTTGAAGGCTCACATAAGGATTCATTCGGAAGAACCTCAGTATGTTTGTAGTGTTTGTAAAAAAAAGTTTCGTCGTAGAGATTATTTGAAATATCATTTGTTGACTCACGAAAGAAAGAAATTATAATTCAGTAAAGAGTTGTTTTTAAAAAAATGTCATTACATTTTTTCAAATATCAGTGCTTCAGAATTAGATTTACGAAATAAAACTTTTCTTTACTTCACATAGTTAAAAATAAAAATAAAAAACATTTTATTTTTAACCTATTTTAAATCATTAATTATGTTCCTTTAATAATAATCTATATAAACATTCGGAAATCGTATTTCAAATTACTTTTTATTTTTTTTATTTTGAGTAATATATATGATTTAAATAAGGATATTTATAAACTTTTTTATTTATATTTCAATTTCATAAAGTCCCTTTTACTATTCATGCTCGAAATTTTATTTTAATGATAGTTTTAAATACTTTAATTATTTATAGCAATTTATAATTGCGCTCTTAAAATTAATTTTAACATTGAGGTCTATTTATCATAGCTTTTAAGTTTTGTATAGATTTTTTGTGTATGCCTGTGTGTTAAATGCCTTTTTCCTATCTCTTTAACTAGTCTCTTTGTCAGAGGACACTAATCTTCAATATATTTGTACTTAAAAACTTGTTATCCTCATCAAAAAGAAACATGCCTGTCTCTTTTTATGTTCTGAAACATTTTGTTATGCACTAATAATACTTTATTTATATTCCTCATTGAAATAAGCACTTTATTTTAGATGCTTTTGAATTAAATATTTTTAGAGAAAGATAGAAATGGGAATGGGATATTGTTTGTAATGTATTGCATTTTTACAAATGTCCATGATAGATTTTGGAATTTAAAAAAAAATTAATTTTATATAACTTTTTAATATAACTTTTAAGTGTGCTTTTTCCTGTACATAGTATGAACAGTTAAATTCTGTATTTTCGTAAATTACCCATGAACATTTCACTGCCTTTCCTTATTAGAAAGTTTTTCCAATTAACTCTGATGCTCAATAAAAGAATCCCCCTAAAGCCTGTATACAAGAAAGTATGAAATATGCTTGTAATTATTGTTTTTTAATCTTTTCAATTGGTGATAATGTTTATAAATGCTACTTTTTTCTGATACATATTTTTCATGAAAACTCTTTGGAGTAAAAGTTTGGCAGCATTTGCCAAAGATTTCTTGTTCCAAATAACTTTTCATAAAGGTTTTCTGTTCATCAATATTGAATGTTTACCAAGTTCATTACTTCACCTAGTTCATTTACTTCCAAAAATGTGTACAAATAACAAAAATGTACGCATTTAAAAAAAGTATTCATTAATTATATGTGTGTCTAAGTAAATATTCTTTATACACCTGTACAATTGTCTTAATTTTCTTAGAGTGTTCATCTCTTCTGAGTATTCTTTATAGACTGACATTTGACCAGTGTCAATATTAAATTTATATCATGTATTTGTCAATATTTATAGTTTCACATTTTCAGTAACTGTAATAGATCTGAATCTTTAAGGGACATGTTATCTATTAAAATTCAGTAATAAATTTGTTTTACGAAATTCACAAATAAAGAAATTTTGTTAGTTTTGTGATCATCTCTTGTAAACAGCAATCTTCTTTGTTAAATTTTCTGATATATGAAGATTTTTTTTTGTTGGTGTCTCACCATTTTAATAAATAAATTATTAGGTATTTCAAACATGTATTTTACTTAGCTATTGGTTTTAATTTTTCAATAGTCGCCTAACACCTGCAATTTTGTACATGTATGTACCTTTTGCATATATATGTAAAATGGTATATACAGCATAAGTAGCAAATTTAATAATAAGCTGTTATATCATTAAATGTATAATTTTTGTAAATTAAAAACTGTTTACAAGATTTTTCTTTTATTAAGAGCTGAAGATAATCTATTTGGAAAGAAATACACTGTTGCTAATTCTTAAAATTCCAGAAAGACTGGCATTTTGTTTAAAATATGGAATGAATTAAACATAGAATGTTTTTTCTTGAAATCATATCAAATATGATTTCTGCTGAAAATTGAATACAACCAACAAAGGAAAAAACTTAAGTTATTGATTGCAAAAAATATGCTTCATTTTTTCCTACACTTTAAATTGTGAATTAATAAAAACAATATAAGTATTAAAATTTTGAAATGCATGAACTTGGGAAAAGTTATGTTAATTTCATATATGCTTTACCCAAAAAAATTTATTTCTTATCTCATATCTTCAATTTTGAATTCCTAAGGTCGCCATAAATTAGACAATGCTAAATTAAATTAATGACTTTTGCTAGCTTTGAATACTTATTACTTATTCCTAAAATTTGAATAGCATGTGCATACAAAAGATTGAACTCCACCTCTAAAAATGAAAGCTTACATGTTAAGTAAATTCCTTATAATAAAAAAAAACTATTTAAATAGTGGAACTTTTAATGCAAAATTTTCTTTTTCAGGTTCAAAGAACTTGCTTTCTCCGGGCAGTTATATTGATACCAATTCTTCATTTTCACCACAAAGTGGTGCCCATTCAACAAAGGCAATAGCTCAAGGATATTCACCACTTTCATTTGACTGTCCTCTATGTGGAAAGAGTTTTAATCGAAAACATAATATGGTTGCTCATATAAAACTTCATTCTGAACCTCAATATACTTGTGATAAATGCAACAAGAGATTTCACCGTAGAGATCGGCTAAATTACCATGTACATTTGCATTGTAAAAAGTAATTTACATCGCAAGATAGTAAATCTTGGAGAAAACAAAGATTCATTTATAAATTGTTTCATATAAATTATGTGTCCACTTAAATAAAAAAAAAAGTGAGAAACTTCATCTTCCCCTACTATTATTGCTACAAAACACAAAGTTGGAAGGATTTTGAAGCTAAATCTGTCCTGTCTTGTTTTCTGAAAATACATTATTTTAGACTGGGCATACACAGGTGATAGACTGAGGTCACTTTTAAGGTATTAATAAATATTTACAAATAATTTTTTTTTTTTTTTTTAGTAAGGAATTATTTTTTAAATAATTTTGTAGCACAAATGTTTTGCTAACAATCTTATACAATATTAATTAGTATTCATCATGATTTATTAAGTCTTTTATTATATTACAATGTGTTCCAGTTAAATTCTTTTTGTTTATTTGAGGAGTATTTTTCTTTCTAAGTAAACAATTTTTGATATTTTGGATGAGATGGTAGTAGCCTGGTTGTAGTCAATGGTTGTTTGAATGCCTTTTAATTTACTATGACTTAAAATGTTGCATTTCCAGCATTTAACTTGTAAGTGGATTTTTTTTTGCTGAATAAAGCCTGCTTATTTGTTTTTTCTGTGTTGCACTAAGCATTTGGTTTTGAATTTGCTCTATATAGGATTTGCTTTTATAAATGTCTTATTTTTAGCACATTGTTTATTCATAAAATTATATGCTGTCTAATTTCAGTGTTAAGTTGTGATACCGTTAGCTAACTTAAAAAAAAGTTTTTTAAACCCTATTTAAATCTTGGATTTAAACTTTTACATTTAAAACTCTACTGCAGTTTTGTACATGTATGTACTTTATAGGGTTTTGGTTTTTACAATTTCAAGTATTAGAGAATACATTGGTTAGTATTGACTGTGTGTAAACAATTCTTTGATTCTTAACTAATTGTACTATAGTGGGTATGATAGGATCAGAATGAAGCAACATCTAATCTTAATATTATACTTAATATAATCCAAATATTACATTTAAAACTCTACTGCAGTTTTGTACATGTATGTACTTTATAGGGTTTTGGTTTTTACAATTTCAAGTATTAGAGAATACATTGGTTAGTATTGTCTGTGTGTAAACAATTCTTTGATTCTTAACTAATTGTACTATAGTGGGTATGATAGGATCAGAATGAAGCAACATCTAATCTTAATATTATACTTAATATAATCCAAATATTACATTTAAAACTCTACTGCAGTTTTGTACATGTATGTACTTTATAGGGTTTTGGTTTTTACAATTTCAAGTATTAGAGAATACATTGGTTAGTATTGACTGTGTGTAAACAATTCTTTGATTCTTAACTAATTGTACTATAGTGGGTATGATAGGATCAGAATGAAGCAACATCTAATCTTAATATTATATGAAACGTCATAGTTATTAATTTAATTAATTAAGGTATGTCAATTCTACAAAATACTTTTTTCTATTATTGTAACTATTATGCAACAATTATAACTATTATATGTTTCTTTCTACTAATATTTTTATGGAAGTTCTTCTAGGGAAAAAATTAAGTTTAGCTTTAATAAGAAATTTTATAACACCCTAATTTGAACTGCCCAGTTATTTCTAGTGTTTGCTTCTAATTTTCAATAGTTATCTCAACAATTATGTATTAAGTAATTTTAAAGTTTGAGCAGGGGCAAGTAATATTTCATTTGTGTAAATTTTTTTGTTTTAATATGGTATTTTTAATACTGCATTAATATTTAAAAACATTTGAAATCCACATTCATTTGTAATAAATATCCATTAAGTGCTTATACAAACAATCCCAATATTATTTAAAAATTATGTTTTTCTCCTTGCTTAACCCTAAGTCGGGCGCAATATTGAACCCGACGAGTTCGGGCACAATGTGCTTGACAGGCGCATAAAAAAGAATCGCAAATTTATAATCATTACTTTTAATTTTACTACTCACTTTTCACCAATTTCTATAAAAAAATTCAGAATGATGTTCGATGGGGTCCAAAAATTGCAATCGCCTCTCGGACTATAGGAGAGGCAGATTCCTACCACTCCTATGAGAGGAGGGGTAAACGAAAGCGTCGGAGCTGTGCCTGTCAGGTCGGTTGCGCCCGACGGAGGGTTAATTGAAGTATCCATTCTTTTAAAATACTGAATTGATAGTAGTTCTGTGATCCAATCAATATGGCCTTAACCTTGGGTGGTATCTTGCAGATATTGCTCTCAAAAGGTTGCAGATGTAATGATTATGTTTGAAAGTTGTAGTTTGGCTTATGCTGCCTGGCTTATGTAAGTTTGGCTTATGCTATTTTAACCCATTCAAGACACAAATGCAGAGAGGTTTGATTTTGAATTTCCTAAATAAAGATATACCTCTGCCTGGAATTCAGATGTTTCTATGTTTAGTTCAAATATTTTCCTAAGGAATTCAAATATGGCCCTATTTAGATATTGTTACTAAATACATGTTAAGAATTTTCAACCATAAAAGCATTTCTGGTTTTTGTTCTTTGTTTCATGTGTTTACTTATTTAAGAAAACGTTTCAGATTATTTAGGCGCAATAACATACTACATAAAAATATCCATTCTTTTTCAGATTACTTTCACACATCATTTAAAGAAGGTGGCCATTTCAAACAAAATATATTTTCTCGAAATGAGAAAGTATACACCAAAAGATTTACATCCCGGCAATTGCAGGATGGCTTGCATCAACTTCAGTGCCCAATATGTGGAAGAAATTTCACTCGAAAGGATCATTTGAAGGAACATATAAAGATTCATACTGAAGAACCACAGTACGCTTGTAATGTTTGTAAAAAGAAGTTTCGTCGTAGAAATTATTTAAAATATCATTTAACGACTCACAAAACTAAGAATTTATAATTAAGAAGGAAATTATAAATTTTTTTGTTTTTTTATATTTTATCTGGAACAATCAGCATGACAGAATTTGTTCTACAAAGTAACATGAAATAACATGTTAAAGTAACATAAAAAAGATATAAAATAAGACATAAAAAGGCTTTAATATTTAACCTTTTTTAAATATTTTAATTCTAAGGTTCCTTTAGTGATAATTTACATTCTTCAATATTTGAAGCAATTTTAAATTATTTTATTTTGAGTAATATATATGTATGTTTTATCAAAATGTATTTATTAACTTTATTTATATTTTTCTAATTTCACTTGTGCTTCTAAAATAAATACTGACTCGAAAGTTTTTGTATTACAGTTTTATTATAAAATAAAATGTTTCTGTTAAATGCTTTTTATCGTATTTTTTTAAAACTGTTCTTAATGTCAGATGACACTGCAATGTGGTTGCATCTAAATTATTCGTTTAAAATAAAAAATGACTAATTACTTGCCAACTTTAGTATTTATTTTACTATTTTTCTTAAATGATTAGAATCGCAAATGCAGATGTAATATATATGGTAAGTAAAAAAAACAAACAAAAAAACACTGATAAATCGCAAACCTGTTGAGCAATTGAGGAAAAAAGCCCGCACAAATCAACTAAATCTGTTGATCATCGACCGAGCTACAGCTTGAAAGTGAAGTTCCAAATAAGCTGCACCGTTGCTATGGCAGCAACTGCTTGTATGGAATCTTTCCCTCCACGCTAATGTAAATGGCGTTGTGTCAATAAGCAGCCCATTACGAATTTCCCAATTTCGGTAGTACTTGTGAATGCGATGATCTGATTGGCATCGCGTGTGTGTGAATCGGGATGTGTTAGTGGGAGAGAACGAGCAGTTCTTGGAATTTTCTCCGCCAAACGGAAATAGTTTTCGTTGTAAGTTTACACCTGTGGTTTCTTGTTACTTCTTAAGTTAAAACTTATACCACTTTGAAACATGAAGCCCCGTTTTAAGTAAGTTAAAATAAGTTATTTTTCTCTATTTTCTTTATCATATCACTGTGTAAAAATTAAAAGGAAACTTTGAGTTCAGTAATTAAGATTAAAGAATTTTCATTCATGAGTGATTGTAGGTAGAGGGGGGGGGGGGTTAGTCGCTGTTTCGACTACTTTAACGTTTTTGACCATGGCCTGACACTGAGACACTGATCCGTTCTTTATTATATTTGTATTTAAAAACTTGTTGTTTTTCAAAAAAACTCTCATCACGATTTCTAGCGTTGTCTGTTGCCATGGAGATAAAAAGTTGTACGATGTTCCATACTCTAGTTTATAAGTGAAACTGATGAAAGAAAAACAAACATTTAAAGAGGTATGCTCAGGATAGAGAACTCTGTGATAAAGGCATTCGTTTTTCAACTTTTTACGCCATTAAAGCATTTTTAGGGGAATTCGGTGGTGGGGATGTTTAGAACACCTTAAGAGGCATTACCACAGAGATTTTTTTTATCAAAATCGTTAGAGCCATTTTTTAGCAACCATTGAAAAATAGGATTTTATCAATGGCAGCTACATTATGCGCGTGCGCGATTTTGACAAAAACCTTAATGGTAGGTCTCATGGTCACCACTAACCCACACGCCAAATTTGAAAATCCTAGAGGTCAATTTGTTCGGGTGTTGTGTTGACCACGAACACACATATTCATACAGACAGACATTTTTTCGAGACAACCTTTTTTGAAATCGGGATGTTCCATTTTCGATTTTTTTTTCAACCGAATGCTATAATTTTATTACCCTATGTATACATGTGGGTAATTGAAAGTAATCAGTATTTAGTATAATTGAAAGTTGTGCTATGTTCCACACTCCTAGTTTTATTTCATATGTGATTGAATATGTAAAACCATTTAATTTCATTGATTATAACTGTAAGCTCATAACATTAATGGTATACATCAGCACTTCAACTGAGCATGTTTCCCGTTCTGTTATTTCTTTCTTTTAGTTGATTCAAATGGGTATATATCCTGTCCATTTTATGGCAAATATGTAATGGTTACAATATAAGAAAAATTGGATTAGAAAAAATTTATTCGCAAGTGACAAAATCAAAGTGCAATTAGTTTACATTACAAACAGATACAAGTTCGTGACTTTCATTATACAAAAGATGACTTGCATCATGAATTTGCAGAAAACATGAAATTGTTTCGATTGGATAAATTAATAGAAGTTTTGCAAAAAGTTACAAAAAAATATTTAAAAATTCTTAATTATTGAACTTATCATTAATTTTGAAACTTTCTTTTTAGATGTAATATCATTTTTGGGGACCCTCCCTTCATAAAAGGAGGCTCTGGTCGAGTTCCCGAATGCCCTGTCTTAAATCAGTCTTTGCGTGAAGACTCGAATAATTTTCTATTTCGGCAGAAGTTTTTAAGTCGTAATAATATAAAAATTATTTACTAAACCAAATTATTGCCTTCCAACTGAAAAATTATCGCCAAATGGCAGTGCTTTAGCGAAAAAGTACATGTGCTTGTTTAGTTGGTCTCGATATGACGTTGAATAACGTATGTGAGAAAAAAAGTATTACTTTACTGTTGTAGAACAATTTGTTTAACAATATTTAAACACCAGATGAATTAAAAATCAGTGTATTTGATAGAAGAGGAAGTCCTAGTAAAGCTCATTCCCTATACTCGCTATGTTACAATCTTCTAGCCCAGTGCATTTAGAAACTACTTTCTGTAATACTTTGAAATTTGAAGAGCAGGTACGAAAAAAATCCCCTAATGAAATGACATAAATTGTTTTCATTTAATGTCGATCTATTATATATATATAAAAAAAAATAATAATAAAATAGCAAAAGAGAAAACTAGGTGGAGCCACTGCATATGCATTGCCATAAGGATTTAAAATATAAAATAAAATATATTAGACGCTATTTTCAAGTTTTTAATTTATGTCATTTCCTTAAGTGATCATTTTCGTACCTACTCACCAAGTTTCAAGGCTTCATAGAAAGTAGTTTCTAAATGCACTGGGCTAAAAGATTGTTACATTGCGAGTAAAGGAAATGATCCTTACTAGAACTTCTTCTTAAGTTCAAAAGTCTAAATTTTTTCTTAATTTCTATCGCTGTGGCGTTGAGCAGTTAACTATAAAGGTTTTAGACTAATAAGTTGCCCTCCGGTCTAATTTCAAATAACCAAGGGTAGCGAATACCAAAGAATGTCTGTAACTTTTATTATTCTATTCCCTACTTGCCTACTTCACGCCTCGATGTCCAATCTCCAACTCTCCGCAAAATGTCAATGGGCGGTCACCACGAGAGGAACAAACCAGAATCATTACGTTACAACCACTCAGTTGGACACTCTCCATAAAAATCAATCCTCACATTTCCAAACCACTGTCATTAGTCTAAAAAGTCAGTCACCATGACTATGAATACGTCACTCTTTTAGGTTCGAACAGTGGGCAAGAAAAAATATAAGGGTTGACCAATAAATATCGAAGCACCCCACAGCCACGAGGAAAGAATCGACTCGATAATTTGGAATGAGAAAACTGTTTATTGATACACTGTCTGCTGTTACTATGGTCACCTGGACCCTCATATAGCCGGACTGAAATTCCTTTCCCCGCGTGCAGTTCGTTACTCTTGGTCGAGTGGAGATGAGATGTTTGTTCCTAAGTGGAGATGTGCTGTAACGAGACGCAAGTAAGAACAGACGATATTTTTTGGATTGTAAAATAGAACGTTATTTTTTTTTTTTTTTTCTTTTCTTTTTTGCCATTGCATGGGTTTCTACGTCACTCTTTCCTGCACAAAATGGTTTAAAAATTCCCTGAAATAGAAGAATGTATTTATATTTTATTTGTACCCAAATATGAAGTATGCAATGAACAAATGTTTATTTATGAAATTGTTTTTGTTACATAGAATATATATTTGGTATTTTACAGTGTTTTTGTTCGTGGATAGCATTCAAAGAAATTCTTAAATATCATTACAAATTTGTAAAATTTTTTTTGATGTGGAGTAAAATCACTCCTAAACTATTTTAAGCTTATATTTTACAAATTTATGCGACTTGACGTTTTTTTTTTTTTTTTTTTTTTTTTTTTTTTTTTTTTTGTTAAACAAACCTGTAGATTATAATTTCAAAACAATTTCAATATTACAAAACAATTACAGATTGCATTCACTGTTGCCAGAGTTATAATTTTCTGTTGTCAGCGTGTGCTTGTTGTTTGCATCTAATTTTAAATATTAAAAACATCTCTAACAGCAAAATATCCAGCAAACTACGTTCTCAAATTTATTTATTTGACTAGACTACACTTCATAATAAATATATATATTCACGTACAATGATCTTTGATTTACTTTGATTAACATAATTTTGGCATCAGGAAAGAGTTTCAACAATGATCGGCTCAATGGAATTTGTTAGCATTACAAAACGATTATTGAAACGCTCACAAAAGCGCCATTTTAGTGACAGTGACAGCTCCTCCCAAAACTTGATAGAATGCATTGTCAGAGACATCGAATCTATCTGTCAAGTTTCAACCATCGATATAGATAAACAACTGGATAGACTGTTCCAATGTCAATGCAAAGAGAAAAACGCGCCGGGGATTACGAAGCTGGTGGGATGATTAACCAATCACAGTTCACTTTCATAGTTGGATGGGAATGCGAAAAACCTTATAAAGTGTTAAAGTATATATTTTTTCGCACATTATTACTAAAAAAAGGTCTACTATTGACATTTCTGCTGTGTACAACCCAAAATTTTATTTTCAATCCTCGCAATCCGTATTTTTTATCCCACCAATGGCATCTGGCAACGGCTTCATTTTCCCAACGTTAAGCAGTTTATCCAGTTGTTTATCTATATCGATGGTTTCAACCCGATCAAATGACGGCAAGTGTGTTAATTAGGCTTCCGCAGATTTGCCCGGCAGCTACACACACACATAAGAAAAAAAAAAAATCGAAGTCAATATAGAGGATTTAAAATAATACAACCCTTAAAAACAAAGTTTTGAATACAAATCATTAATATGCATTGCCAATTATTATATTAATAACACACATTCACACATGCACGCGAGCCCGGTTAATTCAGAAATTACTTTGTATAAAACCTTGAAATTTGGTGAGTAGGTACGAAAATGATCACTGAAAGAAATGGCATAAAACTGTTTTCATTTAATGTCTATCTATTATAAATGAAAATTAAAAAAAAAAAAAATCTAAAAATTGGCTTAGAGCCGATACACAGTTTACCCTTGGCCTTAAATCCATGCTCATTACAAGATTTTTTTTTTTTTTCTTTTTTTTTTTTTTTTTTCAGTTTTATAAAACATCGATACATCAATACAACTGAGCAACATCAGCATACATCTCTTTTTTATGTAAGCAGGCGCCTGCGCACACAATGATTTTCCTACGCATGCTCAAACATTAAGGGGGGACGGACACCGGGCCACCCTTTTGACCATTTGAAAAAAATACCTTAGGGCTTAAGGCCCAGAGTAATACAAAATAAATAAAATCTAAGTTAATATAAAGGATTTAAAAATACCATTAATTGACGCATCAAACATGCTTTATAAAAAGTTATTTCTATAGATTTTAATTTGCATTCAGTGAATAGGGAAAAGAAATATCAAAGCTTTCATAACATAAATTACTTAGAACATATAATAAGTAATAAGTAAAATGATATTATCTTTATACTATTTCACAAGTGACAGAAAATTGTAGGAGAAAATTATGTAAAAGTTACGAAGTAGTTTTGTGTGACATTAAGTATAATTTTTTTTAATTAAAAAAGACTATTATAAAAGTTTATACACTTGTCACTAGATGGTTTATATTTAAAAAAAATTCTTTGGTACAGTGTGTTAGAGTTTTTCCTGATTGAAACACTTGCCAGTATTAGGTGCTATTTTGTTTAACATTCCTATTATAAACATTTATAAACAATTTATTTTATTTTCAAGTTATGACAAGCAAAAATCATACAGCACAATATTAAATACACTCTATACTCTATAATTTAAAGTCATAAAAAAACGCCTATTGTTAACTATTAACAAATTATATAAGAAAAAGATTGCTATTTTATAAAAGAACTTTTTCTTCTATTTGGATACTTTATTTGTCAAAAGTCTCAGCGGGTCAAATAAAACTAAAGATTTGCAAATTTTATTCCGACGTATTTTCGTCATGCTAGGCTTGTTTTTAAAATTTTAATTATAGGTGGTCGATTACTGCAACATGGTCGAATACTGGGTATTTTATATTCGTTTATGAAAATATTTTAGCAATGTATTTTGTAGTAAAAGTTTCATTTAAAATATTAGTATGATTATTAAATTGAACTTTATGTCTTTTAAACCAAATTGAAATTAAATATCTCAAACATAGATCTGATACGAAAGACAAACAAACAAAAATAAAATAATAAAAACTAGCCGTGTGGAATATTGCACTTTCAATTACACTATAATACTGACGTGGATTTGTGTAATTTACCATTTTTATATTTTTATCATTCATTTAGAAAAAATGGTTGGATTGGCGATATTTTTTGCGATAATTCTTGTATAGGTTAAAAGAAGAAAAAAAAAAAACCTTTGTCAAAATGAAGATTTTGGTGGTATACTTTTCGATAATTCTTAAATTATCCTTTCTTATAAGTGAAACTGAGAAGAGGAGAAAAAACGATCGTTGATTAGCTATGTTCAAGCAAAGAGAACTCTGTGTTGAAGGCATATATTCGTTTTTCAACTTTTTACGCCATTAAAGCATTTTTACTGGAATTTTGGAGAGCCGTTGTTTAGTTATCAAAAAACATGATTTTTAAAAGCGCAGCTATCTTATGCGCATGCGCGATTTTGACGAAAACCTGAATGGTAGGTCCTTGTGCCATCACCAACCCGCACACTAAATTTGAACATCGTAGATCAATTTGTTGGTGAGTTATGCTGACCACAGACACATATAGACACAGACATAAATTTTTTCTAGATTACTTTTTTGAGATCAGGATGTTCCAAAACGTAGAGAAATATCCTCCCCCCCCCCCCCAAAAAAAAAGTTTTTTTTTATTAAATACTATACTTTCATTAACCCTTTGTATACATATGGGTAATTGATAGTAAAAAACCTGAAAAGTGTTTAGTATAATTACTAAATTAGAATCAGAGAAAACAACACTATAAAAGCCCATTCATAGATATATACTTTTTAAAAATCTAAAAAGTTTCATTTTCAAGCTTCATTATATACTTGCTATCAATAATTGTGGTTTTACATTGGAAATGTTTTATTATAACATAAATGATGAGTTGTTTGAAGTAATACTATGTTTATGAGATGGAGAGACAATATGAAATACTGAACAATTTAGATCAAACACTATGTTGAAAAGCATTAGAATTATAGTTTGACATAAAATATTTAAATCTGTTTCCTACAAAGAAATGTATCGACTATCAAATGTACATTAAAGAGAATAATTGTGTTGAATATATAATAGTTTGAGAATCTTATATTTGCTTTGGGAATTGTTTTAGGAACTGTTGCGTTACTTACGTGGTAATGTTAAAAATGCTAATAATATCTTATCTTTAATTTAAATTAATTAAAAATTTAATATAATAATTCCAATTTTTTTCATAAACAAATCTTTTTGCCTGTAAAATTTTTCTTATAATTCCACATTTAAACAAGTTAACAACGAAATATGTAGACCTAATAAAAGTAGGAATGGAAAACTTCTAATAATATGATCTTTTAAACCCTAATAAGAAGTAATATCTGACCCTTATGTTGAGATATTGAATAAAAGTAGTCAAAAGTATATATTTCTTATATTCAATTTCTGTGTATTATTGATGAGTTTAAGAATTAAAGTAATATCGATTGACAGGGAAAATCCACATTGTAATCTATAGTTATAAAGTCCTAAATAATTCATTTACAAATCCCTAATTCTTACATTTGGCATGAAGCTGGACGCTTGTAATTTGGCACATGCGTTCCTAATAAGCTAGTTTGAAAAAGTTCATGTTTAATAGGGTTGATTTCTTTTAAAGGAGATAAAAGAGGGTATACGAATCATTAATTGAGAGCTACAGAACAAATTTGAACCAATTTTTTTTTATAGAAATAGTGATCATTCTTATCCATTTCATTAGGGATACCTTATAATGACTGTGTTTAAATATCAGGCCTCATAACCAAATGGAGATGACCTTAGGTATGAGATTTAGGTGTTTCTAAAAGCAAATTACGTTTTGTCTGTACGTCTGTATAGTATGTCTCCATTTAAAATTTTAGTCATTATTTGGTACTGGACTTCATAGTGCCACGCGACTAAGTATATTAATAGTTACACAATAAATTTACTTGAAATCAGTTAATCAAGCTTTACTAATACAAAATACTTTAAAAGTTTGAGAATTGGGGCTTAAATAATGTTACATATTTTGCTATTTAATATGAGAAGGTTATAAGGACAAGGAGGTAATCGATTCCGAGGCAAGGTGCCCAGCATATTAGATTGAACGTCAGGCAAAAGTGATTGCTCGTGACAACGGGAAGTGAGGTTTTGAAATGGCAACCACAAAAATAAAAACAATTGATGCAATAGTCTTTTTCTACTCAGAACTTTTTTCTTCTTCTAGTATTTTAATGTGAATGAAAATACACTTCCAGTTTAAAAGATCACAAGGCGATTCAATGTCACGCTGAAATTCAAATTATCGATTATTTTTTCTATTCTTCCATTTTCATGTCTCACTTTTTTACTGATGTAGTGATGATCGGTTTTATTCCAAATAAAAACTTAATGATTGATTGAATCAGTATGCGATTTCTTGACCTTTTTCAACACTTTCATTTTTTTTGTCACACATTTTATAATATCCTTACCCTATTTGCAAATCTTTGCACTTCCATATTTCTGTTATTTCCCTTTTTGTTTTACATTTTACACAATGTTTATTCCTCACTTCTCTTACACTCGCATTTATTTTCTTTACAATTTTACGTTGAGAATTTTACAAACAGTTAATATTATACACATATTTGGTTTTAGATTAGTTTTATGATCAAATTAACACGGAAAGGAGTTACCTCCCATATTCAACTCAAAATCATGAAATGTATGACACAATTCCTGAAGATAATGTTTGGAAAAGAGTCAGTAGAATTTATCTGACTATGTCCTCAAAGTCGAAGGTCCATCCACAAAATTACAAAGGAAGAAAAGTAAGTTGTCCTAAGTTCAATTTTGTAACTGGTTTTAAGATTACAAGAAGCTAATGAAATTCCTATGAAATTCAGAGGATTAAATAAACAATAATAAAAAATAAAAAAAATAAAAAAAAAAAAAAAAAAAAAAAAAAACCTCATAAAAACAAAGTTTTTGATACATATCCTTTATATGCATTGCTAATTTTTTTAACTGCAATTGCAACTTATTTCAGCAATTTTGAGCACGGATCAAGTTTTTATAGTGTTTGACCGCTATAAAGAAAACAATCGATTTAGTACCACTGACTGACTTTTCCCCCCTAAAACTGGGTAGAATGCATTGTCATCGGCAACGAGTCTATCTGTCAAGTTTCAGCTCTCTTGAATGACGGCAAATGGGTTTATTACCCTCCAAAGATTTGTTCGCCACAAACAAACATGCAGAATTGAAAGATAAAGGATTCAAAAATAACAAAACAAAAAACGACCCCATCAACATATTTCATGTACGATATTAAGTCAGTCAGAAAATATTCAGCATGTTCGATGTTTATTTCAGGAGATGAACACAATAGTATGAAACCTCATGCAAAATTATACCAGTTGTTGTTCGGAGTCAACGTTAAGCTGTACGTCCCGGCCTAATCAGCCATCATTGTGCATAAAAATAAGTCGCTGAACATACTAACTATCCAACCCACTTCCCGTATAGTCACAACTCTAACATTCGGTACAAATGTCAATAAGGCAAGCATAGAAAAAGTAATCTATTACAAATTTGATTAAACCAACTTTCCGGGTTCGAAAAGGAGTCAAACTCTTCAAATGTGGAATGCACGAATGTCTTTTGATTGCTAAAATGCATCTAGTGAAACATGAAGCACGGGTATTCAGCTAGTAAAACCATATAAAAAAGAGACGTTTATTACATTGTAAACATCCAAATATTTTAAACATATTTTGACAGTAGTTTTCAAAAATGGGGATCGTAGTTTTGGTTACCCGGAATTTTTATAAAATAAAACAACGTTTTTTTTTTTTTTTAACACAAAAGAATCCAGCTAATTTGTACCTCCGATGAGACTAAATGATTCGAACTTTTTTCTCCCACAAAAAGTTCGCCAACAGTCGACGGTATAATACATAAGTATCAAAACTCCTTTAGGCTTGTTGAATAAAATTTTTAAATATATCAATAGCAAACACTTTTCATTAGCATTGATCCAAAGTTATTACTTAACAAAATATAATTGTATTAACATATTAATCGCTACTTTTTCTATTCGTAATTATTCTGATTCGTTATCTTAAAAGTTTATCTAAAAAAAAGTAAACGAATATTTTTTTTCAACTTGTAGCAATTTCCTTTTCATTTCCCTTTTAGTGAGAGCGCATTTTTGCTAATGATCTGCGACAAATTCTATAATAAGTTTTTAGGCAAAAATCGCGTGATTTAGTGAATTTCGTGTCGGAAGCTTTTCCATTTTGTACGGAAATTTACTTTCGTGTTAAATCGAGAAGGCCTTCGTGAGGAAATATGAACATTAGAGTTCGTGTATTGTGTACTTCTGCATCGTCATATTAGAGAAACCGAAAACCCTTTCCCTCAAAGTTGACATCCACAAAATATCGTAGGATTCATTGTTTAAAATATTTACGTGCTGCTCTCAAGGAAGTGAACCTATGTGTGTTTGTTTGTATTTGGTTTACAATCATTACTTTGTTGCTTTCTGTTAGTAATATTCAACTTATCCATAATGCAGTTTTTAGTTTGAATAATGAATAAGAAATGAAAAAAAAAAAGGAAATACCCCCATGTTTTCACTTTAGACACTTCCTTAGTAAACGAGAGATGTTTTTTTTTAAAGTAATATGTATTTTTTTTTATTCAGGAAACTTATTACAAAGTTTTTGGATTATTTTGATTGCTATGGTAATATTGAAACAAATTCAAATTTTATTAAACATTTTAAAGAGCATTTTCTTCCAGATTATTAAATTATATACTCGGAATGAAAAGATTTTAACAGTCGAAAACACATTAGATATTTACAGAAAAGATAAGTTGTTTTATGAAATGATGCTTTTGTATCAAATAATAAAACTAAATTAATTAAGTTAAATGAGTTTTTTTTTAGATGAAATTTCGAATAGTAGATTCTTTTCATCTTGTAAACCTTTTTTTATTATACTTATATTGTAATAATTTAAATTCAAATTATGTTCTCTTTCCTGTATTAATTAATTTTATGAAAAACAATATTTTCAAAATAATTTCCCCTCACTATTTTACTTGCTACATATCTTTTTTTTAATATTAATTAATAGGTCCGAACTTGTTTAAAAATTATAACAATAAAAAGGTTTATTTTACAAAGTTTTTTCTACTTCTGCATCGACGTATCTGAGCACCGACGTATCTAGAGTGAATTTTTAATATGTTTGATGCATTATGTCTCCTCCATTCCCAATTATTCACCATTGATTGATTATAGTTCATTAATGATGTTATGACTTGAACAATTTATATTATGCTTTTTTGTGTTAAGCATGAGGGAAATAAAGGATCAGATTTAATTATTTAGAACTTAAAGATCAATAGTATTATTCTGAATGGTGGAAATCCGATTTGAATTACGTTATTAATTGAAAAGTCAGTAATTATACAGGGTGTTCCCAAATTAGTTGGGCAATGGATTTCAAATAGATCTGTATAACTCTTAATAATTAGTCATTGTAAACCATTCATTTTCCACAACTAATTTATGTACACCATGACATTCTGTATGCAAAAAAATATTTTTTTAGTGTGTCTACTTATTAAAATTTATACAGATATATTTACCATACTCCATTGCCCAAGTAATTTGTGGAACTCTTTGTGTTAGTTCTTTGTGTGTGCGTAACATCCCATAATTTGCTCTAAATTTGAGATAATATTGTTTGAGTTTTAAAATAAAAACAGACAAATACTTCATCACCTGAAAACATATTACAAAACATTCATAGCAATACAATTTTGATTTTCATACCCCCTCCTAACTAATTGGCATACACATTATGAATAACTGACTGGTTATTTGTTAAATTTTTTAAAAATTAGAAAACTGTTGAAAATATTGTTTATTATTTGTAAATTTGTAACTTTTCAATCCTAA
Source organism: Linyphia triangularis (assembly GCA_963978545.1). Classification (NCBI taxonomy): domain Eukaryota; kingdom Metazoa; phylum Arthropoda; class Arachnida; order Araneae; family Linyphiidae; genus Linyphia; species Linyphia triangularis. The sequence continues at coordinate 25,931,923 of OZ021726.1, read as the reverse complement.
TCCCTGAGTGGATGATGGGTTAGAACTTTTTATTCTAATTACTTTTGCTTTATTGATACTTTCATATCTCTTTCACTGTTAAATACTATTAAGAAAGAAATGGCCTGTTTCGCCTGTTTTGAAAAACATAATATTAAGTGCATAATTTCATCAAAGAATGATAAAAATAAATAATTGTTCAGTGAATCTTTCTATTCAAGAGACAATCTATTGAAAAGTATATCAATCCACTCAGTTTGAACCAACTCCAATATGAACCTCATAAAAGAAAAATAACTTTCTGCAAAAGTTACTGCCATTCATTAGCTAGTTAGAAGTTTTCCTTGCGTTGTTTAGAGTAGTTCTAACTTCATTTTCGTAACTCTACAGTTTTAGCACAGATGGCACTTTTGTGCAATCATACATTTAAGTCTGTTACTAATATGAGAACACCTATTTTTAGCAATCAGTGATATCTTCGTTGCTGAGGGGTCTGACCGGTAGCAAATGTCAGGTATCTCCTACCAAGAGAAACGGGAGCATTTCAGGTGATACGAATGCAAAGTCGCCAAAGAGACACAACAGCAATGCCTTCTCGATTTCCTCCAAGACCGAGGAGTCCTCACGCAGCAAGGGAGAGATCTTCTTCTGGAAGAATTTCAGTTACGATCAAGGGGTAAGTGGTAATTTTCTTTTCTTAAATGGGGGCATTGAAATTGATGGCAACACATCTGCCAAGGCGATGTAACAACTTTATTTTGGTCTCCTTCTTATTGGCTGTGAAAGTCCTTTCGCCAAGCACCAAAGAGAGGTTATATACGCATTCAATTTGACTGGCTATCTTAACATTAAGCTTGGCGTCCACTATCGCTAAGCAGAGCAGAGCAGATCAGAGCGGAGTGGATTAGAGCCAATTACAAGGCTGTCAACATCCATTGTAGCTCGAGGCTCGTGCTATTTTAGACATTGGCGGCCTTGTAATTGGCTCTAATTCACTCAGTTTTGATCTGCTCTGCTCTGCTTAGCGATAGTGGACGTCAAGTTGATTTTATGCTGTTTTCGGTTTCACGAGATTTACAGATGTCCTTCACGCACAATCTACTTCGTCTATTTATTTCGTTAATATAAATACTTTTTAATAAGTAAAAGTTTATTTGACCAACGTCCTACTTAGGTTATCATGGAATTTTTTAATTCTATTTTTCATGACCTTTTAAGTGAAGACGGTTTACAATTTAACGGTAGTTTTAACGCTAGTTTCAATAGAAAGTTAACGTTACGAATCGGTTTTATAGTAAAATAAACATTTACAACTATAAGGTATTTTTAGAAGTTTATAAAGTTTTTATTGGAAATTTGAATTTTTAAAGTGAGCTTTTTAAAAGTTAATATATCTTATTTTTGGGAGTGCATAATATATTCTCAATGTTGAACACATTTCAATATTCTAAGTGGAAGAGATAGGTGTTCACAAAAACTACGCATGGTTACAATTTTGTTAAAAAATATTTCAAACGCATTCAGTCGAAATACTAATTTATGATCTCTACAAGACATTAATGGCAATAATTTCGCCCTTTAGTGACACGAAATCGGATAATAAATGCCACATGGTACTCAAATTTGACTTTTATTTTGTAAATTCAACAAAAGGTTTAATTACAGTATATTTCAGAAAATCGAAGAATCTTTTTGTCATGCTTTACTATATGTATTTAATAATATTATCAAGTATTGTATTTATTAGGATGAGACTTGCCTTTTACATTCCGACCTTACTCTGACAGAAATATTCTGTCTTGATTCTGTCTGACAAATCGATCTTTCGTTGTAGGGTCGCCCTTTCCTGAAAGTAGGCCATGACGCTAACATGGAGGATACTGGCCATGTCCTCACGCAGGAATGGAAGCTGGGGACGCCCAGGATTGTCCTGGTGGTCATGTCCAACGTGGCACCTCTTACGCAGTGGACCAACTCGCGACAAATTAAGAATTTCCAGAAGGGGCTCATAAGTGTAAGTAAGAAACAAGATTTAACCTCTTATAAATAATAACTCATGTAGCACAGAGGTATTGTCTAGGGATGGAACGGATGTGAGTTTTGCCGGATACCGGATTTCGGATATCCGGGGTACCATGTCTACCGGATACGGATATTCGAAACGGATTTCACCGGATATCCGGCCGGATATTCGGTCTATATACTAAAAACGTTAGTTATACGATATGCTATACGAAAAAAATGGTCATGATATGAAGTATCAAGTAAATTATAATTAGTGGTTAGCGCACCGCACTGCATGCCACAGGTCCATGGTTTGATTCGCGGACTGGGCAAGGTTGACTTAGCTGTTTACACCTGAAAGAAATAAACTGAGGAGGACCATGCATGCTTGGGAACTAAACACTGGGGTTTGGCGTCAGAACGACCATCTGACCGGAACATCTGCTATGTGACACACAAATGCCACAGTCAAGAAAGCTGAGTTGGGCCCAGCAGGCCTTGGTCCACACGAGCTATCGCGCCACTGAGTTATTTTTTTATATTTAAACTTTAGTTGATGAGTGAAAGAGATCTTTGTTGCTGATTTTATATCTTGTAATATTGATACTATTAGTTTTTCATATAGTTCTGGCAGGGCTTTATCACGAAAATAATGTCTACTTGGAAGCGGATAACGAGGAGCTAGGTACTTTATTAACTGACCAAAGCCTTCTCTATTCACAATGGAGAATGGTTCAGCATCAAGAGCCATTAACTCACCTAAAATTATATTAAAAACATTTTTTACAATGTTGAAGTGCAAAATATAGCTACTTTCAATTTACTTCATGCATTGTTTATAATTGATAAATGATTACAAAATTATACCGGATGCATTTATTAATAACGAAAGATTTATTTTAAATATTTTATGAAATTGAAGTCTATTTTTTTTTTAATGCACCTAAAACATTACGGATTTAAAGAAATCTAGTAGAAAACTTAAATTGGATCTATCGGAATATTCCGTCTTTAAATATAAACTTAAAAAATTTCGAACTCAAAATTCATCAACATTATGTTATTCCATATTTAAAATATATATTTAATATAAACAAACAAAATTAGTACTTACATATTTTTGTGGTTAAGGCTTTTGCTTTAGGATCATCTAAACTCCACAATTTTGTTACAAATAATGTCGATTCCACTGTTGTCTGCGTGCATTTCTTGTTTTGATGAATTGTTTTTTCTTGTTCATCAATATTTGATGCATTTAGTGAGTCTTCATAAGCTTCGGTGAATTTCCTTATGCACACTTATTAAATGGTTCCATAAGGATTTTGTGGAAAAGGATTTTGGGCTTTTGCCGCGCACAATATATTTTTAAACGATTCTGTGGAGCAAGTAACACATAGGGCTTTGCTTTCGTCATTTCCATTAATTTTAAAATACTTCCGAATGGGTGATTTTAAATGAGCCATTATTAAAAATTATAAATTGGATTGTAATTGGAGAAAACTATGATTCAAGACATTCTAGAGAGCTAAATATAATTCCACATTGTGGCACTGCGTTAAAGACCTAAAAATTACAATACTTCATTTTACGTCAGAAAAAATATACCAGCTTTCAACTTCTGCCAATGAAAAATCAGAAATTAGACCATACCATTCACAGCATAAAAAAGGGTATTATCGTCGATAGAAAAAAAAAGCATTGAGGAGTGCGCATTGACTATTTATTGCTTTTTACTCGCTAGCAAATGTCAGAAAAAAAGGAGGAGGTGATAATAACTAAAACTCTTATAACTTATGTTATGGAAAAAAAGTACTATTTATTAGTATTTCGGTTCGTGTTTTACGGAGAAGCATTCAAATATAACATCTGGAATTAATCAGATCATAAACTTGGAATGAAAAGAACATATTGCAAAACACGTATGAAGGATGTGTATGGAAAAATATTGAAGGAATGGTTTATGCTTATCAACTCGGCGCCAATAATACAGCGAAAGCATAGTTCTCACGAAGGAACTTTTTCGTTTTCTAACTTGACTGCAATTTATGTCCAAGAAAAAAAAAATTAAGAAAAAAAAGTGTAGGATGCGGTGTCCCCTTTGTCCAAAAAATATCATTATTTTTTGCAAAAAATTATTTCTTGTGGATACCTGGTGGCCGGATATATAGCCGGATATCCGAATGAACCCTACTAACCATCTTTGTCACAGTTACGTCACTGCAACGAAGTTTTTCGTCGCAAAGATCACGGTCACAATGTGACTTGCATGGGATATCGCAGCGATGTCGCAAAAGTTCACGTCACTTTCGACTTCCATGTGATATCGCAGCGACATCACACTGTGACGAAGTCGTGATGTCACTTAGTGATATGGCAGCGACATCCAGTGATATCCCAAAATAATTTTATATAATGAAAATCACAAATAAGTCATTTTGTGACATGTATGTGATATAAGACGTAATTTTGCGATATCACAGGGATACACAGGGATATCACATTTTAACATTTATGCTATTTTTGTGGTATCAGTGTGATCTCTATGTGATTTTGGGGACATCTATGTGATTTTATCAACGAATCTCACGTCACTGCTATATCACATTGTGATCAGTATGCGATCTTAGTGACTTTGGCGACATCTATGTGATTTATGCGATTTTCGCAACGAAAGCTTTGTCACTGCGATATCACATTGTGATCTGTATGTGATCTTAGTGACTTTGGCGACATCCGTGTGATTTATGCGATTTTCGCAACGTAAGCTTTGTCACTGCGATATCACATTGTGATCTGTATGTGATCTTAGTGATTTTGGCGACATCCATGTGATTTATGCGATTTTCGCAACGAAAACTTTGTCACTGCGATATCACATTGTGATCTGTATGTGATCTTAGTGACTTTGGCGACATCCATGTGATTTATGCGATTTTCGCAACGAAAACTTTGTCACTGCGATATCACATTGTGATCTGTATGTGATCTTAGTGATTTTGGCGACATCCATGTGATTTATGCGATTTTCGCAACGAAAGCTTTGTCACTGCGATATCACATTGTGATCTGTATGTGATCTTAGTGTCTTTGGCGACATCCGTGTGATTTATGCGATTTTCGCAACGTAAGCTTTGTCACTGCGATATCACATTGTGATCTGTATGTGATCTTAGTGATTTTGGCGACATCCATGTGATTTATGCGATTTTCGCAACGAAAACTTTGTCACTGCGATATCACATTGTGATCTGTATGTGATCTTAGTGACTTTGGCGACATCCATGTGATTTATGCGATTTTCGCAACGAAAACTTTGTCACTGCGATATCACATTGTGATCTGTATGTGATCTTAGTGATTTTGGCGACATCCATGTGATTTATGCGATTTTCGCAACGAAAGCTTTGTCACTGCGATATCACATTGTGATCTGTATGTGATCTTAGTGACTTTGGCGACATCCGTGTGATTTATGCGATTTTCGCAACGTAAGCTTTGTCACTGCGATATCACATTGTGATCTGTATGTGATCTTAGTGATTTTGGCGACATCCATGTGATTTATGCGATTTTCGCAACGTAAGCTTTGTCACTGCGATATCACATTGTGATCTGTATGTGATCTTAGTGATTTTGGCGACATCCATCTTAGTGATTTTGCCGACCGAGATCCGTAATTGGTGTATAGGTTCCAACTTTTGACGCTTTGTTCGCAGGATGATTCATTGATACCCAAAACCAAGCTGGCTTTGCTCTCTGAAAAGTTCATTGACACATAAGCACAGGCTTACTTCACACGTTGAAAGGTTCATTGCTATGCAAGCATAAGCTCGCTTCATTCCCTAAAAAGTTATTGCTACGTAAACCCTTAATATTAGAAGCCCCTACCCTGTCAAGAAGCAAAAAAAAAAAAATCCCTGGTAATACAATAATATAACACCCATTTGAGAATATTTTAACACTTATTTGTAAAAAACAAAATTAGAAGGCCATAACTATGTTGAAATTTTCAAAGCTCTAGGCCTATTAGAAGAAATTCTATTTTTCAAAAGACCAATTAAAAGGCAAAAACTACTTATGTTACAAATTTCAGAACTATAGCCAATTAGAAATCGTTTAGTAAAATATTTGTTAATTACAAAAATTAATTAAAAAAAAGCTAATCAAAATTTTAAATTATGTTTGTCAAAAGTCTAATTAGAAGGCCAAAACTAATTATGTTGAAAATTTCAGAGCTGTAGTCCTATTAAAAATCGTTTTATGAAATATTTGTTAATTAATTAAAAAAATTAATTTAAAAAAAAAGAAATCAAAATTTTAAAATTCTGTTTAGCAAAAATCCAATTAGAAGGCCGAAACTATACTTATCTAGAAAATTTCAGAGATGTAGCTTTATTAGAAATCGTTTATTTATAATATTTGTTAATTAATAAAAAAAAAATTAAAAGAAAAATTATCCCAGAAACCTTATATATATATATATATATATATATATATATATATATATATATATATATATATATATATATATATATATATATATATATATATATATATATATATATATATATATATATATATATATATATATATATATATATATATTGCATGCAACATTAGCTAGGGGCTCACCATAAGGTCGTTCTTGAAGGGGGGGAAAGAAATTTTCACTATTGGAGTCTACCCAGAGGGGTGTTCCTTGGCCATTGTAAGGTACTGGTAGTAGTACAATACAATCGTCCATCCTTGAAGACAGTCATTCACGCCCCTCACAGGTGTGGAAGATTTGGAATTTCAAGATTGTGTGGTAGAAATAGAAAATGTACATATATTAGTAGCCTACTTTTTGTTGGAAATCTAATGACGCAATTAAAATTTAGGATGCTAATAAAAAATGAGATATAAAATAAAAATTTTGCACACTTTCAATATAAATGTTAAAATTTAATCTGTTTTTCATTTCTATTCAGATTTCCAAAATATAAAAATACACCTTAAAAATGTTTCTCAATGCGGTATGAAATATTTGAAATCAGAATGACATTTTTAGTGTGCTTTTAACTATTTTCTTTTTGCTTGTATGCAATTAGTTTTAACTATTTGTATAAATCTTAGTTTGTTTCAATAGTGAACGATCGTATAAAACATTTTATCATTATTGGATAATTGATTGGATTGCTGTGTAATTATTAAGTTCTCTTAAATATTCTAAATAGTACTTAGCCATTATGTCACAATAGTTGAAAATTATTGCATTTTTTATATAAACAAACTATTTTCTAAAGTAAGAAACTGCAATATTTTACTATAAATTCAAAATGCTCCAATACAGAACAACGTACAAGAATAAGGTATAACGATTCAATACTTTGGACAAGAGAGGTAAAAGGTGAAACGTTTATTTCCTTTTTTTATTCAAAAATATGTTATAGAAACTGTACCTATTGCTTGTAATGAATTTCAAATACATATATGTGAAGAACTATAAAAGCCTGCCATTTATATATATAAAAAAAGTAAAGCAATTGTACAAAAGCGTGAAAGGATATATATTGATTTATTTTAAAAACTGCTTATTAATGTTATATTTATTACTTTTGTTTTTATAGTGAATATACCAATTATTGTTTATTACTTTAAAAAAAAATTTCAACATCCTCACCACTAAAATTCGCGTAAAAATTTACAGAAGACGTAATCAACCAAATTGTAAAATAAAAGTCATACAAAGAAAACAGTTATTTTGCAACAGTTACTGACTGTTTTTATTCACAATATGTTTATGACATGTGAACTGAAATAAAAAAAGATTCGCGTACACTTCTCATCTTCCTTACCTTCTTTTTTAAAACTACATCATTTTAGCCCCTGTATTACACTGGAGATAACTTTCTTCAAGGGCCTATGTCTTTCAATTTCTTCAGATCATGTTTCAGAAATTTACACCTCCTCTTATCGGGAATTTCACCAACTAAACAATATTTGTGTTGCTACATATCGTCAAAATTGAAGACATTTTTTTATTTTTATATATTTTTTTAATAAAAGGATGAAAACTCATACGATAAATTATATTATTGTACTTTTTGTCTGTATTATTTTAATTTTACACCTTTCATACTATAATTCTTCAGATTATAGAAAATTTATCTATCTGTCTTTAGTAAATAAAAGTAATAATACAACATAAGTGTAAAATATAATATACCAAATTTACATCCCACATTTCTATTTCATAACCTGTAAATTGATAACAATTGGTCATATGACTATCGACACGCAATAAAGGGAATTTTGATTTTAAAAATTTTGTTTAAAATAAACACTTTTAAAATAATTTGATTCTACAAAAATTTAAATTAAAAGTTGAAAAATATTAAAAAGAGTTTTACGACAAATTTTAACAGATTTATGGAATCAGAATATTAAATGCTCTTAAAATTCACTAAAGTTAACTTAAAGTTAAGTTTTTATTTATGGTTTGGATACTTTAAACATTTGCAAAATAATTTAGTAAAAAAATATCAAGACTTCATAGAGCCAAAAGAATAAACATTCAGCAAAGGAAATCGTAGAAATGCAGTTAGCGAAAACCCGCCTAGCAGGTAAAAGTCACTTATCATTTACTAAATTGCCCCCCTGTCAAGCAGCTTCAAAATACCCCTTTGTGTCCCAACTGAATGGGCTGGCCATGTGTGCTGTCGAAATTTCTTCCTCTCACCCCAATTCCGAAATTGTCACATGCCCCCTTCCTGTCACAGGAGCCCATGTGAAAAGGTTAAATTAACAACTTACACAAGCAGCCGGTAATCGGGTAATTACCTACAAAAATTACCGTATTTTAAAGTTTGGCTGGTATTTTGGAAGATAATTTGAAAATGAGGGTATTTGCGGATTTTTTTTTAAAAAATGGTGTATTTTTTATTTATTTATTTTATTTTACTACGGAAGAAGTATTTCTTTGGATAATCTGATAATGTGAAGCTTGTGTTGAAGAGACAAGAGTCTTTACAAAACCAGCAGGCGATGAAATACGAGATCAATTCAAGAGACGCGAACAAATAATAAGATCGATTGGCGGGATAACTAATTGAAATGGTTATAGAGGGTCGCTTTAGGTCAGTTCTGCCTCTGGCCTCCAGTTCCTCCTTTTTTTTTTTGTCTCGCAAGCAAAATTCAATGAACCAAAGAACCAAGATTGCACATCTGTTCCGTTTGTTAAAAGACTGGTCGCGTTGTCGGGTGAAGGAGAGGGGGGGGGGGGGGATGAAAAGTTTAGTATCTTTCCCTTGATCCAATCTTGACAGAAACCGATTCTATTTTCTCACATGATTTGTTAGGTTCGGCTTTTTTCTTTTCCATTTTTATCTATTAATTGGGTTAACGTTCAAAATAATATTGAAAAATATTCTTAGATATTCTTTGGTTATTTACTAATGCTTTTCATTTAAAACTTAACAAAATGAGTAATAAATAACTGCAAATAATGATTTATTTTCAATTTGATTTTGTTCAATAAAGGAAGCAGTACAAATGGAAGAAATACTACCAATCTTTTTGGTTGGTTTATACGCTCAATGACCTATTTTTATGCACAATGACGGCTAATTACGACGGGACCTAAAGCTTAACGTGGATTCCGAACCACAACGAACATCCCTGCTTAATCCGGGATTCGGATCCAGCACCTTTTGGCATGTGTGACCAGAGAACTAACCACACAGCCATCAGATGGGCACCAACCAATCTGGAAATGATGTTGAAAATAGTAGATAAATATAAAAATAATACAACTTTAACCGCAAGATTATTATTTCTAAAAATAGTTAATTAACTTGAGAGAGCCATGAAAAACACATATTGACAATTAAAATACTTTATTTTGATTTGGAAGCAAACATTATTTCCTTTTATTATTTCAGTAACGATTAAGAAGCATGATGCAATCGAATAATTTATTTACTATATTTGTAATTTTTTTCTAATTCCTATCATGCTCACATATCACATATATTCACCGAATTCTGTTTCACATTAAATAGTTAAAAAAAAAAAAAAAAAAAAAAAAAACGAAAACTATGTAAGTCTGTTATTGTATAAACTTACAGAGCCAGCAGAAGACAAATTAAAAGTAACAAATATTTTAATAAAATAACATAACGATACGTATGTTATATTTTAACCTTCCAGTCAATAAAAATGTGTAATATATATATATATATATATATATATATATATATATATATATATATATATATATATATATATATATATATATATATATATATATATATATATATATATATATATATATATATATATATATATATATAAATAAAATTTAAAAAAAAAAAAATTAAATCATTTTCACTACTTAAATTCATTCAGAAAACAGAGCATTGTAAAAAAAAAGTATGATAAACCGTTTCAAACGAAAGCGTCTTCTAAAGCCCTGGTTTCCTAGGAAAGCGTCCCGTTCACTTGAAAACGGGGAGTGACGTCACGAACCGGTCAGATTTTCGACAGAACGTGTCGTTGATCATTTGCTGCCACTCTTTCTGTGGGTCCTTTCAAGGTCAGATTCTGAAAACTCTGATGGGGATTTCATTGTTCATTCTTGTCCCTTGTTCCTTCATTCTCCGCCCCTCGTCAAGAAAAGTATGTTTGAGAACACATGACCGGCAACGTACGAAATGCCGATCTACCTTATATAATGACCGGCATTTTTAGCAAAGTATGAAAAAGAGCCATGATAAAACTTTGAAGAAAAAAAAAAATGTTCTTCCTCAACAATACATTTGTAATTTTGAAAAAATAATGAAAAACAGCCCTTGAAAAAGCTTTTATTTAAAATACTTAAAAAGAATTTAAGTAATAAAATTAAAAAAAAATTATGAATTTTATTAATGAAACAAAATAAAATATGAACCTTTTTGTTGTACCAAGAAAGTTGATAATTTACTTAATTTCAATTTCACTTAACTTTATTTCTTATAAAAAGTAAAATCGTTATTTATATGAACTATACAAAAAATTGGTGATGTATTTTATACTTGGTCGGTTTGTCATTTGGCATTCTTTAGAATGCCTGAGCAATGCGTGAAATGTTTAATCGTTTTATACTTTGCCGGCTAATTTTTGGAATAATTTAAAATGCCTAGGTGCAGGTATTCTATAGAATGCCGGATTTAATACATTATTGCCGGTAACAATTTATAAAACATAGAAAATAATGTAGGAATTGAAATGCAAATCGTCAAAGAATTCCCTTTGAATTTGATCGTTCGGTTATTGGTCAATCTAAACAACACAATTATAAAACTGAAACAAAATTATTGATGCGACAAATTTATTTTGGTATTGCGGATTTAATACTTGATTGATTGTTAAAGAGTTTTTAATAATAATAGAATGCAAACTACTTTATAGTATTCAGCAAAATTTAATTCTTACTTTTTGCAAGGACAAAATAAAGGATACCATATTTATTTTAAATTTTCTTAATTCAGTTAATGTTTGTATGCTTTTCGAGAGCAGATAATAATAATTTTTTTTTATATATATATATTGGTTTTAATAATTTCAATTGCAACAATTCATAGTGATCGTTTAATTGTGCCAGTATTAAATTCCGGGTAAAAGTTGAACGGTCAGAATCTCATTGACTTGAGCGTTCACCATTTTGTGCATAAAATGGTAGATTGCGAATGTGCCATGATTATAGAGGAAAATACATTCCATGCACAGATGTAAACAGAGGCGATATTAGATGTTATTCTGGTTCATGAGAAATTAGAATTTTGCTATAAAAGAATCAAATGTCATAGTTGTTCGTTTTATACGATTTTACAATTGGTAAAATTCACGAAGTTATTTTAATTTGGCCTATAAACCAAATTCCAGGTTACTTTTATCCGAATTGTCAAACCATTACAAAAATTTAAAATCAAATTTCCGATTTTGAATAATATAATCAATATTGGCCGGATGCCTTTCAGTAAGTTATTTCAAGAAAAAACTCACCATTCTTTACTATAATTACAGTAAAAGTTAACTATTAATTTATTTGGATTCCGGATATCCAAACTGCATGTATTCCGGAAATGAATTTCTTTTCAAAGCAATAAAAATATTTGTTGAAATAAATTTGTTGAATATTGGAATGAATGATAAAAATTATCATCTTATCGGAATTTCGAACAAATCATTATAAAATTTTAGTCAGATTTTCGATTTTGAATTAATCAGTTTTTCAATGTGGAAGATGTAATTTCGATTGTAAAGTTACGTTTCTTTAATATAGACTATAATTATAATAAAAACTAGGCGTGTTGAACATCGCACAACTTTCAATTACCCTATAATACTGATGTGGATTTGTGTCATTTACGGTTTTTATATTTTCATCATTCATTTAGCAAAAATGGCCAGTTAGGTGATATTTTTTGCGATAATTCTTGCATGGGTCTTTAAAAAAAAAAAATTCGCCAAAATGATGATTTAGGCAATTTACTTTTCTATAATTCGTATATTATCGTTTCCCATAAGTGAAACTGAGGAGAGAAGAAAAAACAATCGTTGATGAGGTATGCTCAAGGAAAGAGAACTCTGTGTTAAAGGCATTAATTCTTCAACTTTTTACGCCATTCAAACATTTTTACGGGAATTTCGGAGGTGGGGATGATTAGAACACCTCAAGAGGAATTATCACAGCAATTTTGAACAAAATCGTTTGAGACGTTTTTTAGCAATTACTGAAAAACACTATTTTTTCAATGGCAACTACCTTATTTGCATGCGCGGTTTTGACGAAAACCCTAATGGTAGATCCCTGTGCCATCATCAACTTCCACACCAAATTTGAATATCGTAGGTCAAATTGTTCGGGAGTTATGCTGACCACAGACACACAGACACATTTTTTCTAGATAACAGTTTTGAATTCAGGATAATCCAAATCATAGAGAAATGCAAAAAAAAAAAAAAAAAAAAAAAAAACACCCACATTTTTTTTACTGAATACTATACTTTCATTACCCTATGTATACACATGGGTAATTGAAAGTAATAAGTAATAGATTTACAAGGATTCCAGACAAATAAATTGCATTGTATACCGAAAACGAATATATTTTTAATGCAATAAACGATGCATATATGACATATCTTTTGGATATCAGAATTCTGTATAAACCTGACTTTTGAAAAATATATCCTGGATGTTATGGATAGATAATAAAATATCTATTACCCCCCCCCCCCCATATTTATACAATTAAACAAACAAAATTTATTAAAATAACATGTTTAGATTTGAGTGTTTTCTGGACATATGATGCTGATGTAAACTGATCACACAATTTATATGAATATGAAAAACACTACTTGCAAAAATGTATATCATTCGGATAAAGAGTCCTTGCTACTTGCCAAATTACAAATACACTAAAATCCATCATAAGTCAGCTTAAACTTTAACAAATACGTCCATGATTAGTTTAAGCAAATGAATAACATGATCAGTAAGATTGATGATATCGAATAAATCAGCAGAATATATGGAAATTATGATTTAAATACCTTTATTGAATATTATGTCAAGTCAGAAGTCACAAAAAAACACAATAGACAGGTTTTAAATAAAGATTCGCTTATTTTTTTAGACTTGATAATCTAATGCTTGATAATCTAAAACTTGAATAGTTTATAATAGTTTTTTCTTAATAATCTAAAACTTGATAATCTTAGCTAAGATAATCTAATGAGAATATTTTTTTTTAACTCCTAAAAATGAAATATATATATATATATATATATATATATAGGAATCATTTTGGCATATTCTGTAAAAATCTGCGGCCCACAAAAAACTGGAACATAACTTATACCGCTCATCTCTAAAAGTTAATGGAAAACGCTGCTCTAGAATATTTATAAGCATATCGTGTTGTAATCAGAAAATAAATTCATTGTGTGTGCTTATATGTAACTTAGGAAATTTGTAAGCTGAGCATATTTATATTTAATAATGCACGTGAATGCATTTGATTGAAACGAGTTTTTCAATTCGTTATATAACTCAGCATGTCAATAAAAAAATAACACATAATTAAAAAGAAAAGGAAAGTACGTGAAATCAAAAATTTGGAAACTAATTAAGAAGTAAAATTTTTCATTTCATGACAAAAGAAATTTTTGAAGCACATGGTATCAAAACCCAACTAATGAAAAGTACAGATTTAAAAACATATTCAAATTTTAAACCAATCAAAAATATCCATTTTATTTATACGTTGTATAAGCAATTGACTATGACGTAACCATACATAAATTGTCTTAGTTTTAGATATATGCAGTGGCAATACGTTGTTGCTCCAAAACTTAGCTCAAAAAGCATGGTAATCGGTCTCCCGGGAAGCATAATCAAGCAAAACCACCACCAAATCAAATCAAAGCATGGTAATCAGTGTTTTTTTATTTTTTATTATTATTATTTAACTTAAAATTATTTTTAGTCAATTAAACTTTTCTTTATCAGAAATGTGTTCTCAAACTGAGTTAATTACAGTGGGTAAAAAAAGTCTCCGTACGATAGCCAAAGTTGCAAATAAATTAGCATTATTTCTAATCTTTAGCTTCATATCTTTAGTAACTATTGAAATATGTTTAATTTGACTCTTTAAAATAAGTTAATAATAAATGTCTGTTTTTACAAAACGCAGCAAGTATTTAAATTGAAATATTTAGGAGATATTGCTAAGTGCCATGCAAAAAAAGTTTCCGTATGCAATATGAAAATGAATTCTGATGTCTTCCATAACAGATTTGCAATAAATTTTCCAAGCTGAAGTGTACGCAAGTGTTATGAAGACATGATAGCAGCAATTGTTTAATTTTAGCTTGTAGCTGATTGTCTTAAAATAGAGTTCCTAAATCCATTTGTGAGTTGGTAATTCAGTTATGGGTCTATTCCTAGTTGACGTTAAAATATCGCCAAGCCGATTTGGCGCTGTTTTGTAGGCGATAATTCTAAATTTGGCAACCTCATTTTTTTTATTGACGTGCTTTGGCTTCAACCTTTCTATACCACAAATCATAGAGCTGGTTCGTTTCTCAATTTTTCATATTGGAATTCCGAATTGGCGACATTCTGGCTTTGTCGCCAACTTTTCAAAAGTGCGCCAACCCATAAATGTTAACTAGGAATTTACCCAGTTATGAAATGATGGATTATCTATGAAAAAAATTGGCGAAATCTTTAATATATATTATTGAAAGGCACTGTGAGCTTCAAACTTTTGAGGATAGAGTTTGATCCAGAAGATCTTCAAAGCTAAAACGCTTTCATAAACGAAATATCCTATTGCAAGGTTCAATTTTATCCGCGAATAAGTGCACCTCAAGTCGCACTTGGCTTAAGAATTAACAAAAGCATGGAAGACAATTTCCCAAGTTACAATTTCTGTGCACTGGTTAAGACATTTTGTGTTAGAATTTCAAGATACACGTATTTATGCTTGTTTCCTTCTACATAACGTAAATTGCGACACACCAACAGCTCTCATACACCCTCATACTATAACACCTCCTCCACTGTGTTTGACAGTTCCACATAAATTCTAAATTAACATTTGTTGGTTTGGTTTTATCCAGACCATAACTCGATTATCTGACTCTTGGATATTAAATTTTAATTCATCATTAAAAAGAACTGATTCACAGAAAGATAACTGATAACTTACATGCTTTTTTGCAAACTCAAGGCATTTTTTTCTGTTACAGGTACTTGTTTAAGGATTCTTACGGGCTGCAAGTTCATTCAGACCCGCTATTTTAATAATATTTCTCACCGTTTGAGATGTCCCTTCAATATTTTTATAAATTTTTAAGCCATGTGCGACTTAAGCAATATCTCCCAAGTATTTCAATTTAAATACTTGCTGCGTTTTGTAAAAACAGACATTTATTTTAAAGTTATTTTAAAGAACCAAATTAAACATAATTTCAGTAGTTACTGAAGATATGAAGCAAAAGAGTAGAAATTTTGCTAATTTATTTGTAACTTTGGCTTCCGTACTGAGACTTTTTTTACCCACAGTATATGTCTACAATCAAATAAATCTGGTGACTAAGCACAGAACATAAACTTAAGCATTTAAATATTTATGAAAAGTAAACTAAAAATAAGATAATAAACAAAATACTATATGCAGTTACAAATTTCAAACTTTTGATTCAATGTGTTAAAAATCATGCGGTAATACACAGTTGAGGGGTGTGGCTGGATAATAAAGGTTTAAGCCTCTTAAAACTGATTTTTAGATGGCTTAGTTTGGTAGATGTATGAGAATTTGTCTTCATTAAGACTAACGTTAAGTGCCCGGCCAATAAACTAGTGATTATTCTTTCCAATATGCAGCATACCACTTTCCTGAGGTAATATTCATCATGTGACAATAACTTTATTTTTTACTTGTTGTACAATATCACTCTCCATTTTCTTTGATGTATAGACAACTTTACCTTGAGGGTAATTAAAAGTCACTAAGCAGTTTATGGTTTATGAAGAAACTGATACGACACAATGCACTCTCCGTATTAGTGGAATTGGTTGCGCATCACAGATCTTATCCAAAACTCCGCTAAATTCCAGATCTTATCCAATTCCTCAAGGCATTTTCTACTTTTTCTTTGTAAAAAAAATTACATTAGTTTTTGTATTTTTGGCAAATTCCGCTGATATAATATATTTAACAAAGGTATTTGCATCCGTAAAAACATCATAATTCATAAACTATCTATCATCTACTACTCCCTTCCCTCAAGAGGCCACAAAAAAATGCCAGTTTATAGGTTGCCCTGCTCCATCAGGAAATTTGTTGATGAAAAATTTTGTATGCTTTCTTGGTATGTCTCCTCAATTAATAGGAAGTTACAAAAATGCTCTGCTATTTATCATGATGGATAGAATAAAGCACAATAGCATAGCATAGTACCTTTTCTAAGTAGCATATACAAGCTGTATATAATATAACCTGGTTTTGTTACAAGTGGGTACTTTAAACCTCATCTTGTTGAATTATAGAAAACTTATTGCTAAAATCAATTTTTGATTAGTATCTTTTTGCAACATATTGAAATAGCTTGATTGTTTTTTTTTTACATTGTGATGCCATAAAAAATATGGTAATTGTTTTTTGAGGTTGTACATTATTATGTCTTGCGTGTCTTCTTATTAAACAAGGCATAATTTTACCTCTTCTTCTGTTATCCGATAAGCATACTGCAGCTTAGTCAAGACATCATCTCTAGTTTAATTCATATAACATATATCTTATTTCCTTTTTGAATGTATCTTAGCAATCATCGTATTTTGGTAAAAGTGCCTTGCTGATATCCGAGCTACATGTGAAGCTGTGATGACCGATGATGAAAATTCACTATTCAAAATGTTTCATCTCGTGTTAATGATCATCAATTCAAAATGTATAACTTTTTCTAAACTTTAGGTTCAGACCTACTTTAGTGTAATATTACTCTTAAGTAAGGTTATTTGTAAAACCTGTGATATAAAATATCTATAGTTTTGTGTTTAATAGCATTCTTTCCTGGTTTCATATGGCTGTTATGATGCTGGTACCACATTTTATCATATAAATGATCTGTTATCCAAAAAATCAGTCACCTAATTTTTACTATTTTGTAGTCAATAGGTCCTTGCCATATTTGAGAGAAAGTTTCTCAAAAGCACCTTTGGGGAGAATTTAGTTGATGGTTCATGGAGAAGTATCTGACATGGGACAAGAACCTGCTAAACCAGATGGATAAAGCAAGAACAATGAAAAGACAACATGGAGCTGAAGACGATAATAATAGTCAACAGGTAAATTACTCTTTTGATAGCAAAACTAGTTTTCTGGCTAAAATTTTTTAAATGAAAAATGCCATTATTGTTCATGTAGTTTTACTCATTTTATAATTTTTGTGCAGGAAAAGTGTGCATAAAAAACATTCTTTTCATAATAGTCGAATAGAATTTATAGAATAGACTACCTGGTCTCTATTCTATAAATTCACATGTCTATAAAATCTATATATCTAAAAGTCTATAAAATCACTAAACTCTCGACTAAAACTCTAGACAATTTCAATTTGCTTATGATTCAAATATATTTGAATCATTAACTTCAATTCCATTGACTATCCATGCACAATATTAATTTTTAACTAAAAATATTTCAATTTAAATTCTTTATTGTTTTGAAATTACTATATGTATTTATGTATGTATATATATCCCAAGCAACGCAACCATGTTGTTTCAATGTGGTGTCAACGTTAAATACCAACATGCACAATGTTGTTTCAACGTGGAACTGCAACGTTGTTTTCAAGCGGAAGTGTTCACTTAAAGGAGCGTGGATACAATGTTGAGTGCCAACGTTGTTTCTACGTAGATATATCACACTGCTTCCACATGCTAGCTATTGCCCACGTGGTTTCAATGTTGAATGTCAATATTGGTTCAACGTGGATTTGTCACATTGTTTCCACATGAGTGTTCATTTTTGCCCATGTGGTTTCCACGTTGAATGTCAATGTTGTTTCAACATGGATGCATCCCATTGTTACCACATGATAGTGTTCACTTTTACCAATGTTGTTTAAACATGAATCTTCCACATGAGTGTTCAATATTGAATCTTGCCAATGTTGTTTCAAGACACACATCCCATAATGCTGTTTTTACAGCACTATAGTTCTTGAGCCCAAGAACTAGTGCTGTAGAAACAGATTTTCTGGAAAGTATGTCTTGAAACAACATTGGCAAGAATCAAGATTGAACACTCATGTGGAAGATTCATATTTAAACAACATTGGTAAAAGTGAACTCTATCATGTGGTAACAATGGGGAACACCCATGTTAAAACAGTATTGCTCATATTTTTCATATTCACATATATATTCACATTCATATTGCTCATATTTTTCGGAAGGAGTTATGAAATTCAAATTCAAAATACCATTTAAAGTTGCAATTTTAAGCAAAACAAATTATTGATTTTTGTATTTTAATAGATAACAAAAAATTTGGAAGCGAATGTATCCTGCCTACTTTCCTAAGCGCTTGTTTTGACACATATTTTTTTCACATGAATGTGTTTAGTTTTATTAACACTGTAAAGTTTAAGAGTATATGCATTATAGAAACTCTCATTTAATGAAAAGAAAAAGTTAAAACTATAATATTTTCCAAGTATTGGCTTTATGAGTTTCCAACTACTGTTACACTATGTATCATCTTTTAGTAGGTAGAATATCATTTTGTGAAAAATTAAACTTTCCTTTTATATGCAGAGGATTATTCTGTACAAAAATTTAATTTTGCTCCAATGAACCACAATTAAAATTACTTATAATATCTGCTTCTTACTTATCTCTGAACTAATCAAATTTGAATAAAAATTATATATATGTATTTTTTAACTGTAAAAATAAATCATTACATAATGTTCAAAATAATTTTATTTCAAAAATAGCACGCATAACATTAAAACAAATGTTAATAAAACAAATATTAATAATTACATGTAACAGTAACAGACATGGTCCTAACACAATTACATATATGTGTATATGTATATATATATATATGTATGTATATGTGTATATATATGCATATAGATATATATATATATGTATGTATATATATGTATGTGTATACTGGGTGGCCCAGCGGGTAATGTTTGAAACAAATGAAAAAATAAAACCAAATAAGAGACATGAGAAGAATTTAATGACGTTTATTGAATGGACATATTGGGCAATTAATGATAAAGAGGTTCGAAGTGCCCGCCATCTTTAACAAGGACAGTAGTTAGGCGGTTCTGGAATCCAACCATTACTCGTAAGCAGGTCTCACTGTCAATCGTGTCGACAACAGTTGTAATGGCGGTTTTCAGTTCTGGAAGGTTCGTAGGACTTGTCTGCCACACTTTACTCTTCAAATAACCCCATAGGTAGTAATCGACCATGAAGAAAAGGGATGAACTCCTCGTCCAGGAACTTTCTGTAATTCGCCGCGCTTCCATCGATGAAAATAGGGCCAAACACACCTTGCGAGGATATTACACACTACACAAGAAATTTTTCGAGTAGAGGAAGGAACATCACATTTACAATTGCCCACTCACCGAAGCATGCGCACCAAGTTTGACTTCACTCACGTGCACCTAGCGCCATCTATTGGACTTTGTTGTAAACATTACCCGCTGGGCCACCCAGTATATGTATGTGTATATATATACATACATAACAAAAAGAAAAAAATGAAATTACAAATGTAAAATCAAAAACATCAAAGCTATACCAGATATAAAAAAAGCTATAAAAAATTACCAGTACATATGAAATTTAATTTCCCCACATAGGTTAAAAAGTTCAGGGCGTTTAGCATTGGTCCCTTAGTCCCTTAAAGTACCTTTTTTTCATTTTGGTCCCTTTTGTCCCCTTTTTTTAACATTTGGTCCCTTTAGTCCCTTTTTTTAAAATATATTTGTACCACGTGACCAAAACACGCCATTTCGCTTTTTTCCTTCTTTGTCGAACGCAAGAGGAAAGATAAGCAGACCAGGAATCCCTGTCATGTCCAGTTACGATGAATCAGCGTTGATTGGTTGAATGCTGTTTACAGAACTGGTTTGGTTCTATATCGAATCGTCAAGGTCAAAGGTCATGTAATCGGTTTGGTTTAGTTTTTTTCTGGCGCAAGAGCAACTTCAAGGCCATACTGCGCCGAAACCAAGTAATCCTTAAAAATTATTTCAAAAAGAAAGAGTTATAGCCAGTTTAAAAATTTTTAGAATCTGGACTAAAGTTTGAATAAAGTATTTTTAAAAATCAATAAATTATATGAGGTGATAAAAACCAATCGCTTGTAAAAATTTAAAAAGGTTAGTATGAGGTGGTGAATCTAACAGTGAAGATAATGAGGGATGACATGTTTTAAAAAGGTGTTGCCTTATTGCATTAAAAGATGGGCATTCTGTTAAAATATGATAAACTGAAAAATTAATATTACACAAGGAACATGTGGGTGCATCTTCTGCCAGCAGAAGGTGAACATGGGTAAAGCTGCAAAGTGCGTAGTTTGTTTTGGGCTCTGTGTCCCACATGGCCTGCCATGTGCCGAAGAGAGCCTTTGCACATACTTTTAAAGCATCATCAAGATAAAGCACATTGGTCACAGTTCCGGATGCAGCTTGAGCAATAACATCGGAGCCCTCATTACCCATGATACCCAAGTGACCAGGGATCCAACAAAAGAAGATTGAAAACCTTTGTTTAAAAGTCTGGAATGATGGGTTAAAATTTCCCTAATGAATGGATGATTTTGTGAAAAAGGATTGCCAAGAGCGTCTAGACAGCTCTTAGAATCCGTGTAAATAATTCACATTTTATATGAGTTTTTTTAAACAAAATCCAGAGCTAGCAATCTAGAGCAGGGATTCAGCTGAAAAAAATTGTGCAGCTGGGATGTAGCTCTATCGACAAGGTAACATTGTCGTTAACAGCAGCCGAACCCACGTAGCCCTGGCTTTTTGAGCCATCAGTAAAAATAGATTTGAAATGAGAAAAATTATTACGATGATCATAAAAGATACTTTTAAAAACAGTATCAGGGGTTTCAGACTTTTTAAAATTTGAGAAAGGGTTAAAAATTGTAGTTTCATGATGATGCCAAGGTGAAATGGGGAAAGTTGGAGGAATAACTCTAAGGTTATCCACCTGATGGAATGAGAGAATGTTTTTAACTCTCAATGAAAAAGATGGTCGTGCATGTTTTTAAGTAGCTCTCTTCTTAGTTCAAATGAATAAGCACTTTTTGGTGTTAAATATAGGTTTTCTGCAGATCGTAAGAATTCTAGTGTTCAATCATGTGTTGAAATAATCCGATGCAAAGGTGAAATTTGCACTCCAAAATTGTTATTTGCGTTCTGTCTGTTTACAATTTTAAAAATGTGGTAATCATAATTTTCAGTGTTTTTTTTACTAATATACAGTCAATAATTAATTCTTTTCTTTTTAATAGGCATTCCAGATGAATGTTTGGAGTGCAAAGTTTACACTTGGACAAATAATTTTTAATTCAACCCCTTAAATTGTAAGTACTGAATACTAGGCATTTTTTTCTATGCTATAAAAACAAATTTTGTGTAAAAGTCCCTTTTTTTTTTACAAGTACCTTTTTTTCAAACTTTTGGTCCCTTAGTCCCTTTTTTTGAAGTTCCAAGTTGCTAAACACCCTGAAAGTTGCCCCCTGATGAAATTCCAAATTTCTGCCGTTTTTCATTTTATTTTGTTTGTATATCTAAATATATATATACCTAAAAATATTTATGTAATCCATGAAGCAAGAACAGTGTTACATAGATGGTTAAGTATGGCTGCTGTCAACATTTTGCAATACTAATTGAACATAACAGCATTAATTTCTTTCAAATTTCAAGAAATTGTAGTCTTCAGATAAATCTTCTATAAAATGTAATTGATTTAGAAGAAATACAATAATGCCACTAAGGAAAAAGTTAAGTCTGTGGATGTTTTTTTTTTTTAGCTTTTGAATTCTCTAATTGGACCATATATGTTATGCGTGTGTTATTGTCAATGTATGAAAGTGAAATTAGTTTTTCTATATAAGGACTGAAGTACTTTAAGCAAAGTTTGAAACAACATATCGTAGAGGTTAAATTGTGAAATAATTAGTTATAACAGTTGTCTAGTTATTCTGTGATATAACTAGTTTTTGTATAAAATTTCTAATGATAGACAATTAGATAGTAAAATAAAAGCACTCTATAATTTTTTATTTTATCTTTTGTTGCAAAACTCTAAAAGTAACAAAAAGTATAGCAGGCATCTTCTTCGAACAGTCGTTTGAAGCCCCTCAAATTGCCTTATTTTTTTAAAATCACTTACTGTTGCCAAATTTATTGCTTTTAATAATAGTGTTCTTAAATATCAATTTTGGGGAATTAGAGGTCCCAAATGGTTGTTGGACGTAACAACTTTCAGTAACAAGTCAATTTTTTAGCAATAATTAAAAATGGAATTTTTTTTTTCACTAATTAGGAAGTATTAGTCTGATAAAACCTCTGTTATCAGAGTGAGTCATAGATAAACATAAATATCAGCGTTAGGTATTGTATTCTTTTACTAAGATATGTATTGAACCTTGATTTGAAAGACAGAACTTGGCATGGCTCGGATATCTGGTCGTCTAGTGATAAATTGTATCTTATGAATCCATTATTCAATTCAATGGAACTTTTTTAATATATAAGTTATATTTTTTAAGAAATAATGGAGGGAAATGTTTAAAATTAAAAACTGTTTTAAAACAATTTTTTTTTTTAGTTTTAAGTCTCACAAGTGAAAAGAGGATCATTTCCAGATCGAGTTAACATATTTCCTACTGCATATTCATTGAAAGCCAAAAACAATAAATTATTTGTCAAACAGGTAGCAATATGTGCAATTGTAAATAAACTATTTGTCAGAAGCAGAGGTGTTTTAGCTTTTTAATTGGTATACCATTTATCAGTTTTAGTTTTACAAAGGTAAGGGGAAAAATATTAAAAATAAATAAAAAAATCAGAAAATAGTAAGTCATAATATTCCAAATTAATTTTTTAGCAATTAATGGATTACAGTGATGGAAGCTGTAAATAATCACTTGTAACAATATCAAAATTGAGTGTAATTATCAATTATTTATGTTGGCATTACACATTTTAATTACTATTATATAACCTTGTTATGAATACTTAAAGTTGGCACAGAATTTCTGTTTTTATTTTTATTAACTAGCATCTTGTGCTATAATTGCATTAGATTTTTAAAATTGTATTGTGAGTGGCAATTTTAAAAATGGTGTATTTTAAACTAAAATTTAAGAATAACCTATTTTTTATTTTCTAGGTCCAAAGCCTACACCTAATGCTCTGAAACACGAAGAAAGAATAGGCTACATTAAAGGAAGTGGCTTAATTCCTGGCAGTCAGATGGACAGATACCTTGCTGAAAAGAAAAGCATTCTGCAATATTTAGTGTAACAAAGAATATGTTTGCTTTGTGTTCAATAAAATAAACTTATTACCTTTTTATGGTTTTACTCTTATTTTAATTGCATATTTCCATTTTTGCTTGATTTGTTCAACCTGTTTTTAGTTTTGTATTTTTCTTTTATGCTAAACTTATAAAGGAGAAGATTTGCACAAAATGGCAAAACAACATTGTAATCTGAAAAAGAAAAATTGAGATGTATGAGATACATTACATTGTGCTTTAATAGATTTAGTCATGTTTTGTCTTATTTTTAAGGTATATATTTAGCTGAGAAATCTATTGGAATGGATAAATTCTCTTGGTTAAAGGCTAATTAGGTAGTTAACTGTTTCATTGGTTTTTAATATAGGAGACTAGTTTTTACTTCCCAAAGTCTTGTTGAAGACGAAGAAATATTTTCTAATGCTATGATTCTTTAATTTATTATACCATTAAGTTCATGTATATTAAGTTTAGAAAAGTTCATACTTTTAGAAAATATTCAAATATTTTCTAATACTATGATTATACCATTAAGGCCAGTCATTAAAGTAATGACTGGCCTTGATAGTATAAATTATATTACCATAGTATTAGAAAATATTTGACGTAAAGAAAAGATACTGAGCCTCTTCATAGTGAGAGTAGATACTTGAAGCAGATACAGGTAGTTGATAAAAAAAATTAATTGTGAATTTTTTGTATAATTATGTTGCAGGAACAAGGCTTTTGTTGTGAAAATCACATAGATATCGCCAAAATCACTAAGATCACAATGTGACATCGCAGCGACAAAGCTTTCGTCGCGAAAATCGCATAAATCACACGGATGTTGCCAAAATCACTAAGATCACATTTAGGTCACAAAGCGATATCGCAGGGACAAAGCTTTCGTTGCGAAGATCGCATAAATCACAAGGATGTCGCCAAAATCACTAAGATCACATACAGATCACAATGTGACATCGCAGTGACAAAGCTTTCGTTGCGAAAATCGCATAAATCACACGGATGTCGCCAAAATCACTAAGATCACATTTAGGTCACAAAGCGATATCGCAGTGACAAAGCTTTCGTTGCGAAGATCGCATAAATCACAAGGATGTCGCCAAAATCACTAAGATCACATACAGATCACAATGTGACATCGCAGTGACAAAGCTTTCGTTGCGAAAATCGCATAAATCACACGGATGTCGCCAAAATCACTAAGATCACATTTAGGTCACAAAGCGATATCGCAGTGACAAAGCTTTCGTTGCGAAGATCGCATAAATCACACGGATGTCGCCAAAATCACTAAGATCACATTTAGGTCACAAAGCGATATCGCAGTGACAAAGCTTTCGTTGCAAAGATCGCATAAATCACACGGATGTCGCCAAAATCACTAAGATCACATTTAGGTCACAAAGCGATATCGCAGTGACAAAGCTTTCGTTGCGAAGATCACATAAATCACATAGATGTCGCCAAAATCACTAAGATCACATACAGATCACAATGCGATATCGCAAAAATCGCAAATTCGTCCCCAATGTCACAATGTGACGAAAAGCGATATCGCAGCGATATCACAAAGTTACGTCGCAAAACCCCCTCTAAAACGGACATTGGACGACTATGTGACCCCTGTGTGAAATCGCCGTGACATCGCGTGATCTCTATGCGATATCGCTTTTCGTCACATACTCGTCACATGGTTATTAGGGAAATTATCGGATGTCCGGTATTTCAAATCGGATATCCGACGGGCTTTCGGATATTGAAAAATCAGCCGGATATGCCGGATATCGGATATCTGCCGGATATCCGTTCCATCCCTAGTATTGTCCACTGTCAGAAACGGGGATTTTGAAAGAATAGCTAATCATGGGGGTCCTAACTCGAGCATCGTTACAAAACATACGATTTTTTAAAAATATAACATGTTAAAAACATCATAATTTCTTTTGCCCTGCGTCTTTTCTTATAAATGACATAATTAAATTTTAAAACTGTGCACCAATATTTCATAACTTCCAGTATATTTATCCAGTATTGGTGAAGATTGCTGGATATTGATCCGTTACAACGGCCGATTTACAACGCTCTACATCGGGATAGGCCAATGTCGAGAGATATTGTTCCGTGTTGTTGTGCATCTAGGGAAGTAATAAGGGAAGACTGTGAATAATAATTTTCATGGGTATTTCTCTAATGGAATGATATTGGTTTTGTAAAAAAAAGTATTTTTATTGTTTTTTGTAAACACTTTATATGGTATAGGATTGTAGGAGGCGTTTTTCCTTCATTATGTCATATTAATATTAGCTAAATTTAAAATTTTTTATACTTACTACAAAATGCAATTTCTAAATACTCATATATGTGCACACTTTCTTTACCGAAGAAAAAACACACATTAATTGAAAACGTGCTCTAAGATCTTCATTCTCGTCGCTTCAAAGTTATTTTTTCATATATGGGTAGTGCTTAATCATCACCCTCAAATACGTGCATTTAAAAGTACATTAATAGTTATGACACAGTTTAAATAGCACTAATAACACTCAGTTTAAAATAGCTCTGATAACATTATACTTAAATAATAATACTAATATTTAAAAATAATAATTGTATTTTTAATGTCTTTTTTAAGATTTTTTTTAATGGAAAAGTTTTCTCCATAAGTTAATTTATATAAAAAGTAAAAGGTATTTGATCTTTGCATTCACAACAGTATCGAATCTCTTTAGTGCTAGAATGCAGTGGTGTTATTATCAGAAATTATTTTCTCAAAATTAAGTAACTTGTACTCACATGTATAAAAACTTGAAAAATCAATTGTCCTTGTCTTTTTTTAAACAATTATTTTGACGTGGAGAAAATACGACATTTTATGAATATTCAAAATTGGTGACATTTAAGATAATTTTATTCAAGGGCTTTCAGACTAGTTCAACACCACAAGTACAAGTAAGTGAGCAAAAGTTCTTTATTCGAAGGTGCTCAACAACTTGAATTCCATTTTTAGTATTTCTCTGATGCAACAATTTCATCAATTAATTATGTTTTGTCTTTCCTGCTGAAGATCAACGTAGACATTTTACTTATCTCTTTTCTGGTCCTATGAGTAGGACCAAAATTTTTGGATGGGCACTATAACCAACTAGATCACCCTATCTATTTCTATCTATAGGCAACCAACACTACGGAGATGTGGATTCTGACCAACGGAGTGAACGTTGGCGTAAGTAAGATAATCGGAGATGCTGTGCACGAGGAGATCATGAGGCGGAATTCCAAAGGCCACTTCCACCAGAAGAACCAGCACAACAGCCAGGATCCAAACTCAAGAATTGTACTCGTAGGGGTTGCCAGGGAAGATCTTCTTAATCACGCTGATTCGTTTGAGGTATGGAATTGCTATTGTTTTGTTTTAAAATACTGCTCACTCTATGTATCTGGTAGATTATAATCAATTTTGAGATATCTCACAGATAAATTCTAACTGCAACTTCTGGATAACATATAATCTATTTTGTCCTAAAGTGAGCTAGTAGGATCCCGAATAGATCTTAACATACTTCTTAGCCAGATGTCACTAGTGTAGATTCTATTTCATTCCTTTCTTATGAACACATAGTATTCACCAGTTAAATATTTCTAAAGGGTATTTTCATTCCCTCTCTAAATTTTAAGAGGTATTTTTAAAATCCAAAGGGTAATTTTTAAATTAGAATTTTTTAAAACTCAAGCAAATTAAGTTTTTTGACAAAACTACTACCTACAACTTGATGGTTATAAACCTTAAACTAACTCTTAACGCTTTGCCGCTCGGTGACACCAATTGGTGTCTCGTGAAACTATCGGACAAGTGCGAGTGACATCTCGAAAACCATCGAGCAAATGTTGACAGCACCTGGAAAACTATCGCTCAAATGACGGAGAAGTAAAACTTGACAATTTACGATATTCCGAAAATCTCGAAATAACGCCGGTGATAAACATAGGCAAAATGATCTAAACTTCTAAACCATCAGTTCTCTATAGTCTACCAACTCCAAAAAAAAATAAAAAAAATAATAATAATAATAATAATACTTATTAAATGTGCGGACGATATAGTATTAATCTACACTTTCCATGAATTCACGCATAAGGTTATCGCTTTTCTCTATTTTGTGCATGGCATAGTAAAAAGCCCTGCGAAATACACTTAATTAAGGAACATACGAAATTACATTTGGAAATTGTGGGACGCCCCTCTACAATCCACCTACTAGAGCAGCAAGTGGTATCAGCAGCCAGTCAATGACTTCAGTCAGTCACTTATCTGTGCGAGGCAGGTTTGAACATGAAAATGTTTGAACATGAAATTAAATTATAGATATTTTAATAAGTACGTTCAATTGATGTTTTCAGAATCAAAGAGTGGAAATTGAGAATGAGGGCAACAAAATAGAAGAGCAGAAGTTCGATCTCAATCCGGACCATTCACATTTCTTGATTGTAAAGGATGGAACTATCAACAAGACCGGGATCAACTACTTCCTCTTGAGGCTGCAACACTACTTGGCCAGTGTTTTAGAGCAGCCTCGGAAATCTGCGTCAAATTATCGTAAGATTTGATACCTTATTGATTCCTTTACACTTTACTATGAAATGCTATCTGAAATATTTACAGCCATGTTTAATATATATATATACACATACACACATATATATATATATATATATATATATATATATATATATATATATATATATATATATATATATATATATATATATATATATATATATATATATATATATATATATATATATATATATATATATATATATTGTGTGTGTGTGTGCAAGAACTATACATTTCTTCCAAAATAACTTGTTATGACAGTATTCCAGTGAACTTTTAAAAAATTAAATTACGCCAATAAAAAATTATACGGCAAGGTTGTCACTTGTCAGATAATGTATTTGATTTCAAAATCGCGTGTTTTGTTGTACAACAACACTGATTCGCTACAGTAAATTATGAAACGCTATTATTGCATGATAAAAAATGTGTTAGATCAGTGCTTAGCACTGTTAATGGATGGGACCATAAATTTGCTGTATCTTATTCTGTCATATACTGGTAATATCACTTAACAATATGTACTGATGTTATTGTTTACTAATGTTCGAAGTACATTTGTAGTTAATGTGTATATTTATCACCTTCACATTGTATCATAAAGACTTTCATTTTACATCATAAAAATACTGATGTTTCTACACTTTTAACTATGTATCTGTAAACTATAAAATAATGAAAATACCTGGATTACCATTGTTTGTATACCTGTACCTTGATAAGTTCAAAGTTTTTCTTGAGTGCATTTCAAGTAACGATAAGTAAAGTTCCATTTAATATGATGGCAAAATTAGAGACCTGACAAAGTTTGAAAAAATAAAAGATTATTGGTGCTCGTCTAATAAATGCGTATATAGTGGTTGTTAGAAAATTCATACAAGTATTTGATTGGAGATATTGGGGAGAACTTTGAATAAAAGCTAGGTAGCATGCAAGTTTCATGGCAAAAATATCTTCTGCAGGAGATGATTTTAGAAAAATGAAATATCTTTGATAAAGACAGAAGTGAATTAAAGAGAATTGTTACTATAAATAGTAAAGACTGCTACAGCAAAAGTAACTTATGAGCTCAATATGCATCTACAGAACCCAGTTTTAACTCATACAGTTCTAAAGAAACTTTATACTGAGATAGTGATTGTAAAGTTCTAATTTCTAAATCTTTTCTACCATCTAACAAATAAATGGAATGGTTACTACACAACAAAATGGTAACGTAATACCATTCTGGACATGTAAGCGTCAACTTTGGGATGGTTTCAGGCTGATTAAAAAAATTCAAAGATATTCATATTGTTGCACAAATTGTCTGTATATAGTGTAAATAGTGACGTATTATTTTAAAACTCTATTGTAATTTATCTTATTTTATTTATTAACAGCGATTATACAGGTTAGAAAAAGGTGGCAACACCTAAAGCAATCAGAAATTTCGAGATGTTTCTTTTTTGATGAATTGGCTGGAAATTTCGGGAATGTTCTCACGCGCCTGGTATACAAAGACCGTAGATCGGGAAAGCTTTCAGATTGACTTTGGACTTCGATGAAAGTTGATCGCTTTGTTTACCTACTCGAGTGAACTTGTATAATTGCTGTATTCGAAGTTGCTCTTACTGAAGGTTGTGTTGAAGCTTGAGAGTGATTAAACTGTTGTCTTTGAATAAAATTTGTGCCTTTGAAGAGTGAATAAACAGTAGTTTTTATCTTAAAAACTGTGCCATCATTGCCTCAGCGAAAAAATTCATAACAATATAGAATACTTTTATGTAAAACCTTCCATGCCTGAAGGCGCTTTCATTATTTCGGTTTTGGTTTGGTTTTGGGTTTACTGGGGCAAGATTCATTATTTCGAACATTTCTATTTGGTACATTAAATACATATTTTCACTCGGTTACTCAAGCTTGAAAAACGTCTTTGTGATCGTAGCATTAAGCAAGTGAATAATGACATTTAACCCTTTGCACTCGAGGCCTTTTTCACGCGTAGGCACTAGCAACTCGAGACGTTTCGCAGCGATTTTGGTTCGGTTAGTAGTAGCAGATCCGCTTCAAAGAAACTAAACAGAACCAGGCCTTGCATCGAATTTCCGCATCAAACCTAATGGTGAGCGAGAGTCACCTCTCGAGTTGCTGCATCCAATTATGTGGTGAGTGAGAGTCAACCTCTCGAGCGCAAAGAGTTAAAACACTTTCAACTGTTGTAGCAAGCATGAAATCTCGTTCAAAATATTTTTTAGGTATCAATCGCTGTTCGTTGGGTATAATGGAGATACCCGTGGTGGCTGTTCTGTTTCAAGGTGGGTACGATTGCGCCAGACTCGCCCTCGATCATCTGAAGAGACACCTTCCCCTGGTGGTCATGAAAGGCAGCGGTGGATTGGCGGACATCCTCGGTTTCGCTTATACTGAAATAACCCAGAGGTGAGATTTATTCAGTCACTGTGAATATTATCGATTTTTCTTGCATTAGTTAATGGAGTGTATTCCCAAAGAATAAAACTGTCGGTGAGCCATCAGTAGGTTAAATGACAGCCTTGTAATGACGGGTGAATAGTAGATAAGATAACAAATTAACGGATAAGCACAGGACTTTTTTTTTTGGTGGGGGGGGGGGGGGAACGTATTTTTGTTTTATGTTGTTAAATCGCAGCCGTCTCAGAGTCCGAAAAAAGGCACTTATCTGACGAGCTTTGGCATTAGATTAACCCTTTATTACTGAAAGGACTTATAAGTCTCGTCAGTATTTTCATGGTACTGTATTAATTAAAACGCTTTGAGACCCATTGGGACATTGAAATCCACTTATATTATAAAGTTCGCTCTTCAATTGTTGAATGACAGCACAAGCTTACGTGTAAACACATGGATGATTTTTCAATCTTTTATGCATCCATCTTGGCCTTACATCATCTTATACATGTGGCTCCAGCAAGCTTTTAATGGAGAAATAATCTTGTGCTGCCATCCAACAATTAAGGAACGAACTGCATAATATAAGTGGATTTCAATGTCCCAATGGGTCTCAAAGCGTTTGAATTAATACAGTACCATGAGAAAATTTATGTAACTTACAAATACCGTCTGTAAATAAAGGGTTAGGTATTGGTTTCTTTAGCGTGAGTTGTAGGGTACAATTATAAGAGTTCTCGAGAGAATTTTCAGAAAATGTCTGATACTCATAATGATGCAAACATTTATTTTGGATTCTTTAAAGAAAAGAGCAATAACTTATAACTTATTATTTTTACAAATACATCGGTTTCATGATTCAAATTTTTTTTTTTCGTCAATAAAGTACACAGAATTTTTAGATTGCGACAAAATAGAGTAAAAACACTTATGTTAAAAAGTGGATAAACTGGATTGAATAATAGTGAAATGGAAGGAACTTTCAGAAGAAATTTACAAACAAAACGATTAATCATTAAAAATACACAATTCCAATATTCCCCATTGACAAATACGTAATAAATAATTCCCTCATCATTTTTATTTCAAGTAAAATGTGGTACTTTTTCTATTATAAATACCTTCACATAAAATTTTAAAATTTAACTGATTGTGAAACTTTTAATCATATGGAATAATTGTGATGCAAAACAAGGCAACTTGGTACCCTTCAAACTTTTTATTTTTTTAAGTTTTTAAAATTATAATTTTTACATATTTGGAAGTATTATTAAGTAAAAACTAAATTTTATTGAAATAAACGTTCACATAGTGCTCTAAAATTTCAAAATTTTCTAATTTTTTTTTAATTAATTTAATTAATTAATTAACAAATATTTTACAACACGATTTCTAATTGGGCTACATTTCTGAAATTTTTAACACAAATAGTTTTGGCCTTCTGATTGGACTTTTGACAAAAAGAACGTTATAATTTTAATTTTTTTAATGAATTTTAATTAATATTTTCACAAAAAGGGACTTCTAATAGGCCTAGAGCTCTGAAAGTTTCAACGTAAGTAGTTTTGACCTTCTAATTTTGCTTTTTACAAACATCACGTGTTAAAATATTCTTAAAGGAGTGTTGTGTTATAATTATTAACGGAGCTTTTTTTTTTTTTTACGTTTTCTCGACAAGGGAGAAGCTTCTAATATTAAAGCTTTCCTTACAATTAGTTTTTAATGTGTGAATCGACCTAACCCTTACGCAGCAATGAACCTTTCATCGAGCAATAGCATAGCCGGCCACATGTTATTTAGACTGAAGTATAAATTGAATTCTTATTATAGTAAAAGTAATACAGTGGAATTCTTCTTGCTTTTTAATTATTAGTGCTTCATTGTTCAAAAATCTTCAACTAAAATATATACATGTAAGTATTATCACATAGTTAATACCTGGAATGCCACCACATAATCTTTGATTAAAGTTTGGTTCACCTATTATTCTCCTGCGTAATTTGAATCCACCTTGATTATGCAACGGTACGCGTTTGCTCATCAAAAAGATCACCGGAAATATACTTGAAGCTACCATTTTAACTGGAAAGTTTAAAGGAGAAGTGGTCCTGTTGCCACGTGTTCCGATGATACCATCAGAATCTACGATACCCTTCAAGAGGTTACAGTTTCCAATTCGTTTAGCTTTTGCCATGTCTATAAATAAGTCTCGAGGCCAAACAATGTCCATTTGTGGTTTAGATTTGGAAAATCCATGTTTTTCTCATGGGCAACTATATGTTGCATGTTCACGTGTAGGAAGACCGTCGAATCTATTTGTGTTAGCTAAAGACAGGTTAACCAAAAATATTGTGCACCGATTAGTGCTAAATTAAATTGAAATTAAAAGTATTTATAATTCAAAATAATAAACATTATTGTTAAAGATTTAAAACTATCTGCCCTACATACCTCATTTATAAGTTGAAGTGTCACGTGTTATTTACTAACAACTTAGTAATGTATTCATTTGTTACAAACTTGAATACAAAAAATCAAAAAAATTTAAATTTATTTCTTTTGTATTAATTTTTGCGCAATATCAACGGTAGTAGAAAATCAATCATGGAGGTCGCCATGTTTTTTTTACAAATGGAATCTGTATAAAAAAGCATGGTGGTCCCCATGACTGATGTTCTCCTACCGTTTCCCTTGAATAGTTTACTACTATGTAATATAACAAAAACCTTAGCCACAGCAACACGTGGTCTGGTCTGCTAGTTTCTTAATAAATTTTATCTCAATGCCGACGAATTGTTTTGATTTATATAGTTCTTTGATGGAATATATTATCCTGACACAGTATTTTATAGACCTCAAGGCGTAGCCGATGCAGAGTTCTGTGAAAACTATCTGAAACCAGAACTATCTCGCAAGATATCAGAAAAGTTCCCAAAGCTCAGAGATAACAGCATGTCAAGAAATATATTCAGGGATAGGATAATGGAATGCATTCGACACGCCAAGCAAGTTAGTGTAATAAAAGGTTCAATTTTAGACGCATTTTCCAAATATTAAATTACTTTAAGGAGTTTAATTGTAATTTTTCTTTTTCTTTTATAGAATGAGCAGGTATATTTAACTGTTTTGAACATATATGAACATAGCTGTAACCTGGAAAATTTAGGAAATCTTCTATTGAAGTCTTTATTTAAATGTAAGTATGTTCTGTTTTTATTAGTGCTTATGCAAATATGTTTATATTAAGAATATAATTATGTGTACAATCTTTAATTTTTTATAGTAGTTTTTTAAGGGCTTGCTAAACAAATTTCTGAATTTAGACGAACCGTTGTTGAGGTGTAACATCTAATCATGAGTGTCCAGAAATTTTGAAGTTTGAAGTTGCTGAGATATTCAGCATTTATAGCGAATGTTGTATCTTTGCTACGGGGGGGGGGGGGGTCTTATTATCACTTTCTGTGAGTGATTGTTAGATAACTTTTGGCCTGCTTATATTAGACTAAAAAGACTAATTTGCTAAAGGATTTCAATTCTACAGAATACTTGGTAGAATATACATTTTATTCCTTTCTGCCCCTGGGAAAAATTTGCATTTGACGTTAATAGCAAATAACTTGTAATTGATGTAACTAATAAGATCCATAGTGTTTGATTTAGACTAAATGATTTTTTTAGCAAAGTGCTTTACTTATTTATTTGTTTAATGTTTCTAAGTAGATATTTTTGCAATGTTTGCAGCACAGGTGATTGACAACACCAACTGGCACGCTCAGATGCACAAGGATCTTTACCTCACCTTAGATTGGAACAGTCCACATGTCGCTATGTCTGAGGTTTTTCTTAAAGATCCATCAAATAAATTTAAGGTCAGTTTTACATTTTATTAGTTTAAAATGATATGATCCATTAATTATAATTATTTAATTTTTTTTTTATTTGCCGTATACTCTCTTTTATATTTACTGAGAGAAATATAAATTGTACAAAAAAATAATAATCGTATTACAGCAGTTGATAGTTTTTATGCACTATGCTTTTACTTTTAATATTTTAATAAATTAAATTCTAACATTTTTCTGTCAAGAAATTTAATATTTAGTTGTATAGACCTTATTCTGTACTATAAAGTTCAAGGTTATTTATTTGTTTTGCAATGAATATTATTTGGAATTGGATTCCAAAATTTTTAATTAATGTGTTGTGGTCTAACCGTCTAACCAAATAAAAAGTAACTCCATAATTGATCCATATCTGCTATTAATTGTGAAGATAATAATTTCTGCTGTAAAATTCAATCTTCAAACACAATAATTTTTAATGAAGGAGGCGTTGACTGTTTATTTAATGTTCCTTTAGACATACTTACATCTTATTAATATTTTTCATGATTTTAGTT
Organism: Linyphia triangularis; assembly: GCA_963978545.1. Lineage (NCBI taxonomy): Eukaryota > Metazoa > Arthropoda > Arachnida > Araneae > Linyphiidae > Linyphia > Linyphia triangularis. The sequence goes on along the minus strand of OZ021726.1, from coordinate 25,896,400 downwards.
GCTATCCATTGCTAAACATTTTGATTTCAGATAGAAAAAGATGTTTTCGACGAAGCAATTCTTCGACCACAAAGAGAAAGTTTTGTGGACTTATTCCTTAACCAAGGATTTCAGGTCCATAAGTATTTGACACCACGGCGACTTATTGTATTGTTTAAGAAAGTAAGATATCACGAGTTTTTTCAGACTGTATGCTGGGAGGGAGCACTAGGATATGGACCAGTAAGTGCTTTATTTTTAAAATTTAATGTCTACATACTTTTATACAATAGGTAGATATATAGTAAAAATATAGTTTTAAGTTAAATTTTCAATCTCTCATAAACGGTTTCTCTTTTCTAAGTGTTTTGTTTAATGAAAAGTAAGGTGAAAGTTAGATACTACGCTATATAACTTGTAATCAAAAGATACTATAAAGAGTTTCTATGTTTTGAAATCCTGCTATATTCATTTAATTATGAAATTTCAACCAAATTCCAAAATAACATCGTATCAATCTCAAAACCCCTTACATTTCTTCAGAATTTTACAACTTTGCTCCTCTATATAAAGTATATACATTTTTTGAGTTTTAAAGTTAATATACTCAGTGTGTGTTTTGCATTATATATTACAACTTCCATCTTTTAGATGGCATTGTTTCTGAAAATATTATCAACGACAAATGATGTGTTATTGCAGTGTTTAATCTTCTAAAAATTAAAAAATGAGTTTTGTATTTATTTTTGGAAGTGGAGTTGTTACTGTTTTTCTTCAAACGGAAGTTTCCAATCTAATGACCCTTTTCTTTAAATGCTTCCCCGTCAACGACTGTCACCCCTTTCTCTTTTGCAAAAATAAATTTCGACTCTGGAGTTTACCTGCATAATTATTCGTAACGACGAATTCGGTATTTCGGAACTGCGAACAAACATTTCCCAGACTTTAAACTTCTTTTCCGGTAGTTGCCCACTTCAAGATTTATTTGCATCAAAAACCCTATTCTTTTTACACACACTTCTCATTTCGACTCCACGCATCTTGGTCTTTAACGGAGAATCCTCATTATACGGACTGGAACTCATTTAGAAACCTCCATCCTGTTCGTCCTTTCCCATGATGTTTCTTGCCGCGAGCGATATTTCTTTCAAGCAGACACTTGAGACGTAAGTCCTCTAAAGTATACATTTCCAAAAAATATAAAGGAAATCATAAAATTTTATTTGCATTGACATTGAATGTATGAGAGAAACAACAATCTAGGGAGAACATAGTAGTCTATTTTCAGAGATATTCAATTGAAACACACTATTCTTCAGAATTTCAGTTCATTGCCTCCATTCCAGCTATCCAGCATCCACAAGAACTTCATCGAGACCGACCTCAACTGGCTGATCGAGAAGACAACCTCGATGGAGAACTTCGTCAATCCTCAGGATCTTTCCCTCAACGCCATGGGCATGTACTCAGCAGAACCTGCCGCCGCAGAGAGGAAGGCAAAAGTCCTCCTCACTTTCTGGGCTACCTTCACCAACAGGATAGTGCTCGCCAAGACACTGTGGAAGCATGCAGATCAGCCCATACACCTCGCACTGGTCTTGTCCATGATGATAGAGAGGTTGTCCGTGTATGTGAATGATACGACGTTGAAGAATGAGATGGAGGAGTCCAGTAGGCAAGTAGTATTTTAAAACATCCGTAAAGTCAATATTGTGTAAGCTTAATTAACGTAAAGGGTGCCCCACCAGTTTGTGGTGTGTCTACTATTTGTAGTATAAAGCTTTTTAAGACAAGTATTTTTAAATGTTTAATAATCTCAAATAGCATTTTAAACTGAACAATATCTTATATAAACCTTCTAATAGGAAATGATATTAGATTCAGATGACAAGGATGCTATCTTTTTAAAAGCTTGAAATAGGGGTCCTAGTTTAAGTTTTCCATAACGTTTTTTTTACGACCAACTTTCCAACAAGGTTTACACTGTAAAGGGAGTGTAAATCTTTTCATAACAAGCTTGCTATAAGGTTTAAACTGTATTGCTCCAATCTAGAATTAACCTTTTTGGAGGGTTACCATTGTAAGCCTTTTTATAAAACCCTTTACAAACCCTTGTCATGCAATCTTATCGCTAATAACAAAATAGAAAAATTTTCGTAAGCTTGCATGCTATTTAGGAATAATTTTATAACATTTATTACCAATACATAGCCATTATTATATATAACAATATTTTATAATGACTTGATGACACCATACTAAACCATTAGAGCATCATGCAAATGCACCACTCTTGCGGCCTCCTACTGAAATATATCAAAAAGCTCACCTTGAGACAACATACCTATAAAATGTAGATTCTGTGCAATAAAGTGGAGTACAAGTTTTTAAACACGTAGCATTGCTTTCCTAAGCAAAGGCACGAAAACTTGTATTCTTCGAAAATGGAAGTACCAACTTTAGTTCTTATTTTGTAATTCTTAATTATACAGGGAATTTGCTGAGATTGCTACCTCGTTGTTGGATGCTTGCTACGTGGACACTCCTGACCGTGCGTTCGACGTGCTGAACGAAGAGAGCCCTGGTTGGGCTTACAGTACGGCCGTGGATATTGCCGCCGAAGGACACAACAAACGGTTTCTGTCGCACATCTGCTGCCAGAAGTGGCTCACCAACGAGTTCTTTGGAAAGGTTAAGGTCAGGGACCTTTCATGGGGGGTCTTCACGGTGCCCACAAGTATCAAGGTAAGTGGTGACATTTGCGTACGTTGTGAGTATAGTAGTATTTGTGAATTTGTATGAAATAATATATAAAAATTAATAATTTTAATACCAATGAAAAAGATGATTCTGTCAACCCTGTATGTAAATTCCACATTAGCTTCTCTATACATTTCAATAGGAAATGCCCTGACGACTAAATTATTATTGTATTTGATAGGCATTCATGTATATACGAACGAATGACAAGACAGCTTTTCAAGAAAAACACAATTGTCTTACGAAACGGACGTTGATATGTCAAAGAATGAAAAAATTTCAGAATATTTGTATTTACAAATTCTATTTTGTAGGTTCTTCTGTGTGCGTTTTTGATATTCCCTATGTATGCGTGGACTATATTTCAAACAAAGGAAAGTATAATTACTGAAGAAGATGTAGATGTTGCAGGTATGGATTGATAATAAGATACATTTAGTTTTAAGAATTTGCCAAGCATGTATTTATATAGTTAAAAAATTAATTTTACAAATTTATTTAATTAGTTACTTTAAATATGATTAGAATAAGAAATTAAAAACTATACTATAAACTACATGCTTAAAAATGAATTATAAAATAATAAAAAAAGTACGAACGTAATTTAAAAAGGTCTCGTTTAGTATGTTTACTAGTTGTTTTTTTTCATTGATAAAAAAGAAAAAAAAATAATAATTCACTCAATGGTTTATCACTATACTGTGCAAAGGAGAAGTTTAATGCAAAGGCTTTGTTCTCTAGTCAATTTATTTATCTAAAGTCATCATATATATAAAACTACAAATGTTACAGGCACGTCTCAAAAATAGCTTTTACTTTTATGAAATACAATATATTACTTAATTTTGTTTATGAGCGAATGCCATCTTCGAAGCATTAACAAATATTTATAAATTAAACGACCCATTGTATTCAATTTTATGGAAACCAGTCACCTGAAGATGCATAGTTTGCTTGGAAACTAAATTGCGTGATAAAAAATACATTATTAGTTTTGGCCATGTGAACATTAACCCACTGACGGTCATGCACTTATATATACGTCATTTGATCCCCAGTTTTTCAAGCAATATACAACATTTTAAAATTTTATAAATAAAATTTAAAATAATATATTTTTTAAATATTTTTTTTAGGATGATAGTTTATAACCTATCTAAAACAAAATAAATAAAAGATAATTTTATAGAATTATGTATTTGAATTAGAAATATAATTTTAAAATTATTGCAGGGAAAATAACTGTAGAATTTCGCCCATTCCCATGACCGTCAGTGGGTAAAAACTTAAAGTTTAATACAACTTTATTTACTGCATTAGTTCTTGTTATAACATGGTAATGTATATTTAAATTCTAAAGGTACTAGTTCCAAGTGCACATTGTAATAGATATACAGTACATATTTTTATATGTGTTTATTGTATGTACAATGATAGTCGGTACAACAACATTTTATTGAAAAATGACCAATTCATTGTTTCAATCATATTTTTTCACCAACAGATTTTGATTCTGACGATGAAAGAGATGATAAAACTTTGATTGATGATCCTCCACTTACCGATGACAAGTAAGTGTTCAAGCTTTCCTAATGAGCATATTACGGTCATTACTGAACTCTAATGATTATCTGAAAATTTACATATTAGAATAAATATGATGATTACATAAGATTAACATTAATATTTTAAACCAACTGCGTTGCCTCTCGTTGCGGAGACCTGTTATTGTGCATATGTCCCAGCTTTTGACGCTTCGCGAACCAAGCTCGCTAAAAGCTATGCAAACTCCTATTATTAAAACCTTCGCCAAGAAAGAAAGTTCCCCGTTATTAAAATATTTCAACCCGTCTCATGTACCTCTCCGACAATATTATGCTTGTAAAAAAGAAAAATTAAAACGCCAGAGCTATTTATATTTACAATTTAGAGTTTTACGCTTATTGAAAGTCACTTTGTAAAGAAACTTTAAGAAGTTTAAAAAAAAAAAAAAAAAAAAAAAAAAAAAAAAAAATATACTAAAATTTAAAAATTCTATTTGAGAAAAGTAGAAAGCCAAAACTACTTATGTTTAAAATTCCAGAGTGTACGCCTATTGTAAGTCACTTTATATATATAAAAAAAAAAACCTTTAAAAAATCAATTGAAAAAAACTAATTATAATTTTAACATTCGGTTTTTCAAAAGTGCAATTAGAAGGCCAAAACTATTTATGTTAAATTTCAGAGCTCTACGCCTGTTGAAAGTTGCTTTGTAAAGAAACTTTAAGAAGTTAAAAAAAAAAAAAAAAAATACTAAAATTTAAAAATTCTATTTGTGAAAAACAAAATTAGAAAGCCAAAAATACTAAAATTTAAAAATTCTATTTGTGAAAAGCAAAATTAGAAAGCCAAAACTACTTATGCTTAAAATTACAGAGTGTACGCCTATTGTAAGTCACTTTATAAAAAAAAAACCTTTAAAAAATTAACTGAAAAAAACTAATTATAATTTTAACATTCGGTTTTTCAAAAGTGCAATTAGAAGCCCAAAACTACTTATGTTAAATTTCAGAGCTCTACGCCTATTGAAAGTTGCTTTGTAAAGAAACTTAAAGAAGTTAAAAAAAAAAAAAAAAATACTAAAATTTAAAAATTTTATTTGTGAAAAACAAAATTAGAAAGCCAAAAATACTAAAATTTAAAAATTCTATTTGTGAAAAGCAAAATTAGAAAGCCAAAACTACTTATGTTTAAAATTCCAGTGTGTACGCCTATTGTAAGTCACTTTATAAAAAAAAAACCTTTAAAAAATTAATTGAAAAAAACTGATTATAATTTTAACATTCGGTTTTTCAAAAGTGCAATTAGAAGCCCAAAACTACTTATGTTAAATTTCAGAGCTCTACGCCTATTGAAAGTTGCTTTGTAAAAAAACTTTAAAGAAATTAAAAAAATAATTTAAAAAACGAATTGAAAATTTTAACATTCAAAAGCACAATTAAAAGACCAAAACTACATATGTCTAAAATTACAATTTTCTACACATACAGGGTGTCCGTGCTAAAAGTGTCCAAAAGTTACGGCTTATTATTATGGAACTAGCCATTAACATATGACAGACGCCTTCTGTTCTGCGTGGATTGGAAACCTCTTAGAGATGTTTTGCACAAGAAAAGGATACATCTAAAGTCAATGTGTGGTTAGGAAGGCAAGTCAATGTCATCATTGGTCTATTTTCTTTGTAGAGCGCATTGTTACGGAACACGCTTATCTTGGGATTCATTGTACAGAAATAAAAAATTTAAACTGTGAATGAGTTGTAGAAGCATCTCATTCAAGCGATTCGTCTAATTACTCCTGGTATGCTGGGAAACATTTGGGGGATTTGGATTACCGTTTCGATGTTTGCCTTGCTACAAAAAGTGCAAACATTGAAATTTATTGATAATAAAACTTGGTAAGAAGTTCTTTCTATTGATTTTTTTTTCTTCATTCTAATGGGGGGTAGTCCTGTAGTAATAAGCCTTCACGTTTGGATACTTTTATTTTGGACACTGTATTTTAAGTCACTTTCTATAAAGCAACAAGAGAGGCAACAAGCAGGTTAAGAGCCACAGATCCACAAACTCTTTGCTTTATTATTATAGATACTTAAATAACAAAATTTATATATAATTACCTATTTTATATAATTACTAGCTAAATACCCGTGCATCGCCATGAAATTTTACCATGTGCAATATTTTAGCCAGCTGTGAGGCCCCGTGTTGCGAAAATCCGTCATTGGTGTATAGGTCCCAATTTTTGTTGTTTCGCTCGCAGGAAGGTTCATCGCAACGAAAAAGTCATTGATACATAAGCACTGGCTTACTTAATTCGTTGAAAGGTTCATTGCTATGCAGACATGAGCTCGCTTTGCTCGATGAAAGTCTCATTGTTGCGTAAGCTTAAAGTCGCTTCACACACTAAAAACTAATTGCTACGTAAAGCCTTATTATTAGAAGCCCCTCCCTTGTCGAGAAACAATACAAAAATTCCCCGTTAATAACTATAATACAACACCCCATTAAGAATATTTTAACACGTGATGTTTGTATAAAGCAAAATTAGAAGGTCCAAACTGCTTTTGTTGAAACTTTCAGAGTTTAGTCTAGGCCTATTATAAATCGCTTTTTGTAAAAATATTAATTAAAAAACAAATTAAAATTTTAACGTTCTTTTTCTCAAAATCCAATTAGAAAGCCAAAACTATTTGTGTTGAAAATTTCAGAACTGTAGCCCAATTAGAAATCATTTTGTAAAATAAATGTTAATTATTTAATTAAAAAACAAATAAAATTTCAAAATTCTGTTTTTCAAAAGTCCAATTAGATGGTCAAAACTTCTTATGATGACTATTAGAAATCTTTGTAAAATATTTATTAATTAAAAAATTAATCAAACAAGAACTAAATCAAAATTCTGTTTTTCTAAAGTCCAATTTGAATTCCAAACCTACTTATGTTGAAAACTTCAGAGCTGTAGCCCTTTTAAAAATCGTTTTGTAAAATATTTATTAATTAATTAAAAAAATAATTAAGAAATAAGTAAATTAAAATTTAAAATTCTGTTTTTCAAAAGACATAATTAGAAGGCCAAAACTACTTAAGTTGAAAATTTCGGAACTGTAGCTCTATTAGAAGTAACTTTGTAAAAAATAAATTAATTAAAAAAATAATTAAAAAGAAACTAATTAAAATTTTAACATTCTTTTGACATACGTAAAATTAGAAAGCCAAAACTTCTTATGTTGAAATTTTCAGAGCTCTACTCCAATTTTAAGTAGGTTTGTATAGATCTACAGAGCCACAGACAGACAGACACACAGCTTGTTTTATTATTATAGATTTATATAATTAGCTGTATCGGTGAGTAATTAGTTTTCAGGAATCAAAATGTACCCTATAAAACTAAATTGGAAATTGTTCTCTGTTTATTAGCACTTTGAGAATGAATTCTTAACTACGAATCAGATTGGAGTGACAAAAGAAACATTAATTAAAATGTTTCTTTGAAAAATTCATTAAAATGTTTCCTTCAATTGAGTTACAAAATTGTAGTAAAGATATTATTCAGACAAATGCAACCACTTTCTCAACTGACATCATTTCATATACATTCACCTACCATATCACATTTGTTAACATTTTTGTATCAATCATCATTTGCATCAACCGTTGACAATTACTTAAAATAAAATATTATACTTGGGCATTCTCTTGGCCATTCTAATAGTGAAAACAGCTCTAGAAGCTTTCACAGATTTCTATTGTTTATCTGTCCAATGGTCGAAGCAAGCATATGTGGTATGTTTGTTTGTATAACTGCGTCAGAAAAGTTTTTTATGGCACTTCAGTCGCATAGGCAAGTATTAACATAACATAAATCGTTACAAACATTTGGTCTAAATTATTTTAGTCGAACGTGTTAACATTTTGAAGAAAATTCTATTTGAAGAAGAATATGAGGTCATTTATAAAAAAAAAAAAAATGCATTTTATGTGTATTGCAGACCGGATGAGAAGAAGTCGGCTCATCGCAGATGGAAGGGCGTGATGCTGAACGCTTCGAACTTCCGCCGCTACGCCATTCACCATCCACCCCTCTGGAAAATGATCTATCTCATGTGGAGTGCACCCATCACAAAATTCTGGACATTCCAGGTATAAATATTGCAAGTTATGAAACAAAGGAAAGGATAAATAACCGATTCTAAAATAGTCAAACAACGTGAAACTTTATGGTTCTTATAAAGCGCTTGATGAGGGCACAGCAATGACCTCATCAATTATAAATGATGATTTACATGCAGCCAGTTCCTGGAACGCCATCTGATCAGTTGATTGAATAGTCACTTTCAGGTGTTGATTGGAAAACCAGATTTGCATTTGCACTTTACAGCATTGAAATAATCCATCTCTTGAGCGAGTATTACACCGCGCATTGGTGATTGGATTTGACGCACTAGTAAATAGAAATATTTGATCGACTGGATACGCCAGTCAGCGGCTATCACATGACAAACTGATATTTCCTGGGGCTGAAATGAAGCGTTTACACTGTGTTAAAAAGCTGGCATCTAATGACTGGCGATTTCAAATGGTAAGCCGACTGGTAATGTGTAAATCAGCCTTTAGTGTTTGAAGTCTCCGTTATGTAAAGGAGGTAAATTTGGAAAAAGAAATGGTAATCAACTATTCAGTCGAAAATTACTAAATTTAGTTAAATAAGAAGTAGTTTTCGTCTTTGCTCATACGTTTCTAACTAGAGCAACTATGATTTTTGACAGATTGAATGGAAATCAAATGCCGAGGAAGACGATGTTAACTTTCATGTGCATTATTCACAAGTCCAATAAAAATATAGTCTGAAAGGGATAAGTTTAAAAAGGGAATGAATTCATTTTAAGACATGTTGTTGCTCAGATAGGAACAATGAATTATTCACTTGGGATTTTTTTTTTGCATACGTTTTTAAGTTTTTGATGAGGCGATCACAGATTTTCATATCTTGATGGGGGGAAAAAAACACACCAAAACCCCCCAAAAAAACCCCCAAAACCCCCCCAGGTACCTACTTTTTCTGAAAATAAAATCAAACATTTCTCCTTTTGTTATTGCACTAAAACCCCTGACTCTGAATTAAAAACGCATAAAATTATTTATGCAAGATTTTTTGCAAATTCTTTCTATATATATAATAGGAAATTCTTGCTTTTATTTTGTAATAATAGTAATGTATTAATAAATATGAAATATCTACCTATGTTTTCTGTTTCTTTAAACTGTTTTTTTTTTTTTTTTTTTTTTGTTTTTTTTTTTAAATGACTTCTCTTTGCTTATCGACTATGATTAACTCACAGTAGTAATAACACTTCCCCAAACTATTTTTTATTTTTTTGCGATTTAGATTTAAATAGCAGATGTGGAAAGGTAATCCGTTATGGCAGGTAACTTCTTCAATTTGCAATTTTTTTTTAAATGAAGCTCATAATTAAAAAGTACGATCTTACCACAAATAAAACCAACTAATCGTTTCATAAATATAAGTATTTTTTTTCCTTCCAAAAGTAATTGAAAATTACTTTTAAATACTTGAGGTCGGAAAAATGAGCCAAGTAACTCCAATTGGTGATATGCCGTTAGACGTAGCATGTTCACGTCAGAAAAATGTATTTTAGCTTGGAGGACGTTTCCTTACTATATTTCACTAAACTTCAACATACATTAGGACTAACTGTCAAAAGATATGTCCTCACGGCACGCTATCTTTATTTCTGTGGTCTTAGCACGACAACTTTGTTTTCTTTTTATAATGCTTAGAAAGAAACTGCATAGTTCTTTTCAAGTTAGATCGTTTGTACGATATGGTTTCTGGATTACCTAGCAATAAGGAAGATATACAGAAAATTTAAAATAAGAACAATTTCAATTATTATTCATTTCGTCTTCTATATATATCTTGATGTTGTTCCCATTAAAAGTATTTGTAGAGTTAATTAGAAAATGGCTGTATTTCTCAAAAATGAATAGAATAGAAAAATAAATAAAGTCAATTAGAAAACTAAGCGGTGTAAAAAGTTTCATATGTCTAATCAAATATAGAATATGCAGGATGTCCAGACATGCAGTAGAGTAGTATTTACATATTATATGATTGGACATTAATATTTGAAGAAATTGTAAGGAAACGAAAATGAAACAACTGAAAATTGTTTTGAAAGCTGTTGTAGATGAATTACAAAGCAAAGATGCATTAACTTTTAAATAATGTAATAAAAAAAAGCAATTAAGTATTATTTTGTTAAAATTGTGATCTATAACTGTTAGCAAAAATGCATTGACAAAACTTTAAAAACGAAAGGAATCAATTGAATTTCTTTCTTATAAAATTTGACTATAGTATGCTAATTAAAGTAATCGAACAACTTTCTGTGTTTAGGTAAAAAGTTACACTATCTCTATTGAACTAATTTTACGTGGAAGTTGATTAAAGTAAAAAGACGATTTCTCTTTCTATTACTACTCCTTTAATTAAAAATGAATACATAATTTTTAAAGACTCGTATTATATCGAAGCACACATGATATCATAACCAGAAAATCAAGCACGCGCTCTGGGTTACTAGTTTTTTTTTTTGCTAAATAAAAATAACAATCTTATTCCCCCGTTCCTGTTTCAGATGTTTTATGTGATGTATTTAGCCCTCTTCAGTATTGCCGTCCTGTGGCCTTCGTGTGGCAATCACTTGCTGGACACCATAGTCTGCTGTTGGACATCTCTCATAGCTCTGGAATCAGTCCACCCAGCGGTCAGGATGCGAAAAGTAAGTGATTGTAAAAAGTAAGTGATCGGTGTAGAGTGTGCACCGAAGATGCTAATTTAATTTTAGTAAAATGTCTCTTTTACATAAGCATCTTATTTACTAAGAAATCCTTTTGGAAAAAGAGATCGTTGATGAGCTATGTTCAAGCAAATGTTATGCAAAGGGAACTCTGTGTTGAAGGCATTCGTTTTTCAGCTTTTCACGCCATTAAAGCCTATTTACGGGAATTTCGGAATTGTGGATGTTTAGAACACCGATTTTGATTAAAATCGTTAGAGCCGTTTTTTGCAATAATTGAAAAACTTTGTTTTTTTAAATGGCAGCTACTTTATGCACATTTCGCGATTTTGACGAAAACCTTAATGGTAGGTCTCATAGTCACCACTAACCCGCACACCAAATTTGAACATCCTATCACAGGCACAAAGACACACATACATACATACATACATACATACATACATACATACATACATACATACATACATACATACATACATACATACATACATACATACATACATACATACATACATACATACATACATACATACATACATACATACATACATACATATACACATACATACATTTTTTCTAGATCACTATTTTGAGATCAGGATGTTCCAAAACATGGAGAAATGCGGGAAAAAAAAAAAAAAAAAAATTTGACCGATTACTATACTTTCATTACCCTATGTATACATATGGGTAATTGAAAGTAAAAAACTATGGTTTGATAATAGATACAGGACAATTTGATTTTGAGTGTCTACTGATACTTGACATGTTTTTTAAATTATTCAAGTATTAAAAGTTTTTTAAATTTTTTCTTTCAGAAGTACAAAGCCAAAGCATTTGTTCTCAAAGTATTGGAAATCATTGTCATGTTTGTATTTGTTACGTTGTACGTCATCGGACGCATCTTACCGTCCAACTTGATGAGTCCGTATACAGTAAGAGTGATACTGTGCTTAGGACTACTATATTTTTATTACAGAATTATAGCTATTTATTTACCTATATCTCCCACATTGGGTCCACTTCTATACAGAGTAAAACTCATGGTAAGTGAACCAGTTTATTCTTTTTCTAAAAGATATTTTTTTGCTGGCAGTGATATCAAATATACTGTAAAATCTTCCGTTTAACTTAGAACTATTTATTGATTCACCGATGAATATTGGATAAAAGTTCCTTGGACTATTACACATGCCGAATCCTATTGAAATTGTTAGTGGTTAGATTGAGCATTATACATCTATGAAGTAAAATTTAGTTACTTTAAAGTGAAGCATGGTAGCAAACTCAGCTTAGCTAGTTTCATTAGTGAACAAGTATTTTATGTATGAATAAATGCACAATAACAGGTTATTGTAAATTTTGATTACATTAAATGCCTGCTTCAATGCAAAGTTTCTTGTAACAAGCGAATCACAGCCGAAGAACTGTCCCAACTTCTTTATACATGTTTCAGTGTCTTAAACAAAGGTTATTGTACAGACAAAGAACTTACCTATCTTTATGCATGTTTTAATTACTCAAATACAGGTTTTCTCATAAATTTCCTAAACTTTTTCGCAAACACGTTGTTTTGAACTTGTAAACGTTGTGGGCCAAGCTTTAATAATAAAAAAAAGAGTATTTTGTGAACGTCTCCCTCTTAGGTCCTCGTGGATTTCGTGAACTTCATGCGCATGACAATATTAGTGATCATCAGTGGAGGAATAGTGATACACGCGGTCATGTATCCCGACTATCCTTTCAACCTGGAGCTTTTCAGAAGAACCTTCCACAAGGCATGGTTCTCACTCTTCATGACGCCTATCTCTGATCTAGACGGTAACTAAAAACATTAATTAAAATTTTGTATTATCCTACTTTCAAGAAGATAAATTAATTCATATTTATAATTAACATGTCTGAACCTTGTTTTAAAAATGGCACATCTAAAAAAAATCTTCATTTTGAGTTAAAATGTGTACAGAATCACTGTCTATATCTACAAACTGACTTGTATCGTTTTTCCAGATTCAAGTCTAAACAGTATATGATTCAGAACATACATTAACTCAAAAATGGGGAATTTGGAGTTGTGTCACTTTTGAAGGCTAAGTAAAAGGGTAAAATATAATTATATACTAAGGATTCCGTCAGAATATTACATACACGAAACAGTAAAAGTTTGCTGAAAAAAGGTTAGAAAAAATATACAGTATTAATAACGTATTTGAAACTCTTAGTTTATCATTTCATGTGTCCTTAATAAGTATTATATGCAACTAGAATTGAATAATTCCATGAATTGCTGTGCGTTCTTCCTGGTATGGAAGGATCACATCAAGAGGGGTATCCAGATCCCTCCCATGATCTAAAAAGAAGGGACTGAAATCGGTCGTATCCTGTTTCGCTGAGTTATACACAAACGTAACAAATGGTAAGATTGTGTCCCAATTTTTCTGTTCAACATCTACGTACATTGACATCATATCGGCCAGCTTCTTATTAAATCTTTTCGTTAACCCGTTTGTTTGAGGATGATAGGCGGTAGTACACAGATGTTGAGTTTGAACATAAGTAATTGACCTCACCCACCAAATGTGACAAGAAGGATCGTCCACGATAGCTGATCAAATACCTAGGAGACCTGTGCTTCAAAATAACGTCTACCATTTGTTACGTTTACGTATAACTCTTGCGTATAACTAGAATTGAATAATTCAAATTCATTATTTTTCAATGATAATCGAAATGCAGGACTGATTGTAAATCATTTAGAAACTATTGCTGCCAAAGATTTATGCCATGGAACAATATTATTTCATACTTCAGCAAAATATACAGGAACAAACTGATGAATGCTATAAAATCTATTATAATTTGATTTCAGAGCTTTGTACTTATTGGGCAACTGGTTTTGCATTTATTAAAAATAATTGTTTGAATGAGCGTAGTGATTTCTGGTTTAATTTAAATGAAGTTATTATTATTATTAGTTTAAATAAGCGTAATATTGAAGAAAATTTAGCATTGGGATTTAGGATTTTTAAAAAATTATTCAATTTTTTGTTTTGGACAGGTGAGGATGAGTGTTCAGACGGTCCAAAGTGGTCCATTCAAAGTAATAACGGATCCTACTGCAAAGCTGGAGAATGTAAGTTTTGTTTTTCTATGCTTACTACTACATTAAAGAACATAAAAAAAATAACAATAATAATAATAGTAGTAAGTAACATCAATGCATAAAATTGCAGTTATGAATTAATTGTAATTATTTGCAATGCCAGAAAATTTGCGTAACATTAACAATGAAATACAAATTACGTCTACACATCAGTGGCAAAAATACTTTCAATGCTCTTAACTAAACACATTTCAATGAATTATTCAATAATTAAAATCAGATGTTTTAATCATAGTTTATTTATTTATTTAAAATTATGAAAATGTATTTTAAATTGAAATATTGTAGTGAAAATATCCATTTCTAAACTACAATATAATGTAAAACATCGCACAGTTTTCTATTACAGTCGCAATCTTATGACTAATTTTACATAGCAGTGGACTAATTCTTAGTATTATCAAAATTAGACATTGAAGAGTTTTTGAAGAGTTATTCAAGACAAAGGTTTTGCAGAAATATTGAGAAGTTTATTTAAATGCAGGAATTCAAATGAAACCAACAACAAAAAAAACCTTCATCAATCAAATCAGAGTGGTGATAATTTGGACATTACTGATTAATTATTTAAATATCTTTCTTTTCCATCTGTTAAAAGATTTAAAAAAAAAAAAAAAAAAAACATTTGAAACACATTTATATAGTTTAAATACATTTTTTAAATTGATGCTCCACAACCTCAAAGATATATTCTTATGTAAAATAAGAATTTTTTTGTAATAAAAGTAAGTACTTTCATCTCGGCAAAATTACTAACTATGCTCCTTTACTTTACTCATGATTTTGTTATGTTGCTTCATGCAATACTAAAGCACTATCTTTTCTTTTTTTTGCAATTTTTTTTTGTTTACTTATTTAATACCTAAAAAAATAATAAGTTACATTCCCAATCGTAACTAAATAAATCAGAATTAAAATTGAATTATTACACAAAATAAAAATTATCTGTTAAATCTACTGAAATAAAATTTAGGGAATAATTTTCTGAGACAAACATATACAATAAATGTGAAATAGACGTTGCAGGATAAAAGCACAGATTAATATCATGTGTATCTTATGCTAATTTTATTTTAGATTACGATGTAGGATGTCCAAACATCGGACTGTGGACTTACATTTTCAACATACAGTATTTCGTACTATTGAAGTTAATTCTGATGACTCTTCTCTATGCACTGTTCAGGTAAGAACTTAATAATTTACAACTGTGTTGTCAAAAGCCCAATAACAGGTATCTATTAGAAGAACTACGTATTGCACAGGTCGGCTCGTTAATTCTTCATTGAAATCCTATCTTACGTGGTAAAAGGCCAATGAATATATATTTGATACTATAACTACAATAGATAGATGTTGATGAGATAATACATTTTTTTAGAGAAAAGTAGAAATCTTGTGAACATTTAAGTAAGTAGATTTAAATACCATCTGTGTGCTTATTATATTGGGTTCGTAACGTTCCATGCTTTTTAAGATTTAATAATTGAAATTGGGTACTTTTATCGAAATATTCTTCTTGTAAGTTCGTAATAGAGAAAGACAGAGAAAATGGTCGCTTAAACTCAGTTTTTACTTTCGTACACAAAGCCTGTTTTTCAGGAGGATGACTCAATTGAATTTTAATTCATCCATTGTTGATTAAATTCATCCTTTGAAAAAAAAATGGACATTTCAATCGGACTAATTCGTAATACGTTAAGTTAATGAAAAGTATCTATAATTTAGGGGAAAAGTTATGTCTAATTCTTGTATTGCCTTCCAGTGCAACTGCTTCTAAGTTGTCAGTGGAGAGTGACGCCATCTGGAAGTTCCAGAGATATCATCTGGTTGTGGACTTCTCCAACAGGCTTAGATTACCCGCTCCACTCAACATCATCAGCTACATTATCATCCTGATGCAATTTCTGAGGTGGTTGTCGAGGAGAGTCTTGAGCTGTCTATGTCTCAGGGTAAGATTCGTTGAAAAGTAATGGTTTTTATTAAGGACATCTATAGTACACTTTGTACAATTACCTTATGCAAGAGAAGAGATTGTGCAATGTTTGCATAATCTCGCCTGTACCTGTTTTCTGTCATTTCAGTATGATCTGCATTTGACAAAATTTCTCAGTGTCTCAAGCAAACCGTGTATCCTATCGCTCTCCCAGATAGCATGCAAACTTACGAAAACTATGTCATTATACTTGCTGTGAAAAGGTTGCAGGGTATACCTCCATGAAAAGGATTTGTAAAGGGTTTGGAGGAAAGGCCTACGATGGCAACACTCTGAAAAGATTGATTCTAGATTGACGCATGTACAGAATTAGCTTGCTTGTGTAAGACGCTTATACAAGCCAGCTTCTTATAAAGAGGTTTGCAAACTCATTCAGTTTAAACGTTGTTGAAAGGGTGGTCATGAAAACGTTACGAAAAGCTTGTCAGTTGTGTACTAGAACCTCTTTTTCAAGCTTTTAAAAAGATTGAATTCTTAACATCTGAACCATGTATCCTTTTTGTATAGGAGGTTTGCACAACGTTTTTAAAAGATTTATATGCTATCTGAGTTATCTCTCTGTTATATTAGAATTAACACTTTACTAAAAGAATAACATCGTCGAAACGTTTGTCATATGCTATAATTTGAACTTTATTGTTTTAGAACTCTTTTTCTTTTTAGATTAGTATTCGAACAAATTTCGTGTGTAAAATAAATATTTAACTCTATTTAATAGGCTTACAAATCATTTGCATTACTGTCTGAAAATTATTTACAAAAACTGTTTTTTTTTTAATTTTTTTTTTTTATATTTTAAATCACCCAAATATATTTCTCAATTTTAATTACATTAATAATAATAACAAACCAAGATATATTAATTAATTCTCATATTACTTTCGGTTGACACTGATTTTATTATTCCAAAAAATTCATTTTCTCATTCTTAAGATTGCATGAAAACAAAAAGAATTAAAAAATAAATATATAACTTATTAAAATCATTATAGCAGGTATTTACAAAAAATTATCCAGAAGAAAGTATTACCAATGTGTAATTTTACAGAAGGATACGTCTGAAACTGAAAAAAGTGAGGAGAGGCCCTTTTCCATCAAGGACTACACGTACTGGAATCAGTTGGCACAGGAATACGATTCGATCGAACAATCCAAAGAGTTGGATAGGGACATACTGGAGAAGCAGATGGAAATGTAAGTAATGAAAGAGTATTTATTTCCTGCCAAGTACCTAGAACGCCAGTCGGTAAGTAGATTGGAAGGTCAATTGTCTCTCGTTAATGGGATGGTCAGTTTTGCGTTTAAACGGTGCCAGCATATAGAACAATTTAGTTATTGAACGACATGCCTTTTGGTGGTCACGAGAGAGCACAGGTGAGTGGATGATGATATTTAACGTGCCAGTAAATATCATCATCCACTCCACCATCATCATCATCATCCACATGGAAAGAGTATTTCCTGCCAAGTATCTAGAACGCCAGTCGGTAAGTTGATTGGAAGGTCAATTGTCCCTCGTTAATGGGATTGTCAGTTTTGCTTTCAAACGGTGCCAGCATATAGAACAATTTAGTCTTTGAACGACATGCCTTTTGGTGGTCATGGTAGGTGAGTGGATGATGATATTTAACGTGCCAGTAAATTGGAAACGTATGATCGACTGGAAACGCCAAACAGAGACAATCAAGTGATAAACTGGCTTCTTCTAGAACTGGAATGATGCGTTTACAAGGTGATAGTGCTGCAGTTATATAACTAAATATCTCAACTGGTACATCGACTGGCAATGAGTAAATCAGTGTTAAGAGTAAGTAGAAGCGTATTTGGAATACCAGTATGGTTGGTTGGTTGTTTTGTACGCTCAATGACCGATTTATTTGTATGCACAATGACGGCTAATAAGGCCGGGACCTACAGCTTAACGTGGATTCCGATCCACAACAAACATCCATACCTATAACCTGGGATTCTAACCCCTCACGTATGGCATGAATATCAGTATGTTTTTGAATTGTAGAACAATAATATAATCAAGGTAGGTTCCAGATAATAGCTAGAAATAGTAGGTAATACTATTTATTATCTGGTAACCCAAAGAGCTATAAAAATTAAATTTAAAAAAATACATCAAAATCTAGTATAATAGAAAATTTGACAAATTGGGATGCTTGTAATTTAATACAGGGCATTTTAAATAGTCTTCAATTTATGATGATTTTGAAATAAGTTGGTTGGTTTGTACACTTAACGGCCTATTTTTATGCTCTATGACGGCTAAACAGGCCAGGAGCTACAGCTTAATGTGGATTCCGAACCATAACAAATAACCATGCCTAACTAGGTATTCGAACCCTGCACTTTTGGCATGCGAAATCAGAGCGCTAACCCCACAGCCATAAGGTTTGCAATTTTGAAATAAGTCTAATTATTTGCGATGTCCTCTCCGGATATAAAAGAATTTTTACAGACATGTTTCTTAAACATTCTTGCATTGAGAATTAAATAATTTTTTGCTGTTATAGGTCCTATATTAAAAGGTCTCATCGAAATTTTTATTATTTAAATTAATAAAAGAATTAATGGTTTGTTTTGTTCTGTGCTATTCTACTAGATATAATAATTATAAAAAAATTATAAAGAATTTGATATAAAATAATTATTTTATATTGAGTGTACCGTAGGTTTTCAAAATTAACAACAAATGGTGTAATAAGATAAAAACTTGCGCCCTATCTTGACTAGTTAAAATAATCTCGAAATTAATACGGAACCAGGAATTTATGAAAGCAAATAAAAGTTTAAACTGTATTAATACAAATATTTTAAAACACATAAAAATAATGACTGGGGGTAGAATTTTAAGTTGTAAAATACTTTGTCAATCTGTTTTATTTAAAATTTCCAACATGGTAAAGTTAGTTAAAAAAATCAACCTCTCAAAATAAAGCTGAGAGTGATACCATTAGGTGAACGTTATTATTTTGAATTTCCTGCAGTATTCCAAAAATATGTCACAATTCTAGCAGTTTTTTGTCACCTCATAACCAAAGCAACTTAAATCTCAATTGAAACTTTTTAGTAGATAAGAAAAATACTCCGTATAGATTCTCTACATAAGGATCAGTTATAATTCTTACAAAATGCTTTGCAATTTTTTTAGTGAGTTATGATGATTTCATATTATTTACAGTGAAATAATAATTTCCAAATTCGGACCTAGGCCTGCTCAGTTCTGTGGTATTGATTTAACTGGTTTTTGAATATTGCAGGATTCGAAGTTTGATGGAGGACTTTGTCTACCACAAACAGATGATGCAAAGTCTGAAGAGCTCTGTACGAGAATTAGAAAGGCTCATGAATTATTCCCAAGTACACCTGGAAAATATTCGACATTTAGCCAATAGAGAAAGCGCAGGTAAGGTGAAAAGTTTGATTTGTTGTATTAAATACTGAAATTCAAAAAATTTGATATTCAAAGAAAATATTACCTTTCTAGCTCAACAAACAATTAAATAAAAAACATTTCAGTAACATTAAGCACTCTTTATTATCTTACAACGAACCTGTTTACAGTTGTGTCGACCTGGGAGGTTACAGATCAAGGCAGTCGCAGTATGCCATCCGTTATGAACATCCTATCTCGAAGGTCTCCTTATCCTGGTACGAGGGTCCAGAGGTACCCTGTCCCGGATAAATACGTTCCATGGGATGTGATGTGGATAGCCTATGATCCGGTAGCATTTACGCAGCAACGGCCGGATTTCCCAGTTTTACTGCAATCTCACGTGGATGAAGATATTTTATTGTGAGTTATTGAACTAATTATTTTACCAACTAGAAATTGAAAGTACTATATTAATTAGATCACTTTCAATATTAAGCGAACATGCTTTAATCGTACAACATCATGAGTGATAGTAAAATGGCAAGATAATAATTTACGAGAGTGCCTATAAATTCTAGCTATTGTCGAATACCATAGTTAAGTTCACAATGAATTGCACAAAAATATATTATATTGGTGTATCAAAAACTGCAGTAAATATCTCATATACTAGCTTATAAGGTATTAATTAAGGACAGAAAAACAAAACATTCATTGCTTGCTAAATTAGGGATACACAATAACTTTAGCTACAAAAGGACAGTTTCCTAAACTGAATTCTGAAGAGATACGAATTCATTTGCTGTTTCCTAGGTACGTAGTAAGTTGGTGATGCAA
Organism: Linyphia triangularis; assembly: GCA_963978545.1. Classification (NCBI taxonomy): domain Eukaryota; kingdom Metazoa; phylum Arthropoda; class Arachnida; order Araneae; family Linyphiidae; genus Linyphia; species Linyphia triangularis. Next base: position 25,875,913 of record OZ021726.1, on the reverse strand, counting down.
ATACGTATTAGCGCTATCCAGACCGGCGTCTTATAAAAGGATTCTTTTAAAATTAAATATTGTGGAAGGTCATTTAAGCAACGTACAGAATTTCTGTCTGTCTGTAATATGTGGACTAATGAAAAATTAATTTGAACCCTTACTAATGGCATGAACTAATTCTTATCTATGAATATTTTTCTACTTTACATTTGGATTTTAAATAGGTACTCAATTTCATCCCAAAATATTATCTTGACCTAGCATGATATTTTGTAAACACAGAACACAAAATATATTGTAATACAAGATGCTTAATGACTTGGAAAGTCAACTAAAAGTATTTTCTTCCATTTTATTGTTCATCTCACTGGTTGTGTGCCAACATTGAATTCTCTCTTTTAGGTTGCGTGAAAAGCATGGTCCTGATCAGGCACTTCCAGTATTTGCATGGAACAGCGTTTCCGTCAACCCGACTGGAATAGGACTCGACAGGCAATCATGGATCCTGAGTAACGATGGGTCACCACTTGTTTATAAACTGGACAGTGAAGGAGTTCCCCAGTGAGTAACTGCCTTTCCTACTTCTTTTATTATGATAAAATTCATACCATTTGTTAACTTCCTTCAACAAGTACTTTACTTTGGTTGAACGCACCATAAGAAGCATCATTCGGTTGCAAAAAGAATGATTTCAATAAGAACTTAAAAATGACTTAAGATTATTGTTTTTTCTTTAATGTTATTCACTTTAAAATTTGCATAAATGTTCGAATAACACAATCATTTAGTTATGAAATCTTCTGTATCATCCTGACTCATTAAAAGTGTAATAAAAGTAACAAAAAATTTCATCATTCTTATGAAATCTCTTCTAGTGAACTAGTGAATATACAAATAATGATTCGCTTTAGGACTAATACCTAGCTAAGTTTTCATAGTAAATCTCAGATAATAAACCCTTTATATACAAAGATCAAGTTCTTTCCTTTAAGTTAATTATGCTTTGCGACTTTAAGGGAGGTTTTTTCAATTTTCAATCATCCTCTAAATCTCTATCACATCTAGATTAAAAAATGATTATCATAATTTTTATGACTAACTTCAGCTTTCACTTTTTGTGTTCTATTATCTCTAACATGCCAAATTAAATATATCTTTAATCCAATTATACTCCAGTGTATATATTTATATTCCTTGATCTAATTTCGAAGTTTTTATTTAAATCTCTTTACAAGCTGATGCTGGCTGGGTCTCTTCCATAAAATTAATTATCATTGTAAAATATATAATGACTAGATTACAATATCTTTTAAAATAAATATAAAGTAAATAAAGTATTAAAATTAAAGTGATCTAACTCTGTGAAATATATTTATGAGATATAATTATGAATGAATCGCTTTAAGTTTTCTGAATACTGCAGATAAATGAAAAGTGTTCTATATCTCTTCAAAAATTATATTTTCTCTAATTGTCAATTTTAAATCACAAATAAACTTATTTCTCAATAAGGCACGCAAAAGACGAACTTCAATTTAACTTTAATTATAATTATTAACTTTTTTACTAATTTAAACGCATACTTATTTAATTGTCATCTATAACACGTGTAAAAAGCCTTTCCAACGCACTCAGTCATAACTAAAATAATTCAAAATAAATTTTAAGCACACTAGGCACATATGTTTGTATTTACAGGAACCCTATGGGTAGAACAGGACTACGAGGAAGAGGATCGTTACCACGTTGGGGTCCCAATCACTACATCCATGCCATCATCACTAGGTAAACTGCATTTCTTCCTAATGAACTTTTTTTTGCATTTCTGGATTCATAAGAACGTTGATCATTTACAACAGCGTTAGCCACTAAGCGGTCCACTGGCCGGATTTGGCCCACGACATATTTTTCTGCGGCCCGCCGGCATCGCAGAAGATTAAAAAAAAATCATCAAATTTCATGATATGGAGTTTTTCTTGCATAATTGTAATTTATCCAAAATAATATGTGTTAATTATGAAGAACAGAGTTCTCTACTAAGTGCCCGAAGAAACTATATGAAGAAACTTTCAGTAAGGTGGTTTTCATCAAGAATACAAATAAATAACTTAACTGAATCGCATTTGAACAATTTATTAGAATTGATTGCAACAAATACTCCAAAAAACGTCGACTCCATCATAAAATAAACAGAACAATTTCGATAGTCATTGTTTCACAATTGATATCGACTAAAACGGATTAATTTAGAAGTACATTTTAAATACTTTTATTAAAAGTTAGGTCAAATCGCATTATCACGTTGAAAAAAAGATTCACTTCTTTTTTAGATTTTGATTTACAACTAATACAATTTTTTTTTTTTTAATTATTTAAAAAAAAAAAAAAAAAAAAATCAAACTCCAATTACAATTTTATTAAGACTATTTTTTTCCAGTTTTCAGAAGTGCTATATATTGTTAAATATATTAGAATTAAAGATACATATTTTGGTGTATCCGGCCCGCGAAAAGCTCCAACATAAGTCATACAGCCCGCCTTTAGAAGTTAGTGGCGAACGCTGATTTACAGGATGTTCCAAAATATACTTACCGAGATCTAACGTCATTTCTTCGGTTGATCCTAAGTGTAATGTGTTGACGTTTTAAGGATATGAACATTTCGCCGAACACTTGCCATCTTTGATGTTTTTTATGAATATTTGTGGGAGAATGCCATTGCACTTGATTACCCAAATAACTATGGTTGTGACTTAGACTGGCCTCTCTTATACCACAGACCTGAACGTGTTGGAATTTTATTTATGAGGTCTCTTGAAGGACATGGTCTATTCATGGGTTGATGTTTGGAAACAAATCCCTAGTCGTCTCTGATTGGCAGACTTCCCGCGTCTTCCGGTTACTCACTTCCGGCAGAGTATCTCCGTTAGTTTTCAATGCATTTGTCATTTCGATTCAAGGTTTGCTTTGCTTTAAAAACTCAAATGAGCAGCGACTATTTTCAAAAATTGGAGCTTTTAGCTCAGATGAGATAAAAAGAGAAATTAATTATAGATGGAGGGATCGATTTATCCGATTCATTGGATGTTTTTTTAAAGCAAACTGTTTGTTCACGATACCAGACATAGGCCAGAAGTCTCGTTTGGATACATTTATATGTACCAAATTTTGTTTTAGATACCCAATTTGATGAAATAATGATTTTCTTTTCCTCAAAAGTTTCAGCTCATATGATATAATTTTACATTTTAAGACATAAATAATTTATTTAATATTAATTTCCTTTGCTTGACAGGTTTGTATTTTTACAGATTAGGCTGTATTTCTTGTAACGCTACACAAATTTATACAGTACTTTAAATTAAAGGCCATGTTTTTAATATATTTTTTTTAAAGGTGTTAGAGTGAATTATTTGTGTAGATCATTATAAAAGGTGTATTATAACTTCAAATGGTGTCTACTAAAATATTTAAGGGTCATTCCGTGCAAAGAGGAACAAATTTTAATAAAGAATCTAATTTATAGAAATTTTTATACAAAAAGATTCAAAGTTCATTCCTGGTAGTTCCTTTTTTTAATAAATTAATTTCTAAAAGTGGACAACACTCGAATTCCGGTTGAGTTTGTTCAATTTTGATGGAAGTGGGTGGTGCGATTAAAAAAAACGTATAAAATAATTTATTTTTTGCCGACCGTAATATTAAGGATTTTTTAATTACTATATTACTTCAATATTAAAAATGATTGAAACAAGTATTTCATTGATTTTAAAATGGATAATTTTGGGTAACATAAGTTACCAGAAATGTGTTTACTTTCATATGATATTAAAAAAAAATTTAACATATATTTGTTAGCATAAATTATTCTTAGCTTTAGATACATGCTTTGTTGTCAGTTTTGGTTGCAATGTTATTAAAGACTTGCCATTTTTCTAATCAAGCCTAAGGTTATCAATTTAGAAATTTTTAATATTATATTATGTACTAATATTGATTTCAATATTTTGATATCAATTGTGGTGGTTCTTGCAAACCCATCTTAAAAGCTGATACCTGGTAAAATGTGAAAAGGTACATTTTTAATTCATTCAATGTGTACAAACAAAATTTATTCTATTAGTCCGAGAGGCGACTGCAATTTTTGAACCCCATCGAACATCATTCTGAAGTTTTTATAAAATTTGGAGAAAAGTGAGTAGATTACGATTCCACTGGTCTGCCATTGCAAAAATGGCCGAAACTGATCAGAAATCGACTTGGAATGAGTTGAACTAAAATCCGATTGCCAAATATGTCATTACGTGCCAAAAAGAAAACAAACTTTTTCGTCTGGCAACCCACTGCATTTTGATTTTAAATGAAAAAAAGCGCAAACGATTTCTGATTTCTGGCTTGAAAAACTTGTATCCTTTAAAAGTAAGCCAAATTAGCGACATCAAATACGTTATCAGTGACGTAATGTTTATTGCCAATTTGGCTCATTTGTGAAAGATGCAAGTAAGCCATAGCCACACATCCGAATCGTCTGCAACCTTTTAATTTAAAATTAAGGGGGGAGGGTTACCAAATAAAAAAAATGCTTATTATTTGGCAAGTTATGGCGCATTTGGCAAATGGATTTAGTTCAACTTATTAAAAGTCGATTTTTGATCAGTTTCGGCCATTTTTGCCACGGCAGACCAGTGGATTCGTAATCTACACACTTTTCTCTAATTTCTATAAAAAATTTAGAATGATGTTCAATGGGGTCCAAAAATTGCAGTCGCCTCTCAGTCTATATTTCATATCACATTTCATACCTATATTTTATACCACATTGCGTAACGAAGCAACATCGCCCGTACTTCCTTCTTGACTACACTTTATTCATATTAAAATTTATAACTATGGATAAATACTAAGACTCCCCCCCCCCCCCCTGAGAACGACACAGTTTGTATCCACAAACACGGCGATCAAACACCAACCGGAAGTTGCGAAAAGTCTCTGTGGTCTCGTCCGGTTTACATCGCCATCTATGCACCGCTTCTCACCTCAAGTCATGAATAGACAGAAACTTAACGTCATTGTCTAATCTGTAAATGAGGATTGAAATATTTGTCAACCCAACAGACGTTCTCATGAAGGCGGTGACCAATTTTTTTTTTTCTATTTGAAAAGAATCATTGAGATGGAAGGCAAAGACATTGAGAATATAGTTATTTAAATGACTTGTCATGTACATTGTAATCTCCTTATTATAACTTATCTATTCCTTTATGTACATGCTTAATAAAGCTTTATTTCTGTAAATGACGAATGTTTCGGCGCATTATAGCCCTCGTGTTGCTGACTGCGCCAGATAGTCTGAAATCTTTACTTCTGTTAGTTATGTTTTGTTACACCCTGTACTTGAAAAATGCTATAATCAAAAAGTACATATTTATAAGATCCTAAAAACATATTTGAACTCGTTTAGAATGCTTAACTAAATAAACATCTCTGTTGATTTCCAGGTTTCAGAAAGCAAGAGAAGCATTTTTATCCACTAAAGGACTGGAATTTGTTGTGCTGTGGACGGATAGGAGGTTCCATCTTTCGATTCCAGGAGTGAGTTATTGAATTAAATATAGATACGCAAAGGATTGCATTATTTACACTTAATACCTCGGCGCGTTATCATATCATCTACTTGAAATGCTTTACAATTAAAGCGGAAAATTAGCGTTTATGAAATAAAAGATACATAGTAAGACTTTTTCCATTCTCTTAACATTCATACGTTGACAGATTTTGTCATAAAAGTTGTGTATAAGTTAAAGAGACTATGTGCTATCAGATGAGACGTCTTATAAAGTTGAGCGTGAATATTTAGAAAACTATATATGATACACGAAAGTTTTTATAATTTTTCTAATCCAGTTCAATTCGTTTTGTACAACTCAAACTCTAGAGCGTGCTTGCGTGTAATATGAAGCAATAAATTATCCAATAAGATGCTTATCATCATATAAAACGCACAATCTATGACAAAAGCAGAAAATAGTTTGATTTTTTTCTTCCTTGGCAAATGTTTTTGGTTGATGGCTCAAAGGACTTTTATCGAACTGGAGATCTAGTAATGGTGGGATCGTACACCAAACAGTACATTAGAGAAATTGCTTTCAATAGGTGTTATCTTTTAAGTGGCATACTGCATTATGTCCATTTTAAATGAAATCAAGAAAATAGATATAAAGCTTGCTTGAATAACTACTACAGTATTATAACTGCAACTACAGTATTATAACTGCAGTTGGAGATTGTTTCAGGAGACCTGTTATGTATTATATGTGTAAACTCTAACTTAACTAAAAGTAAAGTAGTATTTTTCTTGTTTATGAGGGTTGCGCATGGTTATTACAAATGTTGCTGTCAATATTCACAACCTAAGAAAATGTGCTTATGATTAATAATAAGATTTTAGAATACTGATTTTTTTTTATTGGAACAGGGCTTTGTTGCTGGTGAACATCGTTACGAGGTAATAAAGTCTATGTTTAAAACTCAGGTAACAGGAAATACATTGTGGACGGAATCAAGCTCTGTCACTAAAGTAAGTAACTCCAGAACTTTTTGAAAGATAATAATAACAGAATAACAGCATGCAAACATGATATTAAAAACTTATTTTTAAATTATAGGTAATCACAAAAATAACGTTTTTAAAAGATTCGTTGGTTAATTGCAATCTTAATCCCAGAAACTACATTTTAATATAATTAGTTCAAGATAAATATAAAGAAAATTTCCCTTTGACAACAGTATTATATACATTTTGAGTATGTCTTAAAGGTAGTTTCGGAGTTAATATATATTTAGCTATTAGTTATAAGCCATCAGTGTAAATTGCAAAAATGTATAAAATAAAAGAAGTAAGTATTTATAAAAAGAAACTGTGTGTTATTCATGGTAATACTGGCGTACTATGAAATAGTCAGAAAGCATTGCACTTCAATGTTTCATATTCCTTTAACAAGTTGAATGCTCTTTCAGCCATCGGTGGCTGACAGTGCAAAATATGATATAAAACTTAAAAATTTATATGGCTGTAAGTAATTACTGAATTTTTAAAAAAAATGTACTTAATTTTTATTTATTATAGGATTATATCATTAATGCATTTTAATGGATGTTATTAAAACACGGTAAACATAAAAACAGTTGTTCTTCGCAGGTATCACAAAATGTGACTTCTCGTTTAGTTATTTTTATGGCCATTGCTCCATTATAATGTGTTAAATTTTTTCTTACCATTTCACTTTGTCGTAAAAGGAACTCCGGTTTCGAGCCGAAAGATAGACGAGACAAAACAGACTTGGACCATAACGTGTTGGATGAATGTCTAAAAGCATTTCATTCTAAACGTAAATATCTTCTAGTGCGATAAGAAGCAGTGATCATAATATATTTACATTGCTGTATCGAGTAAATTTCAATCTGTTAGTAGTGCTCTTCGCATTGCTATACTGCAATATCAGCGTTTCTAAGCAACGTGCGTGGCCTGATGGGGATTTCCTTAAGAATTCGTGTGGCGCACAACGTGTTAAGGGCTTGAATCAAAAGAAAATGTCATAAAACTATTAAAATTTATTCAAAATGTTCTACAAATAGTATTATTCATTTGAATGCATTCATAGTTGTACTACGGCTTACATTTTGTGTTTTGTGAAATCTCTGACTCATAATTCTATAACCATCTGATTAAAATGCCTTTTTAAATCTTTACAGCCAAATTTGCAAATCTTTTGTTGGTATTCACATTCTGATGAAGGTATTTACTAGGGATTGGAACGGATATCCGGCAAATATCCGATATACGGCATATCCGGCTGATTTTTCAATTTACGAAACCCCGTCGGATATCCGATTTGAAATACCGGACACCCGATAATTTCTTTCGGATATCCGGCTGTATATCCGACCACCAGGTATCCACAAGAAATAATTTTTTGAAAAAAATAATGATCTTTTTCGGACAAAGGGAACACCGCATCCTACACTTTTTTTTTTCAATTTTTTTTTTCTTGGACATAAATTGCAGTCAAATTAGAAAACTAAAACAGAAAGAGGCGCCGTATTATTGACGCCGAGTTGATAAGCATAAACCATTCCTCCAATCTTTTTCCATACACATCCTTCATACGTGTTTTGTAATATGTTCTTTTCATTCCAAGTTTATGATCTGATTAACTCCAGATGTTATATTTGAATGCTTCTGCGTAAAACTCGAACCGAAATACTAATAAATAGTACTTTTTTTTTCATAACATAAGTGACTTAAGAGTTTTAGTTATTCTCACTTCCTCCTTTTTTTCTGACATTTGCTAGCGAGTAAAAAGCAATAAATGGCCAATGCGCAATCCTCAATGCTTTTTTTTTTTGTTCTATCGACGATAATACCCTATCCCTTTATGCTGTGAATGGTATGGTCTAATTTCTGATTTTTCATTAGCAGAAGTTGAAAGCTGGTATATTTTTTCTGACGTAAAATGAAGTATTGTAATTTGTAATTTTTAGGTCTTTAAAGCAGCGCCACAATGTGGAATTACATTTAGCTCTCTAGAATGCCTTGAATTTTAGTTTTCTCCAATTACAATCCAATTTATAATTTTTAATAATGGCTCATTTAAAATCACCCATTTGGAAGTATTTTAAAATTAATGGGAAATGACGAAAGCAAAGCCCTATGTGTTACTTGTCCACAGAATCGTTTAAAAACTGTGCGCGGCAAAAGCCCAAAATCCTTTTCCATAAAACCCTTATGGAACCATTTAATGAGTGTGCATAAGGAAATTCACCGAAGCTTTAAAGACTCACTAAATGCATCAAATATTGATTAACAAGAAAAAACAACTCATCAAAACAAGAAATGCACGCAGACAACATTGGAATCGAAATTATTTGTACCAAAATTGTGGAGTTTAGATGATCCTAAAGCAAAAGCCTTAACCACAAAAATATGTAAGTACTAATTTTGTTTGTTTATATTAAATATATATTTTAAATATGGTATAACATAAGGTTGATGAATTTTGGGTTCGAAATTTTTTAAGTTTATATTTAAAGACGGAATATTCCGATAGATCCAATTTAAGTTTTCTACGAGATTTCTTTAAATCCGTAATGTTTTAGGTGCATTACAAAAAAAATAGACTTCAATTTCATAAAATATTTAAAATAAATCTTTTGTTATTAACAAATGCCTCCGGTATAATTTTGTAATCATTTATCAATTATAAACAATGCATAAAGTAAATTGAAAGTAGCTATATTTTGCACTTCAACATTGTAAAAAAAATTTTAATATAATTTTAGGTGAGTTAATGGCTCTTGATGCTGAACCATTCTCCATTGTGAATAGAGAAGGCTTTGGTCAGTTATTAAAATACCTAGCTCCTCGTTATCCGCTTCCAAATAGAAATTATTTTCGTGATAAAGCCCTGCCAGAACTATATGAAAAACTAAAAGTATCAATATTACAAGATATCAAATCAGCAACAAAGATCTCTTTCACTCATCAACTAAAGTTTAAATAAAAAAAATTAACTCACCCTAATAGCACACATCCTCCCAGGGAGGTCCCTAGGAAGTCCCCAGTCATCCCCGGGACTACGAATGACTTCCCAGGGACTTCCCTGGGAGGATGTGTGCTATTAGGGCAGTGGCGCGACAGCCCTTGTGGACTAAGGCCTGCTGGGCCCAGCTCAGCTTTTTCGACTGTGGCATTTGTGTGTCACATAGCAGATGTTTCAGTCAGATGGTCATTCTGACGCCGAACCCCAGTGTTTAGTTCCCAAGCATGCATGGTCCTCCTCAGTATATTTCTTTCAGGTATAAACAGCTAAGTCAACCTTGCCCAGTTCGCGAATCAAACCATGGACCTGTGGCATGCAGTGCGGTGCGCTAACCACTAATTATAATTTACTTAATACTTCATATCATGACCATTTTTTTCGTATAGCATATCGTATAACTATCGTTTTTAGTATATAGACCGAATATCCGACCGGAAACCCGCGAAATCCGTTTCGGATATCCGTATCCGGTAGACATGGTACCCCGGATATCCGAAATCCGGTATCCGGCAAAACTTACATCCGTTCCATCCCTAGTACTTACTACTCACAATATAAAACTCCACATGCACGAATGCAGAACTAATATTTATAAATTGTTTACCTTCACATTTGACTATACCTGTTACATTTGTTTACCTTATAATTTGACAACACCTTCCTCTCACCTTCATCTGACAGCTCTAACATTATCTTTCTTACCTAAGTTCTTCCGCGACTGTGTGGTGCCAAAGAAAGAGCTCTCCGAGTCCACGGACTCCACCGAGGAGAGCTTTCCGAACATCCTGGAGAGCGAGGAGAGCCTGAAAGTGTCGTGTGATGTTGTTATGAAGGGGTACATGGACGACCCCTGCAACACGGATCAAGCATGGAAGGAGGTGGAACTGTGGCATGTGCATTTCGATACGGCGGAGAATGTATCGGAGCAACTGCAGGTGAAATTATGATCTTGTGATATTTACTTAATACAGGATGTCTCAAGGAAGACTAACACTTTTGAAAGTGAATGATTAAAAAAAAAAAAAATAATAATAATCTGAAGGCGATCGTAATGGTCAATTTTGCTGCATAACTTGAGCAATAACGGAATTTTATCCATCAATACTTATATATAGTTGCAAAGTTTACCAACAGATGGAGCTGTTAACTTTTGAAACTGAACCTTGAGAAAGGTTCAATTTCAAAATTTAATGCTAAAATATTTTGTGTGATAAAAAATTATTAATAATAATAATAATAAAACCTGGTCTGAACATGTTGCAAAATCTTCCAACTGATGTTTTAATTGCGTCATGTTGCTACTGGAAATGGTGGTTATTTTGAAAACATCGTTTTGAAGTTTGTATAACATCTTTAGACCGTACATTTTTAAAAGTTTATTAATCAATGGCGCCATCTGTTGATGAACTTTGTAATTATTTTTGAAAATTGATGGATAAAATTCTCTTGTTTCTCATGTAGAATGCACAGAAAATGGTACACTTCTATCGGGTTCTGTTTAATTCATTTCTCAAAGTTATCAGTCTTTTTCGGGCCAAGTTGTAGATGAAATTATATTAATGATAATCTTAACAGTTTTATGGTGCAAGTCAGAGGGATCTTCTGGCGGTAACTTGTATAGCATTGCGACTTTTGTAGTCCCATTTCTTAAAATACCCTTTGTATTGAAGTAACAGCACAATACTCAAAAAGATCACTGATAGATTTTAAAGAGTAGTGGGGATTTGTGTTTTCAATAATGCATGTTTAAAGCTTTTAATGAACAGTTTGAAAAAGCCTAGCTTTTGTCGAATTGTTCATAGAAAGTTCGACATGGGTCTAGTTTCAATAATGTATAAACATATTTATCTGTCTAGCTATTGCTGAATATCTGTTGCACGTTTGTGGTTAATTTTCATCCCATGGTTCTTTTTTGATATTTTAAATTCATATTAAGTGAATTATGATCCATTGTCATTAATCAGTATTAGGCTAGTATTACGGGAGCTCGTAATGAGGGAAGTATTGGTAATCCGAAAAACTATGATCAAAATAATTAAAAAAGAAAAACAACTCTATATAGAGATTCTAGATCAGCGTCAGCCACTACGCGGCCCGCGGGCCGGATTTGGCAGATATTATATTTCTGCGGCCCGCCGGCTCCACAGAAGATAAAAATAATAATAATAATAATTATAACAATAATAATAATAATAATAAAAATTCACTGTATGGACTTTCTGTTTACATAAATGTAATTCATCAGAAGTAATATTTATTAATTATGTAGAGTACAGTTCTCCATTACATACCCGAAGAAACTATGCAAGGTGGTTTCCATCAAGAATTTGTTGCTGTCAATTGACTGCAAAAAATATTCCAAAAGACATTGACTCTATCATAAAATAAACTGAACGATTTCGACCCCCATCGTCTCACAATTGATATTAACTAAATCGGAGTAATCTGGAAGTACAGTTTAAATATTTTTAATAAAAGTTAGGTCAAGTCGCACTGTCACGTTGAAACAAAATTTTCGGTTCTTTTCTAGACATTTATTTACTAACAATGAAAACTATTTTTTTTTATTATTATTTGAGAAAAAATAATCAATTATCAAGTGTAATTTTAATAAGATAAAAAATATTAATATTTTTTTCAAGTTTTCAGAAATGCTATGTATTATTAAATCGATAATAATTAAAGACACACATTTTGGTGTATCCGGCTCGCGGTAAGCTCCAACATAAGTCATACGGCCCGCCTCTAAGAGTTAGTGGCGAACGCTGCTCTAAATTCTAAAATACACATCATTCGACATGGGACAGATAAAAATTACTCCATAAATTCCATAAAATTTTAAAGTCAACCAAAAAAAAAAAAAAAATGTGAGTTCTCTAGGAAAATAGTGCGAAATCATTCAATTGAACAAAAATCCCTTCTCAAAATGTTTTTTTTCTCGATAAAGATCTAAGAAAGATTTTTTGTATAAGATTTATAACTTATTTCTATCTGAAAAGTTATAAATATACAAATAAGATATAAATGTTTCTGTTAAGTACATTCACGCATTTATCACATCATTATTTTCAGAAAAACTCCAAGATATACACAATAAACTAAAAAGTTGTTTAACTGAATGGTTCTCTTAAATCTATTTGTAAATTCTCTTAAATAGAAACTTTCTAATTATAATCTTTCATAGACTTCGATGGGTTGGAGGCTCATTACAGAAGATGCATTCTTCAAACTTCCCGCAGGACAAGCCGTACTCTTACAAGACATCGCGAGGAAGATGAAAGCCACCATTCTGTGAGAAATCAACATGAGAATATTTCCTCAGAGCGCACACCCATGAATTTTATAAATTATACGTTGTTAATTAAAGTAAATTAATAATTCTTAATTGTATGTTATTGTTTGACTCAATGCAGATTTAATAAGAATGGTTATTAAGGGAGACCCGTAAGCAAAAACCTAATGAATTTACTAGCACCAAATTTTTTTTATATAAGTAAAACATCTATTTTTAAACAATTTTTGACACAATTTTTTGTTTTTTAAATGTAATATTTTTTTTTATTTTAGTTTATTATTGTTTTTTGGCCGAAATATATCCCTTTTTAAAAAACTACTTCTTCTATAATTTTTATAATTTTTTTTTGATTTCAAAACTAATTAATTATGTTAAAGTATAAAGTCTAAAGAAGTAGGGAGGGATTTTTTTTTTCAATTTGTTTGACAAACAACTACAAAAAATATATATTGTGTTTCTCACTAAAAATTTCTAAATTTTCACAAAAAAATCCCATTTTTTTATTTCCCTTTTTAAAAAAACTACTCCTTCTTCAATTTTTATATATATATTTTTTAATTTCAAAATTAATTAATTATATTAAAGTATAAAATCTAGAGATGTAGGGAGAGATTTTTTGTTTGTTTTTCAATTTGTTTCACAGATAATTAAAAAAAATATATATTTTATGTTTTTCACTAAAATTTCTAAATTTTCACAAAAAAAAAATCTCATTTTTTTATATCCCTTTTAAAAAAGACTACTCCTTCTTCAATTTTTATAATTTTTTTTAATTTCAAAACTAATTAATTATATTAAAGAATAAAGTCTAAGCATGAAGGGAGAGATTTTTTTTCAATTTGTTTGACAGATAAACAAAAAAAAAATATTTTGTTTTTTTCACAAAAAAATTCTAAATTGTAGCAGAAAAAAAAAATCTCATTTTTTTAATTCTTAACAAAAAGTTAACCCAATTTACTAAAAAAACTCTCGCTACATTTATAAAACAGATATTCAATATTTCAAAAATATTAACAGTCTAGTTCTAAGTAAATTTTTCTCAAAGCCTTATCATTTAAGCGCAGTCAAAATTGCCAAATCTAGATTTCGTGAAAAATGGACTTAAAAATAATAATTTCCGTACAATTTCATAGCAGATCGGCATGTAAAAGTTTAAAAATCAAATGTTTGCATTTCCCTAGAATTCTGAAATTTTGACCATGTCTGCTTGAATATATATAGCTTAATTTTATGCAATAAAATAACAAATCTTTTTTTTTTTTTCTTTCATATTTTTTCGATATTTAGGGTACGGGTCTCCCTTAACTTTTTATACTTTAATTTAACCTTGAAAGTTTATATCTCGATGTCACTTATCTTCTGGATAATTATAATAAAGCCCATCTTGATGAATGTACTAGTTAATTAACTATATGAAACGAGTTTTAAACATTAAATCACGTAATGGAGTTCATATCTAGTCAGTATTTGAAACTAATCATTTTTCTAGGACGACCAATTGTACCGCAGTTGGATATTTTTAACGATAGCGTTATATCTCGTATCATGGTGAGAAGGAGCGCGACAATTTACGCAAGACAATTTTATTTAAAACTTACATTACAATTAAAGTAAATTACAAAAATATTTTAATATATTATTGGAGACGATTGATTAACCTGCAATTGGAAACATCATACATAGAAGATTATTTTTATTTAGAATTGGGAGATCTTTAACTTTAAGTAGCTTCTTTAAAAAAAATCTTGTAGTGTTTTTTGTTAATCTAATTTCAGGTTAAACAATTGGGATTTAGCTTTGCTTCCAATAATAATTATTCCTATGTATAAATTATACGTGTCATGTTGTTAATAAAGATTGTTTGCTTAATTGGTATTTTTATTTCTGCTACACATTAAAACTTACATAGTGATAATTTAAGATTTGTATCAATCAATGAGTAAGAGTCTAACTGACTCATACTCATTTATTGATAGGAGCGTACATTTATAGATAGGAACGCACTGTATCGTAACGGATGAATGGAAGCTTCATTACAAAACAATTTCAAAATGGAAGATCATCTGTTGATGACTATTTGTATCAATGCGATGACTTTAACATGAAATAATCAGAGTTTCAAACTTGCTTCGCTTTTTTTTCTAATTTCAAATTTTCGACTGTACCGTGATTATCCATGGTGTTTCAACTTGTAAATCTTGAGAAAGGTTCAGTTTTAAAATTTAATTTTAGGATATTTCCTATCTACGGAATACATACATCCCACATAATAGAATATAAACGCCAATAGGATTTTACCAATTCTAAAACTCATCGATTATTGTACAACTGGATCAGATCATTTAATGGTAAGATATCTGTTGTTTTTTCTCTTGCCTAGAATACAGTGGTACCTAATGATTCCAGTTAATAACACCAGTGGGACATATTGTCCTGCCATTTTAAATTCCTTCCCCCACTCCTCCCTCATAATATGATTATGATAAAGTATGATTAATTTCAACAGGTCATATCTATCAGGGCTTTAAAAAAAAGCTTAAAAAATAAAGTAAATAAATGAATGAATGGTAGTATAAGAGTTAACCAAGGTGGAAAACTTAATATTAGCAAACAATTAGACAATCTATCAATAAGGGCTAGAATTTATAGAAAAATTTATTTTATACAAACATATTTCTCGAACAATCTCTTGTATAATTGTGTTATTGATGCCCAAGATTGTTTCTAACGAGACTTTTACGAACCAAAAATTCTAAAGTAAATAGTTTAATCATCATCATCAATTAACCAATAAAAGCCTTTTTAAAAACTGAAATTAGATTTCCTCAATAAGGAATTACTAAAATAGTAATCCAAAAGAAATCAATAAACTGAATTTAGAAGAGTATAAAGAAAAGTTACTTAAAAAGAACTGCAATATCAGTATCATGATTACTTAATATCAACGGCAGACATTTTAGTTACATTAGTTACTATCGAGTGTATGGAAATATCACACATTTGAATTTTAGTACAAATGAGGAAGAAATATCGATATTCAGTTCAGGCGTGCAGTAAAATAAAATCTCACACTTTCAATCAATATTAGAGATAAATGGTATTGTGCTTATGTTTTTGGTTATTTTCAAAAGGTGGCTCAGTAAATGGCCCAGAATTGCCTATTTCCAGTATTTTTTATAATAGTTGTAATGAAAGCATAGTTTATGAACACAAATTCAAAACATATATATACCTGCATGTTCGCCGTAACGTCAGATAGTAGTTGACTTTGACGTCACATGCATAATCGTCATAGAGTAGTTAACAAGTTGTTTGATATTGTTGAATAATTTTTTGAGGTTGTTGAATCATTTAACTATAGAACTTCTTTACTAACATTTAGATTGACATCTTGGTTTTTGTTTTTTCCTTTTATAAATATTTATATTCTCCTTCTTATTAAACAATATATATAAAAGGGTTTCCCTCTTCTGTTATTACAAATTCAATTTGAAGTACTATTTTATTTTGATTTTTGAATAAGTTAAATATACCTCTTTGAAAGAGAAAAGTCTTTTGCACACAGTTCCTTCTATAGTTTTTATTTAATGTATCCTTTATATGCAGCTGAGCATACATCTGCTACCTTGTTTGATCATCTGAATAACTATCCGATGTTATTTCAATGATTTTCAAGTGTTCAAGTGACTATACCTCCATGATTCTGTCAATAATAGGCGAAGTTAATGAGGTAAAGAGTTGGGTATTTTTTTCTTGATCATTTTAAAGAAAAATAATATTATTTTTTCAATTTTCTTTTGCATTTCGTTGATATGAAAAGTCAATGCACTTAAATAACTTAGATTGCAATTTTTGGTCGTTGCTATGGAAGTAAAGTAGAGCATGATTCTCCAAATGTATTGGGACTGAAGATGTTGGGATAACAGATTCTTCGTATGATTGGTCTTTGAAAAAAAAATAAAAAATTATACCCTTGTGATAGGGGGGGGGGGGGGAGCAATATGAAATAACATAAAAAAACTGAGTATAATTTTCATCACCCATATTACAAATAACTTTTGATAGGGTAATTCTATATTTTATGTAATACTACCTGGCCAATATCGCTCGTCTTTGGCCAATCCCGAAGTGGAACGTTATAAACCGGCCGTTGTTAGATATTGGTCAATCTCGCCCAATGCTGGATAAAATATACTGAAAATCTTAAAATGTTGATGCACAGTTTTAAATTTGAAATATTTTATTCACAAGAAAAGATGGAGGGCAAAATATGCATTTTGTGATGTTTTGACGTGTTCATTTAATAAATATCATGTACTTTGGAAGGATGCTCGAATTTCGGCTAAAATCGGCCAATCTTCCAGCACTTCTCTTTTCGACATTAGCCAATATACTGCTGGTACTGCCTTACCTAGGTTATAAGTGATATTAAATTAGTAATACTACTATATTAAATAGTAATACAGAAGTAGGCTTTAAGTTTAGAAAAATAAGTAAGACATTTTGAAATTGTGGACTGGAACAGTTTCGGTTAATCGGTATTAGGAAAATCAAATTACTGTATTATGTATCATAACATTGTACGAATTGTTCCCCCCCCCCCACTTTTTTTGAGCAAAAACTAGTGAACTTGCGAATTTAGAATTGCTTAGAGCAGTTGCTTTTTTTTTGTGGAAGTAAATCAAAGTTCATACTGTGTTTTATTGATGAGAGATATAAGATTTCTTAGGTTTCCTCAACTCTCTTCTATTGATATTTTCCTTTTTCTATACTACTAGAATCTGATGCATAGTGTATACATTCAAAACTTCAGGAAACTTTGGAACTTTTTCTGATTTTTTAAATTCGAGATTTTCATATAAAAAAAAATAACTCAATAGTAACTGTAAATGAACTGCTCTTCAGAAGCTAATGTCGTAGTCTTTAAACTGATAAATCATTCATAAATTTTGGTTTAGGCAAAAGAAGGGAAGAGGGATCGTCATAAAAACAAAAAACCCTCTAGAAATAATATAAAAGAAAACATTATTCAATGAAATTAGATAAAGTTTATCAGTAAATGAGATTACTTGATCCAATATTATCTTAAATGACATATCCTCTCAGCATTGAACAATCTGACAAAACAATAATATTTCATTCGGCGTAAACTCGTCAGAAATTGATGAAAAGAAATGTCCGAGTTTGACACCAAAGCAGTTTACGGAAATAACTTTACTAAGGAAAGAATGACCACGCAGACGATCAATCTGAATGGTATTCATGATGAGGTAAGCTTTCGTTTTTACCGTAAATAATGGAACAATTTCAGGAGGTGGTTTTCGTTAAGCTGGTTTATGATGTTTTAGATTTCAGCAATAGAAAATAATACGAAGCGACGTTTGGAGGAACGTATAGCAACATTAGAACATGCAAAATACGGCGAGTTTTAATTCGTATTTGAATTGACTTTTATGTATTATTACTGAAAATGTAGACTGAAAGTATTTATTATTAATAGTTAGTTTAACCGTGATGGAATATCGTATGGGCACCGGGTTTACTTCTGTATACCAAATATTAAATTAATTTGGGACGCAGGCATGGGTTTAAATATAATTTGTAATATTTGATGACGTAACACTATGCAAGTTGAAAGGAAGAGGGCAGTACTATAATTGTAATTCAGTAGATACTAATTTTTCTAGATGGATTTATTTTCACTATATGATTTAGATTAAGAAAAATAGTATTTGAATTTTGCATTATATATAAAAGGCACCGAAAAAATTTAATTCTTTAATAATCAACTCAATGATATTTTCTAATGAAGAATTAAGTAACGTAACGATATAAGTCTTACTGGGTGTTCATAAATAAAGTTCAATATTCAAAAAGCTCAAGGAAAAAAAAAAAAAAAATTGATCGGAATGGTTTGAAATTCGAACTGTTTATACTCAAAGAAAAGGGAAATGGTATAGCACAAGTTAAAAAAATAAATAAAAAATAAAATAAAAAAATATATATATATATATATATATATATATATATATATATATATATATATATATATATATATATATATATATATATATATATATATATATATATATATATATATATATATATATATATATATATATATATATATATATATATATATATATATATATATATATATATATATATATATATATATATATATATATATATATATATATATATATATATATATTTATGACATATACCATTTTCCCCCTTTTGAATATATTCTAATCAAATTTTAGGTTATTTTGAAGAGTGCTATTTTTTTTTACAGGTATTGAAAGTTTAATGAATTGTTTTCAGATTTCTGTTGTTTTCACATTATCTGGCACCGTCAGCAACACGAGGGCTATAATGCGCCGAAACATTCGTCGATTTTCAGAAAGCAAAAAAACATTGGTCAGAATGACCTAAAGTTTTACTTGTTATACTCAAAAAAAAGGGAAATGGTATTGCACAAGAAGAAAAAAAAAAAATCACACAGATTTTTCCTATAACATATACCATTTCCCCTCTTTTTTAGTATATTAGATTCAAATTTTAGGTTATTCTGAGGCGTGATCATTTTTTTACATATGTTTGAAAGTTCAACTTAAATTATAATTAACCCGGGGCTGTTATAATTAAAGTTCAACTTCAAAAAGCATGATTTCAAAAGCATGGAATTTTTTCTTATGCCAATTCATGGCTTTTAAAAAGTAATGGTATGACATAAGAAAATAAACTAGTTTGAAATAGAATTTTTTTCTGCAGCCGTACCGTTTAACCTTTATTTGAGTATACGCAGGTCAAATTTCCGGTCAATCATAATTTGTGAATAAAAATAAAAATGTGTCTTTATGAAGTATATCATTTAGTTGAACCTAAAAACTTTCATTTTTTCCCTCCTCCCTTTAAACATCCAAAACGGTAATTTTTTAAAAACTTTTTAAAAATTTCAAAGTGTATAGATGCTATAAATACCAAGTTATTTCAATTGTATCGAAGTTAAATATATTCCGCTTAACAAGCTTTTTGTGATATTCTGCATGTAGTAAATTATAATCCATACTTAAATTCCGAATACATTCCGCTATATATAGATCTTAATTTACTACGTACAAAATGTCCTAAAAAGGTTGTTACGAAGTATATTCTTATCGATTAATGATAGAAAATCAGAATAAATTTCAAAAATGTTTAAAATAATGTAAAACGGTATTGAGGTATATTTTAAAAGAGACGTACTTTAAAAGTTAGATAACTTTAATTTTTAAAGGATCAAGGACAATCGAAATGTATCCTGAGATCAAATCACATCAAAGCAAAAAATAGTATTAGGTCTTTAAAATTGATTGAAATGGTACGCATTAAAACGTGGCTTATAACTAGGGCCGGCCTAAGGCGAGTGCGAAGTGTGCGATCGCATACATGCGATTTTGAGAGGGGTGCCGAAATGAAAAAAAGAAAAAAAAAATTATATATATATAAATAATGTAAAATTTAAAATTTTTATGTAATTTTAAGTGCAAATTATTCTAACCGACCTTTTCTTCGCAACCTTGCAATTTTGCTCATTGAAAATGATAATTAATCGTCTCATTAGTTTATGATGCCCTAATAAAGCATTTTCGGCTGCTAAAATGCCACTATACTAAAATTAGGAAGGCCCACTGAAGGTGAATAACACAGATTATTTTAATCAATTTTCTAATTTTTGTAATATTTTTTCAAGAATATTAAATCAAATGAAACTTTTGTTGTAGTTAAGAATGTGCCTGTTATTTTCTATCCGACAAAATTATAAATTATGTAAAAGAATTTAGGAGTTTGCTCTTTACACAAGTACAATACAGCACACCTATCGAAGTTGGAAAAACTCATATAGAATTAGTAATCGAAGACATTTAAAAATAAAAATAATTAAAAGGTACTAAATACTTTAATATTTACTATTTATTACTACTTATTGGTTTTAGCTTTTGGTTTTTATCCCTTTAAAATGCCAACTTAAGGTATTAAGTTCCAGCAAATTTCAGTTTTAGTGACCCGTAAAATTTTTGGAGTGTTTTCTATACCCATTTACATTGTAAGGGGCACCAAAACTCATTCTTGCACACTCAGCATTTTCTTCTTAGGACGGCCCTGCTCATAACATCTCACAAGAACTGTTTGATAAGGGATATTGGGATCTATATAACAAAATTGAATACTTTTTAGATTTAACGTATATTCTAAAGTTTGAAATTAATATGCATTTAAAAAATCACTTATAGAAGCAAGTCTTTCATTCAACAGAAATTTCTTATTGGATATTCAAAACATATTTTATAATAACAAAATGTGAATTTACTATTTGATATCAAAACAAAGACACAATAACTTTTTAAATCCCTCCAATTCGGTCAATTTTAATCGTAGGATGTTTATTTTTTTATCCATATAGTTTACCTCAAGAACACTTTTGAGAATCACCCTTTTTTTTTCTTAAAGCGCTTTCAAAAATTAAAATCTCTAAAAAAATACTCTTAAAAATTACTCTATCCGATAACTAATCGCTTACATCTAATAGTTAAAAAATTACTCCTTGTAACAATCTTTTTCAGGCATCCTGTATAGGATATTTATATTATTTTGTCATATGAAAACTAACGAATTGTATTATTGTTCTAGCATTATGCTTTTCATCTGGCTTAGCAGCGATTACTTCGATTACTATGCTGCTGGAAAATGGAGATCACGTGGTTGTGTTCAACTTAGTTTATCATGGTAAAACACTTTGATACATAATTTCGTTTCCATTGAAAAGAAGAAACATTTTTGGTCTGTTATATTTGTAGTAAAGAAAAAAGAACCGAAAGTAAGCTAATGATAGTAGTTACTCTTTAGTGTCCAAATATAAAAACGTTTTAGTTTTTAAGGTACGTTCACCTTTGAATATCTTGGAAATATGGTAGAAGTTTCACAGAGACCCATTGGACCGTTTTAGCGTGTTTTAAAAATTAACGTATAAACCAACAAATCAATAAAATATTCCTAGTTATTTATTAATATAATGGTATCTGAAATCAAAACGAATCAATGCAATAAGAACTCCAATTGAACTTTTTTAGGAAAAATAAATTAAGATAGAAATAGAAGAAGGCATTGATATTATTAATGTTAAAAATAATTCACTGATTTCATTATTTAACAATAATATTTCGGGAATCATTCCAGTTCACTTATAAATCTTGTTAATTGCAATTGCGACAGATGGCAGCACTACAAACCGTAAGTATAGACTTTTATTTCCTTTTTAGCATTTAATTTTGAGTAAACAGAAAATTTTCTGAACATCTTTAGATCTTCAAAAATTAAGCATGGGAATAATTATTAGAAATTTTTTCGAAAACCTACACCTAGGGGAAAAGGAATATTTTTTATGACACTTTGTTTTCCTTATCCGTTAGTTAAGAAAGTGGAAAACGGTTAAACAAATTTCAATGAAATTTGAGATACTGTAAATTCACAAGAATAGAAGAAAAAACCACTTTAAAGTAATTTTTTGAAATCTTGTATGACTAAATAACAAATTAAAGATATATTACTTTAAATTTTGATTTCGGTAAAAGGGAGGAACTCGATGTATTTTTTAACAGATAAATGCTTGCCTGACGGTTAATAATTAATGATACCTATCACTAATGTATAATATCACATTTAATGATACCTATCACTAGCATTACTTGTGATATGTTTTTGAGATCCTTGTATCTGTAGCTTTTATCACTGTAACTAAAAGGTTGTCGAGCACTGAATATAAAGCATTAACCAAATAGTGAAGCTTATATTCATCTTCAAAAAGAGAAAACATAAAAGCAGAGAGGAATTGGTACCTTAAAATTTATAAAAAACAATTTTCAGGTTTTTTATTGTTTCTTCAAAATTAAATTCTTCCCTTAAAAATTATACCGCATTTGTAACAACAGCTCATTTAGAAGTATTTTTAATAATTTTTTGAAGATAAAATTTGAAACTATAAGTGTAAGTAAGGTTTTCTTTAAAAAGTGTTTTTTCTTAAAACTACATTTTTCATTATTATTGTTTCTTTTTTCTGAGAAACTACTTGATATAGAAGCCTAATTTTTTTCAGTGCATTTAGCAGAAACTTGTTATTCTATTGAAATTTGTTTTTTTAAATTGTAATTAAGCTCCTTTTTTTTTTAAATGAACTATTATGAAAGTCTATGGGAATTTGTTAAAAATAATAAGGTTTTTTTTTACGAAATAAGCAAGGGCACAAAATATTTTAAACATAACATCAAAATCTCCCTTCAGAATATACAGATACATAAAAGGAATATATGATAAAATTTTAAATAGATAGTTTGTGCATTTTCTTAGAAAAAGGTTCATGAGTAATGAAAAATGTAGTTTAGAGAAAAGCGCATTTTAACGAAAACCTTACTTACACTAATAGTTCCAAATTTTATCGCAAAAATTTATTAAACCGACGCCTTTCTGTCACATGAAATTTTTTTTTACCAAATGATTACATGTTTGTGTATCTATGAGTGTTCTTGTTGTTAAAAGGCCAAACGTCGCACTTCTAATATATTCTCATTATTTTCTGTGTATTTTTAAACATTGTGATAAAATGTTATTTGTCAAACATAACGCACATTACTAACTGGAACTTAAGGCTGATTTACACGCTGCAGTGTCTGAAACACTAGCCGATCACTTGATTGGAAGGCCATTGTCATGCGTTGATCGGAAGGCTAGCTTTGACTTTACACCATGCCAGCAAAGGGAACAATCCAACTTTTTAGGGAGCATTACGTGTTCTGCCAGTGATCATATGGGAGGACGCAGGAATGGGGGTTTGAGTTAAGGTGCCAGTAAATAGAAAAAGTTAGATCTACTGGAGCAGCCAGTTAAAGGTGATAGATAACGTGATAAATTGGCTTCTCCTGGGACTGGAATGCAGCTTTTACGCGGTACTAGCGCTGACGCCTATTGACTGGCGATTTCACTGATACGCTGGCGTGTAAATCAACTTTTAATTTCAAAACTTTTTTCTTAACACTAATTGTTTTATTCGTCAATTTAAACACTGTCAAAGTCGAATACTTTATAATATTTTCTGTTTAATTTTAAGGAACATTATGCACTCGAATTATGAGTAAAAATTACGGATTTTAAATGAAATGTCTTTTTATAGCCTTGCAATGGGTAAAAGTATTTTTTTGCGTTCATTTAAAGTTTAAACTGAATTTATGTTTTTAGTTTTTAGATATATGGCAAGTCAACATCTTAACTGAATAGGTGTCTCATTACAACACCCTTTTACTTGTTTAATTTTCAATGCAAATGAATATTCATATATATTCACTTTATATTCTTTTTGTTTCTTGTTTACCAATGGTTTATTTGTTTATTTTTCAATACAAATGTATATTCATATATTTAATCACTTAATAAACTGTTCAGTAGTCGTTCTAACACTTGTAATGCAAAAGTTGTTCTCAAATTTGTAATGCAAAACTTGTATGCTACATTTAACGACTTTATACACTACTAGCTGTGTCCCGGCGTTGCTCGTGACAAATTATGGACATATTTCACATTGGTATCTGCCATGTGTATACTAGTGTTATATTTATTTATGTAACTGTTATTATAAAGCAAGAAATTTCATTGGTAACTAAATTGATCAGTTTATACAACCAATGTCCATAATTCAAATTTTTTTTATATCAACCTCATATTTTACAAATACGAATTTACTGTTTTAAAACACCGCTTCGAAGCCTTAAGGATACCTGTTGACACTTCCATTCGTATTACTAAGTATTGCAGTAGTGCATTCAATAAATAGACTGCTATGTAAAGGGTATTAAAGCTTTCAAACTCCTTTGGTAATAACTATTGAGAAAATATTCTTCATTGAAATGGTTTTATTAAATAAAAAAAAACCATATATATTTCATACAAACACGTAATGATAACATAAGATTAATTGTTATAATCTATCTTTTAATTCAGACATTCTTAATTTTAGACTTTATAAATCATAAGAAGTCGACATTTTCATGAATTTCGGATACAAATAGTGTAATTGTCCATGACTTTTATCCTAACGCCAATGAATTAGTAGTTTATCATAATTTATAGTAGTTCTAATTAATTAAACTGTTAAATATGATTGGTTGTTACTGAATTGAAACTTATTTAATTTATAATTTTGTAGGCCTTTCTTCTAGAAAAAAGTTTTGCCTTCTGTCAAGTACCTAATTTTCTTTATAATTATAAATCTTATTCTTTACAGTCTCAAATACTTAATTTTTGAAAAATCTATAGTCATGTCTAATAAGTTTTGCTCCCCCCCTTTCGGTCCAATAATCCTCATAACTTATTGAGTTCAATAATTAAATAAAATAAACTTTAATTAAAGAAATAAAGTAGACTATAAATAAATACTTTAATTTAAAAAAATAATAATAATTAAATAAATAAAATAAACTCTATTTAAATATATAAAATTCACTTTAATTAAATACATAAAATAAACTCTATTTAAATATATAAAATTCACTTTAATTAAATACATAAAATAAAATTTAATTGAATGCCATTTTTTCACACGAAAGAGTTCGGAGGCCTAAAGAATATGAGAAAACATAGGTCCTATCCTTAAAAGGTGTTGGGAGTGTATTGCAAACAAACTTGCTGAACTTCTTCTTTTCTAGATTCTATTCGATAAAATCTATTTATCTCTTCTAAAACCTACCTATTATCCTACAAAATCTTTTGAGTTAAATTAGTATGCAAAGATTCTTGGAATGCATCCCAAATCAGGTTAAGGTTAGAATTTCAATAAATTTTTCTTCGAATATATAAAAGATTTGAAAATAAGAAAGCAGATACTCGCTGATAGTGAAGTGGCGAAGAGAAGTGTGTTGAATTTAAATTGTAGAATTAATTCGATAACATTTGACAGAAAGAGTTGACATTTTAATTAGTAGCGTTGTATAATCTTTCAAATCCGACTGGAAAGGTATTAAAAAAGAAGAATTCACGACTGGTTGTGTCGAGGATGTGGAGTTTCATAGATTGCTATCACAAAGCAGACAAATTGAAAGAAAAAATGTCTTTAATGCCATTTTTTTTCACCACTGACAAATAGTCGTGTGGATGTCAGGATAATCTCTTTTTATTTTCAATGAAAGTATTGCATTAGCTAAAAAAAAAATTAGATTAATTTGCAATTCTACACGTTTTGAAGTTAAGAAACGTTTTGTACTGAGTTAAAAAATATATATATATATATATAGAAAAATGTCAGCATAACTCCTGAGTGGATTGACTTGCAATGCTCAACTTTTGTATATAGGTTAGTGTTGACCATGCTACAGTAGGCAAAAAAAAAAAAAAAAAAAAAAAAAAAAAAAAAAATTTGAATGATGGCTATATCTTGTATTCTAATTGATGAAATAATAAAAGTCAAGTAAATTATGGAAGGTCTTTATTAATTGTATATAATTTTTTTCTTTTTATCTTGAAGGGTCATCTACGTATTAAAACTAAACCAAACTTTAAAAATTTCAATGGCAACCCCATAATATTATACAGTATTTAGATATAGAATCCAAAAAAACGTCTAAATACCAAATTTCATAATTTTAAAATGAGTGTTTGGTAATTTGAATGATGTCAAAAAAATGATAAATTAATGTTAAAAAGAATTTTTTTTTTTTTTTTTTTTTTGCCATAAATTCTTATATAGTTAATATATTTTAGTAATTTTTAATTCAACAGAATGTTTGTGTAAGGCCAAACATAAATAACATGAAACTTTTGTATTAGTATTAAATAGTTTTTTTAATAGTGAATTACTAATTAATATAACAAGTTTTAAATTTTTTGAATAGAAACATATATATATATATATATATATATATATATATATATATATATATATATATATATATATATATATATATATATATATATATATATATATATATATATATTGCTTCTATTACAAATAACATGATCGAAACTCCCAACCCAGAATTTTTTTACATTCCATTTTGATGTTTTATTCTCGTATTTTAGAAAAAATGTAAAAAAGCTCACTTTAAGGGATCGCGTAATAGATTACGTCTAAACGTGTGATTCTTCCCCGCTATAAAGAAATTTGCCCTCAAGATCGTCCGAAACATTTTCGCTAATAAGTGACGTGTTTCTCAACACAATGAACTGAAATTTGGTATCTAGGGTAAACGAGGTATTCTAAATCGAATGAAAACATAAAAAATAGGGATTAGTGTTAAAATTTTTAAAGATAGAGTTAAATTTACTTAGAATACAGCCCCATAAGAAAAAAAAATTGCATCAGACGTATAGAAAATCGTAAACAAAACATTTTGGTGCAAACCGCAAGAATCTACAATTATTAGTACCTAAGATATAGCCATCATTCGGATGTGTGTGTGTGTGGTTTTTTTTTTTTTTTTTTTTTTTTTTTTTTTTTTTTTTGCATGTACCTGTCATTAAAATTTTCGTCAATACTGCTTATGCACATAAGGTAGCTTCCGGTGAAAAAAAATTATGTTTTTCAGCAATTGCCATAAAAACGCTTTCAATGATTTTTATAAAATCATTGTGGTAATGTCTTTTAAGGATGTTCAGAAGGATATAAATGAAGGCGTAAGAAAGTTAAAAAACGAACGTCTTTAATTTACACTAAGCACTGCCCATCAAAACGACGGTTCCTTTCCTGTTTAACTTACCAGAAGGAATGATGTAATAAATATCGAACAAATTATCACCAATGACACAATTTTGGTGGAGTTTTTTTTAAGCCAATGTAATAATTGTCACCAAAAATATTGCAAAATTGACAATTTTTTAATTTTTTTTTAATTAATAAAAATATGAAAATGGTCAATTACACCAATTCGTGTAAAAATTAAATAGTGCAATTGAAAGTTATGCTATGTTCCATCCCCCTTGTTTATAATAACATGCCTCCATGTTTATAATAATAACAGATATAACAGAATATTAATAAGAAATTAGTCTTGTGATTGAAAAGTTCTAATTAATTATCACTGATTTCTTTTTTTATCTTAAGACATTCTTCCAGATTTAAAATGTAATATTTATTTTATTGATAATCAATAAAATCATGACATATCTTTAGATTTACACCTTTTTAGGTACGAGGACTTATTTAGAAATACGGGAATCTCTTGGAAATCTTGAAGTGACCTTCGCAGATCTAAGAGACGCTAATGAGCTGGAAAAGTTATTGAAGGACAATACCAGGGTATGAAAATAAGAGTTATCATTTAAATTTGATTTTACAAATTTAAATGATGTTTTTGTTTTGTTTGCGTGGTTATAAAAGTTAGTAATCTTCTGGCTATACTGCTGTTTGCTAATGAAGGTGAACGACTTCATGTTGGACCAAAATAAGCTTCACGATAACGGATTGTATGGCTTTGTCATGAAAAAGAAGCTAACTCCTTTTTTGCCAAAAACGAGGTCTTATTCTGCAATTTTTTTTCAAAATCCGGCAAGTACTTCTGTGTAAAATTGCCCTGTGATTGGTACAGGCAAGGTGTAACAAATTCATGGTAAACAAGCACGGTTTGAGGATGGAAAAGGCATCAAGCAAACCGTTATTGGAAAGCAATCATACTGGTTTGTAATATGCCTTGTATTATAATTGAAAATTATGTAGTATAATTTTTAGAATAATGTATATTACACAGTTAGCTATTTCAACCACTGAGTATATTGTTTCATCTGAGTATGTCAGTTGATTCACCCATTAATGAAAAATGGAAAGTTTTTTGTAACTTTTTAACAATGTATTTCAATTTCAGATGGTTTGGATCGAAACACCATGTAACCCTACTATGAAGATTGTGGACATAGAAGCTGTATCGAAAATCGTCAAACGACACTAAAAATCCTTTTTAGTTGAGGATAACACTTTTATGACTCCGTATTTCCAGGTTAGTCATTCATGCATATTGTAATAAATTTGGTTTTGATATTTTAATTGATTCGGTGGGAGGGATATTTTATTTAAAAATCGTAATATTCACCTGCTCATTTATATAATAGACGAGTAGTATTTCATACACAAAAAATTATCATCCCTGAATAAGTATTATAACTTATACTTGATGGATGATCTTGGTAAAAATTAAATATGTGTTTGTGATTGACTGAATATTCGAAATTATTTTTGGTGTATTGTGGTTGGTCATAGAAGGTCAAAGAAGGGTTGCCAGATGACAGAACTCTACTCCAAACAACACCATGCTTGAATTCCATGAGTTTCATCGGAAATGAACCTTTATGCGCAGCGTTATTGAGAATGGGGTTGCATTCAATAGCAGCACTTGTGATGTGCTTTAGACCAATCGGAACATACCTTTATAAACAAATTCGAATTTTCATATTTCATGCTAAACGAAATATTTTTTTCATTTAGTTCGCGCGCAAAGGAAATGAATGTGATGCCATCATACATAACCTCCATTATGCCAGTCCCTATCAGATATTATGGAACTCATGCATGGGACGTCACAGGCAGCTGTTCTTCTTAATGCTTTAGGAAAAAATGACAAACGCGCGCATGAGATTCACTTATAGAATTTGAAAATACATATTTATTTTGTTAAGTGTCGTGATTAATTTTCAAGTTTTAGCGACTATAAAATTCCACTCAAAATATCATCCTTCATAATGTCCAATTGTCCATACAACATTATAGTACGGGAGGCAGCGACACCTTTGGGTCAGTTATTTTACACTGACTGAATTGGGTAACAATAGTTAGCTAACTTATAGGTAATATCAAAAATCAAACTCAGCTGGCACGTACGCGGTGGGTATAGGTGGTCAGAACATGTTAAAAAAGTTAAAACATAAAGTTATTTTACACCGATTGAAACTTGTTTTTAAATGTTATTTGGACTATATTTTGATGTTTCTGGGCATTCAGCTTGTATTCCGAATTATTTTACACTAGCTGAAAATTCTACACCAGATAATTACTTAGGTATTAATTAAGAAAATATTATTCAGCCGTCATGGAAGTGGTAAAAAGACATTTAGCTTTTGTGCTAAGCTAATTCTTAACCTATGGCGAATACAAGTCACATGAGAAGCGACTGCGAATTTAGGTAGTACCTTATTGAACATCAGTATGAATTATCTATAGAATGTCGAGAAATGTTAGACAACATTTCTCTGCCCAAACAAAATAGACAACATTATGAAGTAAAACTCAAAATTTATAGCACGTAGAATGATAAGCAGAATGACAATGCATATTTCTGTCTCGAACCAGTCAGCCACTTTTTGTGTCAAAGTAATAGAATGTGTGAATTGTACTTAGGTTCTATCATTTTCACAGACAATTCTTGATGTCATCAGCCAGGTTGTGAAATTATCGATTCTCAAAGGGGCTACTCTTCGAACTTACACATTTAACGCCTAATACACATTTAACAGGTTATTAAAATAGAAAAAGAGCATTCACATATTAAACATTTTATTGTTGACGAAACCGTTGTAAAGCTGAATGCTTTAGAAGGTAGCATTTCAACTTCAAATTTTTCAACTGTCATTGAAAATTGACTTGATTCAAGTAATCCAAAATCTTTACTGGAAATCTTTAGTAACTTATTAGTGCTCATCATAAAACTTGTACTGATACAAGTGATACAAACTTAAAAAGTAGAAACGATTCTAAGAATTAACAAATTTGATTTGATTAATTTTTTATGATGTGCAATTTCCTTTCAGAATCCTTTAGTTCTTGGAGCAGACATAGTTATTCATTCGCTTACGAAATACATGAATGGTAAGTTTTTCTTGTCTACACTAATTCTAAATTATTTCACATGAAAGAGAAAGTCGTAAAGACGCAATATTTTGTATGCACATTTCGTTTTACAATTTATAAATGCGTGTTTTTTTTTTTTAAATATATAGATATAAGAATAAAAAGCAAATTAATTTTGAACCCTAAATTAATATATTTTTACGATATTTTTTCTCAACCCTAGTGATATGGATAACTAAGTTTGCATGAATTACATTATTGCATTGAAAGTATTAAAGTCAAATTTTTTCAACTTTATAATATGGTTTTACACAAAACATATTATGATTGAGATAATTGGGAATCTGCAAGAGTAATATTTGCATAACCTCCTATGTAAAATCTTATTGGTTGCTGACATGGCGCCTCCCAGGAGAGTGCAAGGAGGTGCTCTTGCAGCCCCCTGGCTCTTCAACATTTAAAAAAAAATTAGGGAAGAGATGTAAATTCCAAGATATAAAAAAAGCACATATGATGTTTATACTTTCATGCTGCAATGAGTATTTTTATTTTCTATTAATTTAGTCTTTTGTTTCTTTTCTATGTTGTTTTTTATAGCTACTTGCGTGACGATTTTCTGGCGCTTGTTGTCTATGATTAATAGAGGCTGATGAGTTGAAGTATTTATTCCTTTTATTGTATAATCATTTCCTGTGTAGTTCTCAAAATTCTAGGAAAAATATTTTGCTTTTTAAGTCATCAGATATACTATCCAGAAATCTATTTTTAGAATTCAACTAAACATATCCAATTCCTTCTTTTGTTCCTTTGTATTTCATTTCATTTTTTTTTTTTTTTTTTTTTTTTTTTTTTTTATTATTATTTCCAAAACTTGGAAAAAATTTAATTTACTCTTCTGCATTTTTGCATCTTCGCGTTCCTCTGTTCTGAACACTGTTTCTTGAACGCCGTGAGATCTATTTGGATGATAAAAAATTGTTAAAAATATATTTTTTTAATATTTTTGCTATTTTTTCCCCTTTTTAACAGGGTTGCGCTTTCAAAAATATAAACCATGAATTTTTTTTAAACTATTCTCAAAGAGTATAATTTAAAATGCATAACTATTAATTAAAATTTCTAAAAAATTAATGGTTGTGATAAAAATCTAGTCTGGCACCCCCCTGCAAATATTTCTGCTAGCTCACATGGTTGCTAAGTGTCTGATTCTTCACACACAGCTTTATTTCCGCATAAATTGATCCTCCAAGGATCATTATTCTACTGGTCCGCTTTTTCATGATTAAGTAAAAAATAGATTAATTCAAATTATAATAATAGCCATTTAATTCCAAAAATTGCTGCAAGGGAAAAGTTTTTAAATTTCATTAACATTGAAGTTATAACAAGATACTGTTAATAAAAAAGATACAATTTTTTTATTGAAGTCAAAATAACAGTTTTGAAAAAATAAAATTTTCATAAATTAGTGATTCTTTTTTATTTTCAAGGTCACTCTGACATTGTGATGGGAGCGGCAGCAACGAATAGTGAAGAATTATATACTAAGCTAATAAATACTTCTAAATGTGAGTGAATGTAAATATAATGTACTTTTAAAAACATATTTCAAAATGCACATGTTTTTTTAAGATAGTAGCACACCTGCAACACTGTATTTTATACTGTTATGAATTTTTCCGCTGAGGCAATGATAGCACAGTTTTTAAAATAAAAACTAATATTTATTCTCTTCAGAAAACTCACAAAATTGATTCTCAGATAACAGTGCAATCACTATTAATCTTCAATACAAGCTTCAACAAGAACAGCTTTGAATATAGCGATTATACAAGATCACTCCAATAGGTCAACAAAGCGATCAGCTTTCAACGAAGTCCGAAGTCAATCTGAAAACTTTCCCGATCTACAGTCTTATTTACACTTGGCGCGAGAGAACAATCGAGAAATTTCCCGCCAATTCGTCGGAAAAGAAACATCTCGAAACTTCTCGATTGCTTTAGGTGTTGCCACCTTTTTCTAACCTGTATAATCGCTATTAATAAATAAAATAAGATAAAAATAAATTACAATAGAATTTTAAAATAATACGTCACTATTTACAATATATACAGACAATTTGTGCAACATTTCCCCCTTCTTAAAAACTGAACGTCCCGGGCAGTGAAGTCCTTAAGAGGAAAGGTCATTCAATCACTTCTATCATAATATGGGGCTAGCCTATTGTAGTGTACAACTCTAGGTTTACAAGAAGGTGTCCGTTGAATTCTCACCACGACGTCGTTGATCTTCTTAAGGACCCCATACGGCCCTTCCCAGTTCATCTTTAGCTTAGGGGAGAGTCCTTTCCGACGTTTAGGGTTCCATAACCACACCTTGTCACCTTCCTGGAATGAACGGTCCATGGCCTTGGCATCGTACCGGATTTTCATGCGCTCCGTCATGATGTTGTTTCTCTCTCTGGCGAACCGATGTAAGGCTTCCAAACGTGCCTGCAGATCATCTAGATACTGGACAGGCGAGGAAGGAGAGTCCGGTGGTTGTCCAAAGAGGAGGTTGCAGGGGAGACTAAGGTCTCTTCCAAACATCTTTAGCGATGAAGAAAATCCGGTGGTCTCGTGAGTTGCACTCCCGTATGCCAACAGAAGCGGTGAAAGTTTCTGATCCCCATCTTGCTGGTTACATGATTTTGAGATTGGTTGTTGATAAGAGAACGCCGGTGTTCCAGATTTGAACTTCGTTTCAGATGAACGTCGTCTGCTCTCTGGACATGAACTTCCAGAAAGAGCGTTCCCATTCCCATTCAACCGAACATCATCTTCAGTAAGATTTTCTGTGATTGCGTCCGAATCATCCGCGGGTGCAGCTGATAGATCCCAGGGCCTCCGTTCGATGCTTGTAACAGGAGCACGGATGTCGATTCCCTCTTCACTAACTTTGTTCATTTCCACATGAACCATTTTCTGGGAGGGTTTCATCAACGTCGCTTTCTTCAGTTCTCTTTCCGAGGCTGGACAGGTACTTTTCATAGATGTGGACTCTTCAGCATTCTCTATGACATTGTCTTCATGAGCCATAATCCGATATACGCACAGCTCTTTCATGTCTAGATCGTGCAAAGGAACTTCGCCTCTCCATGTTTGCAGCTTGCTTTTCTCAAAATTCAGGGCAATTCCATTTTTCTTCAAAAAGTCTAGTCCGAGAATGCACGGATCTACAATTTCGGCAACATAAACGGTGTGCTTGTAGGTGTTAAATCCAAGGGCAATGTCCACTTCCAATTTCCCATGCACAGAGATATTACCACCGGACACAGTTTGTAGCGAAACAGAGGGCGCTGTGTAGAGGAGTCAGCTGTTCAGGCGACGAGCCACGTCCGTCCTTACGATTGTAACGTTCGCTCCCGAATCAACGATTAGACGACATGGAGTTCCGTTGATATCCCCCTTCACGAATAAACCCTGGTTTACTCCTTGTCGGGATGAAACGTGGAAACGACTGGTCGGGGCTTCACCTGTTCTGCAACGAAGCTTCTGCCCTGAGAGATGGCATCTTCTTAGATTCAGTTGTTGAGATTCCGTGGTAGTGTTATCCCTTCTCTTTTTCAAATCAAGGCAACTGCCTTGATTGCCACGTCGCAGATGCCCTTCCCGTTTGGAGTGCCAGCAAATGACTCTGGTCCTTCGATCCCTGGCTCCGGGATAGCTTCTCATCATTCTATCAATTTTGCTTTCTAGTTCTCGAAGCTTACTGGTGACTAAGTCAGAAGAATCCTCGGCTAATGCACCACACACATATCGTCGGTCTTTTCCAGAAGCTAGCTGCGCGGCTTTCACTCTCATGGCGTACACGAGGGCCGACTTCAGGTTTTTGTTTTGGGATAACCTTACCGCCTGCTGCACATCGGGATCTTGAATAGCGTCTATGAAATACTGCAGAGAAAGATCGTCTCGTACATCCGGGGGACAGTCTGGGAAAGCGAGGAACGACAGTCTTTCTATATCTGACGCCAGTTCTTGAAGAGTTTCATTGGCCTTCTGCTGTCTCATTTTCAGTTGCAGTCTGTTGTAATCCTTAAGATGCTGCTCACCAAACCTTAACTCCAACGCACTTGTCAGCGCCACGAATTCTCCCCTCTTCTCTTCAGGTAGTGTCTGTAAAATGTCAGCAGCTTCACCTCGAAGAGATGCTGCGAGATGGAATGCCTTCGAAGTATCGTCCCAACCATTCGCAGAAGCAATAATTTCAAACTGCGTTTGGTAAACGCGCCAAGACGACCTTCCATCAAAAGTGGCCACTTCGATGTTGGAACGTGGCGCAATGAAGGGAGTGAAAACATTATCCCATTTAGGCGTTGCAACGGTCATAGCTTTCCCCCGTTTCAATTTTCCGTAGCCTTTCTTCAACAGCGTCATGAAACTTTTTCTGCTCCTCTTTCATGATGGAAACCTTTTCTTCGATTTCATTCCTCACAGTCACAAGATCTTCTTTCACTGTAGAAACCTTTTCTCCCAAGCAGTCAACTTTCCCATTAACCGCCTCAAAATTATCACTGATTTCTTTTCTTACTTCATTCAGCACTTCTTCTTTCAAAGATTGCAGAATATTTGAGGTGGTTTCTATTATGGTGGATTCCACCATTGAGGCTAGCTTTATCTTCATTTCTTCTTTGATTTCATTCACTGCTGCAGATGTTGTTTCACACTTTGCGGCTAAAGCTTTAATGTCCGATGATGTAGCGGCAATTGCGGCGGAGGTGGACTCTTGTCCGGTTTTAATTCCGGCAATCATTTCCATTAATTGCTACATTTGATCTTCCATCATTCCTCTAGTTGTCGGCATTCAAAATTACGACCCCACTTCTGACACCACTGTTATGAATTTTTCCGCTGAGGCAATGATGGAACAGTTTTTAAAATAAAAACTAATATTTATTCTCTTCAGAAAACTCACAAAATTGATTCACAGATAACAGTGCAATCACTATTAATCTTCAATACAAGCTTCAACAAGAACAGCTTCGAATATAGCGATTATACAAGCTCACTCCAATAGGTCAACAAAGCGATCAGCTTTCAACGAAGTCCGAAGTCAATCTGAAAACTTTCCCGATCTACAGTCTTATTTATACTTGGCGCGAGAGAACAATTGAGAAATTTCCAGCCAATTCGTCGGAAAAGAAACGATTGCTTTCTCGATTGCTTTAGGTGTTGCCACCTTTTTCTAACCTGTATAATCGCTATTAATCAATAAAATAAGATAAAAATAAATTACAATAGAATTTTAAAATAATACGTCACTATTTACAATATATACAGACAATTTGTGCAACAATACATATTTTTCTCTATGAGTACAGCCGATCAAACGGTATAGTGGTTAGTGTGCTAGCTTCTAGACCGCGAGGTTGCGGGTTCGAGTCCCGTGTAAGGGATGGGTGTTTTTAAATGTATGTTGGCTTGTCAAATGACGAATGTTTCGGCGCATTATAGCCCTCGTGTTTCTGAAAACAACCAACTCTATGAGTGCAAATGACGATTGTGTAATGCATTAACCCAAATGATATATATGTTAAGTATTTATATGGAATTAAAACAAAAGTTTAGTGTCATTTATGGTGATGAAACAGTTTTAAGGAAGTTTTAATATAATCTTTGTATTTTTCGGGAAGGTGTTTCTCTTGTGACCATCCTTTTTTGTAAAAGATGCTTTGATTTACCCCCTTCCCCCCCCTCCCCATAATATCTTCTCCCGTCTCGTACTTTAAACTACTATAACTAAATATATTAGAGTTTTAAAGTTATAGTTCTTTTCTTTAATCAATTATCTTCATTATTTGTTGAGAAATCGAACTTAAGTTTTAAAATGTTTCATTGGGTACTCTTTCATTTTCGTACAGGATACGATTTATAACCAGACCTACTATCTATACGAGCAACCAGACCTACTATCCCGACCGCGAGTTCTGCTTCTGAAATCAAGTTTCATTATATCTTCCAGCAATAGTATACACTTTATAATGCACATTCTTATGAACTTACAAAACGTAATTCCTCTAATCCAGGGGTTTCCAAATTTTAACACATTGCGGCCTACTTATGAGAAACCGAATAAATAGAGAACTACTTCATTCTCTTCTCATTGAATATTTTCAGAGACGAACAGCACATGTTCTTTCCGAAACAGTTTTAAGGTAAATCTAATAATTCGTTTTAGAAAAAAAACTTATATTATTAAGTATAGTTTTACAAAATATTTCTTAAGGGTCCTGTGTGAAAGGTGTGTTTGTTTTCGATTGTGATTTGAAATTGGGGATAATTCAAGATTTTTTTAGACTTAATTAGTTCGGCAAGCGCAGCTTGTTTGAATTACTACTTAGCTTTAATTCCCACCACCACCGAAAATTCAACTTCATATAAGTATGAAGATGTAAAAGGGAGTAATCACTTGCAAGCTTCAGTAGAAACAAGTGGCAAAAATTGTTGGACAGATAAAGTTAGACATGGTGCTTTTGTTTTAAGAACTGATACAAGCCCTGAGACTTGAAACTTTAAATCAGCTTTTCTGGAGAATTGAGAAAGACGGTCTCTGATCTTTTGTTGCCGTAGCCCTTCATTTAAATATTCTTTTATTGTTATCTTCCAGTAATCGGTTCGCTCTCATCTCCAGTGGACTATTACTTGGTGTTGAGAGGATTGCGCACTTTGCATCTCCGAATGGAAAGACACATGGAAAATGCAACTGAAATCGCACACTTCCTCGAAACTCATCCGAATGTGGAGAAGGTCTTTTATCCTGGTATTAATGGCTTAGGCCATCTTGTTCTGTTGCGAAGAAAATTAGAGATTGTGTTATACAACTATTAAACATTATATGCCTTTTTTATGAACTTAATTAAATAATTTTGATACCAGCGGTTTTAGTGCTTCACGCCCAACCATGTCTTTATTATGAACTAAACATTAATATTACCTGGAAGTGTCATTCAAAGTGTGAAGAATGAATTAGTGCCATAATCTAATTTTACTTTATTACTATGCAGGATTAAAGAACCACCCCCAGTATGAGATTGCATTGAAACAGTGTAAAGGTTTCAGTGGCATATGGTGTCTTTTTGCATCAAAGGAGGAACTCCAGAAGTTAGAAAGTTTACTGAGAGAATTAAGGTCTTTACATTGGCTGGTAGTCTGGGCAATGTGGAAAGTCTTGTAGACGTACCGTAAGTTTACGTTTCGTATAAAAGTACTAATATATTAAAACTCAAGGTTCCTGCCTCAAATGCTGATAGTAGCTTAGAGAGGCTTATTATGAAATAAAAGTGCAGAAAATATTTGAAGGGCCACTACAAAGAACGAACAGTCCAATTGTTTCCCGCTATCTGTAAATTTATACAGATAATTTGACCAAATGGAGTCCTCTTGAAAATAAATATTGTGGTAGGCTAGATTTTGAGCAAATATTTACCTCAACCCTGATTCAAGCCCTGATACTTGAAACTTAAAATCAGCTTTTACTCACGCTTCCATTTTCAATTCAGAATACAAATAAACCAACTTGCCGTCATCCAATCACACTGAAATTTGACAGATAAATTCGTTGTCGATAAAAATGCATTATATGGGGTTTTGGGAGGCTATTAATATCACTAAAAGACCGCTTTTACATACGCTTTATATTTTTAATAAATCTATTTCTCATCATCCAATCGAGCTGAAACTTTGAAACGACAGATACATTCGTTATCGAAAATAATGCTTTCTATCAAGTTTTGATAGATGAATCTAGTTTATTGAAAACACTAAAGAAACTCAATATACGAGCTCAATAAGTTACAAATGCACATAAAAATTGGTAATGCATAGAAAGAATTTATATTAATTTTTCATGAGTTATATCATTTTTCTGATTATATATTGTGCATTATAATCCTCTCTCTAACAAGCGGTTGGAATATTATTGTAATATTTCCATTTATTTACTGTCAATCAACACCGTAAATAAGCTTTGCACATGCTCGGTTTTAAAAGCGTAACACATGAAATGTTCCGATTGGATGCTGAATGTAAACAGAACAAAGATTCGGAAAAAATTGGTTTTCCTGAAATTAAAGATTGCATTCCACCGATAAATTTAGACTCATTTTAACATTTTCAAAATTATGGTGCCGAATAGAAGAGCAAAATTATGTGCAAGGCTAAGCGCATCTGATGTCAAGAGAGCTAAAGGAAACAGCAAAACAAAGGCAACATAGATTGGAAAATATGGAATATATCATTCTATTAAGCGGAACAGGCACGTTTTTTGGTAGATATTATTTAACCAAGACTAGAATGCATTGTTTTAATATTTGTATATTTTTCTTGCTATTTACTCCAGAAAAGGTGTTGAGCTAAGCCTAATACTGAATTGGAAACTTCATTAACATGGCGTTTTTAGTCTTCATTGCGAAATTGTTAAGGAGCATCATGTTTTCTGTTAAAATAGCTATAAATGAATCTCAATGAATGCCAAACCATTTTCTCAAATGCTAACTTATATGTCCTTAAGGTGTACGTATATCCTAGATTTTTTTTTTTTAATTCTGAGTATAAAAATTCAACTATTTCTTACATTAGTTAGAGAGTATATGATTAAAATCATTTCATAAAAAAATTCAAATTTAGGCAATTGTTAATTTGTTAATCAAGCTTTAATTAGATAATTAGTTCTTTTTCAAACAATGATATATCAAATTCTCATTTAATTAAAACGCAATTCCACATGGAAATCATTCGAAATATTATTCTTAATGTTTTCAAACTCAATTAAGTTTCTTACATAGAAAAGGTTTTTATTACAATTTATTTTGTGTAAAAATATGAAAAACATCAATATTTTCAATGAATTCTAAATTTTAAAAATCTCTAAAAAAATCAATTTCTCAACCAATTTTATATAATTAAGTTTCAAAACATCTAGCAAATTATGTAGATTACCATGATATAAAAAAAAAAAAATGTATAATTGAACATGTTGTTGTTGAATTATAATTGCTTGAATGAAGCGTGACATAAACCAAATGCAGTTCGCCAGAAAACAGATTTAAACTTTTAGAAGCGTAGTATTTAACAGTGTTAGTAACTACCTATAAATGATTGTAACTTAAAAAATATTAAGGATATTTTCAAAAGTTTAGTATTGTTTGAAAGCTAAGTATCAGAGAATATTATGATATAATTATAAAAAAATTAATATCCTGATCGATTTTCGTGAATTTAAGGGTAGAAGTACACCTTAAACGAGTCCCCAGCTTTGCGAGACCACACAGATAGTTTAATAAAGTTGACTTAAATCGAATTTTTTTTAGCCACGTTCAGATGGTTATGCAAGAGTGTAAAGCTCATGAGCAAAGTTTTAAAACAGAACTTGTTCATTGCATAACGAAAGTGAATGACTAGAATATTAACAATTATTTCGACGTGGGAAGTGAACATTTAAAATAGAAACTTAAACAGGAAAAAGTTTCTTTTAAATGCGACACTCAGGCGGTTATAAATAGGTGCTCCGGCAGATTTCCATATAGACGATGCAGCAACTCAAACGGGCCATAGTTCATTGTGAGTCTTATCAGTCTCTGGTAGGTTTAACTTGAAGGATGGACCGTAAGAGCATGCGCGTTGGTCGTAAATAACGTACAGAATTCATATTAAATTTCTCACATATTCAATTTCTCTCAATGGTAAAAGTTTAAAAATTGTGTTTAAAAAAAAAAAAGAATATTTCTATTATAGTTGAGTATGATGATTGCAACTAAGAAATATAACCAGGAAAGTACGCTTTTTCTTTGAAGTTTCCATATGATGAGTACGGAATGCAAAAATTTCATTACAGTTTTTTATACTCAGTTAATTAAATGATTCGTTTTATAAATATAGAGAAACTAAAGATTTTGGATTAAATTTAATTTTTTCTATTCTAGATCATTAATGACGGCACGTTCTGTGGACAAAG
This sequence comes from Linyphia triangularis, assembly GCA_963978545.1. Lineage (NCBI taxonomy): Eukaryota > Metazoa > Arthropoda > Arachnida > Araneae > Linyphiidae > Linyphia > Linyphia triangularis. The sequence goes on along the minus strand of OZ021726.1, from coordinate 25,835,188 downwards.
CTTGCAGAGAAGAACTTGGAATGACTGGCAATTTTATCCGACTTTCAGTTGGTCTTGAATCTGTTAAGGACCTGATCGCTGACTTAGATCAAGCTCTTCAATAAAACATAAAACAAAATAGAAAATAATTAATGTTGATTGGACGGCAATTTTTTTAAAAACATAATTATTACTTTCACTGCACACTTCTTCTTTAATTATATAATCACAAAGTTGATAATAAAGCAATACACTAGCCCCTGTGGAGTATATTTCAAGAAAATGTGTCAAAAATGAAACTGAGTTCGGAATCGATGAAATACTTTTGTTAATTTAAGGATCACGACATGACAGGAGCTAAGGTTATGCTGTGACGATTAGCAGAAATATAAATACTGATATTTCTTCTGTCTGAAATTAGTTCGGGCATTCCACGATTAGGTACCGAATTGGATTTGGGTGACACTGGCAAGGGATTAGAAATAAACTTACTAAAAACCAGTGTTTCCATATGGAACATTTGTAAATTTGGAAACATCAACTATACCCCATTTGGAATATTTTATTCCTTTTGTTTTACTTGACGATGGTTAATAATAATCGGTACGTTTTTAACATTTCCTATCTTTGAATGGTTTAATTGTGATAGCTTAGTTCTACGATGTACACTGTACAGCCGCCCATAGACTTAAAGTCTATTGGCAGCCCCCTCTATAGTTCATATTTGCTTAATACATTTGACATTTGTTTTATTCAACAAAAGGATAGAATTCATTGGTGTTTTCATCTTTTTTAATTCGATTACACTACAAGAAAGTTATAATACAAGATTACGTGCTGTGAATTTGTATCATGTTATAGTTTTAGAAAGTAGGCTATGTAGAAGGACTAAAACATATTTTTAAGAAACATGTATTCTTAAATTTGTACGGAAAATATTATTATCGTCTGAAATACTTCCTTTTAACTTAAGAATAAATTGCCAAACTGCCGCCCCCTAAAATTTACCGTTCTAGGCTGAAGCCTACGTAGTCTATTTAGAAATACGGCCCTGTGTACAGCTTTCGGAACTCGTACAACAGTGCTATACATTTTCACTCTTTTTCAACCTACAGTAAGTCAAAATAAAAATAGATTTGTTTCACTTTGTGACCTGTGAACACCGGCAGGATTGTTTGCTGGAAAGGGGAGAAGGGGGGTGCAGATCGCATACAGGGGGATGCAAGTTTTTGCTCAAATGTTAATTTTCAAAAGACAATTGTATTTTCTTCTGAAATGTTAATTAATAGTTAAAAATACCTTTCTGTTCAAATGAATAACTTAAATGCCATATTGTACATATTTTAAAATCTTTTATTATTAACTTCGATTATTGTTTGTTTCGGGAAAATCTTTAGAGGGTTAATTAACCAATTTTGACTTCTCTGAGTTGCCCATGTGTTGCTCAATACAATCTGCTGCTCAATGCAAGTTGCTGTTTCAATACAATCTTGTCTTATAGTTAAAAAAAAATAAAAAATAATAATAATAATAGTAAAATTTATTAAATTAAATAATTTCATAAACGACTGCAGCGTCCCCTACCAGTGATATATTGAAATAGTTTTTCTTATTTGATTTTTTTTAGTTTTAATGAATATCCAATAAACGTACAGTGTACTTAAATTTCCTATGAATGATTTTTTTAGAGATATAAATTTTAAATAATGGTGTAATTTTGAGATCCACTGTATCTCATTCTGCATAGGCCAGGGTTTTTATTGCGTAATAGCTACACGAAGGCTATACCATGCTGGAAAATCGTTAAATCGATACCTGTATGAAAATACGACCTCCTGGGAAATCTTTCAAGGCAAATTGTCCTGAATATCAGTCTGGAAAGGAAGAAAACACGGAAATATCCCCTATTAAGTCAAGTAATTAACACAATACTGTTACACAAATTTTCTGTATATGGTTGTAAATAGTGACGTATTACTTTAAAATTCTATTGTATTTTATTTTATCTTATTTTATTTTTAACAGCAATAATACAAGTTAGAAAAAAGATGGCAACACCTAAAGCAATCGGGAAATTTCGAGGTGTTCCTTTTATTTGACGATTTGGCTGGATATTTCGAGAAGGTTCTCACGCGCCTGTATAAATTCGACAGTAGCTAAAATCGACGGGAAGTTGGACTTAGGAACTCGATGAAAGCTGAACGCTTTGAGTGTGCCTGAACTGAATTATCGCTGAATTCGAAGTTGTTATTATTGAAGTTTGTGTTGAAGCTTGATTATGATTGCACTGTTCTTCGATTACATTTTGTTTTCCCTTGAAGAGCGAATAAATAATAGTTTTTATCTAATAAAAACTGTGCCATCATTGCCTCTGTAGAAAATTCACAACAATACTATCTCTCACGATCACTATCGCGTCTACCCTTTTTAGCGAGGTAATAGAGAGCGTCGGATCTCCTGAATGTTGACATAGTATTCTCCTTCAACAAATTAAATTAATTATGATAAGTTAATGTTCTAAAAGTATATGTTGTAATTAGTTATTATTTTATTAAAATAATCTATCTTTTTTTTATACTAGCAAAGATTAGTAATTTAATGTAATCATTAAAATTCAAAATTATCAATTTATTGAAACTCAGACTTCCAAATGTAAATAATTTCTTATGAAAAGTTATGGTTTCCAAATGTAAATATGTTCATGTCAATTATCAATTGTAAATATTTTCAAGTCCAATGGTGATAAAAAGAAGAAAAAAAAGTACACTTCAAATTTTTACTTCTTTCATTTACTTGATATGCCCCATACACTAAAATATTTTGTTACAATCAGAGACAAATAAATTTATTGTTACAACCGAAGTGAAACAAACAAAATGAAGAGAGTTTTCATAAATGAACTGTATGGTTCTTATTATACCGAATCACTCCAGTGGCGAACGTGCGTCATCGCTTCAGGCACTCAGATAAGTTACTTAGGCGAATCATGTAACTCATTGGAATTTATTGTACTGAGTCACAGTTATGACCAGCCCGGGCGTTTTACTGTGGCAAGCGTTTGCCAGTGGAGTGGTTCTAAATAATAAGGACCATAGGATAAAACTGATTAAGATTGATTAACTTATTGCGAATATCTCATGTAATACTGATGTTCAGACACTTTTTCATGTTGTAAATATTATTAGGTTTGCACTGAATTAGGGAAATATATAGGACATGCGGTGGTTTTTGAACACTATGTATAAAGGATCTATGGTAAAAACTTTATTTTCATGGGTTTGCCTTTTTTCTGTGGATATATATATATATATATATATATATATATATATATATATATATATATATATATATATATATATATATATATATATATATATATATATATATATATATATATATATATATATATATATATATATATATATATATATATATATATATATATATATATATATATATATATATATATATATATATATATATATATATATATATATATATTTTTTTTTTTTAAATTATAAAAATCCAGGATGGTGCAAATACACCCTCTTGACTCTCCTTGCCTGTGCCCAAGATATATTTGAGTCTTCTCCGGCCCTTTAAAACACAATGAAAATATTATCTATGAATGTTTTGCTCCTTTTCGAACTTAATAATAATGTTACGAATTTTTCCACTGAGGCAATGATGGCACAGTTTCACGGTATTAAAATATTTATTCTCTCTTCAGAAAACTCACAAAATTTATTCACAGGCAACAGTTTAATTACTCTTGAGCTTCAACACAAGCTTCAACAAAAATAACTTCGAATTCAGCGATTATACAAGCTCACTCCAATAGGTAAACAAAGCGATCAGCTTTCAACGAAGTCCGAAGTCAATCTGAAAACTTTCCCGTTCTCCAGTCTTTTATATACAAGCGCGTGAGACATTCGCGAAATTTCCAGCCAATTCATCGGAAAAGAAATATCTCGAAACTTCTCGATTGCTTTAGACACCTAAAGCAATCGAGAAGTTTTGAGATACCACCTTTTTCTAACTTGTATAATCGCTGTTAATAAATAAAATAAGATAAAAATAAATTACAATAGAATTTTAAAATAATACGTCACTATTTACACTATATACAGACAATTTGTGCAACAATAATTAATGGTGACGAATCAATGGCACAAAAGAAAATTTTGACTAGTAACTTTAAATAAGTAAAGTTTACTCACTGGTCTATTTTGTGTATTTTAAGCTATTTTTTACTTGAACTTATGTAAAAATAGCTGCATGTCACCGTGTTGAGTAGACCAGTCAAGGTGTATCGATCCAAATTTCTTACACTACGTGAACCAGGTTCTCTTTGCTTGCTAAAACGTTCATTGCTACTCAAACCATACTCAGTTAAAAATGTGAACCTTTTCTCACTTAATACACCTTTCTCTCCCTTTTCGAGAAAAAAATGCAGGGTTTTAACAAAAATTCAGTAGATAATTTCTTATAAAAAATTTCTGTTAAACGAGGTGATACTGTGCCGCATGGAATCCTCTGGTGGTCGTTTTGAGAACTGGTGATGAGTGATTGTTTTTTATGTAGTTCTCAGAATAGTGAAATGTGGTTTCTATAGACTTCGAGACACACAGATTCTTTGTAGAGGTCAGAAATATCGATCAAAATAAATATCGATACTATATCGTTGCATAGAAAAAATATCGATACATCGATACATGATTTTATTTTATTTTCAATTTTGCCAGAAACGAAGTTTTTCGGGGCAAATTTCAACTTTTCATGAGTTCTTGCTAAAATTGTTTCAATAAATAAATTATAAATGTTGTTTTAGTAAATAAATTATATTATCAATCAGAATAAATAAAATACATTTGGATGCCAATGCATAAATTCGAATTTATTTTTAAAGAAGAAATTTTGAAAAGTAGTTTACTGCATATTTTGCTAATATAGATGTTTTTAATGTTTAAAATTAGATGCAAATTCCAGGCACACGTTGACAACAAAAACGGCGCTATGTAAATGACTACTAATAAATGATCTCATCTTTCCATTCCATTATGTTTTCTTTTCGGTTAGAGTGCCATTTTAACTGTCTCTCAGCCAAGTCCAAACTTTAGTTTTGAAGTTTTTAAAAAGGGAATAATGAAAATAAAAAAAAAAAACACATGGAACTACAAAAAGATCATCAAAAAACTAAAAATGTTTGAAAATATCTATATATCGGTGACTTTTGTATCGATATTTTTACAATCGATATATTTTTTTAAAAATATCAATCGATATATTTTTTTTAAATATCGATAAAAATATCGTCGTATAGATATATTGCTGACCTCTAATTCTTTCCCCATTATAACTTCTTTTATTACGAGATAAAACTACAGGGAGATTATTCGATCCAATAGTTTCTTACGTAATAATTACGAAAGTTTTTTTTAATAATAATAATAATAATAAAAATAACGTAAAATAATTTATTTGAAAATGGCGTGAAAATGTCTTTAAATGAAATAGTTATTAAGTTATAATGAGATATTTATAAACATATTTTTTTACTAAAAAGATGTCTACTCCCTCTCAATTGAATTCCTTTTCGACTCTCCTTTACATTGTCATTAGATAAAGCATATATCTAAATAAGATAAACCGATTAATAATTTATCTAATATTATCTCTATACATTGATCTGTTAGGGGCAAAAAAGGTCTTCGCAATAATAGACCAGTCGGCGTAAACTGGTCGTAAATATTGGTTAAAACATGTCCGAGATTAACACCAGAGCAGTTTACGGAAATGACATTACTAAGGACAGAATGATCCCGCAGACAATCCAACTGAATGGTATTCATGATGAGGTAAGTTTTTATTTAGTATCTACCATTTTAGGAAGGAGGAGATTTTTGATTAGCTGATTTATGATGTTTTAGATATCAGCGATAGAAAACAGTACGAAGCGACATTTGGAGGAACGAATAGCAACCTTGGAACATGCAAAATACGGTGAGTTTTAATTAACTTTCGAAAACTTGTTATCCAATTTTCTCATCTCTTTTAATTAAAGTTAGACATCTTTTCATTGATTCTGTTTATTTGTAAATCTTACTGTTTGATTTGTTCCTGTTATAATTGTAAAGTTTGACAAGACTATGAATATTATGTGAAAAGTGAATAGGAAACCCTATTAGTGGCAGTAATCAAATACGGATCTCGTTGTATTGTCTTTTGAGATTCATACAAAGTTTCAAGTCGATAAAGGATATGTGAAGGATGCGGCATTGGTTAACACAAATTTGCAAGATTTGATGATACGTCAGACAAAACAAGTTCAAAGGAAGAGAGAGATATTGCCCTCCTAACTTTAAAATTACAAAATCAAAATATTTATTTAAATAGATTTATTTTTATAATCTATCTGTGATTTAGTAAAATACCATTGGAATAGATTAGATTTAGTAAAGTGAAATTTGATTACAACACCCGTACAAAAGGCAATACTGTAACAATCAATCCAATTACATTTTATAAACATAAATAAATATATATAGCATTTAAAAACTTTGATGAAATTCTCCATAAACATACTTCAAAATAATACATATTAAAAAACTACGAGTGATGAAGAGAGAGTAATTTCTATATGCAAAATTCTTAGGTTCTTAAAACGAAGAACGAAATCACAAATTTAATTTATTGTAGATGTTTATATACTTCGTCAATTATTAGAAACAAAATATATAATTAATCTTTCAAGCAATAAAAAATAGCATGCAGTATCTATATACTTGAAACTTCCTTGATGAAAAAAAGAATTAACGTAAATTGGGAAAAATGCTCAAAATAATAGGAGAATTATTAAAAGTAAATTTTAGCTACCATGGTTAGTATATTTTAAAAGTTCGGAAATTTTTAATTTTAATAGAACACCAGACACAGTAATGTATGAAGTACAATTACTATTTATCTTTGAGGTCAAATCACATTAACACTAACACTAGCATCATGTCTTTAAATTGACTGAAATAGAAAGCATTAAAATGTGGTCTCTAATGCTTCAGAAGAGATGTTTGACAAAGGAAATTAGAATCTATCTCATAAAATTGATTACTTTATTTTCCAAATTTAAGGTATATTCTAAAGGTTATGAATTATTTGCATCGATGAAATCATATATAGGAGCAAGTATTTCATGCTTTCCAACATATTTATTAAAGTTTCAGAGCAGATTTCGTAATATTTCTCGCACCAACATGTGACTTTACAATTTTAAACATAAATACGGACCAATCAAATTTCTAATTCATTTTATTTCGTTCAATTTTAAAATTAACTTATCGCAAGAACATTTTCGCGAAGTAACTTTTCACCATAAGGAGATTGTCTAAACTAAAATTCCGTAACTTTACAAAAATATCCATGAAAATCATACTATCGTTTTATGATTCCGTAACTTATTTTGATAATATTTGCAATAGCATTGATTAGCTACCTTTAATAGTTTCTCCATCGAACAATCTTTTTGGAAGCTTTGTATACTATTTACTACTACTATACCTGACTATTAGGAGAATAGCTCCCGCCAAACAGTCTAGATTATGGCGATCGCTTTAGAAATAAGACTAACGAATATAGAATAAGGTTGATCCATACAAGGAATTGGCATTCAAAATTTATAAAATAACTAAACTAAACTCAGTGGCGTAACAGCCCTGCGTGGGGCCTTGGACTGCTGTGCCCAACCCAGATTACTTGACCATGGGCCTCGGTGTGCCATACAGTAAAGTTCAGGTCAGATGGTCAGTCTGACGCGGAACCCCTTGTGTTTAGTTCCCAAGCATGCTTGGTTCTCATTTAATCGACTCACTTAAGGGATGGAAGGTCCAGGGATCGAACGACGGACCTGTGGCGTGCGCCACGGGGCTTTTTTTTTATAAAATAAGTTTATAAATATATATCTTTCTCCTAGAAACCTAAGTAATAGTCTTTCTATTATAGTAACTAGCACCGGTAGATAATGTGGCGGGAACTATTTTTATGATAGACATATAGTACTTATCACTTCACGGAAAATAGAAGAGAGGGATAGAATAAGATAGATATTTTACTATAACAGTTGTTATTAAAACTGACAACCTGAATTCTTCTTCTAGCATTATGCTTTTCATCCGGTATTGCAGCAGTCTCCTCGATCACTATGCTTTTGGAAGATGGAGATCACGTGATTTTATGCAACCCTGTTTATCATGGTAATACACTGTTCTTCCTAACTTCGTTTTTATTCAAAAGAACCCCTATGGTTTGTAAAGTGTATTTATATCCCATGTAATTGAATATTAAAGTAAAATTCTAATAATTTTTGAAGAAATTTATTGTGTCAGCACTTCATTGAAATTTTAAAATGCTCCACTCAGGTAATTGCTGTTAGTATAGTATTAATATAATTCAATTATATTATTTATATATTTATAATTAAAAGATGAATGAATTAGTTTGAGAAAGTTATTTCAGAAATTTCATATAAGCATCAATATTTTTAAAATGACTATTTTTAAAACAATTTTCTTGAAATATTCCAGAAGTCTTTGATCACTCCATTTTTCTAAAAAAAATATTTCGTTCACCTTAACCCATTAATGACGACCTTGAAATAATTAAAAACAATGTCTTTTATCCGATATTTTGAATTTTTCAGATTTTTTAGAAAATTATTTTTAGGATTTTTAAAAAAATATTAAGTGGAAACACAATCACAATTTATTAGCAAAGAAAATCTGTTTGTCTGCAATTCCAATAGATGGCAGCACCACACACAATTTGAGCGTGAATTTTTTTTTAACCTATCAGTGTGCATTTGTAATGCGAGTTTCGGTGGTAGGTAAATGCAATAGACAATGAAAGAAACACATCTGAATTAATTTGTATATACACCAAGTAAATCTTTTACCAATGATTCAGTTTTTTAGAAAACTTGACTCTAAAGGGAATTTCTTTTTATGATACAGTCAGACCTCGTTAACGTGAATTCGATAGCGACGCCGAAATTTTTCGCATTAGCCGAATTTCTTGTTAATTGTCTAAAAAATTTTTCATCGAATTAATACAGATTTAAAACCACTAGCTATATGTGTATTTTATACTGCTGTTTCTTTAGAATATTTACATTTCAAGGCAATGCAATTGTATCATAGTTTAACAATATATTCATTAGGAACAAAAAGTAATCCTACTTACCAGTAACTTATAATTTATTTGACATATTAAAAATATTGCTATTGATTTTTACTTTAAGTTTTTAATAAAAAGTTTTTACTTTCGATTCCCCATATGTTTACATAGGGTAATGAAAGTATAGAATTTATAAAAAAAAAAAAAAAAAGGCGATTTTTTGCAATTCTCCACGTTTTGGAGCATTCTGATTTCAAAAAAGTGATCTAGAAAAAATGTCTGTCTGTGTGTCTGTGGTCAGCATAACTCCCGAACAAATTGACCTACGATGTTCAAATTAGGTATGCGGGTTGTGGTGGCTATGGGACCTACCATTAAGGTTTTCTTCAAATTCGCGCATGCGCATAAGGTAGCTGCCATTGAAAAAATCAGGTTTTTCAGTAATTGGTAAAAAATGACTCTACCGATTTTGATCAAATGAGTGATAATAAGAACACAATGCCAAATTTTAATGCAATGATCAGTATTAGAGTGTAATTCAAAGTAGTGCAATGTTCCACACCCCTAGTTTTTTAATGTGTCAACCTCTTCAAAATTATTCAAAGCACATGAGCCACTGTCCTGCTGAATTAGAAAACTTTGCAAGGTTACATCTAAAAAAATATATATATATTTAAAAATCTAATTCTTTTTCGTCTTAAGCGGGATTTCATTATGTGTGATTTCGTATAAAACGAATAAATTAACGTTGTTTAAGCTTCATAGTACGGAGAACTGCTTTTATTTCGCGTTAAATGGGATTTCATGTTATGCGATTTACGCGTTAAGGAGGTTTGACTGTACTTAATTTTTTTTCTGTATTTGTATGTTTAGACAATAAAAGGTAAAGAAGGAGGAAAGTGGTTGAGAAATTTGAATAAAATTCGTCACTTATATATATCATAAATTAAAATGAATAGAAAATCCTCCCATCAAACTAAGTTGAAATCTTATGTAATTTGATTCAAATTAAAGTTATGTGTCTATCATATTCCGTTGGCTGTACTAAATTAAACTACAAATGGAGAGAGATTTCTAAGAAACAAAAACTTCAACAAGAGCATAGAAGAGTGCTGTGAAACGCCGTTTCGAACTTTGGTTTTCGCTTCGTTATTGTTCTACTACCTGTTTTATTTTGCAATTTACATTTTTCAGCAGATGTACGGTTCATTAAGAAAATATCTAATGAAACATGTAATTAAAAAAGAAAAAAATCATTCATTATTTACTGAAAAATGTATTGAAATAATAATTTATTTTTTTTTGCTGAAAAATTTTTTTTTTTTTTTTTTTTTTTTTTGCGATTATTAAATTAATTAGACGTTGCAAATCGTCTTTACATAAAATATGCTGGTTTATACTTTTAAAATGAGAACAATAATGCGTACATGAAATAAACAATTACTCACACTACACTGGTAATTTGGGAATGGACAATTCCCGCATTTTTTTTTTTTTTTTTATTCAATTCTAAATGTTTCGAAAAGGCCATAAACACAACAATTTCTTCACAATACGCGTTTTTTTTTTTTTTTTTCCTTCTTTTTTTTTTCTTCTTCTTTCTTTCTTTTTTAAAAAAAAATTCCAATCAAAGTTCCCCTGTTAGACGTTGGCGAGAAAACGATTCATTCGGCTGGAATGGAATGTGACGTCAAGGTTTCCCAAACATCTTGGCTTGAAATGCAGCAACGGAAACCAGTTTTTCAAGTTTCTCGCAAATCACGCCAACCTGTACGTGATATGGTAATGGTCTACCAGTGCCAACTATTTCTATGTTAACTATTTGGCAGAAACCTCACTGTGTTTTGATCGGACTGGTTTTGGCTCGGTTTTGAGGCATTTTCTTTCCTTAATATGTAAATAACTAATTTTTTTTAAAGAGCTTTTGTTTAAATATTTGGAATCAGAAAGAAATTCTTCTTAAATATGAACTAATTTCTCTCGTTTTTAAAAAATGCGGGAAGTGTCCATTACACATTGGAAAGTAAGTTTTCACACTTAGACGGTTTTAAAATACACATAAAATATAATTTTGTGTGTGTAGGGTTTGGGGTTTGAATGCAAATCTTTGATGAAAAGTGATCCGTACCGCAAGTTGTAAAGCATGCACTTAATATTTTTTAATTTACGTAATCTTAGGCGGATGCCTGTGTGATTTTACATCCTAACTTTTAAGCAATGATAATGCTTAATTTTTTCGGCAAGAGCTATAGGCGATCAGATTGGATATGCAGCAAGTTTAAATTTACTTCTTTATGTCTAATATATTTTGAAAACCGAAATTATTTAGAATTCTACTTTCTTATTTTTAAATTTTCATAGTTGTAAATATCAAAACCAAGAGTTGAGAACCATATATTTTCTTTCCACGCAAGTGATAAATATGCTGCTGATAAAATACATTACAAGTAACATTTGTGACATGCTTTTGAAATCCTCTCTTCTTTAGCTTACATCATTGTAGCATTGGGGTTATGAAAAACTAAAAATGAAGAAATATTCACCGAAAAACAGAGGTTTACATTAAGCTTTTTATAAGTAAAATATCGTAAAAGCTGTTAAGATAAAATTCGCCTAATAAATCCTTAGTTCAATTTTTATTTAAATAATTTATTGTGGTTGAAATCCAGTGCCGTTTATTTTTATGACAAGATCTTCTACTTTTCGTTTTTATTTTTGAAATCATCCAATGAATTTTATTTTTGAAGTGAAATCTAAAATGGCAATGCACATTGCACATATACTCCCATTGTTTTATGTATTTCAAGGTCGAAAAAAAAATAATAACCTGTCAAACACGACGCACATTGATCCATAGATATTTCTCTTTATCTACAAACACTTGGTGTTTCATTTGTCACTAAAACCATGTTACAATCGAATATTTTATAAGTACTGTTCCTGTACTCATACCTACAACATATATCGACAACTTTTTCGTACTAACTTTTTTTTTGCTAAAATCTCTCATAATGATATATAATAAAAGTATTTTCTTGCCTTTATTCAAAGTTTATCTTAAATTTATATGTTTAAATTTATTTTCTCTTAATTGTTTTTAAGATTTAAGACAATTAATACAAAAAAAAAAAAAAAAAAAAAAAAAAAACATTTGTTTTCTTATATCCATTAATTTATACAACAGACTACCGCCGCTTCTTGAATAGGTGTCTAACACTTCTTCACTTGTTTAATTTCAATTCAAATCTATATTCATATATTTATAATCACTTTGTAATATGTTTACTGGGCCGCACAGCCCAGTCGGGAAAGTATCGTTCTCGCAACTAGAAGGTTGGGAGTTCGAGCCTGGGGCCGACTATAAAGACCGCAGTGTTCACTAATGGTGACTGCAGTACGTTAAATCAGCCGAGGTCACTAAGTCCTCCAAGTTCCCTTACCAATCAATCCCTCTGGGGGTGGCAAAGCCAAGTCTTCTGCTGGAATCTTCTGCTTGGTATTGCCTCTAAATTAAGAAGTTCCACATACGGTCGGTAGTGCTGCTATCTACCGGGTAGCTACCAAAAACAAATAGAAATGAATTCTTCGGTGGCTATAGGTAGACTTGCGCACTCCTTCTCGAGAGTGTGTGCTTACATCCTGTGCAGTACTGCCCACTACCGATTTGTACTGGATATGGAGTTGGTACAAAATGCTTAAAAGAAGCAGAGGTGCCTTAGTCCCCATAGTTCTTGATAAGAAGAATATGTTTACTTCTTTTTTTTATCAATCTTTTGTTGCTCAATGTAAATGTATACTTATATATTTAATTCCTGTATAATATTTTTGTTTCTAGTTTATCAATATTTTGTTTATTTAATTTTCAATACAAATGCACATTCAATTGTATATAATCACTTTATAATCCAGTAGATTTGTCCCAGCGTTTTCAGTGTGGAAATTATGGATACATTTCACATCGGTATTTGTTATGAGCAGATTACTATTAAACATAGATTATTTATTACGTTTGCTTATGGAGTTTTTAAAAGGCTGAAAGTTCTGTTAATAATAAAATTCACCAACCAACACCACCAATGCGAACAATTTAATTTATTGTAACATTTTCATTTTATAATACTATTTCTGTTGTTCATAAACACCGTTTCTAGTCCCTCTAAATGTCACTTGTTGAAATTTCCAATCAGAACTTCCTATTATTACTCTAATGAATGCATTCAATGAATAAACTATTACGTAAACACTATGAAAGCTTTCAAACTTCATTGGCAATAATTATTAAGAAAAGATTTTGAATTGAAAGTGACTTTCAATGGTTTACGCAAACACATAATAAATAAACTAAAATGCATTATTTTCATCTATCTTTGAATTTAGAAAGTCGTATTTTATAAATCACAAAAGATGGAAAATTGCGTGCATTTTGAATACAAATGTAAAATTTTTAATTCTCAATCATTTTAATAACGGTATTTATTAATTAGAAGATAATAACATAACTTGTATTGATTAAACTTATTTTACTGTTCAAAACGATTTAGAGATTTCTAGTTAATACACTGTTAAAAATCTGGATACACCTTGGACCAAAAATTGGTTCCCATTTGTCTTCAACCAACATTCAGTGCTTACACTGGTGTCCAAAAGTTAAGCATAATTGATAATTATGTGAATAAAAAAGGAACTGTACATCAGAATGGCGGGAAACGTGATATGCAAGTGTAAAATGGTTGTAAAATAAGGAAGCAAATCAAAAGAACGATAATAATTAATTTTATTATCCAAAGTAGCAGTTTGAAAGAAACTGAGAATAGCAAGTGTTCACACTTTAAATAAAAAATGAAAGAAAACATTATATAAAATACTGATGCTGCAGTTTAATAAGACGTGTGGTCACCTCTGACAGCTAGGCACGCTGCACAGCGATTTACCATACTTGCTATGAGATGATGAATGAGTTGTGGGCTCAAATGGTTCCAAGTTTCTTGGAGAGTTCTCTTCAGTTCTGTAACGGAGCTTGGTGGGTGCGAAAGGGCTGCAATTTGTCTCCCGAGCATATCCCATACATGCTCGATAGGATTTAAATCAGGGGAGTTGGCAGGCCACGACATGCGCTGAATGTTTTCCATTTCAAGGAAGTCATCAACCAGCACCGCTCGGTGACATGGCGCATTATCATCCATGAATATGAAGTTAGGACCGACAGCACCTCGAAACAAGCGAACATAAGGCTCAAGAACTTCGTCTCTGTATCTTTGACCAGTCACAGACCCCGTGTCAAAGAAATGGAGGTCTGTGCGGCCGTCCATCATGATGCCTGCCCATACCATTACTCCCCTTGATGGAAAATGATGTCTTTACGATATGTTTCTTGGTTCAAAACGTGTTCCACGTTCTCTCCATATCGTTACCCGACGAGAATCACTACTCAGACTTAACCGGGACTCGTCACTGAACATCACATTGGCCCACACTTCCACACTCCAATGTTGATGTTTCAAACTCCAGTTCAAACGAGCGCGTTTCTGAGCAGACGTGAGGGGAATGCAAACTGCTGGTCTTCTGGCATACAGGCCAGCATGATTGAGTCTCCTGTAAACAGTTTGTCTCAAAATTCGTATTCCTGTGGCGACTGTGAGCGCCGAACCCAGTGATCTGGCAGTACTGCCCCTCTGACGTCGCGCACTTATTACCAGATATCGGTCTTGGCGAGGGGTTGTGACTCTTGGTCGACCTGATACTGGTCGTCGGGTAACATCTCCCATTCTTTGAAACCTCTGCCACAGTCTTGAGATCACAGACTGGTTCACATTCAGAATTCGAGACACTTCGGTTTGTGATCGTCCGGATTCCAGCATTCCAACGATTCTTCCTTTCACAAACATGTCCAATTGGCGTCTTTGTGCCATCATTCACCTTGTTTGATGGTTAACAACGCTCTTTCGCACAGCAGTTGCCCAAAAATTGTCTGAACTGCCTATGCTGCGTGAATCGGTTTCTCTTCGTTCCGACATGCGCAGGTGTTTCACGCAGGACGTAGTCGACTGAAAAGTTTTGCATCAACCCAATGTTTCTTCTTCACCCAATTCATACCCGCAAGAAATTTGGAATAATTTTACGAATATTTACTCCACGTTTTTCGCATTTTACAATTTATGCTTAACTTTTGGACACGAGTGTAGTTTCATGATTTAATGGTGCTACCTCGGACCGTAAGCACCATTAAATCGTGAAACTAAGCACCAAATGTTGGTTGCAGTTAAATCTGAACCAATTTTTTGTGCAAGGTGGATACAATTTTTTAACAGTGTACGAAAGATTGTTACGAGTTTGAAGCATAGTTTATTTATAATTTTTGAAGGTCTTTGATCCTAGAACAAATTATTGAACCCCCCCGTCCCCAATATAAATTTCAAGACAGTCAGATATTTGGTATCGCAAGGATTTAATGTGGGAAATGTGGTCAAATCGTTGAAATGTTTTAAGAATGTATCGCAACAAACTTACAAACGTCCTCCTATTAATTGAATAGTGTTTCTCAGATTAACACATTGATTGGTTGGAGTTTAGCCACGTAAGGGTAACACATGGTCCATACTGTGCCAAGATTAACACTTTGAACGCTACGTCACCCATATCTGGGTATTTGTAACACAACTATGACGAGTATAGACAGTAAAATATAAAGTAAACAAAAACACACTTTAAAAATATACTTATTCTAATAATAAAATATGAAATATACTTATACTAATAATAAAATATGAAATATACTTATACTAACAAATTATACTTATTTTAAATTTGTTTTTAAAATATTATAACATTTTATTAGTAACGATGGTAATCGTTTTAACATTGTAAACAGGGTCCGATAGTCATGCGGTAGAGTATCGAGCTGATGACCGGAGGGTTGTTTTTTCGATCCTCGGTCCCCCAAATATCGGTGTGTACCTAATGGGGGTTGGTGCACATTAAATCTGTCATGACCTCAATGTCCTCTCGCTGGTGTCGTGGGGTTGGAGAGAGGGGTTTACACTAGAAGATTTCGATCTCGTATTCTTCTAAATGCTCAAAATTAGGTGAAACATTGAAAACATAATTGAAGTGACTCTGGACACTCAGGATATGTTATAGTCTAAACGATTTTTCGTTTTTTCGTTGCATCGTGGCGTTTGTGAGTTCGCCTCTGTTTTGCGTAACACCAAACGCACTTCGTTTTTATAGATTTGCCCTGAGCATTTTTGTGAATTTGCAGGTGTTAAGACGTCTTCTTTATTGTTTGGGGCCCGGCATTTTTCGATTTTAACCACTCTCGAACTATAAGTGCTGCAGTATGGCCCACGTGCTGACCTTGCACATTTAAACTCTAACTAACCAACGTTATCTATCACAAAGAAAACCGTAGCTATCGCGCTATTTACATTGCGAGTCTTAGTTATGGGCTCCTGGAAAAATTCTACCTACTCACGTTGGGCATTCAACATGCTAAAAATCTTTCTACTATCCCACAAACTCTATTAACCCTTTGCACTCGAGCGGCGCCTCTCAGGCGCCACATGATTGGATGCCGAAACACGAGAGGACCACTAGGTTTGATGCGTAAATTTAATGCAAGGCCAATGACTGTGTTTAGTTTCTATGAAGCAAATTCATAAACGCCAAAACGAACCAAAAATACCTCGAGTTGCTGGTCCCTCCGCGGGAAAAGGGCATCTAGTGCAAAGGGTTAAGTTTAATTAATATGCAGACACTCTGGAATGCATCCCAAATCAGGTCCAGTCGCACTTTATGACTTTTAATAGGAGTTATAAATATAGGCTTTGAAGATAAGAAACCAGATACTCACGGATAGTAAAACAAGCAGTGTAGTGTCATGAATTTAAATCGCAGAATTTTTCTTTTGATAGAAAGATTTAATGCTTGTCATAAGCATTGTAGAATCATTAAAAACCGTCTGAAAGAATATTTTTTTAAAAGAAAGATTTCACAACCGGTTGCGTCGCAGATTTGTTGAAAATCATGTTGTTGGGAAAAGATTGTGATCACAAAGGGGACACAGTAAAAGAAAGAAAATGCAGGGTTACTATAGGTTGTTTTCTTCCCCTTAATTCATAGCTAACTTGCGTGTGTAAATACCTACTATTTTTTTATAATTTTTTTTTTTTTATAATAGTATAACCATCCAATTTTTATTAAAAACTAGCTTCGTGTTCACTCGTTGTCGTGGTTTACTGTGCTTGAAGGCCATCGCTGTTATGTAGAGATCAGAAATATGGATCAAAATAAATATCGATACTATATCGTTGCATAGAAAAAATATCGATAAAATATCGATTTATTGATACATGACTTTTTTTTTATTTGATTTTCAATTTTGCAAGAAACGAAGTTTTTCGGGACAAATTTCTACTTTTCATGATTGCTTTTTGTAAGGTGACTATTTTCCAACTGAAATGGATCTATTACAAAAGAAAAAGTTATATTTTCGTTTAATTGGTGCAGTAATTTTAAGAAAAACTTAAATAATTTTCAATAGCTTTTAATGGCAACTCTGATTATTTAACATAATGTTTTTACAATGTAAATAATTGAAAAATTAACAGAGCATTATATATCTATATAATTAACAAGTTTTTTCCAATTTAATTTTAATTTTCAAAAGCCAGGAAGGTGCACCACCTTGTACCCTCCTGTTGGGGCCCATGATTATGAAGTGTATGGCAAAATATTGAATATTGGACCCATTTTAACTACTTCTCAGCCAAGTCCGAACTTTAGTTTTGAAGTTTTTGAAAAAGGCTTAAAGAAAATCGAAAAAACACATGGAACTAAAAAACGATCATTAAAAAACTAAAAATGTTTGAAAATATCGATACATCAGTAACTTTTATCGATATTTTTATTATCGATTTTTTGGTGATGATGTTTCCCCGATCTTTTAACTTGAATCTACTTAACTTTAAAACTCTGTATAATAAATACAGGAAATTTCTGACAGACATTTAGACAAGTCATAGTTTTAAATTCTCTTCATTTTTAAGGTGATTTTTTCGGACACACATTATTTGGGAATATGATTAAATTTCGTAAGCCAACCTCACCCTCTCCTAAAAATAGTGTTACGAATTTCTGTATATTTGTAAATATTTCGTAGTATTAATTACGTAAAAATTAAAATTTATGTACACTTCGCATAAGGCAGTGCAAGAATTCCTTATTTCGCTTTCCTGCAATGCGTCTCTTAATGCTAGAAAACGAGTTTTACAGAGATAATGCTGGAAAACGAGTTTTACAAGGAGAAGGCTATTTAACATTATGGTTAATGGAAATCTCGCCAAGTTGATGATGGTTTTGGCGATTAATTTTGGTAGTTAAATTTGGCGAGAAATCGCCAAATGTCGCCAAACTTGGCGACCATTTAGCGACATTTTCATTCCCCATGTAGCTGCATAGGGCTTTTCGACTGCAATATGGAAAATTCTCCAAACTTCTATCTCTAGAAGATTCGCGAAGGATTGACTTTCCTAAATAAGGCCGGCCAAAAGTTATTTGAGTTATCTAGTGAGTTGTCTCTCAGTGAGCATTCAATGTAGTTCCAAAAGCGAACTGTATTGCATTGTCTTTTACGGAGATTTTAGCAGTTGTGCTTCAATTTTTTTACTGCTGTTTGTGCTCTATTGTTGTGTAAAGAGCTGTATTGAGTCTACTAGAACGAGAAGTTCTGGAGTTGTAAAAGAATCTGCGAAGAGTTATATCAGAATAAACTTTTGCAAGTTTTGATCTGCGTTGGCTTCAAGTCTCTCGAACCCATCCACGCAACAATAGATTCTCCATTGAATTTTGGATCTTTCAGGATAAAGACCTGTAAATCACTTCATTTCTCTAACTTTTAAATACACCCATGTGCTCTATTAGCTAAAGTTTGAAGCGATAACATAGCTATTTGTGCTTTGTCATTATATCCTGAGTGACGTGTGCTATATAAATGAAATGTCATCATGCTCTTCAACTATTTAAAAAAAAAAATGGTGGTGTTACATAGTGGTGAATAGATCAGACAAAAAATGCCTCGTGGTATATAATTCATATGTATTTCATGATATTAGCTAATTTATGTCACAGTTTAAAAAAAAAAAAAAAAAAAAAAAAAAAAAAAACAGTTTGACATTGTATTTTGAAATGTTTTATTTTATCTAATGAAACAAACTTCATCAGTATTTTAACGAATTGTTGTGAATGAAGTGGATTCTTAAAGTTAAAAAATATATAATACTTTTACAATTTGGTTACAAAAAAAGTATAATATATGGTTATAGAATTCTACACTTCTACTCTTATGATTTACAACTTTTACTGAATGTTTCTATACTAAACTTCAACTTAACTAGACATCACTTAGACGGTAGATCATCACAGTGCTCATAGGTATTTAATCCATTTTGGCGGCGTGAAAGCATAATGTTCGCCAAACCACAACCCTATAGAGAACTAAAGGCTATAAGGTTTGGCGAGAATTATGTCTTCACTCCGCCAAAATGGATTAAATACCTATGAGCACTGTGACGATCTATCGTCTAAGTGATGTCTAGTTAAGTTGAAGTTTAGTATAGTATAATTTAGTTTTTTTTTAAAACCAATATTAAATGTAAAACACTCAGAATTTTCTTTTGGTTTTGAACATAGTTATGTATAAACAAGAGTGTCTGTGTTTGTGTGTGTTTGGTTCTTATAAATACCTACAGATTTGTTTCTATAGCTATGCCTTTTGAGCACTTGACCTTTATCAAGGTCACCGTTATAAACTAAGATTTCAAACTCCTTCCTGCTGTTCTCTTTTTCCAACCCATAAAGGGTTGCGATCATAATTTGAAATCTATAGAGCCAATTTGAATTGGATTTATTTCTATAGATATCGTGACTAATTCAGATTATCAGGAACAAAATTTCATTTCGATGTTTTATTTTAGCGGTTAAGGTGTGGTTACAGTGCGAAAGGAAGCATGTCCATAACTTGAGATCTACTTAACCAAAGCCGGGCACTTCACATTTGTACTTTTTTTTTAAATCTTTTTGTAAAATAGTTATAATACTGCTGTGTATACGCGTATACCAACATAAACTATTAAAATGTGGTACTACATATACTTTATATAATCTTAAATACAGTAGAACCTCGATTAACCGTCCCTCTTTCATCCGGAACTCTCTGTTAACCGACCAGCCTTTAGTCGACATCAAAAATCTCCCAAATGAGTAATAAATCATTTGCCCTTTTTAAAACCTTAATATTTTCCTTTACACTAAATTTGCAAAAGTAATGGTGAGACTTTTAACCGTTTTTGAAAAGGACTGACATGGTTAGAGCAATAATCATATGCAGATCAAACTGAACTATTGCTTTTAAAAAGTCTTCTGGGTGGAAACGCGAAACAACGATTATCAAGATTACGACAACAAAAACTCATTTTCAACAATTATGTCATAAAAAAAAAAACATTAAAAGCCCCGCATTCAATAAATGAAAATAATTTACTTTTTATTATTTTTTACAACTCTCTATTATCCGGCATTTTCGCTTATCCTACCTATCTTCGGTCCGAATTAAGTAGGTTAATCGAGGTTCTACTGTATACTATTTGTATACTTTTATATAAACCGTCATAGTTACATATACTCCTTGTATATTCTTACGTATAGTCACAGAGTTACATATACTCTTTTCAAACTCTTAAATAAACTTTCATAGTTATGTATGGCAATTACTATTGCTTTTTAATTTAACCAATCTTCTTCCAAACGATTTTTTTTTTCGTATATTAATATTCACAAAATTTAAAAAAGTGTTATTGTTTTATTCATAAAATCATGTCTTATATCTCTATATTTGCAACTTTTCAGGTACGAGCAATTACTTAAAAATACGGGATTCCCTCGGAAACCTTGAAGTAACCTTAGCTGATCTTCAAGATGCTAATGCGCTGGAAAATTTATTGAAGGACAATACCAGGGTATTTATTTAAGAGTGACACATTTAAATGTTTTTACTATTTGCATAGTTTTAAATCAGTAATGTGTTACATGCTGTATCGTCTGCTAAGAAAAGTACATGAATAGAACTGGATGGAATTCTTAAACGTCTGGGACACACAATTAAAAAAAGTTCTAATTTTTACTTTTTTACTTTCAATTACCCATATGTATACATAGGCTAATGAAAGTGTAGTATTCGGTTACAAAAAATTCGATTTTTTTGCCTTTTTCCGTGTTTTGGAACATTCTGATTTCAAAAAAGTGATCTAGAAAAAATGTCTGTCTGTGTGTAGGTGGTCAGTTTCACGCACAAGCAAGGACAATATAATGTCCATCGAATAAAACCACCAATTTTGCCATTTTGGAGTTTATTTTTCTTTCAGCATAACTTTCGAACAAATTGACCTACGATGTTCAAATTTGGTCTGATGGTTGGTGATGGCCCAATGACCTACCATTAAGGTTTTAGTCAAAATCGCGCAAGGGCATGAGGTAGCTGTCATTGGGGAAAAAATCATGTTTTTTTATAGCTAAAAAACGGCTCTAACGATTTTGTTCAAATTGCTGTGCCTTTGAAGGTGTTCTACATATTCCCACCTCCGAAATTCTCATGTAAGTGCGATAAAAGCGAAAAGAGTTGAAAAACGAGTGCCTTGAACACAGAGCACTCTGCCCTTGAGCATCGTCCATCAACGACTGATTTTTTTTTTTTGGCGTTTCATGCACAAGCAAGGACAATATTATAATGTTCATCGAATAAAACCACCAATTTTGCCATTATTTTTTTTTTTTTTTTTTTTTTTTTTGCTCATATAAAAATTATTCCCAAAAATGTCGCCAAACTGGAAATTTATGTTTAAATGAGGGAAAATAAGAAGATAGTAAGTAGCATCATGTTAAATTTTACTGCATTGACCAATACTATATAGAGTAATTGAAAGTTGTGCGATGTTCCCCACACCTAGTTATTTTTATTACTATAAAAAATAATAAAAATATTTGTAAATAAAATTACATAAAAATTTTACTTTTATCATTAGTAGTACTTGAAATACTTAAGTTTTTGTTACATGGCAACTGTATCTCGGATGTACTATCTTGGAACTTTGAAATTGTTTTTCTTGTTGATGGCATATTGTTCCTTTTTTAGGTTTAAATGGATATAACTTAAAAATTACTTGTTATAAATGCATGAAACTTTCCACAGTTATTTTTCATATATATTTCATGAATTTTTCTTCAGGAATTGTTTATTCTAATATAATTTTTTATAAAACTGTTTTTAGAACTTGGGGTTTTGTATAGTTTTTGTACAAAATATTTTTTGAAATTTTTTCTAAATATTTATTGACAATTTATGATATGAATTATAAAAAATAATTTAATTAAAAAATGATGTGATTTTTTAAAAAAGTTTTTGAAATATATCAAATTTAGGAAAAGTCAAAATTTGGAAGTTTTTCAATTAAAATTTTTTTTAAAAAAGATTGGAAAATTTTAACATTTAAAATACTTTTTTGTGTTTCAAAGCATAATACAGTACTGCATAAAATATGTCAGAAAAATAATTCTTAAAAAAAAATAAAAAAATAATAAAAGAATTAGAATTTTGAATCTGGACCCCCTTGATATTTGTAACTTGAACAGGTAAAAATTCTTGAAAAATCAGAAAGTAATTTTATCACATTCCTGCTTTTTATTCATTTCCAGTCAATACCTTAACAACCCACGTTGAAAAATAATAGAAACAACTATATGACTGCTATCATACTGCTCTAACAATTCAATAATTTTATGTTTACCAAAAGAAAAGACCTTACCACATAGTCTAAATGATCGCTTTATGAACAAGATCCGTCGATATAGAATAAGGATGCTGTATGCAGGAAATTAATAGCATCAGAGGTTACAATGTGTCAGTCGCTGCCTTTTGCTTCTGTTTAAAAAAAAAAAAAAAAATTCAAGAAACCACATCCAGTTCTCAACGAACCGATACTTTATTTTTCGAAAACTAAAAACGATACAATCCAAATACATTTGATTGCTTTTTTAAAAAAATTAAAATACTCTCTCGTGCAACAACGTTTACAAAATTATAAAAGCCGTTTGTTATCCCGTGGCTGGAATCTAGCATAATAAACAAATGCAACTGCATTATTAATTCAGAAACCTTACAAATGGGGTATTCGTCTTGGTGATGAGAAATCATTTACTTTAAATATATTTTGCTAATCGATGAAATATCGCCAATATACAATTAGCGAGTTCATCAACTATGTTGATGTGTTTCTGCGTATTTTCACTGCAACAGACAACGTTAGAGAAAGTGTCGGGATATATTTTTTTTTTGATAAACAGACAATAGCTTTCTGTGCAACTGGAACTGATTGTCTCATTCACATTTGTTCTGTTAATAAACATTCACTTCAAACTGAGCACTGTGCAGACATATCTTTATTTACAATTTGTTGTAACAATTACGGAAAATAAGTTTTTTAAATGCTTGATTTTTTTAGCCAAAAATACTTCTTAATATTATCCTTATAATTAATAAATTTTTTTATTAATAATGTTAGCATACATTTAATCGCACTTTTCTTTAATATTATACACATTTCTTGATAATATTTTGAGGCTGTGAGAAATGACATAATCTCAGCAGGAAGTTTTTTTTTTTTTTTTTTTTTAAATAAATATTTCAGAAACATTTCTAAACAAAATCAAGCAATATTTATTAAAAATATTTGTAGAAATTATTATTTCTAGTTAAAAAATGGTTGCCTATATTAACTTATATTTTTAAAACTTTCAGATAAAACACTGTTAACTTATTGTAAACAGTGTGTGCTGAAACTTTAACTATGCTGCATCGTAAACATTAGTTTAAAATTATTGAATCTAAAATAATAAAACATGCTGTGTGTCTGTCCGTCTGTTGGTCTGTGGATCTATAGAAACCTAATAATTGGAGTAGAGCTCTGAAATTTTCAACATAAGTAGTTTTGGCCTTCTAATTGTATACATGTCAAACATAATGTTAAAATTTCAACTAGTTCTTTTTTAATTAATTTTTTTTAACTAATTTTTTTTAACTAATTTTTTTTAACAAAGTGACTTCAAACAGAGATACAGCTCCGAAATTTTCCACATAAGTAGTTTTAGCCTTCTAATTGGGCTTTTGAAAAACAGAATTTTATATTTTTATTTAAATTCTTTTTAATCATTTGTTTAATTAATTAATTAATATTTTACAAAACGATTTCTACTAGGGCTACAGCTTTAAAATTTTCAACATAAGTAGTTTAAGCCTACTAATTGGACTTTAGAAAAACAGAATTTTCAATTTTTGTTTAGTTCGTTATTAATTTTTTTTTTTTTAATTAATTAATATATATTTTACAAAACAATTTCAAATACGGTTACAGCTTTGAAATTTTCAACATAAGTAGTTGTGGCCTTCTAATTGTATTTTTAAAAAACAGAATTTTAAAATGTTATTTGTTTTTTTAATTAATTAACAAATATTTTACAAAACAATTTGTAATTGGGCTACCAGTTCTGAAATTTTCAATACAGTAGTTTTGGCTTCTAATTGGACTGACAAAAAAAATGTTAAAATTTTAATTTGTTTTTTAATTAATTTTTTTAATTAATTTTTTCACAAAAAGCGACTTTTAATAGGTCTACAGCTCTGATAGTTTCGACATAAGTAGTTTTGACCTTCTAATTTTGCTTTTTACATACATCACGTGTTGAAATATTCTTAAAGGTTATTATAGTTATTAACGGGGAATTTTTTTTTTCGACAAGGGTGAGGCTTCCAATACTAAGGCTTTACTTAGCAATTAGATTTTTTGTGAGTGAAGCGAGCTTATGCTTACGCAGCAATGAACCTTTCAGCGAGCGAAGCGAGCCTATGCTTGCATAGCAATGGACCTTTCAACGAGTAAAGTAAGCCTTTGTTGATGTGTCAATGAACTTTTAAGCGAACGAAGTGAGCTCGATTTTGTGTAGCGATGAACCTCTCTGCGAGCTAAGCGCCAAAAACTGGGATCTATACATGAATGACAGATTTCAGCAACGCGAAGCCTCACAGCTAGATAAAATATTGCACATGTTAAAATTTCGTAGTGAAGCACTTGTATTCTGCTAGTTTGAAATAAAGGTCTCGAACTGAATTATATCCGTTTACTAAAGCAGCTGTTAAAACAGGTTTCCAGCCACTTAATGATTGCGAGATTTACAGCTTTTATTAGAATAATTGGAAAATTCAACCACCCGTGCTTCTAATTGAAATAAACGTGTTCTATTCAAATTGGTTAGAGCATTATATAAACAAAGCGGTTGGAAACCTATTCGAACGCATTACCATAAAACTAAGACTCTTTGTGTCCAAGATTTTAAATAAAGCTTTAATAATATAACCCATAAAAACAAAATTTTGAATATCCTTCATATGCATCGCTAATTTTTATGCTTGGTGTTTGCATCTAATTTTAAACATTCAAAACATCTCTATCAGCAAAATATGCGGTAAACTACATTTCGAAATTTATTCATAAAAAATTCATGTGAATTTATGCGCTCACTTTCAAATATCTTTTATTTATTCTGATTAAAACAATGTTATTATTTTTTAAACAATTTCGGTAATAGAGTTTCTTCAATGATCGGTTAAATGCTATTTCATCACGATTGAATGACGGCAAGTTGGTTTGTTAGTGTTCCGTAAAATCGACCTTTTAGCGACAGTGACAGCACACAAAATTTTATATAATGCATTATCATCGACATCGAATCTATCTGCCAAGTTTCAGCCTGAATGGATGATTTCAAGGGGGTTAATTAGGCCTCCGTAGATTTGCACGCCATTGGCATACACAGCCGCATATCATCGATCACGCAAGCATAAAATCGAAGTTAATTTAAAGGATTTAAAAATCAACCCAGCGTTAAATAATATTTGTATCTTCTACTAGAATAGGTTTTAAAAGAAAGTAAGGCGAATATATTGATGCAATCTAGATAGCAATATTTATTTTTTGAAAGATCTATTTCATCACTTAAGGTATATATTAGAATATAAGGAATATATTAAAATAGAAAAATTTGGTGCGAATTAACGTTTTTGGATATTTTACTCTAAAATATTCTTGAGCTTGGTAGCCTTGAAACGATGCTAGATTCTTTATGACATTAAATTTTTTTTTAAACTACCTTTGTTTTAGTGAATCACTAGGAAAAACTTTAAACTTGATTAACTAAAATTTGTTATGCGTTTTAAGTGCATAACGCATCGAGCCTACTACGATCTAATATGTTCATGAAACAATGGATTTTTAACTTAATTTTTGATTATTTACAATATTTACAAATGTTGTAGGTTTCCTGTAGCAAACCTTTATATTATTTGCCATTAAAATGAAAATTTCAAATAAATTACAAATTGAGTTCTGACTGGTGCAGTTATTGCCTAATTATTTGGTTAAATGTTAGTTAATCAATTAAAAATCAGGAAATGAAGTATTTTTTATTGAGATAAATTAGTTTTCTAACACTCGTTTTAAAACAAATTGTGTTCAGTTAAAAAATTGAAAGTATTTTTCTTCAATATATAGTTGTACCTTAATTTAAGTGGATAAGTTCTGTTATAATTATTGCTTTAGCATTTGTATTTTTAGATAATATTGAGATAATTATTTTAATGCTATAATAGCTTGTAAATCAATAACAAGGTCATGCCATATATAAGGAGATGCTCTAAGGGAAGTTTAACCCTTTTAACGATAACAAAAACGGCTTTTTTGTGAAATTTTCGATATGCTTGAAAATAAAATGCATTTGTAATTTTTAATTGATATTTTTTTAAAACCGAATAATATTTATTTCTTTTCTTGAAAGAAAAATAGTTCCATAAATAGAAGCATAGTTCAACTTTCTCTAAGGCATCAATTAAGAATTTAGATGACAATTTTTTTCTTTGTATAAAATAGCAATTTTTTTTTTAAATTTAAATTTAAATTTTCTTTTTAAATAAAAATATTTTTTAATGTTGTATTAAAGGATAATTCTGCCTAAGAAAATAAACCCATAAACTAGCTTTGATTTCCATTATTAATATTGAGTTTATTTCAGAATCTTAATAAAAAATAAAATATCTTGTGTGTAACTTATGTTTCAATTTTTTTTCTTCTAAATTATGTTTCACTTGATAACTTTAAAAAACAAAAAAAAAACAAAAAAAAACCAATGTTTAAACTCTCCTTAACACTAAACATAATGTAATATTGTCGAAGTCTATTGAATTATAATATTTAATTGGACACAATGGACAATTCCAGTATATTATAATTCTTTTATTCAATTCTAAATGTTTTGAATAGCCTATAAACACAAACATTTCTGCTCACTGCGTGTTTTTTTTTTTTTTTTTTTTTTTGCAACCTAAGTTCGCTTGTTAGTTTTGGCGGGAAAAACGACTCATTCGGCTCTACGCGATTGTCATGTCCCTTCATCTCAAACAACTTGGTTTGAAAAGCAGCAGCAGAAACCAGTTTTGCACGTTTCTCGCAAATCGTGCCAATCGGGTAAGGGATATAGCAATTGTCTACTAAACACAACCGAAAATTTGGCAGAAACCTCACGATAACCATAGAAACGGAAGAATGTCCTGACGTCAGAGCTATAAGGAATCGTTTTGATCGGATTGCGATCGGATGGGGATTCGGGGCAATTTCCTTTCCTAATATTTAAATAATTTTTTTTTTTTTTTTTTTAAATTTTTTTTTAATATTTGGAATCGGAAAGAAATTCTTCATAAATATAAACTAATTTCATTCGTTTTTAAAAAATGCGGGAATTATCCATTATTTTATTCACATACCAAATTATAAATATTTTGTTATATATGATGCCTTTTTGAACACTGATCATAGAGTGATGCAAATAGGAACACCAGCGCGTTAAGTGTGTTCTACTAATCATTTACAATGAGTAAGAAATAAATCAGTTTGTAATATGACTTGTATTGTCATTGAAATCTACAAATCTAATCTCTAGAACAACGTCAATTACACAAATAATGATTTAACTGATGTTAAGTTTTATCATTTCAGGAGGAAAAAAAAAAAGGAAAAAAAAAGATTAAATGCGATTATATAAGAAATGTCAATCGCATATCACGCAATTTCTTACTGAAATATTTTCTTAAAAGAATCAAAATGTAACAGCTTACATTACATGAAAAGAATATCAAGGTAAACACTGAACATAAATGGGTATTTTCTGAAATCAATAGAAATTTAACGAACCTTTTTCTTAGGGCACTTGGTATTCTTTGTTTTGATAAAAATTAAAAAATATAAATTTTGTATTTTTTGCGCTTTTTATAAGAGTTCTGACAAAATTTTGAAACTATCCGATAACTGCAGTTGTATATGATGTTTTTTCATAGTGATTTCACAAGAGCTTTAATGGTTACATCGATGTTTCGAACGCATTTTTCTCAGTTCTTGTTTTTTGGAATTTCTACCTTATTCAAAATGCTAAAACTCCAGCAAATACAAATGAGATGACTTGAAATTTTAGTGGTGTCATCCTAAAGATCCAGTTGACAACACTAAGGGATGGATTTTCGCATAAAATGCAAACTTTTTTTTTAATCAAAATTTTTAAAAAATGTTAATCTCCCCTCCCCCCCCCCCCCCCTATGGATATAGTTTTTATTGTTTTTATCCAAAACTATTTTAACTTATTCAAAATCCGTTCCCAAAGCGTTTATAGTACATAGCTAGGAAAATGTTCTACTAATAATGTATATATATTTATATATAATTATAATTATAATTGAAAAATAAAAAAGAAGATCGAATTTGGAATTTTGCAGATTTATATTTAAATTCTTAAATTTTGAATATTTAAAGAATTATGAGAATTTTTTTTTACAAAATTTAGTTATTTCATAGTTATCCTTTTAAATACGGAAAAATCATAATTTTAAAGGTTAAAATTCAGAAAATAGTTTTAAGACTACCAAATACCCCCCCCCCCCATAGCTATTTGTGTTTCAAAAGTCTATTGGTTCATAAACTAATTAATGACGTAAAGTTTCGAAGCTTTATAACAATATATTTAAATTTCAGATGGTTTGGGTAGAAACGCCATGTAACCCTACTTTGAAGATAACAGACATAGAAGCAGTATCAAAAATCCTCAGACGACACCAAAAATCACTTTTGGTCGTAGATAACACTTTTATGTCACCATATTTCCAGGTTAGTAATTTATGCATGTTACCATAACTTTTGTTTTGATTTAAAAAAATATTCGCCGCGAGGAATGTTTTATTAACAAATTACAACAAGGGGAGGTTTGTGTCGAGTTATATCGAATGTTAATACTTGTGACATGTTTCTAACAAATTCGAATTTTCACATTCTATTAACCAATCACAATACGTGTTTTATTTATTACCATGCTAAGGAATCGACTGTGACGTCGTCACGAATAACCTCCACATACAATCTTCCAAATAAATAATGGTCCTTATGTTTGATGGTGTCATGTGCAATTGCTGGTTGTAGGAAAAATAAATGCGTTTTTGTGATTGACTGGACATTCGAATTCAATGATTATGATTGGTCATAATATGCCATAAAAAAATGTTGCCAAATGGCAGGACCCCACTCTAAAGTGAAGGCATTCAATTTAAATATTATTTCATTTATACATGGTGACGTCACAGACTGATCATCCCAATGTCTGGCAGGAAAAATGAAATACTCGAATGTGATTGTTTAATGGAATTTGAAAATACTAATTTTATTTTATATAAAACCCAATACCTAAAATCGTCACCCATTAAGTCCAAATGTATAAAATTATGTCGTAAAGCAGTATTTTTAATTTTGATTGCATATTTGGTGAAAAAACAAATGTATAAAGTTTTGATCTCTAATGTGTATAGAAGTACTATTTGATTTAACCCTTAAATTCTGAAATTAAGTGCTAATAATTAAATATGAATTTTTACTCGTTTTTGTAGCATGGTCTTAAAAAAAAAATTCATCTGTATTAAAATTACTGTAAACGTACCTCATGGAAAATTAATATACATATGAAGAATTTAAAGTTCTCTGTTCAAAATATTCATATATTTGTGTCTGACATTGGTAAAAAAAGTTTCTTAATATTTTTTGCATTTTTCGACCGCGGGGAAGATCAATACATTTTCTTTTAGATAAAAGCACTAACAAAAAGAAAAACTGACATATGTATTTTACTGATTATATAGATTCAGTCACTGAAACCCAAAAGTAAATTGCATTGTGAGAATTTATAGTAAAAAGCAGAAAATGAACAGTTTGTACAAAGCAATAGAAAAAAGTAGTACAATTATTTCTCGATCGATCACTTCAAGATGGTATAACTCGAAATATACTGAACAATTGAAAATGGCATAGTTAGCCAAATGACAATGCATACTTCTGTCACGACAAATGCCGGCCAGGCTGTTTTTGATAATAATAATATAAATGAGTTAGAATTGAGATGAGACGCCATTTTTCCAATTTGGAATATTGCAGCAAATACTTTGTGAAGTCACCAATTCTCAAGGACTACATTTCTAACACTGACCTGAAGCACTGATAGTGAGCAGGCAAAATAGAAAAAGATTTTAATATATAAAACATTCAATTTTAAATGGAAGTCCATCTTAAAGACAAGTACAGATTGATGCCATTTTAACTTCACATTTTCATCTGACTTTCAAAATTAAAATCGATCCAAGTAAAGCTTCACCATAGGAACAAATTGAAGTTAAACATGCCATGTTAAAATATACTGATATAAGGTACGAAGAAATTCAATTAATTTTCTCATGCAATGCAATTTATTTCTAGAACCCGTTACTTCATGGAGCGGACATTGTTATGCATTCACTTACAAAATACATGAATGGTAAGTTCTCCTCAAAATACCCATTCTAAATTTTCATATATGGAAAAACAAAAATTAATGTAGATAGTTTTCTAAAACAAAATTAGGCAGGAATTTTAGAGATGATTACAAAAGTTTTAGGAATAATTCCAAAATTTGAAGGGTAATTAAAAAAAAAAAAAAAAATTAAAGATCACATAGGTTCCTAACACAGACATTCCTTTCAATCATGTTTCAATACCGACAAAAAAACTGGCAATTTTCAAAAAATAAAATAATTATTAATTAAAATTTCAGAAAAGATTTTCTCCTCTGGATGATAATCTGGAGGTTTTCGTGGGTTTTGGAGGTAAATTGAGGAAATTAGAGTTTTTTTTTTTTTTTTTTTTTTAATTATTAAAAAACTTAACGACAAATTTTAGGAATTTTTATTTGAAATAAAAATTTAAGGAATATTGGGAATTTTAAGGCGAATGTGACTCCTGCTAATGGCCCTTTTTTTTGCATGCAAGTTTCATTTTAAGGTTTATGAATGTGCGTGTGTTTTTAAGAATAAATACCAATTGAATTCTTTCTGCCGCTAAAATAAATTACGAACGAAACTTCTTCTCAAACTTTGTTACCTTAAAAAAAAAAGTAGGTATGAATTTACTATCGTTATTAAATACAAAGTTTAGCCACATCTTGTCAGTTACATTTTTACACAAAATATAATTTGCTTGAGATAATTAAGATTCAGCGAAAGGAATACTAGGATATACTCCTCAATGAAATTTTGTTCTGATTGGTAGCTGATTGGACTGATTCTCCACACAGTACCTAATTCAGCAAAGGCAAATCGCACAGTACCAAATATTTTTTTATTCCGCGTTTTTATGATTAAATAAAAAAAATCAACTATTTAATACTATGTTATAAAAATAATTTAATACCAAAAATTGGGATAAAATAAATGAGTAAGGGACATTAAAATTATTAATTATTGCATACCAATAATACCTGGTTGGTTATTTTCTGATTATTTGGCACCGTCAGCAACACGAGGGCTATAATGCGCCGAAGCATTCGTCATTAGACAAGCCAACATACATTTACAAACATCCATGCCTTGCACGGGACTCGAACCCGCAACCTCGATGTCTAGAGGGTAGCACGCTAACCACTATATCGTTTGATCGGCCCAATAACACCTGGATATATTGCAATTATTAATTATTGCTGCGATTATTCCGATAATTATGATTATTTCAAATATTATTGGAGAAATCGCAGGTTGTTTATAAGTATAAAAGGGTGGATTGATAAAAATATTTAATTTTTGTGAAATAATATAATGCCTACTCCAACAAATATTGTACCCACCTGATGAATGTCTGGCCCCGCATACCAAAGATGCCGGGTTCGAATCCCGGGTTAGGCATAGAGTTTCGTTGTCGTTCAGGATCCATAAACAAAATAGGCTTATTACATCAATATACTTTATGTAATAAGTCTATATTTGAGACTTATAATTTTAAAATTATTTTATGGCAACTTTTGAATAGGCAAGTACCAGTTTTCTCAAATTCTGTTGAATATTTTAATATAATTTTTTCCATGATAAAGAAAACACACACGATCTATCTAGTAAGGCTAAAATATTTTTGAAATTAGGAAAAATAAATATTTTATGTGATATTTTATGTTGTAAAAAAATGAACATTTTTGTATTCGGAAAATATATTATTTATACTGTCATTTTCAAAACAAAATATAACATACTTCTAATTTGAGTAGAAATAAAAGTAATTCATAAATGGAAAGGCAAAGAAACATAGAACAAGAAGAAAAAACCCCATAAACAATACCTATATTTAGGGTTCTGAGTCCCTTAAGATAAACAGAGATACAACAATGGAGTGGAATTTTATAACGAATTTATATGTAGATTTTGACACAGATGTTTAGAAAAAATAATAAACTACCATGAAAGTTTTAATAAAATTTTTCTCATAAAACTTGTTTCCCTATAACCCCATAACAGTCAATAATTGCATGTTTAAAAAAAATATTTTTTAAATGCTTTGAAATAAATTATTCGATATATCGAAGAATGAAACCTTCCATCGTACTTAGCATGGGATTGCACAAACTAATCAAGGTTTAAGACTTTAAAAAAAAAAAAAAAAAACTTTAAACTTTTTATGCTATATATTATGCGTTAGTGTTTTTTCCCCTTTGAAGTATGTAATCTTACTAAAATAATTTACATTAAATTTACATATAAAGAGGATAACTATTATAGTTATATTATAGTTCTTTTTAATTATAGAAGAGCAATTATTTTCTACGTATGTCATATGTTGATTTCTAATATATAATTAAAGATGTTTAAACCATGGTATTCCGTTAGTTATACTTTTAGACGTTATGCAATTATTGGAAATAATTACGCATAATTTGAGGTAAGCCGGGAAATTTTTATTTGAACATTAATTTTAACTGCAATTATTTCAAGAAAATTTCAGGCAGATCTGCTTACATTTATTAGTTTAGATTACATAGGGTGGGGTCGCTTAGAAAAGTGGCTATTAATTGAAGCCAATAGAAACGATTTAACAAAAATATTTACCAACTTAATCTTTCGTTTTTATTTTCAAGGTCACTCGGACGTTTTGATGGGAGCGGCAGCAACGAATAGTGAAGAATTATACACTAAGTTGAAAAAAACTTCTAAATGTGAGTGAATGCGAATGTAATATACTTTTCGAAACAGATTTCAGCAAATATATGTATTTTATTGATAAAGTAGTACAAGTATTTTGATTTTAAATTTTATTTATATTTTCTTTATGAACACAAATGTCGAGTGTGTAATACATGAACTCAAATGATATATAGGGTACGGTGGGGAAAATTGTGGGGGTGGGATGGTGATACATTAAAATATACCTTTTTTCACCATGAATTTATTTATATATATATATATATATATATATATATATATATACCGTATAGTATACATATATGTACTATATATATAATAATATATATAGTATATAATATAGTATATATATAGTTTATATATAGTTTATATATATATATATATATATATATATATATATATATATATATATATATATATATATATATATATATATATATATATATATATATATATATATATATATATATATTATATATTTCCTGCTGCTATATATTTTAATATTTCTAATTATGTTTTTCGGTATCGAAACACCATTAATGAGTTCAAACTTATTTGTTTATGTTCTATGTGCCCTATTAGCATGTGAAGATAAACTTAAATATTTTATTATTAATACATTTCTGTATATTTTTGTTAAAAAATATTTAAAAAAACGTTAGAATGAGTTTATTTAATTTTGTTATTAGTATAATGCATTTTTATTTCATTTGATGATAAACTTAAATATTTTAGTAATAATACATTTCTGTTAAATTTCGTTAAATTTTTTTTCAAATACATTAGAATGAGTTTATTTAATTATATTCTTAGTATAATGCATTTTTATTTCAATGCACATTTTTAGTAAGGAATTACCCCCCTTTTCCGCCCACCATGGGGGAAAATGGTAGTATCGATATGTGCAACATAATAGATTGCAAAATTATAAAAGGGTATTTTGTTAATATTTAAAAATAGTACTATATTTTCAATATGTATTAATCAAATGTATTTAATATGCATTAAGTATTGATAAAAACTTATAATTCATTTTATCTTAATATATACTTAATTTAGAACCTCCGCCATCACGGGGGAAAATGGTAATATCGATATATTCATAATAAATTATAAAACTACTAAAAGGCATTTTGTTACAATTTAAAAATAATACTATATTTTCCGTCTGTATTGATCAAATGCATTAAAAGTTTATTGATATAAATTTAATAGTTTGATTTTAAAATGTATTTTTTTTTAAATGCTATATTTTACCACTATTTTCTTCCACCTGACTCTATGTAAAACATTAATATAAACCAAAACTTTAGTGCCATTTCGCTCAGGAAAGATTCAGGATCTTATATACTATTTCCGGATGCCCCCCCCCCCCACACACTTTTTTTTTTCTCTCTCCCTTTGAACAAAACAAAAACTGATAGATTGATAAACTTTCAAGGTTAAAGGCACTTAATGGCCATTAACCTCATCTTTTGACAAGTAGTTTATTTACAAATGCACATTGTGTTATTTATTTAAGAAACGAAACTATTTTCTTATTATGTTTTATCTATGAAAAGGGACTCTATATCGAGGGTTACTCTAAGAAAGGTTATTCTAGCCAGAGAATACTCTATGTAGGAAATGCATCTTCTCGGTCTGGCAAAGAATCCTTCCACCCGTCGTACTCTCCTTTTCAAACGATTGCCTTCATTATTTATTTATAAATCGAACTTAAATGTTGAAGTTCCATTGTAGTTTTTAATATAAATCCTTTATATGCATTGCCAATTTTTATGTTCATTAACATAGCGCAGATTCTGTAAACATCGTGTGCTTGGTGTTTGCATCTAATTTTAAGTATCCAAAACATTTCTATCCACAAAATGTGCGGCAAATTACGTTTCAAAATTTATTTATGAAAATTAACGTGAATTTATACACTCACATCCAAAAAATCTTTTATTTATTTTGATTAAAACAATTTAATAGTTTATTTATTTAAAAAAATTTGGCAACAGAGGAAAGAGTTTCTTCAATGGTCGGTTAAATGCTATTTAATCACGATTGGATGACGGCAAGTTGGTTTATTATTAGTTTTTAATAGTCTCTGTTATCTTCCAGTGATTGGTTCGCTCCCATCTCCAGTGGACTGTTACTTGGTGTTGAGAGGATTGCGAACTTTGCATCTCCGAATGGAAAGACACATGGAAAATGCAACCGAAATCGCCCACTTCCTCGAAAGTCATCCGAATGTGGAGAAGGTCTTTTATCCTGGTATTAATGCGGCTTAGCCATCTTGCTCTATTGCGAATAGAGGTCGGAAACATCGATCAAAATAAATATCGATACTATATCGTTGCATAGAAAAAAATATCGATATATCGATAAATGTTTTTTTTTTTTTATTTGATTTTCAATTTTGCCGAAACAAAGTTTTTCGGGGATTTCTACTTTTCATAATTGCTTTTTTGTAAAGTGACTACTTTTTCAATTGAAATGGATCTATTACAAAAAAAAAAAAAAAGTTAAATTTTCGCTTAATTGGTGCAGTGATTTTAAGAAAAATTTAGATAATTTTTTATAGCTTTTAAGTGTATGGAAAAATATTGAATATTGGTGACATTTTAACTGTCTCTCAGCCAAGTTCAAACTTTAGTTTTGAAGTTTTTGAAAAGGGAATAAACAAAATCGAAAAAACACATGGAACTACAAAACGATCATCAAAAAACTAAAAATGTTTGAAAATATCGATATGTCGATGACTTTTTATCGATATTTTTAATATCGATATTTTTTTAGAAATATCGATAAAAATATCGTCGTATCGATAGATCGCCGACCTCTAATTGCAAAGGAAATTATAAATTGTGTTATAAATGAACAGCTATTAAGGTTTAAATGTATCGTTTTTTACTTTCAATGAACTATATGTTTACGTAGGATAATGAAAGTGTTGTTTGAAGTAAAAAGAAATCATTTTTATTTATTTATTTTTATTTACTTAACATTTTTCTACATTTGGCAACATCCTGACTTCAAAAAAGTGATCTAGAATTTTTTTTGTCTGTGTGTACGTGGACAGCATAACTCTTAAATGAATTATCTACGATGTTCAAATTTGGTCCAAGAGTTAGTAGTGGTCGTGGGACTTACCATAGGGTTTTGGTCAAAACAGCGCCGCGCCGGCTCATAAGGTACCTGCCATTTAAAAATTTATGTTTTCAGCAATTGCTTAATAACAGCTCAAATGATTTTCATCTAAATCGCTATGGTAATGTCCTTTAATGTAATCTAAACATTACCACCATCGTACCATAGAAATGCGATAAAGCCGTCAAAATTTTAAAAATGAATGTCTTCAACACAGACTTCGCTGCTCTATATTCTTCGATAAAAGAATTATCGTCAAAAAATATCACCAAACTGGCCATTTTCTCTAAATGTATGAGGAAAATATAAAAACGGTAAATAACACTAATCCACATCAGTATATTAGTGTATTTGAAAGTCGTACGATTTTCCACGCACTTCTAGTTTTAATACGAAATTAAATAATTTTAATCCGTGAGGGTTTAGATCTCTATGTACTTCATTGTCACTTATTTCTTTACATCACGCCTTCACTGCATTGCTTTTTCTTACTCGAAACCTCCCCATCCGTTTTTGAATACCGTTTATATTCCTATAATTACACATTAAAAAAATTCAACTGTTTAAAATTTAAGCATTGACATAATTGAAAATATTCAAGAGTTTAAAGTGCTTAGCGAATAGTTAATTTTTTTTTTTAAATGTGTTGTTTTTTATTTTTTTCATGGTTGATAGACGTTCAAGATAATGATTCGTTCCGATCTCGGGAAAAAACACTTTTAATGATTCAAGGTTCAGATTATCTTTGGTATTGTAATATTGACCATAAATGAATCATTATCCTTAGCTAATTAGTGTGTTATCTATGAACTAAAGACAAACATAAATTAGAATTAGATATTGAACTGGAGGCCCCGACTGGTCTCTCATCAGGGGGTTCAACCAGCCGAAGACCTCCAGGAGGCGTTTCTGAAAGAAACTGAACGAAAGACTAACATCACTGTCAGTGTTATTCTGCGTGTGTAGAAGGGTTTTTATTTGAAAATCAATGCCTAATTTCTCTTTATTACTTTGCAGGTTTAAAGAGCCACCCTCAGCATGAGGTTGCACTGAGACAGTGCAAGGGTTTCAGTGGAATGGTGTCTTTCTATGTCAAAGGAGGAACTCCAGAAGTAAGAAAATTTGCTGAGAGGATTAAGATTTTTACCTTGGCAGTTAGTCTGGGTTCTGTGGAAAGTCTCGTGGACATACCGTAAGTATTTAGGACATGTAGCTGTACCAGTATAATGAAACTGAAGTTCTGTTTTGTATGCCTCAAGTAACACGAATAGAATGTGTTTGTAACCAGCAGAATTTATATTTTAATTGAGATGTCTAAAGAAAAATTTTTAAACTCCATTGCATCCACACAGATTAGTGGTTAGTTTTTCAATATGTTGAATTGTTCATTTCCAATTATAAAATTAGTTATATTGAGAATACGTATAAAGAAATCGAAGCTTTTGTACCCTGCCATTGTTATTTTTGTACTATTTGACAGGATAAGGTAACACAAAATCACAATTATTAGGAAACTAGAAACTTTTGCCGCAAGGTTGATGCAAGTCATTTCGAAGTTTGATAAGAATGTTTATTGATTACTCAAAATATATGGTATTCAAATACAGGGTTACTACAAAAGAACCATTCATTTTCAAAACCCGATTTATACAAAAGTATTATACTCACAAATATGATTGATATATAAAAATAACCGCACAATATTCAAGTTTTATGCTCCAGGTGGTACTCAAGTTTGCCCGATTTATTCAAAAGTATAATACTTTTGAATAAATCGGGTTTTGAAAATGAATGATTCTTTTGTATATAAATACCGACCAATTATCATACTTTGAAAATACGTGTTTTTGTATGTATAGAAAAGCGCATTATAGTAATCTTAAAAAATTTACACAATTTAATTTATACTTGACACTACAGATCATTTCTAAATAGTGTTAGCAACCGAAACAACTTTAGAGCTAAACATTTAAAATAAAAAAAAATCAATAGTGTTTCACTGGCGTCTTAAGTCGCGTAAACATGCTACAACTTGGTACGTCACTTTCACACAGGGGCGTATCGACACACATTATTTCAAAGGGTGAGGGGGGGAGGTCTGAGACAGCTTTACTATTTTTTTAAGTACACTTTTTTAATATAGAGATATATTGATATTTAAATGTTTGATAGAAGTGAAATAGCAGATTTTTTTAAAAATTAATACGCATTTTAATTAATCTAAATTTTGAAATAAATTGTTTATCAATAAATGAAGAACAAATTAAAAAAGAAGAAAAAAAGAGTTACTTTATTTTTTAAAATTGTATCGAAAACCATGTCATCAGACATTTTTAAACCTTTGTGAATGGGCAAAAGGGTCAATCCTTTCAATCTTGTTTCGTTCAAAGAAATTCCTAAATATAACATTTTAATGATCGTAAAGTTTCAAAGCTTTTTTCAACAGTTGAGATTGAAACTGGCTGAATGCACAAAACTTTTGCAAATAACCCCAACACTGGAAATTGAACGAAATTTCTTCTCGATTTTTTGGGAAAGATCGAAAGAAAGATGAAAGGGACTGCAGCCCAATTATCCCCCCTCTGGTGTCGCCACTGTGGATGCCATGTAAGGACGAGATGATTACATTGTAACGTTAAATACCAATTTCTAAGCTAAGGGAAAAAACCCAAGCGTAATAGATGGGACACTTTATACACGCATTGCGAATAAATTGAATAAAGATGGTAATACGATCTGTAATATTCTTGCTATAAGCAATTGTAAGTGTTATCCAATTACAGCTTAACAGTCACAAACGGGAATAAAGATACCATCACGTTATCGGATTGCATACATTAAAACAGCAGCAGAGTCTAATGGACTCTAAAGGATCAACCGAATAAAAAAGTAACGTCTTCAAATGTCATCTATTTATCATTCATATGGTAAGATATACCTGTTCTTACCATAAATTAAGAGAAAGTGACACCTGTTAATTTTCAATTTCGATTAAGCGTTTGTCGTTTAATCCATTTATTACTTGGGTTTTATTTTTGTGTCCAAGACTCAAGTTTCATGAAGTTAATAAGAGGAATTAGTCAGATTAGGTTGACTTTCATTTAGTACATCTGGATGCTTAGGAATATAAGGTTATGTAATAGGAATCGCGATATCCTTACAAGGTCAAGATTTTTTTGGTTCTAATTTTGGATTCGATTAATTTTTTTTTAACAGAAAATTAGGGGTGTGGAACATCGCACAACTTTCAATTGCACTATAACACTGAAGTGGATTTGCGTCATTTACCATTTTCGTATTTTCATCATTCATTTAGAAAAAAAATTCCAGTTTGACTATATTTTTTTCGATAATTCTTGTATAGGTCTAAAATGGGCCGCCATAAAAAAAAATTAAAAAAAAAACGATTTTGATGA
Organism: Linyphia triangularis; assembly: GCA_963978545.1. Lineage (NCBI taxonomy): Eukaryota > Metazoa > Arthropoda > Arachnida > Araneae > Linyphiidae > Linyphia > Linyphia triangularis. The sequence goes on along the minus strand of OZ021726.1, from coordinate 25,794,817 downwards.
GGTATGTTCGAGGAAAGAGAACTCTGTGTTGAAAGCATTCGTTTTCGAACTTTTTAAGCCATTAAAGCATTTTTACGATAATTTCAGAGTTGGGATGTTTAGAACACCTTAAGAGGCGTTAGAACAGAGATTTTTATCAAAATCGCCGGAGCCGTTGTTTAGCAATCATTGAAAAGCATGATTTTTTCAGTGGTAGCTACCTTATGTGCATGCGCGATTTCGACGCAAACCTTAATAGTAGGTCCCTGTGACATCACCAACCCTCACACCAAATTTGAACATTGTAGGTCAATTTGTTCGGGAGTTATGCTGACCACAGACACACATGCACTCAGACACACATTTTTACTTTCAATTACCCATATATACATACATAGGGTAATGAAAGTATAGCATTCGGTCAAATAAAAATTTCGATTTTTTTTTTGTTTTTTTGTTTTTTTTTTTGCATTTCCCTCGTTTCGGAACATCCTGATTTCAAAAAAGTGATCTAGAAAAAATGCCTGTTAGTGTGTGTCTGTGGTCAGTATAACTCCCGAACAAATTGACCTATGATGTTCGAATTTCGTGTGCGGGTTGGTGGTAGCCATGGACCTACCATTAAGGTTTTCGTCAAAATCGCGCAAAATCGAGCATACCTCATCATTGATCGTTTTTTGTTATCTAGCCAGTTTCACTTATAATGATGGATAATATAAGGGTTATCGTGAAGTATATTGCCAAATCACAATTTTGGAGCAGTTTTTTTTTTTTTTTTTTTTTTTTTTTTAAAGGCCCATACATGAATTATTACAAAAAATATCGCCAAACTGGCCATATATTTTAAATGAAGGATGAAACTATACAAACGGTAAATGACACAAATCCACGTCAGTATTATAGTGTAATTGAAAGTTGTGCGATGTTCTTCATCTCTAGTTCTAAATCATTTCTTTGAAATCAGGATGTTCCAGATCGTAGAGAAATGCAACAAAAAAAATATTTAAATATTAAAAAAATTTCGACCGAATGCTATACTTTTATTACCCTATGGATACATATGAGTAATTGAAAGGAAAAAAAAAACTACAATAACAGTTTAAAATTTTAGCAGTTTCTTAAAAAAAAAAAAAAAAAAAAAAAAAAAAAAATCTTTGACATAGTTTACAAGATTTATTCTGGAAAGTACTCTTTTCTGGCAAGTTTCCCTGTCAAGTTCGGAACTAAAATTTCGTTGTTGCATAGTTTGTTTATATATTCAGTCATTAAAATATTTTTTTTTATAAATAAATAAACTAAATATTTTGGATTAAACTTCATTCTTTTTATTCTAGATCACTAATGACGGCATGTTCTCTGGATAAAAAGAGCCGAGATGAAGTTGGAATAACTGACAATTTGATCCGACTTTCAATTGGTGTTGAATCTGTTAAGGACCTGATCGCTGACTTAGATCAAGCTCTTCAATAAAACATAGAACAAAATAAAAATAGTTAATATTGTTTGGATGATAATTTTTTAATAAACTTATAACTACTACTTATCTATATACACTAATATGCAAGACATATTTTTGTGATAGTTACTCCTCCTAAACTAATCAACCAATTTTTAAGATTAAGGTGCCATTTGACAGAGATTGAGCTGCAAATTTTCCAAAATGTTCCAAAACTAGAACAAATTATTTATGAATCAGTTTAATTCCAATATTTTTTTTATCATTGCTCAATAGAGCATGATTTTACTACGGCAATGATTTTCGATAATATGAGTAGAAACAGTGTTTTGTTTATATTTGTGGTATTTTTAAGTCATATATATTAACTTCGCTTTTGTATATGTTTGTCAATGGCAGCGGAATCTGCGGAGGCCTAATTATTCTCTATGCCATCATCCAATCGGACTGAAACTTGGCAGATAGGTTGACAATGATAATACATTCAATCACATTTTGGGCTGTAACTGTCAATAAAAGGTCGCTTTTACGGAACACTAATAAACCAACTTGTCATCATCTAATCGCGTAAAAAAGCATTGAACCTACCATTGTTGAAACTCTTTCCTGTTGCCAAATTTTTTTTTAATACATAATTAATAAAATTGCTTTAATCAGAATAAATAAATGATATTCGGATGTGAGCGCATAAATTTCCGTTCATTTTTAATAAATAAATTTTGAAACGTAGTTTGCTGTACATTTTGCCAATATAAATGTTTTTGATATCGGCGCTGTGTTAGTGAATAAAAAAAAAACTGACAATGCGAATAAAAAGATTGTTTAAAAACTCTGTTATAATGGGTTATATTATTGTAAACCTCATTTTTTGGATGATATTAATAACTCATTTATTTGAAACCAAATGGTTTCAAGTTTTGCTTTAATAACTAATTATATTTTTTTTTAATTTTTTTTTTTTTTTTTTTTTTTTTAAATTTTTTTTTAAATTTTTTTTTTTTTTTTTTTTTTTACTGGGATATTGAATGATATTTAGTTTTACATTGAGAATGGAGGGTTTAAATTATTTCTAATTTCATCTTTGGTAGTTTATTAAAATGATATTTCTGCCATATTCCTCATCCTTATGGGTTCCGGACAAAATCCCGAAAGCCGAAATCCCGACAAGCCAAAATCCCGAATGGGTCGAAATCTCGAACGACCACAATCCCGAATAGGATGAAATCCCGACAAGCCATAATCCCGAAAGGGACGAAATCCCGACAAGCCATAATCCCGAAAAACGTAAAATCCCTACCTTAAAAATATCCCTACAAAATCCCTACATGAACTGTTTGTTAAAAAATTGACTTTTAGTAAATTTTCTATTGAAAACGTTCCAATTCATTATGTTTTTCATTATGTTTTTCTGACTAGCTATATTTTATATTGTATAGTTTTAATTTCTTCTTTTGATTTTGATGCGACAAAAAAAAAAAAAAAAAAAAAAAATGCTTCAAGAAAAATCCATAATTTTAGTTATACAATAATTACAGTGCAATTATTAAAACAGAATATCCATTATATCATAACTTTGAAGAAATTAATTCATATTCAATCATATTTAAAAAAAATTAAATTAAAACAACGTGTTTGAAGAATTGATTACAAAGTTATGTAGATTCATACTCAGACTCATTGGCAGATTCATGTACAAAAAATATAGATTTTAAAATGTATGCAAAAATTGTAAAACGATTGCATGCACTGCAATAGAGGTTTCCAAACTTTTAAATGATGTTATTGAACCTATTAAGTGCCAGCTTGAGATACAAATTAAAACGAAGGTTGTTTGGTTGTTTTCAGATTATCTGGCACTGTCAGCTTCAAGAGGGCTATAATGCGCCGAAACATTCGTCATTAGACAAGCCAACATACATTTACAAACACCCATGCCTAACCCGGTACTCGAACCCGCAACTTCGCGGTCTAGAAGCTAGCACGCTAACCACTATACTGTTGGCTCAAAATTAAAATTAAATTTTGATTTAAAATAAAATAATAAAATCAATTATAAATTTAGAAATACTTAATTTTAAATGAATAAATAAAGATCCCCTTAGAGAGATGGGGGGTTTTGATGTAAAAAAATACTTTTTCTGTGTTTTTAACCAACAAAATGGCAATCAATAAAAGAATAATTTTTCTGTAAATCAAAATCAGCTGAATTTAGAACCATAAAATTTTACCTTTGAAAAAAAATAAAGAAAAAAAAGTAATTTATCTGAAATTCGAATTTCCAATTGATCATCCAATTGTTCACTAGATTTATAAGAGACGGCTCTCTTGAATGGAAACGCGTAATTTTATTAGCCTGGCATGTTTTCATTTTATAAAATGTCTCATTTTAATAAGAACATTTCTCCATGGTTTCAAAATGTTGAAAAAGTATGTCTACAATATCTTTTGGTATGGCTTTCTATACTAATTTTTGACATAACTATTCAAAATTACTGAACCTGAATGTATGATCGAAAGTATTCTATCGCATTGAATTAAACGAGTATTTATTAACTTTATTTTTCTCAACAAAAAGAAGAAAGAAAAAAAGCACCTAGTAAATACTTTTAAGAGTTTTCACTTACAGTTAAAATCATTTGGTAGGAAACAATAATTAACAAGAAACGTAAGGTGTTGCAGAATGTCTATGCTCTAGGTAATAGTCAGCAGACCATTCACTTGTCTCCGGGGGGGGGGGGGGGAAGGGGGCGCTTCAGCTTCAGTGGGGAGAGTACTAACGATGGGGTACTAGGTATGGGGTGTTTTCTTTTCTTTCTATTTTTTAACACTGGCAATAGTTTGCACGTTTGGAGAGGGAGAATGGTTTAAAGATGGTAATAAAGATTGATAGTTATCTTGAGTATAAGGAATGAGGCATTAGCTTAGGTGTGAAATCCAGATAAGAGATTTAAATAACCCGAACATGAAATCCTGACCTCACCTGTTTTGAAATAATTAATTTTAAAATTCAACGGAGTTACCAATTTAATTATTCTCAATACCTCCACATATTTTTCAATATTAAAATATAAGCAAATCTCCACATTTCTAAACAAATCGCAGAATATCAGCACTACAAAGACATCTAAATGAGTATTATAAGTTGGAAATTTAAGAGGTCACTGAGCAATTACGCTAATTTCTTTCCAATAGCTATCGCGTCTACTTTTTTTTTATGAAATACCAATCCTTGGGTGAATGAAAAGACAAGGTCCTTTAATTTGGGAAAAAGATTCTATGAAATCAAAATGAAATTCCCGTACACCGGTAGGGAATAAATATTAGATTGAGACAAAATTATAAGGCCAAAACTATAAAGCAAAGCGTTTCTTAGTTTCCTTTCTCGGAACATTGGACTTTTACGGAGGATTTTACTATTTATTGGACTGGACACTGGACATCATTATTTTACTGAGTTAATTCCTTCCATTACCATGAAAGAAGTCTTGTGAAGCGAGAATGAATTTTTGTCAACTACAGTATTTTAATGTAAATTAAACTAAAGTAAAAAAAAGGAAAAGTAAAAAAACTGTTTCATTTTTCGTTCCGTATAGCTAAATGGACTTATAGAAAGGATAATTTTAAAACAATTACAGAACTTTTTTGTAGTTAGAATAGATATTTGATTTACAAGAAATTAAATATATATATATATATATATATATATATATATATATATATATATATATATATATATATATATAAGGACAATTTTGTACTTATTTTAAAGATAATCATTAAATATAGCATTAAACAGTATTTTAGAAAAAATTAATTAGCCCATTAATTTTAAATTATATTTAGCGAGTAGTAAAAATATACGCGACAGATTAAATAATATCACATATTAATTGCAAAAACATCAATAACTAGTATAACAACCACTGCTTAAGCTGGAGTACAAAATTTCTTTAGCAAAAAAAAAACTAAAATCACAATTTTATTTTAGCAATTTGTTAAAATGATTACGAGTTCCATCACTTGGGATGTTTAATTTAACACAATTAAAACACTTTTTTTACTATAAAATCATTATTAACTTTAAATATAATGTTATTTTATACCAAAATCTCAACTGAAAAAATACTTTTCACTTTTGTTTACTTGAGCTTTTAGGCTGATGACTAACCTTGAGAAAACAAAAACGGCGATTTTGTACATTTAGTGTCAAAATGTTTTAGCAAAAGAGCTAAACAATACTTTCACTTTTTAGCATTTAAGAAAGTTCTTAAGCATTTTGCTAAAAAAGCACCCACAGCGTAATCGCTAATTACAACATTCATTTAGCATTATAAAACATGAAAAATTGTAGGATAGAGCCATTGAATTTATGCATTACAACCAAATTCAAAAGCTTCATCCTTAACAATATCGATTAGAAAAAGAAGGAAATCAATTTGACTTTTATACAATATTTCAGGTCCTTGACTTCTAAGAACTAAAAAAAAAATTTCATTCCAATACAAACCAAACATACTTGTAAGTGAAACAGAGAGGAACTGTCGTTGATGGACGACGTTCAAGGGTAGAGAACTCTGTGTTAAAGACGTTCTTTTTTCAACTTTTTATGCCTTTATCGTATTTCTAAGGAAATTTTAGAGCTGGGAATGTTAAATTATCTTAAAGGCAATTTTTGCCGATTTTGATCAAAAGCGTTAGAGCCGTTTTTGGCAATTGTTGAAAGACATAATTTAATCAGTGGAAGCTACCTTATGTGCATTAGGGTGGTTCAAAAATATATAGGTAAAATTTTTTTTTTACCTAGAGACCAAGACACCCCCTCATTTTTTTACATCTACCCATACAAATGTTCTAGCAAAATTTCAGAATCCTACTCCAATTAAAAGATGGCGCTCAATGAACAGTAAAATTTCGTATTTTGTGCGTTTTTGGGTATTTGTAGTGGATTTGGCAATAAGTATAACTGGAAGCAATTTTCTTAAAGAAAGTTTTTATTTATACCATAATTAATTTTTTTTTAAAATAAGTTAGTAAAAGTTTATGAAATAATTAAACTGTAGAGGCCTCTACCCCTGCTCACAAACGCTCGTTATTCCCCCGTGCTACTCCATTATCTTTTTAAATTCTGATAAAATTGCTCCTATTAATTAGGCGGTATAAAATCCTGAAAAGCATTCAAAATAAGCTATTAATACACCTAAATACGAAATGAATAATTAGTGTGGTGTTATGTAGATCAGTAGTGGTGTTTATTTCATCATTTAACCAAGCATTACAGTAACACTTGGCTACAGTTTTTGTAAGCCGAAAATGGTCGATCGGAAATTATCTAAATACCAAAACATAATTTCAAATCATAAAATTATCACTCAATAAATAGTGGACTAGCGAGTATAAATAGTTTCTAACTTTCACCTCTATTCAAAGTTTCTAAATGTATAGCTGTATTTAATGAACATTTTCAAACGACACTCAATCTCCTACCAAGAACAACATCTAATTGAAATCAATCGAATGAATAGTTAATAACATCTAAAAAATATGGGTTGGATATGGAAATTGTAAACAACATAAATCGTGAAGATGGTGCCATTCAGATTATCGTAACTGTCATTGTAGAGACATGTTCGATAACGAAACATTGAAAAATTACCATATCAAGAGTTCTTTTTGTAAGTAAAAAGTAAATATCAAGAGTTCTTTTTGTTACAAATTCTCCAAGACTGGCGTTATCTTTCAACATTTTTAATAGCTCGCACCCTTTTATATTTCTGGAATCTTTTGTGTTATTCATATCTGAAATACTTTTCAATTTTTCCTTTGCTGTAATTCTAAGTGAAAATATGGCTTAACCAACCAATTCATTTGAAAGATACCACATAAGCTTTTCCAGCGGCGATTCCAATTTTAAAATCCATTATCTTATACTTTTTAACGTTTTTCCACAAGTTCAGGTCACCACCAGAAGCAAGTGGGGCTTCTATCCATGTCTTTACTGTACAAAAAAGCATTGAACTGTACAAATAGCTGGAGCTGCATTTCTTCTCTCTATAAGTTATACGGAAACCCTCTTGCTGGTCTTTGAATAGAAGGATTTAAAAATGTACAGGAGTTTAGCTATCCACTGTGCGTAATGAATTGATGAAAATGCTCTGCAATTGATTTTCTCTGGTATATTGCCCAAAACGATTACTTTCAACTCGATTACTTTTTTATAAACATCTCTAACTATTATAGATTTATACACAGATGAAAGAAAGGCTACAGTTGAAACTTTAAACTTTTTAACGTATTTTTTCAAAGTTTGTTTGTGCAATTCTTTTTCAAACGGCTTTAAATCTGTTGAAGAGAGAAACCTCTGTGAAACATGATGGTCCATAGCACAACTAAAATAACTTTGCCAATATTAATTACATGACATGGTGTCAACAGGCTAGCCACAATAGTTCACGTCCGATTTTTTCTCCAAATTAATGCATGCCTCTTATACACAAGCAATAGTCATACTTGTAGTATCCAAGTATCTTTGTCCAAATTTAATTCTCATCTTGCCATTGTCTAGCATAAAAACAGTTTTTGGAAATATATTTCGCTGTTCTTCCACCACTCAACTTTGAGACACTAAGAAGTTTTTCAATACCATCTCTCGAAACATATAGAGACAAACAGTCAATCTTTCTTAATCCAAAAGATTTTAGCAGAAGTTTGCCGTTCCAATGAAGAGCTACAGGACAGTCAGATTTGAATTTACCCATTGCTTAATTCAGCGTATTCTTTTCTAGGTTTTTTTACCCCTCTTTCAAGAGGAAACGCTCGAGGAACATGCCCCAAAGCTGCGACTACTGGAACAATCAAACGAAATGCTTCACGATCATACGTTGTTTTTGATAATATGGATGTTGCCAGATACAGTAAATAACTGTTGCCAAACTATATTACATGTATTTAAAACCCATAAAAACTTTTTTTTTTTGTAAAAATGTAGCCATGCGTTCTCATCAGCATAAACTCGAAAATTATGCGAAATTGCAAAAAAAGTATAAAAAGGAATGGTCATTGAGCCCCGTCTTCTTATAGGAGTAGGAAGCTAAAATTTTAGGAGAATAATACTATGGGTAAATGTAAAAAAATTAGGGGGTGTCTTGGTCTGTAGCTGAAAAAAAAAGTTTTTTGAACCACCCTAATGTGCATACGCAATTTTGACGAAAACTTTAATGACAGGTCCTATGGCCACTAATAACACGTATTCCAAAGTAACCTGTATTCCCAGGACGGAGATATAAAATTTCTACTATAATACTTCTGACATTTCTACTTAAAAATCAGTAGGCATTTCAAATAGAATTTCTCAATTCACGGTTTTTCCCCTTCGATTCAAAAAACCATTCTTGAATGTTTTCTCCCTTGAAATTTAGGCCTTTGTAATTATTTAGGTGTTGCGAAGTAGCCTTCATTTTGATCGTTTTGCGCCATGAAAAAATAAATAAAGAACCAATCGATATGAATTCGAAACCTAATAAGATTGCAATAAATTTAGCTTCTTGGTAACTTTAAAATTTATGAATATTTCAGGAAAACGCAAAAAACACACATAATCGACAATTATTGAATAAATTATAACCTTCAGAAATTATATTGAATGTTTGCAACGATGGGATTGTTTTTACATAAAACGTTTAAGAAATATCAAAATATTATGTTTTAAAAGTATGAATTTGTCCCCTTTAAAAAATGTTACATTCATTGCTATGCTACATTGCATTAGAAAATTTATATGAATTGAAAAAAAAAAAAGATTTATGAAATACCACTTTTTTACCTTTACGTTTGTAAAACATATAAAACTTGGGATGTGGAACATCGCACAACTTTCAATTATACCATAATAAGGACGAGATTTTGTGTCATTTACCATTTTCATATTTTAATCGTTCATTTAGAAAAAATGGCCAGTTTTGGCGACATTTTTTACGATAATTCTTGTATGGGTCTTAAAAAAAAATGATTTTGGCGATATACTTTTCAATAATTATTCTTTCTTGTAAGTAAAACTGAGGAGAAAAGAGAAAACGGTCTGTGACGAGGTATGCTCAAGGAAAGAGAACTGTGTTACAGACATTCGTTTTTCAACTTTTTACGCAATTAAAGCATTTTTATAGGAATTTTTGAAGGGGGAATGTTTTGAACACCTTAAAAGGCATTACCACAGCGATTTTGAACAAAATCATTTGAGCCGTTTTTTATCAATTACTGAAAAACATAATTTTTTCAATGGCAGCTACCTTATGCGCATTCGGGGTTTTGACGAAAACCTTAATGGTAGGTCCCTGTGCCATCATCAACCCGCACACCAAATTTGAACATCGTAGGTCAATTTGTTCTGGAGTTATGCTGACCAGTACACACACACAGGCATTTTTTCTTGATCACTTTTTTGAAATCAGGATGTTCCAAAACAGGGAGATATGCCAAAAAAAAAAACAAAAAAAAAAAAGGCGTTAAAAATCGTTTTATTTGTATCATTTTGGGGTATTTTTACACAGGGCTGCGGTGATGAATTTCATTTCGATCGTTCTAACAATCACAAAATGACCAAATTTTTCGGATAAAAAAATAGGCATAAAAGTGATTTTATATGATTGTCTTTCTTTACGTTTTGGGTAAGGAACACTACAAAGTTGAAAGGAAAGTTATTTCCTAAAGAGAGGGGAAAAAAATTGACGAGGACCATTTTCATAAACATAAGAGGAACCATTTTCATTTCATAAGACCCACAAAATTACAGAACATATCGTCATAACGTTAACATATGGAAACATTCAATACAATCGCTGTCTTTCTCTAATCAAAGTAGTGCAGTTTTAAGTGATGAGATATATATAAATGATTAGAATTTTATTCGATTGCTTATCACCAGAAAATATTATCAATTAATAATAAAAATGAGTACGATTACAATAGAGCTCAGGGATTACTAAGTATCTACAAAGCTAAAGAAACGGTGAATCCTTACCGCAATAACAATCGGCAAATGTTCTTATTTTAAGGTGTGTAATTAGGCCTTCAACACACCATTGAAGTTTGAACGACCAATATGTTTAAACTTCAAACATCTCAGAAAGCAATAATGTTAAAGAAATGAAAAAAAGTTTACTTTGTTCAACCTTACGCACTAACACATAGCCTGATAAAAACATAGGAGAGAAAATAAAACCAATATTATTAAAATCAACAAATAATAAAAAAAAAAGAAATTAAAAATACGTATAATAATTGCGTAACGTAACAAGAGCAAAAAAGTATCACTTCAGAGTAAAGGGAAGGTCCTTTCTAGTTTCTTGACTAGATAAAAAAACACCTGTATACCTTTAGGGTGAAGCATCAGTGAGGGGTCTTCATGCTTTGTTGACCACCCCACCTTCAATACGCCCCTTTGAGACTACAAAAGAAGTGAACCACCACACTTGAAGCTGGTAAAGGGGAGAGGAAATATACCTTGACACTTTTCAAGTAGGAACTGTTGGAAGGCCAATTCATTCTTGAAGCGAGTTTTTGTTAACCCCTAGAAGGTTAAATGTTTGTAAATAATGATTGTTTTTCTTTTATTTTTCATATTGAAAAATTTTATACACAAATTTTGTTACTCTTCAGATGCAATTTTTGCAAGCATCATTCACAATATAAGGGTTAATAAAATTCAATAAATATGAAACTGTAAATACTACTCCAAAATTTAAAAAACCTCACTGATAGAACACGCAATGTCTTGGTAAAAAGTTGGTAATATTTAGAAAGCATTTTATAGTATTGATCGGATAGGCTTCATATCTAAAGTATTACATTTTTTTTAACAGAAATACTTCTTAGTAGTAATTTTTTTTGATAATATTCTAAAATATAATACTTTTCGATACTTAAATTTTACTTTTAATTTGTTATATTACATCCTAGTTTTATGTATACGTATTACTCATTTCCAATTTTAAATTCCAAATAAGTGCACCAAAATTTAAAAAAAAAAGTAACGCCAATCCTTAGGAGTATAATATATTTGTTATTCAAATTGTAGTAAAATAGAAACACGCGGACAATTTAGCATAACAACTCTTATTAAATAAAATGTCTCAATAGTAATAAAATCTGTGACGCAATACAACTCCTACTAGTAAATCAATACATCCAAAAAGATTCTAACTATACACTCCATGTATTATATTACATTTCCCTGCATATGTTTCTATTACATATACATCGCTCATAAGAAAAAGTGTCCATTCTATAAACATTCTTTTGCCCTACTAAAGTATTAGGCTTATGACAATTGAAAACGCAATACATCTATCCATTTCTAAGTATACTATCAGACATGTTAATTTGATTTTCCATGTAAATATGTTGTACACGGAAACCGTATACACAAGTTTAGACAGCATAATCTTATTTAGTTAAGTAAGTAAAAACCAGGTGACTTTTTGGAGTTTAATTTGTAACCGGGGGACCGTTTTGTCACCTAATGAAGAGACCTTATAAAGTGCTTTGAAGAACAATCATGCCATATTTTTTTTTTTTTTAATTAGATGCAAGAACTTTCTTTTAAAATATAGGCAAATTTCTCCAAATGAACCAATATTATTTTAAACCGAATATTTAAGTGGCTAAAAAATAGGCAGCAAATAGAAATATATATAAACATTGGAAATAAATTACATTTTGATAGGCAAAATGTAATATAAATATGTAAAATTTAAGTTGATTTTTCTTCAAAACTAAAGGAAGAAAATTAATACAATATAAAAATAAAATCGAAGGTAAACTGAAAAATGCAATGAAATGATTAATTGACAACTTCGACATGTTCCACTTCATAACGAATCAAAATCTATTTTTTATGAATGGCATTCGACCTCATTAATTTTTAAAGTTTATAAAAAAAATATTGTTTTGAAATATCTGTTAACACATTTTTTGGTCTGATGGGATTTTCCCGTTGGTAGGGATTTCTTTTGGTTGATAGGGATTTTGGCCTTTCGGGATTATGGCTTGTCGGGATTTCGTCCCATTCGGGATTTTGGCTTGTCGGGATTTCGTCCCATTCGGGATTTTGGCTTGTCGGCATTTCGTCCCATTCGGGATTTTGGCTTGTCGGGATTTCGTCCTAGACCCCATCCTTATATCTTTCGGGCATGCTATTTGGATTTTAAAGGTTTGTTAAAAGAAGCGATCTTTGACAAAGTAATAAAGATATTGAAAAAAGAGCTAAACGGTAGTTTCTGAGGTGACACCGATACTATTTCAATTTGTAAATTCTCCTTTAATACAGCAGTGTATTTTAATAAAATTTTGGAGGATATTTACACTTCCTATCCCAATTACTTGCTTGACAGACACAATAAAAAAAAAACCCCACTGTCCAGATGCTTTTGCAAAAGTGGTTCCATATAAATGAAATTACAATTCCCAGAAAAGAAATACACAAACTGCCTATGATAACACAATTACTCAAACTATATTTAAGAGAGCCGAACAACCCTGACATTAATATTCAGTAAGCCGATGCTATTCAGGAAAATCCTTCACTTTTTTGCATGAATGGCTACGGCTTGCACGAATCAAAAAGCAAGTTGCCGAAAAAAGAACTTCGTTACAAATAATTGCAATGCATCGTAGCTAAAAGTAGTAGATTTTTTTTTTTTGCATTTTTAACACATTTTATGATTGCAATCCTGTGATCGAATACATGCTAAAGAGAAAGGTTGCTAATACAACAAACGGACACACTTAGAGGGAAAGCAGTGCCTCGCGTTCGCCATTCGAGTGGCTCTGTATGTTAAGACCCTCAGATTGCTTTAAAAAAATGCTTTTATATGTTCATCAGATTTAGATACTGTATTCCATTGCTGAAAGATGTAATACCCCTTAAGTTTCCTCAACTTGCTTAAATTATGATTTTCGCTTTCCTATATTGCTTCCTATATATTATCACAATTTCCCAACATTTTGAGATTATTTCTGATTTTTATTTTTCGATTTTCATACAACAAATGCAATGCACATTGCACAGTAGCAATGAAACTATTCGTCAGATGAGGCGGTCTTATGTTTTAAATTGGTCTTATGGTTAGATTGTCATTGTTATTTAAAAATAGCTTCTGATATATTTTTACAATATATCGGCTCATAACTTTCAACGGATTTAGGGTTTTTTTTATACATGATTTCCTTAGAAATGGCTCTTTGATTGAACACTTGTCAGTTGCCTTAGTTGTATATAAAATTTTTCATTTAAAGACATGGGGATTGTCAGGAAATATTATCATTAAAATATTATCACAGAAAATATTATCATTAAAATGGGATCATTTAAAACAGAGTGCTAAAAGTGGTAAAATTGACAAGTAAAAATAAGTGCAAAATGGGCTTGCATTCATTTGTACAGGGTATTAAAGTAGATTGTACAGGGTATAGTACCATACCCTGTACATTGTACAGGGTATAGTACCATACCCTGTACATTGTACAGGGTATATTACCATAACTATAAAATAATATTCCAGCAGTCCAGTAACAAAAACTTTAGCCAGCTGATCTCCCCTCTTGTTTGCCATCTGCAACCCTCTGAAAACAAAATCCTTCCAGCGCAAATGTTAAATGCGTAGATAAGATGTTGGGGACATTATTGACAAAAATCTCGTCCTGATGGTTTGTGACGTTTATGCATTCATAAGCAAATTTTAAAATATTTTGAACCAATTTCACATTAGCTAGATGCCTTAGAGGATCTTTTGCAACTCTGACGCGCTTTGCCGAGAAATTATTAATCTGCTTTTGAATAACAATTAAAGGTATTGCACGAAGATTACCTAGAAGTTGCTTAAAAACAACTTTTAACGACCTTTTCCTCTGCTTTCAAAATTAATTTTGTATACTATTAAGAACTAGAAAAAGTTGTGTATTTTAATCTGATTTAGTTAAGATTTAATTACAGTTGCCTTGGCTATTTCTTTATGAATTTAAAACATACTTTCCAATCAAGAATCGGTCAAAAAAATAAAAATTCTATGCAAGACAAAATGTAATAAAAAACTATACGAGACGAGGCATAAAATTTCAAATTACGAAGCAGAGAAAAGGAGTTGAAAAAGCAGTAATCTCAAAACAAACAATAAACTCATCTATATTCTCCAAACATCAAACTTCCGCCAAACCTAAATAAAAATCAATCCTTTTCCCCCATTTCCTTCATTTAACAGGGATACGAGTAGGATATGACGTCGCGGCCACTCCCATCTGCGCATGCGTACAACTAATAAAGTCTGACGCAATCCACACACTTCCTCCCGGCGGATTTCACTTGTGCTTTCAAAAATCTTTTTCTCCCAAACGCCGACACTGATGCTGCTTCGACCAACTCCCGTTCTTGGACAGCTTTGACTTACAGGAGTAATTCTCCCGGTGCGACTCGAAACCGATTTACAGAACTGAATTCTCCTGTTTTGGCACCTGCTCGACTGACTGAAGTTCCAACACAGACATCGCGAAGTTTTCTGATTCAAACGAACGTAATACAACTGATTTTCCTGTTTTGACTCTGCTGTTACTGACAGAACTGATTACATTTTTTTTTTTAGTGACATAACAAAAAATGTGTGGTCTGATATATATTGACGAATATAAAAAGAACTGATTCTATTTTGACTGACAGAACTAATTGAAGTGGGGAATTTACTGGTACAATTCGAAATCGTTTGGTTCGATACTTGCACTAATATAAACGAACTGATTTGCTGACACTGGTGTAACTGACAGAACTGATTGAAGTGGGGAATTTTTCTGGTACAATTCGAAATTGTTTGGTCCAATACTTGAACGAATATAAACGAACTGATTTTGTGTGACTGACAGAACTGATTGAAGTGGGGAATTTACTGGTACAATTCGGAATCGTTTGGTCCGTTACTTGAACGAATATAAATGAACTGATTTTCCAGTTTGATACTGGATTAAAGTGACCGAACTGATTCAAGCAAAAACCTTCAATTATAGAACATGAAATTGTTTTATTGAACTTAAGATAATAAAAAGCATGGCAAACAACAAAACTACAAACGGTAAATTGAACCTGAACGGTTCCAATGAAGTTCAGCTCAAGAAAAGAATAACTCTCGTGAACGGCGTGGGAATTATCGTCGGAACCATCATCGGTTCGGGTATTTTCGTGTCACCGAAAGGTGTTTACGAACATTCGGGTTCGATCGGGGTAGCTCTGATTATCTGGAGCCTATGTGGTGTATTTTCGATGTTCGGTGCCTTGTGTTATGCTGAACTTGGAACTTGCATCACCAAATCAGGCGGGGACTATGCCTACATAATGGAAGCTTTCGGCCCAGCATTGGCATTTCTAAGGCTGTGGGTAGGGCTGCTGGTAATACGGCCTGCCACGCAGGCCGTGTTGGCTCTTACTTTTGGGTATTACATGCTTGATCCCTTTTATACAACCTGCAAGCCACCGGACGAGGCGTTAAGATTGCTGGCAGCCACTTGCTTATGTAAGTACATAGTTTTTGAAACCTTATAAATTGTATTTTTGGTTGCTTTTTAGGTAAATTACACGCTGGGATTTAACATAGGCAACTTCTAGAATAGAAGGCTGATAATAGAAATGACTAAGTTTTTCATTTTCCTGAAAATAATTCTAAATATTGTATATTCTTATAAATCAACATTTTAATACTTTATCGTATTTTTTTTTTTTTTTTTTATTCAAAATATTACTTGCATTTTGATAAAACCAGTGGTTGAAGTGGGTTTAAAAAAGTTTGTGTGTGTGGGGGGGGGGGGGGGTTGGACAAAGTTGGTGACAAGTGCAACTCTCCCCCCTTACCCATGCTAAATTTAAATTTTTGTATCTTGTAATAAAAATATTCACTAGTGAAGAAATAATTTATATTTCCTAATACTAACATTGAACAAGGGTCCAAAATTCATTGTTATTTTAATGAATATTCTGCAAAGAAGCGAAGGAAGAGATAACAGAGTGGACACAGAACCTGGAAATCAGGGAAATGTCATGGAGCTTTCTGATTCTGGAAAAAATCAGGGAAATGACAGGGAACTCTAAAAAAATTTCACGAAAATCAGGGAAATTTTCTTTGTTCTGGAGGTACGTTTCCCCATTCATCTGTATTTTTGCGCCATTTTCGCAAAGAAGTTTGGTGTTAATAGTTAGAAGTTTAATGTTATGGAATAATTTAAACCTTTCATTACCGCTAAAACTATTTTTTTAATATTGGCATATTATCTCTTCAGCATACATATTCTATTTGATCAGGGTGTCTTCATATCTGGAAAAGTTGAGAAAATTTGAAAAAAAGTTTACCGTAAAATCAGGGAATTTTTTAGAAATCTGTCAGGGAATTATCAGGGAACTTTTTTTCCTGAATTTTGTGGTCACCCTGGAGAAAGTGAAAAAATAATTCAATATTATAAATACAACTGTTTACTTAAATTTTAATTGTGCTTCTAAATGTGTATACTTTTATAAAATTAAATTGCAGGATTTTCTTCCTTGCGAAATGCATATGTGGATGAAGCCGACCAAACGGTGTAGTGGTTAGCGTGCTAGCTTCTAGACCGCGAGGTTGCGGGTTCGAGTCCTGTGTTAGGCATGGGTGTTTGTAAATGTATGTTGGCTTGTCTAATGACGAATGTTTCGGCGCATTATAGCCCTCGTGTTGCTGACGGCGCCAGGTAATCTGAAAACAACCAAAGCATATGTGGATGAGAGGATGTAAAACATCTCCCGGAAGGAAAAGTCTTGCAATAGTTAATAACCTTTAGAGAGAATTTGGATGTTTCTATTTTGAGCATTTTACCCCATAAGCGTGCCTGTAAAGCTTTAAGCGTACATGATTACTTAAGTTCAAAATCAATTTAAAATACTTCAAAGTCCTTATATTTATTACAACAGACGCTCTATTTGAGACGACCAACTTCAAATCAGACGCACAGTTTCGAAACTCCGCTATGTTCACACAAAACACAATGAGAATTCCAAGTTTGGAATTTCCATATTCTGCAAACTGAATGAAAATTTTCGTCTGGTATGAAATGCAATGCCCTATTTCCAATATGCAATAAAACCCAAAAAGCATCGCAACTGTCCAATTCAAAATTGTTTTGCATCAGATTTAAAAGTGATCAATTAAATTTATTTTACGGCAATTTTTTGAACTTTCTTTCACAATAAGTGAAATTGTACCAGTTAAATTATCATTTTAAATCTGTTTTTTTTTTTTTTTTTTTTTTTATATAAATTAAGTAAATAATTAGTAATGACGTTTACATAAAGAATGTTCAGTTTTACTCAAAAACTAATTAACTAACATTTAACTCATTAATTAACATATTTTAGAACTGTGCTTACTTATGCTCTTTTAGGCCAAGAAAGTAAATTATGGTTGAAAATGGTTCGTAGTACCATTTATGTTTTGAACCTCCATGTTTTTAGATTTGATATAGATTTTTAAAATCCTAGTATACGTTACTAGCTCTGTGCGATTTTCAAAAGTGTCGTCAATGTCGAAATAAAGCGTTGACGTTTGCCACCAAATAGTTGCAAACGCCGAAATAACATTTTTACGATTGTCGCCGAGAATTGGCACAGGCAAAAACATAGAAAATCGTAACCTGAACTTGGTAAATACATAAGCATACCATGTCGCCAAACAACGCCAAATCCACCGTGTAACGTATACTACGATTGAATCATAGATTATTTTTTTTAAACATTGAAAGTGGAAAAAATCCCCATTTTTCTAAAAACTTTTGTCTTTAAAAATGACTAAATTCATTTACTTTGTCAATCAATTTGACTGAGGTTCAAAACATCTAATAGGTAATGCAGAATTTAATTGTCAAATCATTTAAAAAAAAAAGATTATATCAAACTTCAGTCATCACTGTTTAAATGGAGTTTTACGCGCCAAAAACATGATTCTTCAAATAACGAGTTTAAAATATTCAAATTTGCAGAACAAAATAATACTTTGAACTTATAATTAAAAAAAAAAAATATTTTCGCGATATTTCAAGTGTGTACGTACTATAAAATGCTTGACATCTCATATTGTCGAATCGGTAAGAACAATTTCCTCCAAAGTTGGTTTGGTAAACTATTAAACATTTTCACGGCAACGTACTTTATTTGCCATAGTAATTGGTAATTTTTATATTTATTGTGGTACTTTTCCTTTATAGGTGGCTGTTTATAAATATCCAAGTACGGTACGGATTCTGCGCCAAGAATTGTTTACATAAAACCGCGCCAAATTATGGCAACACTAGGCAGTTACTTGAAATGGTGGGTGCTGCCATTTATTGGTGAAAAGCACCTTGGCCCAGAATCAGTACCGTACTTAGATATTTGTAAACGGCCCCCTTTAACGGAAAAGTACCTTTATTGTTTAGTGTTGTGAGGATTTATTATTCTAGATCATTACATTTATCGCATTCTGTTTTTTTCTATTAAATAAGATTGGTGGACATGGTTGTGCAAAATGTTGTGTCACATAGTTGCAAATCAGTTTTAATGCGGCATTGGTTGGGAATATAATAACGAAACTTATATTTTCTGCTAAGCTTCTTCAGGTGAACATTAGCGAAAATTATACATCATCAGTACGTTTCTTTACTTAGTTTTTTAAAATAATGCTCTAAAAGTTAAGATGTCATTTTCTTTATCAGGATGCAGAATGATGCGCACTTGATACGGCGCTAACCAAACTGATAGATGTGATAATTTATCCATGAACAAAATTAACTAAAAACAATCCTGTAACGAAGCGCTTGGTAACTAAATTAAAATAAATCTAAAACAAGGGAAGCTTGTACAGGGTGTACCGCAACAAGGAAAGTACAGAAAACAGTATGGTATTCGGTAATTCTGGAAGCATCAGAGATTTATCTGGGACATTTCGAAATTGATAACTTTCAAACAAAAACTTCTTACAACACTTGTTTCATCTCACAGCACGGTCACTACTTTCAACTGAAGATAGATCGCGCGACACGATAAAGTTTTTCGGTTCTATAACTAGGAGACGATTGATTCTGATAACAGCCGATAGATGAATGTTGATGGATATTGGAGGTTGAGGAGAAGTTCGAAAAACTCAGGATTTCGATAGATTTTTTATTATAGTATTTCTTAAAAATCTTTTATATTAGCTTCGATTTTTGTTTTTGTGGTGGGAAAATCTCCGGAGGGTTAATTAACCCACTTGCCTTCTTATAATCGAGTTGAAAATTGGTACATTGACTCCTTATTAGTGACAAAGCGTTCTTTCATGTTTTAAAGGCAAAAAAAGTTAATGGCATGAAATGAATGTTTTCTTCGGAATTTCCTTCGGTTTCTGTAAAGAATTAAAATAACTAGATGAATACCTTTGCTTCGCAACAAAATATTTTGATGTGCAATATTTTAGCTAGCTGGGAGGCCCTGCTTTGCAGAAATTCGTCATTGGTGTATAGGTCCCAGTTTGTGGTGCTTCGCTCGTGTGGTGTGATATCCTTGTAAGTTTTTCATTTGACTTTGGTCTCTAATCAAGAGTTGAATCTTGTGATATTTTATGGTTGCTGCAAGGGCAACTCCTTGAACCCTTTTGTTACCCTTACATTTTTCAGTGTTACAGAATTTAAAAGCCAGAAATTCCTCTTACTATTGTAAGAATGACTTAAAGTTTAGTCATAAATTAATTGTAATATTACTTGCATAGTCAATGGTAAAAAAAAGAAAATGAAGTTTGAGATTGTGGATTTATACTTTTCTTTCTACAAATATGCTGCTTCACACCAGGGTTCCCACTGTCATTAAAAGAATTCAATATTTTTGACATTGTTTTCAAGGCCTTTGAGAGTACTAGAAAATGTTTAGAGGTCCTTAAAAGTCCTTAAATTTTGCTGCTGTTGTGTTCCCAACTCTAAAATTTATAAACAAATACAACTCAGATTTGCTATCCCCGCGTGATCGGGGTGATCCTTATCCGCACCGTATCGGAATTCTCTGACATATTTGTACAACGCATGCGCCAATTTTTAACTTTTGGGTAGAATGTACTTTAATAAAAATTTGTGTATATTGCATGATGCCTGAAAACAAATTTTCAAAGGTCCTTAAAAATATTATTTAGGTCCTTAAAAGTTATTGAAAAGTCATTGATTTTCATTCTGCGATTTGAGTGGAAACCCTGTACTCACCTAAAATGCAGAACTCGTTTAATCATCAATTCTTTCATTTTAGCTCCCTGAAACCGCCCTTTGGTTGCCAAAAGGTTTCAGTTGCCCTTTTAAAATTCTAGTTGCCTCAGGCAACCGTGAACTTCGCATTTCGCTAATAGCATTCGGTCAAAGGGAAAAAAAAATCGAAATTTTTGCATTTCTCCACGTTTTGAACACCCTGATTTCAAAAAAGTGATCTAGAAAAAATTGTGAGTTTGTGATCAGCATAACTCCCCAACAAATTAACCTACGATGTTCAAATTTGGTATACGGGTTGCTGGTGGCCATGGGACCTACCATTAAGATTTTCGTCAAAATCGCGCATGCGCCTAAGGTAGCTGCCATTGAAAAAAACATGTTTTCAAATGATTGCTCCAACGATTTTGATAAAAATCGCTGTTTAATGCCTCTTTAAGGTGTTCAAACATCCCAACTTCCGAAATTCACGTAAAAATGCTTTTATGGCGTTAAAAGTTGAAAAGCGAAGGCCTTCAACAGAGTTCTTTTTCCTTGAGCATATCTCATCAACGATTGTTTTTTCTTCTCCCCACAGTTTCGCTTATAACAAAGGATAATATAAGGATTATCTAAAAGTATTTCGCCAAACCGCCATTTTGACGAAGTTTTTTTTTTTTTTTAGATCCATGCAGGAGTTATCGCAAAAAATACCGCCAAACTGACCATTTCCTCTAAATGAATGATGAAAATTTAAAAACGGTAAATGACACAAATCCACGTCAATATTATAGTGCAATTGAAAGTTGTTCGATGTTCCACACCCCTAGTTATATTTCTTTTAATTGATAAAAAAAAATTAGTGCATAAGATAAGCATTATAATATTTCAATTAATAAATAGAAATGAGTGAAAATGAATGTTTCGTTAAGTGAGAAGGAACTAGTGCCGGTAATCCTGGGTTAGAGGGATGTTTGTTTTGTGGTTCAGTCTTGACTACCCGTCATTGTGCATAAAAATAGTTCGTTGAAAAATACCAACCTACCAACTCTCTAGACTCCACTTACGGCAAAAACATTCTTCTAGAAAATATACGAAATGAGCAAATGATTACGATGGAAAAAAAATTGTGCGTTTCTATTGCTTATGACACACACAAAAAATGTTGTGCTAATAAAAATACTGAGATTTCGAGTCCTTGCGTTGTTGCTCTGCAATATCTGATTTCCAATCTATGGTTGTCTGGTGCAGTAGATGGTATGACAATTGTGATAGTTTAGAAGTTGATTTGTGCGCTCAACGATTTATACTTGAACACAATAACGGCTCACAGCTTAACGTGGATTCCGAACCACAACGAACATCCACCCCTAACCCGGGATTCAAACCTGGCACTTTTGGCATGTTAAGCTAAAGTGGTAACCAGAAGCCGTTGTCCCGATCGAGGTTTTCCAGGTTCAGATGTTGTTGCCTTCACGCACTAAAAACTCTTGCTTGAACTTTCAAATACCACTAACTTAGAAATAATTTTTTTTCTTAAGTTTGAACTTCGATCTCTAGCATAAAAAACTTAAAACCCCGTCTAGACACATACTTTTTACTTTTCGTGAATACTTTTTTTTTTTCATCAAGCATCTGGAACGATTGTCAAGAGAGGCCTGGGGTGGTAATTTTTCAAAGGTTATGAACTAGTATTTTTTTTTTTTTTTTAATTATTTTTTTCCCTATTCAAGCGATTTTTCGCACGTAGTAGAGATGTCTTCAAACCAGTTTTTGAGTTGGTATGCGTTTTGCTTCTGTTTGAGAATGAAGTATTTGTTTTCTGTGAATAATAAAAAAACATGTTTAATATGAGTGAGTTGTCACTGCAATGCTACAATCAGATATCTCCAAAATTGTTTTGTTTTAGATAAGAACATGTCAGTCAATCATAATTTACCCGGCTTTTTCTGTTTGCCGCAAGTGGAGTAGCTGACCAAACGGTATAGTGGTTAGCGTGCTAGCTTTTAGACAGCGAGGTTGCGGGTTCGAGTCCCGTGTTAGGCATGGGTGTTTGTAAATGTATGTTGGCTTGTCTAATGACGAATGTTTCGGCGCATTATAGCCCTCGCGTTGCTGACGGTGCCTGATAATCTGAAAACAACCAACCACAACTGGAGTATACACGCGCGAAGGTTTCTGAGATAATTATTATTATTTTTTTATTTATTATTATTTTTTTAATTAACAAATATTTTACAAAACGATTTCTAATAAAGCTACAGCTCTGAAACTTTCAACATAAGTAGTTTCGGCCTCCTAATTGGACTTTTGCCAAACAGAATTTTAAAATTGTGGTTACTTTTTTTTTAAATTAACAAATATTTCACAAAACGATTTCTAATAGAGCTATAGTTCTGAAAATTTCAACATAAGTAGTTTTGTCCTTCTAATTGGTCTTTTGAAAAACAGAATTTTTTCTAATAGGCCTAGAGCTGTGAAAATGTCAACATAAGTAGTTATGGCCTTCTAATTTTGCTTTTCACAAACACGTGTTAAAATATTCTCAAAAAGGTGTTATATTATTGTATTACCGGGGATTTTTTTTCGCTTCTCGATGGGGTAGGGACTTCTAATATTAAGGGATTACGTAGCAATAAGTTTTTAGTGAGTGAAGTGAGCTTATGCTTAAGCAGTAATGAACCTTTCAGCAAGCGCAGCGAGCCAATACTGCATAGCTATGAACCTTTCAACGAGTGAAGTAAGCTTGTGCTTATGTGTCAATGAAATTTTCAGCGAACGAAGCGAGCTTGGTTTTGAGTAGCAATGAACCATCCTGCGAGCAAAGCGCCAAAAGCTGGGACCTATACACCAATGACGGATCTCCACAACGCAGAGTCAAGCAACTCTAGTTAAAAAATTGCACATGGAACAATTTTGTAGCGAAGCACGGGTATTTAGCTAATATAATATAAATTTTGAAATCGGATTGCAGCTAATGAATTTAATATAGTAACTTTTTTATATTAAATCTAAGGTTGTAGTTATGATTTCAATATTTTTAAAAATTTGCAAATGCGTTCATTTCAAAACTGTGGTTTTGCTGTTATGTAGTTGTAATAATTATGGTAACGGTATTGTTATGAATTTATCTCGGAGAAAATAATGACTCAGTTTTTGCCAAATAAAATCTACAACTTATTCTTTTTTCGAAGACTCACAAAACTTTTTCCGAGCAACAGTAAACTCACTATCCAGCTTCATCATAAACTTCGATGCATACAACTTCGGATACAGCGATAATTCATGCACACAAAAAGTAAACAAAACGCTCAGCTTCTTTCAAAACAACATCCGAAATTCCATTGATCCATGATTTCACGCCTTATTGTTATTTATTGGACCGCGCGGGAACTTTCTCGAAAAATCCAGTCAAACAAAAATGTGATGGAAATGAATCGAAATTAACCGATTGATTTAAACGTTGCCACCTTTTTCTAACCTGATCGCTGTTTACAAATAAAATATTTAAAAAGAAATACGTCACTAATTACAATTATTCAGTCAGCGTCAAAAGTGAACGCACATCATCAAATTTCAAAAACTTAGTTTCCAAATGTGTGCTTAGTAAGTAGGAAAAAGGATACTTTTTTTGTAAAACAATGATATATCCCCAAATGTTAATATTACTTCAAATTATTTCCATATATACGAAAAATACATATTTTTAAAAAAATATTTGTTTATCAAAGAGAAAAAATAATGAAGCAAAAGTCACCGTACAGCAAAATTGTTTTCAACTTTGGCTAACTTTGTCAACTTAAAATGTAACAATTAATAGTTATTTGGCTCACCACGAACCTTTACGAGTGTTTTGAGTCTTTTGGGTATGAAAAAGACTAATTTTTTTGCTTCTGTTACCCTAATGAATTTCCACAGCGTTATCAATACATTTCGAAGAGATAACTTGCTTGCAACAGTTTTATTTCTTAATGTTTGCTTTATTTTATTCCTCAGACATATTTAATCAGAATGAATCAAATCTAGGGACTGGGTTGAATTCAGTCGTTTGGGGTTGGGTTAATGGAGCCATAACTTTATTTTTTTTATTGCAGCTGTATACTTGGGGTGACTGTCCTTCTGAAAGTTCCAGGAGTTTCGTTAAATTTTTTTTTTTTTTAATACTTTTTGTTTCAGTACATCTAAGTATAGACAAAACGATCCATTTTAGAGTGTGCAACAGACAATTCACCTACACCAGAAGCGGCAATGCACCCTCACACCATTTGGTATCCCCCTCTGCTCACACTTTATTTCTTTGTTGTAGTTCATAAATTGAAATCTCTTAAATTTTTTATCGTTTTTGATGTTGTAATGACTCAACCTTAGATTCTTCATCAGTAAATAAAAAATATATCCAGTACTCCATGGGGTAGTCTTTGAGGCCGTTGGAAAATAATAGACGTTCATGAAGATTTGGCTTGTAGAGAGTAGGCTTTCTTCTTGGACTGCTGTTATACCCAGTAAAATTCAGTGTCCCACTTACAGTACTTGAACTAACCTAATATTCTTTTACACTGGAAATGTTTTTCGTAATTTTGGTAGCACTAAGGGTCGACCCTTGTTTAACTTCTGCAATAAACTGTGGATTCATCCACATTGAATAATTACTTTGGTTGCCCCGAATGTGGGCACATCTAAATAAGTTACAGTCATATAATATCTTGGGTTATACCATGAACAGACAAATGACCTTTTCATCATTTTCCCCATTTCTCTCCACCGACCAAATGGTATAGTGGTTAGCGTGCTAGCTTTTAGACTGCGAGGTTGCGGGTTCGAGTCCAGTGTTAGGCATGGGTGTTTGTAAATGTATGTTGGCTTGTCTAATGACGAATGTTTCGGCGAATTATAGTCTTCGTGTTGCTGACGGCGCCAGATAATCTGAAAACAACCAACCAACCCTATTTCTCTCCAGAATTTACCTTCATTTTTTTTTAACCGCCCGATGAGTGGACATACTTTCTCACTAATCTTTGCGACGTGCTCCCCTAATTCTCAATATGAAGTGAAGTTTTAACTTTAAATAACCTAAACTTTCAGAAAACTCAATTTTCTGAAATCTCACAACGCGATTTAAAACAAAATCAAGATAAAAATGTGTGCTATACGATCACTTTTGACTCACAGATTTGTACTATTTTTCACAAATACTTAAGTGGACCTTTTACAAATTTCAGGATTCGATTTTCTATAGTGATTATTTCGACATAATAATTGTCGCATCCGATCTACATAAAAAATTTCGAATTTCAGTTTAATGTTTTTTTTTTATCGAGGAATTTGGTTAAAGAAAGAACATGTAGGTTCACTTTTGATTCTGTACACAGAAAATTTGTGTAAAAATTTGTTACCGGCAATATATGAAACACCGGGAATCTATAGAATACTTTAGAGTGTCCGGCTTTTTTTGGCAAATTAAGAAATATGAGAATATTTGTGTACATTTCTTAGGCATTGCATGTAATACCTATGTATTCTATAGAATGACTAATGCTATTATGTTAGGTACGAAAAAAGTCATGATCAGGTTTAAAAGACGTGTATTCTTCAAGAATACAAATGAAACAAGAGTGAGAATGAACAAAAAGAGTAGTAATTTGGTATTCTGTAAAATGCTTAGGAAATGCGTAAGTATTAATAGTTTTATATTTTTCCTGGAAACGCCTGGAATTCTTTAAAATTCATATATATATATATATATATATATATAGTTGGGCGCTTTTATATCATTATCTGCAAAAATATTTAATTAGCTTTTGAGAAATGCATACTCATTAAAAAAGGTGTGGAACTTCGCAGAACTTCCAATTACACTACAGTACTGATCACTGTATTCAAATTTGACATGGAATAGTGTTACTGCCATTTTCATATTTACATTCATCTGAAAAATTGGCCAGTGTGGCGATACTTTTAACGATAATTCTTACATAGGAAAAAAATACCATCGGCAAATTTGGAGATATACTTTTTTCTTTTCGATAACTTGCCTTACCCTTTCTTGTAAGTGTAACAGTGGGGTCAAGAAAAACGGTCGTTGATGAGCGATGCTCAAGGAAAGGAGAACTCTCGAGAAAGGAGATTTAGACACTCGTTTTTCAACTTTTACATCTTTATAGCATTTTTACGGGATATTCGGAGGTGGGGATGTTCAGAACACATTAAGAGGCTTTGCCATAGATATTTTGATCGAAATCGTCAGAGATGTTTTTTAGCAATTGCTGAAACACATGATTATTTCATGTTTTGCGCAAGCGCAATATTGACGAAAACCTTATTGGCAGATCCCATGGCCACCAATAACCTGTACACAAAATTTGGACATCGTAAATCGAATTTTTTTTACAGAAAGCAATAATTTCATTACCCTATGTTAACATGGGTGATTAAAGTAACCAGACTCATGGATTTAGAATAGGGGTACTACATGAAGAATATTTACGGCCGAAAAAGTTACCCTCCCGCATTCGTCTTGGTAATGAGAAATCATTTACTTAAATCAATTCATTTTGATTATCTATGAAATATCGCCAATGCGCCATCTCAGAGGTTCAACAAGCAAATGTTGATATATTTTTCCTCCTTGAATCTCACATGGACAATAGCTAGTCTTGTTTTCGCGACGACTGAAAATGCTAGACTACATTGCGGGAGCTATTTCTGAGATAGATAGTAGTCTGGGTAGTTAAATGGCCATTGATAGAACACTCTGATTTTGGGTGAAGAAGGTCATCGAATTTTTCTTTTTTTCTTAACATTTGTCGAACTACCGACTTAATGTGTGGCCTTTGTTGTGGAAATGTTTATTCTGATTAAAAAAATATTCACTTTACGGTGAAGTGAATATTTTTCAGTATTTTTTTTTTCGGAAAAAAACATTTCTACAACAAAGGCCACGTATGAAGTAGGTAGTTAGACAACTTTTAAGAAAAAGAAAAATTTGGTATACCCCAATAAAATGTGCGATACCTATTTTCATGGGTAAAGTCTTCACCCATGACTATAGGTATCGGACTTTTTATTTGGATATATTCAAAATGAAATAGATGTCCGACTGCTATGATGGCAACTCCTAAAAAGTTGCCACTTGTTGAAAAGATTATATTTGTAAAAGTTTTAGTGGTAATTGGATGATATTAAAACCTGACTCCTCAATCTTAAAAAGTTAAAACAACTATTGTTCTAAAAAAATTGATGATTTTCCCGAAACAAAAGAACGATTTATCCTAGAGAAAGGATTTTCGTGTAGCCTTTTAGTGAATATATTTTGCTTCAATTTCAACTCATACAACCTGTTTGATGAATGTACAAATCAGATTATGGATGGCTCTTTCACGAACCGGACACTAAAAAATCGGATTTTTTAAATAATGAGAAAAGCCGATCAAACGGTATAGTGGTAAGGGTGCTAGCTTCTAGACCTTTGAGGTTACAGGTTCGAGTCCCGTGTAAGGCATAGATGTTTGTAAATGTATGTTAGCTTGTCAAATGACGAATGTTTCGGCGCATTATAGCCCTCGTGTTGCTGACGGCGCCAGATAATCTGAAAACAACCAACCAAATAATGAGAAAAATTGTCTAAGTTGATAAATTTGTTTAACGTTTTTAAATTAGTTTTGAGTGGCCTCACGTAAAAGTTTTAGTGCTACGTTTTTTAAAATTTTGACCTGACAGGAGAAATGTAGGTTGTGTGTGGTGGGGATGGAAATGGTGGAGAAGGGGGGGGGGGGGGCTTTGAGGGGTTAGAAAAATAAAAGGATTTTTTTAGACACAATCGAAGAATATGAAACATAACTGTAGAAATTCTTTATAATCTCATCTCTAGGCTCACGATATGGTTTTTGTCATGTAAAAAAAGAAAACCAGCCAGAAATCTTTTCGATAGTATTTACATTTAAATGTGACCTATTAATAATCAAAACCCATTTTATAATTTTAACTGTTGGTTTTGGTACATTATAAATGAAATCTTTTTAAAACGCATACTGGAGGGGGCAGTATTTGAACCCATTTTTCAATAAGAACCTGCCTTTTAAATAACTTCTGAAATATGGGGGTGGCATGCCAAGTCTAAAAGATCCGTTTCAAATATGTTTTCTATTAAAACATGAGTTCCTCTCTGCAAATATTTGCACACATTTTTCAAACGTATCGCACATGCAAAGACAAATCGTCTTTGTTTTGAGCAGCTTTATAAACATGTATTGTGGCAAATAGTGATTGCTTTGAATGTCAATAACTTTTATTTGTATATTTTGTTTCCTTTTTTCAAATATCGTTCACTTTTTAGCCTTAGTTTACGATTTTCTATATGTCTGATTTAAACTTTTTTTCTTAGGGGGCTGTATACTAAGTTAATTTAACCCTGTCTTTAAAAATTTCAATACGAAATCCTATTTTTTATGTTTTCATTCGATTTCGAATACCTCATTTATCCTAAATACCACATTTCGGTTCATTATCTTGAGAAACACGTCACTTATGAACGAAAATGTTTTGGTCGATCTGGAGGGTAAATTTCTTTATAGCGGGCTGAATCGAACGCCAATTCGACTCGAATGTTTCGTTTTCTCGCCAAAATCTAACAGCGAACTTAGGTTGCAAATTGAGAAAGAAAAAGCATAGTGAACAGAAATTTTTGTGTTTGTGGCCTTTTCGAAACATTTAGAATTGAATAAAAAAAAAAAATGCCGGAATTGTCCATTGCTCAAAAAGAACATGCATTTTTTCGCCTTCTATTTTTGTTGTTTAGGATTACAAATTTAATTCGTCTTTTGAATCTTCTGTTCTGTCATGAAAACGTCTTACAAAAATGCTTTATTTGGATGATTCACTTTTTTGTTTGTCATTAATCGCTTCAATCTTTGGCAATATTATTACAATATGAAATTTTAAATAGTAAGCGTGATCCTTCGTCATTCACCAGAAGCCGATAAGCGCTGTCAATACTGGCGGTAACAAGTGTTTTGAAATAACGCAAGATATGTCGGTGTTTGATGATCCCGATAGGGGGAAATGAAGCTTTTCATAATGGTGAATACTGTGAAATTTAAACATCTGGCTCAGTTCTTTGACTTGCAAGTGATTGCGTTGGCAAATTAACGAAGATCTTTCTAAAGAAATTTTCTTGTGGAAAATTCTATTTTGCATTTCAATGATAAAATGATAGAAGTATTATAGGTAATTACCTCAACCGTTTATATCATTTAAGGTCATATAGGTTAAGCAATGGCATAAATTTGCAAATCTCAAAATGCTAAAACTTTAACAAATATCAATAAAATAACTAGAATTTTTTTGTGTGGCATTCGTAATATCTATTTGACAAAAATAGCCATGGATTTTTTCTAATAAAATTTATTTTTTTCAAATTTAAATGTTGAAAAATACTCGTTTTTCATGCTTTTTTTACATATAGGTTCAGTAATTATCGTTTTTCTCTGAAAACTATTTTGCTTATTTTAAATCCGTTGCCTATAAAGTTAGAGTATATTACTAGGAACAGTTTTTTAAAAAAAATTAGGAAAAAATATTGAAAATTGAGAAAGAAGATAGAATTGGAAATGTTATGAATTTTTTTCTTAAATCTAAAATTTTGAAAATTTAGAGCACTATGTGAACTTTTTTTTTTTAAATACAGTTTAGTTTTTACTTAGTAATACTTCCAAATATGTAAAAATTATACTTTTAAAGGCTTAAATAAAAAAAAAAAGTTTGAAGGGTACCAAATCTCCTTTTCTGTATTCTTTTAAACTTTCAATAGTTGCGTAGCATACCCATCATATAGCTTTAAAACCCTGCGCAAAAGAAACTATATAGTGCATTGTCATTCACCCAGCACCCTCCTCTTCATCTCATCCCCTCAATCCTAGTCCAGGTTGTAACATTCGCGGTTTCATTTAGGAGGAGGGGGGGGGGGATATTTTGACGAATTTTTTTTTTTAACGTATGGGGAAGCTTCTCCCTCTAAAATCAATAATATACTCACCCTCCCTCTTAGTTGCTGAGTCACCACCCACCCTATGCCTTATCGAATATAGGAGAAAGCTAGCAGGCATATCACCAATTACTAAGGTGGCTTTTCAGTTCACTACTAGTTTTAGGAAAACTTTCCTAGTTGAGTATGCCAATGGTCATTTTTTAATTAAAAGATATTTACACTTTAGGATCATAGAATCCAACAAGAATGGTTTCTAAAGCATACTTAGTAGCATTATACAACTCCATTGATACTCTGTTCAAATAAGTTATGTGCCCCATGTCATTTTGGAATGATTTCTGTAGAGGTCTATAGAGGTCGGAAATATCGATACTATATCGTCGCATAGAAAAAAATATCGATAAAATATCGATATATCGGTAAATGATTTAATTTTATTTTCAATTCTGCCAGAAACGAAGTTTTTTTGGGGCAAATTTTTACTTTTTATGTATTCATGCCAAAATTGCTTTAATAAATAAATTATGAAAATTGTTTTTATAAATAAATTATATTATCAATCAGAATAAATCAAATACATTTGGATGTCAATACATAAATTCACATTTATTTTTAAAGAACAAACTTTTAAAAAGTAGTTTACCGCATATTTTGCTGATAGATGTTTTCAATATTTAAAATTAGATGCAAATTCCCAGGCACACGTTGGCAACAGAAACGGCGCTATGTTAATGACTACTAAAAAATGACCTTATCTTTCCATTACATTATGTTATCTTTTTGGTTAGTGCGCCATTTTAACTATCTCTCAGCCAAGTCCAAACTTTAGTTTTGAAGTTTTTGAAAAGGGAATAAAGAAAATCGAAAAAACACATGGAACTAAAAAATAATCATCAAAAAACTAAAAATACTTGAAAATATCGATATATCGGTGACTTGTATCGATATTTTTTGTATTGATATGTTTTTTTAAATATCGATAAAAATATTGTCGTATCGATATATCGCCGACCTCTGTTATGGAATGATTTATGTCATTACGGGATCTCAAAATAATGATTTATTATGCATACTCAATAGGTTTACACAACTTCATTGAGACTCTTTGGGCAATGGAGTCTCAATTGAAATCGTAATAAAATATATATATTTTTTTTATTAAAATACAAATTCAATGCTTTAGTGATTTCTTAGTATTGTGCTTTCGTAGAAGTTGGAATTTAAAATATACAGGGATGAGATTCTTCCGCTTTTTGGCGGCATTCTGCTTTTTTGTGCAATTTTTTATTTTTTTCTCAACTGCAGATTTTTTCCCCCCCATCCTCATCGCCGGTAAACGCATAGGATTCTCAAATTATTGCCGGAAAATACATAGAATTATCAAATAGCTTGTAATAATGGAATACACATCGGAAGGGGGAATATTTTTCTATTGCGGATACTATCGCCGAGATTTACTTTGTTGAGCGATGATCATTTTCTTCGGATGTTATGCCGATATAATAGTCGCTGATGTTAGTGCAAATATTTGCACGTGTCGTACAGTTTAATTGAAAGGCGGATTTCACCTTTTTACTTTCAATTACCCCTATGCATATATGCATAGGGTAATGAAAGTATAACATTCGGTCAAAAGAAAATTTCGATTTTTTTGCATTTCGCCACGTTTTGGAACATCCTGATTTTAACAATGTGATTTAGAAAAAATGTGTCTGTGGTCAGCATAACTCCCGAACAAATTGATTTACGATGTTAAAATTTGGTATGAGGGTTAGTGGCGGCCATGGGACATACCATTAAGGTTTTTGTCAATATCGCGCATGCGTATAAGGTAGCTGCCATTGAAAAAATCATGTTTTTCAATGATTGCATAAAAACGGCTCTAACGATTTTGTTTAAAATCGCTGTGATAATACATCTTAAGATGTTCTAAACTTTCCCACCTCCAAAATTCCCGTAAAAATTCTTTAATGGCGTAAAAGTCGAAAAACGAATGTCTTTAACACAGAATTCTCTTTCATTGAGCATACCTCATCAACGATTGTGATTTTTTTTTATTTTTTTTTATTTTTTATCTCTGTTTAGTTTTACTTACAAGAAAGGATAATATAAGAATTATTGATAAGATATTGCCAAAATTCTCATTTTTTCGATTTTCTTTTTTTTTTAAAAAAAGACCCATATAGGAATTATCACAAAAAATATCGCCAAATTGGCAATTTTTCCCAAGCGACTGATGAAAATATAAAAATGATAAATTTCACAAATCTACATCAGCAATATAGTGTAATTGAAAGTTGTGCAATGTTACACACCCCTAGTTTTTTACTAAAATTTTTATAATTCCTGAAATCGGATACAGATCTGCATTACAATTTTATTGGGCTTCTTTCAAGTTTGACAACCGCGGAATTTGCGTACGTTCAGAATTCCCAAACCTCCGACTCCGACCACTTTTCGTGCAATAAAGTACAATAAATTTACATAAAAATTTTGCCAAATGCATATAAACTTTATATTTTAAACAGTGAACCTATTTTTTTTTTTTTTTTACCTTATATATCTTTAAAATTATATTTAAAGCAATAATACAGTTGGCTTATTCAAAAAATTTCATTTTTTGCAACATAAAATACCACATAAAATATTTATTTTTTCTAATTTAAGAAAACATTTATTTTTACTTGATAGATCTTGTGTATTTTCATTATCACGGAAAAAATTAAAGTATTCAATAGAATATGAGAAAAGTGTACCTAATCAAAAATTTCCATTAAAATTATAAGTCTCAAATGTAGGCTTATTACATAAAGTATACATAAAATAAAATAAAAATTGAAAGTGTAGCATTCATAACAAATATGTAATTTACTATGTCTAAAATTAATTTAAAAAAATATTGCATTTTAAATGATTTTGGGAACTTTTTAAATTGACTGAAAATACGACTGATTCGTTTCAGACTTCGCCAAACTTCTTATATAATGACCACTTTCACTACACATTTCCAACCTCTATCGGCATCATTTACGTTGGTGCGTGGTGATTATTTTCGCTGAGGATTACGATGACGTAAGGATTGCTATTGCGGAGATTTGCGCTATTACAGCGAATGCAATCACTGAGATTTACGTTGTTGTGATGTTCATTTTCGGTGAGTATCACGCCGATATAATAGCAACTATTCCGAAAGTTTGCGTTTCTATTGTCGCTATCGCCGAAATTTACATGGTTGTGCTAGTAAATTTTGTAGAACGTAATGCCAATATAATCGCCTCTATTGCAGCGATTTCCACCGATATATTGGGTGCTAACAATTACGTTTACGTTGGTGTGATGGTAAATTTACCGATTGTTTCTTTAATATGATTGCCGAGATTTGCGCCGGTTTGGTGACCGCTATCGACGATATTTAAGTTGGTGTAGAGGTAATTTTCACCTAGGTTTAAACCGTTTTAAAGCAGCTATTGCCGAGATTTGAAACGCTGTTTCCGCTGATGTGATAGCAGCTATGTCAGTTTTTTGTGGGGGTGATGATTGGGGATGGATCCTTGATTTGATTTTTTTGGGGGGATGAGCCTTGAAATCCATGAAGTATGCTTTTTTAGCGACTAGTTTTTATCCAAAGGTTATTAAATACAATTCTTCTCAAACTTTTTCTGGGTGAATGTTGCATCTCGGTAATGAACAGGTCGTAAATATGTTTGAATGCCTAATTTTAGATTTCCGATAGCCTTGATAATGTGCTAAACTTATTTCTTAATTAAACTTTTAATGTAAATGATTTAATATTCTTTTTCTTTTTTATTACTTACTGAATAAAAAATAATTAAGATATTAAGATATAAGTTATTATTGTGCAATTTTTTCATCATGTAGTATTTTTTGATAATTTGCTTCTTAAAACATGTTTCACGTTTACAGTATATGATTTCAGTCTTTTGGATCTTCAGCCACTCACATCCCTGAATATATGAATAACAGATTTTTAATTCAATACTATGCTCAGATAGTTGTTTTTGATCTCCTTAACTGTGGTATTGGAATACTAATTTCAAAGATAACAAACTTTTTAACATTTCGGTTTTTTTTTTAATGTATGTATACGTATATTCATCGAGTTAGTGTCTTTGGAGTTACAATTAGTGAATGAATTGGTCTAACTTCGACGAATTTAAGTTGTTTAACGTAGAGAACGCTTGCCAGTGACCTAATTTATGACTTACGTGCATCGAATAAGATTTCATCTTTCAACCAGCAAAATAAACTTCCCACACTAAAATTCTATTTAATATTGAGGTTATCTCCTTAACTCCTTTTGATTAATATGTTATTAGTTTGTGGTCTACTAAATAATTCCAAAGCCGGAACTTTAATAATTCGTGTTGAAAAACACGTACTGGATTCGTATTGTAATGTCTAATTTGGTGCATGTGTTGAATTATTTTAGCGCTATTGTAATAAAAGGTATAAAAATAAGCCTCACGATTCATATTTATTAAATTTGTTATTTTTTTACGATGATTTACAATATTTTAATCTACAGAGACAGCAAAATCGGTTAGGGTTATATATATTCAACAACGATTTCGGTCACTCTCGTATAAATAAAATGAAAATAAGTTTAATATTAAAAAAATTATTTGCAATTAGACGATAATGGTAATTTAGATGATTGGCGAACGATAATCCATATGGCGATTGCATTATCTTTGGTTATGATCATTTTACTTGACATATAATCCGACAGGCGTGTGCAAGATTAGGAACCCCATCGAACACCACTCTACATTTTTCTTATAGAATATAGAGACATGTTATTATTATATGAATATACTGGTCTGACGGTGTAGAAATGGCCGAAACATTTTTCAAATATCGACTATGAATAAGTAGAAGTAATAAGCTCGATTACCAAATAAGTCATAACTTGTCAAACAATGAACATTCTTTTTTATTTGGTAACCCATCAATTCAATTAACATTCAATATTTAATTAGGAAGGCTAACAAAATTGCCTCTTCTAAGATTGAGCCAAGTTGGAATATTGCATCACTGATGGCTCAACTGATGATGCCAATTAGGCACAGTTTTAAAAGATTATCCGAGTCAGAGATCATAAAGCATGTGCACCTTTCCTCATTGAAAATTAAAGAGCTCTGGTTATTAAATAAAAGAAATTGCTTATATTTTGAAAGTTATGGCAGAAACGTGTCCTAATTTTCATAAGATTCAGGCAATCGAATTAGATAACTTTGGCAATCAGATTTAGTTCAACTCACTCAAAGTCGATTTTTGTACTGTTTCGACCATTTTTTTCCTGGCAGACCAGTATATTCGTAATCTATTTACATTTCTATACATTCGGAATAATATTCAATAAGGTACATTGGGAGTCTCCTCTTAGTCTATTTCGATTGAATTAAATGTCCTTTCGGAACCTATTGCTTGCTAAAGCACAAATAATGTCTGGAATTCAATTAGAAAACATTTTGTTGGAATGATCCAATATTAGATAAACGATTATTCCAATATTAAGTAAAAAATATTATGAACCAATGTTATGTAAACAAATATTATGAACTAATATTATGTAAACAAATATTATGATCCAATATTATGTAATAATTTTTTTTAGAAATGTAAGTTCTTTCATATTGGTGGCCAGTCTCGATGCATTAAAAAAAAATTTGGCAACTGAACTGAAGTTATACGAGAATGCGAGAATCGCGTCTGGTTTCTATAAAAAGTCAATGCTTGAAATTTGTTCTTTTCTAAGTGATTGCCCGATTTCTTTGTAAATGGCTTTTGAAATGAAAAAAATATACTTTCTGTATATTCTAATTTTTGATAATTCTTATAAAAGTTTAATGTACTTTACCGTAGATATTTACTTAAATATTAATAAAAATCTACTTCAAATGATGTACGATTTGACACCAACTGGAGTATTAGTATGGGGAGGGGAAGTTCTTTTAACCTTGATTTGTAAAAAATTATAAATGGATTTCTTACTGAAGTATTAATGAATAGCTATGCATTAATTTTTTGTTTGAATTAATAATTTGAAACCTTTATTATACTTGTTATTATTTACTATTCTCCTGTGAATTTTTTATTTTCTTCCACTTTATTTTTATTTTTCAAACCTTATTGAATCATCTTCGTCTTTTGCAATTCAATACATCAAAGAATTGGAGCTTGTGTAAAGAGTTTTTAGTCACTCCCCTCCCTCTCCTTCCCTTTAAGGCTTACCAGTTGTCGAATTTAAAATTCTTAGATAGGCAGTTTTTTACAATACATTATGGACAAAGCATATTTCTTAAATTTTACAAATTGAAATGTTTTAAAAAGTTAAGATTACCTGTCCTTCAAAAAGTACAAAGAAAAGCTCTGTTTCAAAGTATTGGCGTGAGGAAAAACAGCGTGGTATTAAAAATACTACATCAGGCAACACTGCCTCTCCCTCACACATTTTCATTATCTTTTTCCTTTGTCCACTTTTTATTTCTTTCATATCCTCCCTTCTCATTTTCTTTACACTATCTACTGTTGAAGAGGTAGATAGCACTCATATCAAAGCATTCTACCGAATAATTTTTCAAAATACATATATTGGCTTGACCTAAATGTATTCTACTCAACTTGCGTCGGTGTTTTCATATATTGGCTATCATATAATAGCTTAACCTTGTTACAACCTAAGTATGTATGGTTTTAATTTGTTTCTTTGCAGGTCTTCT
Organism: Linyphia triangularis; assembly: GCA_963978545.1. Taxonomy (NCBI): domain Eukaryota; kingdom Metazoa; phylum Arthropoda; class Arachnida; order Araneae; family Linyphiidae; genus Linyphia; species Linyphia triangularis. The sequence continues at coordinate 25,757,427 of OZ021726.1, read as the reverse complement.
CACATACATCAACTGCAGGAGTGTTCGTTGGGCAATGCGCGTGCAGGACATCTTCACTTGCGCCAAGTTGTTCGCATTGGCGGCCATCATCGTTGGGGGAACCATGAGGATCAGCCAAGGCAAATACACTTTATGATTCTCCTATATTCAGATCTTTTAATCTCATTGTAATCTTGGGACGTTTCTTTTAGATGTTTCGAATGACAAGAGGATCTAATGCAATTTTATTTGGCAACAAAGTACAAGATGGCTACACCTATTATAGTGTGTCCTTTCAAGACTTTATAGGGAAAGAATCGCCTAATTTTTACACATTCTGCTCAACACGAGTGTTTCTCCAAATTAAATATGAAAACTCAAATGCAGCAGAGTTCCCTATAGTTTTATTTAAGGGGCACTCAATCATTATATGGGCAGTTTTTTGCTGCTCACACGGGACATTTTGACTATTTTTACTTTCATTATCCTATGTATATATGGGTAATTGTAAGTATTGTATTCGCAAAAAAAAATATAATAATAATAATAATAATAATAATTCCCCCCCCCCCCCGCATTTTTCACGTTTTGGAACATGCTGGTTTCAAAAAAGTGATCTAAAAAAAATTTCTGTCTGTGATCAGCATTACTCAAGAACAAATTGACTTACGATGTTCACATTAGGTGTGCGGGTTGATGATGGCACAGGGACTACCATTAAGGTTTTCGTCAAAATCGCTCATGCGCATATGATAGCTGTCATTGAGAAAATCATATTTTTCAGAAATTGCTAAAAAACGGCTCTAACGATTTGATCCAAAATCGCTTGTGGTAATGCCTCTTAAGGTGTTCTAAACATTCCCACCTCCGAAATTCCCGTAAAAATGCTTTAATGGCGTAAAAAGTTGAATAATTAATGCCTTTAACACAGAGTTCTATTTCCTTGAGCATACCTCATCAACGTATTTTCTCCTCTCCTCAGTCTCACTTATGATAAAGGATAATATAAGAATTATTGAAAAGTATATCTCCAAAATCTTCTATTTGGCAAAGTTTTTTTTTTTTTAAAGACCTGTACAAGAATTAGTTTAAAAATTATTGCCAAACTAGCAATTTTTTTAAAAAATTAATGATGAAAACATAAAAACGGTAAATGACACAAATAGACATCAGTATTACAGTGTAATTGAAAGTTGTGTGATGTTCCACACCCATAGTTTTTACTCGTAAACAGATTATAATTTAAAAATTGTGATAAATTTAACAGTCATGTTTTTGTTTTATATAATATTCGTTTATTGCAAAGTTACATAGAAAAATAATTATTTTATCTAGGTCAAACATGCTTCTTATAACACCGACGCACGGGTCACGTCCATATTCCTTGCGTCATTGGCTTATAAATATATATTTGACCTAGTTTTAAATTAATTGTTTTTCCTTGTTACTTTGGCATGAACTAATTTTATATAAAACAAAAACATAACTACTAGATTCATCATAATTTTACAATTCTAATCCATTGACGGAAAGAAAGAAGAAAATGTCCCGTACATCATCCAGAGAATTGCCCTTGTATTGATTCCATCTTTGTAATATATTAAATTATACTACGGACATTAATCAAATACATGCAGCGTACTGTAGATATTTTAAAACAATAAATAATTTGGCAAATTATTGAACATATTTCATAGAATAATTGGGCCTATGAGCTATGAGAACAAATATTTAATTATTAAAGAAAAGAAATATTAGAGAAATATTTAATTATTAAAATATTCAGTAACTTGTCGCGCTCTGATAAATAAATACCATATCGAAAAACTTGCATGTTCCAAATATGGATTTTATATAGAAAATTAAAACATTTCGCTACTAATATTAACCATTCAAGACCATTTCACGAAACCACGGGTTCATAACCACCTTGAAAAGTTTTTTATCACAATTCTAATTCACAGAAGCTCATGTTGTTGTTGTTTCTTATCCCAACTGGTCTAGCGGAGCTCATACTTTATGTGAACACATACACATTAAAAAACTAAATCAAGTATATTATTTTGGAGACGTGCTGTAATTTTTCATTATTTTTAAAAGATAATTTTTATTTAAATATGCATTTATAAGTTGCACTAAAAACTAATAAAAGTTGTTTTTTTTAAGTTTGTACAGCAACAACCTGGATTTTATTGAATTATGCCAAGTTAGCCAATTGAATGCCAAGGCTGTTTGGTAGATAAAGATTTCCCAGAAATGGAGATCCAGGCATTTCATTCCCCATGTATTATAAATTGTTAATCTCTATAATTTGAGCCTTCTAATAACTTTACAAGCAGACGGCTACTTCGAAATCTCTAACCATAATTTCTTAGAACGTGACCCGCTCAGTAACATTTTCTGTTGAATTATTTTGTGGTCTTATAAACATCAAGGTACCTTCCACGAATAACTACAAACTGGTAGGGATATTTGATGTTATGGCACAAATTTGATTTTTCTTTAAGTTAAACCGGTATTTCACTATAGAAGTTATTTGAAAAGCATCCAGGGGACAATAACTCTCATTAAAATAGTTTAACTTTTATAAAAGTTTTTTTTTAATCCGCTTCATCTTATATTTTATAAAATGTCCGAGTAAGATTTCTTTCATACAACTTTTCTGCTGTCATTAATTAATAGGCTCTAAATCCTTCCCCCCCCCCCCCCCCCTCAAATGAATATTTTGATACTTTCTGATTAATCCTTAGAAAATAAGAAAATAACCTTTTTATTTCATTAAATGGTTCAAGTTCTTATACTTCATACAAACGTATACAACAACTAGGGGTGTGGATCATCGTACAACTTCCAATTACCCTATAATATTGGGGTGGATTTGTGCATTTTACCGTTCTTATATTTTCATCATTCATTTAGAAAAAATTGACAGTTTGGTAATATTTTTTACGATAATTCTTGTATAGGTCTTTAAAAAAAAAATGAGGATTTTGCTCATATACTTTTCTATAATTCTTATTATATCCTCTTTTATAAGTAAAACTGAGGAGAGAAGAAAAAACTATTGTTGATGAGTTGGTACTCAAGGAAAGAGAACTCCATGTTAAAGGCATTCGTTTTTCAACTTTCTACTCCATTAAGCATTTTTACGGAAATTTCGGAGGTGAGGATGTTTAGAACACCTTAAGAAGCATTACCACAACGATTTTTATCAAAATTGTTATCCGTTTTTCAGCAATCATTGAAAAACATGATTTCTTCAATGGCAGCTACCTTATGAGTGGCATTTGAGTTGTTTTGGATTTAAGGCTTTTTACATTACCAACGGGAGTAAGAAAATTCAACTGAAATATCTACGGAGCAATGACAAGAGCGATCATAACAATTAGGCAATCAAGCTTGAGCCTTGTTGATGCTCGTAGCAAAAATCAAAGGAACAGGAAGCTGTCAACGTTTGAATTAAAACGAAATATATGATGAAATAATTGGCATTCTGAAAATGCCCAGTTATAATTATTGCAGCAATAATTATAACGTCTATATCGTGGCAAAAAGGCGTGAGTTTATTTAGTTGAATTCAAATTTCTGAAAGACATAATTAGTGCTCCATTTGGTACAGAAACAGCAATGCATTCATTGGGCGGGATTTTTCTTTGTGACTAAATTAAAGTTTCAATGCAATATCCTTCACTTTTTTCCGCTTTAAAATGTGTAGCGTTATTCCAGGCAGCTCCAATAAATTTAAAACCTTTTTGCGGAGACGTAGACCGCCTTCTTTGTATTGGTTACTGTGTGGCCCAGAGTTTTTTTTCTTATCCCATTGATGTATGCACTTATGTAGGTTTAGACCTTGGCATTTTGAAAAGTTTAAAAACTATGTAAAACTTTCGTGAAATAAATTAAGAAATAAATCCCCAGAGCTCTATAAAAAAAACACTGAAATAAAACACCGTTTAATAAAGTGGTTGCTGTATAAGTATTGGCGATTTTTACCTTGGAGTAACCTTGGGATTTTACCGAAATTAAAAGTCAACTCAATTAAATTTCAAAAGAGGCGTTACGAGTTATTTTCTGGTTATAATTTAAGCCAAACGAATCATACAAATAGGTCACGAAAACAAAGGTTTAATTATCTATATCCAAGAGTCAAGAGTTTTTTTGTTTTCGATCTTAACAACTAAAATATTTACAAACGATAATTTTAAGCACCTATGAAAACGAACCACAACTAACAACTGGAATGGATTACAATGGGCAACCGTAAAACTGCTTCCAGCTTCTAGACCGCGAGGTTGCGAGTTCGAGTCCCGTGTGAGGCATGGATGTTTGTAAATGTATGTTGGCTTGTCAAATGACGAATGTTTCGGCGCATTATAGCTCTCTTGTTGCTGACGGCACCAGATAATCTGAAAACAGCCAACTTAGCTGAAAGAACAAGAAAATAAGTGCTAAACACGAACGTCACTTTGCTGATAAGCTCTCGTTTCAGGGAGTCTGCTATTACAGATCCTACAGCGCAAAGTAAGGTAATTCAGTAAGCTAAGTACACGAAGACGAAATTGTTGAAGCATATTTCATCCTCACTTTTGCACGCTAATACATTATTGTATGGTACATATTAAGTTTCTTTTTGTGTCTTCACGAAGGTGATTGTGCAAGATCAAGCAATAGTTGATAAACAACAAGAATGCTCTCGAACAAAATGTACGAGTGAATTCATTTCGTGATTTTCATCAATTCTTCAAATCTTCCATTGACAGAGAAGACCTTGTGTTCTACAGCGATATTGATGACCTGCCACAGAAACAAGACATGCACAAGAGACCCCATGGATTCTCAAGGCTATTTGCTGCAGCCATATTCAGCTCTTGCCTATCTGACCAGCTGTCCTCATCAAGGAGACGTGAAACAATCTATAACTGCAGTTGGAGAGAATTAACTACATCAATTATAGCTGGCAGATATGAGCTCTTCTGAAGGTTGCTACTTTGTATATACTTGTTGACAAACCCATCAACAAGGTACTGCTGTTTCTTTGGTTGTGGGATAGCAGAGCAATATAGTTTCAATCCATCATCAAGCATGACTGGTCAAGAGCATCTTTTTAAGGCAGGAGAAATGAAAGTACAGCATCGACCATTGGAAAAACCACATAAAACAAGACAATCACCACAAAGACAGGAAATTAATTAATATTTGTTAACATTGAATCCATGCTGATTCTCTGAACAGCTCAGGGTCGCATCATAATCTAATCTGCCGTTCCGGCCCCAAACGCTCATGTGATATTATACAAAGAGAGCTCCATCTACAATTATAAGTTACAACATATACTCCCACTGTACACTTTGCATTTCAGTTGTTGCATTTCAATTGCATTGCAATTTTGCATTTCATTTTTTCTAAATTGTTTTACTCAAGATATTCTACATAAAGATGTCTCTTTGATGTGAATTTCATGTGTCTGTGCTGCTACACCAGAAGTTAATATTAGGGAAAAACTGAATATCCTTTAATTTTGCAGATCAGTGTAGTAAAAAAAAAACACTAATATTATATAAAAAAAAATCCTTCTAAACAAACTTTTATGATGAAAGCCGAGTTTACGCTGTCCCACTTCTCGTTGAATATCTTTAATGAAAGATTTCTTGAAAGAGTTTTTGTAGTGTAAGGTCGGTCTTAACTTATTTATTCTTTCAGTCTAGTAAAAAAATAAAATAAAATCCCAACTTTCAGTAAGGTCGGCATTAGCTTATAAAACTTGAGATAGTAGATAGTAAGTTACTTGAGAAAGATAAACCCCCTATTTCTTGTAAAAAAAATAATATAAGCATCAGTTTAAATTTATGCCTTGGGCGCCGCCAGAGAAGGTCAAAGGGATACACTAGCAACCTCCTGGCTTGTAAAATTAAGCATAAATTGGAGGAAAGAGGTACATTTTGCAGGAAGAAGAATGACATGAGTCTTGAAGTATTAATTTGAACAGACAAATCATACATACGGTCAATTGGGAGAAAATGGTGGCAAAATTCACCATTTGATCGTTTGATCAGCACTGATTACATTTGATCAATACAGATTGAAAAAATGCCTATTAATAATTTAACTATTTGTTGCGCATATATTGATGCGATTTGTCCCATGGTGGAGAAAAAATTGGATAATTAAGTAAATATAAAAATAAAAATACATTTTACTAAGTACCCAATTAAATAAATTCGTTTTTGTGTATGTTTAAACATATTTTTAACACAAATTTACAGAAATATATTACTAGATTATTTAAATAAAGAAATAATTGTCCACCTGATTATCAAATTTAGACTCATTCAATATGGGCCAATATAACTAGAAGTCATCAACATCAAGAAAAATAGTTCTCCAAAATTGGCTTTGGCATATTTTATATGGTAAAACTCATTAGGATTATCTGTAGAAATGGTGTTTTAAAAATATTTGGTAATTTTCTCGCAGTATAGTATGCATCAAACCAGAATCATTAAACGTAAATAAAATTCATTCAGAGTCGCTGCTAACATAGATTATTTATGGGGGTTCTCCAACAGTCAAAAATTAATAAACATGCAGTTCTTTCTTGTTACACACCAAATTGGGGGAAGTATACTACGGTGGCAAATCGTACACCCATTGTATCTTATCCCATAAAAAAAAAATCATAAGAAATAGAAATGAAAAATTTACTTTTGACTTTTTAAAAAGTTATGTTTTCCTAAAGAGAGTCTTGCAATTCTTTAACAAAATGTAAAGAATAGCCACTATGCAGTGTGTGTAAACAAAGAAAAAAAAAAAAAAAACGTTTGAGCACATAATTGGTTTTCCAAATCACATAACTAAATTAGAAATTACTAGACTTAATTTTAAAATGCTTTTAAAAATTAAAAAAAAAAAAAAAAAACACACCTAAATTTATGATGAGAAATGTATTTTTTCTTACTATACAATTCCTCCCCCCTCCCCAGCTATTAATTTATATATTAGCAGGAAATTCAATTATCCCTTTAAAAAAATCAGTGATTGAATAAAACCTTAATCCTTTCGACTCCAATGATTTCCGCTACCAAGTGGTACTTAAAGGACTTGCTTCGAAATTAACATTACTTGATGAACCTTATCTGAAAAGTGGTAAATGAAGTATTACACTAAAAGAAAACTTCTACAAAATAAGGTTTAAATATTCATCCCGTATTTGTAACCGTAAAGCTTAATGGGTGAAAATCTGACTATTTTATAAAGTTTGTATTTAAACATACTTTAAACATTGTATTTTCACTACTTCAGTAATACGCATGCAAAGTTCAATGAAAATCGAAAGATTGATCCAGAGTCCTGACGGTTCTAAATAGGAGATCTTTGAAAAATACCTTTTATTTTAAACAATAGACCACTGGATAAGCACACTTCAAAGAATGAATCGCCGTATAATGGAAAAAGGGGTTGCAGTATTTTGACATTTCGCAAGTTGCAGAAGGTTTTAACTGCCTATTTGAAAGTCTCGAGTTGTTCATTAACCTTTAAAAATGATCGATGGCTCACGTTCGGCAGTGTCTTCCTGATAAAAGGTATCTCCTTTGACGAATGGGTCAACACATGAATAAGGCATAAGATTCCTTATTTTCAACCCGATAGAGGTCTGGCTATTCATTTTTTTTTTCTCGTGCTTTACTCTCAATTCTTGTTTACTAAAAAATTGCTAAAAAATCTAATTTTGCTAGCATATTGTGCATTTATTGTAGTTTTCAAGAATGTAAAATAATTAGTCCTATTATTACTAGAAGCTTAGAAGCGAGGATTAGTTCATTCTTATTTTCTTATTTATGAGAAAAATAACGTTAGCAATATTCCATTTTGAAATTATGTGAAATGGTATCTTATTATTTCAATAAAAATTGCAAAAAAATTTACCCGTAAAAATAAAGTTTTTAATAGAAATCTTTTATAAGCACTGACAACTTTTATGTAAAATTGCACCCTATTTAACCCTTTGCACTTGAGGCCTTTTTCACGCGGACGAACCAGCAACTCGAGACGTTTCTTTCCATTTTTGGTTTGGTTCGTGGTTACAGATCCACTTCAAAGAAACTAAACAGTCATTGGCCGTGTGTTGAATTTCCACATCAAACCTAATGGTCCTCTCGAGTTGTGGCGTCCAAACATATGGTGAGTGAGAGTCACCTTTCAAGTGCAAAGGGTTAATAGATTTTGAGTGCAGATTAACTTTTCAAACTGTTTGACCACTACGAAGAAAATCACCGATTCCGTGCCTTGAACTATTTATTTTTTTGCCCCCAAAAATTGATAGAATGCATTGTCATCGACAATGAGTCTATCTTTCAATTTTTAGCTCTATTGGATGACGGTATATGAGTTAATTCGATGAAACTGGATTAGAAGCGTGTGTAATGGTGACCTTTTAGTGACAGCCCCAGAACTTGAAAGATTGCCTTATCAACAAGTATATCTGCTAAGTTTAAGCTCGATTGAATGAAGGAATCTGGGTTAATTACAAGGTTCCCACTGTCATTGAAAGTCATTAAAAGTGCTTAATATTTTTGAACTTGTTTTCAAGGCATTGAAAGTGCTTGAAAATGCTTAGAGGGGCTTAAAAGTCCTTAAAAATGCTTAAAGGTCCTTAAAAGGCCTTAATTTTTGAAGATGTTGTGTGACCAACTGCAAAATTTATAAAAATACAACTCGGACTTGCTACCTCCGCGTGACCGCCACTTCTCCGCAACGTATTGAAACTCTCCGACTTATTTAAATTAAGCATCCACCAACTTGTAACTTTTTTGGCAGAATATACTTTATTAAAAATTGATATATAAGATATGATATCTGAAAACAAATTTTTAACGGTCCTTAAAAACAGTATTTAGGTGCTTAAAAGTCATTGATTTTCATTTTGTGATTTGAGTGGGAACCCTGAATTAGCCGCTGTAAAGATTTATCTAAGCGAGTGGCAACAGCCGAAGTGTTACCCTGACAACAGTCAACCAGAGAAGAACAAGATTGTAGTTGGCATGAAAAAATATATGATAGTCTCAATAATATTCAATTTAAACAACTTCTTTAAAAAAATAATAATAAAAGCGCTACCTTTGTATTTCGTCGTCGTTATTTCAAGAAATCGTCACACCGTCAGCAGATTTGAAACCAACGCACAAACCAAATCGTAGTTAATATAAAGGATTTATAAATTGAGTTGTGTTGTACATTTTTAGTTCCCTAATACAAAAAAAAAAAAAAAAAAATGGGTAATAGCCTTCAAAACGAATAAAACCTATATCGGAGTATCTACAAGGTGGATTGCTATTTCGGGAGATGATTTTCAGTTTTAGTACTACATAAGGCACATCGTATAGAATCGTCATACATTGGTATTTGCCTCTTGGTGGCAAATCTCAGATAAAATAAGCAGTTTGTATATTTTACGGCAAACAGAAAAAAAGGAAATGAATGCAACATTTTAACTCAAAATGTTGGCTATGCGTCAACAGATGATATATACTACGCTTCCTATTCAGGCATACAGTTACATATATTATTCGTTGGGGTATGTGTAAAATAGTGGTTTAAGATGGAGACCACAGATATCGGGAATGTTATTTGTTTTGCGGAATTTTTTTCAATTTTAAATAAAGTGCGATAACGTTCCTAAAGAACTCGAATCCAACTGTACTTAGGTGTTGAATCGTAAATAACTGTGCCCCGAGCAATTACTAAAATTGGCTCCGGAGATACCCAGTAATTAAAAAGTTCAAATCATTGTTGCAATTTTCTATATAAATGCATAAAACTAATGTTTTTTCGTTTAGATTTTATTGTAATAAATTTTTAGATTTTACGCAGAACTGTTTTTGTGCAAATGTTTTAATTAGAAGGGATGTAAAATTTTAAATCTTCTGTCGTCTAAGGCGTCGATTTTTCAAAAGGTCTCACTAAATTTTTTTTTAAATACATTTTCTGTTTCTTGATACAACATTTGCAGTCAACGACATCCAATTTTGCGTGAAATTTAAAAATGATTACAAAGTTAAAGACATAAAACATTAATTAGATGCAAATTTCTATGCCAAATTCATAAATAAACTTTTTAATTACGGTGTCTCTCCAGATAGGATTTGCCATAGGGTTACTTGGAAAAAGAAACCCATTTTAAACGTGCAATCGATGCTAACAACTTTATTTATATACTTTTTTAGTTTTTACATACCGTGTAATGTGGAACGCCCATATGATATCTTTGATTTATTTTGTATTGTTTATGACTATGGCAAATTTATGAGTTTTTTTTATCAGTTCTGAGATCGAAATTAATTCATTTAGTTATAAAATTAGCGATTGGTCATGTTTTTTTTTTCTTCTAGGTCATAACACGTATTTGGAAAATGCTTTTGAGGGAGAATCTTCTGCCAAATCTATATCTTTAGCATTTTACTATGGACTTTTCGCTTACGGAGGATGGTAAGTTTTAATATGTTTGATATGAAATGTATTCGTAATACTAAGACATTTTAAGTTGAAGAACTGGTCTTTAGAAATAATTGAGCGCTGGACAGAGTTACGTTTTCCCGAGCAAATATTTTCCCCTGCTTTCGAGTGTTTTAATTTTGGAATTCTTTCTTAATTGTCAACTACTTTAATTCCATAAAACTTAAGCGCAATAATTTATAGTTTCGAAAATGCTTATTAATAAATGAGTGAATAGTGTGTGATGAAAACCATATCGTACCTGAACAGTATTGTTGAATTCTGTTGTAATTTTAAAATTTCATTTTTAACTGTAACTTGTTCCTCACTTACACGATCAAGCAATTGACGGTTGCACTTTGGAGTAGGCTATGTAATAATTGTAGTTATTTTTTATTTTTCCTATTACTTTTGAAAACAAATACATTTGAATCTGCAACTTTTGAATCTAAAAGAAATGTCCTTCAGTACTGTGAAACAAAAACATTGAATTGTTTTTGTCTTGAACTGGCTTCTAAGAAGACTTGAAATATGACACACCAGTTATAGTGTCACCGACACTTTGAAACTATCTATGGTTTATGCAGAAGCTATCTCATATCCAAACTTAGTGATACACCGAGCACCCATGAAGTAAATATGTTATTTTACTGATACTTAGTGCGTCACTTAGTTCGACAGTTACACAAAAACTATTTAAATACTCCTCCCAAGTTGGTATAGTATCATTTTCAATCCACTTGCAAAATCACTTTCACTATCAGATTTTTTTTTTTTTTCTTTTTTTTCTGATTTGGTGGTCTAATATCAGATTCATAACTGTCTTCCGAGATAAACTATCACTTTCCGAATCACTGCAATTTATTTCTAATTCTCCCGGACAATCAGATAAATTATTCGCGTATAGTTGAAATTTTCTTCACCGTCACACTCCGTCATGGTTAAAATTTGTGTACTACTACAATTGTGATAAAACCGTAAACACCAAGAAAATAATGTCCTTTAACGTGGTAATTACTAAACCAGATGATGTAAGCTTTGGAAATGAAGCGTTGATCGCAAAAACGAACCATGCTACAATTTGAATTTTGCTGCTTCTGCAAGTTTTTTTTTGTTTTTCTTTTTTTTTTAAACTATTCATACCAGGGGAACGGACAAAATGTGGTTTATCTAATGGACAACTAAGATAACCATTACATAAACCACTGTCCGTTCTGGTGCTTAACACTTCATATTCTATAATTGACCTGAGGGTTTTATAAATTGAGATAGATAGTACAGGTGTAAACACGATATAACTCGTGGTCGGTCAACAATGTGTTAAAAGTATTAACACAGGAATGAAAAGCTATTAATACATTCTGCAATAATATGCAGTTTATAAACTACTATTAGATTATACTTAATTGCTTAGTTACGAGAAGGTTGTATTGTACAAGTTGAGTTTTTCAAGTACTGAGCATGATCTGGACTAGGGAGAGTGTAAAGCCAAGGGTTTTCAGGGAGAGATCTTTAACCCTTTTAGTGCCAAACAACGATATATCGTTGTTTGCTGCACTTGCGAAAAAATGCCAACGACGATATATCGTTGCGCAAGCGTTGGCGCCTATTACGGGCGTTTCTCTAACCCCTAGAAAATTCGTCAAATTCCTCCGATAATTATCTAGTAAATAAAGCATACATTGGATGTTTACTGATAGAAAATATTAACCACATAAGTTAAGGAGATGCAGAATGCATAAAAGCACTCCTCTATTTTATGTGTTATCGGTGTCAATGTTGCTGTAACACAATTACTTAATTTTACAACAACAAACTGTCTATTCGATAGCAAATGGATCTATGTTATTCATACTAAGTGATATTCGATTTGCATCTTCTCTGATAGCCAATTTTAAAGTTCACCTGTACGAATATTTAACGTAGCATACAGTCTTCAAAGTCAAATACATTAAAGCTGTTGTATTGGTTCAGCTGCAGGCTATATTTTAACCAAATGCGCAATATTCAAATTATGACGAACTCCCTCGTACACTGTCGAAAGGAATTCCCTAATTTTTACGTTGGTCATCAGTCCGCAAAAAAGTATTTAAAGTTTTTAACTGTAACCAGAAGAACAATTTATAGGCGAACACAATAAACAGACGAATTATGCGAATAATTAACCGAACAATCATCAAGATTCTAATTGATTCTTGTCTAAAATTATACTAGATTGAATAAAAAGTGAAGAATTACTCTAACTAAATTTTTCATAACTAAGAGTGATAATCTATGTCTGTTTGTCGGAAACAAAATAATTTTGTAAAACAAGAACCAGTTATATCAGCAAATATATTTCGACATCTATTCTATTAAACCTTAAAATTGTAGAAATTTTTTATTAAAGTTGTAGAATTATTTTCCTTGTTATCAAAGGGAAGCTCCATTTTCAGATCACACTGCTGAATTCTCGTCAAATTTCAATTCTAGAACAAGAACATATTTTCCTGAACCAACTTGAATGTACAGGTCAAACGAAAAAGAACACGAATAAGTAACAATTTAATTATTTTTCTTGTACCATAGAGGATAACTAGTTTAGGGAAAGCAATTTGGGTTTTCTATTTTATTCTTTCTAAGATATTCGAGTTTGAAAATGGCTAATTTTGATATTGTAACTCACTCATTACATTACCATCACCTTTAGTGCATCTGGATTTGGTCATTTAGCAATGATCAGTAAATATATCAATATGAATGTGGCCATCTCTTTCGAAAGTCTCCATTTTCGGATTTTTTACCTTTGTTTAAACGTTAAAAAAAATAAAAACTGAAGTCTTTTGAAAGAGGTAGCGACAAATTGTGGAAGTGTGTATAAGTCAACGGAGACGGTTTAACGTAGTTTATATTCGGATTTGTCATAAATGGTTACGATTTAAATAAAGTAGAAACTGTATATTAATTGCTAGGTTCTGGTTGTCTTGGCTCAAAATTTAACGCATTCGAGGTATAAATGCGAAAGTAGATGGTCGTATCTTTGAAAATCATATAGTAGGTTTTGCCTCCTTTTCAGAGGTAGAGACTCACTTTCTTAAAAAGTTGATCTATGTATGGCAACCCACTTTTTTTATACCACCACCTCCCCCATCATTAAACAAATGACTTGAACTTTTTTCAACATTACTTTTGATTAACTAAAAAAAAATTTTGGAAAACAAAAAAAAAACACCTAATTCAAATTGTAATTAAAAAAATATTAATTGCATCTAAATTAAAGAAAATAATTAAACTAGTAATTTTTTTTAAATATATAGTTGTTAAAATAAAGTTAACACTTTTCCGTTAGCTAGTTGGTGCCACGCTTAAATGTTTTTTCACGTTCAAATAACGCGTAAATATATCACCAAGCCTAAATTTTAAGTTTGTTATAGGTTGCTATATCAACCCTATAACTGTATGTATTGTTAATTATAATAATCATTTATAATTTCTATAACAAACCATTATTCCTAAAACGGTTTGTTGTAGGAATTATAAATGATTTGGAGGTTGTTATTTTGGATGAATTAGGTCTGTAATTTAACAGTTTTTACCTTGTACCCCCAATGTTCCTTTTTGAGTTGTTTTTTGTTAAAAATTTTCATAAACTGTGAACTGCAATTTTACATTGCTTCTGCTATGTCCTATGAAATGCCTTCCCAGACAGTAGTTTCGTAACACTTTCTATTCCCCCCCCCCCTTTTTTTTTTTTTTTCTTTTTTCTTATGACTTCCGATTTTCTTATGAAAACCTTACACATTTAAAAATTATTCCCTACCAACTAAACGACCCATTAACCAACAAATGCATAGTGTAGCATATATGCTACACAACTTGACAGCAAAATTTTGCGGAATAGTATATTTTATTGCAATTTGAAATTGCAATGAATTATATTAGTCATACTAAGATTGTTTATATCTAAAAAAAGTATTTTTATTAGTATACTTTTTGTAATAAACACCAGTTACACGACCGCTAGTTTCATCATAAAGGAAAAAAAAAAATCGTGCACTAGTAGGACGTGACCCACAGTTTGTGAAGAGTTGGTCTATATCATCTTCCTGCGCAGGGTAAGCCCTTGAACGACTCTCGCTCCAGAAAATATAATCATCCATTTATTAACTATACTGGCTTTGTGTCGAAAGATAAAATCTGGCCAACACGCCCACAGTTTCTGTTCAATACTTTACCTTCGAAAGCTCTTGCTTTGTCGTCATGTTTCATTAGTTCGTCATCAGTAAGATACAGAGTGGTTAAAATTAAACTGACGGTACTCGGAGGCTCGTAACTCCGGTTCTAGTGTACTAATTCAAATGAAACTTCAAATATATGTTATGTAGATCATGCGGCCGAGATTTCAGTAAAAAAAATAGTTCTCAATGTTGCCAATAGAGGTGCTGTATAACAACTTAAAAAAGTAAGATAACTGTCAAAAAATCAAAGAACAATTAGATATTTTATTTATTTACACATCTGTGTTCTCTATGTGCTCAACTTGTCGTTCAAAATTTGCTGAAAGCGCACCACCGCGTTAACAACGGCCGCAAGCAACGTATCAGTAGGGAAGATGTAGACATGGCAGACGAAGGTGCATTTCAAGTTCGTTTCGTTAGTTACACGTCCTTGATATACGCGATCTTTGAAAAAACTCCACAGCCAAAAGTCACAAGAGTTCAGATACGATTATCTTGCTGACCAGAGCATGTCGTCATGTCTGAGGAACGTAGCGGCTGTTGTTGCACGGCGTAAGGATTGGTGGAATCCCATATGCGGCCATTCTGTGTGTTCACACCACCATCTAAGTGAAAAGAGCATCGTCTGATCATAAGATGGTGATGACAAGAACTCATCCACTTGCATCCTCGTCAGAAAACGCAAGGCAAAACCAAGAGGTACAGAGCCCAGTTTCAAATGTTGCATGAAATGCATTTTGTAAGAGTACAACTCCATAATTTTGCGTAAAATCATGCACACGGTTGTCCACGGAATGTCCAGTGCTCGTGCTATTGAGCGGCCACTTTACAGTAGAATTTGAAGAGCTTGCAAATGCTTCAGCTGTTGCAATTGCAACTTCCTTCACATTTGCCGGATCAGTTACACATCGTCGTCTTCCCGGTGCAACATTCAGAGGACCGGTTTCGAACCCTACGTATCGCTTTTAAAGCGAAATTACTCATTTGAAGATGGTTTTAGCAGTACAGCGCCATCTCTTGGTAACATTTTAAACTATTTTTTTTTTAGACAGAAACCTCGGGCGCATGATCCTACATGACATGTATTTAAAATTCCCTTCTGTAGAACCGGAGCTTCGGGCCTCAGAGTACCGTTAGTTTAATTTTAAGCACCCTGTATTAATAAAAACTAAATAGTTGTAGCCGAAATATTGTCCTATATTAATTACGAAATAGTTCCTGTATTCAGCTGTTGTTTATAGTAAGTTAATACGTTGACTGCCATATGAGTTGCATTCAACTCACACCACTGGTTCAATCTCTTCTCCAAACAACGCGTCGACGAGTGCTGTGGTTGGGTGGTTTGGTAATTTTGGTGCAAGGGCAACACGTGGTTCCTACTGCGTCAAAGAAATTAGTGAACATCAATTTAAAATTTAAGAAACAAAGTATTGGAAAAATTAATATAAAAGTCAAAGTTGAAATATTTTAGTGGGTGGAAGCATTCCACAAAAAATGACTCGCGGTTTGTCAGACCACATACAGCATTTAAAGGTTAAATCAAATTGACTCTTTAGACCGTAATCGTGCTAAAAATTCTGTGGCAGTTATGGCATTAAGTAAGTTATTCTAAGTGGTTTTAGTCGGGCAAAATCTGTTCTCACCCACTTATTTTATAGACAAATATGTTCTTCTAATCAAATATGTAGTTCAATTAATAATATCCTACATACACATCTAGTAATAGTGTAGTAACCAAGATTTGTACACGGGTCTCTGGTTTCATAGTCAATAGCGGTAACCATCACTTTGAATATGGGATCTATTCAGAAATGCGCAAACTGAAATAAAGTATCCTACGCAACTTAAGTCTGAAACTGTAAAAAAAAGTTATTGTCATTTGAACGATATGTCCTTTAACAAACAATGATTTCAATTGAGAAGCATGCTTCAATTGAGCAATTTGTAGTCGACTCCTCAACTCAATGCTTATGTCACGATTTCTGTAACTTAGGTCTGTTGGCGCCACAAATTGGTTGGAATTGTGTTCAATGTATTGACCTTATTTAACACACTTGTGGCATGAGCGGTGCGGATTGAATATATTTCAGCGTAGTAAATATACTAGTTTTTAAATACATTTTTTTGGCTGTGCTTCTGTAATTTTTAAACTTTTGAATCTGTTAGGCCTCAGGTATGATGCCAGCGGTGTGCGGCTGACCAAGAAACGATAGAACGGTGGGGATCGTTCTGGCTACGATGAGAACGAATACGGTATTTTTCATTATATTTGTCAGCGTTCCATTATATTAATAAAAAGACAAATATAATTGCTTTAAAAATAGTGTGTTGGCTTTACAGTAATTCAAAAAAGTTTTATTTGGAAATATAATTTGAAATTTTATTTTATTATTTTTTCAAAAACGTATTTTCTGTGATAATCTCACCACTATAAACAATTTCGGTTAGATCTACTTCTTCTTGTATGTGGTAATCACTTTGAATGAAGCGCTCAACTAGTTCACTGGATGATGTCATGTTAGGAACTGATGTAAAATGCTGCCTTGGGTCTCATCGTAGCCAGAACAACCTCCACCATTATATTGCTCTCTCGGTCTACAGCCATTCACACATCGTTCGCCACTCGTATAGGTCACTAGACCTTAAAAAGAATCATATACCTCTAATTTCTTTAACTACAATTTCTGGATAGTGACTGCTTTGATTCGAAGAAGGCTTAATCGCCATACAGACCTATATCAGCAACTTCCCCTAAACTAGTTCAAATCTGTTTGTAACCATGGGAAAACAATTATAGATGGCCTAAATGTTGGGGGAGGGTATATGTTCAATTGGCCATACCTGCGTTCAGAAGTTGTTGGAGATAAGTATCGTATTCATTCACGAAGTGTTTGAAGAAGACATATTTTTTCGAAATTTTTAACTATTAATTCGAAATTGAAATTAATGAACTACCTTTGTTTGAGAGATTGAAAATTAACATTTATTCTTGTAATACAATCGCATATATTGAAAAGTTTTCAATTTGGAATTTCGCCTTATACTTTGAATCTGTAAAGAGGCTGAACGCAGGTGTTGCCTGAGTATATTAAATGCTCCATCAAGTATAGGCAAAATCAGAGCGTAAGTTTGCTGAGTGCCAGAACGGATATCGCACAATTTCATTTTTGCTGTTTCTACCCCATTTTTTCAAAACCATTAATGCCAGAACTGACCAAATATGATTTATATAATGGTTAACTAAGTAATTTTCAATAATTGCGATTGTATTTCTTTGGCTAATTCATTAGAGTGTGACTAAATTAAACATGCATTGTGATTGGCTGATATAATATGAAAATTCGAATTCATTTTTAAAGATGTGTTGAGATTGGTCCCAAGTGTGGTGGTCTCGTGTGCAAATAACAGATACAATGGCTAGGCACCCATGATCACTTTTGCCTTGTGGTTAGCGAGCCTGTCTTCTGATATAGGAGTCCCGGGTTGGACTCCCCTTTACCGCAAACCGCTAAATTGGTGACCCAAATATTCGAACACATCAGTGGCGCCATCTACTGTACGACTTCCACACTACCACCTCAGCATATCTCTGGCAGCTCACTGCCCCACAGCAAGCAACCTCTGGCGACTCACTGCGACACGCAACGCAAGCAAGCAACTCAATCGTTCGCCCCTTAGTAACTCACTTGGAAGAGCTATGTGTACAAATGACAGATACAACACCTAGGTATCAGTGAACACTTTTGCCTAGTGGTTAGTGCGCCTGTCTTCTGATCTAGGAGTCGCGGGTTCGACTCTCCGTTAGCGCACATAGCTAAAACAAGTACGTCACAAGTGTAGCAATTCGATGCAACCAAACTCCAATAACGCAGCACATAAGGTCGAATGGTGAATCGTCATAACTTGTTGGGAAGTGAACCCATGGTGTCGTGAATCTATTTATGCACCTGAGTTATCTAAATAACGAACTTTTAGCGCTGGAGACAATATCGCTTCGAAAAATAAAGAAAAATAAATAGCTTTGGGTATGTGTTGCTTAACAGATAAGGGTATTTGCCTAAAATATGACTGTTTTTTCAGGCAGTTAAACATTTCTGGGAATTGTGCTTAATGAAAGTATCATTTATTGAGTGAATGAACAATACTTTCTTATTTTCAATAAATAGTTTATTGAATTTTGCAATATGTGTATATATATATATATATATATATATATATATATATATATATATATATATATATATATATATAGGTAATAGAAAAGAAATTCAATAATTGGCGAGCATTTTGTCGCAAACAGAAAGTTAGCTAACGGTCATTGGCATAATACACAATCCCCAGAGTTGTCGTTGCTAAAAAGAACTTGTACCTATAATTTGGCTTAAAAAATCAGTATATTTTTGGCCCTTATTTTGCATTTTGGCTACTGAAAGACTTTTTAAAATTTAAAGAGAGTGTTATAATAAACATAAAGCTTCATAAAACTGATTTTCAGGCAAACTTTTTCACAAAAGTCTGATTTTTACTGCATGAAGCTAAGTAGTATATATCTATCAACCTTAAAATTCACTACACATTTTTTCTACTTTTGTATCATTAGAATCGACAACATCCTTGGATTTGCATCAAAATGCTAATTTTTTTTTTTTCAATTATATGACTAACGTCTTATCTATTTATATGAACTAATATGGAAATAAGTTTGTTGATTTCTTAAGGGGACATGGGACACTGAAACTACAAAAATATCACCAAAAATGATGTACTTTGTTTTCGTTCTATAAAAATTGCTGGCGTCACTAGCTTTAATTTTGCGTTTAAATTTTAGAAATTCGATGATTTTAAGTGGTAAAATTTTTATTTTAACTAACTATTTTAACGTACTGCACATTTGTTGGTAAAAGTTAAAAATGCATTTTTCTCAGCTTCGCTTTTTTCACATTTTACGTTTGTTCGAAAAGTTCCTTACTATTCATTTTTTGATAAATCCACCTAATTTTTTGTAGATATAATTGTTAGTGTACTGTAAAAAGATATACACATGCTTTTTTTTTTATGTCACATTCTATTTTTTTTTGTTTTGTTGGAAAACTGAAATATGTGCATTTTTTAACGAAAAATCACCAGCGCTAAGTATGAAATTTTATTTCTGTTAAATTATAGCACCTAAAAATAAAAGCACGTGTGAAAATGTTTATAATATATTGATAAACAACTTCAATTTTTTTTTTCATGTTCATTAAAATATTGTCGCGAGGTTCATTTTGAAAAAAGTTAAAATTTCGTATTATTTTAATGCATTTTTCTCAATAATTTACTATCTATTTTATATTACCTGCACTAGAGGTCGGAAATATCGATCAAAATAAATATAGATACTATATCGTTGCATAGAAAAAAAAAATGTTGATAAATTATCGATATATCGATACATATTTTTTTTTTATTTGACTTCTAATTTTGACAGAAACAAAGTTTTTCGGTTCAAATTTCTACTTTTCATGATTGCTTTTTTCTAAGGTGACTACTTTTTCAACTGAAATGGATCTATTACAAAATATATATATATATTTTCGCTTAATTGGTGCAGTGACTTTAAGAAAAATTTAGATAATTTTCAATAGCTTTTAAGTGTATGGAAAATATTGAATATTGATGCCGTTTTAACTGTCTGTCAGCCAAATTCAAACTTTAGTTTTGAAGTTTTTGAAAAGGGAAAAAATAAAATCGAAAAAAACACATGAAATTACAAAACAATCATCAAAAAAACTAAAAATGTTTGAAAATATCGGTATAACGGTGACTTTTATCGATAATTTTAATATCGATATTTTTTTTTGAAATATCGATATATCGCCGACCTCTAACCTGCACACATTTTGTTGCTATTTTATAAGTCATATCTTCGATGTTTGTGCCAAATTTTATTTAATTCTAAGCAAAACTAAAGAATTTTGGAAAAAGTGTCCCATGTCATCTTAATCTTACTGCGAACTGTGGTTGATCATTGTTTCGTGACGAGAACAGTAATATCTTCTGAACGACGTGTCTTGGCCATCAACAATGGTGCGACTTAGTTCGTTTAGCATTCATTCTAGGAGAAAAAGGCACTGAAAAGGTTTCTTGTTTCTTTCAGGAAACCATAAAGAAGTTGATTTAAGTAACGTGTCACTTCATTCCCAATGTCAAAGTACAAAGTTGTTTAGAGGTAGAGAGATTTTCTGTTAAGCTTAGTAATTTAGAGAAGCAATTCTTCTTCCTTAGTAGTATAAATTCGACGTACTTGAGACTTTTCACGATTTTTTTTTTAAATCTTGTATTTTGTTTATTAAGCATAGTCGAATAGGAACTATTTGCATATGGAGTTGTCGATCGCGTTGGCGACATTTATTTGCTTGATTGATTATTATCACTAAATTTTAGTTTAATGGAAGTTATGCATGGAGACTTTACAGCACAGTAAATTCATTAGAGCGTGAGTAAATGAAGCATTGTGATTGGCCGATAGAATTTGAAAATTCGAATTCATTTTTAAAGGTGTGCCATACTTCTGAGCAATCTCAGCACACATGTTATTTGATGTAACACCTTTCTAATAACATTGCTTATAAGGTCTATTACTACCAGAGCTATCTTGATCAGTGATTAAATTACTCACTGTCTCATTCTGTAACGCTGTAAATGAAATAACTTTAACCACTCATAGTTCAAATTCTTTCCGGTTGCCAAAATTGTTTTTATCAAAATAAATATATTAATTCATAAATTCACGTTCATTTTATAATAAATAAATTTTGAGACATACTTTGCTGTTAAGGGCGTTTTTATTATTTAAAATTAGATGCAAACACCAAGCACACGCTGACAACAGAATATACGCTATGTTAATAAATATGAAGATAATCGATTTGATTGATGGTAGCTCTCTAATCTATTATTGCGTGATTCAGTTGTCAATGAAGATCCAAATGATGCACTTAATTTTTCTGTCGAATTCATTCACAAGCAATGTAGTTTTTCAAAAGATTCTTCATTAAACGTTCAATAGATTCATTATTTTTTGTCATATCTTTTTAATCATTTTATGTATCATAAATAACTTTTATTTGCATAATATTTAAAGAAAATCGAATTTTCAATAAATGCTTCGTGCATTTTAAATTAAAATGTTTGTCATATCCATCTTTATCATTACATTTTACTATAACTGTCAAGGACGTCAAATGTGATCACCAGAATCTAACGAGAATTTAATTGTTCATATATTGTTATTCTTGCAATTAATACCGGTCATTTAAAAGCTGGTTTTGTTTTATTTAACCTACATTTTTAAATTAGTTTAGCTTAATTAGTTAGCATTAGTGGTTTAGTTTAAAAAGAATTTTGGTTGTTTAAAATAAGACTTGTTAATCGATGCCGATTATGCAAGTAGGATCATCAAATGAATACAAATTTAAGATATATGGTTCAGTTTGATACATTTTAAGTCGGAACATAATTATTAAATTTTGCTTTTTTCAGGAATTATCTGAATTTTGTAACTGGTGAATTGAAGGATCCCTACAAGTAAGACAATTTTATATTTGTATACATTGCATTTTATTTGCGTTTGATCTGCAGTGGAAAAATTCATTGTCTTTTGAAAGTAAGACGTTTTACGTTTTTTTATAGCTTAATATGAAAAAATCTTTTTAGCTTTATAGTCGCTTAAAATTCGTTATATAACTCAAGTTCTTTCGTCTCCAAGTTACGGTTTACAAATCCAAATAAGCTTCCAATGACTCGGTTATCCGACCTCCTTAACGGAAGATCGTGGGATCGAACCCCATGCTGCCGTAATATTGGCTCGTATAATTAATGGTGGCTGCTGCAAGCTTAATATATCCAGACCTTATTGTACTCTCGTTGGTGTGGAAGGAGATGCACTAGCTTAGCCAGGCAAAATTTATCCCATTTCAAAGTTGCTGGAATCGAATCCCAAGAAAATTTGTATTTTCGTCGTGATTCGCAAACCACGTTAAGCCGTTTATGTACACAGTTCTGGTCTAGAAACTAATTGGCCATTTCCCAAAGCAAAATAATACACGATTTAAAATCAAATATTGAGCGTTATAACTTCATTGCATTTTTTAAATTTGGATTGTTTTAAGGTTATTTAGGATAGATAATAATAATAATTATACATTCCTTAATGTACTTAATGTTATCTTTTGCTACTAGTATTGTTTTGGGGTTGAAAGTTGGATTCAAGTCAATATATTATTAGCTGTAGTAAATTCATACCGCTATATTTCTTATTTCATGAGTTATTTATTGAACATTTTCCCCTCAAAAGTAAACCTATGTCGTCACATCAAATGATTATTACCCTTCTCTCTATGGTGTCGCTAGATCATTTTGGACTGGTTCTCTCTTTCCCCATTTCGCACGTTATGTAATTTATGTATGATCTCTAGGCCTGGGCGATGTTAACATTTCTGCATCGCGATACATCTGGAAGCAAACATCACTATGTCAACGATATTTTTTTTTTTTTTACAAAATACAACGAAACAACGTTTTCATAACACTCTATTTTGCTACATTCGCTAGCATTCAATTTGAAAAATTTAATACTTATAATCGACGTATTCCTGTAAAATGTGGTAGCAAACAGCAATCGAAAAATGGACATAGTGCAGAAAAAGACGAAACTATACGACTACATTTACATATGTTCAATGTTAGAAATATGATAATTACTAAAGATTCAACAATATAAAGTAATTTTGAAAGCTGAAACAATAATTTAACTTTTTTATATTAGCAAAATAATAATTGATGTTTGATTCTTGTTTCAAATAATTAAAAAAAAAAAAAATTCTATACATCGTAAATCAAAGTCATAAAAGAAGTTAATCTTTAGTGACAATATTCAATGGGACGATATAAACTCATAATCAATAAAGATATTTAAACCATACCTACTAAACCTTACATTCTAGTCGATGTTAATTGCGAGACGATGACGGTCGGTCCGCTTTTCACTATCTACTTCGCTTTTAAAACTAGTCTTCGAAGCCATTATTGCTCAGGAGTCATAGAGATCGCGATTTTTCATTTCACTTCAAACCAAAAGAGGTATGCATCAAAACACAAAACTCCTGCCCATCACATTCAGAAAAGCAGAAATCGAATTGTGCCATTCACGAATCGAGGGGGTAGGATATCATAAGTACAAGACTAAGCAGTGCGAAAGAATGTGTCATTGGTAATAATTCTAACTATTGCTTTTTTTTATTTTTTATGGCAGTCTCAACAAAAAAAAAGAAGACAAAAAAAGAGGATTTCTCAGACTTACTAACGCGGATCACTTAATGGAAAACGCGGTTTTTGGTAGTAAACACATACTATTGTAGACAAATTAAAATTATTTCCGCAAAATTTGATTTTTTTCTCTTCTGTGTACTGCCGGCGGGCCGGAGAAAAAGCTGTCGCTGGCCGGATCCGGCCAGCGGGCCTCCTAATGGTTGACGCTGATTACATGGTTGCTAGTCTGAACTTCCCAGCATATATTTATTGTGGAGAGCTGTGTGATGTGAAGGGAGATGGGGGGGGGGGGGTGAAAAGTATAGTGTACCTGACCGCAAAATTATCAACGAAATATGTGATTATTTATTAGTTTTTGATTTTTAAGCATTTGTAGTCAAATTTTCACAATTTTCAACCCATTGAGGCGACAGAAGATATCAATTCAGAGTTTTAAGATTTTACACACTTTTTAATAATGAGAATCCATAACTTTGCCGCAGTACCGCTAAAAGATCCGAGATACTTCCGACTTTTTCGGCCTAATATATATGTTTTGTTTGTTTACGTATTCATATTTAAGAAAATGAGTTTGAATTTTATTTTTTAAAAATGAGTTAAATTTGAAATTTTGTTTGTAAATTTAAAAGTATTTAAGAAAGGTAAAGTAAAGGTTTCTAAAGAAGTTCTTTATCTTAGCATATAAAAATAATCATATTTAATTATTTTTGTTTTGATATTACTATATTCTTTCAAATGACTTTACGAAAATTTCCATAATTTTCTTAAGCACATATTCTTACAACATAGTATTTTGATATTAAATATCGAAAACCTAAACAAGATTTATCTGAATCAATTTTTAAACGTATATGAAATGCAAATATATGAGATAAATAACAATTCTTCAAACTTTTCTGAATATGTGTTCGAAAGTTACACAAAGTTTTCCCCAAATTGTCTATCGCTGTTTACTTTATTAACAATCATTCAACCATACCACAATCAATTCACGCTTCAACACTCAGCTTCGAGAACCTTTTTAAGCTAATTCCGAATGAATAAATAACAAAATTTCACGAAGATCTGGTCAAAATCGTGCGGAATTATTGAATGGAAACAGACGTGGGTTCCAATGTCAATCCTACTGTCTGAGAAAATTGAAACTCTAAATAATTGTTTTCCGCTTGATCAGATATGATCTGAAACTCTATAGTGAAACAATTAGACCACAATCATGATGCCGAAAGTTGTTTTTCTACTGTTGGTTGATCCCGCGTCATACATTCGCTTCACTGAACAACGACTCTTTTGAAAAATGCAGGAGTCGCATTCGCCTAAAATTCCTTAAATTTTCATTTCCCCAAAAAATTCCTAAAATTGTACTTCAATTTTTTGATAATTTCTAAAAAAAAAATTAAACCCGTTAAAATTTCTTAATTTTCCTCCAAAACTCGCGAATAAATCCTGGTATTCCTCGAAATGAGAAAAGGGAATTTAATTAAATTACCATATTTGGTCAAAATAGTATTGTTTAATTATAAAGCTGTTATATTGCTAAAAAGTTGTTTAACGTTTAATTTTTAGAAAATTGGCAGATTTTAGACTGTATTGAAACAAGTTTTTTGGAAAGAATATATCTGTGTTGCTAGCCTATGGTTGCTTTAAAAGAAATATCACTAAAATTTTAAGAATTATCCCTAAAATTAAAAAAATTATCCCTAAAATTTAAAAAATTATCTTTAAAATTTTAAAAATTTATCCCTAAAATTTTTAAGTTATCCCTAAAATGTTTTGAAATTGTCCCTAAAATTTTTGGCAATTATCCCTTAAATGTTCTTGTAACTTTTAGAATTAGTATCCCTAAAAATCCTACCAACATTTTTTTTTAGACAACTCGCTTCGCCACCCTGAAAATGTCTAATATTACGAATGTGGTGCATAATCGAATTGCCTAGGTCTTTTAGAAAAAAATCCTTTACTTTAAATTGACATTACTGCGAAACTGTGAGTGACACAAAGAAGAGACAAGTAATACGTTGGGGTAGACAGGTACTGAATTTTCAATACAATGCAAAATTGATGGATAAGAGTAAATTTGATGACAGCTGCGAATGGTTCACCGATGGGACCCATTTTCATTTGGATAGTTGGTTGGTTGTATTCAGATTATCTGGCGCCGTCAGCAACACGAGGGCTATAATGCGCCGAAACATTTCGTCATTTAACAAACCAACATACATTTACAAACATCCATGCCAACACGGGACTCGAACCCGCAACCTCGCGGTCTAGAAGCCAGCACGCTAACCACTATACCGTTTGGTCGGCTTCATTTGGATAGATTTGTCAATAAACAATGCTGGTGAATATAGAGGGTCCTGAAAATACTTTGTTTGGTTTTGCAAAAGTGCCCGTTTAGACCGCACTAAGGCCTCTAGACCGCACTCTCCAGTAAAGGGATCATAGCTCCTTTTTCATGAGGTAAAATCTGATTGTAGTTTCCAACAATTTGTCGCCATATTTCAATATTGAAGTTAACTTGGCAACCAGGTGTTTATAAAATTCCATACCTGTCTATTTACCATGACACTTGTCTATTTTTGCTGTCTTTTCGCAATTATTTCATTTAATACTTTTGGAGTCTTGTTGTGAAAGATCTTGTATAAAGTATTTATTTTTGGGAATTTTTCGCAGAGGCAATGATGACGCAGTTTTTATTAGATAAGAACTATTTTTTATTCTTTCTTCAAAGACTCGCAAAATTTAATTGAACAGCAGTGCAATTACTATCAAGCTTCGATACAAGCTTCAATAAAAACAACTTCGAACACAGCGATAATTCAGGCGCACTAAAAAAAATGTAAACAAAGCACTTAGTTTCTTTTAAATCGACACCCGAAGTGAAACTGATTTCTCACGATCTGCGGTCTTTTATTTATTGGTGGGCGTGAAAACTTTCTCAAAATACAGTCTACTCGCGATAACTCGAAGTTCAAGGGACTGGCAAAATTCTTCGAGTTATAGGAAGTAATTTTCTATGCAAGGCATATTCTTGGGACCTAATGAAAACTTCGAGATAAACGAATATTCGACTTATGGGACTTCGTGTTATCGTGAGTTGACAGTATCTAGTTGACCGGTCCATGGACGATTCCCGCATTTTTTTAAAAACGAGTGAAATTAGTACATATTTATGAAGAATTTCTTTTTGATTCCAAATATTTAAACAAAATTTCTTTTAAAAAAATTAGTTATTTAAATATTAAGAAAAGAAAATGCCCTCAAACTGATCCAAACCAGCCCGATCAAAATAGTCAACAAAATTCGTGACGTAAAGAATCCCTAGCGTTTCTATGGTTATAGTGAGGTTTCTGCCAAATAGTTAGCTTTAAAAAAGTTGGCGTTGGTAGACCATTGCCACATTCCGTAGTAGTTGGCGTGAATTGCGAGAAACTTGCAAATCTGGTTTCCGCTGCTGCATTTCAACCCAAGACGTTTGCGAAGCCATGACGTCATGTTCAATGCCAACGAAATGAGTCGTTTTCTCGCAACTTCTAACAAGGTAATTTTGATCTCAAATTAAAAAAAAAGAAAAAGCGCATTGAGAAGGTTATGTTTATTGCCTTTTCGAAACATTTAGAATTAATTAATTAAAAAAAAAAAAAAATGCGGAAATCGTGCATTGATAGAAACGAAACATCTCGAAATTTCCCAATGTTTTGTTGCGATAAAATATTTTATTAGTAGTTTAAAATTTTCTTAGTTGAATAGTTTAAAAATTTCTGCAAAGATTATTACAGTAGAACCTCGATTAACCGTCCCTCTTTCATCCGGAACTCTCTGTTAACCGGCCATCCTTTGATCGACATCAAAAATCTCCCAAATGAGTAATAAATCATTTGCCCTTTTTAAAACCGGAATATTTTCCTTTACACTAAATTTGCATAAGTAATGGTGAGGCTTTTGACCGTTTTTCTAAAGGACTGACATGGTTAGAGCAATAATCATATGCATATCATACTGAACTATTGCTTTTAAAAAAACTTCGGGATAGAACCGCGAAACAACGATTATCAAAATTACAACAAAAACTCATTTCCAACAATTATGTCATAAAAAAAAATTAAAAGCCCTGCATTCAATAAATGAAAATAATTTAGTTTTTATTATTTTTTACAACTCTCTATTATTCGGCATTTTCGCTTATCCGACCTATCTTCGGTCCGAATTAAGTCTGTTAATCGAGGTTCTACTGTACTTAATTTGTTTGACAGTATAGTAATTTTGATTCAACATGAATTTGGTGGTTTACATCGTCATAAGTTTTTATATTTGTAGATTTTTTTAATCAAAAATACACGTTAGGGAGAATAGTATCTTAAAGATAAATTCCCAACTTTAAATGCAATTCAATATAATGACGCAATTTTAAATTTTAATTTCTTAACCTTTAATTGATTTCGTCACTAACATTTGAACCATAATTACAAGTTCCTCATTAATTTCTGCATAATTTAAATCGCATAACAAGTAAGCAATAATAAAAAGCTTCGAATTTTCTGTAGTATTTTTCTAAAGTGGACGAAATGTATTTTAATCTTGATTCTATATTACATTCAAGTCTCTGATAATTTCCTGATGTTGATTTTGAAGTAACTTTTAGTAAAAATATGGTTTTCAGGTTAGTGTATATTTGCGAAGTATAAATTAAAATCGAAGCAAATTCTTTGAAAGTTGATTATTTTCAAACTCCTAGACCAACTCACCTAAATGATACAAACTCATAAGGCAAAGCTTATTACAAATTCCAATTTTTTTTTATGTTACTGATAAGAAACGGACACTAAAAAAATTGCAAATGTTACCAATAACATATTATTAAAAAATTTTGAAAATGTTATCAATAATTCTAAAGTATTATTTGTAAAAAAAAAAAAAATTGAAAATGTGACCAATAATTCTGAAATATTATTGAAAAAGTTTGAAAATGTTACCAAAAATTTTCAATTATTATTAAAAAAATTTTACCAATAAAATCTATTTCCTTTAAGCACATTTTACCGTTTGTCCTTGATATCCTAAAATCATATAAATGCCTATTTTAAAGTTGCCGACCAAACGGTATAGTGGTTAGCGTGCTAGCCTCTAGACCGCGAGGTTGCTGGTTCGAGTCCCGTGTTAGGCATGGGTGTTTGTAAATGTGTGTTGGATTGTCTAATGACGAATGTTTCGGCGCATTATAGCCCTCGTGTTGCTGACGGGGCCAGATAATCTGAAAACAACCAAGCCTGTTTTAATCCAAAATATTCAATACTGAAAATCCTTGTTTTTGGAAGAGAATATTTATTTTTAAATCGATTTAATTTGGCGATATATCAATTAATTTATCTTCTTTTTTTTTCTTCTTCTAGAAACCTTCCCAGAGCCATTTGGATTGGTCTACCCCTGGTCACGTGCGTCTATGTGCTGACAAATGTGGCATATTTCGCAGTTGTCCCGCCAACCGAGCTATTGGCATCCCCAGCCGTTGCCGTGGTGAGGAAATTAATCTTATTACAATTTAATTGTCGAATTCCATTGCTGATTACTTTGCTGAGTTCTTTATAAGTGTCACATCGTTTAAGTTACACGTGACAGTTCGTATTTTCTTAATCAATATAAATTAAACTATTCTTAATTGGGTGAACTGATTTTGCAAATAAAAATAGACTTGGCGCTATTTTAGGAATTTGTTAGAAAATTTTATACTTTTCTTGAATGTTGACTATTATTGACGCAAACACATAGAAAAAAAGAAATTTTGTCCACTGGATCATGAGATTAGTTTATAAAACTGACCTCGGATGTATTGGAAATAATTCCATAGTTTAAAATTGTAAATTCCAGAAATGAGTATTGATTCATTCAATATTTATGTGCAGAAACTTAAGTTTCTGCGTGTTCCCGTACCCTATATCACAAGCTCAAGAAGTTCTCAATTCCATATGGTCAATATGGTTCTTTATTTAAACAAGTTACTTTACATACAAATCCGCAAATGTGCATTATTTTTGAAAATTGTAGAATTGCCTCCCCTCCCCCCCTTTGATAAACTTTAGTAAGGCCTACAACAAGAATAATTAGGTAACCCTTAAAAATAAGTAAAAATCTTTAAAAACTACCGAAAGTTTGTAGACAAGTTGGCATCCTCTGTAAATGTATTAAAATATTTTTGCACGTGATTATAAAAAATTTTATGCCACTTGTACGAAATTTCTTTTTCAAACTCGTTAAATTATTTAATTTAGGGATAATGCACTTGTCAAATAAGCATCTTCGGCGTCTTTCGCTACTAGTTCCATAAATAACCATTATTGCGCGCTATGTGCAGTATTAATTATTTATTCAACTAGTGGCGATAAAGTGTTATTTTCGCCGCGATTTTTGATTAAAAATAAGTTGTAATTATTTAGACGGTGTTATATAAATACATTTATGAGCACGCGGAATATTTTATCCTCATTTGTTGTTTACCAAAGCTGTCGATTGACTAACACCCTCTAGATATTTCATGTTTTCTCTAACCTTGAAATTATATAACGGGTACCAAAGGACATAAAGAGATTTATCATGCTTGCAGTTTCAGAATCTGTATTATATAAAACCCAAAAATGTAATTAAAACATTGTAATTCTTCTGAAGGTCATGAATATAAAAAGAATCTGACATAGGCACGTTTTGTTTTGATTAGTTACATCTCGAAAATCGATGCCAAATGTCATAATTGTCATTCAATCCGCGTGAAGCCACATTATTAATAGTATGAATTAGCATTTATTCTATTTAAAACTTCAAGAAAGTAGGCGTTTCTTCAAGTTCGACATTTGTTATTTTTAGCAAACGGTGGCAACTGTCTAAGCTTGGAACTGTGAAGATGCTTATAATCGGGTAACATACATGTTGTAACTATGGCAACGTGTTGCTGGTTGGAATTGGGGGTTGCCCTTGACAACGATCAAATTCTCGTCTGATTGCTCCTAGGGACGTTTCTTTGTTTTATAGAAGAAAAAAAAAAGTGTTGGAACGTGTTGAAATTCCTTTGGGTTAATGGGATGGAATATTTTTGTGAAGTCTTCAGGAAATTAATGTAATTGTTTTTCTTATTTTCCCAAGAACAGCTGAAGGTTCATTATATAAGATTTTTTTTATGTACATTAGCGTTAATTGTTTTAAAAATTCTCGACTGGTTTCAGAGGCTGAAATATTCTTGGGAAATTTTACGTATTTAATTTTATTTTGTACATTATAATAATGAAAATAGTTTAAGGTCTTTCATGATAACTGTGATCGTTGAAACTAGTTTCAATAATCATTTGAATTATAGAAATAATAAACATAAAGTCCTTTTTAAAACTGGGATCCACAGAAGAGTAGTTTCATGCTTGATAATGTTTTTGTTAAGAAACGTTTATGTCCTGATCACAGAAAAAAATATTAATGCTTATTCTTGTTGTTTTAGTTGTATAATAGTTTTGTGAGTCCATGTTTACTGTCTAAGCCTGTCATTTCTTAATATTGACATATTTCAATTAAAACCTTTTTCATTTAGGTTTGTACATCTAACCCATATACCCTAAAAGAAATCCAATAAAAATTAGTATCGATACTACCAGTGGTAGAAGTGGGGGATGCCCAAAACTTGGTGACAAGTACCCTCCTCCCACCCCCAAACGATAAATATTATAATTTTCTATCTCATATTAAAAATATTAACTAGTAAGGAAATAATTTATTCTTCCTAATACTAACATTGAACAAAAGTCCAAAATGTATTGTTATATTGATGAATATTCTGCGACTTCGTTTTTTTACTTGGAAGTAAGAGATAAAGTGAATTAATAATTCGACATTATATACATAACTGTTTATTTAGATTTAAATAGTGAATCGAAATGTGCATTCTTCCATGCAATTAAATTAATAGAGAACTTAACAATGTTTTTTTTAATAGCTTGTCTTTATGTGAAAGAAGAATGCAAGTTTACCTTAAAAGATAGTTCCTCCAAAGCTAGGAGTTGACCAAGCGTAACAATATTTGTTAATAAAAATAGTTACATCTTTATACGAAGTAGTATAATGCATTTTTATAATAGTACCATAAAAATTTAAATCATTTCTTCTCAGTGTCACTACATTTTAAGATTAATGTTAATTTTTTGTAGTAGTTTTTGGACGAATTGAGTGTTTTTAAAAAAAGAGGGGGGGGGTGGATTTCAGTGGCTTTAGAATTGGGAATGGATATTTTCTTGAAAAGTGAGGGGACGCGTCACTCTTCACACTGGAGTATCACACTTCTAGCACACTGGATACTATAAATTTTTCAATGGTGTGCTAGTCAAGAGATCAGGAAATGTGTGGTTTGGTAATTGTGGTACTTTCAATTTTCGTTTACTGGTGAAAAGTTTGTTCGGAAAATAACCGGAAGAAAGATTAAAAAGGGTTGAAATGGAGACCTCCAGACATATCTTGAATTACTTGCTTTATTATGAATTTGAGGAATCGAATGACGGATCATTAAGTTGAATTCCGTAAGCATTTTGTTTCTTCAAAATGTCACTTTAGCAGAAGTTGAAACGTTTCTAAGAAACATCAATTTTAGGAAATAATAATCTGCTTTAGGACTTCAAACTATTTATCCCGTCATTGAGACACAATAGTTGACTTGCCATAATATGGCGAGTTCTGAAAGAGTTTTCTTACGGTGTGCAGTTCAATTTTTTCTGGCCCATCTTCCTGATCTTTCCTAATGAAATTACTGCTAAAGTTTATCCAGGTCCTCGCATATCAAATATTTCTATTTGGTAGCAGCGGACGTATTAAAACAAACGTTCTTCCTAAATAAAGTCTTTTTTCCAGACATTCGCAAACTTGATGTTCAGTAAAATAGCATGGTGCATGCCCATTTTCGTGGCTTTGTCAGTTTTTGGGGGAGTGAATGGAAATCTCTTTACATCAGCCAGGTAAGTTGGAATCCTTCGCTGTTTGTGTCATGGTTTCATATTGTTTTTATACTTGATAATTATTTTGAAGTTAAAATGTAAGTGTCTTATTGTTTCAATTTAACAGTCTTGTCGAATTAAAGAGTACGATGAGGATTTGACGCTTGTGTGATGGATAGTGGGTCTCTATTTTCAAATTTTGTGTGTGGGTTAGTGTGGGCCATAAGACATTATTAAGGTTTTCGTCAAAATCGTTCATGCTCATAAGATTGAAATCATGAAAAATCAGGGGGAAAGGAGATAAAAGCGTAAAAAGTTGAAAAACGAGTGCCTTTAACACAGAATTCTCTGCCCTTGAGCACCGCCCATCAACAATTGATTTTTTCTGTTTCACGCATAAAAAAACAATGCAATGTCGGTTGAATAACATCGCCCATTTTGCTATCTTGACTTTTTTTGTTTTGTTTTTTCTTTTCCCCCCTTTTTGCCCTTGTAAAAATTATTGCCAAACTGGTTATTTTTATTTAAATCAATGAAAATATAAAAACGGTAAATACATCATAAATTTTAAAACAATGTCCAATATTACAGTGTAATTGAAAGTTGTACGTTGTTCCACACCTCTAGTTTTAAGTTTTGGAGCCATTTCCTCTGGAAGCGGTATGAAACGATATAAATTTTGATAAATTATAAACCTTTCAATCTTCTCAGCCTGTAATATAATTTTTTTTTTAAATAATGGAACTTGTAAACCGCTACAAGAAACTTTGGTAATAATCATATTTTTTTATTTTTTTTTTTTATTTTTTTTGAATTTAAGAAAAAGTTGAAAGGGCTCTTTGCGATGTAGACCGAAACTACCACATTTTTACGTTATAGTTCATTTTTAAAATGCAGTATCGTGGCATTCGGGAGAAAATAAATCACTCTTCGCAGTTGAAACTTTTCTCAAAATGCAGAAGCCCGAAGATGCGTTGAGGCCCCAAGTCAACATCCTTTATCCAAAGCTGTTATAACGTATGCTTTCACGATCAATATTACCTGAGCCAACAATACCTGTAAGTGGATCATTGAAAGTGTTATTTTGAATGCACGTACGCTCATTTCCTTTGCTTTCTTCCTCAGGTTCTTTGCAACTGGTGCTCATGAAGGCCAATTGCCCGAAATCCTGGGTATGATCAGCGTTCGAAGATGCACTCCCGTGCCGGCTCTGCTTCTTACGGTATGAACATTTAGGAGGATTAGTACTCCTTGTTTCACAAAAAAATCATAAAAATGTCGATTTTCTATTTTTTGCATGTTTAAAATCTCCTTATTGTGGCAAGTTTTCAAACTGATCCTATAGCTGCAATTAGGAAAAAAAAAAAAAAATAATAATAATAATATATTTCTATGGAGAATTTAGCATAGCTGAAATAGCTCATTCGATATTTCGAACTCATTTTTCTCAGTTCGTGTTTTTTGGAATTCCTACCTTACTCAAAATGCTAAAAACATGAAAAAAACCATCACGTTTTTAATTTTTTTTTACATTTTTTTACCACCATTTTGTTATTTTTGCAAATAAATTAATATTAGAGGTGCGGGATATAGCCACTGTAACACGAAACCTAAAGACATTCAATTTTTGTTTTGTTTCAGATGGGCTATTGTTCAGATTTTTTCAACTGCTCACACCTACCTACTTTTTAAGGACACCTGTTTACCTGGCATTTTCACTCTAAAAAATGTGGTTAAAATAAATAATTTGTTTTGTTTTTCAGTAATTTACGAATGTTTTTGTTAAGCTTAACAAGTTTTATATCAATAAACATAACAGTATTCTTAAAAATAATAATAATACTAATAAAAATAGCGGGTTTTCTTTTTCATGCATCCAAAGTAGACATACCCCTTACATTAATACAGTACCATGAGAAAATTGACTGGACATATAAATCCCTTAAGTAAATAAAGTGTTAAAAAGAACCTTGTTTCGTCCACTACATATAACCCTTAAATCGATTTTCAAAGTCCTCCAATTGATCCATAAAAATGCTTATTTTAATGTCTATCAAAATGTTCCTCTTCCAGTGCTCGATGTCCTTGGTAATGCTGTGTACAAGTGACATATACGCCCTAATTGACTACCTGTCGTTCGCCCAGTGGCTGTGGACTGGCTTGGTCATTGCTGGTCTGCTGGTTCTGCGCTGGCGTCAGCCCCATCTACACAGGCCCATCCGCGTCAGCCTCGTCTGTCCTATTCTCTTCCTCGTCTGTTGCATATTTCTCACCGTCGTCCCAATGTTCGCCAAGCCGTTTGCCACCGGGATGGTTCTTGTCGTCATGCTGACAGGTCTGCCCGTTTATCTGGTGTTCTTTTACAGCCACCAAAAGAAATTGACCAAGAAGATGCCCATCAATGGTGAGTTTGTAGAATTTTAAATATTTTATTTGTTGAGATGTGTAAAAGGTTCTTCCGATGTCTTCCTTGGTCAAGTGATGTCCGTGAAGATGAAACTGTTGTTTGGAGGATAGCATTGATTTTTGCCCGTGCCACGAATCGTGCTCGTTGCTGACTGGTTAAAAAGATTTTTCTTTAGTACTCTTAAAATATTACATAATTAAATAACTTTCTTTATTAAATAAATCTTTTATTAACTTTTCTATTAAGAGTCTATCGAAACGTTATACGTCTACGCTAGAAGGACAAGTAAAATAATGTGGGCAGTGCTGAACGATTAACCTGAAGACGTTACTTTCAAAATTCAGCATATTCGTAGGTTACTGAAGTCAAATTTGCTGACTTGTTAAGAAGGTTTTTTAGTGTAAGTGCAATTAGTTTTAAAAAAAGATCGGTTAGAGTTTCCCTCCCTCACTTTCGATAATTTTGAATATATTAAGATTCGCAGTATGCTCTACGAGTAGCCTTTTGATTAGACAATCTTGCATTGCTAGTCAACCGCTATTAAACATACTCGAAAATTTAATAAAGAATGTCATCGTCGCATTTCCAAACGTACTACAATTTCAGAAAAAAATTAATCCATTTAGTGAGTTAGAGTGATTCTTAATCAGAAAGTACAACTTTTGTATATAGGTGATAAAATTATTTGTATCTAGAACTTCAGTCCATTTTTAACATATGGAGACTGGGCTCTGTTTTTTCTGCCTAGTTGAAAAAAAAAAATGTAAAAAAAAAAAAAAAATGAATTGGGATTATCATAAGCTTAATTAGTCAGAAGAAAAGTATTTCTAATATATTGTTTAACTATTAGATTTCTTTGTCAACATGACTAAATTTAATAGTTTATATTAAAACTTTAGGAAGGATATTTGGTTTTGATATGATGAATATGACAATTACAAATAAAAAGAAAATCAAAATAAAAAAATTCTCTGGAGTAGACTCCAAACTTTCTTATCCTTATATCAATAGTTTCAATAGATAGAAAGAAAAATATCTACTTTAGTGGTTACAGTATAAGGTTTAGTTCAGAATTAGTAGTTTTTGTAGAAGGTTTAACATAGAGGTCAAAACTAAATTAAAATTTGTTGGGATATTTTATATATGAACATTGTTCTAGCAAACCATTATCATGGCAACTATTCATCTTTGTTGCCATGTTAAAAGAAACAAAAATATCGAATTCTAACTTTCCAGGACTTTACATGCATACCTAAATTTATTTAGAACCAAATTATCGCCAACCGATATGTATTTCATGTTTCATTAAAATAAATTTAGTAATTTTCGATTTAGGGAGCTTGACCCACGGATAGACAGAGATATACCATTGAGATTAAAAAAAAAAAAAAAAATCTGAGAAAGTAAAATTAAAGACATTTTTCCAATATATCAGGTGTTGTGAAAAAATTAGTCACAGATTAACTTTCTTTATTAAATAAATCTTTCATTAACCTTTATTTTAAGAGTATATCGAAAGCTATTTTGCCGTCATTAGTTAAAAGGCCCTATATACAAATAAATTAAAGGGCAAATTTTGACACTTTTTCACTTTTTGTCTCAGAAAATAATCTGTAACAGAACTCTGCTTACATTATTTTAGTTGAAAGTTGGTGCTGCCATCTCTTAATCATAATCTAAAACACTAATTCTACTGTATTTTGTTAGTGCTGCCATCTGTATGCTATTTTGCTAATTTTAACTTTGCTAACTGACTCAAACTAAGATTTTTTTTATTATGCGTTTCCAAAAATGTACTAAACTATACGGACAATGGAACAAGGAGATTTAAAATTCATTTTATGCGTTGACCTGATATATTTAAATATATAATGTGAGCTATTTAATTAAAAAAAAGTGTAAGGTACAAAATGAAGATGGGTGTATACTTCTCTTTTTCCTATATTAGAAATAATCCAATTCTTTGTTTTATTAAAATAACCTGCATAACACATTTGTAATTCTATACAGGTACTTGTATTGGTTGGTTGACATTTATAACATTGTACTGGTTGATTAATTTGGGGAATCATCGATGCAA
This sequence comes from Linyphia triangularis, assembly GCA_963978545.1. NCBI lineage: Eukaryota > Metazoa > Arthropoda > Arachnida > Araneae > Linyphiidae > Linyphia > Linyphia triangularis. The sequence goes on along the minus strand of OZ021726.1, from coordinate 25,719,987 downwards.
ATAAATTAAATGATACCTTACAATAAAATGATATTTGAGGGACTGAGGAAAAAAAGGGGTCCAAGTGACTTTTCTTAACTTTTGAGAAAATATACTTTAAAGTTTCTTATTTATATTAAATTTTATTAAAACTAGTGATATCTTCATTCCAGAGGTTAGTATTTGAACGACAAATAATTTTCATACAAATTTAATATAAATAAGAAACTTTAAAGTGTATTTTCTCAAAAGTTAAGAAAGGTCACTTGGACCCCTTTTTTTCTCAGACCCTCATTTATCCAGAGTAAGTGTGAAATGTTTCTGATACTTCATATGCATAATGACATGATAATTTACTCTAATTTTTTTTTAGTGTTTGTAATGTAACTGGTAACTCGCTAACAAATATAATAAATATATCTGACTCGCTCATGTACTTCCTGTGATGACTTATTTTTTCTATGAAAATGTAATAATAAGTTATTATAGGCCGTACTTACAGTCCGGAGATGATATCAAAATGCTTGTACAAAATCAAACTACAAAAAATCTCTTATGTAACAGCAAAGGGATCTAAGTGACTTTTCTTAACTTTTGAGAAAATACACTTTATAGATTCTTATTTATATTAAACTCTATGAAAATTATTTGTTGTTCAAATACTAACCTCTGGAATGAAGTTATCACTATACTAAGCTTCAACTTAACTTGACATCACTAGACGGTAGATCGTCACAGTGCTCATAGGAAATTTATCGATTTCGGCGGCGTGAAAGCATAATGCTCGCCAAACCATATAGCCTTTTGTTCGACAAACGGGATGAACAGGAATACTGTATCATCCCATTCCCTTTTCATTCTTCTCCCGTCCCACAAGAAAAAATCATGCTAGGAAATTCAGCCCAGCAACCTTGTAGAGAACAAAAGGCTATAAGGTTTGGCGAGAATTATGTCTTCACTCTGCTAAAATGGATTAATTGCCTATGAGCACGGTGAAGATCTATCGTCTAGTGATGTCAAGTTAAGTTGGAGTTTGTTGTTTTTACATATGCCTACTATGAATTTTAAACTTTTGTATATTTCTAGTTTCAAATGCATTACTTATCTCCATTCATAAAAAAAAAAAAAAAAAAAAAAAAAAAAAAATCGGAACCCTTTGCTTCTCAAGCCCTCAATTTCTATCATGAATATTGTATTTTTGTGCTATTTCAATTTGTGATTTTTTTCTTTTTTTTTTTCCTTTTCTTTTTTCAGCAAGAGTAACTCAATTTATCCAGAAAGCTCTTGAAGTTGTAACACCGGAAGAAAAGTTCTAAACAAGAAAATATTAACCCCTGGCACAGTGAAAAGAACGTTCTATCCGCCATTTGGATTATCTGCTTAAACTATGTATCCGGCATTGCTATGTAGAAATATGGTTGATGTATAAATAATGATCATTACATGTGATGGTATATTTAACCCATTGTAACCACATTTGAAATACTTGATTTCGATTCTTATATAAATATCCTAAATGCAGTATACTTGTACCCTCTTATTTGCTATTTTTAACTGAATTAAAATGAATAGATCTAGGTAAAAAGTTTGGATGACTGTCTGTGTGTATTTTTTGTTTCAACAATTCAATTCTCATTAGACTTAGGTTATATTTCAATAAATGTGTTGTTTAATTTTTATATCGAATCTTTTCGAAACATACTATTCATAATCATAATGATCCGAGATGCATTTTTATGTAAATTTTAAATATTCTATATTGCTGAATGTTTATGTATTTGAAATGCAAAAAAGTATTTACTTATTTTTATGATAATTTAGAAAATTCTGGTTATATTAGAAAACACAGACTTGTTGATAATTTTTTATGTTTTTGTTTTGTATCTTGAATAATTTATTTTCATACATCATAACTAGCTTTCATACATTTGTGGCTCGATTCTAAAATGCAATTTGTCATCATCATTGAATTTGTAAAATACTTGTACAGTTTTGTTCAATATCGACGCAATTGAAGAATCATTAAATTTTAAACACGATTTAAAAAATTCTCTTAATTTGAAGTATCTTTGTGAGAGTTTAGTGACAATTTTGATGAGCATTTGATAAATATAAACATTGTGATATTTGTTAATATTCCATTTAAGTGGTAACAATTATGTATAAAGTTTTTTATGAATTTAGGATGCCTATTTTTATGAACAATAACTTAGCTTTTCAAGTGATTACTTTCGTTGGTTTATCGATTTTTTTTTATTAAATCAATTATCATTATTGTTGAAAGGTTTGAGATTTGTAAAATAAAAACACTGTTTATAATTTTTTTTTTTTTTTTTTTTTTTAAGAAAACGATAATTGTGCCAAAACATTTTTTTATGGAAATGAAAAAGAACATTATTTTTATAAATAAATTTAAGAAAATTCAGCTGTTTAAATAAGGTTATAAAATTAAAAATTTTCATTTTTAACATTTTCTACTGTAGTGTATATTTTTAAAAAATTACATTCTAGATACTCATGGTTGTTATGTTTATATGTCTGTTAAATGTTGTGATATCTGTTGAAAATATGTAATGAAATAAACATTTTGGAGGGTGCATGTGTTTTTACATTTTATTAATATTTTCAAAGTATTCCTTTCTTACACCTTAATAGTAGTAAGGTTCAGTAGTAAAGAGTTTGTGACAAATCATCGTATAGAAAACTAAATTTCTCAATGCCACATGCGCGAATTTGTCGAAAACTTTATTGGCACGTTCCATTGGTATTTCTGACTTGTACATCAAATTTGAATATTGTAGTACGATTCGTACTACGCTATGTTGTCCCGTACATTAGTTTGATAACATCCAAACCATTTTTCGTGGGATTAGACTATCCAAAATGTTCATCACCAAAATATAAGTTAAAAATCCGCAGTTTACCTAAAGCTAAGTTTTAATAAAGGTTCGGGGCCATACATTTGTTAAAGTAATTTTTCATTAACTTTTTACTAATTCCCTAAATGTTTCATAGTTGAAAGTTTTGTTAGAGGGTTTAAATATCTTATATATTTATCTTTGTTTACTGATTGAAATTATAACTCCTGTCAGTCTTCTCATTGTACTGTATTAATTTTAAACGCTTTTAGACCCGTTGGTGCTCTGAAATCCACATCTATGAGAGTTTGCTCTTCAGTTGTTGGGTGGCAACTCGAGCTTATTTCTCTTTATGCGCTAACACATGGACAATTTTCTAGGCAACCATTTTGACCTTGCATCGTCTTTTATACTTGTCTCTAGGAAGCTTCCAAAGAGAAATTATATTGGTGCTGCCTTCCAATTACTTAAGAACAAACTTCATAGAAAATGGCTTTGAAAATCCCAATGAGTCGAGGCATTTAAATTAATAATAATACAGTAACATAAGAAAACTGACGGATCTTTTTCCATCAGTAAAAAAATATATATAAACCTTACTCTAAAAATTATTGTATTACAGTACAATTGAGTGACAAACATTAAAGGGGGGGGGGGGGTCGGAAAGCTATCTAGTCCATGTTAAAAATACTTTTTTTTTATGTACCTTTTTCTCAGAAACTAAGCATTGGCTTAAAATTTTGTGCAGTCAATATTCAAAACACTTTTACATAAACTGACTTATGCTTTTGTAAAATTAAAATTTGTTTAGGATTTGATGTTTTGAAAAAAAAAAATTAAATTAATTTTGCCAATTAACTTGATTAGATTAAAAAAAAAAAATTCCAGACAACATTTCTGTAAAAGCATGTCTGTTTGTGTAAAAATATAATGTGTACCAGGACAAAAAATTCAAAGGAAAAAAATTGAGTAGATCCTGAGAAAAGGGTACATTCGTATGAAAAAACAGTACTTTGGGAAAAAAGCGTTTAAAGTACAGAAAAGACTGTTTTTCTTAGTGATGTTCTTTTTTCGAAAAATATTTAAAAATACTTCGGGTGAGCCCATTTCAAACCAAGTTAAATCATTTTGTAGATAACATTTCGAATATTGTGATGTGTTAAAAACCTCAAAAGGGATTCTTAGAAAAAAATGTGCCTTCCGACCCTCCTTTAACCACTTTAATATTGGACTGAAATCTCCATACGCAAATGAATTTGATATTTTATTTCCCAAATTCTTTTACTATAACTCTCCAAGAAAATTATCTGTTCACTTGATATCCAGTTTGCAGAAAGTTTACCTAAATATGTATGATTTCTTGAAAGCCTAAACACTAACATGAAGGGAATACAACAAACAAAATCGTTAAAATTCTCGCAAATACCACTCCAAAAATAGCAATTATTGACAGATATTCGGATTGTTTTATTCTTTTGTTCTAAAACTTTATTTAAAATTTTTTTCCCATAAGTTTCAGCCTGTTAAGTAAACTTCCATACTAGATCTCAAAGTGCCATATTTCCAGCTGGTGATGAAAATTTGAACTCTTTGTGGTTACTTATGCAAAATGTCGAGTGTAAATTTGTTGCGAGTTACATTACTACTAAATGATGAAACTTTAATTATGCACTCTACATATTTATTATCTATTTAAAATGTGTTTATTTAATTTCTACAGCAGTCTTTATTAAGAGACCAGCTTTTATAATAGCAATTGCCATTTACCTGACTGTAGTCGCAAATATATATATATATATATATATATATATATATATATATATATATATAAATCCAAAATCAGTTTTATTTACATATTCTAATATGAAAAAGACAGTCGGGAACATTATGTTTAATGAACTTAAACTGGATTAAGTGAAAGAAGACCTGTGCGAAAGTGTTGAAGTACTGATTAAAATCAATTACTTTTATTTCCCTCCAAACTCTAGATGGGGAGAAATCTTATATACTGCACCTTTCAAAGTAAGCAAACGTTCAGTTATGTTGGATTCTAAAAACAATTTGAAATTTTTGTTAAGACGCCAATGTGGAAAAAATGGTAAATTTGCAATAGGGTCAACCATTTATGTCAACGATGACTTATTAAACTGACCAAACTGGCATATGTGACAAATGAGTGTGGTGTTATCGGAATTTAATACCATCCCTCATCTTTTAAAATTCAGGTTTCTCTTCTGTTCATTATTTGATAGGAAACGAAATTGAGTAAGTGCTTCATTTCCTTTGTATTGCACTACGATTTGTCATCTCATAATTTATTTTTGTCAGAAATGTATTATATTAATTCCAATGGAAAGTCCGCTCATTACAAGTATTAAAATCATATTTGTTAGAATTATATATTTTCCTTCCCAACCATATAGGTACATCCTTATACCCTAGAGCAAGTTGTGTAGTCCTGACAATATAAACAAATTTTCATACTGATTTAGTGGTCACTTTCAGCCACAAAATGTCCGCCAAACCAAAGCAATCCTATTTTTCCACATTTTATATAAACTACATAAACTGAAACCTTTCACAAATAACTAAACAAATCTTTAAAAATAAATTCCTTAAAATTTTAATCATAAAACCAAATGGGAACGTCAAGACTTATAGCCACAATATAAACAGTAATACACATCCATTCCTGTGTCCCATTACACGTATCAGTCAGGACTTGACGAAAGACAACACGTAACTTCTGCATCAGAGTTGTCCCCACGGTCTACTCTGTACAAGAGTAACGAACTTCCAGACGTCCTCGGCCAGCAAGTCCGGCTCTTCGGCGGCGCAGAAGTGTCCTCCCCTCGGCATGACGCTGTACGAGACGAGGTCGGTGAACAGATCTTCCATCATGCTGCGGGACAGCATGAAAGATTTGTCTGGGAATGCGGCCACGGCGCTGGGCACTGTCAGAGGCATCCTGTAAACGAGGTAGCAAAAAGGAATGGTAAAGTTTCAAATTTTGATAAGGACCCTAAGCTTAATTTGGCCTGATAGCTGTGGGGTTAGCGCTCTGGTCTTGCATGCTAAAGTTGCAGGGTTCAAATACTGGGTTAGGCATGGATGTCCATTGTAGTTCAGAATTCACTTTAAGCTGTAGATCCCAGCCTGATTAGTCGTTATCATGCACAATAATATAACCCATAAAAACAAAGTTTGTAATATAAATCTTTTATACGCATTGTCAATTTTTATGTGTAATTTCAACTTCTTGAGCTCAGATCGATTATTTATAGTGTTTGTCCTCTAAGAACAAAATATCTATTCCGAACTATTAACAAACTTCTTGCCAAAACGAATCGAACTACATTATTTAGGTTTAGTATTAAGGGCTCTGTCTTCTTTGGATGCATGAAAAATAATTTTTTTTTAAGTGTTGCTGTTATGTGTTTATTGATGCAAAACTTGGTAGGCTTAACAAAAACATTCATAAATTACAAATATATATATATATATATATATATATATATATATATATATATATATATATATATATTGATTTAACCACTTTTTAGTGTGTAAATGCCAGATAGGCAGGAGTCCTCAAACAGTAGGTGGGTGTGCGCTGTTGAAAAAATCTGAACAACGGCCCATCTGAAATAAAAAAAAAAAATTAATGGTTTTAGGTTTAGTGTGACAGTGGCTATATCCCGCACCTCCAATATTAATTTATATTCAAAAATAACAAAATGGCGGACAAAAAAAAATTAAAAATGTGTTTTTTTTTAATGTTTTTTGCCAAAAAAAAATAGTAAAAATTAAAATTTTGTAATAATTCTGGTACGGGGTATTGCGATAAGTGTACAGAATATGTGGTCAAAATTTCATAAGGATCAGTTTAGTAGTTTCTGAGATTTTTTCAACAAGCGTGTACCTACTTTTTGAGGACTCCTGTTTACTTGGCATTTTCACTCTAAAAAAGTTTTTTTTTTTTTTTTTTTTTTTTTTTTTTAATTTACAAATGTTTTTGTTATACCTAACAAGTTTTATATCAATAAACACAACACTATTCTTTAAAAAAAAAAAAAAATAGCGTTTTTTTCATGCATCCAAAGTAGACAGAGCCCTTTATGTCATGGAACGTGACAACTTTCGTCAAAACCGTGCATGCGCTGTTGATACTCTGTTGATGCGCTGTTGATTGTCAAAAACTAACAATTTTATTAAAATTATTCTGATAATGAATTTTTAGATGCCCAAATCTCACATTCCTTCTCTATCCATATTCGCTTAAAACTTGCTAAGCCGTTCATACAATGATATAACCAACAATGACAATTTTCATTATTTTTTAAACATGAATTCTATAAGCATGAACCGAAATAAAAATAAATCGATCATTAACCCTTGGTCAGGCGCGTGACCTTTTGTCTCGCGGTTAATCTTGTGAGGGACAAGTATCTCCCAAATTAAAATGTTCGTGTATACCATTAAATTCGTGACCAAATATCAAAGTGGGTATTTTAATTAAAATCCCCACTTTATTGAACAGAATGAAGTAAAAATTAAAAAATATTTTTTGAAATAACTCGAAAAAAACCTGTAAGATGGCTTTGACCATTGACTGCCATCTATTCAGAAATTGATTGTTGTAGACTTTGTAAACCACGCGACTAACCAAGGGTTAAAAAAATTGAGACACTTCTAATTGATGTCAATAAATATTTTTCAGTGAACAATAATAATTTTAGCAAAACTACATAAAGCTGAACTTTTGATTTAGTTAAGCGTTTTCTCACAAAAAGTCACTTGTGTATTTGAATCCCTTTGTAATGATGAAATGACCAATTCTCCCCAAATAACGAGAACGTGCCTAAATAAATATAACCTTCATTTCTGTATCAATCTTTAACTTTACTAAGTAAATTTGTTCAATTTTACTCCAATACCAAGATACTAAATTGAAAGCTAGTTTAAAATAAACAAAATTTTTAAAATGTTTAAAATATTTGAGGGAGTAAAAATTCTTATGAAAATCTAATTTTCAATTTTTTAATTTTATGAAACATCAGCATTTTTTGTGCTCATGATTTAAAACACAAGTGTTAAGCACAAACATTGTAGTTATTTATAATCTAATGTTATCTAGTAAGTAATTCGGTTTTAATTAAAAGCAAAACTATCTTTTGTAGAAAATTGCTTTCCTAGTGGTGTTTTCAGTAAAATAGTTATTTAAGTGATTATGTTAATTTTGATGCAATTGAATTACTTATGCGTCAGTTAAAATTTTTATTTCAATACATGTTTAAAATGAATTAAATTTATCTTTGAATCTCTACTAAAATACATTAAACTACTTACAATTACTACATTAACCATAATTCTTCATGCATCAATATTTTTTAGCTGAAAATTAAAGTTTACACTTTTCTGATTGCATCAACGTTTTCTTATAACTGATTCAAGTTTTGTCAATTTATAGTTGCAGTGTTCATTGCTGATAATTAATGAAAATCGTTTTACTAATAAACTTTGACGTTAGTTGTACATATACTACTTTTATTTTGATAATTTTCCATAAGAAATTATATCTAAAGCGTATTTTGAGATTATTTTATGTAAAAAATACTATACTGCTGAAAAGAAATTCTAACACTGTCTGACAGCAAATATTAGTTCAGGATGCCTTTGAAACAATCCTTTAAGCAATGCCAAAACCCAGCAAGAGGATGTGGTCACGTGATTTATCTGAACTCACGATTTTGTATTTTATATCTAGTTTCGAGCAAACCTGTCGTCGGTTCCATGGTGTAATGGTTAGCACTCTGGACTTTGAATCCAGCGATCCGAGTTCAAATCTCGGTGGAACCTAGTAAAACTTTTTTTAATAAAATAAATTTCTGACCAATAATTCATAGATTATTTTAGTATTTTACGTATTTGTTATAAAATTTAAAATCTCATTTTTTAAATTTTTTACTATTTTGTACATTCAAGGAGAAATTTTTAGATTTAATTTGTTTTATATTTTCAAGGGGAAATGTTGCCGGTTCCATGGTGTAATGGTTAGCACACTGGATTTTGAATCAAGCGATCAGAGTTCAAATCTCGGTGGAACCTAGTAAAACTTTTTTTAATAAAATAAATTTCCGAACAATAATTCATAAATTATTTTAGTATTTTACGTATTTGTTATAAAATTCA